>OW052092.1:15155975-16475212 GCA_932526535.1 Caradrina clavipalpis | reverse complement strand
GGGCCTTCGCCCTGGTGCCCTTACGAGCTGCATAGGATACAGTAGCAGTGTGCAGGGATCTCTGAAAGTGATGAGACAAACAAAAATAAACGCTTAAGATATTACTTATTTCAGAGATTTGTTCTTACAGAAATTAATACTCTACAAGAACTTAAGGAGCCTAGGTTAGGTCAGACCTTGTTCAGACATAGTTACGAATATAATTCTACCTAATTGTAATATTTGATGTTTGATAAGAGCAGGTTATTTAAAGGTGTAATTAAGGTGTATTTATACAGGAAATCAAGAATACTAGACTCACCAAATTTGTAGTGTTACTTTTATAAAATGTTAATGTATTTGTGAACATGGAACCTGAAAAAAAATACATTTTATAAAAAGTTCAATTTTCTTTTTATTAATAAACTTTACATAACAACTGAGATTTCACATTTTCAATGAACTTACGGAACAAAGTTCCAGCCATGGTAGCAGTTTTATTTGATAAATATTGAATTTTATTTAATAATTTAAATAATTTGTTTTGATGAATCCAACAGATTAATCTTTTTTTAGGTTACCCAGAGACGAACACCTAGTGACACCTACTGTCACCGACTTAAATTTGACAGCTGTTTTTTTACTTGGCAAGGTGCATCGCTTGGAATAATGAAAGTTTCTTGGCAAATAATTTATACAATTATAGGTACAACAACAAAAGTTTAAAAGACAAGTGGCAATCATCAGTTTTACACCATTTAATTTATGTTTCTGCTATCAACTGCAGTTGTACAGAGCAATGCCAAGCAATGGGCAATTGGTTGGGCAGTAATGGGCAGAACTTACGCTATTATGGGTGGTTTTTGATGTTTTCTTGTTTGTTTTCACTTTCTTAATAGATAGATACTTTGTTTTTTGTGCAGAGTGACGGAAAATGTTCATATAAATTGGTCACATTGTAGCAAGCCCAGCAGCATCAGCATTTTGATGACAAGACTGACAGAATCAACTGACAGAGTGACAGTTTAGTTTCATTCAATTTCAATTTTCAAAACATACCAAGCGATTGTGATTTGTGGTCGCGTTGCCGTGTCGCGGGTAAACGACAATCGTTAGATTTTATTTGAACCTATTTACACTACCGAAATGTATTAAACTAGTAAGATTATTACGTTTAATAATAAACAAGTGTAAAAACTAACAATGGAGACACTAAACTGGAGTTTATTATCAATATCACTTTGTGTTTTATTGTGGGGTGTGGCCGGCCAATATGAATGGCAAATTCGAGATGCTTTTGACGAAGTTCGGGGTAAAATTGACAAGGTGTCCGCAGATAACTGCTTCATAACACATTTGGATGACCTGTATTTACCAGAAGACTCGGTTTCCCACCACCCCGATGTAAAAGAGATCAACATAAACCCAGTGTTTCCGAATCGTACAGCGATGTTGCATTTACACAACATGGCTATGAACCGAGCGTTTTTCTGGAGTTATATTCTACAGTCACGGTTCATTAGACCGGCCATCAACGACACCTACGACCCCGGCATGATGTACTACTTCCTGTCGTCAGTTGCTGATGTCTCGGCGAATCCGTACATAAACGCTAGTTCTATATATTTCTCACCGAACATGTCGTACACATCGTCGTATAGAGGATTCTTCAATAAAACTATGCCTAGGTTTGCACCAAGAGCATTCCGGGCAGATGATTTCAATGATCCAGTACATCTGCAAAAGATTTCGACAATGAACACATTCCATGTTGAAGATCTTGGTGCTTTCGACCCTGAGAGTTTGTCTAAAGATTATACATCCGAGTTCTATAGAACCAATGAGTGGTACAAGAGATGGCTGCCGGACAGAGTAGCTAAGCGTCATGACACGAAGACTACATATCAAGTGGAAATCAGATATGCCAATAATACAAATGAGACGTTTACGTTCCACGGACCTCCTGGTAATGATGAGGTTTGTAAAGACATTCTAACAGACATTAGCACGCTTATTGTTGTCTTTTTATTTTACCGTCAGCCTTGCTTTAATAATTTTCAGTAATAAAACAGACAGGATCCTGCAATTTGAATATCCTGAAGTGTTGCGATTTGCATAATATCCTGAAGCTTTACTAAAGCTACCGAATATGCTAATCACAGCAGCCTTGATTCTCCATTCCTATTTGTTGTCACTCAAAACCGGAATATATTTCAAGAGAATAAAAAAGTTGAGCCATTATTTGTCATACCTACTGATGTGTTTTAGCCTAATACTAACAAGATAGAATAGACACCTTATCTAAAAGGGATTAGGTATTTAATCCCATGATAAAGCCCCATTTTGTTTCTTCTTTTATAAAGATCCTTACATCCTACAAATAAATAATCTTTCAGAATCCCGGTCCAGTGAACTGGACGCGTCCATATTTCGACTGCGGTAGACTCAACAAGTGGTTGGTGGCGGCTGTGTCGCCCGTAGCTGATATCTACCCCCGCCACACTCAGTTCCGACATGTTGAATACCCTACGTAAGTAGAACATGGCCACAAACTTTATAATAGAGAATAGATCATGCAATGCTAAAAAAATAAAAGTGAAGTTAGTAAAAATATGTGCTATTGCACAGTTGGGTAACTAATTACTTAAGTGTCCAGATTCCGAATGACGTACTTACTACTTTATTTATTCGGGAAAACAAACATTTACTCAAAAGTTTCTTAAATAATCCTTAGTATCTATAGTTAGTAGTGTATGTTTAATTCACAATGTTATCCAAATTATGTTACCTACACAATTTTTTATATAAGGACTAACAATGCATGCAAACATACATCAGACTATTAAAGCAAAGCTGTCTGCATGTCTTCTACTTCGAGTGGTTTCACGATTCCAAAAGTGTGTGTCGCATACATTATTTCTCAATGGATTTATGAGCTCATTGTAGATTGATGTTATAAATGCACCACATTGTGTAGCAAGTAAAGAATGTGCGGATTATAGGAGTTGTCTATACTAATATTATAAAGACGTAACAGTTGTTTGTATGTAGGGGGTAATCTCTGGATCTACTGGACCGATTTTGAAAATTCTTTTGCCCATAGTAAGCTACTTTATTTGTGAGTGTCATAGGCTATAAAACATCACGCTACGACACACGAGAGCGGAGCAGTAACTAGAGATGTAACGTAAGGCGGGTGAAATTAGCCACGCGGACGAAGTCGCCTGTAGTTTGCTAGTAACCAATATTGTTATTCAGGTACACGGCAGCTGTTGTGATGGAGTTGGACTATGACAGGATAGACATCAATCAATGTCCGCCAAGTTTAGGAAACGATCGACCGAATAGATTCGCTTCGACGGCGCGGTGCAAAGAAACCACTGAGGTGAGCTTCATTAATTCAATTCAATTCATTTATTTGGGACAGAATCCATATAAGTGTTAGTAACAATTAATAAGGCTAAGTTAGGTTTTAACAGATTGACTGCTTATAGGACTACTGATTCTTTAGCCTAGTGGTCCTAAGCACGACTGCTACGTTAGAGGTCTTAGGTTCGATTCCCAGGTCGAGCAAAGTGTTTTTGGGTTTTTCTATGAAATTCACAGTAACGGCTCGGAGTTAGGATTTGTGCGGAAACATATTGGCAAACTCTGGGTGTCCATTCCGTAGCTTATACCTCAGAATAACAGATTAAAGGCTACATAACATCGCGCCATCAGCCACGGGAACGGATCAATAACCAAAAACCTAACGTAATTCGGGTGAAACCGCGGGGCACAGCTAGTCTATACTAATATTATAAAGCTGAAGAGTTTGTTTGTTTGTTTGTTCGCGCTAATCTCAGGAACTGCCAGCCAGTCCGATTTCAAAAATCCTTTTTGTGTTGGATAGCCCCTTTATCGAGGAAGGTTATAGGCTATATAACATCATGCTACGACCAATTGGAGCGGAGCATCAATGAATAATGTTGCAAAAACGGAAAAAAATATTTCGTTTGAGGGCTTTCGTTGCGTGCGCTGGGTAAAAAACGGTTAAAGTTACGCAAAAATAATGTAGGTATCAGAGAATTGTTCCTCTTAAAATATACAAAAAAAAAGTCCGCGGTAGTAAATGCCTAACATTTCAGGTTGACTCACTATAGCCATTTTTATGGCCAGAAAAATTGTTTTAAAATAATACATTATTTGCGAAAGTGTTTTTATGAACATAGTATTAATCCTTATCAACATAAATACGTAATAGTGTTTAATTTTGAACAAAATTGACCTTTACATCATTTAATTTAAATACATATCTTAGGAGATATCACAGTTTTAAAATAACTTCGCAGCAAAATAATGACTCTGCGAGACATTCCGTAGCTTATACCTCAGAATAACTGATCTAAATTTCCGATCTGGTTTACACCCTCTGTAATAAAAATATTTAAAACTAAAGAACATGCTTGGATTAAGTGGAAAAATTATGGTAATCACTCTGATTACGTGCATTTTTCAAACTATCGCAAATTATTCCATATTGAGACCACTAAATGTTATAAGAGATACATGACATCAGTCGAAGACAGTATACCTAAGTCTGTTAAGTATTTTTGGTCTTATGTCTCTTCCAAGAAAGGTAAAGCTAAGTACCCTGCTAATATGTTTTACAAAAATGCTTCGTCTGATGACCCAAAGGAAATATGCAATTTGTTTTCAAATTACTTTTGCTCGGTATATGAACCCTCTACCTTCGACCCAGACCATTGGCAGCCGTCTAATTGCTATGACAGTAATTCACCCTGTATCTCTGACATTTACTTGCCAACGGAATCAATCCGTACAGCATTGAAGTCGCTGGACCCATCTAAAGGAGCTGGACCTGATGGCATACCACCTTCTTTCTTCATAAGAATATCTGATCACTTGTCTTGCGCATTACATATAATTTTTAATAAATGTTTGAGTGAAGGGGTCTTTCCTACTGTTTGGAAACGAGCCTCAATCACCCCGGTGTACAAGAGTGGCGATAAAAATAATGTCGAGAATTATCGGCCAATTTCTATTCTCTCCACTTTGTCGAAGGTATTCGAACGTCTTGTTCACAGTGCACTATATCCTCATATCCGTCATCTTATACCCGAACAACATGACTTTTGTCAACTACCCCTTCGAAAATATGGACCGCCGGGTGCAGGTTGACGCTGTTTACACTGATTTTCAGAAGGCCTTTGACAAGGTGGATCACGTCCTGCTTATGGAAAAAATTGCATTTAATGGGATACGCGGTAACTTACTCAGATGGTTTGCTTCATATATTTTCAATAGGACTCAGAAGATTGTCATTAGTGGGCATGAATCTGTAGTTGTTAAATCCGGGGTGCCCCAGGGATCAGTATTAGGGCCTTTTCTTTTTGTATTGTTCATTAATGACATTAAATATTGTTTTATCAATTCACATTTCTTGATGTATGCTGACGATATGAAAATTTATAACACATGTAAAAATATTCGTGACTGCTATTATTTACAACAGGACCTGGATAGATTTTATGAATACTGCCGCAAAAATAAACTGTTTCTTAGTCTTCCTAAATGTTACACAATTTCTTTTACCAAAAATACAAATCAAATCAAATTTAATTATTCCATAAATAATATATATCTTAATGAAGTGCAATCTGTGCGCGATTTGGGTGTTACCCTTGACTGTCGTCTGCATTTTGATGCTCATATTGACAATATTGTTAATAAAGCTTTTCAAATGTATGGCCTAGTAATGAGATTTTCAAGTAGCTTTGTGCGACCCTCTACATTCTTAATGTTATATAAATGCCTGATTCGGCCGCAATTAGAATACGCCGTCCAAATTTGGGATCCTTTATATGACAAGTACAAAGATAGGCTAGAAATTGTTCAAAAAAAGTATTTACGTACTGTGAATTATGAATGTTATCGCCCTAAAGTGTCCTATGAACAATTGCTGAAACGCTATAATGTCCTTAGCTTGGAATCTAGACGATTACTTCTGGGTGTAATGATGCTGCATGGCATATGTAATAATAGATTTGACTGCATCCCTTTATCTAATAGTTTACATTATAGAGTACCTAGATCTGTTATGCTTCGTGGGGTACGTGTGCCTCGACTATTCCACACAGACTCATGCAGGACTAACGCTGGTGAGCGCGTGCCTCTTCGTCACCTCGTTGATGCGTATAACACTCACTTTATGGAGCTCGACATATTTGCTCTTTCCAAGCCTCGTTTCAAGGCAAGAGTAAAAGAATTAGTGACTTCTTAAGTTTAATATTTCAATATTATTATTCTTATCTTATTTATTTTTTTAATTTCTCTCCTTAACTGTATTTTTTTGATGCACACTGTATGTCTGTTTACTTTTAACTTCTTTTTTGTGAATTCGTGGACAATGCTGTGGGTTACATGTGTAGTAATATAAATATGGAATAGCTTATGTATAAATGCATTTATATGTATTTTGTTAATTTAAGATATTTTTTTTTTTGTTTGTTAATCTTGGCATGTAACTGTTTTTTGTCCCTAATAAATAAAATAAAAAATAAAATAAAATAACAGATTAAAGGCTACATAACATCGCGCTATGAGCCACGGGAACGTACATATCAGTAACCAAAAACGTATCGTGGGTGAAACCGCGGGGCACAGCAAGTAATAAATACATGCGAACGGACTACTAAAAAACAAATTCAAAAGATGCTACATCAAGCATCTAAAGTTAAATATATACAGTAGAAGGTCGATTAACCGAACTAATTGGGACCGAGACTAGTTCGGATAATTAAAAGTTTGGATAATCGAAATGTGAGTTTTTCCTAAAAACCCAAGATTAAACAAAATCAAAACCTTGTCACCTTCTTCTTAGCGTTTCGATGACAAACTATATTACAATAAATAAATAAATAAATATACTATTATTATAAATTATATTGATGCGGCCCAGAATCACCTAAAAACTATACAGTGTATTAAAATTTTGCATACATATTGACGTTGAAATATGTAAATAGTCAAATGCTTTTCTTATAAAATAGTCAATTTTAGGTTTAAAGAATTTATTCTCATAAGAACAATAGGTTCACTTAAATGAGATACAAATATCTTATATCTAAACAAAAATTTTGCCTTCGTTGCGCGCTGATGAAGTTATAAACAAAGAATTAGGTACTTAAAACGACGAAGTTATCCGCGAACAAACATGGGTCGAATTGATAACCTCCTTTTTTTTTAAGTCTGTTAAAAAAAGGAGGTTATCAATTCGACCCTTATGTATGTAATATTGCCAGAATTGCCCAGTTTTCGTATAATTATGTTAGTCTATATCAGCGTCTGAACAAATGTGCCAAATTTCAACAGTGTATGTATGTATGTTTTTATGTTTGTTCGCGCATATCTCCGTAACTACAAGTCCGATTTAAGTAATTCTTTTTTTTGTTGTACTAGGTATTGTTCAACTTAGGGAATACAGTTTCATCAAAATCGGTTCAGTAGTTTTTGAGATAAGGACTTTTTATTAAGTTTGTTTTTTTATTACATACGGGTCGAATTGATAACCTCCTTTTTTAACAGACTTCAAAAAAAAGGAGGTTATCAATTCGACCCATGTTTGTTCGCGGATAACTTCGTCGTTTATGAACCGATTTTGATTATTCTTTTTTTGTTGGAAAGTGTAAACTTCCCAAATGGTCCCATTTAAATTTCATATAGATCTGATGATGGATTCCGGAGACAGACAACGGAACTCTTCAAAAAATTACAGCAAATCAACCGCGATTGCTGCTATCGCATAAATATGCATTGTTTACGCAATTATACAACATAACATCGCGCCTGTACACTCGAAAGAGTTACACAGATATATACAGTAATATTTGAAAATTTCTCATCTAAGTAAACGAAATCGCGTATTCTGCTTTCTTATGAATTTTTTTTAGCGGTGTCATGTTAATTTACATGACACAACAGTTCCTTCATGGATTTTGATAAAAAAATTGATACTAAAAAGCGAGAAATAAAAAACTTTTTTACAAAAAAAGACAACCGCCTTCAAAAACTAAAAAGAGAAAAATAACTTTAGCTTTGGAAGTCGGCGGCAATACAAAACAACAAACAGAACCAAAGCCGCCGACTTCCAAAGCTAAAGTTATTTTTCTATTTTTAGTTTTTGAAGGCGGTTGTCTTTTTTTGTAAAAAAGTTTTTTTTATTAGTATGCAGGTGCCGTGCCGTATTTGTACAGTTGTATAAGATTTAATAATTTAGTCTTTTTAAATATTGCTTTTGTTGGAGTAAGGTATTGGTAATGATACAGGGTTTTTTTTTATTTTGTTCTGGGTTTTTTGTAAAGGCATCAGGATAGTTTTCGCGGCAGATCCCCATACTTCGATGAGGTACTCGATATGTGATTTTACCAATGAGTTATAAATAATAGTACGTATTTTCCTTGGATTACAATTTGAAATTTTACGTAAAGATGCTAGTAATGACATTAGTTTGTTTTTTAGATGTTGATTTTTAGACGTTAATTTTCAATTAACGAACAGTTGCTGCGCGTTTTCATCAACAAATTCTCGCCAATGTTCGGATAAACTAAGTCAGCGTTCCGATAATTGAGGGTTAGGATAATTGAGGTTCGGATAATCGAGGTTCTGCTGTAATTTTATGACTATGTTCGTTGCTAATGGATGGTTGATGTTTCATTCCCAGTGCGAGCCGCTGCACGGCTGGGGCTTCCGTCGCGGCGGCTACCAGTGCCGCTGCGCGCCCGGGCACCGCCTGCCCGGCCTGGTGCGCCGCCCCTACCTCGGCGAGATCATCGAGCGCGCCACCTCCGACCAGTACTACAACAACTTTGACTGCAAGAAGATTGGATGTGAGTATACTGACAACATACACCCCACTTTATAACTACATTTGTATTGTAGCTTTTTATATACCCGTAACAATAATTCTACCAAATGAAACGCTGTGATACCAAAAATTGCTAATCGTTAGTTGTCAAAGTGAAAAATCGGCGAAACGTTGGTTGGCAAGTGATAATCTGCCAAACAATTTTCGGCGACAATGCAGGATACCGTTTTGCCTATAAGTAGTGTAATAAATTATAAGCTCTCCATGTTTATAAACTCGGACGAAATGACACGTACCATCATCCCCAGGGATCCAACGTCTCCCGGTGCAGTGGGAGCGTGCGCACCCGTTCCTGCGCGCGATGTACATGGACCGGTACTACGAGTACGTGAACGCCACCAGCGGGCCCGCCGCGCTACACACCGAGCGCGTTAACCTTTATGAAGTGCTCAACTTCATCCGAGGAGTGCAGCCTAACAACTGTTCCTTGTGAGTGCCACCATTTCCACTGTAGCGATATCTATCGCTAAGATTTAATTGCTGCCACCGACAACGCAGTCAAAGTGGCCAAATTCTGGGCCGCAACAATATAATACCTAAGTATATAGTAGTTTGTAATCGAAACGCTAAGTAAAATGATTTTAGGCTAATTTGCCACCTTCATATTGCTTCTTCTTTTTGTATCGTCGATACATCAAATAATATTTTTTCATTATTTATGCCACTTAAGCCCCCGTAAATATTTTAACACGTACTATGGGTAGTGCTGGCAGCATTGCAAAAGCATATTACAGCAAGAATGTTGCAAGTTTTGTAAACCGCGAAAATTGGTTATAATAGATGGTAAGTGATGAATTTGACATAATACATATTTGTATATTTCCCATTGTAGGTACAACCCAACAGATTTATTCCTCAATGGCGACATTGCATTCGGTCACGAAGAACAGTTTGAAAATCAAGCTAAGATGGCCGTCCGCCTCGCCAATTTTATCAGTGCGTTTTTACAGGTAAGATTTTTAAGCTTTTAAATTGCCTGTGTGGTAATTTTGTTTCCAGGGTCGAAAATGGCTCGACCGACTTGAATATGTTTTGTTTTGTTCACCTCACTTCTGATTTAGTACCCAAGAAAAAAATCTTGGTGGTAAAAAGTATACCGGGCCATCTAGTATCATAATATTTTTATAACACACCACATTGTCGCCTTTTCTTTGTTAATTGTAATTTTCCTTAATGTATTTTGTTAACATTAGGTGTCGGACCCTCAAGAAGTGTTCAGCGGCAACCGTGTGGCAGACAAGCCGCTGACTGAAGATCAGATGATAGGAGAAACCCTCTCCATCGTGCTCGGAGACTCCAAGATATGGTCGGCCGGTGAGTAACATGGCTAGTCTAAAAATTACCTGTAGTAGATGCTTTAAAACGGTTTGTGTTCCGATGTAAATCATGCCAAAAGAATGTAGGCAGACTAGAGCCTTTGATGACACGGTTTTTTTTTTTTTTTTTTTAACGACGGGAAATCATCAAATAACTTCCCCCGCCCTGGGCGGGGCGGGAGGGAGTGTCAGACTTTTACTGACTAAAACCCGTCTATGTTCCTTCATGTGCCCTTTGCGTTCCGGGGGCGCGGTATCTCTTTCGAACAACCCGCAGTTGATGACACGGTTAGCGCAGGATTGAGCAATAGTCGATAAGCTGTTGCGGTTTGCGTCAAGGGTTCGATTCTGCACGAAAAAAATATTTGTATGACCTAAAGATAGTGGTCCCGGATCTGGCTGTTTCCGAGCTTATATATTTGTAAACGCACTCACGTTACAGGAGAAATTCCTAGTGTGGGGCAACGTTATTTTCAAAAAGAAAAGAAGAGATTTGATTTGGTTCAAAGAGAACATCAGGCCTACATCACCTATCTCGCCTTCCGAATAATTTAACAAGAGAACTGCCTATTACCAAAGAGCCATTGCCACTTCTAGTCATACCTTATCCTATCGTTTAATTTCCAGGTACATACTGGGACAGAAATAAGTTCACAAACAGAACATTCTTCGCGCCATTCGCTTACAAGACTGAGTTGAACACGAGGAAGTACAAACTTGAGGATCTGGCTCGCTTGAATAAGACTGGTAAGTAATGCATTAGAGTATTTGTGGAGTGCTTAGAGCAAATTACACCAAGCTTTTGAACCTATAGTAACTTGAAAAAAAACAGTCTTTTTTTTAATCTCTGGAGATAGCCGTCGAATTGAAAAAAATCTTTTTGTTAATGATAGCCAGTTTCATGAGAGGCTACATAACATCATGTTACGACACACGAGAGCGGAGCAGTGAGTACCAAAGACGTAACTTGACGCGGGTGAAAAAACCCACGCGGACGAAGTCGGGGCCAGAAGCTACCTAGTTAATGAAATAACGTCTGAGAATTTTTGTATCTTTAAGAAGTTTGAAAGTTTGGTGGAATTCGACCGAAAATGCAATAATTTGATCTTCTAAATGATTTTCCATTGTTTTTAAAAAACAAAAAAAAAAATATACTATCACGCCTGTATTCCCCGAAGGGTTAGGCAGAGGTGCACCAATGTACACCCACAGTTCGCCGGTATATTTAGGTCCCATGTAATAGGGGGCGAGCCTATTGCCATTAACCGGGCACAAATCCAAACTCCGAGCTAATACCTACTGAGAATTTCATAGAAAAACCCAATAGCACTTTTTGCTCGACCTGGGAATTGAACCCGGGACCCCTTGCACAGCAGTCGCACTTGCGACCACGAGACCAACGGGGCGGTTTTTTTTTTATTTACTCAAAAATATGTACATAATTAAAAATCCCTCATAGTCGCTTCCTTTACAAGAATACTAGAAACTCCTCACCTCATATATTATTCAATATTGTCAATCAATTTTACAGAGGAAGCCTACACAAACAAATCGTGGTTCCAATTCTTGAAACAGCGTTGGTCGACGAACTTCGACAGTCTTGAGCAATTCTTCCTCAAAATGAAGATCCGTAGCGACGAGCTTGGGAAGTACTTGAAGAAATATGAAAGGTTCCCTACTTTCTACCGGGCAGCCAACTTGAAGCAGGGCCATTGGACGAGGCCTTACTACGACTGCAACGGGCATGTGAAGCAGTGGGTCATCACGTACGCCGCGCCCTTCTTCGGGTGGGACAGCGTCAAGGTCAAACTTGAGTTCAAGTGAGTAAGGGGTTTTGTTTGTACTTTACAAAAAAATTGTTTGAGAGGTGTCGTTAGATTCAATTTAATTGTGAGAGATATCAAAATTATAAAGATTAAAAGGGCCGAGTTTTGAGGCCATATTATTCGATCTCATACTGAGTTCATTTTGGAGTGTTTTACGACGATGGAATACATCGTAAGGAAACCTTGCAGGACGAACTTCTTTTCGTGTCATATCGCGCCTAAACGAGAACTTTGCGTAAAAATTGACACAAAAGAAAGTTAGCATATCATCATCATATCAGCCGCAGGACGTCCACTGCTGGATATAGGCCTCTCCCATAAATTTCCAATAGAACCGGTTTGTATAAACCTAGAAGTAAAATTGTATTTTATTTATTAATTACTTGTCAATACCAACATTGCCTTATCTACTTTCAGAGGAGTGGTAGCGGTGACGATGGCTCTGATGTCCTTGGACATCAACCAGTGCCCCGACAAGTACTACGTGCCGAACGCTTTCAAGGGAACCGACAAGTGTGACCGGAGCTCTTCTTATGTAAGTAGTATCATTACTGTAGCATTTTACATAACACGTAACATACCATCACACCTGTATCCCCGAAGGATTAGGCAGAGGTGTACTAATGGATGCTCACAGTTCATCGGTATGTTTAGGTCCTATGTAATAGGGGGTGAGCCTATTGCCATTAACCGGGCACAAATCCTAACCCTGAGCTGATACTGAGTATTTCATAGAAAAACTCAATAACACTTTTTTCCCGACCTAGGCATAAACCAAAGTGTATTTTGACTGTAGCATTTTTTAATTGTTAAAAAATATGTAAATATATGGCGGTTTGAAATTATGTAGCACTATCTTGTGCCGACCGGATGCAGCTATAGGATAACAGTAGGATTACTACCGTAGTAGCTATTTCCGGACTGAATGGTGCGCAGATTAGACTAGTAACCAGACTTTTATATGTATTTCTTTGTTGGTTCAGAAAAACTGGTTATTACCAGTCTTGTTAAAAAAGACTAAGCAGGTGATGACTTAAAATCTGACTCAATTGTTTAAACATAGGGAGTATCCCCGTATTTTTAAACCATTACATTCTAATCTGTCTCAATCTGAAAAAATGTAATTTACATACTTTTTAACAAGTTCTTGACATTGGTCGCAGCTGCGATGAGATTGCGCCTAGAAACAAAGGAACGATTCTCCAACGTAACGACTCAAGTTCTAAAACACAGACACAACCACATTACATTTCATCACTCCACCATACATTAAACACTCCACTTTCATATTCCAGTGCGTCCCAATCCTGGGCCGTGGTTTCGAGGCGGGCGGCTACAAGTGCGAGTGCCTGCAAGGGTACGAGTACCCCTTCGAGGATCCCATCACGTACTACGACGGACAGATCGTGGAGGCAGAGTTCCAGAACATTATCGCTGATAAGGAGACGAGGATTGATATGTTTAAGTGCAGGTTAGCTGGCGCGGCGTCCATACAAAGCAGTATCGTGGTATTAGTAACTGTCCTGTTCTTGGTTTTTAAGCTGAGGTAAAATGTTTGTGTGTTCCCACTGTTTTGTACGACAGAAAATGTTAATGATAGTCCAGTTTTTTATAGTTAACAACAAAACATGCAAAAAAAAAATATGGGAGAATTGAGCCTAGCTTTGTATCTCAAAACTCCAAGCCTCAAAAAGATGTGCAGTTCTTCAAATTGGTGCGTGATAGTCGTGTCATATCCAACATATTCCATGTTAGTTCTTTGTTCTTCAAATACTACAGCACTATTAACTGTCGTCATCGATATAATTGTGTAGTATATTTCTTGTATTATTTTTTACGTCGTCACAATTCAGTGGGTTCAACTAGCAATGTCCAACGATAGAAAATCGTCGAAAATGTAGTTATTTTTGTATGTATGTATTCACTCGATGGAAGTGACATCAGAACACAAACTTTTTCGTATTTTCAGTACTTAGCATAGCACTAGCATACTTATTACAGTTCCCAAAGTGTCCCTTTAGATTACATCTACAACGTTACTGATGCCGTGATAAACGTGGCCACCTACTGGGCCCTAAAATTATAGGAAAAAATAAGGATACGAGAATCCTCTTTTTTTCTTATAATTAATCATTGACTCGAAAATAAAAGTACATGGTTCCAGTTTTAGAAAAATGTCAAATCCATGATAAAAGTTGATGTTTCGATGTCTTTTCCATCATTATGACGTTTAGCAGTCAAGATAGGCGACCTTAGATCAGGTCGCAAGCTAAGACCTGTTTGAGAGGTATTAGTAATAAGAAGAATGTGTACTTTTGGCATAAAATCTAAGTATGATACGACTAAAACATATCAATGTTAAATCATAATCAAAGCAAAAATTTCAATTAGTACACTGTTGATTACCGTCCAGCATAGATCTGATTTATAGATATTATTACATTATAAGATTGTATGACGCAATAATACAAGGTAGGTAGATATTTTTAATGCATTGTAATTTCCAGACCGATTCCGGCCACGGCGGCTAATCTTAATGCAGACTAGCCTCGTACGCAGGAGATATTATAGTGCACAAGTGTGTGCGCAAACACAGGAGCACTCCCTCTTCCTTAACTCTCATAGCCCGATGGGACGCCAATCCGACATGACCGGAGAGAGATCAGGCGCAGGACCAACGGCTTTACGTGCTTTCCTAGACACGGGGGTGTCACACCACCAACTTCCAAACTCCGGGCTGCTACTGAGAAATTCCTAATGGAAAAACCCAATAACACTTTTTGCCCGACCTGGGAATCGAACCCGGGACCCCTTACTTAGCAGTCGCGCTTGCGACCACGAGACCAACGGGGCAGTTAGAAAAGAGGAAGACATCTCTGTGAATTATAAAAAAAATTAGAATCTCATTAAGGAACTATAATATCTGCCAGTGCGAAAAAGAGATTGCGCATATTTCCATCTCTTTCTAGCACTGCCTCTGTATAACAAACATTGGTTACTAAACTACAGGAGCTTTTAACATAGTAACTATTACGTACCTACACGATTATATTTTAGAATTTTTATTTTACTGTGCGTCTACGCATTTACTTAGCTTTTAGAATTTAGTTGGCATCTATGAATTTTCAGGGTTATATCCAACATAGTTTTATTATTTTAATATAACACTATTTTATTTTCATATTAATGCACTTATATTTTTACTTAATCATTTACTTAATTTTTAACCCCCGTGTAACGAGTACTTTTTTTAGGACATGATATAAAGAAAGCAGTCCATTTTAGACTGAGAGTAAATTGTATTATGCCGGCCGCACTTTGGATGCGTATTTGTGCGAACACGTACGAATATACACGATCCATTCCGATCCTCCGAGTAGTGTGGAATATCGCAAGCTAGACATGCGTGTACTTGCAAATGAGCGGTACGATACGATTAAATTATATCTTCTCTTCTTCTTTATCGTGTGGGAAGCAAGACCTAACGACATCACACACCCTAATGTCAGAGTTTCTAAACCGCCTCAAGGGCCTCTGACATGGTTACCGATGTCAGTAATATCCAAGATAAACTTGGAAATTACATATGAATTAGAAAAAGTCTTATTGCCCACACAGATATAATTTAATTATTATGATGAAGTAACTGATCCTGTTTACAGTCACTCCAGTAGTGACTAACCATTTCGACAAAAATAAACCAGTTTACGTGCTCTATTCGTACGTCCAATATCGTATGTTTACGCACGATACAAATTCATTTCCAAAGTGCGGCCAGCCTTACAGTATCTTTTTGACATTCATAGCAACTGTAAGATTAGCGTTAGTTAAGTATAGTATATTTAGTTATTAAGGTTTTATATGTACCTATATCATTATGAAGGATGGTAAAGCTTGCGTTTCACAGCTATAGTTTTGTAGGAGAAAATGAGCCCCTTTTAACATTTTCCGCCTGCTGGCTAGCCAAATAATTGTCAGAGAAAATTGTCATACAAATCTATAGTACATTCAGCAACCGAATCTATTATTGAGTACAATATTAAAGGAAATATGAAATGGATCTAAAATTAAGATAACATGAATTCTTAGGTATTGCCTGAATGAATTGTGTAATTTCGTGTCTATTTAAATCATAATTGTAAAAGTAACACTGTTAATCGACTATTGTTGCTGACTGTACTATACATACACTGCAACCCAAAAAGGGACTAAAGCCTAATGAGGGTAGGGAAAGAACAAATGTAACCAATTAACTACACATGTCAACCTCTAAACAGGTTGTGAACGCACAAGAAAACGCGGATTGCAGCTATTGTCCTAAAAAAATTATTATTTTTAACTTCCAACATATTGTTCTATTGCTCAAAAAAGGCCAAGGCAGCAACTAGCAATAAAGTATGTTGTTATGGTCCACCGTTAGTTTCGATACTAAATAAGTGTTAGAAGGTAGCTTTACTAGTAAATTAGGTAAAATACAAAATATTTAGGGGTATAAAACCTGTATAAAAGTATCTGTTTATGTTTTCTGCGAATCAAATAAGGGATATACGTAGTGAAAATTTCACTACGTATATCCCTTATTTGATTCGCGTCAATACATCTAACCATACTGATTTCACAGTGAAATCAGTATGGTTAGATGTATTGACTCCACATTATCCATCCGAAATAAATGACTGGCATTTTGTACTTTATTGTACAGTTACCTGCATGTCCATGGTAATAATTTGATATTAATTGCATCTACATTAAGTGGTCGTAAGGGTGTCGCAATTAAAGTGTTACTAACATTCAGTTGGTAACAGTATATTTTGTATTCATACATTTCATTTTTAATGTAATATTTTATGATTTTATCTATAACAAACAAACTACCCTCATTCTTACAACGTCAAAATATTAAATACCTTAATAATACAACATTTTGCACGATTAAAATAAAAATTGACATTATCATTTCCAATTTAAATACTGAAGAATGATGGCAGTGTTTTACTTTTCTTCCCACATTCCAATGTTTGAAGTGTATTTCAAAATACCGTCCAACTAACAGTGCCTTTTTTGTAATATTTTGTAATTAAAACTTCTTTAAAGTATTCATGAGTTTTATTGTATGATGTAATGTTCTTCAGGTATGCTGTAAAATAAATAAATTGTTAATGTAGTAAAATGAATATCCGAAATGCCTTGTTTACATATTGGCGCCATCCACTATAACAACGATATGGACATCTAATTAATTTATTTGTTAAAAATGCAGGGCCAGCCCATACTACAAATTCTTGCGATATTTTCTAGTGGATCTTATTCGGCGTACTGCAAACCAGTGGCGAGAACTTCGTATTACTCAGAAGTTCCGAACAGCTATTTTACCGCCTTTTATGAAGGCGTTAAAATAGAATGGCACAATCAGCAGTGTGTATTAAAAATACATAACCACACTCGCACAGCAGGGAATTTAAATAAACCACTAACTTACAATTTCAATTACAAAAATATGCAAGTTTTGCTTAGGCTTTCTTCTTACAACGATAAACCCTTCGCCACTGCCGATTGTGATACGTATACCCGTTAGCGGTTTTTAATTAACCGACTTCTTTGTAAAGTGTCTTGTAGCTTAAAGGATGACTCACGCTAGACCGTGTCGGGTCCGAGCCGAGTGTCGGCCGTAAGACGGTCATCTAATATTACTTAAATGTTGAATCGGCCGTCACTCGGTTGCCGGTCGGTATAGCGTGAGTGTGTCCATACAATATATATGTAATATTAGATGACCGTGCAACGGCCGACACTCGGCTCGGACCCAACACGGTATAGCGTGAGTTATCCATAAAGCGCTATAAAACCAGTAAAGTAAATACAGAATTCCAGCAAATGTTCTATTCTAACTAAATGCTCAGATGACATGAGTATTTGTGAGCAGCAACATTGTTACTGTTTATGCTGCGTCACGTAACTAGTGGTAGAAGTGGCTGTATTCTGTCGGCTTGGTGATATATTCATTTGTGCTATAGGAAACTACTCGCCGTTCATAGAGGGAAAATTAACCGCATGATCACGTAATTTTCACTGTTATATATATGAAATCTAGTAGTAGCAACTTTGTAGTAGTAATCTAGTATTAGCAACCTAAGTTTTTTATTGCATAGTAACCCCATGACGCCACCCTAACAGTAAGGTAGGATGCGGTTGTGTTGTTCGTAGGTCAGCCAATGAATATGCAATAATAATAATAATATACATTCTACATACTTGCTGGCGAGTATGACGATAGTCCTAATATAAACGAGTACTGCGACTAGTCCGAAGTAAACTCCGACGAAAATAATAATGTACGAAATGATGAATATGCGGAGTAATCCCATGCTGCGCCAGGAACACACATTTTCCGTTTCCTCATTATTTTACATTGTATGCATTTTAAAAAGGCGAAGTCTTTTTTTTCTTTAAAATTTTATGTATGTATTTCACATTTTCAATTAAATATTTTTCATAGTTATTTTTAGTAACAAAATCGAACAGTTTGTTTGTTGACAAGACGTGGTATGACGTGAAAATTATTGTCAATGATTCACAAGCAGGTGTGACGTTAGGTTTCAAAATTGCCGCCGCGCTGACTTAATAAAAATATTCGTTTAAAAATCAATTGTTCATAACTGTGAAAGATAAAAACGTAATTTTGATTGTCGCAACGCAACAATTCACAATTTGCTAGATTATGCATATTCAATACAATGCATCCGCGTAAATAAAATATTATTTCGATTTCTCACAATAATACAAAGTGACTGCAATTTAAACGGGGTTTTCCGTTTATCCGTTTAAATGAGACTATGAGTTAGTCGCACTTTACTGTAGGGATGGCCTTTTTGCAAAATCATCGATATTGAAATCGATGTCAATATCGAAAGCCAAGCATTGATTTTTCGTATTTATCATCATCATCTTCCTGCCCTTATCCCATGTTACTTGGAGTAGGCGCAACGCATTTAAAAAAAAAATATGATATAACCAAACCATCAACGGTAAGGTTCGCGTAGTGTTTGATCGACTGGCTGCTGCGTTTGTTATAAAAAGTTACTTAAGTTTAATCTCATTTAGCTTGCATAAAAAGAAAATAAATTAAAATACAATGAACACTTACAGGTAACTCACTGGCTGATGTCTGACAGTAACAAATTATCTTAAAGATGATTTCAGAATTTAGAACTTAACAAACGACACTTATCAATATGTTCATAGGCATATACCTACTATATTCTGTGATTTAGTTACTTTACTCGAAGTTAATTTGGACGTCCGTGATATTCATGACATCGATGATTCGACATTAGTCGTATAGTAACATCGATGATCATCGAGCATCCCTAGTACACTGTTGCTTATCAGCGCAGATTTTTATCAGTTTGACAGTGAACTGAGTGACATTGGCAAGAAATCGAGAAGGACAGAACAGTTCTGAGGAAAACTAGAAGTATTTTTATTAGAAAAAATTATAAATAGGTAAGTACTTCTACTAAGGACAGGATAAAATAGAAAACAGCTAAATGTTTTATTGATTGCATAAAGTATTTAACGTTTAATTCATTTATCCGTATTACGATACTATCGTATTTTACCTTGACATAAAATTGTAGTTATACATCTCATTATACTGTTTTTTTTTTAATTAGCATTTCGTATGGCAATGTAATTATCACAAGGTACACCTATCATACCTATCAATCTAATTTGGAAAACAGTTATTTTTTTACTTTACTCTTTATATTAGAAATCTGGTTTTGACTCACTTGAGGTTATAGGTCCAACCGTCTGTGGTCTATATACCTACCTAGCTCCAGCTCATAATATTTTTTTTAGAGTTGGACGTCCTATACTTGCGGTTTTTGAGATTAAAAGCTTCATTAGTTCTACTTATGTGTAATATATATAGCCATTGACACTAATCCTCAAGAAGAAACCAAAATCATTACTAGGTACTATCTATCTGCCTTGCCAACTACATATGTTGGGGTTGGCTTCCAGTCTAACCAAATGAATACCAGTGTTTTACATGGTGTAAAACTGCCTGTTTGCCCTCCACAACTCAGTTACTGGTGAACACGAAACCTCTTGGTAAGACTGGTTGTCAGACTTCCCGGCTTCTGACAATCTGTAACAACTCCTTAACCAAAATAATTACTGCTATAGATAATCATTTAGCTTTTACTTGTCTTTAATTCAAATTGCAGTAAATTACATAAACAATTTTCATGATTAATTCTGTAGTAGTAGAGTCTTTGTAAAGGAGCTTGTCTGGGGAAGTACTGCCACCATACCTATTTCTTCCACAAAGCAGAATTTGCTGTGTTCCAGTATGAAGGGCTCCCGTGTAATTACAGGCACATGAGATATTTCAACCTTGTCTTTTGGATGACAACACATTTGCAAGGCCTCTGATATTGCAGATGTCTAAAGGCACTAATAGGCAGCGGAGTCCACTTATCATCAGATGGGCTGTGGCCAGCCAATGGCATAAAAAAGGACACATAACATTTTTACATAACTTATCAAAATCAATGGGTTGCTAATTAAATTATATAATTTTTTATCTAAATATAAACATAATTAATTTAGCTGTCATTGCTTAACTTATATCAATTTGTACCTATCATAGTGTCTTTATGGTTTTTATTAGGCTCTTTATCTTCACATTCATAGAAATATTTAAATAATGTGCCTATACAAATTATTGTAGAACATTATTTATTCTAACAGTGCCTTTATATTTAGGAGTTTCTTGCCTATTGTTCTCCTTACAAAACTACCATTTGTAAGGGGCAACTAGTTTTCTTCTTTTGCCATAGAGTGTTGTATATATCCGCATAGGAACATATGCATATAGATAAACGTGGGTTTGGTGCTTGATGGGTCTTAATTGACATAAATCATTTGACTTTGACATAGTTGTATGGTGCCCCCATAAGTAGGAAATAGGTACTATAGGTTCAGACCTTGTTAATTCTTTGTTCAGTTTACCAGTTACATAGAATTGTTTACAGTAAATTAAAAAAAACTAAAGCTTCTTTTTTTAAATTTCAGTCACAATGAGTGCAGTCGTGGGTAATTTATTGAAACAGCTGAAAAGCAAGGAGTTCAGGCAGTATTTAATGAGGTATTTTGATTTTAATTATGTTAGTACATTGGTACACCTCTGCCTAACCCTTTCGGGAATACAGGTGTGAAGGTATGAAGGTATGTTATGTTATTTAATGATAAATAAATTCAAGACCTAATAATTGATTTATTATTTCAGCACCCACTTCTGGGGCCCTGTAGCAAATTGGGGAATACCACTAGCGGCTCTTGCAGATATACAAAAAGATCCAAGTTTTATTAGTGGTAAAATGACACTTGGTAAGTAAATACTTTTTACTGAGTTACCTAAGCTTTATACCTACCGCTTAGATAAGTATTTTTTTAGAGGGGAAATCATCAAATAACTTCCCCCGCCCTGGGCGGGGCGGGAGGGAGTGTCAGACTTTTACTGACTAAAACCCGTCTATGTTCCTTCATGTGCCCTTTGCGTTCCGGGGGCGCGGTATCTCTTTCGAACAACCCGCAGCCCCGGCAGGCATCGGCCCTCAGTGGCCCCATCCAAGTTTGCTGACATCTCTTTGAGGCGCGCGTGGAACACGAACGCGCCGTCGACACGGTCTGTCGTTATTCAGTGAACGTACGGACGGTGAGCTACCCATTGCTCACCGTCCACAGACCCGCGCCTACGGTGGCCGGGAGTCGTCTCGCGGCTCCCGACGCCCGGAGCGTCTACCGCGGCGGCCGCTGGGACGGGGGACCCTCCTTTCCCTCTCCCGTCCCGCCGCCTCCTAGGTATTGGGGCCTACCACCCATTTCTTAAAACATTATTATTTTTTACTTTGTCGTGCGCACTGATGGATTAATGACGCTCGGCTGTGCGCCGGTGGTATGGTATGGTTTTAAAAGATGGTGGTAAGCCCCTGGTTCTCGTACATTATTGTTTTATGATACATTTGTTTAATAAATATTTTCTATCTAAATCATCCAATTGTAAATAACTTTCTAGTCACAAATTCTCAAAAAAAAACAACTCTCATTGTTCCAGCCCTATCACTGTACTCGCTGATGTTCATGCGGTTCGCGTGGCGCGTGCAACCGCGCAACATGTTGCTGTTCGCGTGTCACGTCACCAACGAGTGCGCGCAACTGACGCAGGGCGCGCGCTTCATCAACTACCACTACCTACAGGACAATAAGGAGGCACAGGCTAAACCCAGCGCCGGCACACAGACCTCAGAACCTGCCACTGCTTAGTTCAAAGACACAGAAATACAGGTTGGAGAACATTATTCGGATATTGCCAGTGCCTTAAGTTTTGTAGACAACAAATTTTGTTTTAGCCTCTCCGCCCTCGACCGACTTTTTGACCGATTTTTTTGTCGGCGAGAATGGAACATATGAATTCTAATATGCTAAGCCAAAAAAATCAGTCGAATACTCGGTTGCGGGCGGAGAGGCGTGAGTAATCATCTTCGTTTAAATTAGGAAGGTGTATGTGGTGTGTATATTTATTTGATTTTTATTGTTGACTGGTGGTTCACATTTACTCTTGGTCCACTTTTCATGTTATAAATTTAGTTAATCTTAAGGCCTATTCAAACCTGAGCGATATTCGCTGCCGCTGTGGGTAGAGGTACATACCGCGCGGGTTTCGCTCAGGTATTTAGTATCAAGTACCGCGGCTAGAGCGACCTGAGCGATATTCGCTGCCGCTGTGGGTAGAGGTACATACCACGCGGGTTACGAACGGTAGCGAATACCGCTTAGGTCTGAACAGTAATATTACCGCATACCCACTCGGTTTTCTCTGCCGCAGACGGTAGCGAATACCGCTTAGGTCTGAATAGGCCTTTAAGCCAAGGCAGCGCCACTCGAATTCAAATGATCAATATTCAATATTGGTCGGCGATAATTTTTTACATCCTGTATTTGTATGAAGTCGGACATCTTTGAATTTTGTTTATGTAGCTCAAAATGCAGTGCTGCGCTGCGCTCTGTTGTTAAGATGTTTGACATAGTCAATTATGTAGATTTAGGTGTTCATTAATTTGTCCACATAAGAATTTGTTGTTAAAAGTGGGCGTCGAAACGGCTGGGCCGATATTAATGTCTCCAGCTAGATTTTTAAATCAGAATTTAAACTACGTCAAGTAAAACCACTAGCAAATGGTATGGGTATGTAATAATAGTAAGATGTAGATAAAGTAGAAAATTAAATTGTTATAATATGATTAAATGATTATATAGAAAGATTTTAAATAAGAGCCGAAACATGAATAAGTACTTGCCTATTTACGTCATCACCGATTTCTAGTAGCGTAGGTAGTTTAGATAATACAATGTTTAGAAAACCTTTACTCTCCTTCTGACAAATAAGTTGTGAACCGGTAAGGTGATCGCATCGGCATTTTCAATATAACCTTTGTTATTGTTGTATGGGCAATGCCAAACCTAATCCATCCGGTGACCCGCTTCGATATGTGTATAGTACCTAGCGATATGATCAAGCAGTTTTAATTGATTGATTGACTAGCAATAACCCGCGGTTTTACTTGTGTTATGTCTTTGATTATTGCTTAACTCCCCATGTGTCGTAGTATAATGTAATGGTGCAGTTTTGCATCCTTGTGAAATTCAAGGAATAAATTTATTTTATTATAGATTCGTGTTAAGAATCCAATACGAATCAATAATAAAATAATTAGGTTTTTATTTGTTTTGTTAAGTAGGTGATTTGCGAATTCGAACTAGCCATCTTGCGGGTTGAGGCGGGTGGGCGATGAACCCTCACACACACAATGATATAATCGCGCGACAGTGCCTACCGCGTAGCATACACAATTCTGTTTTTTGAAAGCGGTGTATTCTGAAATACAAACAAACAACATAAAAACGAGTCTGCTTTATAGTATTAGTATAGAATAATGATAATGAACTAAAACATGTCAGAAATAATGTTGAAGATTGCGTAATTTCATGGTGATAAAGATAATGCAAGATAATAAATGCCGCACATCATGCACGCAATTTTCAGCTTTATTCTGTTGGTTTTAGGGTGTCAATTGAATCAATGGAAACTGCTCGATCATGTTGCTCTATCTGCAACGGCGGAGAGTTAGCGACATAAATTCCATCAGATGTGTTATGTTGTTATACTTATTTTTAAGTATCTGTGTTGTTTGTACAAAGTAGATTTGCCTTTTATAATCAAATAATGTTTTATTGACATTTAAAATCTTTTAACCTAATGTTGGAGCAGGGAAATTATGTCTTCAGCAGATTGACACATTACATCAACCCATTTCATACGACTGTCAAAAGTTGTACCGGTATAACTGAATTGGGTATTATACACATCTAATCAATTGACGTTCTTTTTATGAACTGTCAAAGCGCGATTCCCCATAGATTTGGTATGGCAATATTGAACTGTGACCTCACTTATCGGCCTACAAGATAACTATGACGTCACCTTTGTCCCGGCTAAAATGACGTAACTATTATATTAATTTCAAAGCAAGTAAAAATCTCATTTCACAGTTAATTGAAAATTAATCGGGTATTCAGCGATATAATATATTGCTTCTTTTGGAGAAGTTATATCTTGTAATTGGTTATTAGAGTCTAATACTCAATTTATTTGCTGAACTGGCTATTGAAGTTGTAAATCAATTTGTTGAACAATAGTTTTTCCTGTCTTTACATGTCAAATTGTGTAATTGTAAAGGTATATTATACACCGTCATCAATCGCTTCGCAAATTGTTTTTGCGGTCCATTCTTAGGGCTCGTTTATACACGCTTACTTTTACATCGTTCTGGAACAGAAAGCCATAAGCTCTATCATAGTAACATAAACTATTGGCAGTATTATTTTCAATAAACAAAAAAAAAACACGAAATTTTTATATGTGAAATAGTGAGAACTGGAGGTAACGCTTCCTTGCAGTCAATGCATATTTGTGTGTAAACCTTATTGACTACACTAGCCTTTGAAAAGTCCATTCATCGATCAGATAAAAGCGCCTCTAACAAAACTCGAATGACAAAAAAGAGTGATAAATTTCCAACTTCATTGAGAGTTGAGACGTCTTAAAAAATAGCAACGCCAATAGTAACTATTACTCGACTGGAGTGCCTGTGTGCTCCAGAACGATGTAAAAGTAACCGTGTATAGAAAAGCGGTACGTCACACATCGTGTCGCGTGATGTGTCACGGCATTATAGTGCTTATTGTTTATCAAGTGTGTTTGTCAGCCTTGAAGCGTTGTCTCCATGACCATTACCACGATGGCACCGCGATACTCTCGCCCGTGGAGACGGCGATTTGAAGTCGAAGTAAATATGTAGTATCTATAGGTTGTACAAAAATAGACAATTATGTAGTTAATCATTATACAAGGGTATATTTTTAATATTTATTACGAATTTTATTGGATATAATTATATTATACTCTGTTGTTGATTTTTCATGTATTTTTTTTTTGTGTTGATTAACCCCTACTTTTGTATGATATAACCTCCTATATCGCTAAGAGTCAGGCTGCAGTGCACATGTCCTCACGCTATCCTACGCGCTTTCAGGTTGGCCAAATGACGAAACGTTACCTACATTATTTAAAAAATGAAATGTGACCAATAAGCGCGTCATATTAACGTCGCCTGGAGTGTTATAAATGTCTTTTCGGTTTACATCCTATTGTGTAGAACTTCGAAATAATAGACTGTAGGTACTTATATTCTTTGACTAATTTGTATTGAGTTAACAGGTCCAGAGTTAGAACAACACTTTTTATTGTGATATTTGTAAGGAAATATAAATCTGGGCTTTATGTATATCAATGCAATGAAATAATTGAATTCTGTTGACAGTACTCTGACGGGATGCTTTCTCACTAGGGCATACGGACAACGAGACGACCCAGATAGATACGATAGATATGGCCCCTGGCGGTCGTCAACCAGTCTGTGGCAACTAGTGAGGCTACATGCGGTCTAAAGCGCGGCAGTCCCGCTGGGGCGGCGGGCGCTTGGAAAGTGAGGGCACGTTGGACAGCCCAAAAATCCTTATAAGATAAGCAATAGCGAATTTCCCGCGACTTCGTCCGCGTGGCTTATTTCACCCTTACGTTAGTAGCTTAACCTTTTGAACGCCACGGACGTTTATAGACGTCTAACGAAATCGTGCCAAACACGCCACCGACGTCTATAGACGTCAAGAAAACGACATTTTTACGTACTTATTCTATAGTTAAAAATATACTAAATTAAGTTTTTCTATCTCTTTTTCATATTATCTAAAACTACATTAATGAAATATTGTAAAATAGCACAAAGATATATTCATTTCTTACATTTCACTAGAAAAAGCAATAATCAAAAATTGCTCATCGAGATGTACTGCATTTGTGGCTTGGCGTGGCAGTGGCGCCGATGCGTTTACGCTCTGGCGTTCAAAAGGTTAATATTATACAGCCTATGTCACTCACAAATATCGTGGCTTTCTATGAGTAAAAGAATTTCCAAAATCGGTTCAGTAGAGCCAGATATTACCTCTTACAAACTCACAAACTTTACCTCTTTTTAATGTTATAGTATAGAACTATAGATAAATGCTAATGAGTAGGCACGTCGCTGAGAGTATAGAGAGTAACTAATGGTTCCTACGCATTACTTACAATAGCTGGCATTTAGAAGCGGATAGGTACATATAATGCTAGTCTCTCTAGGCGTGTTTATTTTTCTTACTCCTCCGCTTTTTTTTTCTGATTAATTTCGTTGCGGGATCCAAGACAGTTGAATCATTTCTCTGGGACTCGTCGAGCTTCATTGCCTCGGCGCTTTTCTTGTGGTCGCCACTGTTGATTCTGGCTTACAGAAGTTGCAGTGGTTTGGGAACAGTGTGGCGGGCTTGTCCCAAATAAAAAAAAAAAGGCGTGTTTATTGTCTACACGTACTGGTAAATGAATGACTGACTACCTATGCAAATTGTATATACCTACCAGTAAGATCTGTTTTGAAACATAGATTTTGCTAAGCAAAAACAGGCAGTGTTCATGTTTTATTAGATCTGCCCATCGGTGAAATAACAAACTGAGAATATTTAAAATCCATTTTTTTTATTGCAGGAGAGCCTATGATGCACGTGCACATGGCACAAATACCTACTCGAATATAGATCATTTTTGCGCGTCTCGAAATTAAACATCGTTACTGCTAAGTTAGTGAGAGTCAAAATGGCGGGTGTACCATGATGAATTAAATTGTACCAATTACCAAACAAATGTACCTAAAAAGTACTATTTAGTACCTAGCGTTAAAAAATTTGTACCTTACCTTACCTTTGTGTTTTAGATCGTTAGCGCTAATACGTACCTATGCATACATAAACTTACGCCTTTTTCCCATGGGGGTTGGCAGAAACCACGGAACGCCACCTGCTAAGATCAAAGTACCTGTTTTAATTGTGTACATAACAGCAATGAAGGGGGCGGTATAAATAACACGACATGATTTTAAGCAAATAAATTGCATTTAATAATAAAATTACAGAAAAGCCAATGTTACTTTACTTTATGAAAACAACATTTTCTCTACAAAATAACTGCGTAAACTGAATCCTTTATGTGATTTGTGCACATTCGTTACCCGTAATGGTATTTAATAAACCGAATGCCTTGTACGATTTGCGCGCATTCGTTGACTAAGTGCATGGCAAAGAGCAGCGTGTTGCGAGGCTGCACCAGCCACGCAAACCTCATGAACAACAACGAATAGCAAGTGAGAGCTGAAAAAAGAAAATAAAAGTAAAATACAGATAGAGGTGGCTCCTCAATTCAGACGTTTAGATTGAGGAGCCACTTTTGCATTAAAATAACTAGTGATATATTTTGCTGCTAAATCTAGAATTCGTGCTGCAAAATAAGCTGCATTGCTGCTAAATAATGGTGAGATAAGATTTTAAAAATCTGATGTGGCTCCTCAATCCTTACGGACATAGTAATTTATAGTAATTTATTTCTATTATCGCAGTTGCAGGAATACTCAAATCTTTGTGAGAGCTGGAGTCTATACTGGGTTCGGGACCTGTGTGACAGATCTCCAGTAACAGTACAGATGCCTGTAACTCTGCGGGTTGTTCGAAAGAGATACCGCGCCCCGGGAATGCAAAGGGTACAAGAAGGAACATGGATGGGTTTTAGTCAGTAAAAGTCTGACACTCCCTCCCGCCCCACTCAGGGCGGGGGAGTCATTTGATGATTTCCCATCGGTAAAAAATAAAAGGTGCCTGAAACTGTCACAATATTAACCGATTGACCGCCGACATCAGAAATTCCTAATGGAAAAACCCAATAAAACTTTTTGCCTAACCTGGTAATCGAATCCAGGACCCCACACTCAACAGTCATGCTTGCCACCACAAGACTAACGGGGCAGTTGTGGTTATTATAGTAATACTTTGCAATACAAACTGTTATTTTTACCAAAAAACATTGTCTCCATTATTGAAAGATGTCGCCATAGCAAAACATTATCGCCATTTTATCAGCTTTTGATTGAGATACATTTCAAATCTGTTGGTCGATGTAAGTTTGAGGGGATGTTTTCACGCATCGTCCTATAGTTATGGTCGGTAGGCAAAAAGCCCTACCTCTACTATCACGAATGATGGTAAAACTATGAAATTAATAAAATAACATTACACAATGTCATTTTTCCACTGATAATTGCTGGATCCTTTTGAGTATCAGCTATAGCTGCAACAGGTATCCCCCAATTGGCAACAGGACCCCAGAAGTGGGTGCTGTAAAAAAGAATGAACATTAGGTATTAGCGACGTGTTTGTATAGAATACGGAGGAGTGAGCTTTAGAGATTTCTTGAAAAAGACCTCTCACATACACATACATACGTACCTACACGCCTGTATTCCCCGAAGGGTTAGGCAGGCATGTAATAGGGGGCGAGCCTATTGCTATCAACCGGGCACTAATCCTAACTCCGAGCTGCTACTGAGAATTTCATAGAAAAACCCAATAACACTTTTTGCTCGACCTGGGAATCGATCCCAAGACCTCTAGCGTAGCAGTCGCGCTTAGGACCATTAGGCTACCGAGATCTTTTATATACTCAATACTCATTTATTGCGTTCCATAATGTATATACATAAGTGGTCTCAAAAATATAAAATACAGAATCATTATGGATCCTGTCGGACACAGCTAAAGCTTAGGAGAGAGGAAGATGCATTATGCCGCAATAACTTAATATCTAAAATAGTAATTTTCCATATTTTAATGTAATAAGTAAGTACTTGTACTGTAATATATATTTTGTAAGAAATATATTTGTTTCTAATATATGTACCTATATAATCTAATATACTATATACATGTATGTAGGTATTATAATTACTTATTTATTTTGTGTAGGTGTAACGTTATTTCTTTTTATTGATGTTTAGTATGTGTATTAAATATATTCTATTTGTATAGGTAAGTAATAAATAAAGATATAGGTAAATAAATCAGCTCGGTTCGGCCAAAATAGGCCCGAGTCAGGAGCGATGGCGTACTCGAGGACGGCATTTAGGCAGCCTCGTGACGAGCTGTCTCGATTCGAGTATGCCAATCATCATCATCATCATATCAGCCGCAGTACGTCCTCTGCTGGACATGAGCCTCCCAGATGTAGGCCGCTACCTTGGAAATCTATGGGGAGGCCTATGTCCAGTGTGCCAATGTCCGCGGCAAATCCATGCATCTCAACTTAAGCAACTAGGTATCTTGATAGCCAGGTAACGTACTGCGCCCAATACCACTTTCACATTTGCCATCACTACTGCTTCTATGTTCGTGTAGCGGTTATTCTTACTTACCTCATTAAATAGTCCCTGAACTCTTTGCTTTGCAGCTGCTTTGTTATTTTGTTTATCATTTTGGCAAATTTTCAGATACTAAAATAGAAACGAGAGTTTTAGTTAGAGGGAGTGTCCGACTTTTACTGACTAAAACCCATCCATGTTCCTTCATGCGCCCTTTGTGCTCACGTGCGTGTCTTGCGTGCAAGTTTAGGGAAAAAACGTGGCGGTATAATGCGATTCAAACTTAAAGGCAGCACTTTTAAACATTCGCACAACTTGTATCACAGAAATAATGAAATAAAGCCTGAATTATTATTGACTTGATTGTACCTGCGTGAACCAGCACTCACAGCTACCTTCCGAACCCTCATTAAGTTTGAATCTTATTATACCTACCAGTGAGAGGTCCGTGTACGCACCCGCGATTTCCTACACCTGCACCTCCCTTATGTACACGCATGTGACATCACGTGCACCCAGTGGCGGACTTACCAGCAGGCTGAGTAGGCTAGAGCCTAGGGCGGCAGACTTAAGGGGCAGATATGGAGCAGAATATTTACCTTTTTGATCCATTTTCCTGATATCTTGAAAAAGTCGATGAGACATCTATCCCATGACTTTTCCTTCTTTCGTTTCATTGTACATAGAGGTACCGCAACCTCCTATATTTAATAGTAAAATGCCTAGTACATGGCCTACCCCCTGTAATAGGCCTCTGCACACACTTTGCATAAAACTTTTCTAAGAAACTTTCATAAATTAAAGTCTTGTTCTGACAATTGTACAAGTAAGGGCGGCAAAAATGTCAAAGTCTATGCTTGGGAGTTGGGATTTGTGTAAATCCGCCACTGTGTACCGCAGCGATTCATACAAATGATTCTGCATAAACGGTCCCATACATGGGCATTCGTCTGACACAAACAAACAAGAGCGGCACGACGCGCCGCGTCTCCATAAACGAGTCCCAACATTTCGGATACTCTGTACAACAACGGACACCAAATTAGTTACTGACCTTCGACAGTTATTTCAAAATAAATATCTTCACCTTCTGCGCCACATTGGTGGTTTTTAGGAAAATCTTATTATTTTTTAGGTTTTAATTTTTTTGTAAAAATGAGACATTGGGTGTGTTGTGTGTGTTTGTTTTACTTTATTATTCTTTTTTTTATGTCAAATTGACAAGCTTCTTAAAAAGAGTATTACAGAACCTAATAAATCCTCTTTTTGGGGTTTTCTATTTTTACTGGCAAAGAAAAGTTTGACGCACTGACAGAAGGAACTAAATATTTCTCTTGGACATAAGGGGCATGGGATTAGTTACAACAATATCCAAAGGATCTTATATGAGTATTACAGGATCATCTTATTTCCAACTGCCTCGTTAGCCTAGTGGTGCGAACGACTGCTACTCTAGAGGTCTTAGGTTCGATATTTTAGGTCCCACGTAATAGGGAGCGAGCCTACTTACTGCCATTAACAGAGCACAAATCCTAAATCCGAGCTGTTACTAAAAATTTCATAGTAAAACCCAATAACACTGCTTGACCCTGGAATTTAACCCATATATGAAGCAAGATATTATTCCCAATGTAATAGAATAAAACTGCTAGAAAAGATACAATTTGAGTTAGTTAAAAAAAGTAAATAGAAGGTAAGGTCTATGTTTAATTGAATATCATGATAAAAGGAGCATGAATAATCTTGAAGATCAAGCTAAATCTCCCGTATAAAGATATACATTATTATCACAGCAATAAAGTTTATAGTAGCAGTCGCTCGCGTACTTTAGGTTACTTTAAAATCTATAAATAGTTAGTCAATTGAGTCAGCAAAAAGTGACGTCACAGTCCGTCACGTCCTGAAGTTGCCATACAAAATCTAAGAGAGTCACGTTTTGACAGGTCATTAAAAGTATGTCAATCGATTGGTGGTCCGTTTTAACGAATAACTTTTGTAACTTTTTGTGTTAATTTCATCAACCAATCACAACAAGCGAGGTGAAGGATAGCAACTTCCAGAGATGTATTCGATCCATCTTTATCTCTTAAATAAAATGATAATTATAGTTACGCGGCGTAGAAGAGGATGAGCCAGTCCAACGATCCTATGGACCATTTATATTGTTTCTTGATTAACAACTAAATAATGAGTAAAAGTTCCTAGTTGCCGCTATAGTGTCGAAAATAACAAGCCAAAGCAACGGAATGATTCCTATTATCTAACTAAAACAACAGCTGAAGAAAGTTATAACAAAGTTATAATGGTAACTGCGAACTATGTTTCTACTTACCTATGTACTAAGTTAGGCAAAAAAAACACGAAGGTACAGTCAGATCGTTCAGTCGATTTGCTTGAAAAAACATCTGGCAACACTTAAAAAATCAGAAGAATACCTAGACTATTATAGGCATTAGTAATGTCGTGATGGCCTAGTGGTGCAGGGGGTCCGCTTCTCATGCATGAGCTTGCGGGTTCGATACCGGCCAAGTACCAATGTAACTTTTTTAACTCGTGTACTTTCTAAGTTTGTCTTCGACATGTCTGACATCGGTGAAGGAAAACATCGTGAGAAAACATAGACTTAAAATGAATAAAAGTCTGAAATCCCCAATCCACTATGAGCAAGCGTGGTGACCAATGCTCCTGCCTTCACTGTATTAAAAGAGGCCTTTGCCTTGCAGTGGGATCATAAGCTGGTATTATATTTTATGTTGTTTTATTCACCTACACTACAACCTACCGAATACCTGATTAAACAATGCATTTAAACGTACCTTTGTAACCTATTTTTTTTTAAGGATAGGAGAAATCACCCCATTACTTTTCCCGCCCTATGCAGGAGCGGAGTGTCAGACTCTTACTGACTAAAACTCAACCGTGTACCTCCTAATGCCCTTTGCGTTTCAGGGTCGCGGTAACTCTTTCGAACAAACTCCGCAACGTACCCTGCCTACTTAGCCGCTAACTCCTATTTCTTTGCGCTCCAAATCATATGTAAGTAAGTATGTCGCCGAGAGCGTTTACCCGGCACAATAGCCGGGCGTTTAGAACCGGATACAAAGCCGGCCGTCTTCATTGTCTACCACAAGTGTTGGTGAATGCTACCACGTTCTATTTCAGGTCGCGCTCTCACTTTATATGATGAAGTCGTGTGAATGGCTATGCAAATACTTAACTCTGGTGCGGAAAGTTGTGTTTAGTGAGATAAAGGTATTTATTGTACTTTTTTAATTTGATTAGGATTTGAATAAGAAAGCAGGTTTTTTTTCGTATAAAATGTTATTGCGACTTATATTTTACGTAATCGAATCTTTAATTAAATAACATACATAGAGTCACGCCTTACTACACCTACTAGTTACTACGCCTAACTACCTGCTACGACCCTTGCATACTCTTTTCACCTTGTTCAAGTACAAACATCTGGTCATACAGCGTACCCGAACGCTCTCTAGAACCTCATCAATAAGGTAAGTAAATTACATAAAAAAAAACGTGTTTTTAGACTAATGTCCATAATTGGTTAGTAGCCATTTATCTTAAGAAATTAATGGGTTACCGTTTATTTTTAAAACGCTGTCCCGCTCTATGAGTTTCTCCTATGAACATAAAAACACACACTACACTAACAGCCATATCAGGAACAAATATTTATTTCATACAGATATTGTACCGTGCGGGAATCGAACCCGCGGCACGAAGCGCACCAGCCAAAATATACATGTACATATTATTTATCGGCTAAGGCAAAATATATACATACTAGCTTCTGCCCGCGACTTCGTCCGCGTCACAGTTGATGTGTTATCCTACGGGTACCGTAAATTTTCCCGGGATAAAAAGTAGCCTATGTGTTATTCCAGACTATAATCTATCTTTGTGCCAAATTTCATCCAGATCCATTCAGCCGTTTAAGCGTGAAAGAGTAACAAACATCCATACATCCATACATCCATACTTACAAACTTTCGCCTTTATAATAGTAGTAGGATAGGATAGGATAGGATTATTTAAACCTAAATTCTACTGATAGGTAGGTGAGTACATCTATCTGCTGAATATTACCGCGTGGGGCCGTATAGGTCGGTTATTTAATCATGTTTCGTTTGCATCAATTAGTCCGAGTTAGTTTTCCTACAGTCGGAATCACTAATTCCGTCCACTCACCAAACACGGTTTCATGTTATCAACTGTAGGTAAATGGAACAAATTATTTTAGTATTCATTATACAAAGAAGCAAGGCAGGACTGGTATTGTGGGGCCTAGCAGTACTTAGAGGCCCTAAGTAATTAATAAAAAATTGTCTTTGGATGTCTAGCAGACCGACCGACGGCCCATCTGATGTTAAGCGGTCACCTCTGCCTATAGACATTTGCAATACCAGAGCCCTTCAAATGCGTTTGCCATCTCAGAGTCATAGTAGGAGACCGCCGCCGCGCCGGTTACTACTGCGCACCCGACTTTTCTGAAGAAACTTACCAATAAGCTCAGGGTAGGTCTTACTAGAGCATTTATCATATTTTTATTAAAAGTCCAGGTTTTCTCACGACGCGACGTCTTTCTTCAGCGATGTCCAAGTTAATATTAAAAATAATATATTATGAAATAGAAAGCCATATCAGCCCCTGGTATTGATAGGTAAAACTACACAAGTTATGTTTTTATTTTAATTGTTTTTTTTTAAAAGGAAACCGGAAATTCCGATTCCCGTACCTACCTAGTACCTAAAAAATGCCACCTCAAACGATAATACTTACCTTATTCCTACTTAGCTAATACTTTTCACTATTTTCATCAACTGACAACGAAATGCTAATTCCAGTCCATATTGTTTACTTCTATAGGTACCCTACACTTTCTTTTGTGAAACTTAAAATGGCGTCGTGGTGGTACAAAGCAAGCTAGCCTGAACACACACAGATACGTGTGTTTTAATTAAAACTAAATTGTGTACCCGCTAATGGCTGGGTGCACTACCTATACATATAAACGGAGTTTAGTTAGGTACCTATATATGCTTATCTGCTTAGTCTGTTGCCTGCTATGTTGGGGTCGGCTTCCAGTTTAATCAGATGCAGCTGAATACTTGTGTTTTACATGGTGCGACTGCCTATCTGACCTGCACAACCTAACCAACTAGGCAACATGATACGTCTTGGTAAGTCTGGTTGTTAGACTTTCTGGCTTCTGACTATCCGTAACGACTGTCAAAAATCTGCGAATGTCAGCCGGAACCAACGGCTTTTATGTGCTTTCCGAGACTCGGGGGTGTCACACCACCAACTTCGAAGCTTCGGGGCGCTACTGAGAAATTCCTTCGGGGTGCTATTGAAAATGTAACCCAATAACACTGCCCGACGTGAGAATCGAACACAGGATCCTACGCTCATTAGTAGTGCAGTCGTGCCTGCGACCTTAAACCCAACGTGACAGTTAAGTACCTACCTACCTACTCAAATTTTAGTTGACAATGGATTTCATGTGATGGAATTAGTGCTTTTGTGAGCGTATTAGAATAACTGGCGTGTGATGATGGCTCGCTTGTTACAATCGAATTTGATGTAGTTTGCAATGGAAAGAAGAGAGTTATGTGATACATAGAAGTCCTTCTATTAACATAAGCAGGTTTATAACATTATGCACGACACTTTATCAAAAGCCCCTAATTACTCTCAAACTCTTTGTATAAGGTAGTATAGTCGCTAACTAAAATAAATCTGTTGTTTCTTACAAAAGTGCAAGACCTTTAAGTCAAAATGTATTATTTAAAACGATGAAAAAATTTCAACGCTTGTAAAAGTTGCCTCGTCGATTTTCCATCCACTTTATATTGTATATTACACGACATAATTATATAACACTAATCTATATAGAGAAACACTAGTCTATATATCTATATAGACTTTTTGGAAATCTATGGGGGAGGCCTATGTCCAGCAGTGGACGTCCTGCGGCTGATATGATGATGATGATGAATTATATAACAATTTCAAAGTAGACCTAGAATGTTAGCATATTATTGCTTCTTGCATTGCTTCTGTCTTTGACTTTCAGTTCCAACCATGCTGTTGAATTATGCGACTGACTAGTAACTTAGTGGAAGGTACCTACCTCTCTTTTAAATAGCTGAAAGTAGGTAGGTATACGTCTAAGTTATTGCTCCTCATGACTCTCTAATTCGCCTCGTCCACCGACCAATGGCCAGCTAAACTCCATCTACTTACCACATGAAAACGATTCGCCATGACAAACTGCTTTATATTATCACCATTACGTACACAGGAAGGAAGGTTATGACTGAAATTTGTTCGCGCAGTCTTGGATACGTTTCAAATGTAAATAAGTCGGAAAAACAGCGATAAACTGCCATCGTTCGCGTGCCGTCATACGAATTCGTAAGCAGTAAACAAACATATTAGACTCACATTATCCAGCCCTATATATCTATTAGATTTTTTCTCGACGCCTATCAAAAGTTGTCGTTTGTGAAGCGAACTGTTCACTAATGCTATGCTACATAATATAATGAGACCCTTTCGGATACTTTTGCAAATAATAATTTTCATGTTCTTTAGGCGTAGTTCGGGACAAAGAAAAACAAAGAAATAAAACTAGAAGGCAATAAATATTGTAGGTACCTACGAAATTGTTCAGATATGCGATACTTAATTTATTCGGCGTACTTGGAAAATCTGAACTTGAAACTTGCTGGAAATGAAATGAAAATCAACATATTTTTATACAGACAGACTCCTAGATACGTAATCTTTGAAATAAAAGATGAAGGTACTTAAGTAGTAAGTTGACTTGGTACTCTGTTCATAGATTTAACGTTGCGTAAAGATCGCAAACGATCTACTTACATGATTTTCTTCTAGTTTTTGTTTGCAACATTATGTACCTACATACGCTAACATTAATTACAGAGAGTATTTCGATTTCGGTACTTACGATTGTACTACTTAACTGTAAATATTTTCCCCACAATTTCAGCGGAAGCAGTGGAAACCAAGCCAGCATTACCGACAATAGCATTCCAATAAGAAGGCACAACTTACAAAGAGCTGAGCGGGCGGGTTGCCAGTTTAAAAACATTTTTTTTTATTCCATCGTAGTATAACTTATTCGTCTACTAAATAAAGTCCTCACACACGTTCACACTCGATTGAGTCTCAAGTGAGAGTTTGTGAACGCACCCGACCCGCCGTTTCCGGACGAGGCGCCGCCGTGACGCCGTCCGGTTCCGACACAGCGGCAACATGGCGGAGCGCGCGAAAAGAACAAGATGGCGTCCACACCCATTACCGGCAGTTCTAGTGTGTTAGTTATTGCTTTGCATTTGTTTAACTGTCGCGTTTGAACGCTAAATAGCTGGCGATTAATGTGTTGCAAAAGTTGTGTCTATTTTGGAGTGGATGATGTGGAAGAATTGCGTAATATGTTACGATTGCTGTGGGGTTTTCTTCTTTTAAAAAAGCGTGAAAAAGTTACATGGGAATGAAAATCTATTGAGAACAATTTGCAGCATAGAACGAATAATATTTTCAGTTTAATACCAACAACGAGAACCTAGGTACTTGTTATATTAGCTTTTGAAAGAGAAAAATACCAGTATAGTACGATGCGGGACAAATCTTACGGGACAGCATTGAGACATCTACAGGATATGCTTCTTTCTCCATCCGGTTTCTGAAACCATTTTAAATATTGCTAATAAACTGTTAAAATTATAGAAACTGCTAGGTATGATTAGACTACATCAGCCAATAAAATACCTTTAGGTAAGTATCTAAACGAGTTTGTTAGAATTTAGTTAGTACTATAAATGTATATAAGAAAATGCAAAAGATGGAAGTAGGTACCTAAGTGTTTTTCTAAGTAAGTATATACTTAAGCAGGTCCCTAAATCTCAATAATGAGACAAAATCGTTTAGTTCGATGAACAATATCCTACGAAGAAATACTAGTACAAAGAAAATAAATAGATTTTATGACCGACAAGTTCAGACTATAAAAAAATATTACGCTATAAAACTAAGTACCACTTATTATTGGTAAAGTTTTCTAGTTAAGACGTTACTTCCAGTAAATTAAGTAATTTTACTTTTACCCTAATTATTGGATAAAGACTCCGTAAACATGTTTTAGTGTTTTGATTATTTTTTACTACATTTTTATTAGCACGCCGTATTTACCTATCTTTTTTTTTAAGGATGAGTTATCAAATGACTGCTTTCGCCCTTGGCGGAGCGGAAAGGAGTGTCAGACGTAGTCGGGGATAGTTCGCTAGTCCTTACTTAATATTACAAATGCGAAAGTAACTCTGTCTGTCTGTCTCTTCTTCACGCCTAAACCACTGAACCAATTTCAATGAAATTTGGTACAGATATAGTCTGGGACCCGAGAAAGGACATAGGATAGTTTTCAACCCGGAAATCCCCCGGGAACTATTAATCCACGCGGACGAAGTCGCGGGCAAAAGCTAGTATCTTATAAAACAATCAAATTATAAATTTCATCTTCTGCCACTTCTCACTAGATGGCAGCACCACGACACGGGGTCTATTGAATTATAAATAAAATACGCATCATCTCATCCGTGTGTTGTTAATCTGTCTTTTGTCGACTGGCGGCGGAAATTGCCCGGAGACTGGTGATGTTGCCAGTGGTACGCCGCCTTTGTGATCGCCCCTAATACCTGTTTAGCGTGGTTTTGTGCTCGCAATTTGTGCAGGAGGACTTTGAATTCAGGTCACAGTACGATTTAGTTCGGAGTAATGTTCTGTTGGTGCTTACTTACCTATATTTGGAGCAACGTTTTGAGTGTTGTCTGTAATTAATAGTTAGTTGAGGTATCCGGAGCGGGATACAACTGCCTCTATGCTTAGTGCTCCTTACTGCGACTGCCACGCTAGAGGTCTTGGGTTCGATTTCTAGGTCGAGCAAGTTTTATTGGGTTTTTCTATGAAATTCTCAGTAAGCAGCTCGGAGTTAGGATTTGTGCCCGGTAATGGCAATAGGCTCGCTATTACATGGGACCTAAACATACCGGCGAACTGTAGGCGTGTATTGGTACACCTCTGCCTAACCCTTCGGGTCACGTAGAACTCGGATACAGCAGAAATTCCTAGTGTATGCCAAAGTTTACAAAAAAAAGTAAATGTAAGTATTTTATCGTAACAAAAAAAAACGAAGTAGTTACCTACAACATCTTCCAAACATGCAAACAATCTCGATAAAATCCATCTACACTTGAGCAACGAAGCGTACGATTTGTCAAACTTGTAGCGTCACAGCAATAAAGCAACACTGAACGTTTTCTATTTGTACCGACCTAATTGATCAAACAGCGAGACGAGATAAAAGAAGAAAAAATATTCCGTTTTTTTCCATTTTCTTTTTTCCCTGTCATCCGAGTCTAGACGAAATCGTAATCCGGCAATCGCAGGCCGACGGACCGGCAACAATTACGGATACCCCTCGATTTCCCACCGGATATAAATTTTGATCAAGATATAAAATTGTCGATACCTACATCAGTCGGTACTCTAATTGGTTCGAGTCCGTCGTTTCGAACAAAAAATGTGCCTCTAATTGCCGATGGATGAATTTCGTTATTTGGTCTCTTGGGCTGATTTTCAATTTTATTTTCGTCTTCGACTTAATTTTGTTGGAGATAATCTATTTTCAATTTATAGATTCTGGGGCTATATTTACCTTAATTATTTTTAGATTATAATACTTAGGCCCACTTCCACCAAAATCTTTAAGTATATTTAGCGCTAAACGTATTTAGAACATCACTGCATCCCTGCCACAATCGAGGCGGCCATCGGCGGCGGCGCCCTCTCGCGTCCGGCACTGGTTCAGGCCATGGTCCGGAGCGAGGGGGAATGGGAAGCAGTCGCCTCCTTCTGCGAAGCTGTAATGCTAGAGAAGGAGGCGGCGGGACGGGAGAGAGAAAGGAGGGTCCCCCGTCCCAGCGGCCGCCGCGGTAGACGATCCGGGCGTCGGGAGCCACGAGACGACTCCCGGCCACCGTAGACGCGGGTCTGTGGACGGTGAGCAATGGGTAGCTCGCCGTCCGTACGTTCACTAGCGACAGACCGTGTCGACGGCGCGTTCGTGTTCCACGCGCGCCTCAAAGAGATGTCAGCAAATTGGATGGGGCCACTGAGGGCCGATGCCTGCCGGGGCTGCGGGTTGTTCGAAACAGATACCGCGCCCCCGGAACGCAAAGGGCACATGAAGGAACATAGACGGGTTTTAGTCAGTAAAAGTCTGACACTCCCTCCCGCCCCGCCCAGGGCGGGGGAAGTTATTTGATGATTTCCCGTCTATAAAAAAAAAAAAAAAAAACCCTGCCACAATGTTAGGTGACAGAGACAGAATGATATTTAAACACATTTAGCGCTAAATATGTTTAGTGATTTTGGTAAATGTCGGCCAAAATAGTAAATTAATTATTTAGTTTATAATGTTTTGCATGATATCTTATAAAGAAGCATGTTTAATAATAACACAACACGTTTAAACGAAATTGCTTAAACTATTCCAAAGCAATCTCACCGAGGCTTCCCATCTCACATTAATTCTCTATTCCATCTTTCTGTTTCAGGCAAAAGCTTGCTCAATTAGACAATCCCCGATTTGTCGGCCATTATCAGTAAATGGCGGACAAACTGTCACAATTACCGCGACTGCCGTCAATAGGCACTCAGGGAATGTGTGATGTGAGAAATGTCCGGTTGGCTCGGGCAATTATCGCGAGGCTGGACTCCCGGGGGGCCGCTTGGATTGCCTGCTGAAACCACTGCGCTGTCAGAAGCGGTCCAGTGGTGCTTCGATGTTCGATAGCTGCAGTTTTTGTTAATTTCAGTTGTTACTAACCACTGCAGGGTAGGGGCATTGGGGTAGAGGTGCTTGTGATATTTACTCTGCATATTGTAGGTGGGTACCTACAATATGCAGAGTATCTAATTGTTTTTTGGTTGTTAAACTTAATTTTGTTTGCCACCTTCCAGAATTTCTTATATTCTATTTTTGAATTTGACTTGTCCCAATCTACTCTTACTTGTATATGTTTTGTAAAAAAATATCAATTGTGTATGTTTTCATATCTATAGTTGTAATGTAAATTGCCTGCAGTGCTGTTATGGAAAAAAAATGGTGCAGGAGATTTTTCAACTATTATATAATCGCCCAAGAGTTAAACTAACTGTGTTTGCAATTATCTAGTGACATTATTGTATATACATACCTCTTATGCTATGTACTGATGTGGTATTAAGGGATTATAAAGCTGGGGTTGGCCACTGTTATTATATGTGGCTAGTGCTAATAGTAATTAAGCGCTAAGAGAATTTTGGATTCAATATCAGAATTAATATTGTCATAACCGATTAAAAATTAAAAAAGTAAGTATGTAGCGATTTTTGGTATTTTAAAATTATCAATACTTATACAGAGCTATGATATGTTTTACAAAGATATTTAGGGTCTGCCCCCACGACCGATAATCGGACCGATTCTCGGCCGTGTGGGCAGCCGCTTATTGTTTTTTTAATATTCCCAAAGATGTCTATTTGAAACGAAAACGGCCAACAAATTATGATATCTATGTTAAAAAAAAAACAATAGAATTAAAAAAAAAACCTTTCTATACGAATCCAAAGTGATGGATTCGGATTGAATTCAACATCAAAGTGAAACGAAGCGTTTTGGCTTTTGACATGTGCGACACGATTTTTCCCACAATTTTTCCATTGAGCGCACTGTGCGGCTGCCATTGGTCCACGTGCAAAAGCTACATGAAATAGAGAACCGAGGAATCGAATAAAATATTCATCATAAATTAATCTGAAAATTATGTAAAAGAAGTGGTTACTTGTATAATTGTTGTTATGGCAAAACCTATCTGTTGTAAGTTGTAACATACTACTATTCTTCCTCATCTCAAAAGGTGGGTACTGACCAACGTTACGAGGTGTAATGTAACATTCGCATCGAGTGTGTACGCATCGAGCATGTTACGCTGTGTTTTAAATTCGGCGTAACATGCTCGTCAAAACTCTGTGCTCCGCTTTCGCCGTTAGTTCACTCAAGATGGCCGACAGCGAGGACGCGTACTGACCGAACCGCGTAACACGCAAAGGATTCGTCAAAAAACCGACAGCCGGGTGAAGCACTCAGGCTGAGGCTACAGTACGCAGCGATTTGCGATGCGACTGGAAGAGCGAAACGAGATAAACATGGTATGGCTACATTATTAGCGAATATCCGCGTACATTCATATAAGTTTCGCTGATATGTTAATGTAGCCGATGCTGTGATTACAGTACTGTTGTTCTTATCACATAAATAAATCAAAGATCACTAGTAGTATTTGATATACGGTGTAGCCATATACGTGAGCATTCATTTATTTGTTTTAATCGCTCACGTGTCGTATGTCGCTTCGCGGTCTAATGTAGCCTCAGCCTCAAAGCGAGCAACGAGCGGCTCGTTGCTCGCTGGTTTCCCCGTAACACGACGTACTGACTGCACGAATGCTCGCGGTGTAACACGTTTACATTACGCCCCGTAACGTTGGTCAGTACTCAGCTAAAGACTAGCTTCTGCTCGCGACTTCCTCCGCGACCTATTTGGTATGTTATCCCATGGGAACCGTACATTTTTCTTTGATAAAAAGTATCCTATGTGTTATTCGACACTATAATCTATATCATTGCCAAATTTCATCCAGATTCGTTCAGCCGTTTAAGCTTGAAGAAAAGACAAACATACACACTCACAAACTTTCGCCTTTATAATATTAGTGTGACTAGCAGCAACCTCTCGAGTCAAGAACAGCAACTAGTCACTACATCGTGGCTATTTCTTGATCGCGATTGTTTTGGATTAAATATGGATCACCAGACCTCCTTGTCATTTCTAATATGGCGAATACAAGTGTCTTTTTAACCGACTTCAAAAAGGAGGAGGTTCTCAGTTCGTATCAGATATTTTTATGAATGTTCCCCAATGACTTGAAGACACCTGGGCCGATTTTCTCGTACTCGCATCATTTTTTATTTATATCAAAAAATTTCAACTAATTTACCAACACAATTGCATCTTTTCTTTGAATTCATCAAATCCCATCACTGCTCTTCTGGAAGTAGATAAAACAAATCATTTATATTGTCATTGTGTGTTAGAGTTGAGAGCGCAAAGTAGCAACAAAATTATTTGCAGAAATAAAGCTAGCCTAATACAAGTTTTTGCTACGTAGCAAAACTCGTAGCTGCACCTACGGCGTAGCTAGCTACGGCGTAGCGTTGTATTCACTTGTTTCGGGGCTCCGTACACGAGCTGATCCACTCCATTCATCAGTTTACATAAAAAGCGTGGGTGTCCACTAATGGTCACCGGACCTGCCACTATTGACTGCAATCATGTACCCAAAAGACCTTTCTAGGATTTTTAAACGTGGTGATATTTTTCAAATCTCCAACATTAAATATTATATCATTTTGGTAAGTTTCATAATATATTCCTTATTTACAAATACAAACTGCCTCGGTAGCCCAATGGCCCTAAGCGCGACTGCTATGCTAGACATCTTAGGGGCGATACCCAGGTCGAGCAAAAATGGTTATTAGGGTTTTCTATAAAAATCTCAGTAGCAGCTCGGAGTTAGGGTTTGTGCCGGGTTAATGGCAATAGGCTCGCCCCCTATTACATGCGATTCAAACATACCGGAGAACTGGTGGGTGTACATTGGTACAGCTCTGCCTAATCTTTTAGGGAATACAGGCGTGATGATTTGTTATGTGTTACAAATACAAAAAATAAATGTTGAAACACAAACCTAAATAACAAATCACGCAAACTCAAACGCAAACATTCACGATACAAGCCAACGAAAATTGCTTTTTTTTTAATGACCGCTAATCTTATTGTCGGTAGCGGTGAGTCAGTGCAGACTGCCAGTTTGATTTAATTCTGTTTTAATTCTGGCCTGAATCGCTGCTCCCGGGTAACAAAGTTAAGCTTCTTGCCTTTGGATGGATAAACCGTGGATTTGAACGAAACTGCGGAGTTAGTCTGCATTGCACCACTGCAGTTTATCGGCGGTTTACGTGATTTTTCGAATCTAATATAAATTGTAACTGCATTTGTTTGTGGTTTTCTATGTGGCTGTATAGGGCCAGTTATTGGCAACGACACAAATGTTTTTGGTATTGTTAACATGTTTAAATTGTCTCTTTGTACAGCTTATACGAGTTAGCTCTACTGACTGGAACGCACATTCAAATACGTTTGTTTGGATGTGAATTCTAATATTCAGAACTTAGAATCGTTTTTTTTAATGCATGGCTAACAAGCCGCCAACTCACTTGCTGTAAAGTGGTCACCGCTACCTTCAGGCATCAACAATACCATGGGCCAAATGTGTTGCAATTCCAGAGACAAAGTTGAAAGGTCTCAAGTGCCTGTAATTACATCGGCACCCATACTCTACAAACTGGCAGAAATAAGTATGGTACTTTCCCGGACAAACTCCACCACAAAGCGCTCTAATTTTGATTCCAATATTAAGTACTTAGGATAGGCTTGAAAACTCTGTTAATGAAATTGTTTTAAAGTCATAAAACATTTTTTTAAACTGTATCAATGTTTTTGGTCTCCAGGACACAGATAAAGCATCAATAGTTATTTTTACAAAGAAATACACGAGAGTAACAAATCGAACGGTTACAGAAAACAAAAAAGAAACGTAAAATTCGACGAATATATTTCCCAGGTAGTGAGCAATCGGACTTTTTCCCAGGAAATACTTTTCAGAATACGCCTGAAAAGGGAATATTGTGAATTTAAAAATGCACGTTAGTTTCAGTGGAGGACTTCTAGTTGGTGCTCGATGCTCGAAATAGACTTTTTGATATGACGAACGATCTCCATTTTGTTTCTTTTCAAATCTATTCCGTTGAGGCTTCAAAGTTTTAGCATTCTATTTTGGTGGTTCTTGTGAATCTATACTAATATTATAAAGAGGTACACTTTGTGAGATTGTAGGGGGTAATCTCTGGATCTACTGAATCGATTATGAAAATTCTTGTATCCATAGAAAGCCACGTTATTTGTGAGTGTCATAATCAATATAACATTACGCAACGACCCACGGGAACAGAGCAGTAACAAAAGACGTTACGTAAGGCGGGTGAAATAAGGTGGCGGGTAAAATTTGTTTTACACCTAACCACAACGCGAATGAAGTCGCGGGCAAGAACTAGTCAGTACTAAACTAGATGACTATTACACATACATACAATTTTTCTCACATCTAAAACACTGGTTACTTTCGTATAATCCTTTGTGCGGTTTCTTGATTATTTTTCTAGATACGAAACTACCCTTTGGAAGGAACAACAGGATTCAATTATTTTTTTTTTCTTTCTTGGCAATGGCCTGATTGAAATAATGGGATTTCGATTATATTCAGATTCTGTCGTCACAGGTTTCTTAATTTTTTTTTCGTCTCTAGAAAAAGTATATTATAAACTTGTATTATTTCACAAATATTGTAAACATAACATACCACTGTATGCCTGTATTTCCTGAAGGGTTAGGCAGGAGTGTACCAATATATACCCACAGTTCACCAGTATTCTTTTGTAATAGGGGGCGAGCCTATTGCCATTAGGCACAAATCCTAACTCCATAGAAAAACCCAATAACACTGCTTGACTTGGGAATCGAACCCAAGACCTCTATTGCGTAGCAGTTGCGTTTACGACCACTAGGCCAACAAGGCAGTTACAAATATTGTAATACTGTATATAAAATACAGGTCTCCGATTAAAATGAATACGTTTGATGTGAATCGAAGTGCGTTCGTGCGTCGAGTTTCGTTCCCTAGTCGCTGTTTATGTTGCTCATTGAATCTACTAATAATAATGTCGAGAGGTACTGTTTGAACTCGTCTCATACTCACGTCATTTATTAAGCTGCCTGTATTAGCAATACATGAGTAAGAGAGGTTTAACTGTACTGTACCCATAGTGGTCTTTTTTATGGGACAAGTCGGCCATTTACACTGCAACTTCTTAAAGCCAGAATGAACCGTGCCGCCCACTAGAAAAGCACCGAGCCAATGAAGCTTCACGAGTCCAAAAGAAAACAATTCAACTGTCTTGGACTACGCATTTATCAGAAAATAACAGTAAAGAAAAACATCATTTCCACCTCCCTCCAAATAAGCAGGAAATAGAACAGAACTAGGCCAATAGGTATAATTGGAACGTTTACAACTGGGAGAAATCCAGATTGCCAAACAGAACGGATTAAAATCAACATTAATTAATGGGCGCTTAATGCGAGCTGTCACATAATAGTAATTCCAGTAACAGTAAAATTCCACAGTTGTCTATCGATCTAAATTTTATGAAAAACGATATTATTATCCAATTTCCCCCAGCATGTACCTAGAATAATCTACCTGGCCAATATTTTTCCACTCATGTGATATTTTACAAGAGTGTAGAACCTCATTAGTCACCTCTCGCCTTTTTGACAAAATTGCTGGATATCATTTATAATTTTTGTTTTAAATTCATATTTGTGTTTTCTTTTTTATATTCAAATCCGGCGATAGTAATGAACTCAATAACTATAGACCTGTCTCAATTCTGCCAGTACTCAGTAAAGTGTTTGAAAAGTTATTACTAAGTCAAATGTTGCGTCACTTTAATAAACATTCCATCTTCCATGACCAACAGTACGGTTTCACTAAAGGGCGTTGTACAACTGACGCCGGTGTCTCCTTAATAAAAAACATTTTTACTGCCTGGGAGGAAGCACAAGATGCCATTGGAATCTTTTGCGACCTCTCAAAAGCGTTCGATTGTGTGGACCATGAGACACTATTATTGAAACTGGAGCACTATGGGGTTAGAAACACATCTCTTGATTTAATGAGATCGTACCTGGGAAATAGACAGGTTAAAGTTCAGGTAAACGGCGTAAACTCATTGGGGTCTGAAATGACAATGGGCGTTCCTCAAGGTTCGATTTTGGGTCCATTCCTATTTTTAGCTTATATAAATGATTTGCCACAATTACTGCAAAATCAACCTAAGATGGTGTTATTTGCAGATGATACGTCATTAATTTTTAAAATAGATAGACGTTCTAATAATCTTGACGACGTAAATAACTCAATTCTTCGAGTTCAAAATTGGTTCACGGTAAACAATTTGGTACTAAATGAAAAGAAAACCAAATGTATTCGATTTTCTTTACCAAATGTTAGAAGTAATGTATGTGACCTTATATTGAATGGCGAAAAACTGGCTTTTGTTAATCAAACGATTTTCTTAGGAATCACGCTAGACGAGAAATTACAATGGGGACCACATATAACATCTCTTGCAGGGCGGCTAAGCTCAGCAGCTTTTGCTGTTAGGAAGATTAGACAGTTAACTGATGTCGAAACTGCGCGTTTGGTCTATTTTAGCTACTTTCATAGCATTATGTCATATGGCATTTTACTGTGGGGTCGGGCTGCTGACATTGAATCCATTTTTATTTTACAAAAGAGAGCTGTCAGAGCCATTTATAATCTCCGTCGCTGCGAATCTCTTAGGGAACTATTTAAAAAGATCAATATTATGACAGTGCCTTGTCAATTCATTTATGAAAATATTATGTATGTAAGAAAAAATCTACATCTCTTTGATAAAATAAGTGATAGACACAATTTTAATACTAGAAATAAGGACAAAATAGCGCAACCATCTTTTAGATTATCGAAAGTGCACACATCTTTCATGGGGTACTGTGTTAAATGTTATAATAAAATACCTTGCGATATACTAAAACTAAATGAAACAAAATTAAAAAAAATGATTAAGAGTACACTTTGTAAACAAGCATATTACAAATTAGAGGATTATATTCAAGATAAAAATGCTTGGAAACATGCTGGTCCTGCTCCACTAGACAATTTAGTCTTGACAAAATCAACTGGTAGCTAATAAAATTATATAAGTAATTTGTTTTTAACTATTATTACTATTTCTTTTTTCTCTTAGACAGTAATGCTACATTTGGTGATTACTATGGCTCACACACTGATACGTTGTCATTTGGAATGTTAGAAGTGATTATCTTCGATCACAATATTGGTGTTAAATATTACAATTGGTTTAGCTTTCATTTCTTAATTCGTGGCACTTAGTACGTATTGTAGTACTTTGAGTGACTTTTATTGTTAACAGATCGTTTTGACATTAGCATATTTTATTATGGAATGCACGTAATTGTACAATATAATGTAATACGTTTTTTTTTTAAAAGAGTATGTATGGAGTTTCTTGCCCGTTCTTCTCCATACGAAACTACCTTTTGGAATGGGCAACTAGATTCATTAGTTTTAATTTTTTGTGACGTTCAAAAGTGCCTTTTAATGGTCTAATTGAAATAAATGATTTGACTATTTGACTATTTGACTATATTTTTCTTTTCATCTGTTTCAAGTGTGATGTCTGTAATTATTTTAACCGGTACTGTAACTGTTTTAAATAAAGTAAAAATAAATAATGTCCGCTCAAAGTTAAAGCTAGCTAGTATTCACGATTATTGCCATGTTTATTTGTAAGGGCCAGAGCGTGTGGTTCCTTAGTTAAAATGTAGCTACTCCCTCCCTCCTCAATTCCCTCTCACAACCCTCTCTAGTAGGGGCATTTAGGTGCATCGCAATCACTCGGTTCTAATAACGTGTCTCCATTTCCGTTGCACTGATGAAAGCACCCAAACGGATTTCTGAACGCGACCTCTTTACGTTCGCTAACTTGTTTATGGTACTCCATTCAACCTCTTTGTATCCGAGACTCTTTTGAGAAAATATTTAGCGGGACGAGCGCTAATGGCGGATGTTTTGGCGCCAATTCGAGAAAGCGATCGGCGTGTTGCTGTTTGTAAATTCGAATTTCGAATTTTAGTTGAAAATTCGTGGTTATATTTTTCCTTGTCGATTGTTTTGTGTCTGTTAATATTGAAACATTGAGCATTTTAATTGGTGAATAAACAATCTGTGTGTGTATAATCTGTGTTAATAATCCGTATTTCCGTGTTATCAAAATACGTAGACAATACCTTATATTTTGTACCTATAGGTACTTGGAAATAATCAATAACAACGAGGGTAAGTTGTAAACCTGTTTCCGTATTATGTACCTCCTGAAATTGAGGGACAAAGTGTACCGAAGTACACCGTAAAGTTCAGCTTACTTTGTTATGGAAAAAAGAGGTGATCGATAGTTGCGTACTTCGGTTTATAGTCTTTATATGAGCGAGTTACGATCACGGTCTTTAGTAGTAGTGATAATGTCCCGCGTGAATGAGATCTTATGTGAGTATCATTCATATGGTACGTAAATAATACAAACGCATTGATGTTAGTAGAAGTTGTGTGACTGTTGTTTGTTTTGTAGTTATAGTGTTTTTTTAAAACTCTGTTCTGTAAGATTTCATATATTTCATATTCTATAAATATCTATACATATCGTGTACAATCATTATAATTTCTTATGTTTTTGCTCCATATAGCAATGTCCTGAATAAAATAAATACGTACTTAGGTACAGTTTGTTTGTGACAAATTGCTTTAAAGAAATCTTAAAGTCACTTCGTAAAGTAAACGTTCGTAATATAATTTACAAAAATTAAAGTCATTACTCAGGCTTACTTTAATATTAAACACAATTATTAAAGTCGTCTCAATGTAGCATTTAAACTTAAGTTAATAATTTAAAACAATATTTATTTGTCTGAAATTGTTACACCACAATAGCATCACCTTCTCAAAAGGTTTGTAATCAAAATATTGATAGTAATTATCTTAACTAACTTTTATTTAAACCTCACAAAATTTACCTTTATCACCAGGCTAAGTTTGTTGTTAAACATTCTTTACGTCATTACAATAAAGTCTGAATTTGCGTGAAAGCAAAAAGATTTACGCTTCTTCGATTTCGCGTTCAAAACCGAAAACGCAAGAATATTGTGTTATAAAGAATATAAAATACTGTTTGAGTATTTAGGGAGATTTAACTGTAAAGACTTAAAGATAGGGTTTAAAACCGCGTGATATAAAATGGTCTTGCTCCATTTTGAATTTGAGTACAAAATCGAAGATGTTCGGAGTTACAACTCGGTGTAGCGACAAATCACATTTCACAGTCTCGTAGCGTTGTCACCAATTTGCCGCCATCGTCTATGGCTACATAAATGGAGGTCTGAAACAAACCAACCGCGGAGTTTATCGCGACTTAAACGAACCTTGTTTGTATCTGATACCAATCGGAATCTAAGTTAATATTAATTGACAACCTTAGATGTTGTGCGTCGTACCTTTGATCTCTTTACGAGAAATATAACGAGAAAATGTTGACGCCAATTTATTTGACTGATAACGTAATTATTGTACGTATAACGTTTTTTCCGATATTCTGACTTAATTTATACAAATAAATATTTACAATTGAAATGTCTGTTTGTAGTGTCAAAATAAAAACATTCCACAAAATGTTCACATTTAGACAAAAAAAAAATGTTTTTCTGTCTGTTCGGAATAATCTCCTAAATGCTCGACCAATCTTGACTGGACTTTCACTGGCAAATAACTGATACTATAAGAAGTAACTGAGGCTACTTAAATTTCAGAAAAACAAATTAGTGCAAATCACTAATTTGTTAATGGTGTTTACTGTCCAATTGCTGGTAGCATTACGATAGAACATACATACATAAACTCACGCCTTTTTCCGTGGGGTAGCCAGAAACCGCAGAATGCCACCTGCTACGATCCTTACATACACCTTTCGCCTCGTACACATTCTTACATCTAGTCATTTTTGTATTACGATAGAAAACTGTATAAAAAGACATTCTAAGCGAGCGCATAACAAAAGCACTTAATTCGAAGCTCGATACAAAAAAAACGAATTAAAAATACAATACTCGAACCTAATCCAGCATGCAATCCATGTATCGAGTCCAACATCGATAATTGGTATAATTCGATAGTGTATCGATATCTGTTTGCTCGCGGCCACCTCGGACCCGTCAGTGTTGCCAATTAGCACGCTCGGATTTGTTTACCGATTCTGTTGATACCGATATTTTTGGATATTGTATTTGCTTGACAATCGGATTTTTGTTTGTGGCAATACTTTTATTGATTGTCAGTGTGTTTTTTTTTCCGGGTTTGCAATACTCTTTTGATGGGTAATTTCGTAAAGCCACGTATGAAACTATTAATTCACTGGGAGTTTCGTGGTAAGTACCTGTTGTACATAATATGTGTTTTAGTAAAGACTGAGTACTTATCATGTTACAATTTTAATGAACACTTACATTGAAAAAAAAAACAAAGAACACCCTAATCTCTTCATAGTTAGAGTGAACAGGCTTCTTCTGGGTAGGCTCACTCCATCGTCGACTTGGTCTATATCACCTCTGACCTAGACTAGAGTCAAGAGTTTAACCCATCTCGAATAAAGAAGGAGAACATTTTTAAAACAAAATGTTCATATTCACAAATTTAAATCTTTAAAACACGATACCAACAATAATAATTTTGTGAAGCTACCAAATCCAACCAAACAAAGACAAGAAGTGATTTTTAATTTTTATTTCTGTTAAAACCGCTTGCTTTGTAATTTGAAGTCTCGGGGCCGCGTGACCTTTTGTTTTCCTTCCGTTTTCTTCCTTTTTCCCTTTAATTGTGCCTACAGAGCGGAACCGAGCGAATTATTGAAAAAGTTGGCATTATTCTGCACCGCTACTTTTTGTGTAGACGTGCGATTTGTCGCCAGAGCCGCAATTTAATTTTTTTAACACAAGGAATTTCTTTTCTCCTGTATTGTGGGTGCGTTTACAAATACATAAACAAACAGCCAGACCCTGGACAACAATCTGCAGGCCATACAAATAATTGTTCCGTGCAGCAATAGAATCCATGACACTGGATAAGTAATCTATTGTTTAATTATAGTATTATTGATTCTTGTTCCTTGTTGCAACAATTTTCTTTATTTCCAAAAAAAAATGTAATATTTTACAAATATATAAAAACAGTGCTTCGCCAGCAGCGAGCTAATTGATAAGACCCAAACCCACGTTGGTTTCGTGTTGTGTCCAAGATTACAGCTAATTCTTGGCCCAGCTGTAGAGCGATAATTTCTATAGGTATGTTATTATCATAGTGTAATAATGGTGTGATTAAACAATAACTGATGTCCGTCTACAGTGTGCATAAGCGGAATCACACTGAGTCTGAATCGTTTGCGTCCCACCTTACCGGTACGTAATAGTCGCGAGAATCGTAAGGAAAACAACTTTGCCCATTACACAGACCCCTGTTCCGTGTGGTCTGGACAAGTTACACACGGTAGCGGGGCGATTTGTAAAGCGGAAGCGGAGCGTGGCTTTTGGTAAAAATTTTGGTGGATGAAGTTATACTCATTTCAAACAAAGCAATTGACGGCTGCGTCGAGTGTCGCTGGTTCGATTTCCGTACGCAAAACATCCACAGGTATTTATTCCGGGTTTGGTTGTTTGTGTATGTAAGTTTATATATTTGTACACGCACCTACGATACAGTACAAAATGTTAGTGCGGGTCTATGTTGTCTGTTGGTTTTCTCATTTAGTCTTTACTTGCAATAACATCAATGAAGTTTGAGGCAAACGTTTCAATATAGGTTTTTAATTAAATTTGCTTACGGGAAAGAATACTCAAAAGAATTTTTATTCAATGTGTTTTGTAGGTCATTCTTTTAAAATCGGTATAACCATAAATTATAATAGATTTTTACCCGACTGCGACAGAAGGAGGGTTATGTTTTTCGAGGGTATGTTTGTATGTATGTATGTATGTATGCATGTATGTATGTATGTATGTATGTATGTATGTATGTATGTATGTATGTATAATTGTTTGGCACGCTCTGCAGGCTGAACGGCTTGATGGATTTTAGCTTGAGAGGTGTCGTTAGATTCGTATTTACTGTGAGAGTGACACTGGGTATATGAAAAAAAAAAAAACAAAATGGCGGATTTTTGGCGCCAAATTCAAATGTTTGGCTCGCTCTGCAGGCTGAACGGCTCGATGGATTTTAGCTTGAGAGGTGTCGTTAGATTCGTATTTACCGTGAGAGTGACACAGGATTTATTAATTATTTTTTTTTAAAAACACTGAAAAAATAAAAAATAAAAAACGGTAATTTAAAAAACTAAAAAACCCGACTGCTATTCTTTAAAAAGCCCTAAAACAAGATAAATTGTAGCAGTCGGGACCCATTCGAGACCATCTGCAATGTAATATAGGTATGTGCTCTCAATTCACTCACCGTCCATTTCTAGAATGGGTCCCGACTGCTACAATTTATCTTGTTTTAGGGCTTTTTAAAGAATAGCAGTCGGGTTTTTTAGTTTTTTAAATTACCGTTTTTTTTATTTGCATTGGTTCGACGTTTGCATGCAGGATTGCTCCACACTTGGTCAAGATAGAGAAGATTGAAAAGAAGGAACTGAGGCCTTTGCCCTGCAGTGGATAACAGGATAGAAATAAACAATTAATCGATTGTTAGTACGGTTAGTTAAGACGACGCTGGATGCAGGCCGCTTCCAACCGGTCCTTTTGGAAATCTATGGGGGAGGCCTATTTATGAACGTCCTGCGGCTTATATGATGATGATGACGGCTAGTTCCCTGAAATGCCGGACTTATTTCCCTTATCTTCTTTGTAAAACGGGTCACATAATGTAGGATTCTGTAAAAAGTCTGATTCTTGTACAATTCACCTTAAATTAGTCATAACCGTTTGTACAAACTCGCCATCGCCTATATATTGGACCACTCACTAATGGCGCCTTCAAACCGAGGCCCGATTTTAGTGCAAAAATCTAAATGTAATATTAAAATGAATTGGTTACTTCAGGAACTCGTTCATAGGTTCTGGTCATTGTGAAATAAGTTTGAGCATTAAAATAATGAAATAAAGTTATTTCACTAACTAAGCGTAGTTTATAAACTTTCAACTAATATTATTCTGTTATTTTGAAAACTATTGGGTTTTGTAATTTTAGGGAGGGAATAATTTTTTAACAGTTATTTTGTTTGACTGCCCCGTTAGCCTAGTGGTCCTAAGCGCGACAGCTACGCTAGAGGTCTTGGGTTTGACTCCCAGGTCGAGTATAGTGGTTTTGGGATTTTTCTATGAAATTCTCAGTAATAGCTCGGAGTTAGGATTTGTGCCCGGTTATTGGCAATAGGTTTGCTCCCTATTATGACCAACGGGAGCAAAATAACCATTAAAGACGTAACTAAACGCGAGCGATACCTCGCAGTATACATATAGCAAATACAACATAATTCGTGTAATGCGGAGGAGCCTTGTACGATACATGACATGTACAGGTAGTATTCTAACTTTGACCTCTGCCAATCATAGCAAAATACTAAATTACACACACATAACATCACGCCTGTATTCTCCAAAGGGTTAGTCAGAGGTGTACCAATGTACACCCTCAATTCGACAATATTTTTAAGTCCCATGTAATAGGTGGCGAGCCTATGCGACCTGCTATTGTTAATAACACTTAAACGTAAAGAACCGTATTGCTCTAAAAACTCCCACAATATGAATTATTTCGTTCTTTCCTTCAAGTAATTAAACAACAAAAGCACCTACTGAAACAATTTGAAACAATAAACTTTATATTTATAGTACTGCACTTTCTCGTCACCGTGCATAATTCAACAATTTGTTGGAGACTAAACTTCTTGACACAAAGTTGTGCGACGCCGACACTTTAAAACTGAAAATACTATGAAAACATTATTAAGGTCGAGACGTATCACAATTTGGGACCAGAGAACCGTTTCTATTATTCATTATTATCTCAAGATTTCGCCTAAAATCCTACAGAGTTCGTGGAAAGTGTTAATTTTTAAGCGGAAGGAGAAAAATTCAATGCCCAAAGCTGTTGGCGGGTTGAACGGGAGCGAAATTTGAACGGGAACGTTTATTCTTTACTCAAGTGAATATTCTCATGAGTTTTTAAAATTCGTTGTTTTAATACTAACCTTCTTTTCTTACCGCGCAACTGCAATGCTAGAGTTCTTGGATTCGATTCCCAGGTCAGAAGCAGCTCGGAGTTAGAATTTGCATTAGGCTCGCCCCATTACTGTGCACCTAAACATACTGTACTGAACTGTACGTACATTAGTACTGCCGCACTAACAATAAGAGCAGTAAGTCGTTTTTTTTTTAAATGGAGTTACTGCCATACTCAGAGACGTTTAACGGTTACTTAAGTCGCTCCTTAGTAAAGATTTCGCTTGGAAATCTTTACTAAGGAGCGACTTAAGTAACCGTTAAACGTCTCTGAGTATGGCAGTATGTATTTGATTCTGTATCTCCACGAAATGCTCTTTAAAATGGCCTAAAATGGGCATAACAGCAGTAAGTTAATGTAATAATTATTTTTTTCTAAGCATAAAAGCAGGAAGTATACTTACTCCACGGTAATAAGTATACCACCGTTATCATTATTCGTCTTTGCTAATAATAAAAACAGTAGGTCAACATACTGCTGCTTAAATGAGCTTACCCCAAAAGCTTTGAAGTATTAGATACTTATAATAACAGCAGTAATCCCACTTACGGCTTTTATCCTAAGCATACTTTGCAAGCAGATCTACTTTAATTCCTAAGGACATAAGCGGCAGCACCACATACAGCTGATACGATAAGTATTTTTTTGGATTATTTATCATTACCTCACTAAGAATATCAGCAGCAAGTAGAGTAACTGCGCTTACAAACTAGCAAAGTTAATTTATTAGTTAATATAAAAACAAAACACGATAACAGTAATTCTGTTTACTGCGGTTTTATATAGTATCCAATCATAATTATCATTGCAAAGAATTATTTATTTAATACTTTATTGCACACTAATAAGGAAAAAAGTACAGTAATACATAAAAGAGATGTCTGGATTTAATTTTTAATCTTCAATTATAAATACTCCTATGGAGTTTTATAGTAACAATTTACGAAAAATAAACAAAGATATTTAGCTTTTGGCTTTATTTAAGACTAAAAAAGTTAGGATAAATTATTTATATCCTAATAAACTACCTACGATCACACTAAATTAAGTGAACACAATTTGAGATCAATTAAATATTATTATAAAGTCACAAAAGAATTATACTTATTCTAAAAGAACTTTTAAAGTTGTACTTAAAGATTATAATTAGAAACGCTATCACAACACATTCTAGTCGATGTCAGTTACGCAATCTGATACCGGCAATATATATATATATATACCATCACGCCTGTATTCCCCGAAGGGTTAGGCAGAGGTGTACCAATGTACACCCACAGTTCGTCGGTATATTTAGGTCCCATGTAATAGGGGGCGAGCCTATTGCCATTAACCGGGCACAAATCCAAACGCCGAGCTGCTCCTGAGAATTTCATAGAAAACCCAATAACACTTTTTGCTCGACCTGGGAATCGAACCCGGGACCCCTTGCACAGCAATCGCACTTGCGACCACGAGACCAACGGGGCAGTTACCGGCAAGTTAAACCAAAACCCTCTTCTGTTAGCTGGCATTAAGGCCAACAGTTTCTTTATAATCTCTTATTTGGTTGACTTTGGTATTCCTCTTGGAGATACCTTTTTTCACATTCATGGTCACACTTTTATGGCAGCCGATAGCTTTCTGAACCACCAGGTCGAACAAACTTTGCAAAAGAAACACAAAGTTTATGATTATGCAGATTTCTCTGAATGCCAGCTAACAGAAGAGGGTTTTGGTTGAACTTGCCGGTATCAGATTGCGTAACTGACATCGACTAGAATGTGTTGTGATAGCGTTTCTAATTATAATCTTTAAGTAAAAATTTAAAAGTTCTTTTATAATAAGTATAATTCTTTTGTGACCTTATAATAATATTTAATTGATCACAAATTGTGTTCACTTAATTTAGTGTGATAGTAGGTAGTTTATTAGGATAAATAATTTATCCTAATTTTTTTAGTCTTAATTAAGGCCAAAAGCTAAGTATCTTTGTTTATTTTTCGTAAATTGTTACTATAAAACTCCATAGGAGTATTTATAATTGAAGATTTTATTTGTAAGACTGACTATAATTAAAGAATAGGTAGTGTTTAAATTATGCTGAGATTATAAAGCCTGACTTTTGATAAGATCTTTTGAAAAATTAAAATCATAATTTTTATCATTCAACGGGTTCATTTTATTTATTATTTATCACCTAGTTCATCTATACATATAATAAAATTGTAGCGATGTCAAAACTGTACATTTAATATTTTTGAGAAAGAGTGATTGCTACGAGGTCGGGGAACGATTCTAATGCCGAAAATACAATTTTTAGAATTTTTGTCTGTTTGTCTGTTTGTTTGTTAGAGCATCACGCAAATACTGCCGGACAGATTCTGTTCAATTTTTGTATATATATTTCACATAGGCCAAATTTGACCGTAGGCTATAAATTATCACGCTATCTGCTTTGGGGGCTGAGCAATATTGCATTATGTTTTGTTCTCCTGCAGATTACATTGCGATTATAAAAATACGAGACTAAATATAAGAATACTTTAGGTAGCTGGGGCTTAAACTACTGAAATAATTATCATAACGCTATACCCTCAAGGAGCTAAGCAGCTAATCGTGACAGACTAGAACGGCTATTTTAGAGTATTTCCTATCGAAGCATGTGGTCTAATGGTTCGATGACCGCCTTACAAGTCGCTGGGTTTGAGTTCGAACCCCAAAAACTGTTTTACTTTTTGTGATTTTTTAAATACATTTTTTATGCTAGAACATTTCCAAACTTTAATGAAATTGAAGTATGCATTCTTCCGCCATAACATTTTGCTTTCTTATTTTTCAAATATTTTATTATTTCTGCGAAAAATAATGTCTATACAATCATAGTTTCATATAAACAATATTGAAGTCAAAATTATTCATTTATCGAAATCAAAAAATATAAACAAACTGATAGGTGTGGGAACGATAGTAGAGCGGAAAATATACGTAAAAAAAATCTGTCTGTTTGACTCTTCAAATTAAATTTTGACAAAATAGTCTTTAAATGTCGGGCAACACATGGCTGTATTATATAACGCGATTGAATTATTTTCGCATCGATGATCTCCCTAACAATAATTTACACCAGTTGAGACATGTACAGTACCTTCTAGATACATCACTGAGTTCACTACCGGGAAGCAGCTGGTACTCTGGCAGCTTCAAGTAGTCATGAGGTGGTGGCTGTCTTCCTTCCCACAATCTACTTTTCTCTTTGGGTTGTGAGTTTTGTAATAAATAGTGAGGCTATTTGGGTATTTGTAACAAATAATGGAGTTAGGTAGGTAAGCATTATTGCATTATGTTTATTGTCCGTAAAGATTTTACCACGGAACTGTTATAAAATACATAAAATATTGAAGATTTTTAACATAATATTTATTCTATGAAATAAAAATCATGAAGTCATAGCCACAAGGAGTTAAGCAGTTAATTGTGTAATAGAATTCAATACAAGACCGATTCTGGCCACGACGGCTAATCTTAAAGCAGACTAGCCAATGCAGGAGATATTAAAATGCACATGTGTGTGAGCAAACGCTCCCTCTTTTCTAACTCTCATAGTCCGACGTGTCAGCAATCCGACACAATCGGGGAGAGATCAGGCGCAGCACCAACGGCTTTACGTGCTTTCCGAGACACGTGAGTGTCACACCACCAACGTCCGTACTCCGGGCTGTTCCTGAGAAATTCGTAATGGAAAAACCCATTACCCCACGATCAACAGTTTTGCTTGCCACCACGAGACCAACGGGGCAGTTCAAATATGACATGTATGGGAATAGTTATTTTTAGTTAATTGTTACGTAAATAAAGTGAATAGTTTCGCTGTTTAATGAAAACCATGTAAAATATTTTGTGTGGGTTCAATTCCAATCAATTGTTACTTTTTGTTATTATGATTTCAATATTATAATAAAACAGGTTTAGGCGGGTTTAGTTTTCCCCCTTACATAACTTTAAAAAATATGCATGGTTCGACTGAAGAGGAATGACCGGAACAGAATTCTTTTGATTCCACAAATTCTAGCTACGGTAAGAATATTTTTCGTAAGTAAAAAACGGCGCCTCAGACTATTTAAAGAGTTACCAAGTTATATCGATAGTAGGATCGCCGCAACACCATGATGCTCTGACGCAGGTATTCTCCGGACATGTTGACATGAGACATGAGGACACGCCAGAGTAATATCATTGTGAGGATCATCCGGTGGACACGGTGAAGCATAAGGTGGAGGTCTGCCCTGCTTTGGCGGAACACCGCCGTGTCGTCATAGAGGCGATCGACGGCAACGGGCCTGCGGTCGGCGAGCGTTGGGTGGCTCGCCGTCCGATCAGAAACATACCCGTGCCGACGCCGCGTTGTGTTTCACACACGTCTCAAAGAGATATTAGCACAGAAGACGGGGCCCGCTAGGGCCAGTGCCTGCCACGGTTGCGGAATTTGTTCGAAAGACTCACCGCGGCTCTGGAACGCGATGGGCATTAGGAGAAAACGGATGGATTTTAGTCAGTAAGAGTCTGACACTCCCTTCCGCCAGAACGGAAAAACTCATATGACGATTTTTCATCATTAAAAAGAAGTATCACCGCACCGTGGGCCTACCAACCTCGACACTTCATACAAGTGTCGTACGATTTATCTGCAAACGTTATGTGTGCAATACTATACTGTCTGGGCTGCGCTACGCTACCAAAAAAGCATACTTCTATTCCAATAGCTAAACAGAAATAAATTAGCTACAACAGGACCAAAATTAATTAAACCTATACGTACCTACAGGAACAAAATACATACAGGAAAAAAATTTAACCAGTGCGTAAATTTTGCCATAATAAACTTCAACACGTTTTATTAAACACGTATATTTTATTTTGATATGTCTTAGTACTAAAAAAAAAGTTATCGCTTACGAAACATGTTTATTACTTAAAAACCATCTTTTTTTGTCACTCGGCGCTAGCGCATTCCCCACCCTCTCACCCCATCCATGCGCCCGGGCGCCGGCCGCGAGTTTTCATTGATAGTATGGCAAATAGATTATGTCCATGTTTTGCTTATTTCAAACTCGGATAAGGATGAAATTTTTTTAATTTTTTTTTTTTACTAAACACGGAAATGTGATCTATTACTGACACTGAACTACCAAAAAAAATTTACGCACTGGTTAAAAACTTTTCCTGTATAGAAAATATCTCTCAGAGTTCAAGCTTTCACGATACATGTAGAATCATGCATCAATCATTAATCATGCATCGCATGCAGAATTTCTTCTAATAGGTAGGTACTGTCAACAGACCATATTATTATTCTGCATGCTTAAAAATTAACTTCAAAATGAAAATGAAGGTTACCTATTACCGTCATTCTGCAATAGATGAAAGGTAATTTGAGAGGTAAAACTTTGCTTAGCCTTTTAATAAGTCATAATGCTTACTGTTTTTTGTTCATACTTTTTCCCAACAACATAATTATATTAACTTGGTTGTAACACGAAGTTCAGATTTAGTTGGCAGTTGCTCTGATTACAAGATTCATTTCTACGGTTTTGATACTAGACAGATCGAAGCTACGATGTAAGTGTTACAGCAGAACCCATTAAAAATGTTTTCAACGGTTAGAGAAAATTAAAATATGTAAATAAGTAAATTTTGACACCAGATCACAGTATTTTCGAAAGGAATAGTAAAGCCATATCATATACCCTCCGCATAAATATGTTTTAATCCCAGGTATGGCGCAAGCTCATTACCAACCGGACAAAAAATCAGACTCCGGATGTCTACTGACTAATTTCTAAAACCCACAGTCGTAACTATTATTAACCTTAGAAACCATTTGACAGTTGGAAGACTATGAAGACATAATATTCAATCCTTAATTGGTTAAGTAACACTAAGGCTGACGTGAGCGAAGCCGCGGGCAACAGCTAGTATTAAATAAAAACAATAAATAAATAGATTAAGATATTAAATAAAGCGAGTTAAATACATAAAACAAAAGAAATAAATACTTCAGAAATTAAACGGTATACACTTCAATTGCTTACTTTCAGAGCACTGTAAAAAAAAACCTGTACGTAATTCACAAGATTTCAAGGTATGTCGAGAGTCCTCACATTGTGAGCTTTTAAATGATATATAATCATTAAGACTATATAGCTTATATCTTAGTTTTTTGACAAACTAAAGTGACTCATAATTTCATAGAAACTATAGATATCTAATGTATGGAATACTTAGCATAATAGCAGTAACTAGGATACTTGCTGCACTTATTCTAAGCAATCATTACTAATGGATTGAACTCGTATTAGGCATAATAGGAGTTTTTATCAATTAACTATGTTATAATAAATAAATAGCAACTATCAAGTACGTATCACGAAAGCGCCCCATTTAAGCTACATATTAATAAAAACAGATCTACTAATACTAAGAAACTAAGGTACTAAAATGTAAAAATTAAGTCGAAAACTTTAACTGCCATTTTCTCAATTTTGAAATTTCCGACTTACTGCTCTTGCTGTTAGCGCGGCAGAGTACACCTCTACCTATCCCTTCGGGGAATACAGTGTTATATGTATGTAGGCATTTTCTTCTTCCCGGCTTCTTCCTCACGCTCGACAGCAAACAGATTTTCATTATAATTATGGTTAAATGGTTTCATGGTAATTATGGTAATGTCAGTATCTTCCTACATTTATTTATTGGTATCGCTGGGAAGTACTGTAATCAACATTCCATTAGGAGTGTTAAACGTTGGTTATTTCGATGAAATTATTAAGCAAATGGTTTTTATGAACTTCAAATCATTAGCCAAAAAAGAAATTACTGAACTCGGAAAAGTAATATAAAAAGAATTAAATATTCTAAAATAATACCTAAAACTATCAATAAATCCGTCAATAGTTATTGCCTTCTCATATTTACTTTTATAAGATTATCTTGGAAATCACTGACAACGGTGAAGGAAAACATCGTGAAGAAATCTGGGCTTATAATTATTATAGGTAAGTCTGAAAACGCCAATCCGCCTTGAGCAAAGGTCTTTGCCCTGCAGAGCACAGCAATAGACATGTATTATTATTATTTATAACTAAAACAAACAGGAAAAAACAGGTTTTTATTGGCTTATATATATCTTACTAATACTACTTCCTACTTCCAACGATACTACTTCCTTCCAACTAATAATAATATCCTACTACTATTATAAAGGCGAAAGTTTGTAAGTATGGATGTATGGATGTTTGTTACTCTTTCACGCTTAAACGGCTGAATGGATCTGGATGAAATTTGGCACAAAGATAGATTATAGTCTGGAATAACACATAGGCTACTTTTTATCCCGGGAAAATGTACGGTACCCGTAGGATAACACATCAACTGTGACGCGGACGAAGTCGCGGGCAGAAGCTAGTAATATTATAAATGCGAAAGTTTGTGAGTATGGATAGATGGATGGATGGATGTTTGTTACTCTTTCACGCTTAAACGGCTGAACGGATCTGGATGAAATTTGCCACTGAGATAGATTGTAATAAGGAACAACACATGGGATACTTTTTATCCCGGAAAAATATACAGTTAAGTGCAGAACCTAGTCTATACTAATATTATAAAAGGTAAGATTGGTTCGTTTGTTTGTAACAAATAGGCTCCGAAACTACTGGACCGATTTTAACCATATTTTTACCAATAGATAGCTGCATTACGTATATACCTGAGTAACATAGGCTATAAAACATCCCGCTACGACACACGGGAGCGGAGCATTAACCGAAGACGTAACTTATGACAATAAGTAATAAACAGTGCTTTAATGGCAATAGGCTCGCCCCGTATTACATGGGACCTAAACATACCGGCGAACTGTGGGTGTACATTGGTACACCTCTGCCTAACCCTTCGGGGAATACAGGCGTGATGATGGTGGTAACTTATGACGGGTACAATAAGACACGCGAACGAAGTCACGGGCAATTCGCTATCAAGAATTAAATCCGTGTATAATGAGCTTTCCCGTACCAACGTTACAAGTGCGTATGTTTCCAAATCTCTCTGTTAATTTTTAATGTAAATATCATTACGGTGTTGCCTTAACGAGATTGACTCCCCGTTGGTTTGTTTCTGAATATTTCCTCTGCATTTTTATTATGAAAGGGCTCGTTCTAATAAAATTAATGTAAGAAAAAGTAATTTATTTAATTATGGACTGGTTAACGTTATAAAACTTATGTTAATATGCACCTAAGGGCGAATTACACCAATATTTTATGCCTTGCCCTTACATTTTGACGGAAAAACAGTCAGATGTTAAAAAAACCGGTTAGATTTTTATACTTGGTATAAAAAAAAATGGAAAAGTATTAATTAGGCGCAGTTTAGAGTAAACTGAAGGCTTTTAAATAAAAGCAATACGTTTGCGGTTTGCGTAAAATTTACAATTGAAATGATTATAATTCTGTCAATACATACTTTTTACAGCTTGCTAATGAGCTGCAAATTGCAAAGCACGTAAGGAATTTATTCCATTTAAAGGTAAGATAAATAATTAAAGTACAACACCGTTCATCTTAAGCCACGAATACGCACTTACTTCATAAACCTTCTAATTAAGATCCTCATCGTGTTTAAGCAAGCAAACAGATCAAGCCCTTTGATATCTACTACTTAGTTAACTACAAAGAAAACGTCATTAAAAAAAGAGGAGGTCACATAATACTGGTGAAGCCTTAGAATGCGAAAGAACCACTGTATAGGAAGCTCTAGGGTTCCCACAATGAACCTTGCCCTAATTACTAAAGTACATGTGTTTATCTATTTATCTCAAGTTTCTGTATCTCTGAGCTGTACCCTAACTTGCTTACTCACAAATACTAATAAACCAGACAGTTACAACGTCTTTTCGTTTGTTTTTTACGTTAAAATGGAGTACAGTTACTGTTGGCAATTTCTTTGGGAGCAGGTGTAATACAAGGCTCGGTCGTAAAATTTAATTAGCGAGAATTATTTGAGATTATAAGGATTTTTCTAATTAGCATTCGGGGCTGCGACTGCTTCGGGATGTCTCGCTGGATAGGGATGTAAGTTTGGCTTTTTGTACGGTTCTGTACTTTTATGCTTGGCTTTTATCTCGATTATGTATGGTATTTTTCTTTTAGATTTTCATTTACATTAATTCTAAAACGTGAACCGACAAATACGAAACTTTTCTTTGAGGTTTTCGGATATACATAGTTACGGAGTGTAAAAACACACATCACATAACCGATACGGAATTTTTTGTATGAAACATCATGTTATGTGCAATCTATTTATAGAAGCGCGCAGTGTAGCTAGCCCACGCAAAAAAAAATTAACTTACGGTTACATTAAAACCTGATTTTCGTAAAAAATTACAGGTTTTTCAATATCTTCGTAAACAGCAAGTTGGACCAGACTTGGCGACTTACTGTACTAAACCAAAATAAAAATTACAATTGTGAAAACAACATGTAAATTATAAAGTCACCGGGTAACCACGAATTTTATGTTCACAACTAATTCTCCAGGAAGCTCCCTCCACAATATCACAAATAGTCTTCCAATTGCTTGGTAAAACTAAATTAACTAGCTGTTATATCATAGGTACAAGTTAGTTCGAGCGTTACAAGACTTTAGTTCAAACAGAAATTATTAGAAACTTGTGAAATCTAAACTAACATAGTTAAAGTGTTTTATGTTATGAAATACTCGTTGAAACTAAGTGTTTTCTAATGTACGTGTTTCTGCCCTTATTTATTTATCTGAAATTAATATAAAACGACCATTGGCCAATTGGAAATCTATGGGGGTGGCCTATGTCCAACAGTTGACGTCCTGCGCCTGAAATAATGATAATGATTGGCCAGTTATATTAGCTTACGACGTTCACTCGCTCATCTCACAATACTCCAAGCAAACTGACAAGATCGTCTTCCATTCGTCTGCGAACACATCACAGTCAGGCCTGGCGTTAAAATGAGTAGAACACACGGGATGGGAGACTGAGCACGGGGGCCAGTGCGCTTCAGGTATATGTCGAAACTTGCAGACACTAGTCATAATTTAGCCTTAAATTGCTATAAACCTCTTTAGCTTTTCATACCTCCATAGAAATGGTTCATTCAAAAATTACACTTTTTCGTAAATTCATGAAGTATCATCACACGTGATGCTAAGGTTTGTCAAATCATCACAAACACTTAAGGGAAAACTAAATAGGTCGGTAAGCCAAGGTATTTATTTCCTTCCCTAAGTCTTACACCGTGTATGTAATATTAGTCTAGGTAATATTCACTTTCTGTGCTTTGATTTTTCTTACATTTTTCTCATATATATATTATGTCACCGGAAAATAACAAGATCCGTAAGTTTATCAATTTACTAGGAAGTTTATAAACTTTCGTAAGATTCTAAACGGGCGATAAATTGTAATATTTTACGTCCACATTTTCGTAAATTGATAAACTTACTGAACTCACTCGTAAAATAATAAGTAAGCAGTAACCAAACGCTACGCGCGATCTGATTGGTTGGCTGTCACGTGTCACTTCTCCTTCCTCGCGGCCGCCAGCTGGACACAAGCATTGCCACTATGAACATTGACCAATCAGAGAGCAGTGTGTTATTTTACGTATTTCAAAGATCGTATATTTAAAAGAGTTTCTGTGATTGGTCGAACCATATAAAATCTTACGAATAGATATTCGTTAGTTTATAAATTTACCGTATGACGTCGGAAATTGATAAATTTACGAAAATGTGGACGTAAAATATTACAATTTATCTCCCGTTTAGAATCTTACGAAAGTTTATAAACTTCCTAGTAAATTGATAAACTTACGAATCTTGTTATTTTCCGGTGACATATACATGTTAGTATGAAGTCAAATGAACCCATGACTCGTTACGCAAAACCTTAGAAAAATCGCGTTACGTAAACAACGTTTTACATCACAACAAAGTGGGAGGGATGTGAGGGTGAGCACAAAGCCACGTGCTTTGTTTCACACTATCTATGTTCGAGCTAATTAAACTAGTGGCGAAGTATCGCCGCCCGGCTTACAACTGAGAACTGTCATTATGGAGCTTCTAGGACACATACATGAGGGAAAGTTGTGAGGGAATGGGGAAGGGGAGGTTGTAAGTGATAACATACTTTGATACCTACAGAGTATTGTACCTTAAGCCTCCTATTTAATGCGGGACGGGAGAGGGAGAGAAGAGTCTTTCGTCCCAGCAGAAGCCGCGGAAGACGCTCCGGGCGTCGGGAGCCGCGAGACGACTCCCGGCCACCGTAGACGCGGGTCTGTGGACGGCGAGCAATGGGTAGCTCACCGTCCGTACGTTAACTTAACGACAGACCGTGTTGGCGGCGCGTTCGTGTTCCACGCGCGCCTCAAAGAGATGTCAGCAAACATTCGGAGGGGTCACTAAGGGCCGATGCCTACCGGGGCTGCGGGTTGTTCGAAAGAGATACCGCGCCCCCGGAACGCAAAGGGCTCATGAAGGAACATATACGGGTTTTAGTCAGTAAAAGGCTGTCACTAGGGCAGGGGAAGTTATTAGACGATTTCTGATCTATAAAAAAAAAGCCTCCTATGTAATACATAAATGACGGCCCACCTGATGTTAAGTGGTCACCGCTACCTACAGACATCTGCAATACCAGAGGTCTTGTTAATGCATTGCCATCCTAGAGACAAAGTTAAAATGTATCATGTGCCTGTAATTACACCGGCACCCGTACCATAGTTCTTTTTAAATTGCAGTACTTTTCTCTAGGTATTACATCTATTTAAAAGCCAGTCACTTTAAGAAAGTTGAAACCTCGACTTTCAATATCTCTGAATCCCGAAGGATCCAGAACAGCAAATAATTTCGGTTTGATTAAGTGTCATTTTACACTCATTATACAACACTTATAAAGTATGTAAGTATTTATTCACCTCAAATATTCTATAAAGGACACATACTTTTATTGCAAGACACATACACATTAATTTTACTCACGGATCTCTAAAAAAATTAACAAGAACTCGGTAAGTTTCTGGGTAATGAAGTTCCCTAACAAGCTCGCTTGACTCTCCGTTAATTTGTGACGGTGTATGTTGACCCTACATATTAAGACAGTTACGTATTTTGAGGACGTTTGAGAAAATTTTCTTTTAATTTGGTGAGAGTTGGCGAACTTGAAGATTGTTATTTGGTTTGGAAACGTAGGTATCGCAAGACCTAAACAAAACAAAGTGCTTAAGAAACAAGAGCTTACAAGAATCTTCTTCTAGTTTCTATCGTTTTTAATTTCGTACACCTGCGAGTATCTGTTTTTATCTCTGTTTGTAATAAAAAACGAACAATCTTTCGAATCCTTTTTATATATGTAAGTAGCAAAATGCAAAATGGAAGCCTTCAACTATGGGTGTAGACATAATTAAGACACCACTTCTTTAAAACGCCACTTTAGGTTTAGAAAACCAGAAAATTTTTCAATATACTGTAAAAATTGAGTTTTAGTTCAGTAAACAGTTAGTCAATTGAGCTGGCAAAGAAGTGACGTCACAGCCCTATACTAGCAAAGAAGATCTATATTGGTATCGTTTTTTGACAGTCCATAAAAATACGTCAACTGATGCACGGAGTCTACACCTATATTAACTGGTGACTACATTTAAATTTGACCTAAACCAAGACTAAAGAATCCCACCACGATGAAACCATGTTGGTATTCATAACAAAAAGCAAAATTGTACATAAAAATATATTTAATATTCATTGCTTAAATTCGTAACAAGAAACACAAAGTTCTCAAAATTCCCAACATCTTTATGCAAGTCAAAACATTTCAAAATATAAGCGAAAAGTTTGGAGCGAAAACAATACATCCTTTAGACCCTTATTCATATTCAATGGAGACCGACTGGAACCGAAGGATCCTCGTGGAACTTTAGCAGATAACCCACGAGTTTATTTGTTCCCTCAGAATACGGGAAATATACGGAAATTATGAATATTTTTATTTATAACTTTAGGAATGGTTGGCCCAGCAATAATTATAACTTCGTCTTTGTACTGTGTATTTTTATATTATGTGCATAAAGTTTTAATTAATAATTAAGTAAGTACCTATAACTAGTATAAGTATCTATAATTAGTAGTACATCTGTGTGTATTTATTTAGTAAGTTTATGTTATGTGCGTCGTTTATGCGAATAAATGGTTTGTCTTTCTTTCTTTCTTTAATTAAATTATAAAAGCAATAATTTTGTAAAATTTTAGAATGCGTTATTAATTTAAGGTATAACGTGCTTTCAGAAACACGTGGATGTCACACTACAAATTTCCAAACGTCATGTTTGATACTGAGAAATTCTTTATGGAAAACCCCAATAACACTTGCTTGACAATCATGACCATGAGACCAACGGGGCGCACAGTATTTTGCACAAGTTAATTCTTACCATTTTTTTTTTTTTTTTTTTTTTATAGACGGGAAATCATCAAATAACTTCCCCCGCCCTGGGCGGGGCGGGAGGGAGTGTCAGACTTTTACTGACTAAAACCCGTCTATGTTCCTTCATGTGCCCTTTGCGTTCCGGGGGCGCGGTATCTCTTTCGAACAACCCGCAGCCCCGGCAGGCATCGGCCCTCAGTGGCCCCATCCAATTTAGCTGACATCTCTTTGAGGCGCGCGTGGAACACGAACGCGCCGTCGACACGGTCTGTCGCTAGTGAACGTACGGACGGTGAGCTACCCATTGCTCACCGTCCACAGACCCGCGTCTACGGTGGCCGGGAGTCGTCACGTGGCTCCCGACGCCCGGATCGTCTACCGCGGCGGCCGCTGGGACGGGGGACCCTCCTTTCCCTCTCCCGTCCCGCCGCCTCCTTCTCCAGCATTACAGCTTCGCAGAAGGAGGCGACTGCTTCCCATTCCCCCTCGCTCCGGACCATGGCCTGGACCAGTGCCGGACGCGAGAGGGCGCCGCCGCCGATGGCCGCCTCGAGGACTCGGCGGTGCTCAGCCCAAGCAGGGCACACCGCCAAAGTATGCTCCACCGTGTCCTCGGGGCGATCCTCACAATGGTGACACCCGGGCGTTTCCTCCCGCCCGATGAGGTGCAGGAACCTCCCGAAACATCCGTGTCCGGTGAGGACCTGCGTCAGGCGGTAGGTGAGGGCGCCGTGGCGCCGCTCCAGCCACTCCTCAAAGAGGGGTCTTACCGCCTCAATCGAGGCGAGCCCTGCACGAGGTTGCGACAGTCGTTCTCTCCATGTCGCCATGAGATCGAGCCGGAGTTCCGTCCGCAGGGCGGCAATTTGCCGCGGCAGCGGAGTTTCGCCCCGGCCCAGTGCCTCCGCGCGCCACTCGTGTAGGCGCGCGAGGACCAGCGCCTCCAGATCCCATGGCGGCAATCCGGCAAGGAGGCTCGCTGCCTCGCCGGAGATCGTGCGGTATCCGCGGATGACCCTTATGGCGATCACCCGCTGGGACGCGTTTAGGTAATGGGCGGCAAGCCGCCTCAAGCCCCGCGCCCACACCGGGGCCCCGTAAAGGGCCATCGAACGCACGACCCCGGCGTAGAGCCTCCGGCAGGAGGCGTTTGGCCCCCTCAAATTGGGCAAGAGCCGCTTAAGAGCGGCCGACGCCCGTGCCAACTTGGGAGCCAAACGTCGGAAATGTTCCACGAAGTTCCATCGGCTGTCGAGGACAAGTCCCAGGTACTTCATCGTCGACCCGACGCCGACGGAAACCCCTCCTACCGTGATTTGGGATCCCGACGGTGGCGCGTTCCGAGGCCCATGAAAACACAGGACCTCGGACTTGTGCAAGGCCACCTCGAGACCCAATTGCCGGATCCTCTCGACGACTATCGCAACCCCGCGTGTCATAAGGTCGGCCGCCGCCTCGTGCGACCACCCCTGCGCCAGGACCAACGTGTCATCAGCGTAGCACACTACGCTGGCGCCCTCGGGGAGGTCAGCACGTAGCACCCAGTCGTAGCCGATGTTCCACAGGAGCGGCCCCAGCACCGATCCCTGCGGAACACCGCACGACATCTCTCGCCGGTTCCATTCACCATTTCGACCAGGGTAGATCACGGCTCTATCACACAGATAGGCCCCGACCACCCGACGGAGGTAGTTCGGCACCCGGTGGTACCGGAGTGCCTCCCTAATGCAGGACCAGGGCAGGGAGTTGAACGCATTGGCGATGTCCAGCGACACCGCCAGCACAACCCTGCCCCGGGACACAGCATCCCCCGCCGAGAGAGCTCTGACGCGCATGATGGCATCCACCGTAGAGCGCCCCCTGCGGAAGCCGAACTGGCAGTCCGCAAGGTCCGGCCCCATCCCAGACAGGTGCCCGACGAGGCGGCCCGCAATCACTCTTTCAAAGAGCTTGCCCACCTCGTCGAGCAGCACGATGGGCCGGTATGCGGACGGTGAGTCCGCAGGGCGCCCAAGCTTCCGAATGAGGACCAGCTTCCCCGTCTTCCAACGAAGTGGGAACTGGCCCCTCTCCAAACATGCGCTTAGGAGCCCCTCCAATCGGGGCCCTAGAGCCTCTGAGGCCAGGACCCAGGCTTTTCCAGGCAAGCCGTCGGGTCCCGGGGCGGTATTTTTGCCTTTCAGCTTACGTACCGCCACCCTCAGGTCTACCCCAGTCACCTCTGGTGTGTCGTCGTCGGTGTGGTCCGCTTCCGGCATCGCAGGCGGCGGAGCCATGGGCGGGGGAGGATGTTCTCCCCGCGAGGGGAACAGAGCGCTCACCACGTCCTCAACGAGCTCCGGCCGGAGACTCTGCGTCAGCGGGGGGGCCCAGGTGCGGATCTTATCCCGCACCGTCTTGTAAGGGCGCCCCCACGGATCCGCGTTCAGAGTCCCCAGCAACTCCTCGCGGGCCTGAGCTTTGGCCCGCGAAATGGCCTCGTTGAGGGCGGTCTTCGCCTCTCTGTACCCCTCGTACAGCTCCGCCTCAATGGCCGCCGCATTCGGTGGCCGAATGCGGAGCCTGCGATGATGGGCGTACGGGTGTCGCGCAGCGACGCATGCCTCCCGCAGCGCCGAAATCTCTTGCGACCACCAGTACACCTGCCGGCGGGCGCCGCCTTGCGGGACTCGGGGCATTGCCACGTCACAAATCTCGGACATGGCCCCCTGGAACCACTCCACCTCACTGTCTATGTCGGCAGGCCTGTCCGGTGATGACACCCAGGCCTGCACGATCGAGGCTTCCAGGAGGAGCTCCCGGTCCAACTGCTTCAGCGCCCAACGCGGACCACTCGGGGCCTGCACGACCGGCGCGCTGGAGTCCGGGGCGGAGACGTCAAACCGGATGTACCGGTGATCGGAGTAGGTCTCCACCCCCTCCACAACGCGCCAGTCAAGAACCCGCGGCGACAGAGCGGGGCTGGCGAACGAGATGTCCACCACCGATTCGCCCCGCATCCGCACGCACGTGGGTACAGAACCCCGATTCAGGATGACTAGACCCTTCTCCAGGGTCCAGTCCTCCAGCATCCTCCCCCGCACATCCGTGCAGCGAGAACCCCAAGCCAAGTTTTTGGCATTGAAGTCCCCGAGCACTAGCACGGGGAGGGAATGGCTTCCGACGACGACACTCAACTCCATGAGGGAGTTGTGGAACTCGGCGAGAGTTCGGTTCGGGGAGAAGTAGCAACCAACTACAACGATCCCCCCGAACCGGGCTGCTACGCACCCCTGTCCTTTCTTGATTCCCTCAAGGGACGGGGTGCCGGCGGCGGCCGACGCAATTATGGCCACTGAGCCGCTAAGGTCCTCCACCCAGGTTTCTCTGGGCGGGACAAAGTACGGCTCAGCGACCACGGCGATGTGTATCGACCACTGCGCCATGCTCTGGAGCAACAGATCCTGAGCGGCGACGCAGTGGTTGATGTTCGCCTGAAGGAGGCGCAATGGTGCCGTTATTGGCAGTCCATTGCACCCCCCTGAATAGCCGTTGCGGCGACGGCTGGCGCGGACTCAGCGGCGGCTGCGGTTGCGGCCACGGCGACAGCAGCGGTGGCGGCGGTGACAGCGGCGGCGGCGCGGGGCCTTCCCCCGGCTTTGGCGGGCACGGCGCAGGCCTTGCCCCCAGCCCGGTGATCGGCCGGCTTGCTAGCCCCCGCACATGCGTCGCAGTGCGGCGGGGCATCGCAAGTCGCGGCCTTGTGACCGGGCTTGCCGCAGCGGAAGCACAAGCCGCTGCGGTCGACCTCTGAGGCGCATCGGCATGCCACGTGATTTCCCACGTGGCAGCGGAAGCACCTCATGGGCCTGGGCTCCAGCAGTCTGACCTGCGCCGATACCCAGCCCACCAACAGCCTACGGCCCCCAACAATAGCCTTGGCCGCCGCCACAGGGCAGCTGACTGTCACAGCCCGCATGCCCGAGTGCTCCGGACGGATGGTGCCTGCCCTGACCTGTTCGGCAGGGCATCCACCCGTCCTGGCGACGGCGGCCACCACCTCCTCTGCGGCGACGGAGTCGTCCAGGCCAAGGATGCGCAGATCTGCGCATTTAATGGGCCTGGACACTCGGGCCTCGTCCGCATCTAGGGACGCCCTGAGCTTTTCCGCTAGGGCGTCAGCGGACGAGCCGCTGGAGGCGCCGGGGATTTCAAGCATTCGGGCCCCCGTAGCGGTGACCCTAAGCCGTAAACCCCCAGCAATCCCGAGCTCGGTCAGATTCACCGCGGCTTTGGCCCTGGTGAGTACCTCTCCGTATGTGACGCCCCGCTTCTCCGCCTCCGGCTGCAGTGTTATCACCACAGCCGCGGATTTTGGGGCGCGGAGCTTAGCCGCGGCAGCTCGCTGTCTCCGTCGCCGCCGCTCCTCCGTCCTCCTGGTGGCCGCCCTGGCCGCTCTGGCCGCCTTCCGCCCCTTCTCCTTCGCTCCGGCCACTTGCCATTCGGCTTCTGCCGGAGGATTGGGATTAGAGGGCGGGGGGGGCGGGGGCGGCTGGGACGCCGCCTTGCCCCTCGAGAACACCGCCTTTTGCACCGGCGCCGGTTTAGCCGGAGCCGGTTTCGCGGGGGCCAGCACAGCCCTGCTGGGGGGCTGGTTGCCGGGGGGCTGGTTGCCCGGCCTCGGCACAGAGGCAGCGGCCGCATAGGAGGCCCGCCTGCCGCCCGTGGTCGTCCCGCTCGCCGCCAGAGGGGGGCGCAGCACGATCCCCTCCAGCACGGAGAACCGAGCGTTGAAAGCCGACAGCTCCCTCTGGACCAGGGCCAGGACCTGGTTCTCCACAGGCACGGGCACGGGCTGAGGCTGAGGCTGGGGCTGGGGCTGGCCGCGCTGGCCTCCCGACTTGGGCGCCTGGCGGGAACCGGCCCCGCGGAACTCGGCTAGGTCGGCCTGGAGCCTCCGGTTTTGCTCCATGAGGAGCTCCACTTCAGCCGACAGGCGGGCCACCTCCGCCCGTAGCCGCGGGACCTCGCCCGCAAACCTTTCCTCCGCAGCCGCCGCAATTGTGGCCGAAGCCTCGTGCATGGCCCGAGACTTCGAGCCCCTCATCTTTTTGCGGGCCACGCTCGCGACCGCCGCATTAATTGCCCCCAAGAATCTGGACTTACGCTCCTCCTCGGAGCCGCCAGGTGCACCTGCCTCGTCGCAGGACTCGACGCGGGTCGGGTGCTGCCCTACCACCGCAGGTGTTGCCGGTCGCCCAGCAACACTGCTCTTCCGGGCAGTCACCCTCCCAGGGCCTCGCTCTTGGACCCCACCGCGTTTGCTGGTGGGGATCTTGCGAGCCGAGGCCAGCTGCTCGCCGTCGGAGGACGCCCGTTCGTCCTCCGATCTGGGCCGCTTCCTGAAGAAATGGCCCAGATCAACCACCTGATGGCGGGAGCCCAACGGGCTCACGGTCACCATACTGGAGGCCGAGTCGGACTCCGACTCGGCATCTCCCTTCCCTCCTACTGCGTCTTTATTTGTTAGTTTTTCATTATTCAATTCCATGTTAGTTCCCACGAGTATAAATATTATCCAACCATCCAACCAAAAAACAAGTGGTTCGCACTAGCGACTGATGTCCCATAGGGACGCCCGTCAGCCATACATCCCGTCACGGTGCGCCGCCGCTTGGGATTCGGGGTGACTTTTTATAGAGGGTTTCTACCTCGCGGTCCGGGCGGTTAAGCCAAGACCCTCGGTGCCAATCGAAGCCGCGAGACATGACCACGACACTCCGATATGGGGTTACGATGTACGACGGTGACAGAGAAGGACCACCTTCCTCTCTGTCTGCTCGGTGGCAGGGTGAGTGCACGCCGAGCCCGTCCTCACTCCTCCGCTGTGCCCTCTGCTGATCAGAGGGACACGCGGAGAAACGCCCTTGGTCCGTCCTCGGACCCCGCCCGTCAGAATATTGGCCACGAGCAGTGACATTCCCCAAAGAATAGGAATCTCTTCCCATTCCTCAGGGAAGATCACTACCCGCGCCCAGGGTGCACCGGCCAGCCAGCTGCCGTTCCCTCAAGACGTGTCCGGAGGGACAAGCAACCGACGGCACGCTTGGAGGTTTTCTGACTAGCACCCCAATTCTTACCATTGGGGCTAGAGTTCATTTAAATTAGTATATTTTTACAAGTACAGTTATTGTTATCAATACATATTTTGCGTAATTTTGTGAGAAAAAGTGTATTCTATTCTATAAGTGTAGATACAGCAGCTATAAGCTATAAGCATTCTATAATATAGGTACATATTAGAAGTTCCAGTCGTAACATTATTTACATCATACGATATGAACACGACTGGTCGTACTTAAAAAAATCCCTCAAAGCTATTTATACCGCGAGGGCAATCGAAAGTATTCCGTATAAAAAGGCGAAGGCTGCAATATTCGCGGTATTGGCCAAGTTTTCTCATATTTTTGTCATGCGCAGACCTCTTTACATTAAGCACTGTTGCCAAGTTAGCCTCTTTAAGTTTGGCGGAATAGTCGTTTATGTGATTGGTGAATTGGTTCGGAGAAGATTGCGTATATTGTGTACATAGAAGTATATATATTTTAAAAGTATCTTACCCTACTTTAGAGAATATTACATATCTAATGCTTGTAACAATAGCCGTTTAGGAAAATACCTTTCTGTTTCATATGCCAGGCATTGCTGTGTTCTGGCTTGAAGGGTGATTAACAGGCACATTATCTTGACTTCGCTTCTGACATCAGTAAGTTATTAAAAATCTTTTGAGCGACGCGTCAATAGACTCTATTCGTTGCAATAAACCATTTTTCATTACCCAAATATTTGCTTAAAAAAGACATTTTTGTCATTAGATGTTAGTCACAGCATTAATTTTAATACATAAATCATGTACAGGCAATTTTAAATTGTCAAGGAGTCGATACGTTAGTCAGCTTTAGGGGGCATTAATGTGGTGTGCTAGCTTGGTTATACTTAACGGAGAACCAAACGGTGCAAAAGTTTCTCGCTATACGATCATTGGACAGCCCATTAGAGTAAACAGAAATGTTTTGGTCGAGCCTGTAGCAGCCTGTAGCTAGTTATTTACGATAGCAGCAGGTTGTTCGCCGGATTTATCGACATGTTATCGATACGTTGCGGGTAATAGCACGGCGCGACCCTAAAGTACGTAATAAAAAGCAGATAAAAGTTGGCTGAAATGTTTCTGTAATTTTGTGATTATATATTTGTTAGAGTGTTGGTGGCAGTTTTCTGTGAGAGGGTTTGGTGCCTATTCTAGATTGTTTAAGCAACTTTGACACTCCTCTTCTTCTTTTCGTGTCAGTTGACTCATTAAATTTTGTCCGACCAGTATTGAGCAACCCGTACAGCTCTATCATTGGCCTAGGTCTTGGATGGTGCAGGTGGTTGTACACGACGGGTAACTAAAGAGGTGACGCATGTCCTGTGATGGTGCTCCACACTGGCACTGCGTTTGCGATGGGTGAAGAAAACCCCACCTGGCCAAATTCGTTTTACAGCGTCCAACCTGGGTCCGTAATTGATTAAGAGATTTCCAGATTGGCCACTGCAAAAACCCTGAAAGCCTGTACAGCTGATAAAAGTCATAGCTGTCTTCACAGATGTGATATCGACAATATTATTTACTTAGATAGGCAACCAAATAATGTTCCCAGTATTGCCTACAGGCTTGAAATATGTATCTATCTTTCCGACTGCCTTTGACAGATGTTTTAAACACCAAAGATAGAGATCTACTGAGAATAGAGACTTTCTAACTTCAGAATAGACTAAACGAGTTATTGGATATCTATTTGCTTTTCCTTTACATTTCGATGTTCGAATAAACTTTATTGTTGCTGCCCAGTAGTTGGCCACTTTGAGTGCGTTGTTGCTGGATGCCATAATTTTCCTGCGTGCAGCTGTTAGCCCGCACACAGGGCACGATGTGAGATGGGGCAACATATGGGTTAATGCTCAAATAGGTGTTAGAATTAATGTTGAAAAACGCAATGACGATCGTTTCTCATCTTGAAGTAATCCTTTTTTAACATTCCCAATCCAGACACGTGAGTCTAGAATAAAAATAAATCCTTTTAGGGACCTAGTTATTTGAAATCCTCTGAGCTAGTATTAAACCAAAGACTAGTGAGAATGGATATATTTGCTTTGCTAATACCAACCAGTAGGACAGAATGGATAAAAAACCCATTCACCTCAATATATAAACTGAAAACCTGCTACATTTAACCCTATGCGCGTATTTTCCGAAAGAAAGGCCGCAAAATGTGAGCTAGGGAGAATTTTCCACCGGATGGAAACATTTTGAAAGAAAAATGCTTGTTGCATTCTACGAGCAAGGTAAGGGATGATAGTGCTGGGAACGTGGAGGCAGGGATTGTGAAACAGCGATAGTTTTGTTGGTTGATTTGAATTTTAGGTTTTATTAAGGTAAGGACCTAAAAGCCCTATTACATAGGACCTAAAAACATGCCGGCGAACTGTGGGTGTACATTGTTACACCTCTGCCTAACCTTTAGGGGAATATAGGCGTGATGGTATGTTTATGTTATTAAAGTAAGGAAAATTTTTTCACCACGTAATAAATACGCGTTGAGACGTGGAGTTCCGGACACCAACCAGTTATACCAATACCAATACTACGGTCCTTTTGGGAATCTATGGGGATATCCAGCTGATATGATGATGATGATACATACATACCGGCTGACTTTTTTTACCGTCTTGATAAAGTAGGGTTTTTATAGGTGAACGGAATAGATGCAGAGATATTTTTTAATCTTTTTTTTTAACCTACCAATACTCAATACTCAATACTCAATACTTTATTGCATTCCATAATGTATACAAGGCTGGTAGGTAAATTATAGAGAAACAATTATGGACCCTGTCGGGCACAGCAAGTTAGTTTTTAGAGGAGAGGATGAAGCGCTTTTTGTTTAAAAACATAATAATATTGGAATTAAGGAAGTAGATCTTATATTTAGATATTTAAGTAGATAATTATTATTTATGAGTAGATTTATATTAATTTTGTTTATTATTAATATTTCTGTATTTATTTATTTATATATTTATTTATTTATTATTAATAGATATTTTCTAAATTATATATTAGGTAATTATTTTATATATTTATTTATATATTAGCTGTAATTTTTATTAATTTCAATAAATAAAATATATTTTTTTTTAATAAATTCAATAAATTTACTGTAACTTATTATAATTATGGTAAACTTATCATACTAAAACCCAAAGAATAATTACTGAAAGTCATGTTCGTGGATCTTGTGTTTATTTTTCGTGCTTTAGTATGAAAAGCTTTTCTTATTATACGTCCCCTCACTAAACCACCTCAAACTGCATTGAGTTCGCTCCGGCTCTATATAGGTTTTGTTTCCGTTTTTAGTGTTATGCAGTGAAATTTGTGTTTACTTAATGAAATTCCAGTTTTTAGTATATTGTTGTACACTGCCTAGGTGTGGAGAGTTTCGGCGAACTTCCAATAAATATAGGCTGGGGAGTACATATTCAACCGCATCTGGAAGCCGACCTAATGTGCTTTGGCAAGGCTGGTAGGATGTTAATTAAAGGTGTTCAAGCTTGTACATGTATGTGATGTAAAAAGACACATCCCGAACCTGTTAACTACTGCCCATAAAATTAAGTAATATTTCGTTGAAAATATATTGCAGGTAAACGAATTTTATGACTGGTGTGAAAAATCATTGGTTACGTGCATTCAACAGTGCAAGAGTCGTATGCTACTATTAATATTATTAATGCGAAAGTTTGGAAAGAACGGATCTGGGTGTTTGTCTAGAAACCGGTCTAGAATAGCACATGGGCTGCCTTTTATCCCAAGAGATGTACGGTTCTCATGGTATAGTATATTTACTATGTCGCGGACGAAGTCACCGGAGGAAGCTAGTTGGTACATTTATGTACCAACTAGATATGTGCGGCTGCAGATGAGGATACAAAAAGACCGATATGTTTTACTTAAATTATTTAATTAATGAAATTATTACAGTAATTACGTAAATCTAAAGGCGTGACAAATGTTCGATGTGAGAACGATAAGTGGCACATTATTACATGAAAAAATTAGTCATTGGTGGTTCGATGCTTTGGTCACACGAAGGCGAAATTTTAGGAACGCTGAGACGGCGAATCTCACGGTACCGGGTGAGCGCTGTGCGGAGTTAGTCACCATTGTTGCTGCATGTTAGGGTTCCTTGCTATAATTGTGGGGTTCCGTCAGCTATGTATATATAACATCTCCCTCCACAAGATCGGCAACTATTAGAAAACTGTAGTTGAGAATAGTGACGATGGCGAAGCTGGATCGATCTCTGTGTCGCCGGCCTCCTTGTCTTGTGCCTTACTATTGATTTCATTAGTGGCTTTTCGTTGTTGGTTTAATCTACGGCGACGAAGAATAACGATGATAATGAGTACACCTGCACCAGATAGTAGCACATATACTGGTATAGTAGTGTGGTATATGGCTTCAATGTTCAACGGCTGTAGCGAGACTGGTTCTTGTAGAGCGATTTCAGAGTTACTTGAATGCAGACTGCCAAGATCTATAGTTTCTAACTTTATGGTTTTTGTAGTTAAGTTATACGGATTTTTCTTAATGATTGGTAAGTCCATAATTTTCAAAATCTTCCCTTTGACTTGATCATGGCGATTGCTTATAGTGAACGCCGTAGTTCTTAGCACGCAGCCTTTAGGTATGATAGATAAATAGCTCCCTTGTAATTTTCTATAGTGATCTTCAGAACAGGTTAAACGAACTTGCGTTGGGTTGGGAAAGGTCACGACAAAGTGTTGATCGTCTAGCTGCTCCATAGCTTCAGAAGACAGGATGACTGACGTGAATTGGCAGGATTCGTTAATTCTTTGGTTGAGTATAAGATGCTGGATACAGTGCGACTGCTGGCCATGGTGGTGACTTAAGTTATCTTCGCAAAGGTAACCGTGACTGTACTTCGGACATTCTGTCTCTATATACAATAGATCTTTTTCCTGAACCGCTATGAAAGGAGAAGTTGGAATTAGGACCCTATTGTTACGATTAGGAGCCAGGGAGAGTTTATACAGGATATAGTTAGTAGGGTAAACTATTGGAAGTTTCACAACTATTACTATTTTATTCCCATTATAATAGTAACCTAATCTAATTATGTCGTAATATTCTCTAAGGCTGATATCTAAAAATTGGTTCTTATCATATAACATATCTAACTTACTTATCATTTCTTTAAATATAGCATAGTTTAAAATAGAATTATGCGTACTCTTAGCTCTAATAAATGCCAATAAATTTTGTAACGCGTAAAATTCTCTAGATAATTTGTCTATATTATCTCCCAATATCATAAGTAACTGTGCCAAATGAGCGTACTCAATAGTAACTGTTTCATGCCTAGCATTACTAGCTAAAATGGAATTTATTATTTTCTCGATTTTAACCTGGTTTTCTACTATTCTATCTGTAACGTTTGAACTACGTGAGACCCACTGCTTGCTTAGACTTATTTGGTGATTTATTTCAGATGCTAAATTATTTTCATTTTGTTGTAAGATTGAAATAGCGTTATCGTACTTTATTGCGTCAGTATAATCTAGATTGCCAGAAATGCTTTTTATAACTGAACCAAGACCATCTATAAGACCTCTTTTTATACGTTTTGCTTCAAGTGTATCTAGCTGTTCTGATATTTCTTCTACTTTCGTACCCAGATATTGAATGTGGGGCTCATATGCTGACGACACAGTAATCAGTTGTGGCGTTAGATTACGCAATTGCTCGTTAATAGTTTCTAAATTACTACGTATACTATCAAGATTTATAATTTGGAGAAAGGAATGGAAGTGAGATATAATTTTTGCGGATCCCAGGTTAAAGGGCAAAATACCTGGTCCATCGTTAAGACTGTCGAGCGTTATCTCGTTCGCTCGAGCCAGGGTCAGAGCTAGTGCCAGGACTGGTAGTATTTTCGGTGTCCTGTAACAAACGAGCACTATTAGGCACCCGTTTTAAACGTGATTTAGGCACAACGCCTTTTTTCTTTTTAGTGTAGATATGAATAGGCAAATTCGCTGCTACTGTATCTTGAGTATATCGAGCTGCTAGTTTTTGTCTATGACATAATGGGTTTCTAACAAACACTTGTTGTTCAGGCTCATAATCTTTTTCAGGCTCGCGATCCCTATTAATATTTTCAGTAATTTCAGTACGACGCTGAAGTGAAGTGTCATTGAGAATATCGTACACTTTTGACATAAGTTTACGGTGTTCCTGAATATACTGCTGTAAAAGATGTTCCGAAACATTCATATCTAATGGATCCCGGGGATCAAAATGACCGGTTATTATATCGATGGGCCTACATTTCGTGAAACTATGAATTGAGCTATTATATGCTAATATAGCATACGGCATGAGATTAGTTACTGGTTCTCTTTGCTGTTCTAATTTCAATATGCGCAAATGTTCTAATAGTGTAGAGTTTAGCCGTTCAACCATGCCATTTTCATTAGGTGTATTGGGGCAGGTTTTATGGTGTTGAATTTTGTGCAACCTTGTAAATTCAGCAAACACTTGGTTATTGAATTCCGGACCATTATCTGTTACGATAGTTAAAGGCGCGCCATGATGAGTAGAAAATTTTAATAAGGCTTGCACGACACTAACAGCAGTGGCATCTCTCAATAAGTATGCTTGACCATACTTAGAGAATGCATCTACTATAACAAGGTACTTATTCATTTCAACACTTAGCAAATCTAAATGCACAATTTCAAAAGGCTTAGTAGGTGGGGGTACTATTTGAAACCTTGGCTTAACTGGATGGCGGTCATATTTAGCTTGCCCGCATATTCTACATTCATTAATGTACTTGGCCACATGTTCTTTCATTTTTGGCCAATAGCATCTACGTGATAATGCTAAATAACACTCATTAATGCCCCTATGATTGGTTTTGCCTTCATGATATTTTTTAATAATGTCCTGTTGCTTATAATAATCCGTAACGTTTTCTACTTCGGTTTTAGTAAGTACTAATTTCATCGCGGAATTTTTGAAACACTTTTGAATTATTGGTACTATAGAATACATCTCTAACATAGGATTAATCAGAATACCTGTCTTTATTTTTGGATTAACATATTCCTTAATGGAATTAGTAACGTCCTGTTCTAAATTAGATTTTGAAATTTGTATAACTGTCCTGGTATGGGTTTCAAATGGCTTAGTAACTCTAGGCTTGCTTTTTATATCTCCGACTACTTGAAAATAGATTTGACTATTAAATTTATTAAGAGGATCATCTGAAATAGGTATTTCTAGTATGGGATTTTCCAAATCGCTATGAGCGCTTAGAGTTCTAGAATCCGCGCTTTCAGTTCTTGAGTTTGATTCTGAGGGTGATCCTTCTGAGGTGTTAACTACTATCGAGCTAGATTCTTCATTATGAATTTCTATTCTAGATAAAGCATCCGCATTAGTATTAATTTTTCCTTGCTTATAGATAACTATAAATTCAAATTCACTTAGACGTAATCTCCAACGAGTTAAACGGGAATTTGGCTCTTTTATATTCATGACCCATTGTAAAGGACGATGGTCAGTCACTATTTTAAATTTCCGTCCAAATAAATAGGGTCTGAAATACTTTGTAGCCCAGACAATAGCCAACAATTCTTTTTCGATAGTGCTATAGTTTATTTCGCTGGTGTTAAGCGTACGCGAGGCATAAGCTATAGGTTTATCAGAACCAATAGGACCTTGTGAAAGTACTGCTCCGATTGCCATATTGGAGGCGTCAGTAGTAAGTATAAATTCTTTAGTGAAATCCGGGTATTGAAGAATTGGATCATTGACCAGAAGGGTCTTACATTTTTCGAAACATTCGATATAATTCTGATCAAGTTTAATTTTAGATCCTTTCTTTAGGCTTTGAGTCATTGGCTTGGTTATTTTAGCAAAATCGGGGATAAATTTCCTATAATAACCAAGGAGTCCTAAAAACCTTTTTATCTCCGTGGGGGTTTTAGGTAAAGGATATTTTTGTATAGCCGCGATTTTATCTGGGTTAGGTTTTATTCCATCTTTGCCTATAATATGTCCCAGATAAGCAGTTTCTAATTTAAGGAACTCCGATTTGTCCATTTGTATCTTAAAGTTGGACTCGCGTAATTTTTTAAAAACTTTTTCTAAATTAACTATGTGCTCTTGGAGTGACGTACTAAAAACTATTATATCGTCTAGGTATACTAGACAAATAGTATTTTGAAGTTCTCGCAATACATTATCCATGACCCTTTGAAATGTGGATGGACTATTTTTAAGGCCCATAGGCATTCTAAGGAACTCAAAATGCCCATGTTCTACGTTAAATGCTGTTTTTGGGATATCCTGGGGGTCCATTTCCACTTGATAGAATCCACTGGCTAGATCTAGCGTAGTGAAATATTGACAGTTGCCCAATTTGTCTAGGACATCTGCTATATTGGGGATCGGATATTTGTCGTCGATTGTTTTTTCATTAAGTTTCCGGAAATCTACTACAATACGCCATTTGGTTTTTCCTGAGGCATCAGGTTTCTTAGCTACTACCCAAATAGGAGAGCTCCAGGCTGAGTTTGAAGGCCTTATTATTCCTTGTTCTAACATTTTACCTATTTGTTCTTGCACTTCCTGTCTATGAATGTATGGATATCTATAGCTTTTAGTGTAAACTGGAATCTCATCTGTGGTTTTAATTGAATGTTTAATTTTATTCGTAAACGTTAATTGTTCTCCTTCAATATAAAAAACGTCTGCATATTGCGAGCACAATGATTCTAGATTAATACGTTCCTCTTGATTTAAATGCTCTGTACGAAGGCGCGATAGTACGTCTTTTACGCGTTGCTCTTGTTGTTTAGTGCGCCTGCACTCAACGTTATACATTTCTGCGGTGATAGCGCGATCCATAGAAAAGATTGCATCATTACGGTTTGGATTTCTTACTTCTATTATACCCCTACTCTGTTTAACCGTTGTAAGACATTCACGTATAATACAGCTAGAAATAGATTGTTCGGGAATATAAGCATCTCCGTTACAGACATTAACCGGAAGTTTTAGTAATTTAGACGAACCTGCTGGAATAACGTCTTCATATAAATTAGTATTACGTGAATCATACACTTTAATAGGATTTGAAGCATACTTAGTAGTGAATAATTTACTTTTGTAATCTATTGTAGCTTCCCATTTTTCTAACAAGTCAGTACCAATAAGTCCATCAAAATAGTCATGGAACTTATAAATGTCAAATGAAATTGTACCTGGGTCGTTAAATTCATTAAAAGAAGGTAAATTAATCGAATAGTCGTTTCTGGTTTTAGCATGAACACTATGCACCTCGAATGGAGAATACGTTAAAGGAAAATTGCTAAAATATTTTTCAACAGCATTGGGACTGAGAAAGGACTGGTTCGCGCCTGTATCAATTAAAAGCTTAAGAGGCGGTGACGCAATTTCAATATATGGTAGGTGTCGTTGGGTCTGAAGATTTATTTCTATTTTAATACGTCGGACTTCGGAACTTTCTGAAAATTCTTATCTTTTTCATTATCAATTTGAGGCTGAGACGTAGACGCAGAAGGTGGCGTCTGTGTATTATCTACGCATTCTTGAACCTGAGGGTACAATTGATATTCATGAAATAAACCTTCTGGGTGCTCATAAAAGTCATAGTAAAATCCATCGTAGTCTGTATAAAAATCATTTAACGTAGAATCGTTATAACAATCACTTAAATGCATTTCCCGGGTTTTAAAGTAGTTACTGGGCGGTGGATTGCCTGATTTGTACCAATCATGCCTTGAAGTAGCGTTAGTCGGTGGTAACGGCCTAGCGACGTAGTGGCTAACACCACTCATTGGCCGTGGTTGCGTTGTTCCACCCTGCTGGTTAGGAGGAGTCTGCTGAGGTGCCTGAATTGAGATATTTTCCCTATTATAGTTCGGTGGGTGTGCTCTAAAAATTTGCATCGTACGAGTCGGCCCAAACTGACGAGGTTGAAAATTAATTGGTCTCCACTGCGGTGCTGGTTGAGTTGGAAATTGAAAACGAGCTGGACCTGGCATGCTAAAATTGTTAGGCCTAGGAATAGGCACATTAAATTGTGCGAGCATTTTAGGATTACTACCATTATTATTTCTTTTATCAGGCAAAGAGTCGTTACGATTTTGCAGGTACATGGTATTGGTTTCCTCATGAACGAATTCTAGTGCTTGTTCTATACTTTGCGGGCGCATACAGCGCACGCGTGATCCTAGGGGATCCTTTAATCCGCGCACGAATGCTTGTAACGTTAATTTTTTATATAAATCCCTTTTAGCGTCTATAGTAGTTTGTAAGAGATCATGTAATGAAACATAGGTCATAATCGTGCTAAAAAGATTCTGGCAACGCTCGTAGAACTCTTGCGGAGTGTTAGAGCCCTGTGTTAAAAGAGATAAATCACTATAAAGAGCGGTCTCATCCCTTTGGTCGGCAAAGTTATTTATTAATGCCTTACGAATGCCATTCCAATCACTTGCTATGCCATTTGAGTTGATTAAGCGAGCAGCAGAACCTACGATTTTATTCAATATTCCGTTAATAAGAGCCGTGTTAATTAATTCTGAACCACCCTTAACATTATAATATTCTTTTACCAACTGATCACACAATTGAATAAACCTAGTCAGCACATTCGGGTTCCCGTCGAACTCGGGAACGAGCCTTACTGCTTTAAAAATTGTATCTAAATCCAAAGACATTTTCCCAGAAAACGATTCTGTGTCCTCGTCTACTGTATCTAAGTTAAAATTTCTTCTAGAATCTATTACCGAATTCCTATTATTTCTATCTAACCTAGGATTCCTAAATTCTCGTGGAAAGAAAATTTTGGAAAGTTATATTAGTACAGGCTAGGAGTAAGCGGTCACTAGAAAAAATCTAATGTACTTACATGAACATTATATCGGTCACTTTGCGTTATCAATGTCTGGATACCTCGTTGCAGCACGACGTGTAGATTCTGGATACTCTGGAGCGACTGGATAGCCGCACGGGCGACTTTGCGATACGGAAATCTTCCTGTTTACGCGAAACCGACCGCGAGTATCCTACCGACTGCGCCAGATATGTGCGGCTGCAGATGAGGATACAAAAAGACCGATATGTTTTACTTAAATTATTTAATTAATGAAATTATTACAGTAATTACGTAAATCTAAAGGCGTGACAAATGTTCGATGTGAGAACGATAAGTGGCACATTATTACATGAAAAAATTAGTCATTGGTGGTTCGATGCTTTGGTCACACGAAGGCGAAATTTTAGGAACGCTGAGACGGCGAATCTCACGGTACCGGGTGAGCGCTGTGCGGAGTTAGTCACCATTGTTGCTGCATGTTAGGGTTCCTTGCTATAATTGTGGGGTTCCGTCAGCTATGTATATATAACAAACTAGCTTCCTCCGGTTTAATTACAACATTTCAAACTTGTTTTCATAACAAAACATTTAAATGAATTTGAAACTTTGAACTTCAATATCTCCGTAACTATGGCAGGTATGGTCTGAAACAAAATATCTCAAAAATGAAAACAACGTGTAATTGTCATTAACAATTAACTTTATCCATGTCGAGGAAATTTTCACGTGGCTTTATTTGTTTTGACAGAACTAACCCAATCGGTGCTAAAAACGCTTCAGACTAACATACATAAGCTAACTAACAAACAATAATATCAACAAATACCACGATGCTGTAATTGTTGACCACTGTTTTGTAATTAGTTTCTGCGGAATTTTAACTGCGATATAAATGTGTACAAACTACTAGTGGCGGACTCTCGCGGTTTCACAGCGTACTAAATGAGCGGATTAGCTTAGTATGTGCTAGGTGCCTAATAATGATAGTTGATTGTGTTAAATATTATAAATCAGAAGTTTGTGTGTTATTTTTGTTCTAACGTGGTTATCTCCGGAACTACTGGTCCGATTTGGAAAATTCTTTCACTGATTAGAAGCTACGTTATTCCTGAGTGCTATAGGCTATATTTTATTTAAAAAAATACGGATCTGTAAGAAAATTCACAATATCGCCTTGCAGTAACTGGTGCCGTAAGTACTCTGTCTGAGCATTTGTACCGCGTATAAAAAGTTGCTACAAAGATATAGTTCGCGCAAATACGTTACAAAAAGGAAGACAGGCCCGCCATGAGAGATTAAAAAAAAATATAGTACTGCAGCATCGTTACGATATCGATGTACTTGCATAAGTAGGTATGTGTAACGTATGTGGAATGTACTGGCTGTATAGACCAATGCAAGTCAAGTATGTGACCTGCATGAGCTATAAACCAACACATAACACCAACCATAAAAATGTGCACTAAACAGCTTCAAATAAAAAATACATTAAAAAGCAGATAAGAAGCAGCAGAGTTTATTAAAATATAAATATATCATTACGCCTGTATTCCCCGAAGGGTTAGGCATAGGTAAATCAATGTATACCCACAGTTCGCCGGTATATTTAGGTCCCATGTAATAGGGGGCGAGCCTATTGCCATTAACCGGGCACAAATCCAAACTCCGAGCTTCTGCTGAGAAGAAAGACAGAGTTCATTTTAATATCTAAAACAAATGAGTCGATTGCTCGTCGAAAAGTTCTCCTTCTACGGTCAATTTGGGATCCAATTACGTCTAGCTTAGTGGGAAAAAATCCCGGGTAATCCTGCTCTTAAGATGTGCCACAATACATGAGGGAAACGCGACATTTATCCCACATTATTAAAAAGCATGATGCAATGTACTTTTATTATTTTCTGACATACAACAAATTCGTACCAATTTTCTTAATGTGAAAGTAACTCTGTCGGTCTGTTTGTTGCGCTTTCACGCCTAAATCGCTGGACCGATTTTTATAAAATATGGGACAGAGATAGATTAGACCTAGGTTACCTTTTGTCCTGAGAAATTGGCTTTAATGAGTTAAAATAGGGGATGAGAGTTTGTATAGAAATCCGTCACTATTGAAGATAAAACCATGAAACTTAGAATTTAGGCAATCGATAAAAAATAAATAAACAGCAAGCGTTTTTGAAAAAATCTTAAAATTTAAAATATGCCTAAAGCGCACATGTAGTCGCGGGCAAATGCTAGTATGATATAAAAGAACTATATGCTTGCTACAATACGAAATAATCAAATAGTACAATGCAACGCAAATGTGGTCTAGGAAAATGTTTCTTACAGAATAAAAAGCTTCGATGTATTCCAGTTACTGAATAAGCTTTGTTGCTTTTAGTTTATTTCTAAGCGGAGAATAAAATAGATGATTGGTTTAAAATTATGTTACGTTGAAAGTAAGCAGAGAATATAATGACTGAATACCTTATGGTTGTTTGAATATCGCCATCTGCGCGTTCCTTAGTTACCGTTGTGCCGACAGCATCGAGTTGTGTTAGTGTTTTATTTTGAGCGCATTTTCTATTATGTTATGTTAAGTTATTTTTTAATTCGGACAAGCCGGCCATTCTCTTCCCTTCTACTGTAACTGATGAAAGCCAACGTCAATAGAATGGAGACCGCCACAAAAGCGCCGATCTCTTGAACTGTCTTGGATGCAGCAACGAAATTAATCAGACAAGATTAGCGGAGGAGTAAGAAAAAACATAATTTCCACTTTTTTGTATGAATTTTAATATGAAACACGGCGTAATCCATACCTCAGCAATTTCTGAACATGAAAGGGCACTGAACGCTTCATCATAATCTAATCAGTAGGACACTCATTGCTGGACATAGGCCTCCTCCATAGATTTCTAAAAGGACCAGTTGGAAACGGCCTGCGTCCAGCGTCTGAACGCCCCTTTTTTTTATTCGATATGGGTAAGCTCTTGACTCTAGTCTTTGTCAAAGGTGACATAGACAAAGTCTACGATAGAGTTAGCTTGCCCAGAAGAAGCTTATTGCGCCACTTTTCTAGTTTCCCGCTTCAGCGTTCATTTTATAGAGCGGTCAGTGTCCAGGGTCCCAGCTCGAGGTTCGTCCGTTGAGTCCCGCATCAAAATACAATCAGCCCCGCCAGGAAGGATTAAGATCACCCCCACACAACTATATGACGTTTTGTTCTTTGAATTGTTTATGTATGTCTTTAAGGAATCAAAGTCAAAAGTCAGTAAAAGTCGAGAGTCGAGTCAAAGTTAACATATCCCACGGGGGCCGTACATTTTTCCGGAATAAAATTTGCCTATGTGCTATTCCGGACTATAATATTTGTGCCTTTCATCTAGGTCCGTTCAGCCTGTCCGACGTAATTGTGTAATAAACATTGATTACAAATCAATGTTTGTTAGAAAGATACCAATTTACAATCAACTACACCGTTAATAATATAGAGAATTTCCCGTCAGTTTAGCAACGATCACATTCTACTCAGTTTTTTTTTTATATCTCTGATTTAACTACATTTTTAACAAGTTTGATATTGATTGCTGCTGAGATGAGATTGCGACTTCATTTTCAAATATTTTAGTTCAAAAATTGGCCTTCAAACGACCTTATTCTTTATCTCCCTCCGTGATTTTTTCACCTCTTCACCTATATTTTCCACTCAAAAGCATAGACTTTCAAATCGATAGCCTCGTAATGAAGCAGAAGGCATCAGCTTTGCGAACAAATAGTCCGCTTGGCACCTCTCCAAGCAATTAAGCCATCCGCGCTGACGGATGCGCGGAGGGAATCCCCCGCACCTCATTACTGCTTAGCTCTCTTCCTCACTTGCCACGGTTTATTAGAAAAGAAGCTGGCATTAGGTGAGCGGCTTTTAGTATGTTAGGTCGAGTGTTGAATAGAGCTCGACGGGGGTTGGATGGTCTGTTCGTTTGCTAGGCGCATAGCGACCACTACTAATGTCAACGTACGTACGAGTAACACTAGTGCTACACTATAAAGCAGGCATGGGCAACTGGGCAACCTTTGACAAGTTGCGTGCCTAACTTTATCTATAGGACCGGTAAAAATAGTGAATTTTGTTATTAGGTTACTAATGACGTTAATTAATGCATAACTGTAATTGTAATATTTGCGTTTGAACTTCAGAAACAAGTTTCGGTTAGAGGTTAAGGCGTTTCAACTATATGACAAAGACAACCGTCCGTGTGTAGTCTGTCACCTGTACTGGTCCAATGCTGCAGCAGTCACGCACCAAATGGTAAGACCCCTTTTCTTTAAAAATCGTCCACAGTGAGCTTAATAATCTTTATTTCAGACCATGTCAATAATAATTACAAAAAGTTTATAAAATTTGTGCACGAATAAATGTTTTCAGGATATTTGAGTCCTGTTTATCCGCAATGACTTGTAGGATGCTGTTAGTTATACCTCGGACTCTGCTTAACAAAGAAGCGAGCCGCTTGCGCATGATGGCATGAAAGCCGTCTACCCCGGCTTCCGCAAACATACCAGAGGCACTATAAAAATTGTAGTGTTGTTATTCCTGAAATGACAATAACTTATGTGAGTTTCACTTATGAGGCAATAGTCAATGATTGTTCCAAAATAGACCTTATTGGTGAGGTTCTTCAGAAAGGCCGGGTGCGCAGTACCTACTCGTAAACGGCGTGCTTGTATGACCAGATGTATGAAGGTGGACGGGGTAAAAGAAGTATGTAAGAATAGTAGCAAGTGGCGGTCTGTGGTTTCTGCCTACCTCCATGGAAAAAGGCTTAAGTTTAATGTAAATAGACCGGCTAGAATTCAAATGAGATGCAAAAAATTCTTCATTTTAGTTCTTAACACCTATTTTCAATGTAACTAACAACAAAATCCATTTGCTACCGGTGAGCAAGTTTAGTTAGTTTCACAGTTAACAGAACAATGCAGGTGAATGTATTTCTTGCTGCCGCCATATCCCGGTGTTGGTTACCTCCGAATAGTTCTAGAGCCGGTGTATATTAGTTTGATACTAGTAGTTACACTTACTGGAGCGAAATGATTGTAGTATGAGATTGGTTGTTGTGAATGATTGGGTTTTGACGTTATTGGTTTGTACTAGTACATTGGAGTAAACTTATCAGGCTGGTGGCTCCAATTGGAAACAACGAAATATATACATGCCATCACGCCTGTATTCCCTGAAGAGTTAGGCAGAGGTGTACCAATGTTCATCCACAGTTCGCCGGTATGTTGAGGTCCCATGTAATAGGGGAGAGCCTAGCCCTGAAAAAAAATAATAGAAAAAGCCAATAACTCTTTGTTCGACCTGGGAATTGAACCCAAGCCTCTAGCTTAGCAGTAGCGCCATGTACGAAAACCAACGAAATCTTTGTGTAGGTAAATGTTTCATATTAACCAACTTCAAAAAAAAAGCAGGAGGTTCTCAATTGGACTGAATTTTTTGTTTACTGACAGTGTCGCAGTCACCATATAATCCAATAACTGTTCTAATCAATTAAAAATATATGAAAAATATTTACAATTCGTAATTCAATTCATTCTAAACACTTGATTCATGATTGTACAACCTTTCAACAAAAAGGTACAACGCATTTCCTTTAAAAAAAACAATGAGAAAACACTTTGTGCCGCCAGCTGTCGAGTTATCGAAGATGTGTTCGTGTACGACATAGGGGAAGCAAACAAAGCCCGGACAGTGTCTATAAACAATATAAATAAACCGCCACGAGGGAAAATACTGACCACAAGGAGACGAGTTAAAGTTCCCGGTTACAGTAAAAATATTATGTTTCTAATGGTCAACGCATAACATATCACCACGCTTGTATTCCCCGAAGGGTTAGGCAGAAGTGTACCAATGTACACCCATACTTCGCCGATATGTTTTCAGGTCCCATGTAATAGGGGGCGAGCATAATTATTGCTTTTAGCCGAGCGCAAATCCTAGCCGCTACTGGGAATTTCATAGAAAAAACCAATAACATTTTGCTCGAACTTGGAATCGAACCGAAGACCTCTAGAGGTCTTCCGTTCGATAAGAGCGACTGCCAAGCTAGCGTAGCAGTCGCGCTTAGCACCACTAGGCTACCAAGGTCTATCAAAACGCGATTCCTCCCTGAAGGCTGAAGTAGACTATTCATACCTAAAGAACTTAAGATAAGGGCACAATCACGACACTTATTTTTGGGCACAGGCACGTATTTTTATGATGGGACTTAGGGCGCAAGTATGAACAAATAATTTATTTTCGAAAGTAAAACATTTATTACCATTTCTAAAGTTATTTAACAACGAATGCTAAAAAAACATTTTTTAAGGGCAGTTGGAAGTGTAACAAAAATAGAACAACTTTTATCTGCACAATGCTCTGTTTTGTGTATTTGAAAAATATGGAAAATGAATGGGTTTTTTTAGATACCTATTCGATAACATAAACACTAAATCCTTTGCTTTTTCAACGATTTATATGTTAACTGTCAAAAAAGTATTACCTATGAAATATTGCACACAGAATTTAATTTCTGCACAAGAGAACAAATACTGGCAATTTTTATTCAACTTCATAACGGCTTTTAATATTCACATGTTCATCTTGTATAGAAAGAAAGTAATGATTATTCTTTCGCAAATCACCAGCTAACAACTAAAAGCAATGTATATAATATAACATCATTGTCATCATATCAGCCGTAGGACGTCAACTGCTGGACATGGCCTCCCGCATAAATTTTCAAAAGGACCGGTTGAAAGCCGCTTGCACCGTTTTTTGCGGTTTTAATACGACTTGATCTTTTTCAAATAATAAAAAAAGAGAATTCATCTTAATCTTTTCCTTAAGAAGTATCTAATATCGTGCAATAATTCATCTTGCTGAGTATGACGCCGCGGATTCCGCGCGACACTATTTTATTTCGCACGACACTTTAAATTGGTTTCGCAGGAGTTCGCGCGACAAGCGACGTCGCGCGTCACCGCTGAGGGGTGAATTGTTCCCCAAGTTTTATTGTTTAATTGAAATCACCGTCTTTGTTGAACGAACAATTCTTGGGTTTATTTTTTTGTTGAGGTTTAGTAATAAGGAAATGCGCTGGAGGGGAAAGAAATGTTGCTGTTGTTATGTTGACGAGATTGTAAGTATTGTAAGCGTGGAGAACGCCGCGTTTGTATAATTGCATAGATTATTTTTATGTGCAGTATCTAAGCAAAATGATTTAGCAATTTTTGAGGTCAGTTTTTTCCGTACACATTTCACATAATTAAATTATTGTAACTCCGTTTTACAGTGGCAGGCTAATCTTGTGGTTATCATCTTTATCTGATAGTTCCAACTTTATTTTGCGAGAACATTTTTTTCAAGATCTCAACTCTAAATGTGACCCATGATTGTATTGTTGTAACTATAAACTCTTCCATGCATTATATTGCGTACTACAAAACAGTTATTTTCCACACCAAAGTTGATAAAAGTCGTGCCCCAGTAATTATTTTTGCTTAATATTACTTAGTTCGATTGTCAGTACCTTCATTTAAGCACAAAGTTATATAGTTTGTGCTGTCTTTTGACACCTCGTTTTTGGTTATTTGTTTGTGCTAAAAATAGACAGAAAGTGGAAAGTCTAATTTACGCTATAGATAACCAAGATGATCAATTATTTAAGTTACATTAAACCAAATATGAGCCTGCCTCATCATCCTGCCTTTGTCATAAATATTTAATAAGAGTTCCCAAAATAGTCAAGTGCCAATCCCCATCCGTGTAATTCATTAAGGAATCCATTAATTTAACAAAATTAACGGCGTTGTGTTGACCCGTTGGAATAATCAGACGACGTGAAATGTTGTCGAAAATATTCGTAAAATAATAAGAATTTTCTTCCTTTATTTTGAAGCAAAAAAAAATTGGTATTATAGCGACTTCGTTTGCATAGGCTTTACAGTTAAGTCAATGTCCTAAATAATTTCACAGGAACACAAAAACGGGATAATAATTATCCTACTCGTATGTTTTGAACTAGATCAAAATCTAAACGTGCGCTAAATTTTGAGCTAATTTTGTTTAGACCCAACAAACTTTAACGTTTATAATGTCGTAATGTTATAATGGAACTGTTTCCAAATAGTATAAGAACTGGTTTATACTTTTTCTATTTATAGAATTTATTATACTTTACATGTTATAAAATGACAATGACTCAGATAATTATGCTTTTATTATTTTTAACCCCGTCATAGTGCGGAAAAAATTCTCCCCAGAGGTTTTAGTTAAAATATGAATATTTTGTGTTTCGTTTATTGGATTATTAACTGTTTCAAATTTTGCAGACAGTCGTAGTCACGGTCTGCCACTTTTTCTTTATTAAATGTAGCATCTATCTTGTAACATAAAAGAGTACTTATGTATTCGGCTTACACAGGCAGAATCTCTTCAGTACTATCCTACCTTCCTACCCTTATCTTATCAGCTATTTCCATCTCAAATCATTACTAATACATAACCTTAAATGACGCCTAATTACAGCTACTTGTATAATGTAGTCGTGCATACGATCAAAGCCGTGATTGGCATCAAAGCATGAGGTTCGATAAGAGACAGGCACCTAATCAGGTGGAATGCAGCGGGGATTTTACTTCACTTGATATTTGTAATACGACTCAAAGAGCGGTTGCTCGAGGGTTAAATCGTGTTATACATGTTATCTGTATTTAACAGCGAAAGGTCATACATTCATTCATGCATTCTTCTAAATAGTACCTATGTATTTACTTGCGTAGACATAGTGTCTAAGCTAATTAATAATAGGCATCAAAATATGTCCCCTGTACAATGCATCTTAAAATTAAATAAGCTAATTAGTAATTTAATAAGTTAATTAAAGACACACGTATTGTTACTAAAATGTAGGTAAAAAGTTCAAATAAATAATTTATTTATTTGTTCAAATAGAAAGAAATAATTTCAAATATCACTTACCGACCAAATAAAAAATCTATTTACTGACAACGTCGCACATGTATTGTCCCACTGCTGAAAACACACTGAGAACTCCCGAAGAAAAAAAACGAAAGGACTCTAAGAAAAAGCCAGTTGAAGATAAAAATGCTGTGGCAATAATTATGTTCAGAGTAATTTTAACAAACAGGAACCAAACATGCCTCTATAAATTGCTCGATGACCCCAATCAATCGAGTAACCTGTAATCGATTCCAACTAAATTGAAATCTATCGATATGGATGAGGTACAAAAATAATTGCATTTAATTTGTTCGCCCGTTGTTGCCAAATTACTCTGTTCTCGATCCGAAATTCGCTTTCAAAGTACCCTTTACGTGAGATAATGAATATTTGATACAGCGCTCGTATTGGCTTGTTGCTCCATAGATGTTAGAAATTAGTTTTTAAAATGTATTGTTTTGGATGTGTTATGTTTAATGGCTCATGTTATTTAGGTTCACTTAAATGGAAATGATTTACTATTACCTATAAACACCTGGAAAGTAAGCGTGGCGTTAAATATTATACATCCTGTTCTTCCTACTGCTATGAAGGAAATTCGACTGTACTGCATATTAAACTGTATGTGCATATTTTTATAAACGCGAAGGTTTATGAGAATGGGCGGAAGGATGTTTGTTAGTCTTTGGTGCTTAAAATAAAAGGCTGTAGGGAATTAGTTGAGGGACACACAATGGGGACACATTAGTTATTGACATAGGATATTTTTTATCCTATGCATTTGCTTTTGTGCTTTTGCAGTCAACGCAGAGAAAGGCGCTGGCAAAAGCTTATAATCATATCTCTGCACAGTATAAGGCCCCGTTCCCACTACGCCGGACCGGCAGATTTGCCGCGCCGGTAAATCTGCCGGAAGGGCTAGTGGCTGTACAATTTATATGAAGCTGTTCACATTATCCCGGGTCCGGCATTTTTGCCGAGCCCGGCATTTTTACCGAGCGTTTTGTCACTAGGAATTGCCGGTAAAACGACCGGGCCCGGAGTAATGTGAACGAGTTTTAAAATAGGATGTACCCAATGTTTTCTTTTATTTTGCCTTCTATTAAGATACCACCACAACACAACAATTTCGTCGGCCATTGTGCGCGCAGGTCCAAATTCAACTGTGAATTTCTTCCGGTAACACTCTGTCCGGCATCCGATTTTCGGCAGATCTGCCGGTAGTGGGAACGGGGCCATAAACAAAGTCGCTTCCCGCCGTCTGTCCCTCGGTATCTTTTAAAAATGGGCGCGGAGCAGTACCCAAAGACGTAGTGAACGCGAGTGACACCTCGGGGTATTATAGGTAGTCCTGATATGAATGCCACATCTCACGACACTATCAAACGCAGTTAGATGGTGATCCGCGTCCCCGGACGACTGGTTTACGTAAGTAATTATTTTGGAAATCCGCCAAATAATAACGGAACCTATGGCTAGAGGTGCTCCCAGATTTGGCAGTATATCCCACGGTTGTATCATAGTAATATTTTGTATCTTCGTTTGCATTGAAAATACAAATCAATTTTATTTGGTGGAGGTGTAACGAAATGCGCCAAATTGTGATATTATAATCCTTTTGGTTTGGCGTGGTTGTCTGTAGCAGATGTTGGCAAAGATAGGATTGTTTTTAAGGATGGGAAATAATCAAATGGCTTATTCTGTTCTGGGTGGAGCGGAAGGGAGTGTCAGACTCTTACTGACTAGAACGCATCCGTGTTCCTCCAAATGCCCTTGCGTTTCAGGGCCGCGGTATGTCTTTCAAACAAATTCCGCAGCATTCCTAGCGGGCAAGATAGGATACATATTCTTAGGTTAGAAAACAAATTGATAAAATAAAACAGGAATTGTCCAAATTAAAATTAAATATCACCCCTACGTACCTATCTGTGTTATGAAATCAGTAAGCTAAGTTTTTGCATAGAATGTATCTATGTTTTACAGTAAAATGGAGACAATGCAAAAATACTTCTCGTACAAAAGAATACTTATAAAATAGTACATTATTGCATGCAAACATTAAATAACTTAAAAATGCATAGAAAAGTTAGAGGTACAAATGTAATTTTGTGAGTCACGTTACGTTACACTACATTCCTTTTCATACAAGAGTCATGTTTGTATCACATGGCAATTTAAAATGAGTTGTCAGTTTCAGTTGTATGTAGTCTTACACTTAAAGCACCTCGGAAAGCACGTAAAGCCGTTGGTCCCTTCTGTCATTTGTAGATCTTTGACAGTCGTTACTGTTAGTCAGAAGCCCGAAAGTCGGACAACCAGTCTTACCAAGAGTATCGTATTACCCATTACTGGGTTGTGGAGGTCTGATAGGCAGTCGCTCCATGTAAAATACTGATATTCAGCTGCATCCGGTTCGACTGGAAGCCGACCCCAACATAGTTGGGAAAAGGCTAGGCAGATGATGATGTAGTCTTACACTTAAAATCGACAATTCAATAATAATGAAGATTGCACTACGTAATTTTCTATGGAATATGTTTTTAACCAGTAACTAACTACAGGAAGGCCCAGTGCGCGACATATATATGTTTTTTTTTTTTTTTTTTTTAATCTTTATTAATTTAGGAACTTTTTATCCTTTGGATATGTCAGTTCCATCGGAACCTTATCTATTTGTTACATCTTACACACTATTCATACATCTCTAGAAACTAAACTATAACTCATTTTAGCTGCGTCGGACCCAGGAGCTGCTAAAATACTATGAAATAAACCTACATCTAATTTATTTAACTGGAATTGCTCAAACATTGCCTCTCTCTTAACATTATTCTGGACACACTCCATCAACAAATGATGGACATCTTCGATCACCTGACACACTTCGCAATTAGGAGAATCCGTCTTTCGCATTAGGTATCCAAATTTTCTTGATGGATAATAATCCAGTGCGGAGTCTATGAGCTATTACAATGGATATGAAAATTTTGGAAGCCTCTTCTTATGGGGTTTTCAACATACCCCCATGTATGTTCTGCGATATTTCATAATTTACTAGCGAAGTGCCTGCGACTTTGTCCGCGTGATATATTTCACCCGCGATAAGTTACTATACTAATACTCCGCTCCCGTGTGTCGAAGCGTGATGTTCTATAGTAAACCTATGTTACTAAGGAATAATGTAGCTATCTATTGGTGAAAAAATATTAAAAACGGTCAAGTAGTTTCGAAGCCTATTTGTTACAAACAAACAAACAAAAAATCTTACATCTTTATAATATTACTATAGAAGTATACATAGATAGATAAGGTAGACGTTTTTTAATAAATAAATAAATAAATAAATAAATAAATAAATAAATAAATAAATAAATAAATAAATAAATAAATAAATAAATAAATAAATAAATAAATAAATAAATAAATAAATAAATAAATAAATAAATAAATAAATAAATAAATAAATAAATAAATAAATAAATAAATAAATAAATAAATAAATAAATAAATAAATAAATAAATAAATAAATAAATAAATAAATAAATAAATAAATAAATAAATAAATAAATAAATAAATAAATAAATAAATAAATAAATAAATATCTTGGGACAACTCACACACGGCTATCTGATCCCAAGCTAAGCAGAGCTTGTGTTATGGTAACCAGAAAACTGATATACATACTTATATAATTTATAAATACATACATATTATAGATAAATCACACCCAGACACAGAACAAACAATCATGCTCATCACACAAAGTTAGTCCTGAGTGGGAATCGAACTCACGACCTCCGGCTTAGCAGTCAGGGCCGCTAACCACTAGACCAACAGGCCCGTCAAAATCAAAATTGAGAAATCTTACCTGACTCCAGATTTTCTAAATTGTCTCCCTGTACGTATATCAAATGCGTCGTGGTAAAAACTGAACAAATAGATCATTCCCTTCAATCATCCATTTTACGAATCCTAACAAAGTTTCTTGAACTAGTTTTTTTATAGGTAGTTTACCGACTACTTGGTATACGTTTTTGTTACGCCCATAAAATCTATGAAACATAAAACTAAGGGCAAGCCGACTTTAGTTGTTGTGAGCACCGGCAATAAGTAAAGATTTAGGGAGCAGTCGCACTCGGATAGATTAGTCATCACTTTCATCTGGAATTTGTAGAAAAATCATTATTTTTACTGGAGATTAGAAAGTAAGATAAGAATCGTTCTTTTTATATTTTTTATTATAAAAGAAAAGCAATACGCTAGAATTTCTTCTGTATCGTGTGTGCGTTTACAGAGCATATAAACTCACACAGACAGCCAGACCCGAAACAACTGTCTATAGGCCATACAAATATTTATTAGCGCAAAAATTGAACCCGACTTACATATACAAACAGGCAGACACGGAACACCTATCTGTAGAACAAACATATATTTGTCCTGCACATGCAGTTAATCGCTCAAGCAATGCGCCAACAATGTGTCTTAGATATTATTTTTTTTGTATTTGTTGGATTTGTGGAGGAAGTGAAAATAAATACTCTAGGTATGTAGGTGGTTTCGTACTTTTAAAATAAGAACAGTAAAAAGTAAAGGTATGGTGGTAGTAGTGCCCCGTACGAACTCTTTCACATAAGTAGCTCACTGCCACTAAAATGAAAGTGTGATTAGTCCTTTAGGGTAGAAGCACACTGCATTGTAACGTACAGTGCTCTTATGCTACTCCATATAAGCTTTATAAACTGTGAAGTACTAGAATATTCATCAAATCTAGTCATTAAAAAATAAAGTGAACTACGAAATGAATAATGATGTCGCGACCCTATAGTTGTTTTTAACGACACCCTGAGTTACTTCACAAAGTGTAGCTGAGTTGTAGAGCTCTTTGTGGAAGAGCTCTTCCGAGGAAGTTCTACCAACATACCTATTTCTATCGCAAAGCAGCGTTGCTGTGTTCCAGTTTGAAGGGCGTGGGTGCCGGTGTAATTGCAGACACATAAGACATTTCAACGTTGTCTCTGGGATCGCAACGCATTTGCAAGGCTTATGGAATTGCAGATGTCTATAGGCAGCGGTGACCACTTAACATAAGGTGGGTCGTCGGCTTGTTTGCCATCCTACTACTATTATAAAGGCGAAAGTTTGTAAGTATGGATGTATGGATGTTTGTTACTCTTTCACGCTTAAACGGCTGAATGGATCTGGATGAAATTTGGCACAAAGATAGATTATAGTCTGGAATAACACATAGGCTACTTTTTATCCCGGGAAAATGTACGGTACCCGTAGGATAACACATCAACTGTGACGCGGACGAAGTCGCGGGCAGAAGCTAGTTCAATAATATAAGACAAGCTAAATCATCTAAATCAAGGAATCTGGCCTTATGTCATGGTACAGCTCTGTCAGATTCAGCCCTAATCTACAGCCGATGACGTCACGAATCCTGAGGTGTAGTCATAAAGAGCTGGTCGGCTGGCTATGAATGGCTTCCGAGCCGATTTACTGCGAGTACATAGTAACTACATAGTTTGACGGCTTGCTTTTTGTGCTTGTGTTAGAACGTGTTTTAGTAATATTTTTAGAAATATGGAGGTAATTAAAGTTGGCAAATAGGAAGCCTAAGCGGTAGGTTTTTTTTTATTTGAGTTGGGTTTGCTCTTGACTCTTGTCTAGGTGACGGAGACAAAGTTGACGATAAAGTGAGCTTACCCAGAAAAAGCTTATTTACTCTAAGGGTCGGTTCATATCTGACGGAAGATGCGTCGCGTATTATCGGTCGCGTAACGCCAAAACAGTCAAATACATAATATAACATTCAACCTTTCACACCTAACCGATGATGCGTTAGCGCGTCTACCTAAGAGCGACGATACGCTCGACGCATTTTCCGTCAGATATGAACCGACCCTAACTTTGAAGAGATTAAGGTTGAATGCGTTCGGAAATACAGACGCAGGTGTAGATATTGGTTTAGCGTAACACATAGAGCAATTTTGGTCTGAGTTTGGTGTATCTAGATAGATAATTTAGGAGTTCTATGCACATGGTATCGCGACCAGAAACAAGTAATTGATATAAGTTTTGAAATCACTGCTCATGCCTTCTCTGAGTAAGAAAAGGCCCTTACCCTAGATTGAGACAATAATAGGTATTATTATTTAATGAATCATAGGTACCTAATTTATTTATTTTTTAAATTTGTATGTTCACCTGATGTTTATTGGTCATCTCTACCTAAAGACATCTCCAATACCAAAGGCCTTACAAATGCGTTGCCATCTTAAGGACAAAGTTGAAATATCTCATATGCAATTTCACCGACAACCTCACCCTTCAAACCGGAACACAGCAACGCTGCTATGGTGGTAGTACTTCCCCGGACGAGCTTCTTCACAAAGACCTCAACTACTTCTTATCTATTTAAATGTTATTCGACATACTTTTTGCTAACAAAACTTCTTGCTAACGTAAACTAAGGAGTACCCCACCTATAGAGCCTCGTTGAGTTAATAGCTAACTCGGGGAAGTTTGCTGAACCACTCAAAAAGAGTAATAAGCTCGTAAAATGGCCTGTTCCTTTACCTTATATGTATTTAGGAGTTACAAGGTTTAGTTACGTTACCTGTAGTGTTATGAATGGTGTAAAAAGACAGTATACGATAGTTACATGTACTTCTCATCATTGAGAACATTTTTTTTTGTTCTAGATCATGTTTGGGAATCTTCGGGTTATTGGTAGTAGGTTAAGCTATTGAATAAACAATAAATACATAAATAATACTATTGCTGTCCCACTGCAGGGCAAAGGCCTCTTCTCATACAGAGAAGGCACGAGCATTGATCACCACGGTTGCTCAAGGCGAATTGGCGATTTGAGACTTATATTAATTACAAGTCCAGGTTTCCTCACGATGTTTTTCTTCACCGATGTCAATGATGTCCTAGATAAACTTAGAAAGCACATATGAATTGAAAAAGTCACATTGGTACCTGCCCGGTTTCGAACCCGCAACCTCATGCATGAGAGGCGGGCGCCTTAACCACTGGGCCATCACGACATTTAAGCTATTGAATATCAAAGTTTAATTTTTTTGACAGTTTTTATCAAAATAAATTTCACATACTGTAAAATACATACACATCATCTCGCCTGCATTCCCCGAAGATTTAAACAGAAGTGTACCAGTAAATATGAACAAAAAAAACAAAAATAATTTTAAAAACGTTACGCTACGTTTAAATGTTATAACGTAACATTAAATAACTATGGGGGTGATTTTAGTAACTTTTTGGAACGTTAACTCAATCTACAAGAAATTAAAAACCGGGTTGCAAATAAAATAACAATCTCTAATAACCAAGTCCTATGGGTATTCCTGTTAATTTAAACATGCCTGATAATATTACAACTGAGCACACTGACCAGTATTACTTGACCTCTAATTTCCTATAAATTCTCTCCGACCCAATCGATTGTGTTAAAAACAAGAGGGGAGGGAAGGCTCAAGTGTCACTGGTCGTCAGTGACAGCAAAGTCGTAATTAGCACCTGCGTTTCGCTAAGTTTGCAACGCGTAACTTTACACAAATTCCGAACTGTTACACAGAAGACACAGTGTAGACACTGCAGTTTAATTCCAAAGATAAAAGCGACACAGTGTCGCGGTTTCGCGTGTAGCTGGAAAAGTGAAGTTCAGTTCGGATTGTGGGACGCGTAATTGTTTAGGAGCTAACGTAGTGTTAATTGAATGATTGAAGATCATTGGGAATTAGTGGCATGTACTAATGTGGTGTTTAGGTACTTGTGTACAAATCAATCATTATAACAGGCATTGTTTGGCTGAATCATCATTATGTTCTTTGTTTAACGCTCAAGCGATTAAACAATGGAGGCTGATATTCATATTATTATCAATTTTAATTATTACAGTTTAATTATTTATTTATAGGTAGGTGCAGCTTTTTTTTTTTATAGACGGGAAATCATCAAATAACTTCCCCCGCCCTGGGCGGGGCGGGAGGGAGTGTCAGACTTTTACTGACTAAAACCCGTCTATGTTCCTTCATGTGCCCTTTGCGTTCCGGGGGCGCGGTATCTCTTTCGAAAAACCCGCAGCCCAGGTAGGTGCAGCTTAAGATACACACTTTTCTGAAAAGTCTTATGTGGAGGTTCTGCGTTAGTATCTGATTCCAACAAAAGATTTATACTTATTATAATAAACCTAACGAGATTTTCTGTTTGTTCGTCTCCGGAATTACCATCCGGTATAGGCAAACTCTTTTTGCTTATAAAAGTCAGATCCAGAAGGAATAGTATGGAGTCATCACGTTACGACCTAGGGAACGGACCAGTAACCAAAGACGTAACTTAATGCGGCAAGAAAAAAAACCAGCATCGTAGCAGGTGGCGTTCTGTGGTTTCTGCCTACCCCCATGGGAAAAAGGCGTGAGTTTATGTATGTATGTATGTGTAAAAAAAACCCGCTGATAAAGTCGCTGGCAGAAGGTCGCGTGGAACAAGGAGACAGACCAGAAGAGGAGAGAAAAAGAGAAGAGAGAAAGAGATAGTAAAAGCGCTTATTAGAAACACTATAATGAAATATTCTTGTAAGTAAACATTGTACATTTTTTTATATAATTAATTTATTGTCTTAAAAAGTGCTACATAGTTACTGTTCTCTAGACCCCTAACTAGGATTCCCTGTGTCGTGGGGTCTAGGTATTTACTAGGCAGGTGCTAGGTGTCTACATATTTTTCGTTTCACTATCACTAACAAAATCATCCATGGATTGCAATTCCTTTACACACACGTCCTATAATTTGCTAACATAAACTTTTCCGTCCGCCTCTTGAACAGAAAAAAAGTCGCCACAAACGGAAAGTTCCCCCCACTCTCCTCACTCTTGCTCTCATTAAAAGTTGGAGTAGTTTTGACTAATTACTGAACGCGACACACGACTGATGTCTGCAATTTGTTACTGCAACTTTGCCCACTCTCCCCCGCTATGCATAAAGTAAGGGGGATTTCAGCAAAATTGATTTTGCCTCCAGAATTTATGTTGTTTTTAAATCACGCGTGGATTTTCTGATTTTCTGGGAGCTTGAAAAGTTTATTACGTTGCAAAATATGGCGTGCATTCAAATTTTCAAAAGGTGTTTTGTTTTTTAAAATGTTGGGAGCGCAGTTTTTGGAGGCATGTCATAAATATCTTCTGTTTAAGGTTGCAGTTGCAAAGGTTTTAATAAACTAATGTCTACTGTATGTTTTGGGCCACATTAGAAAAATTATTTATATCCTAACTAATATTATCAATGCGAAAGTAAGTTTGTTTGTTACGTTTACACGCCTAAACAACTCAACAATTCATCCTGAAATTTTGCATTGTAGTAACAAGGTGTACAGAAATGGACATCATATATTTCTCAAATTTATCTTTTATTCAGAAAAAAAGTACTGTTTCCGAAGAAAACAACGATAATCTTCTTATGATAATAGATGGCGCCACGTGTCTTTCGAATCATAATTGAATTTTAAATATAACCGATATTTATGCGGACGAATCGCGGGCAAAAGCTAGTAACGTTATTTCAATATACGCCTGCATTATGTGGAGTAAGTTTCCAATAAATAAAAAGCAATGGTATTTATTTACCAATTACATTTGAATAATAAAATGCGGATTGCATTTTAATAATAATAACGTTTTAACTGACGTTATTTTACTAATATCCTGAATGGTGAATAGTTTCTATTAATTGAAAATACAAAAAATATAAATACTCAAAATTTCGGTCCAAAACTATCACAACATATATAAACTATTAATAATTAAAAAGTTTAATTAGATAAACAATTTCAGTGTAAACCGAGTTTGGATATTAAATGGTATCAATTTAATTATTTATCGGTTGTTAATTGGTTCGGAGCATCACCACCAGATGGCGCACCTAAGAATTTACTAAATGGTCCCCACTACCTGTGTGTAGAGTAACAATAAAGTTGGTAGACATCCAGGATTAAACAGTGGTAGGTACCTATACTTTAACATCAGTTGAAGAATTATGCTAAATATTTTATTTATGTTTTGTTTATGTTGTTTTGTTGTTGTATGTATGTATGTGTGTTTGTGTGTCAGGTCGAGCAAAAAGTGTTATTGGGTTTTTCTATGAAATTCTCAGTAGCAGCTCGGAGTTTGGATTTGTGCCCGGTTAATGGCAATAGGCTCGCCCCCTATTACATGGGACCTAAATATACCGGCTAACTGTGGGTGTACATTGGTACACCTCTGCCTAACCCTTCGGGGAATACAGGCGTGAAAGGATGACACTTATTGTGTTTGACAAATAAAATTAAAACCATAACGTTATAGCATTTAACATTTAGAACTCAACATTTTTAAGGTAGCATGTCGATCGTGCTAGTCCTACTAGTTAGTGGTCACCCTACTCGTACGGCAATTATAAGTTTCTGCACGTAACAATGACAAAATTTGCTTTTACAGGCAAACGATTAGAAGTACAAATAAAACGAGAATTAAAAATGTAAGTAATGTCCCAGTTTTCTTAATCTTATGGATTTGTAATAAAGGTGAATGGAAGGTTGGGGCATGTATCGAATATCAATATGGTTTTTAAATTAAATGGACTTAAAGTTAATGTTTTTTTAATTAAATAAAATATGCCTAAAAGAAGAAAGTTTAATGATGTCATCAGATTCCAAAAATATTAGGAAATGAAATTGTTGTGCTTATAGTAATCGCAGTTATAAACGTTCTGTTTTTTTATAAGTTTATTTGCCTGTTACGGTTGACACCTAACATTTTAATTATAGCCAAATATACACCCATATGACAGATGAACAGACAGACAGCGGAGTTTTAGTCTTAACCCTAAAAACTGTTGTTACATAATGTAACAAGAGTTTTTAGGCCCTGTATAAAAACATTAAGCTTTTTTAATTTACACGAAGCGATGTACCGGATGGTACATCCCTTTGTACCTGGTTGGATACCCAGGTGAAATTATTCCGGCAAGTACCCAAGCACCGACCGCGACGTCCCAGAATATTTATGTCTAATTGAAACCTAGGTCTAAAAACCTAATAATTCCATGAAACAGTAAACAGTGTACAACCCTACTCAGGTAGTAACAGTCAATTTGTGGCGATCGAGGGTTCTTTGAAGCGTTCGTTTGAAACCAGGTACGGAACCTATATCCGGCCTTCTTTTGAGGCTCGCCACACCGTGAAATTGACTCGCTCGATTGTCTGTCCAATGTAAAAGACTTGTTTGGTGAGCGATCGTATCTAGTTCCTGTTCTTTCGTAATTTCGATAATCTTGACTTTTATTCGGCGTAATCTGTCGATTGTTTGGTTGTTGGTTTAGGATTTTTGTTGGTTTGTTCAGTTGAGGCCTGGTTTACGGGTTGTCTACTGTGTACGCAATAAGCGATGCAATTTGTAACAATTAAATATAAATTATTAGTTTTTATTTTAAACAAACTTGCATAAAAAAAAATCTTCATTTCTCAGAAACTGGTTCTCATGTTTTTATTCTTCTTTATTCTTCATGACTTTATTCTACGCGTACCTGTTTACAGAAAAGAGAAAAGAGATGAGAGAATTTTTTGTTTGTTTTTAAGATTTTATCTCTGGAAGCTGCAGGTCTGATCACTACATTTATTTTATTGATAGAATGCTAATAGTAGAGCTACCTGTAAATAGCTGAGTGTCATAGGATGTATTTTACGAACAAAACAAAAAACATGTTTTCTTTAACCGTAGATATAATAGCAAAATTATTGGTGTTTAATTGCGTAATCATCCTAATCCCAACTTTAACATTATAAATGCGAAAGTTTGTTACCTTTTCACGCCTAAACCACAGATTCTATCATCCAGAAATTTTTCATATACGTTACGAACGATTTGGACGTAAGGTGCTTTTCATCGAAAATAGAAGTACTATTTCCGAGGAAAACAACAATAACGTTTTTATATTAATAGATGGCGCCATGTGTCTTTTGAATCATGATTGCGATGTGATTTTAAACAAAACGGACGCGGAGGAAATCGCGTGCAGCTATCACAAAATAAACTAATTAAGACTTTACAGCAATACTAATAAAAATCATGCATGTTTAGCTTAATAAAATAAAGATAGTAGTATATTAGTATCCGGTGGTAATTCATTCAAATGATTCAGTTGTTTTTAAGATAAGTTACAAAAATGCTTACGTAAAACAGTGAAGGTAAATAGACACAAGGACTGGCGTCAGAATATTTACTCTATAAATAAGTCTATAGATACTTGTCTGGGTAAAAACTAATAAACTAGAATTCTTCAATGAATTCATGAGTTACATTGCTGTTACATTTAAAGTAGGTTTCAAGATGAACCCCGGTAAGGGTATGGCTACATAATATTTCTAGAAAGTATAAACTAGCTTATGCTCGTGACTTATTCCGCGTAAATGTCAGTTATCGCGGATGCACACAAACTCGTGGAATAAAAATTAGCCTTCTTATGTACCTTTTTGGGGTCCAAACTTACCCCGTGATAAATTTCATCAAAGTCGGTTCTGTGGTTTAGTCGTGAAAACATAAAATATAGACAGACAGAGTTACTTTCACATTTATAAAATTAATTGCGTAATAAGCATGGATTAGTAGTCAGTAAAATATATCATCAGTAGGTACTTACAATCCATAGACATAGTATACATTCTCCAAACAATTTATTTTATTAATATCTTCTTATTCTTATATCTCATACTTAATAATTAATAGTAATAGTATTGGAGTAGTAATATTATTACATGAGTATCACATATGCTTTACTTACAATTCGATTCTCAAAAAGCACAAAACAATTCACGAGTCTTTAGCTTCTAAAAAAAAAACACTACTCTGCAGTTGCCTAGTCTATCCCGCCTGTACCCTATAGGGCACTGACTTGGCACTGATATAAGTAAACGAGAATGAATGTTCACACAGTTCCCTTTGTCATCCTTCACTGATTCTTCAGGACAGTTTACTGTGACTCCTTCATCATCATCATCCGTTTCTCCTTCAGCGAGTTTCCCATGATACTTCGGTTCTATAATTTCCACGTCATCGTTCAGACTGTCCCATTCAGATGTATTTTTGACAACTTCAGTGTTCTCCTCAGTCGTGGTCTCGTCAACCACATAACCTGGCTCCTCGTACTTCGTCGCCCATCGATCGTAGATACAGTTCTTGTAGAACAGCATCACTTGGCTGAAGCACGACACTATTATATTTGTGGTCTTTGAAGGCTTAGTGTTCTCTTTGATTATTTCGTTGTCGTTCACTTTGTGGAATGAGAATATCTTTATTCTGTTCACTAATACGTCTGCGAGCATCTCGTTCCATGTCAAAGGCTTTTCGTCTTTCGGGTCCTGGAAATTTTGCAATTTTCTTAAGAGTGTCTTTTGTTCCTCCAAAATTTTAATGCCTGTAGTGTCTTCAATGAAAGATTCGGTTTCGCCCATAAGTATGATTATGGCAACAATGTATAATAATAAGGATTTCATTTTTTTAATATATTTTTTCGTGTTTTGTATAACGCGGATACAATGGCGTAGCCAACTGCGAGATTTTAGAGAGATAAGGTAAAAACACATTTACTTGATACTGTCGCTACCAACAGTGCTTGCGCAATAAACAAATTAGTTACAATATCAATGTCTTAATATTGTGACGTTCTTGGACTTTATTGATCTTTATTGTGATTTTAAAATCATATCATCAGGAGTAACGTTCGTGGAAATTATTTTTTTCCAAGACACAGGCCTTGGAAAAATATATTTTAAGAAATACGCATTTCTATTACTTTTAATACTTCTTCTTCTTAGCGTTTCGTTGACAAACGATACATAATATAGGTACCTATTATATGAATCCATTCATCCATTCATCCATCCATTATATGAATCTATTATATATCCCAGAATGTAGTAAGCAGTAAACTAGCGCGCCTATGTTCTTTTTCACAACACTTTAATTAGCAAAATTATCACAATAATATTATTTTCTCCCTTACGTAATCTTTACAAAAAGCGATAGACAACAATAAATAAAAGTACTTAAAAAAGTAGGATACTATCAAGATTTCCCGCGACTGTACCCGCTATCACTTTGATAACGATAGCAGCTAAACCAAATATTGAGCTAGTGACGTTCAGTTAACGGAAAAAACTATTAAATACACCGCACAGTAGGTACTCGATGAAAACAAAATCTTAATCTCAAGTGCTTGAAAATATATCAAGGACATTGGCAGTGTTGCTTCATGGTTTATTTTTTAACTGTACTGCGTCTATGACATAGATATGTATATTTCTGTTGTGCTTTATTTTTGTTTTGATTGCCCCGTTGGTCTCCTGGTCGTTAGCGCGTCTGCTGAGCGAGGGGTCCGGTTCCCAGGTCGGGTAAAAAAAAGTGTTATTGGGTTTTTCCTTTAGGAATTTCTCTGTAGCAGCCCGGAGTTTGGAAGTTGGTGACACCCCCGTAACTCGGAAAACACGTAAAGCCGTTGGTCCTGCGAGTGATCTCTCTCCGGTCGTGTCGGATTGCCGTCCCATTGGACTATGGGAGTAAGGGAAGAGAGAGTACACCTGCGTTGGCGCACACACTTGTGCACTATAATATCTTCTGCGTACATGGCTAGTCTGCAATAAGATTAGCCGCCGTGGCCGGAATCGGTCTGGAGAAGTTCATTTTTTTTTTTAAATGGGAAATCATCAAATGACCCCCCATGGGCGGGATGGGAGAGAGTGTCAGACTTTTACTGACTAAAAACCATCTATGTTCCTTCGTGTGCTCTTTGCTTTTCGGGGGCGCGGTATCTCTTCGATTTTCGTAAATGTTTGAATACTTATATAGCATTATTTTTCTCTATTTCATCAATAAACATAATTTCTGCTTTGGTACGTTCTAAGGTTTGTTCATAAGTTTACGTGAATGAAGTCGTATATAAATACAACTCCGTTTTTTAGTCCACAGCTTGGCATAGTGTATCTTCCAAGTTGCCCCTCCCTTGGTTAATATAATAATATGTGAAATCAATTTGTGGTGTTAACGCCCAGCAAGGAATATGACTGCCTAGCTCATTCACTTCATCTATTTTATCAGAGGAACTTTTTTTTTTACAATAGGCCTAGCGATTCTATGATCTATCTCTATATTCTATTCAATATACTGGGTAGTCAGTCATATCAGAGTAACTATAGCCGTCCACTGCTGTACGTAGGCTTCCCCCAAAGAGCGCCAACCATCCCAATCAGCCAGCAGCCAGGGCAGCCCGCATCCATTCGCTGCCCGCCACCTTCTTTAAATCGTCAGTCCACTGTGCAGCAGTGCATCCCGCACTACATTTGCCTAAACGTGGTCTCAACTCCAACATGTGTCTGCTCCACCGACCGTCTGTCTGTCTGCAGACATGACCGGCCCAGTACAGTGCAGTGAGTTTAAAGGAAACGTATGGGATTCACAACAAGTTTAAACAGGCTCAGTAAACATCAAGTAACACCAATAACGTTGAAAATGTAATAAACTATCGAATTTTATTCCCTTTTCAGCGCGATCACGCTAGGGTTGGCACTATTTGATTAGGCTCCTGTTGTGGTTTTCTTTTTTTATTAAAAAACGAGGTGTGGGGAAAATTTTATCGTGGGTTTATTTTTGAACCGTAAAATGTTGTGCAGTAAGCGTTATTGGTTAGCAAAAACATATATAATGTGCAAACAAACTGATGGTCATTTTAAATGAAGCAAGTCGGACATAAAATGATTGTGACATCTATTTTCAGAAAGAATCTGTAAAAAAAGAACTCCAATAGTTTTCATTGCTGAGAAATTAAGAATGAGGAGCAAAAATGAGAGCTAGTTAGAGTTACCTGATTTTTAAATCATGAATTAAATTAAATAAAAACCATATAAAACCAAAGGCAAGGCAGCCCTAACTGCAATCCTCTAAGGGACTCCGCTCCGCTCACTTCGCACACTCCTCTACTCGCATGTTTGTATTTATTTGACTTAATTGAAACTTTGCTGTATACAAATGTGTTAGCTGCACTTTTTACACAAAGTTCCTTCTATTTACTTAAAGCGGCAAGCGGCCCAACGGCTCAGCAGTCAAAGGACTCTTTTTTTTTTCTTTTTACCGATGGGAAATCACCCAATGACTTCTCCCGTCTGGGTGAGGGAGGGAGTGTCAGACTTTTACTGACTAAAACCCATCTATGTTCGTTCTTGTGCCCTTTGCGTTCCGCGCAGCAGGCAGTCAAAGGACTCTGTCGACACGGTTTGTGCAGTGGAGTGATTGGTCGCGGTTTCGAATCTTGTAACAAAAATTTGTATGGCCTACAGATAGTTGTTCTTAGCTGTTTGTGTATGCGACTTTATATGTCCGTAAACGCACTCACTATACAGGATAGAGAAATTTCTAGGACCTATAAACAGCATGCATACCATACCAGTACTTTTTTTTATTTTTTATTCGAGATGTGAGTGGCAACGCCGGGAGGGGACGCCCTAGAAAGACCTACCCTGACCTTATTGGTGAGGTTCTTCAGAAAGGTCGGGTGTGCAGTACTCGTAACCGGCGTGCTTGTATGACCAGATGTATGAACGTGAACGAGGCGAAAGTAGTATGTAAGGATCGTAGTAGGTGGCGTTCTGTGGTTTCTGCCTACCCCCATGGGAAAAAGGCGTGAGTTTATGTATGTATGTATGTATATATGTATGGTTAAGCTCTTGACTCTAGTCTTAGTCAAAGGTGACATAGACAAAGTCTACGATGGAGTGAGCTTCCCCAGAAGAAGCCTGCTCACTCTAACTTTGAAGAACTTTAACTTTGAACTTTTTGTCTTGGGTTCGATTACCAGGTCGAGCAAAGTGTTGTTGATTTTTTCTATGAAATTCTCATTAGCAGCTCCGAGTTTGGATTTGTGCCCGGTTAATGGTAATAGGCTCGCCCCCTATTACGTGGGACCTAAACATACCGGCGAACTGTGGGTTTATATTGGTTACATCTCTGCTTAACCTTTTGAAAAATACAGGCGTGACGGTATGTTATAGAAGAGACCATTATAATAATGAAGAGTGAACATCGGCCACTGTGTAAACGACTTAGTAACAACTTTACGATACCATAAAGCCGTGTGTATACAGATGGAACCTTCAAGATATGGCTAACTGTCATAACTCCTGGTTTATTGGTCTTTAAACTAAATGGGTTAATAATTGTGGTTTAGTAAGTAGCCTATTAAAAGGTGTCAATATTAGTTTATTAAATTCGACTTCGTCCAATAACTCTGAAAGCGAACTGTGGGTGTACAGTAAGCGCTCAGAAATGCATACCCACGCTAAGGTTCACTTTCCTATGAACACGGGCGCGATCCAGTCAGCGCGTGCGCATGTGTGTTTACGAGTGATGTCTCAACATTCCACAGATAACACACACTAATGAACCATCGTCGCACTACGCGAAATGGCATTATATTTCTGTTTACCGTACGATTCCTACCCGACGCGCGACGTATTCTTACCATTGCATTGCTAAATTTCGCATAATTATAACATGTCCTGGCAGCTGGTTTGGATAAGAAAGGGTTTACGATCATTGAATTCCGAGTTCAAATCTTATACTATGTGTGGCTGTTTTTTGTTTCTTGGAATCATAATAATGTTAGGCAAAATCTTTTTAGGTTTATGTTGAATTATTACGTATTCATGCTTGTTATTTATTTTTTATAAGAAGCAAATATTAGTTATTGTATTATTTTTTTAACTTTTTATGTGCTTTTATTTTAACTTTTTGTAATTGGAAGTAGGAAAAAAAGGCGTGCTGTGTGATAACAAAAATTTATTTTTAAAATTAACAAACTTATGAGAATTGTAACGTTACATTCCTACCGAAATAAAAGAAGTTCTCTTGTAACTGTTCATAAGATTTTTTGTTCAATACCCACTTAGTCAATAAAATTCATAATAACATAATAAGAGAAGGATATTTTAATAACATAAATAAATTTGGTGATGCTCACGTATTAAGTTTCTGAATTGGTATTCAGCAGAGTTAATTGAAAACTAAACTATAATTCAGACTTTATGAACAGGTTTTTTTTATGTAACGTCACAATAAACTTAGTGAGGTAATAGTTTGATTATTCGTTTTCTTGATGAAAAGAAGATTGAAACTAAACCTCAATTTAAGATCATTAAATAACTATCTACGAATATATAATATAATTATGGCTAAATATTTAGTTACACCGTCTAATTATTAAAACTAAAACATCCAGGTTATTAAATGTTGCATAACACCGTCTAATACGTCTTCTTCATAAGTAGCACTGTTGCACGCCATCCCCACATATTAAAAACGAAACGTATTTTTTCTGGTTTATGATGCAATCCATGCAGCTGTGGTTGTAAACAGTATGTTATCCAGTGCGAAACCACCAAACTTAATCCACTTCGCTGTTGAGTAGGTAGGATAGGCTATCTATCCTCTTCCTCGTATTTCTTGCTCCGGAGACTAATAATAGTATTCCTCTAAAACAACAAAAAAAGTAATATTAGGCATATATAACAAAATACTAAAGTGACTTAATTTTTTATATAATTTAATAATATTTATTTAATATAACAAATTTTAATATATTAAAACTATTTATTTATAAATTCCATAATAAACACATTTTTTTGGCGTCATTATATATTTAAAAATCAATAATAAGTATTAATCGAAATGCCACCAAATAATTTTAGGTATCTTAGGTATAAATTTCAAATAAAAGTTTAATTTACAATTCGTTAATATAATACTCACATTCAGTCAGGTTTCATAAGATATTACTTGGGACCACTTTTATGCAGCCCAATAATAGTCGCCCTCGCCTCAGTAATATTATTTGCCTGCGTTTCGAGAATAATTACAATACCACTACGAGTATCTATTAAATCACTCGTTACTAACCAACAACCACAACCAAACGACAACGCTCATTCCAATCAAGTTAAATATGCACAAAACTCATGTCTACCTCACAGAAATCTAAATTCTTTATTAGTTTTCTATGACTACCCTTTTAAATTTACGAAATGTGTGAACAAAGCGAACAAGATAAAGAATATTATATTTCTGTCCATTTCTTCAAATTGAGTAAAAACAAAAAGACAAAAATAATGTGAGATTCGAACTCGCGGCGCATTGATTAACGCCGTCAACTGGGCGCGCTTAACCGCTAGACCATCTTGTCTCATGTAGAAACGTTGAAATTATGAACTACATTCACAACGATGATACATGTGTCTATTCTTGAAAGTAAAAGGTCGTAAGTCAAACTACGTACGTCAACCTCATACGTTTTGAGATTGGGTATGCATTTTTGGTCGCCACTGTACATTCATTCCAGTCAAATGGGACATTCTTCACCCATCGCAAACGCAGTGCCAGTGTGGAGCGCCATCACAGAATATGCGTCACCTCCTTAGTTGCCTGTCATGCATGACTACTTGCACCATCCAAGATCTAAACGAGGCCAATGAAAGAGCTGTATAGGTTCTACAATTATACGGGTCGGATAAAATTTTGAACGAGTAAATCAACACAAGAAGTAGATGAAGAATCAGTTAAGTATATTGTCAAAAAAAGGCTCCAATTTTTCGAAACAAACCCACATAATTCTGCGCAATACCTAGCAACACATATATCATTTGTTTCCAAAACATTCAACAATAAAATAGAAATAGTTTTGCCGGCCGGGTTACCGGTCCGTATAATCGAGCCGGCCATCCGAACTCCGGGCGGCACTGACCGACAATATTGCTCGTACCCAACGTGTGACCGACGCGGTCGCGTTGACGGCCCGAATTTTTTGCCAGAAAATAGCATTTTTTGGGACGAAATAGCATTTTTTGGAGCGAAACGTTTTTACCGGCGTGTTGATTTCTAAGCTCTTCGTACTCCGATCGAGTCTGTTTGGTGTTCACACAATGGGTATTGGAGGATGGTCACGTTTAGCATTGCACTTAAAAGTCTGGTCAGTCAAATGGTTGGAACTTTAAACCGCCTGGCTGAAGGTTAACGTTATGGCCTACGGAAAGTCAGACACTTTCAATAAGCAATAAGGAATAATAGTGAAGGATAAAGATTAAGATCAATTTATTTGTTATAAAATGAGTAGATTACAAAACACATAGATAAAACAAGCGTACCTACGTGCTACATGCTATATATTCGAGTGGTTCCTATCATGGTTTTAACAATATTCTGAGAAACAAACATACAAACCAGACGTCTCACTTGAACATAAGTAAGGTAATTTTTGTACGTAGTACCTAAAAAAGACCCAGCATTGAAGATATAGCTATCTTCACTACTGGGTCTTAAAAATTAATAATTATGACATTTGCATGATAATCTTTGGTCAAGCATCTGTATTATAATGTTTCATGTAAATAAAAAAATACGATTATTGATGAATCCATAATTTTTTAAATAATGTTAAGTGGAGAAGAACTTTCTCTATAGTAAAGACAAAGTTATTGATACCAGATTCCTTTCAACCTTAATACTTTCAAAACAAAAGCGTTCAAAGAATATGTTTCCTGAACGCGCTGTAACGTGCGACGGTGGCTGCAAAGGAGGTTATACCGGGTAACAAATAAACCCGTCTTATTACTTAATTTTATGCCCGCGCGCCCCGAGGCCGGTTAATGAGCGGAGAGGCAAGGCGCCATTGTTAACCTGAGATGTATTATAAAAGAAACTTTAGTTAGTTCCTAGGGAAAAAGTTAGAGTACAATAACGGGGTTCAGTATAGCGATTAACATGAGAAGTAACGATTAAAGCCGTATCGGCCGGCTGTAAAAATATCTCTGAATTTACGTGAAGTGAGTTTCAGGTCAACTATCAATATACGCCATAGGGTGAGGCCAAACGAGCGTAATTTCAGTCGTGTAATTTACTTTCTACTGAAACTGACAACTCATATTGCGTCGCCGTGTGAAGGAAACAGGAGTTTTGTATGAAACCGAACGTAGTAGAAATTAACGTGACCGAAAATCTGCGACTCTCGACTCACAAAATTACGCTCGTCTGGCTCCACCCTTAAGGTATATAATTGCAGACTGATCGATTCTGAAAAAAAAAAACTGTCGAATTTAGGTGAAGTAAGTTTGGGGCGAGCTGTAAGTTTCTGCTATAAGCTGGGATGACTTCGTTTCTAAATTATATAAAATGTTGCTTATGTCAAGTATCGATTATGCAATGTCTATTCTGTTAAAATTCTCTGGATGAATTTAGGTGAAGTGAGTTTGAGGTTAGCTGTTAATCTCTAACATTAGGGCCTCCGCTCACGTCCGACTTTTTGTAGGACTGATTATCGGACCATTCAATAAATCCATAGTTTCGTGGAACCAACTTTTTGTAGGACGTGCGCGTTGGTATAACAGACACGTCAGACAATCGATGACCAATTTTTTGTCCAATTGATGACCAATTTTTTGATGTCCAATTTTGTGTGTTCCACTCTCTTCGACAAAAAATTGGTCATCGATTGTCTGACGTGCGTAGGCACTCTTATGTGGGATGACAGCTGGTTGATTCTGCGAAAAAATTCTCTCGGTGCATTTACGGGAAGTGATTCTTCGATTATGTAAAACATTTTCTCTGTGAAGTGAGTTTGAGCTGCCAATCCTTACTACCACGTAGAAGCTAAGATATTTGCAGAATAGCGCTGTTTAAAGATTCTGTCTGTGCAACGCAGATTCTGTCTGCTCTTGCATAATTACAATCAAAAGTTTCAGAGAAAATCGTTGTTGCAGTTTACCAACTGTAGTCATTATGCTTGTGACTGTACTCATAATATTTAAAATGAGGTATAAGGAAGTACTTCCTGAACTTAAAAACTCTTTATAATGATCATCATCCCCAAATACTCCAAGATAAGTAACTGCCTCGTTAGCTTAGTTGTCCTAAGCGCGACTGCTACGCTAGAGATCTTGGGTTCGATTCCCAGTTCGAGCAACGTGTTATTGGGTTTTTCTATGAAATTCTCAGTAGCAGCTCGGAGTAAGGATTTGTGCCCGGTAAAAGACAATAGGCTCGCGTCCTATAACATGGGACCTAAACGTACCGGCGAACTGTGGTTGTACATTGGTACTCCTCTGCCTAACCCTTCGGGGAATAAATACAACCTACGTGTAAGTAATCCATTGTTCAATTCGCTTTTAATCTCTGACTCTCACAAGTCATTGTGGCTTGACACCAAAAACAAGAGCTTTATTCAAATGTTTAACGGACTTAAAAGCAACAACCATATCCAAAGTCACCGACTTCCAAAACTAAAGTTATTTTTCACATTGTACTTTTTAAACGCCGTATTTTTATAGCCCGCATGTTTGAAACTATTACTAACAAGCAGAGCTCCTTTACTAAGACCACATCGGTCCAGTTGATAGCACATCTCCAAAGCTATCGCTATTTGTCTATGTAACTTGTGATTCCAATACATCTGTGACTAGATATTGGTCTAGCATACCCAAGTTGAAAGTTCAAAGGAGTTGCTACAATCCCCCAGAGGTGGGAATTGATTAAAATATTTGCATATTATTATTTCATCGCCACTGTGAATTTTCTCGATTACATTTTTTGCTTCTCTATCTGGCTTTCTTAACTTTTTGGTATACGTTTTGCAGTTTTCAGTAGATGATGTGAAATTTTCATGGGTTTTATTCCGAGAGCTACTTTTCTCCATTCTCCCAAAGTTGTATTTAAATTGTCTTACGTGACATTGATGTTATATTACGAATTATATAATGTTTAACAGGAGATGGTTAGTTTTATTGACACTTATAGCATCTACATAAGACATGTTTTGGCTAAGCAGTATCACTTTCATTGTCACGTAAGTATCAAACTACAAGTCTGCTCAAGATCTCAGATCTAAGATTAAAGAGTCGCCAGACCTAAGTTATTTTTGCACGCCTTAAATTTTGAGGATAGATAAAAAGGTTTAAAAGGTACCTTATTAATTTAAGTTCCAGTGAGACGTTAGTTTTTTACATAAACATATATAAACTCACGCCTTTTTCCCATGGGAATGCCACCTACTACGATTCTTCTACCTACTCCTTTCGCCTCGCGCACCCGACTTTTCTGAAGAACGTCAGGTAGGTAGGTAGGTGGGTAGGTCTTTTTTTACATAAGTTTGACAGAATAATACAACTAACACTTATGTGTTAGTTGTAATATTGACAGACCCTTTCTAACTATAACTTTGTATAAAGTTCAGACCTTTATAAAAGCAGAAACATAAATGCACCAACGAAAACTGCTCAATCTTAAGACCTTTCTCATTCTGTAAGTAACTTATGTTGGAACTCTATTTTAGTTTATCTATTTAGTAGACTACTACATACATACGACTGTAGTTGTCCTATCTCAAATCGAATCGAATTGAAACCGTTTCAAGCGCAATCGAGTCTGATGAAAGGAGAAACTCCGTCGCTTAGCTTTGAATGGAGCGTCATACTGCTACGACTACTTATAACTGAAATATTTGTTAGCTCTGAATACCTAGAAGGCTATGAATAGGGCGCCTAACTGATGGGTTTCAAGTGATAATATTTATGGTGTAAGTATGCAAGTAGTATAGCTAAGCTGACTAACTTATGCCCACGATTTCGTCTGCCTGGTTATTTTTTTCGCGACTTTTGCTGTAGCTGGATTTTTGTTCATTTGTTTATTTGCAACGGGTAAATTAATTTGACAACGGAGTTAGATAAATTCCATGAAATTCACGTGCTTGGACGAAACAGAAGGTAGATAGATATTATACAGTTGCTTTCCTATTATGCATTTCTCCCGCAGTACTTCTTGCATTCTAAAAACATCACCTTCCATTCATCACATGCGTGTCAGGTCCACTGAATACTGTGGTTTTTTGTTCTAAATACCATCTCAGACATTAAACAAACATGTTTCTTATATAATCAGATCATTTCAAGAAACTGTATAGATTAAAAACAGACTTCTATTTTTTAATTTGTTTCTGTATTTCTTTTCATAGTAGTCGGCTAGGAAATACCGACTTCATTTTTTTTAATCCTTTTAAAGGTATTATTTATCATCTAGTGGTTGATTATCTCAAAACTTATAATACGTCACCCGAAGGCGAAAGCACAGCTAAGCTCTACTCTCGTGTCCTAGCTCATCTCATCTCTCGCTTAGCTCTAAAAGCCACCTCACCCTAACCAAAGAAAACTATTTTTGTCCGTCGAGTCATGCAGCTAAGTAGAATTGTTGGGTCGTTAGCGAATCACCATCAGTTTTAACTGACAGTCGGCAAAGGTAATTAGTGAATAGAATTAACGAAGTTTAAGATCTAATACCTACGTAGCAGATTATATTATCGACTGCGTAAGTTGTGGGTTAAGTTTCAAATTATTATATTGATTTTTCTTTTTATTCTGGCCTTTTACGTACTTTTCTTCACTTGTCAAGAATTATTTAACTACATAACAGGTGTAAAAGACACTTAGCGAATCCGAAAGTTACAGGCCTTCCCATCATTTCATGGAAATCTAATTTTTATGCATTAAATAAATAAGGCAGGTACCTATAATAATAGGTTAGGTATTTATGTATGTGTATATATATATGTTTTTGAATTTAGTGTATTATGTAGTGGATCACTCATTTAAATGTATGGAGTATTTCAATTGGTTTGTACTTGTGAACATTCCATTTCTTTTTACTTCGTACAATAATTTGCACCTGCCATGTTATCTCTTCACCACCTTTGGTTGACTGCCTAAAGAGAATGCCTGAGGCATTAAGTCCGCCTTTATACTTTTTTTGTGCATAAAGTTTAAATAAATAAATAAAATGTATTTCTTTTTTTAATATATGCATATAGAACATTAAGAGCTAAAAAAAAACCCAGCCGAAAAGCCAGCCAGTGGTAGTAAATTAGACTGACAGCTTACTACAGGTCAGAGGTACACTTATGAAAAACAGAACAATTACATTCTGTGCACATTTCAAAATCCAAAATTAACGTTAAAACCAACGTTTAGGAACGACTTTTGCAACTTTTTGATTATCTGACCAACTCTTTGACAACTCGAAGTGCCTGTAAATGGCCTAATTGAAATAAATACTTTGACTTTGAATAAACGAATTTACCCTCTAGAAGATGTCTACTGCGATTGGAATAGATTTCAAAACTATTTGAAACTAGTTTCACCTCAATATTAAGAAAATGTTTAACTTAGTTCTGTAGTTGTGAGAAGGGTTAGACTTAGTGCTCGTTCACACTGAGGTCCGTTTTAAAGGCCCGCTTTGGCCTCTCCACCCGTGACCGATTTTTTTGTAGGACTGATTATCGGACTAATTCAATAAATCAATAGTTTCGTGGGACCGACTCTTTGTGGGCTATGTGCGTTGGTATATACGACAAAAAAATCGGTCAAAATGTCGGTCGTGGGCAGAGAGGCTTATCGTATATATTTTTATTTGCCGATGATGTAAGTAGTTATATGAGCGAGTTTACACACATAACAGTGTAAATGTCACTCTCAACACCGATCTGGTGACGGCAGCTAATCTTAATGCAGACTAGCCAAGTACGCAGGAGATATTATAGTGCACAAGATGTGTGTGCGCAAACACAGGTGCAATCTCTCTTCCCTAACTCTCATAGTCTGATGGGACGGTTATCCGGAACGACCGGAGAGAGATCAGGCGCAGGACCAACGGCTTTCTGTGCTTTCCGAGGCACGGGTGTGTCACACCACCGACACCCAAACTTCGGGCTACTACTGAGAAATTTCAAATGGAAAAACCCAATAACACTTTTTGCCCGACCTCGGAATCGAACCCAGGACCCCTCGCTCAGCAGTCGCGCTTGCGACCACGTGACCAACGGGGCAAATCAACGGAGCAGACACAGAACAGTATTAAAATTAAACCGTTTTATCGGATTGAAGCTACGTGGAGTAAATACAGTACTGTAAATGCGGTGTAAACATCACCCTCAGTAGCTACGGATCTGTGTAAACGAGCCCTTAGTTCAGAAGTGTGCCAACAAACAAGATTAGGGTCAAATCGGTTTTGTGTAAGTTTAAAGTCATACACTTGGGTTTTTATTGAATCTTTTTAGTTTTATTCATAACAATAAGTACAAACATTTTACAGACTACTCCAAGATTATGTTTTGTATTCAATTTTTTGATTTGATTTGTCTTCTCTTGCCAATCACCTATAAACAGAACTCTATTACTTATTCGGGGCCATAAACAGGATGGACTATCTTAGTCTATATAACTTTGTGGTACCGTTGAAAAGGAAGGGGCAAAAGTCATTGGAAAGATGTTTTGTAAACTTTAGATTTCTCTCTTCAAGATATCAGAAAACCGTTTATAAAAAGAAATAAAAAACTTGACACCTAATTTGCCTGCTGGTCTCCGCCACTAAATCATGCGAAGGAACTCTTTAAAGGGTCAGCATAAAACAATTTTTACACCAAGTTGTTTACACCAAGTAATTACATACCACACGGAGACATTCCCATCGGTTCCCGAGGGAAATTACTTGTCAGACTGTCCCTCATACGTAGTTATTACGTCATGAAGATACGCCGAGGAGCCGCTGATTCTATTTGTCGTGTGAATATAAAATAGAAATGAAGAATTTTTATTTTTTTGTCAAAGGATTTTTTATATTTTTTCTTAGTCTCGGAAGGCGACGTTATAATTATAATAGAATGCTTGTATGCCCTTAGGGGTAACTGTATTGTACTTTCCTGCCATTATGTTTTGAGGACCAGTTAGCGATGAATCGTCTCCGGGTTGAAGAAGAAAAAAAATGAATACGTTTTCGTGAATTAAACGTTGAAACCAGCAGTTGACATTAACACCACTACACCAATTACATAAGTAATGTTTACACCACTGCAAAGATCGCCTGTGATTTAAGAAATATAACAAAACAACCATCACTTTTTTTATTTATTTATAACAATAAGTACAACATCTTACAGACTACTCCAAGATGATGTTATATGCACATATTAAAGTATGTCGAATTAAAATTCAACAATAAAAGTAGTCAGAAGACATTTCTGACTACTTTTTCTTTACTCTTTATCTGTCCTTCAAAGAACCTTTGCGCTCCAAACACTTTCAGCATCATCTTTGCTTATACGTCAATATCATTGGCTAAGGTCATAATTCCATTATAAATCTATTGAAAACGACCCAGTAGGTAGTACTTACCAGTAATGAAGTACAGCTACCAATAATCTTGTTACGTTTCTCTCCAATCACTTCTATCTATTGCTCTAAGTACAGGATAGTTTACAATAGAATTCGAGTCCCTTTTTTCTTGAAATTGTAAAGCATTATAGGCTTTTGTATCAATCCCAAAAGTACCAAACGTAGAAAGACATTTTGTCTCCATTTTATTTCCCTCGTAAAAAACTTTTAAAGAGCGCAATTTATTTCTGTAATAGGAGTATTTGATGACGAATAATAAGAAATTGATATCTCTCTTCTTAGGCACAGAAGTAACTGTCAAATCATGACATAAGATGACAGGAAGCTACATTTTGATGATCTGTAAAATATTCTATTTGGTAAAAGTCTAATAAAACTAGCTTGTAAAAATAAGTGCTGTATTTTACGACAGACGTTAAACTGTTGGCTCGATAAAATTTTATCTTCAATCCTTAGCCTGTGCAGTGTAGGTAGGTAAAGGGTACGACTTTTATGGACAGACGTGATCGAAATTATGTTCGTCTAAAGTCTCAAGTTTTTATTAGTACAAGTTGGATATTTTATTACTTTGTTTCTTCGTCTTTTGAATCCTGAGAGCTTGAGCTTCGCGATGTTTTCAACAAACTCTAGTTACTGAACTTTAATATGATGTAACTTTTGACCTTCCTTTGTTATTTTGTGTCGATCTATTTTGAGTTTATGACGATGTTTTCAGTTCGTTTTAATAACGCTTTTTTGGAGATATTCTATGATCCAACTGGGTCAAAAACATTTTATTTTAGTCCTGAATCCTAGACAAAATTTTAATTAACTGGTAAAATATTTTTTTTAGTTTTTTTTTTGCGTTTAAAGGCACGCCTTTTTGCCATGGGGTAGGAAGAACCCACACAACGCCGCCTACTACTATCCTTACATACTCTTTTCGCCCTTTATTAATAAAATAGTAAATCAAATTACATACATACATAAACTCACGCCTTTTTCCCATGGGGGTAGGCAGAAACCACAGAACGCCACCTGCTACGATCCTTACATACTACTTTCGCCTCATTCACGTTCATACATCTGGTCATACAAGCACGCCGGTTACGAGTACTGCACACCCGACTTTTCTGAAGAACCTCACAAATAAAAAAAATAAAAAATAAAAACAACTCAAAAATCGAATTAGTTGGCAAATAAGTGACATCGCTGCCTTCTATTGCCATGCACAATCTATGGGGGAATGAATTGGTAGTGTTACACAAGTATTTACATTTTTAAAGATATAATATAGTACTTTGCTCTCTTTCTATAACTCACATTTTAATCCAAAAGCTAAATCTTTTCGCTATTTTTATTTATTCCGTACAAAACAAAGCACAGAAGCTTTCCAGCATTGATATTCATAGCCAGTCCGTCAGCACTCGCTGTACATAGAAAGTATTCGGGAATGTTCTACAAATGTGCCTCGAACCATACAACATATTGTATGTATAGCAGGTTAGTGTTCTTTGTAAGTATTAGTGTGGTTTGTTCTGAAGGAAAATTGGTTTTTATGATTTTTAGTGATGAGAGGTTTGAAGTGCTTATATGAACAAGTGAAAAAAGGAAAGCCTTGCAATTTCTCATTTTTATTATTATTTAAACTAACTAAAATTGACTGAAATTAGAAATACATTATAAATATTGATCTAGCTTAGTAGCCACGTGGGATAATTTAGCATTTTGGTTTAATTCTGTAGGTAGCATTTACAGACGATGTAGAATGATACCAGACTTTTACTGTCCCACTGCAGGGCAAAGACTTCTTCTCATTCAGAGAAGGCAGGAGCGTTTATTTTGGCAATTTCAGACTTAAATTAATTATAAGTCTAGGTTTTCTCACGATGTTTTTCTTCACCGATGTCAGTGTTGTGCAAGATAAACTTAAAAACTACCTATGAATTGAAAAAGAGGCGCCTTTAGCACTGAGCCGTCACGACATTACACTGTTTTATCGGCTTGTTTGTCTTTGGGTGACAAACAAGCCGAAATCAACCTGATATCAAGTGGTCATCGCTGTCTATAGAAATCTGCAATACCAGAGGCCTAGCAAATGCATTGCCATCCCAGACACAAAGTTGAAATGTCTCATGTGCCTGTATTTACACCGGCACCCATACCCTTCAAACCGGAACACAGCAACGCTGCTTTGCGGCAGAAATAAGTATGTTGGTAGTACTTCCCCGGACGAGCTTCTTCACAAAGAGCTCTACTACTACAAACATACTACATACTAACTATAACTATTTGCTCATAGATACAATTTAGTGGAAACTATATGACTTGGTATTAAGAGGACTTAGTTGTGAGGTCATTAACGACGTCTGACGTCATTAACAGCGAGGGGATCCGGAAATGGACGACTTATTATTTTTCTTTTCGGCCAGTAAAGGAAAGTAATAGAATATAAAAGGCGCTTATTGTATAAATTATGATGTTAGCAAAAGTTTTCTATTATTTTGCTTTGGCAATTTGCTAAAAGAAAAAGAGCTTTGTTAAAGGATATTGGAATTTGATTGTTTTAGAATAAGTTTGATATTTGTGTGTACTTTTTTGGCCTTTTCTTACACATAGAAGGCACGAACATTGATTACCACGCTCGCTTTTATCTATACTAATACAATAAAGCTGAACAGATTTTTTGCTTGTTTGTTTAAATGCTAATCCCTGGAAATACCATTCGGATTGAAAAAGAAATCTTCTTGTACATGATAGCCAAATTCATAAGGCATAAATTCATAATAGTTAAGGCTATTAAACATCACGCTACGACCTACGGAAGCGGAGCAGTAACCAAAGACGTAACTTTAAGCTGGTGAAACCGCTGGGTATGGGCAGTATTAAAATAAAATTCGGCATATCACTTACAGAGTTACAAGCGAACACACAGACTTACAACGGGCGAGTATGTTACTTTTATAACTTACAGACGATCATAAAATTATCACCAAGTCTTGGGAAGCGAGCCCCCGTTAAAACTTCACAATCACTTAGATTTAGACTTTAAGTATGAAGTTATTAGTTGGAGTTATTTTACAGAATAGTATCTTTAGTACGGTGTTAGTTTCACGTTTATTTGTTTTTTTACTAGCTTTTGCCCGCGACTTCGTCCGCCTGGATTAATAGTTCCCGTTCCCGGGGGATCTCCGGAATGAAAACTATCCTATGTCCTTTCTTGGGTCCCAGACTATATCTGTACCAAATTTCATTGCAATCGGTTCAGTGGTTTAGGCGTGAAGAAGAGACAGACAGACAGACAGAGTTACTTTCGCATTTATAATATTAGTACGGATGACTGGATATTACAGTTTCTGCTAGCGACTACGTCTGCCTAGAAAACAAGTGCACGATAAAACTTAGCGTATCTTCTTTTTAGCGTATCGATTGCAAATATAGATATTAAATAATATAATTTTGTAAGTGGACTGCTTGATTTTGAGAAGCACCTATTAGAGCTTTGTGTCATCGTGGTCAAAGGATTAGCCAATCCACTGGAGGCAATTAGACAGGGTGCGCTACGGTACGGGTGCGGACGTAACAAAGATCTCAGAGTAAGTCGCTCTGGGGAAGCTCCTTTCATGCGCCTCAAAAAATTTCCTATGCCACTCTGCAGTAAAGCTGCCTTTTATCAGAGACAGCTAATTCCAGGGAGTACCTAGCACGCATTAGGCACTACCCAAATCTTCTTAACGACATATTTCTCTATCTATACTCAAAATTTTAGCCATGATAAAATGATTTAGGGTTGGACACTAGAACCTCGGACCAATTGCTTGCAAACACAAACCGCAAACTGCACTTTCTTTTATCTCTTGCAACTTGCATGTCACTTCTGCAAGTAACATTACCAAAAGTAGGTCACTAGCATCAATGCCGCGTATCCCCGCGTGTGCGCCCCTAATCCCTCCCCTTCAACAAAGGGAGGATTCCCTCACATTATTTAGATAAAGCCCTACATCCCTCCCGTTGTTTTGCTATTAAGTTGAAGGTAATGAGTTGACATGTTCATTATAATATAATTAATTATAACTGTATTTAGTCTTTGTTGTATGCTGTTTGGGTAAACGATATGGGTTGTATAGCTAATTGTGTAGTGGTGGTGGTATGGAGGGCAAGTAGAAGAAAATATTTCTGCCGGGGCTGCGGGTTGTTCGAAAGAGATACCGCGCCCCCGGAACGCAAAGGGAACGTGAAGGAACATAGATGGGTTTTAGTCAGTAAATGTCTGACTCTCCCTCCCGTCCCGCCCAGGGCGGGGGAAGTTATTTGACATACCATACACCACCACCATACCATACCATACCAAACCATGCCATACCATATATATAAAAAAAGTAGAAGAAAAGAGTGTCCGTAGAGTTTCTTGCTCGTTCTTCTCCATAGATTTCCAACAGGACCGGTTTGCATCCAGTGTCTTCTAACAAGACGAAGTTACCACATAAAACTTAAATTGACGGGAATAAGGACTTCATAGTATGTTAGCGTATAGTTATCTACCAATACATATATTTTTTATGCTTTAGTTTCGAAAAAGCATTTTCTGAAAATACATGTTTAATGATCTGAGCTAAAGTTATGATCAAACGTATGGACAGATGGTGCCTTTTTAAATAACTTTAGAGACCCTAAAATCCAAAAAATATTATAAAAGTTCCCAGCCGTCGTGTTACAAACTTTTCAATTTTATTTATATAATTTATGACAGAAAAGGGGTGAACAGTATATAACGCTATTATTCAGTTACAACCCTTCTCTCGTATAAAGAGTGAAATATTATTATAATAAGTAATTCTGTTAAAATTTTCAACGCTTTTCCATTGAAAAGTTATTTTTTAAAGTAAAAGCATCCTGCTTTATTAGTCTGATGGGCGAATATTAATTTAAGCTACGTTATTCACACAACGTACGTTCACGAAACGGTTGGCGCTGTGGCTGAGTGGTTGGCTACTGCGCTGCGGGGCTCGAGTTCGATTCCTACTCGGAGAAAATATTTGTATGATCTATAGGTCGTTTTTCAGGGTCTCGTTGTAGATAAATATAAGTTTGTACATAAGTTAAGTACCTAACTCATACATACAAGGTACTCATCATACTCTTTTATACAGTAAGTGGTATACCAACCGGTGTCCGTAACTCCACGTTTTAGCGCGTATTTTGCGTACCAATGATACCTAAGTGATGATAGTGTCATTTATACAGCAAGCACTAAATTACAAGTAGCTCTGATAGACAGACAGATGAAGCCTCACCATAAAGAACCCTTTTTTTACCATTTGGTACGGAACCCCAATAAAATAGCTCATGTTGTGATTAAAAGTTAAATCAGTTAGGTTCGTAGCGAACAGACCTGATATCTATAGTGCGCCCAGCATAAATAGTACACAGAAAGCGCAGCCAACAACATGAACAACATTCAGAAATATTATAATGTATTTACAGTAACAAGCAACGGTCATGTCGCTCTCCAATAACACGCAATTCAATATGCAATTTTTCAATTATCCATAACAATTTCGAATACAGTTCCATTCCATTGTCAGATCAATTTATTAATTCAACAGGATAAAGCATTTTCACAATAACATGTCCAATTTATGTGTCCACTACTGTTATAACAATAGGTTTTAAACAGTCCACGGGGCGGAGTTCTGAGGGCGAAAATGGCAACTTTGAATGGGCCCACCGGGCATACAATTTTGTGCATTTTGGAACAAATCCAACTTATGTGCAAGTTGTATTCGAAACTTTGCAATATACATTATCCATTTACGGTTTTCCGTGTAAAAAGTTTGTGTGTACTCTATTTGTGCCAGCGTTGTATTTTGAATATTATTTGAAGAGAAAGCGTTGTTGATTTTGCGGTCAGTCAGCGATGTGTTCGTCCATAAATGCTCATGTAGATCGAGTTTATGCCTGAAGCATTTTGATGCTTGAAGTTATTATTACAAAGTCGTGTTAACTGTTTAATACTGAATGCAAAAAGAGACCTAAAGGGCAATTCTACTAATTAGAAGTCGCCAAAAGAAGGCAGTAGATAAAGAATTTGTATATTATATAAGATTTTTTTTTTTTTTTTTGGTTTTTCTATGAAATTCTCAGTAGCAGCTCGGAGTTTGGATTTGTGCCCGGTTAATGGCAATAGGCTCGCCCCCTATTACATGGGACCTAAATATACCGGCGAACTGTGGGTGTACATTGGTACACCTCTGCCTAACCCTTCGGGGAATACAGGCGTGATGGTTTTTTTTTTTTTTGATGGTGTATAAGAATTTGTATATATAACAGACCATTTTTACTCTTAATAGTTTTTTTACCATCCATATATTTTTATCTTCATTATCAATTCGCCGTTTGATATCGAACAGAACCTCGCATTCGTAATGCCATTCGATATTATCCAAAATTGTTCAGAAATTCTATCCGTGTAAATGTGGCTTCGGTTACCAAATTTCACGCAACCAGGTTTATGTGTAAATACTAGTGTTACACTGAGCACCAAATAATGTGCTCATGCTATGCCTGGCGTTTGGTATTCTGGTCCTTCGGTACTGAATATACCAGGTGTTTCGATTTGACGCTCAGTGGTTTTGGTGCAGCTTTTCAGCTCTTATTTGGAGAAATTAGGCTTAATCCCGTATCATTTCTCTGAAGACACATGTAGAAAAGTTCTCGCCATTTATAATCTATCTAGGTATATAAGACCACCCATTTATATGGCAACTAATTTTGCACACATATATATTCAGAAACTATGTTTAGCTATGTTAACTATGTTTGTTTTATGTTTAGTGGAAACTATGTTTTTTTTTTACTCCTTCGCTATTCTTCTCTTGCCAGTTGAATCGTTTCTCTGGGGCTCGACGAACTTCAATACCTGGGCACTTTTCTGGTGGTCGCCACGGTTGATTATGGCGTTCAGGAGTAATTGCAGTGGCTAGGAATAGCGTGGCAAGTTACATAAATGTCACTTAGTAAACTATTATTAACATTTAATCTATGGTCACTTTTTCGAGTCTAATCGAAAGAAACATTAAAACCATTAAGGAAGAAGTGACTGATAGGTAACATTATTCTTTCTTTCATAGACTAAAGAGTACTTTATTAAGTTATTCAAGATCCCACCAGCTGCGGGAACAAAGGGGACTGTTTCATCTTAGTTCAGTGCTTCAATAGAGGCTTAGGGCTATAATTAATCATTGGCCTTTTGAGGTTATTGTCCTCGACGATTAAGATAATGATTACGTCATGAAATTGACCTTTTGTGTTACGTCTTAGCTAAAGAATTAGCTGTAGCAAGTATTATAATTAACTTTCGTAAGTTTCTTTCTTCTATTGTTTAATGGTAAGATGCTAAGTATTATAAGGCTAGAGAATTAACGGAGTTTGATCATTGTGTTATGCTTTTTGCAGCAAATTCATTCATGTTTTTGATTAAGCTATGCTATCTTTACATAGCATACCAACACGCCTGTATTCCCTGTAGGGTTAGCCAGATGTGTACCAATGTACACCCACAATTTGCCGGTATGTTTAGGTCCTATGTAATAGGGGGCGAGCCAGTTGCCATTGATCGGGTACGAATAAATCCTTACTCCGAGGCGCTATGGAGAATTTCATACAAAAACCTAATCACTTTGCTCGACCTGGGAATCGAACCTAAGATCTCAAGCGAAGCAGTTGCGGTTAGGACTACTAGGCTAACGAGTCAGTTATGGGTACCTACTTACCAATTCTAACATAATCTTTAGAAAATCTATCAAAAGATGAGAGATTCAAAGCCATAATATTTCAGGCTAAGCCATATACGTTAAAAATAATGTCCAGCTACTTGTGCATCTGTATCACCCGGCCATATGTTATCTGTGACAATGGACACATGATGTATCGGTGGCGCACTGTACCCGTATTTTAATGTCCTCTATACGGCCAGTGATTAATCATTTTCGGGCTCAACCTTTGACCTTTGTCCTTCTCATGGAGGTTATACCGTTCTTTGCAAAGGACATATTTATGGGGAACACAAAATGGAGCTTTCAAATCATTGTGCTTTTGCCAGGGTGTTTTTTGATGCACTGTTTTAGAAAATGCGAATATTTTTATCTTATGTTTTTATCTCATGGTAAATATACAAGGCGTTGATTTGCATTCTCGTCAAATTCAAGGAGTTAACTATGCTCGTAATTCTTAACACGAATCAATAATAAAATAAATTTGTTTTGACGTGGTTTTCCAATTCGAACTAGCCATCTCGCCAGAGGGTTTAGGCGCTATATGCACGCATTGATATAGCCGCGCGACAACTCTGCCTACCGCATACGCAACTGGGCGATGCTGATTTTTGCAAGAAGAGTATTCTGGAATACTGTTTTTTGATAGTTGCAACTAAAAAAACAAGCATTTATAAAATATGGGCCAGGTATCGTAATTATATTTGATTACTTCTTTTTTTCTATGACAAGCTCCTAAAATTTGAAGAAGATGCAAATCAACAGCTTGTAGAGAATTCAATGTAGCTTTAAAGATAAGATAACTCTAATAGCTGCACTTTTTAATACAGGGTTGATTCACAGATGTTTTAACTTAGAGTTCTACCTACGTTTTGGAACGAGCAACTTGCTTTAATTTTCTGTTTATCTAACTGAACGACTCCTTGACAGTTCAGAAGTGCCTGTAAATGGTTTAAATAAATGCTTTGACTTTGATTTGACCATCTGATTCTACTGTGTCAGTTGGTAAATCAAATAAAAACCATTTTTATGCCTCACAGTATTGTGCTGTATTTGGTGCTTTTCTTTCTAAAAACACATCCACATAATCTCCTTCAATTCCACTCTACCACAAGCAACAGAAACCTCAACAAAAAATCACAAAATTAAGAGTCCGTTAACGCAATAATGAGAGGAAGTTGAGCATCCCCCTCGTCTGGGTCAATTAGGACAGATGTCGTGGCTCGTCCACTTATTTACGTTGACCTAATCTTATTTCAACTTAATTTGGGCCCAAATTTCCGACAAAATATGTTAATTTGTATAGAAATTTGGGGATAGTCGATTAGGTGTGTTGTGTATAGCAAGATGAGTGAAAGCGATGGGGTGCATTAGAATAGGTCTTGAGAGGCGATGGTTTAATGTACGCAAGAAGTACCTTGAGTGAGCGAACCTTCACTTAAGCTTAAGTTAAAAATTAATAGTTTAAAGAGGTAAAATGTTTTGTAAAAGGTAATGTGTGGATGCACCTGTTCTGGTTACTAGATAACAATATATCATAACAAGATATCTTACTAGATGTCTTAATCATAATTTGTAAATTTCGTGGTCTAAAGATACTCAAAAACCTTAAGTAACTACATTCCGTTCACGTCTTTGTCTGTGAAATGCATGCATACCATAAAACGTAGCCGATCTAACCCTACCAACCTGATAACTGTCTATTGTTCTAACGTAAGAAAGTCAAATAGCATACCTATCAATTTATCTGTAAAACTGAAAGATGGACGTTCGAATATTCTCCTTAATTACTTCTCATAGCTTCTCCTACACCACCAACCTTACCATCCCCTACCACCAAGCCATCACTATTTATTTAGGAACAGACAATTAATCAGTACGGAGTGTTTAGTGCCTGTTTAAATAACACTATTCTGTTTGAGATTCCGTCACTGACTTCATTTTGCTCGCGTTTACGATTTGTTTGTCTCTTAAGTGGCTTTAGTGCTTCATTTGTTTGTGTACCAAGTGTGTTTTTAGTTGTTGGTTGTCTTTTGTCGTCTTCGTTGCGGAGTCGGCTTGGCTTTTTGTCTTCTAGTGACGTTATTTTGCGGTACAACATGTTATTCAGTTTAGCAGTTTTTTATACGTAAATGTATTAGTTTATAAAGTTAAGTGATATAATTTTGAAATCAACATCCGAGAGACAATAAACAAATTAAATAAGTTGATATTATAAAGAGATAAGATTTGTTATTTGGTTTATAATGCATAAATTCCAAAACAATTTTATCAATTTAAAAAAAAAACCCCATGTTAAGCTACATTATTAACGAGGAACATAGGCTGTATTATATTTTTTTAACATTAGAAATCCATAAGAAAATCTACTCGAACGAAAGGTAGTTAAGTACTCGTATAAGCTAGAAAGCGTGTACTCAAAAATAAACCAAAGCATTTGATTTTTAATTATATTCAATACCGTACTCAACTTTGCGCTTCAATCTTCAATCTCATTAAGAATATTAAAGGCTAAGCCAATAATACCGCCACATAGGCTTACACAAAGTTTAATCACTATGACTGACATGATACCTAAATACCTTTACAAATTCCCCGAACTCAGCAGCACCGTTTTGTAATCCTATTTGCCAAACAAGGAGCTTAATTCTATCCCTTCAAAATAAAACGTTTGTAATCCGTACGTCACTATTCCGATATAATATTCCCATTGCGTTACGGGTCATTAATGATTCCGTGTGAGTCCAGCAGGGATGGTAATCCCAAATATTCCTAGGGATGGGAACTCAGATAGAGGAAAAATTGTAAATGAACTTTGCTGTTAACATAGGAACGTTAAATAGGTTTAACTAATTTTATCTATTTGAAGAAATTGAAAAAAATCTTAAATACTTTTGAAACAACTTCGTATAAATACTCTGAATAATATTTAGTTTACGACTTTAACCGAAACATTATATAGACATTTATATTAAGTCTAAATTCGATTGTGAGGACAAGGCATAAATGTTTTTTTATCCACATACCATCACGCCTGTATTCCCCGAAGGGTTAGGCAGAGGAGTACCAATGTACACCCACAGTTCACTGGTATGTTTAAGTCCCATGTAATGAGAGCGAGCCTATTGCCATTAGCCAGGCACACATCCTTACTCCGAGCTGCTACTGAGAGTTTGATAGAAAAACCCAATAACACTTTGCTCGACCTGCAAATCGAACCCAAGACCTCTAGCGTAGCAGTTGCGCTAAGGACCACTAGGCGAACGAGGTACTTAATAGTTAGTTATTTTAATCCATCTGATAAATATTATGTACCCGTGCAAAGCAAAGGAGGGACCTAATAGGATATTTTTTACTTCAAGAGACTCCACCGCTGTCTCCCATCTCTACGATACATAATTATTAACCTTTGATGTCTTTCACATTAAATGCAAGAAGAAAGCTCGAAGGGTCCCGAAGATCAAACGTATGTCCTGTTCGGGAGTTTCCGATTGGGACTTACGGATTACTTGTGACCGAACGTGTTCCTTCTTGATGGGGGAACGGCAAACATGTTGTTGTATTTGGTCCTGAGAGATTTCTTTGGTCCTTGTTTCCGGAAGTATTTCAATTACAGAGAAGATGTACTAACACGAGTTTGTGCTCTTTTATAACTCAACATTAATATAAAATCGATTATTGGTCTCTTTAAAAAAATCTCTATTCTAAATTTCTCCTGTATCATGGCTGAGATTACTAAAACATAGAAACTTATAAACAGAAACGACTAGACATGGAACAAATACCTGCCATACTTATATTTGTGTCCTGTTGAAATCGAATCCGATTTACACAACGCAACGGCCACTTCGCCAACTATGTCGCTAATCTGCTAATTTCAGTAAATTAAACAGTTTTCCTTCTGTCTTTTCTAATGTTGGCAGGTTGCTAGAAATATTATCCTAGTCAGATGACAAGATTGTCATTTGATGCATTGCAACATTCAATATAGTATATGATGTTGTTGACCTCACTGTAACCCCTTACATTGCTTGAACGTCTGGAGTTTAAGAATAATAGTGCTCACCGAATACCACCTCTGTCGCTTGTTAGTTTCGTCTACTTGACATATTTTTGAGGCTGTAAGGTTAGGTTAAACTTACCCTAGTTTAGAGTTAAATAATAGTACTTGTCTATTATTATCTCACTGCTGGGCAAAGCCTTTTCTCATATGGAAAAGGCATCAGCATTGATCACCACGCTTGCTCAAACTATATTGGCGATTTCAAGCTAATATTAATTATAAATCTAGGTTTCCTCACGATACGTTTCACAAAGCTCTGTAAACAAATTGCAAAAGTCTTGTACTTGGTCGTCTTGTGTAGTACATTGATATCTAGCGGGTTTCAAAACCACAATGACTAATATCATATCGTATCATACACACATAAAATCAAATTCTATCTTTAACTGAAGAGTTCAAAGACATTGTAATTTTAGCTTTTGAATAAAATTATTAATATTTTGTCTCACCTATGTACGTGACAAGGTGTAGGTAAGACTCCAGCAAGTGTTAATTAACTTCATTGATAAGTACAACAACACCGCCACCAAGGACCAAACAATCGAACGCCTTCATACTAAATTAAACAAAATTAATTAGATTATAAATCAGGAGGCATATCGCGAAGTTGGCACTTGTTACCCCTTTCATGTTCACGCAAATTAATCAATTACTTGATGTCACGACAATTTATTATAACGAAAATTATATTTGAATTGTGTTCTCACACGAAGAGTCCCGCAGTATTTCACGAAGCAAGCGCTTAATTAATAATTCGAACAGTTTCTGGAGAGTGAAAATAAAGCGATTCTGTTATCGTATTCGCAAACATTTGACTTTGCAATCCGACGAAGAGTTGGAAGCCCCAATGTTTAGAGTGAGCGTTTCTGGGAGTTAATTCTTTGAATGGTAATTGGTGTACTAATTTGAATGGAATGGAGCGATGCGTAAATGGCCTGTGAATGTGTGAGAGGATCTGTGACGATTCTGAATGGATGTCCATGTAATGTTGGTTTAGTACGTAAGTAGTGCAGATGTTTTCATTATTTTCTATCATTTACTCTGATATTTGTGTTTATAGATTTTCTATAAAGTGAGATTGCAAATGGTAAACTAGATACCCATTTAAAGTTATAAATAAAAACGGCCAAGTACCAGTTGGATACACACGCAAAGGGTTCCGTTATTAATTACATACCATTGTACAATATTTAACACTATTTAAAATAAAAAAAACACGTATCCTGTATGTATGATTTCTTACTGTTTTTGATGTTAGTATATGTCGTTGCAGCGAATATACACAACACTGTGAAAATTTGAAATGTCTACCTATTACGGTATAAAGAATACAGCCTCGTGACAGACGGATGGACAGACAGCAGAGTTTGCAATAGGTTTTCGTTTAGCATTCTTTGGGTACGAAACCCTTATAAGGACCAGTTTTAACCAGCAAGCAGTTTAATTCTAGGTCACATATAAATGAAATTGTTAACAATAAAACCATGGTCAGCTGCATAAAACATTCGTCCATTAAACGTTAATAGTCACTCATCGAACTGTTTAAGTCCAATCTATGACACTGTTTGCGTATTCAATGCAAATATTCCGTGTAAACAGCGGGCCAATTACATCAATGGCGATATGTATTTGACCATGTTAAAGTACATTATAATTTGGCAACTCTATAATACATTTTGCGTTCCGTAATTCCACACAGTCCACAATTTGAGTTGTCGGCAAATAATTAGCATTTTAATTGTACCACGGCAAACAACGAACCAACGCGTGAACCGAGGGTGACAGGGCGGGAGGGGGGAGGCCAGGAGTTTATTAATAGGGCTCTTCTAAAATGCTGATTCCATCCTTTATGTGGTTTCGTGTTTTGTGATATCAGGCCTCCTCCATATTTTAACTTATAAACTGTGTTTATAATTGTGGGCACAGTGTTGTGGGGATTTCCTTAGCATCGTTTACGATGATGAATATTTGGGGGTGATTATTTAATTATGGTTTTATAATTAATTAATTATTTACTTTACAATGAATAAATTACTACGAGTGTACTTGCCACTGTAAGAAAGTCGTTCAAAGAAGATAAAGTCTTTGGGTCTTGGACGGATTGGTCTTAAAGGGGACTGTTCAATACCATAACCTGTGTTTATGATCTTGGATGATGCAGGTGGTCAGACTTAATCCACTACACCACCGTTCCGTCGCGTGCTATGCACGGAGCGTCAACAATTGTCGGTTGATACGTTCTAGTGGGCATAGCAGTTCGTGTCATGTTAGTTTCAGATACGTTCATAGGACGGTCATGGTATGGTGCAGTGTAAAAAGGGCAGACTCCTTTAGGCCTGAAACAATATTAAAGAAGTTAATACTTGTTGCCAGAAGAAGACCAACTCATAAGAACGAAGTTAGAAAAGAATAACGAACATTTCAACTTTGTCTCTGGGACGGCAACGCATTTGCAACGCCTCTGGTATTGCAGATATCTATAGGTAGCCTGTGGCCACTTAACATCAAGTGGGCCGTCGGCTTGTTTGCCATGTCATAACATAAGAAAAAGAAAAAAAGTCCACTAATCCTACTACTATTATAAAGGCGAAAGTTTGTATGTATGGATGTATGGATGGATGTTTGTTACTCTTTCACGCTTAAACGGCTGAATGGATCTGGATGAAATTTGGCACAAAGATAGATTAGAGTCTGGAATAACACATAGGCTACTTTTTATCCCGGGAAAATGTACGGTACCCGTAGGATAACACATCAACTGTGACGCGGACGAAGTCGCGGGCAGAAGCTAGTTAAATATATGATCAAAGCAGTGGAAATAAAATATATGTTATGTTTATTTCCGCATAAACCTATTGTTCAAGCAAATCATTCTGAGTAAATAATTTAAACAAACGATTTAATATCGAACATAATACAGATAGAACAATATCGTATGTTTGTTCCGCTGATTGGAAAATGGGAAAAATCTCATTTCCTACGGGATATGAGGGGAGTCTTTGAGGGTCCCATCTGTGGGACAATACCAATGGGAATTATTATTTATTTCTTCATTAATCTCTAAAAATGGCTTTGTAAATAAGTCACTTATTTATTAGTGTATTCATGGATATAGGGATGCTGGGGTTACGTCAAAGTGGCCAACGAATTCTTTTCTTATTGTAGTAGGTCGTAGGTAATGTACAAATAACACAGCAGTAGTAGAGCCTATATATTTTTTTTTTATACCACTGTTGGTGGCATACTAGCTAACGGCTCGCCTGATGTTAAGCGGTCACCACTGCCTATGGACACTTGCACCAGAAAAACCAGAGGCATGCATATGTATAATTTCAAGCAAATAATTACTAAAAAACATTGAATTTTCGGACCAACTTAGCGCAATCCCATATACTTAATATTATTAAAACATAGGTACTAAAAAGAAACATAAAATAAGTAATGTAAAAAATGCGTCTATTAATATTTTTACCTATTGGTACTATGTAACTGTAATCAAGTTTTTTCGTGTCTATACAAATACTTTACAATACCGAGAAATTCAAAAATAGAACGGTTTGCATAAAAGTGTAAGTACCTACCTTCATTCGGAATACAAGAAATGGGTGCAACGAAATCTACCCTCATATTTTTGATTTTCGAACAGCCGAGATTGAACGTCGCGCTATCTTGCTTGCAGTTTTAACTTAGCCATTGGTTAAGGCGCCCACGCAAATTACAGACAATTATTTGTAAATTCTCCTATGAAATCTTGGTTGCTCATAACCCGCGATGATGGTGTAGAATAAGTGTTTGTGGTAGTGTAGTGTGTATAGTGTAGTGTGTGTGGTGTGATAGTGGATCAATAGACTGATTTACCTACTAACATAATCCGTGCCCCTGAACTGTGCACCAGCTTGCTACTTCGGTAAGTACCCTAATTTAGTTGGCATGCCTAGTTTGCGTCAATCATGTCTTTGATGTATCTGTTGTGAAACGACTTTTGTACCATACTTATATTTCTATTATATAATAATATTGTCATATACACGTATCAATCGTTAGTCCTACAAGGACATTCCGTAAAAGAAATTCTATTTTTAACACACATTCGGTCTGAACTATAAACGTACCGGACAATAAGTTCGTTGTTTGTTCTTCAGGATCTTTTAAAACGCCATCCTATTTATTTCACGTTATAGAGTCTCGCTCAAATTTCTCGTTTCTCAATGTGCGACTCGATACGAATGCGAGACTCGATTCCTGAACTATTTATAATACCTATGTACCTACAAATTTGTACGGAACCCTCGGCGGGCGAGTCCGACCAGCTTTTTTCACTTTTTTTAGGTACCATTTAAAAACACTTACATATTTTCGGGCGACGAATTAAAAAAACTATATTTTCAAGAAGCAGTTTAACTATTTTAGAACCTAGATGTTTTTAAAACACACTTTTCATAATTCCAAGTATCTACCTAACTTATCTTGCTTTGATAAAACCATTTTGTTAGTTCAGCCGCGGATTCAAGTGAAATCTCAAAGTAAGTTTTTTGACTGATATGAATTATGTAATTTCAAAGTACTACGTACATATTTTGACTATTAAAATTCACATTACATAATAACTGTAAAATGACACTTTGCGATAGCCTGAGGTTACATGGTCGGCCTAGAATTGCAATAGATATGATAGACTATACATGGGAACCCTATGGTTACATTTATATTGAAGGATTAGGTTTTTTACGACGTTTTATACGAGTTTAGACTAAACTTGGAACATAACACCATTGTATATTGTTTTGTGTGCGTTACATTGCGTGCTACTATGAATACAAATTTTCATATCAATAATAAAATGGAGCATAATAATAACATCATCAGCATTATCATCATATCAGCCGCAGGACGTCCATTGCTGGACATAGGCCTCCCCCATAGATTTCGACACTGTTACTTATATTGAAATCTTCTCAAAGTCGTTGACATTTGACGATAGTTCACTCGCATCACGTACCACATTAAATTAAAGTGTATATAAATAAAATATCTGGTTCGATAACTTCTGTGAGACCACTCTGTTTTTTCACCTACTCTATAGAAACAAGAAAAAGCTCGCAAGACTGCAAACGCTATGCAAGACACGTCCCACTCGAATTTACAGGCAATTCATTCGATATTGGATTATTAGGCATTGATCTTTTTAAAATTTCTCGATTTACTGCGAAATATACGGACAATTAGAGAATTAGGGGCGGAGACGCGCGTTTTTAATGACGTTTATTCTTTTAAAGGTTGTTTTTTTTTTGGTAGGTTTACTTCTTTCAATTTTGAAATAAACTTAGGTACTCCTGATTGTCTAATTATGATCAGCTATTCAGCTAGCTATCAGGAGCCAACGTGTTATAAGTTTCTAGAATAATTTACTTATTAATGTAAAATGTTGGTTTATATTTTAACGATTAATGTAGCAAAACTTAACAAACAAAAGCTTTTAGGATATATTTTCTATCTCTAAAGCTTACTCAATCATTCTATTTACTTTTAAAAACTTTTCACACCACAGCCACCATGTATGTTTTAAAAACTTGCGTGTAACATGCGTTACCGTCCCTCAACCAGACCCGTATGTTTCTACACGACGTTCGTAGAGGACTGTCCCCAAATCCCAATTTAGTTCAATGAGAAAATAATGTAAAACGATCCGATTGTGCGCGTATAGAATTTTAAATGTCACGCCTTTTTGTCATCGCATTTTTTTTCGCTTTTTTCGGTAATCAAAAGCTTGTTAGAAAGCTTCTCGGTAATATATTTATTTTACCTCGAATAAAGGCTTCTATTAAATTTCCTTTTTTTCGTAAATAAATATTGTAAATTCGTGGGCCTTACAGTTTTTTTTTTATTGAATTTATCCTTATATTCAATGTTGTCGGTAAATGGCCACTAGCAATGGATATAAAGTACACCTTTAATATATGGCTTATAGGTAGTCATTTTTTTTTATAAAAGCTTGTTTTATGGAACGTTGTCAAGGTAAACTGTATGACAATATTTTTCTGAAATAAGATTTGTCAATTAAAGGCCGGGCCACACCAGAGCAAAAAAAAAAATGGGGGTTATCAGATATTGCAACAGTATTTGTATGGAGGCGTCCACACCAACGCGGGCAACCGCTGTCAGCGTATACCTACTACTGCAGTATCTGACTGCACTTGCAAGTTGTCTGATCTAGTATGGCCGCGCTTTAACGAACGTATGTTTTCATCATTATTATCATCATATCAGCTAGACATAGGTGTCCACTGCTAGAAATAGGTATTTTTGAATTACAGAAAATCGGAAAAATACCATAAATCAAGGAGGCATAAATAATTTCAGCTTCAATCCGCATCTAATTATTTTCTTAATTTTTTTGACATTAACTGTCGCTAAAATGACATTGTAACCATATTATCAACATATTTAATTAGTACGGGCCTTTAAGTCTTTGTGTCTCAATTCTCACATCTGCCGATAATTAACAAAAACTTTAACAATTTAGAACATTACGTTCATAAAGAGGTCTAAGCGATAACAATTGAACACACTCACCGCATACCCATCTGTTTATGAAAACTGCGTCAGGCACAGCAGAGGTGTGAGAGAACTTTTAATTAAACACTAATGCTATTCGCGAGCGAATTTATTTTAAGTTAGGGACGCGGGAACAACGGCGCGTCGATATTAAAGGTTTTAAAAGTTTTGATTTCTTTGTTTTTTATTAAAAGTTTGTCCGACGGGAGTTTTGGACTTGTGTATCTTTAGCAATAATGAAACATGGGCTACTGTTGGGGCTTTTAAATTTTGCTTTGGTTTTCGACTACTTAAGTAATTTTTATGTTTAAAAATACGAGTACAACTAACTGCATTTGAAATAATTATGATTTATTCAATAAAGTAATCAACACATGATGGTATGGTACACTTACTTGTTGTACAACTTACATGTTGTCTATTCTAGCCATATTTTTTTATATATTTCGGAGTTAATTCCTCAGTAAAAGTTGTTCGTCTTCATGTGTACTTTCACCCCCTGAAAATTGGTCAGAAAATCAAAAGCCAGCCCGTGTTTACACGATGATTGTAAGTAGGTTATTTAGGTTAGGTTATTAGGGTTATAGGTTTTTTTTTAAACAATGCCACCTATATTAATAGCGACAGTATACATATAGAAACAATCGGATAACACGAACTAGCAAGGAGTTATAGTTCTCATCGATATTAGCGTTTCCCCTCCCTAACCCACACATGGGCGGGATGAAGAAATTAATTCATATTTTACTTGTTCTAATGAAACAGCCGACTGACTTTCATTAACAACAACATATTTTAGTTCAACAACAACAATCGGTTTAGGAGGTTTCTGTAGTTGTTGTTTTGATGTCGGAGTTTGGTAAATACCATAGACGGGAAACGGGAGATTGCGTATTTACCTTTAGTGTGCAGGCAAAATGTGTCACAGTATATGTTTATAGATAACTATAGAACAATGCTCTGGTCCGTGTCACACTAATTTGTGTGCCGTGTCAAAAGGGGTAAGTATCCGTGACTTAAATATTTGTGTCTAATAATAAAAATATGTTTTATTTAATTTATATAAAAGCGACAGCAGTCGACGTGCAGCAGTGAAGTTTAGTGAGTAGCCGCTCGTAAAAATTTCAATTATAAAAAACACTTTATACCGTATAAGGAATTTCTCCTATATCGTGGGTACGTTAACCAACATAAAAACTCACAGACACAAACAGTCAGACCGAGAAAAACTATCTGTGGGCCATATAAATATTTGTTCCGTACGGGAATTTAACCCGCTATACGCAGTGCATCAGCCAATCGTTCAACCACTGCATAGTACATGACACTTACCATTTCTTCCACTCGTCAGCCTCAAAGCATTACACAAGCAATAACCTTAAAAGCTTATTAGTAATTTATTAAGCAGTTTTAAGCTAAACATCTCAACTGGCATCAGAGTTGGCACGCAGCTAAAAGTATCCACTTGCAATGGACTCGGTCGCTACGACCAAATTAAATGGCCCCATTAAGTGGCAGCCGGCCGGATTATGCACTTTGCGTCAATTGGTTAGGTACTAGCAAAAGGGATGACATTTTCTAAGTTGCACTTTTAGAGCACGCCAGTGTTTTAGGGTTGGAATCTCCGCTTACCACGTTTTTAATTTCAGTTTTTTCGTGTCAGCTGCATGGAATTTCTTGAGTAGTAATAGGCTATTTATATGGGCAAGAATCTTTTAGATTTTCTAGATCGTAGCAGGTGGCGTTCTCTGGTTTCTGCTTACCCTATGGGAAGAAGGCGTGAGTTTATGTTTGATTTATGATGTTAAACTAGATTTGATTTAAATCTCGTGATTATGAATAGAGTTCATGCAACCCTTTACATGGGCATTAATGCATACAAAGACTTTATCACACTACGGGTAAAACACTTCTAGCAATTCCTAACATTTCTTCATACTATAAAAAAACACATTAATTCTTTGCCTCTTTTTAATATATTGGTATGGACTATTATAGACACTTTATAGTGGTCTGATAACATGAATATCAATTTATTATAAGCCAGCCACCACGCTGTTAAATAAATCAGAATTTGTTGAAAACACGATTCCAAGCTGAAATCACGATAAAAAAAGTCGGGGTGAAACTTTGAACCCAGAAATAATGGTTCACTTTTGGTGCACATCTGTATTTTAGGGTTAAGTCTCCGCGTATGACGTTTTTAATTTCGGCTAGATTCTTTTTTCGTTTTAAAATTGTCGTCTTTGTCACTTTTGTGCTATGGCCAGCTTTTTACTAGGTCAGGAGCTTCAAGTAATATTCTATTTTAATGAGACTTTTGAAGGCTGATATTCATTTATCATTTATGAATACTAAAAACATATAAATAATATTTTTGTATCAAAATAAAACATTTCAAAATAGAAAAATAGTAACCCAATGGCATCCGATGGTCAGGGCTCCAGAGAAAGGAATCTTCTTACAATTTGCGCCATGACCAGAAAAAACCGGATTTTTAATCAAGCCTGTGATTCAACCCGCCATCGATAGCCTAAAAACCGTTGGTCCCGGCTGTCATTCGTAGATCTTTGAAAATCGTTAAGTAAAGTCAGAAGCCGAGAAATCTGACCACCAGTCTTACCAAGAGGTATTCTGTTACCCAGTAACTGGGTTCTGGAGGACAGATAGGCAGTCGCTCCATTTAAAACATTGGTAATCAGTAACATCCAGTTAGACTGGAAGCCGACCCCAACATTGTGAACAGTTGGGAAATGGCTAGGTAAATAGATAGTGGAGTGTATCTACATCATATTGTTTTTGGTGCTTGTTAGCAGTTAGTTGCTGCAAAAACGTCGCTTGTTATTTCTCAGTTTAAAATGAGATATAAACAAAGTTTTGCTGCAATTAAACTTTAAAGTTACCTAGGTTGTGTTTATTAATATTTTATACGAGAACTGCTCATTTGATTATTATAAAAAGTGAATTAGCGGCTTCATTATAGTGATGGCTCAGTGATTAAAGCGCCCGTCTCTCATGCACGAGGCTGTGGGTTCACAACCTGTCACGGGCAAGTACCAATGTAACTTTTTCTAATTCATATGTACTTCCTAAGTTCACATTGGACATCACTGACATCAGTAAAAGAAAACATCGTGAGGAAACCTGGACTTATATGTATAATGAATATAAACCTGAAATCGCCAATCCACCATGATCTAACGTGGTTATCAATGCTCCGGCCTTCTCTGTATAAAAAGACGCTTTTGCCCTTTAGTAGAACAATAATAGGCTGGCATTATTATTAATTTTTTATCATATATCGTAACGAAAACTTTTACGCAGGTTTCAGAACATAATTCCAGACCCCCCAAGGTTGCTGCGGGTTGTTCGAAAGAGATACCGCGCCCCCGGAACGCAAAGGGCACATGAAGGAACATAGACGGGTTTTAGTCAGTAAAAGTCTGACACTCCCTCCCGCCCCGCTCAGGGCGGGGGAAGTTATTTGATGATTTCCCGTCTAAAGACCCCCCAAGGTTAACATTTTAGGCAGGTTATTAAAAAATAACTACTTAAAATGTCCTTTCCACCCGTTATAGAACTTCAATATCTGAAACAATTCAATTTACTTTTCATCATGGTAGCAATCTGTAGGGACAAGAATATAGATTGATCTATTCTTAAATAAATATAGGTAATCATGTATACTTACTTGCCGAATATTTTACTTGTAAAGTAAAGTCCCATACGGACCTAGAATCAACATAATATATTATTATCCTTCATCGTCTACTCATATAGTACTTTCTATATACTTTTATTAGACAAACAGTATCATTGAAAGTTTTATTCTTAATAAAACAAGGAATGTTAACTAGATAACAGGATAAATACAAACAAGGGGGTTGGGGGAAAATGGCGTCCGGAAAAAACAGAATAGTTTTATTTTTTTACATCAAAACTTATTTGTACTGGCCTGTTACTTCGTTGTTCGAAAACATAGTACGAAGTGCTTTAATTTGTTTTTTTTTGTAAGCTTGTTATATTTATTTATGGTGGAAATTGTCTTTGTGTGATGTTATAGGTCATTGATTAATTTTATTTTATGCCAACTTCTGCCCGTAACTTTTCGGTACGGTAAATTTGAAAGTCAGTTATCATGGGGTTTCATTTTTAGAGCAGGACCCTAATTATTTTCCTAAATAAAAGATAGTTGTAAAGCTACCTGTTAGTGAATGTCCCGACAAAACCGGTACTGCCGTTTCGGAGATTAGTGGGAACAAACAGACGTACAAATAATAATTTTAAAATGTTTTTCTTATTGCGTGTATTTACCGTCTAAACATTCATATTTGTTTGTAAAAAAAGATGTTATTTTGACAGTGCAAACAGACATTTTAATTTTATTTATATAGATACCTAGGCATGAAACATACCTATTGATGATTTTAAGATGAATTTAAGGTCCTTTTTAGGGACACTGACATCGATAGGAAACGTAAATGGTTTGACGTTGATTTCCGATTACTCTAAGGCAAAAACATGTAGGAAAATCTTAACAAATGCGATACCGTCAAATAAACATAACAAAACACGGACATTCCGTACATATGGATCATGTAGAATTACGACCGGAGAATCGCAAACAAATAAATATGTTGTGTGTTGCATGCTTCAAAAGGTTGGCTGGAAATACCTACAAAGGGGGACGGTATTGTTCTGTTTTTCTTTTGTTTTTACCCGACTGAGGTGAAGCCCAAAAGTAGGGTTATGTGTTTGACCTGTATGCATGTATTTATGTACGGTAAGCAACAAAAGTCGATTAACAATTTTAATTTTACTTATCATTTAAATAGACAAGAAATAACACAATTCACTGCTGTTTAGAACTTTAGGCAATACCTAAGAGTTCATTTTATCTTAATTTTAGATCAATAAAGTTGAGTTAAGTTTAAGTGTTATTGGGTTTTTCTATGAAATTCTCAGTAGCAGCTCGGAGTTTGGATTTGTGTCCGGTTAATGGCAATAGACTAGCCTCCTATTACATGGGACCTAAATATACTGGCGAACTGTGGGTGTACATTGGTACACCTCTGCCTAACCCTTCGGGGAATACAGGCGTGATGGTTATTTTAGATCAATTTCGTACTTTCTTTAATTTTTTGTCCGATTTTGATAAATGATACGTCATTCGATTCGTCTTGAGGGCGCGTGTCAAGTGATTCTTTAAAAAAAACCTGACTCCCTAAAATTTTACTTTAATTAAAAACTAAAATTTAAAAAGGAACTCTACCTTAGATTTTTGTTAGTATGGTTAATCTAGCTTAGCCAAGAGATGATTAAGTGATTTCTGCTTTACCTGCAACTGCTAAGGGTTTGTAAGGGATTGGTGAATGTTATAAAGCACCTACAGACGTGTCTATAATTTTATAGATACCATTTTTATGAATACTTATAATACTCCGCCTTGAGCAAGCGCGGTCATCAATACTCATGTCTTTTCTTTATGAAAAGACCTTTGTCCTACCTATTTTCATTACAGTCTCACGACTTCCAAAATATAGACGAGTACCTATTGATTTGACACAATTGCCGAATAACTTAATATCCACGACCAAATTGCAGTGAAATGCCAATCGGCTAATCTAGTCCGGTATGATCGGGTGGTTATCCCGTATTAATTTCTCACCTAGGCATTAACGAACTGTCACTGATCCACAGTTTGAAGACAGCTTAGCCTCTCGGATAGTTTAATCAGAGGATTATTTAGGCACGAGTTAGCAATAACAATAATCAAACTACAGTACAGTCGCATGCTTTAAAAATTTCTTTTCGCTTCGCTGAACTACGCATTTACCTTTACACGTCTAAATATTCTATCAATCAAATTGAATCAATCTAACCCTACAGGTTCGACGGGGCTGACCTCAAAGGTTAAACATTCGGGCTGCCTGTCGCACCTCAAATATTTAAGGAACGGGATCGAGGATTTGTATTAAATTCCGCCAAGTTTTGTACGCAGATCAAGTGGAAGTGGTTCGGTTTAGATGATAATGTTTTCAGGGTTTTAGGGAAAAGCTATTATTATATTTTCCTTAATTCTAGAAAAATAACTATTGATCTAATGATGTAAGTAACCAGGATTTTATAAAAACTTAATTCAAAAGAGTGTCCGTGGAGTTTCTTATTTGTTCTTTTCCATAGAAACCTACCTTCGTTTCGGTTAGCAACGGCCTTAACAATTTAAAAGTGCCTGTACGTATTTAGAGTTCAATTCAAATTAATGGTTTGGCTTTAATCATACTATTTAAATATTCTTTTGCAAACAATTTGAAAATCTGTAAGATGTTGTTTTAATAATAATTTTAACTAGTGGTCAAAATTCGACCGTTATTATTATTTTAATTTGTAGATAAACAAAGACTTCTTCTTCATGTAAACTTTAACTATGCTAAATTCAAACTCTTAGGTGTAATATATAATAATTGGGTAGATGACACCACTAATCAATTGACGTACTTTTTATGAGCTGTCAAAACGCCATTCCCCCATAGATTTTCTATGATAATACTCAACTATGACGTCATTTTTTTGTCATCTCAATTCACTAACTATTTAATGATTTCAAAGCAACTAAAAATTGATGATAATAGTTATTCAAAAATTTATCGGGTTTTCAGGGCTAAAATAAAGTACTTTTTTTAGTGAAGTTGTGTCTTGGAATTATTGGTTAGTGGTGTCATCTACCCAATTGTAAATATAGGTGAGTTTTGGGAACTACTCATATATGTAGTAGGTATTGTGGATCGGGCTCGGACTTGTAAACAACGAATGTCGCCTTTTCTCGGAAGGCATTTAACATGACGCCGGTGTGGCTGGAAAATGGTGGAAAACTATAATATCTTTTATTTTATTTCAGAGATACAAAGTTTTGAATAAATGACATCAAACTACAATATAGGAAATAGTTTTAACCCTTTCATTAGGATGGAGTTACTCGGTGAAGGTAAGAAAAAAGTTTAATGTATAAATCGTGTAAAATGTTTAACGTTCAATTGTATGTATAAGTTTTTAAACGTTTTGGGGTTTACTTCACCTTATCACATTATTTATTGTACTTATAGGGAAATTCTTTTGTCAAATTTTAGTAAGGTTCTTCTTAATAGTTGGGATACTGAGAATTGCAGAAGAGTGTGTCACATTAGCCTGACGTTCACTTGCTCGAAGAATGTTTACCCGAATGATAGTTCGATTGAAGTACGTTCTTCAAATCAGCAATCATCTACTACTATTATAAATCAGAAAATTTGGATGGATGGATGTTTGTTACTCAATCACGGAAAAACAGCTGAACGGATCTGGATGAAATTGGGCATAGAAATAGATTCTAGTACGGAATAGCACATAAGCTACTTTTTTATTTTCGGCAAACTGTGGCTACGGCTCCTGTGAGATACTATATCAACTTTGACGCAGTTGTAGGCAGTAACTAGTAATACACAATTAACTTTAAAGTACAAATAAATATTTTATCGCTTTTCCAATATTAGGTCAGAGTAATTTGCTCCAACACTACAACACTCCTTGAAAGTGAAACATGAATAGCAGCCCTAATCTCCAGAGAGACGCGAACCTCCCATATAGTTCCCGACCTCGCCGCCACCTCCTGCACCCCGTGACCCCTCCACCAAAACAATGAGCGATCCATAACTAAACCGTGCGATTATAACCTACAACTTGATAATACCACCTAAGAACTTAAGACTGATAGTCCCAATATTTTACCAGTAACCCGAGTTCTAAGCCGGGCCCCATTATTATGTATGAAGTTTGAGGCATGTCTCAATTGTCCGTAAACAAACATAGGTACATTATGCGGAGGCACGATTCGTTTGCGATGCCCCGGACGGGGGTCTCGCGTCTAAGACGCGTTCACACGTCACGAGTGTGGCGACAGATGTTTGGGGTTCGCGTGGTTTCGTTTTTCTGGGTGTTGGCAAGCATTAAAATAAGCAGATCATCTGTATTGATGATTGGTGTGAAGTAGCTTGGATTGCAGTTGGTACTCTATCAGGATTATATTTACCTTTTTTTTTTTTTTTATACCACTGTAGGTGGCAAACAAGCTAACGGCCCGCCTGATGTTAAGTGGTTACCGCTGCCTATGGACACTTGCAACACCAAAGGCATCACTAATGCTGACTGAACAGGAGTCTTTCTGTTGTCTACTGAAGCTGAAAAAAAATATGATAGTTTATTTTGTAAGGTTACTTTTGAAGTTATTGGGTCTAAACTTATTTTTCTACAGCATTGTAAACTATTATTAAAGTAGTATGAACTTAGTGGAAATATCGGTATAATAATTAGATTAAGGTTGTAAACTTACGAGTTTTGGCAGTTTAGTAGCAAGTCTGTAGGACAAGTTCTAAAATACAGAAACAAAATAACGGACGTGAAAAGATATTTGGCTAATAAAATATTACATGCTCTTCCTATCAATGCGATGTTTTTATTCTGGACCTAACTCTTGTACTATATACATTCTGTATACAACCCCTTTATTGTTGGATGCACCCATAAACATAATATTTTGCATGCATTACATAGCGCGCTACTATAAATACCAATTTTTTAAACCAAAAATAAAAGTAGTTTCCCAGCAATATTTTTTGCCCAAAGGTACTTAGTAATTGCCTCGTTGGCCTAGTGTTCCTGAGCACGACTGCTACGCTAAAGGTCCTGGGTTCGCTTCCCAGGTCGAGCAAAAAGTGTTATTGGGTTTTTCTATGAAATTCTCAGTAGCACCTCGGAGTTTGGATTTGTGCCCGGTTAATGGCAATAGGCTCGCCCCCTATTACATGGGACCTAAATATACCAGCGAACTGTGGGTGTATATTGGTACACCTCTGCCTAACCCTACAGAATACAGGCGTGATGGATAGTACTTAGTTTGATGTGAGGTATGTAGTTAACGGTTATGTATTGTGTCAATCTACATCCCGTATAAGTAGATATACTTGACCCGGACAAAATTATCTAGAAAAATCAATCCTCTAATCATATTAGGCATCTACAAAATTTTCTAGTAAGGACACAAACTTCCAATTTGTTCAGAAAACCTTGCCAACTGTGCCTGCCTACTTTGGCATCCTATTCTCAAGTTAGAAGCCTGCCTTGTATGGTCTAATACGCATTGTATTTGAATGTTGTTATTTACATACAAATGCAACTGTTTTCATGCCATTTTCCGAACTGTGAAAAGCATTTTATTCTGTAAGGAGCGTCTGAGGTAAATAGTTTTTGGATAGTGAACGCTGATAGCTGTGTGCTTTTATTTGTAGTGAAAGTTTATATTATTTTACGGAACAATATTTTATTGTTTTAACATTACTGTGGAATGCGAAGTAATGTATCTAGTCAATGTCGTGATGGTTCAGTGGTTAGGGCGCCCGCCACTCGTGTATGAGGGTTCAAACCCGGGAAAGTACCAATGTGACTTTTTTAATTCATATGTACTTTCTAATTTTATCTTGGACATCACTCAAATTAATCTCTTAACAGTCGCATTAGGATAAATCCTGTAATAATGTGTAGTGTAAAATTTTATAAAAAAAATTACTTGTGATTTAAGTCTTCAGTTTATATTTATTGTGTTGGCGCCTTTACGACATATTACTTTGAATATATCTTAAAGAGTCTTACAATCGTGATATTCCACGAGCAGTGTCTTGACTAATGGAAAAACATATGAGCAACGAAAAAATACTATAAGACTTAATTTATTCCTTTCTAACGGAACCCTAAAAACACGTATAGACAAGACAAATCATAAAATATTTCCCATCAATGCTCTTAACACTTACGAGTAAAACTAAGCAAAAGCTTCTAGTTCTTTTTCAGTACAAAAACAGTATCTCCACACCTGTCGATAGTTGCCATACTTTCAGTATTTTTACGACGTCGGTCCTGCTTTATGTGCCCGTTGGGACTAGGGCCCAGTTTCTTTTGGTCCTTGGGTACGAGATCGGCAAGATACGTGGTGTACTGTATTTATTTAAAACAATTATTGTTTCTCAGTAGCAGCTCGGAGTTAGGATTTGTGCCCGGTTAATGGCAATAGGTTCGCCCCCTATTACATGGGATATATACATACCAGCGAACTGTGGGTTTTGTACACCACTGCCTAACTCTTTGGGGAATACAGTCGTCATGGTATGTATGTATGTATGTAATTATTGTTTTGTGGGGTTAGGTGATTTCAGTAGCAGTTGTATACATTTTTACACTAATATTATAAAGAGAAAAGATTTTTATTATTGTATGTAACAAATATAATTAAAAACTACTAGACCGATTTCAAAAATTGTTTTACGGTTAGAAAGCTACAACGGTTAGAAAGCTACATTATCATTGAGTAACATAGGCTATATAACATCACGCTACGATACACGGGAGCGGAGCAATAACCAAGGACGTAACGCGATGAAATAAGTCACGAAAGAAGTCCAGACAGTCCGCTAGTAGTAAATATTTCTATCTTTGTCGATTGTTTTTATCTTTATCTATAAATTATGAAGTATCACTAATAAATAACATAACATTAACATATTACCGAAATGAACTACATTATTAATATTCGCAGGTAACCCTCATACATCGCAAAACCAATATATTAAAGAATTAAAATAATGCCCGTATATCATGTTCATTCCGTAATCGGCTCATTGGAGCAGTGCAGTGGTAGAAATCAATTTAGTAAATTCACTAGCCAATTGTAAACATGTCAGGTAAATTAATTAATATTGTAAACGATTGTAATTCGCTAATTGAATGGAATCTCGTTTGGAATAATTGAAGGCGCGCTTAAGGTACAGACGTATTAATTGTGAACGAATTCAAAGGTGCTTAATGTATTGTATTCGTGGAGCTCTCTTTAGAAATCATTTTGTTCAGGAAATTGTCTACTCCTTATTAACCAACTACATAAAAAAAGTGCTAATGCATTCGATAACCTATATATATCAAAATTAATTGCCGTATGTATGTAATATTATCACTAAAAACATCCAAATCGATCGAGACGTTCTCATGTGATATGAGAACAACTCGACCGATTTTGATGTTTTTCTTTCGTTGTTCAAAAAAAGATTTTTGTTTTTATTGCATAAGTGAACTGCAGCCGTTCCAAGCTGGGGCGGGTCACTAGTCACACTATCACAATAATATTATAAAAGCGAAAGTTTGTGTCTCTTCTTCACGCTTAAACGGCTGAACGGATCTGGACGAAATTGATACTGTGATAGATTGTAGTTGTGAAATAAAACATAGGATACTATTTATCCCGGAAAAAGTACGGTTTCCGTGGGAAAATATAAATATTAACTTTTACGCGGAAAAAGTCGCGGGCCGCAGCTAGTTAATAATAAATATATTTACACTAATGTTCAGTGGTTTTTGGGCCTGTTTATGTCAATATTTTTTTTAATCCTCTCCTTTTTATTTATACCATTTTTGTACTCGTACCCAAGGACCATTCTAGGAAATATAAGGGCTATATTCTATTAAAATATAGCCCTTAACTATTGCTCATCCATCACAGTTTGGGGCAAACATCGAGTGGATTTGTTCGACGTAATTATTTAGAAACGTCCACAGCTGTGCTAGTTATTCCGTTGAATGTTTACTTGTCAACTGAATTTGATTTATATGTTTTAAATCTATTGCAATATTTTGGGGCCAAAGTTTGATTGAAGTCGCTTTTCATGACTTAGGGGCCAAAACTCGTTATAAAGGTGCACACTTTCGAATTGTATCAAAAGCAGTGCCAAATAAGCACAAAGTTATGATATTATATTGAAATATTTGAGAGGGTTTATGACGGATTTTTTTAGTACGAGTTTATTATGTAAGAAATCTGGTAGCTAAAACGACATTTAGCTTAAAAAGGAGAAGCTAACTGTAAAGTATTATTGGATTTTTTTTTATTATAATTTTTTATTTATCTCAACATTACTGGGTAGCCACTGGGTAACAAAACGCACGATCTTAAACAGATAAGCGTGAGTGAGGTAGGATAGGCTCTCTTGAATAGGACATGATAGAGCAACTAGCTTTAACTTTAAACTGCAACTTCTTGACACTTCAAAAGCACCTGTAAATGATCTAATTGAAATACATGCTTTGACTTTGACATGAAGTATAACAAAAGGTCAAGAAAAAACATTACATGAAATTACTTAAACTTGAAATATATGCTAAGAGGATGAACTAAATACTATGTTATATAAATTTACATTATCTACGAGGTAGCTACGTGTATGTAGCACGTACTATACTTGGCTGGCTCGTAATTACTGGCATTATCACGTGAGCTAATACACGATTAGCGCTGAGTGCGTGATATAGCGCCGCCGTGATAATATGCTGTTGTATTAGGGCACGCCCACGCGTCATGTTTGAGCTACCTCCTGCAGGTGTATTTTGCCGGTAGTAATTTGCTATACGATTACTTTGTTACAGATGACGAAAGAACCTTAGGCACTCCTATGGAAGCTGGGCGCAAGCCAATAGAATAAATAATCTGTTCACCTATGTAAGCGTTGTCAGTGGCAGCCATTAAATCTTTCTGCGTGTAGCTGTTAGGGCACGCAGGGCACGATGTGAGATGGGCCACTGTTTGTCGTTTGTTATGGCTAAATTCTGGGCAACAACAATATAATACCTATATTAAAGTTTGTCATTGAAACGCTAAGAAGAAGAACATCTATGTAAGCGTCATTAGGTGTGAAAATATTTCGAAAAATGTAGGTAAAGTAGAGGTGATTTGGCAGATTAAGGGTCATATTAGAATGCTGCTACTCAGAATTCCATAAAAAAACCCAATAACACTTTTTGCTCGACCTGGGAATCGAACCCAGGACCTCTAACGTAGCAGTCGTGCTTAGGACCACTAGGCTAACGAGGCAGTTCAATACTTTTGATCTTAATCCCATTTTGACCAAGATTCTTAATCACAAATTGTCACGTAAATAATTTTATCCAATCTTTTCTCGCCACCAAAAATTATCATAATTATCTTCTCTTAGACAAGTAAAGGAAATTAAACACAGACATTACTTTGAGTAACACCTGATAGAAACAGTAAAGATTGCCGCAATTACTGGCAGGTTATTAAAGTTTACTACTTAGAGACCCTTCAACTTAATGATCTTGGCTTGAGTGAAGAATCAAACCGGGATTTAGGTAAAACTGGAAGTGTCGGAGAAAATAAAGTATAGTATACGCTAGTGCGTTCAACTAGAGTAACTACGATTTTGGTTTTTATAATGTGAAGACGACGGCGGTGTTTGGTATTATTTTATATGATACTAGCTCTTACCCGCGACTTTTGCCGCGTCAAAGTTGATATATTATCCCACGGGAACCGTAATATATTTTTTCCACACTGCTTTTACCGCTTTGCCAAATTTCATCCAGATCCGTTCAGCCTTTTAAGCGTGAAGAAGAGACAAACACATTAACGCCTTTATAATATTTGCGTGATCAACGCATAATTTTTTAATGTAAGAATTAATAATAAACGAGCTTAAAATTGCCATACCTAGTGACCAAACCCACGACCAGTCTTAGCATTTGGTCTAACAATTTGTGCATTAAGAAGACAGTTTATTTATGTATTTATTTAACAATACAAGACACTCTTAATCCAAAAAGACCGAATTTTTCTATGCCACTTCCAGTCACATGACAATGTAGGTTAAAAGCTCTCGAGAAGATACGGTAATGAGCCCCCCTATCTCGCCCATTGACTCCGTAAGATTACTTGATAAGCCCCCAATATTTACTTAACGCATAAATTCATAGAAATTAACTTTATTTTACATACATTTTGGGTGTTTTGGGAGTCTTTGCTAGTCTTATCAGGATTTCTTAATATTCAGTGGGAGTGGAAACAAGACAGTTGCATAAACCTGAGCTATTTTGAAGAGATATTGGCTTTAATACAAGGAAGCGATAAGATCTGATCTATAAAAGAGACATCAGGGACCACCGGGAACTCGCTTCCTCAAAATGTTTGCATGGCTATAACGACAGTAACTACCATCAGGTCTGGTTTAGGCATGCGGGATTTGTATTTGTGCATAATATTTTTTTCCGGGCGAATTTCGGTCACCGTGGCTAATCTTAATGGAGACTAGCCATGCTACAGATATTATAGTGCACAAGTGTGTCCGAAAACACAGGTACACTTTCTCTTCTCTCACTCTCATAGTCTGATGAGACGGCAATTTAGACGAAAAAGGTCAGGTGCAGGTCCAACGTCTTTACGTGCTCTCCGAGGCACGGGGGTATAACACCACCAACTTCCAAACACAGAGCTGGTCCTGAGAAATTCCTAGTGAAAAACGCCAACTATAACATAACATAACATACCATCACGCCTTAGGCAGAGGTGTACCAATTTACACTCACAGTTCGCCGGTATGTTTCTACTACTAGGTCTCATGTAATAGGGGGCGAGCCTTTTGCCATATGCCAACTACTCTACTATCACTATTACTCTTACCCGATTTGGAGATCGAACCTAGAACCCTACGCTCAGCAGTTAGATATTGCAAATGCTTATAGGCCAAGATAACTTGGCCTATAAACATCTGCAATAGTTTGAAAGTAAGTGGTCACCAACTTATCATAAAATGGGCCAGAAACATGACTGCCAAATAAATAAAAACTATGCGATAACGTCAAAGCTAACAAACAAAGCTATGTACAAAAGGTATTTTTCTCTAAGAAAACAAATACGGAGATATAAGTTCAGCACATAAATTATCCTTACTCAATGTTTTAAGCAAGAACGCACTGAGTGGCAGAGCGGTTCCAAGTTTGTTTATAAATTTAACAAAAAGAAAAGTATGTCTCGCTCTTGCCCCTTGGAACTTCATCAAAGTTTTCCCTTTACATTTATTCCTGTTTTTGAGATACAACCTTCAGTAGAAATTAGCTTAGGTATGTACGGGACGTAAATATTTTGTTCTTCAAATGTGTTTTGCTTGAATATTATTCATGAATTCTTTGCTTCTATTTGGATGTTGGTGTTGTAGAGGCTCTGGATGACTCAGTCACACAAAACTTTATTTAATGTCTCCATGTCTATGAGATAAATACTATTTTTAAATTAAGAAAGATTTACAGACCGTTACTACGCCTGACGGCTAACATATAATAAAACTATTTATAAAATATTTGATTCAAAATCACAAATTACAAGAAATAAATGTTTCAATCATAGTAAATTGAAATTAATCTCAGTACCACAAGTAATCCCACGTCTTGGGGTTCCTACAATACTCAGGTCATGAAATATGTCATCACTATTTTCACCTAGAATTTGTTGAACGTCCGTCCAAATTAGAATTTGTGCGTAAACTAACTAAATGCAGTTAGGAATAAGTATTTTACATGCATCCTTTGCCCAAGCTTTTGCCCAATTTTGTTGGGGTCATCTTCCAGTCTATTAGGCTGTAACAGAATACTAGTATTTTACATGAAGCGACTGCCTCCACAATCCAGCTACTGGGTAACACAATACCCCATGGTAAGACTGGTTGTCAGACTTTCGAGCTTTGACTAGTAACGAGTATTATGTGCTTTCCGAGATATAACCAATTTTAAAATCCGGGCTGCTACTGAGTCCTATTATAAAAAATAAATAACAGACAACAATAAAAAGAGAAAAAAAAATAAAAAACAGAAAAACAGTTTACCTGACCTGGGAACGAAACCAAAGTCTCACGCTCAGGAGTTGTGCTTGCGACCGTGAGACCAACAAGGTAGAATTTTAAATGAAATAAAATACCTATGTCCTTATCATGTTAGACCGAAGCTAGAAAGTGTTACCTCATCTTGTTAAATCTAGCAACCTCTAAATGAACAAACTACTCTCCAAATCTATTTCAAAAGCACACTAAAGCCACATTAAAATCTTAGCTCCCCTGTCAAAGCCACGTGTTCAAAGCTGCATTACAAATTTCATAATGAATACAAGTTTGCTTAGTCCCCCCGGGTCCTTGGTTCCGCGCCGCTTTGAGCGCACTGGTCTAGGAAACAACCGCTTACTTATTTAATTCTTTTGTACCTACATGTTAAGAATATTGCTTCGGAGAAATCGTTGGCAAATGTTTACTGTGGCTGCGAAACTATTCAATGGAGGAAAAGGATGTTATTTTGAGTTCGTTTTGTTTGAGTTTTGAAAGGCCTTGTTTGTTGGAATTAGTTTGGTTTGAACTTATTTAATGTATAGTATTCTTTACTCTTTTTTGTGTAACGTCAAAGTAAAGTCATTTATTTCAATTAGATCATTAAAGGCCTATTCAGACCTAAGCGGTATTCGCTACCGCCTGCGGCAGAGAAAACCCAGTGGGTATGCGGTAATATTACTGTTCAGACCTAAGCGGTATTCGCTACCGTCCGTAACCCGCGCGGTATGTACCTCTACCCACAGCGGCAGCGAATATCGCTCAGGTCGCTGTAGCCGCGGTACTTGATACTAAATACTTGAGCGAAACCCGCGCGGTATGTACCTCTACCCACAGCGGCAGCGAATATCGCTCAGGTTTGAATAGGCCTTAAAGAGCACTTTTCATCGTGACTTATAAGTGGATATTTTTGTATGCCCTTGTAATAGTGTTGTACACAGGATGAAATTACATAAGCAATTAAATTACCACAAACAAGTTTTAATATGTAAAAAAAACAAAGAAAAAATACAAACTCATAACTAACCGACCCCGTAATTGCCCACTTCATAATTATAAACATTATTTAACAAAAATGAACAAAGAACAAATTGCACCAACGTAAACATTACCTACAAAATTGTCACAGACTACAAAACCAGTCTACCTCATCCTTATAAAAACAAAGTAGCAACGTCTCTCTTCCCTCCCATTATGCGTGACAGGAGTGACAGAAGCTTCACGCTGCTACCTATTTACATACAACCTTTCACCTTATCAGTGGCGGTCGTGAATTATGACTGTCTTGTCACATGTCGCCGTGGAGCGACAAGCTTCGGAGTTGCGGGTACACACGGCGGAAGATGGGGTACACATGTCGACATCTGATAATGATTACTTAAAGGTAACATTGTATTTGAACTTTAAAGCAAATTGAAGATATGTGTCCTTTATAAATAGATATAATAAAATAAAAACTAACTAACTAACATTATAATTATATTTTTCTTACTCCTCCGCTAAGCTTTTCTGATTAATTTCGTTGCGGGATCCAAGACAGTTGAATCGTTTCTCTGGGCTTCATTGTCTCGGCGCTTTTCTTGAGGTCGCCACTTGATTCTGGCTTACAGAAGTTGCAGTGGTTTGGGAACAGTGTGGCGGGCTTGTCCCATAAAAAAATAGATATAAAGATGTTGAATTCTCAGTAACAGTTCGGGGTTAGGATTTGCGCCCGGTTACTGGCAATAGGCTCGCATCCTATTACATGGGACCTAAATATACCCGTGAACTGTGGGTGTACATTATTACACCTCTGCCGAACCCTACGGGGAATATAGGCGTGGTTTTATGTAATGTTATCTATGCTTAATATTATAAAGACGAAAGATTTTTTGTTTGTTTGTAACGAAGAGACTCCAAAACTACTGGACCGATGTAAACAATTAAACAATATAACATCACGCTACGAATCACGGGGGCAAAGCAGTAACCAATGACATAACGCAGGTGATATAAGCCACGAGGACAAAGTCGCAGGCAGTTGTCTAGTGTTTTTATAAATAGCATCTTGCTCACGACTTCATCCGCGTGAAGTGAAGTATACCATAAAACATATCTTATGACATATAACAATAGTATAACTTTCTATCAGTAAAAGAACTTTTAGTAAAAGGACCAGTATTTCCAAAGATTACTACTTTCAAACGAATAATATTACCTCTTTATAATAATAGTATATATGTAAAAAATGTAATTCTCCAGACCGATTCCGGCCACGGCGGCTAATCTTAATGCAGACTAGCCACGTACGCAGGAGATATTATAGTGCACAAGTGTGTGCGCAAACACAGGTGCACTCCCTCTTCCCTAACTCTCATAACCCGATGGGACGGCAATCCGACACGACCGGAGAGAGATCAGGCGCAGGACCAACTGCTTTACGTGCTTTCCGAGGCACGGGGGTGTCTTACCACCAACTTCCAAACTCCGGGCTGTTACTGAGAAATTCCTAATGGAAAAACCCAATAACACTTTTTGCCCGACCTGGGAATCGAACCCGGGACCCCTTGCTCAGCCTGCAGTCGCGCTTCCGACCACGAGACCAACGGGGCAGTCAATAGTATATATAACAGTTCTTCTAACAGAACCGCTCTTTGAAGATGACATTCCATTTGATTTATAAAAAATATCTTTAATTACACATTAAAGCTACAAAAAATATATACTACCTAGTTGGTTAAATAAATAAAACTTCAGGACTGAAAATGATTAAAATCAACTGGTCCATGTAGGTACCATATTCTCTCTCGCTGCGAAATGAATGCATCCTATTGTTCTGATTCAACCTCTAAGTACTATGCAAGTGACAGCACGAGTTATGAAGTGCTACTGAGTACATTATCTCGAAAAGATGTTGGTTAAATTCACACTATACAAGATGTAATTGAATAAAATAAAAGCCTGAAAAGTGTTTGGTATTAAGTTTTTTTTCGAGCTACCTAAACACAAATGTACAAATCAGCTGCTCATGTAAATCGGTAAAAATATGATATGTCTGATTCTCAGACCAACAAAAAAAGAAAGACGGCGCGCCGCGAACATCAAAAGTGAAGCCACTTTTTTATCTATGTGTGTATCGAAGGGTTGCCATTTGTTAAATTTTTTCCCTATAATTTGGGGATATTTTTGTGGGTAGCACTAGGATAATAATGTACGAGTAAGATATTGTTGAGTATGGTATTGTACCACAATAGTTGCGAAGGCTTTTCTACTCCAAAAAAAAACGTATATTTTCAATCAACTTTATTAAATTCAAAAAGCCATCGAAAACCACGCTGGTTTTCGATGGCAACCATTCTGGATCATTCCGACTATTTCTTGTAGCTACTATCCATTTATTTTTTATTTCATTATTAATTGGAAACCTAAAATATTAAATACATAAAAAGAAAAAAACTAGTAGTAAGAAATCATAATTATTTATATTAACCGAATGGGGAAATTTTAAATCGTATTATGGCAACCCTCACACTTTATGTCACTGCTTTCGTTCGTTGAGGTTTTGTGTTCCGAGTAACCTAAAATTCACAGTTTATTAATAGAGAAACGATGTTATTTCATGTACTTACAAGTGAAAAGTGATTCCGTGAGACTTTTTATGTAATTTGCTGTTGTTTTTGCAACTTTTCACTACACAGGAAGGCATAATTCTATGTTTTAAATCTAAGTTTACTTGACGGCGACTCGTGACGTACTAAGAGTGATGAGCATGGTTTTAGTGTAGGTGTGTGCGTGAGCGTGTATGTTTACTTGCAGGAGCACGGTTTTATGGCTTCACTTTTGATGTTCGCGGCGCGCCGTCTTTCTTTTTTTGTTGGTCTGAGGTCTGATTGGTAAAAATATAAGTAAAATATACCGGTATCTTCAATCAAATATTACAAGTTAAAGACACACTTCCCAGTTCGATTGCATGGTTTGAGGCGTGTCATGTCCTAAATCTAAAAAACTAAAAAGCTTTAAGTGTTTAAGAAAATATTAAATGTATTTATATTTCCAGTCAAAAGCTTGATTGCATTGGTAAAATGACGTTTTTTTTTTATTGGCCAATAGTCATCGAGACATTTTAAAAGGAGGTTCTAAATAATTTAAAGTAGTTTCCACTTTAGGCCGTAAGACCCTTCCGTAGCAGAAAATTACAGATACGAGTTCAGCATAAGTATTCATAATACAGTACATATGGTAAGAACATACAGTAGTAAACATACTTCGTAGTTAAATTCAATTTGCCTGTTTATGGGCGCGTGCGGCATTTTAATCTTAATACGCGTTCCTTGTCAGCGCCACGCTTTGCTACGTTTTAGCGGCTCGGCTGCGGTCTGCCTGGATGTGGGGCCGTGTTTATAATTACAGTTTCACTCTGATATAATTAGATAGACATTTTTTATACACTTTAATATATGAGGCTGGAACCATGAAATCTCTATTCTCATTATGTCTTTCCTCGTCTATGAAAAATCTTGTTGTGTTCTTCATTATCGTGTTGGCAGTAAGGTCTAAACGACTCCACAAACCCTAGTGTCAGAGTTTCTAAACCGCCTCAAGGGCCTCTGATATGCTCTGCATTACCGATGTCAGTGATGTCCAAGATAAACTTAGAAAGTACATATGAATTAGAAAAAATTACATTGGTACTTGCGCGTGCCCGGTAGCGAACCCGCAACCTCGTGCATGATAGGCGGACGCCTTAACCATTGGGCCATCACGACACTTCGACGATCTTGTTGTGATATGGAGGTTTTTAACTTGACTTTGGAGGTTTTATACTTTAGGCTGAAGGCCTGAAGGCCTGTATTAGGTACGTACTTACTTAGTGACTGCCTCGTTAGCCTAGTGGTCTTAAGCGCGACTGCTACGCTAGAGGTCTTGGGTTCGATTCCCAGGTCGCGCAAAGTGCTACTAGTTGTTTCTATGTTTTCAGTAGCAACTAGGAGTTGAGGATTTGTGCCCGGTTAATGGCAATAAGATCGCCTCCTATTACATGGGACCTAAACATACAGTGGTACACCTCTGCCTAACCCTTCGGGGAGTACAAGCGTGATAGTGTGTGTGTGTGTGTGTATGTAGGACCATTAATAAGAACGATAAATCTTGATCTTCGCAACTTACACTTGATTTGTGATAGCAAGAACCTCAGTCACTTCAAGCAGATGTGCAATAAAACCTGGTTCAGATACGTAGATTGTAAAAATAAGATTGGGAACGTTGTGTCTGCTCCACAGTTCGCCGGAATACTTCGCGCTGGTCGGCTCAAAGGACCAGAAGATAGCGATTTGGTCCTTGAGAAGTTGAAACATTTTAAGGTCTTATAATGGTTATGTAGAATATTCTTTTCTGTATCTACTATTATAAAATTGAAGAGTATGTTTTTTTTTGAACATGCTAATACCAGGAAGTGCTGGTTCAATTTGAAAAAAATCTTGTGTTATAAAGCCCGTTACGCATGTGCATCACGCTACGACCGACGTGAGCGGAGCACTAGGTATCATTTTTTGTTTCATTTGTGCGGCACTGCGACCATAGCTGATCTATTGCGATGCGATGCGATGCGCATCTTTTATGTTTAGAGATCGCCAGCAAACCCAGCAGCTGGATGAACTGCTTTGGGGCAATCTCCATTAATTTATCCGGGCTTAATAGGTGTCTAAATGTAGGTGCGAGCACTACGTATCTAAAGATGTAATTTAGAATTGTTTTTGCTGCAGATCATTGATCTGTTTTTACTGTCTATTAATATAACACACTTGAAACATTGAATTAGTTGGACGTAATTAATCGAATTATTGAGCAATTGTAGGTTAGCTCGTTTTAGTAGAACTAAGCTCCATTTGTTCAAACCGCTTCAGGCTCTACCTTGGCCACCCATCCGAAACGTGAACACAATATAATGAGGGAGTGAAGCCTCAGAGAGCAAAGTTTGGAGCGGACTCAAAAGTGCTCCCAGTAATTTTTCCTGCTTGATTTAAAACGATCGCATTGTAACAGAGTTTTTTGGTCGTCCATTCTGTTCGCAATTGTGTTTTGTAGTTGTTATATGAGTTTTTTGACCAAATTTTGAGAACAGAGGATGAAATTTGTAGCCGGCCTAGAGCTTTTATTCGACCTTTATCTATACTCATATGAAGGTAAGGAGCTTTTTAATTTGTTTGTTTAAATGTGCTAAGTCAGAATTAAAATATCTTTTTGTGTATGATAGCCAGATTTATAAAGAATAGTATAAGCGTAACGCAAAAGGAACAGTAACTAAACACGTAAGTTGACCCAAGTGAAAAAATCATAATATTCTCACGAAAGAATTTCATTCACGGCGGTAAATCTTTACGTAGACTAGCCAACTTCATAGGAACTTCAATAGGGCAAAAGTGTGTACGCAAAAACACGTGTACCTACTCTCTTGTTTCTCTTTCTCATATACTGATGGGACGGCAATTCGACACAACTTTGGAGAGATCAGGGTCAAGACCTTTACGTCTTCACGGAAAGTTTTGAGACAGGTGTCACACCTCCGATATCCTACTATTGAGAAATTCCAAATAGAAAAACCTAGCTTGTAAGGAATAAATAACACGTGGAAAATTATTTTGCACGCAATTTTCAACTCTATACTATTTATTTTTAATTCTTTATCAATAAAAACTGCTCAAGCAGCTTTTAAGCTAACTCAATAGCTGAAAGCCTTCACCTTTAAACTGTAAACCCAACATTTCCTTCTAAATTACTCGATCAAATAATAAAAACATCTAAAGTTAAGCAATACGGCTTGCAGGCGCCCGCGGCCCTAGAAATGCATGAAATGAAACATGTATAAAGTGTTGCACAAAGGAGTCGCCTTAATGCGTGGAGCACCAGCCTCGGCGTTACCGTATAATATTCTACTGAGACGCTACCACTAGGAAATTGTCGAGGTAAGTGGAGGATTTTGAAGGAAAACGGTAAAATATAGATGTTTTTTTGAAGAAATTGGTCCTTGTGTCGGTAAATAATGGTCCTTTTGGTTTTTTAGCTCAAAATGGGTTCTCTTTTTTTATTCATTTTAAGGGTTTTGCACCCAAAGCTAGTCAAACGGAAGTCTACTACTAAAACTTTGCTGTATATCCGTCCATCATCGTTAGTATGTTTTGTGACGTAGATAATAGATAGACAGCTGAAATTATATTTTGTATGTAGTGTTAAATATACAAGAGAATACGGGACCATTTTATACTTTCCATTGTTGCAAAAAGATTTGGCTAATGTCTTACAGTCGGCCGCCTGCCTTACACCAACCCTCTTTGGGAATGCTATTGCTGGTGGTTTACCCTCCACCGCATGGTTGACCCAAGGGACCATTTTAGCAATAATAAAACGTGTGTCGTAACTTAACTTACTTTTAATATTTGCACTCCTAAAGCAAAACAAACAATTATTTCGAAACGATTCCTTTCAACGAGGAACTAGGTACTCCTTAACTAACAGTCCCTACCTAATGTACACAGAACTAGGTAATTATCCTTCGGCACTTAGTCGGTGTGACCGAACTCTTCAATTACCTTGTCGTGCCTTTTAATCCAAAAAGCGTCACCACTAAGAATGGTTTTCGCAGACGAATGGTTTACTAGTTCACATTTGTTAAGGTATTTATACTAGTAAGGTATTTATAATATATTAACTTAAAACTTTAATTCGTAAGGAACTTACGAATTAAAATTTTAAGTTAATCAATTATCATTGTCATAAGTCTATTGAAGGGGTCAAAACTCTTTTAAATTGCTACTTTTACAAAAGACTCCTATTAATTTTTGTTTACGGGGAAAGGATGATGCCAGAGTTTCTATGAAATCTGGTCCCACCTTCCAATAGCTATGTGTGTTACATCGTTGGATAGGTAATTTTAAGCTGAATAAAAGTTACTATGGCGCCAAGTTCCAAATCTTAGTCCGTTCAGAGTTATTATTTAATAAACATGGCAGTTTCTATGAAATCTGGTCCACCTTCCAATAGCTATGTGTGTTACATCGTTGGATAGGTAATTTTAAGCTGAATAAAAGTTACTATGGCGCCAAGTTCCAAATCTTAGTCCGTTCAGAGTTATTATTTAATAAACATGGCAGTTTCTATGAAATCTGGTCCACCTTCCAATAGCTATGTGTGTTACATCGTTGGATAGGTAATTTTGAGCTGAATAAAAGTTACTATGGCGCCAAGTTCCAAATCTTAGTCCGTTCAGAGTTATTATTTAATAAACATTGCAGTTTCTATGAAATCTGGTCCACCTTCCAATAGCTATGTGTGTTACATCGTTGGATAGGTAATTTTGAGCTGAATAAAAGTTACTATGGCGCCAAGTTCCAAATCTTAGTCCGTTCAGAGTTATTATTTAATAAACATGGCAGTTTCTATGAAATCTGGTCCACCTTCCAATAGTTATGTGTGTTACATCGTTGGATAGGTATTTTTGAGCTGAATAAAAGTTACTATGGCGCCAAGTTCCAAATCTTAGTCCGTTCAGAGTTATTATTTAATAAACTTGGCAGTTTCTATGAAATCTGGTCCACCTTCCAATAGCTATGTGTGTTACATCGTTGGATAGGTAATTTTGAGCTAATTATTATTATTATTATTTATTTAATCATCGTTGTCTACAACGACGTTATTTAAAAATAAGGCTGGATCTACAAATCCCGCATGCCTGGCGTGCCCTAGGTACCAAACGATTGAAACGATATGCGCACAGGTCCCTACAGTACGTCGTCCCGTTATACAGGTACAATATCTTTGGATAATATCGTTGTTGCGAACTAATAAGTAACAGTAGTACTTTCTAGCTCTCACGTGTCGCGACTGTATACGACCACGTAAGAGCCAAGTATCCTCATCAATGCCAAAATCAGGTAAATCCTCCAGTGCATCTTCTCGGAATATTTCTATTGTATACATTCCATTTTGTAGATGTTCGCTGCAGTAAGATTTCGCTAACTTCAGTTGGTAAGTTCCCAAAGCTAACAAAATGATTTGTTCTTCACTGAATCTCGGAAAATCAATATCAGTTGCTCCTACTCTTCTAAAATCAGCTCTTCTGCTGTTTTATCGTTTCCGTTCCACATATTCATATAAAATATTACGGGTATATAACTTCAGCCTTATTTCGGTGACGATAGCTTCTGCATATTGACTATCTTCGATGGGTATATGAAAGTGGTTTGTAATAGCAGCAGCTATCCTAAACTCAGAAAACATATGCGGCAACGCATTGTTGAAATATTTTTGGCGAAACAGTTTAAAATCCCGTTTGAACCTGCCGTTAACCACTTCCACTACCCAGCGGCAAATAGTGACCAATCGAGATTCGTTGGCTTGGTCAGTAGTAAGTTGGGATTCGTGTCTATCCTTTGAAGGCGGGACGTGGTATTCAAAAAAAAAAAAAACCTGGCAAAGCACAAGAAAGTCTACTGTGCTTTCGTAGACTTGGAGAAGTCCAAGTCTACGAAAGCACAGTAGACTGCAGCGAACATCTACAAAATGGAATGTATACAATAGAAATATTCCGAGAAGCTGCACTGGAGGATTTACCTGATTTTGGCATTGATGAGGATACTTGGCTCTTACGTGGTCGTATACAGTCGCGACACGTGAGAGCTAGAAAGTACTACTGTTACTTATTAGTTCGCAACAACGATATTATCCAAAGATATTGTACCTGTATAACGGGACGACGTACTGTAGGGACCTGTGCGCATATCGTTTCAATCGTTTGGTACCTAGGGCACGCCAGGCATGCGGGATTTGTAGGTCCAGCCTTATTTTTAAATAACGTCGTTGTAGACAACGATGATTAAATAAATAATAATAATAATAATTAGCTCAAAATTACCTATCCAACGATGTAACACACATAGCTATTGGAAGGTGGGACCAGATTTCATAGAAACTGCCATGTTTATTAAATAATAACTCTGAACGGACTAAGATTTGGAACTTGGCGCCATAGTAACTTTTATTCAGCTCAAAAATACCTATCCAACGATGTAACACACATAGCTATTGGAAGGTGGACCAGATTTCATAGAAACTGCCATGTTTATTAAATAATAACTCTGAACGGACTAAGATTTGGAACTTGGCGCCATAGTAACTTTTATTCAGCTCAAAAATACCTATCCAACGATGTAACACACATAGCTATTGGAAGGTGGACCAGATTTCATAGAAACTGCCATGTTTATTAAATAATAACTCTGAACGGACTAAGATTTGGAACTTGGCGCCATAGTAACTTTTATTCAGCTCAAAAATACCTATCCAACGATGTAACACACATAGCTATTGGAAGGTGGGACCAGAATTTGCATCCTCCTTTTTAAGCGGCATCAGCAAACCACAGAACGTGGCAATGTTACCAGCCTTTTCGGCACTTGTCTCATTAACAACGATGTGGATGAGATTGTGATAACATATGAGCTCGCCCCTCTCTTGTAACTTGTACATAATATTTTAATTTTTTGTAGAAGTATTAGATATTTTTAGATCTAGGTTTAAGTTAGAAAAATACCTTGTTTGTTTCTTTATTTTACACATTATAATACACCTAGAAACATCCAGCAGACCATCCTTCCGTCCAACTAAACGAGTACCATCCAACACCACAATTCAACTTGAAATGACTTACCATAGTTAGCATAGCCCGAATATTTCTCTCCATTCCCAAAGACACGTTCAAACAGCACAGACCGCAGTCGGTCTGCTAAATCAACAGTGAATCATATCTGTCGGCCACCTTTAAAAGCAATACGACACACACGTAAATCAGAATCACACCTCTCACGTTTGCAACCGCACAAATACAGCCGGTTACAGTTGACGTTCGATGTGTTGCCAACGTTGTACTACATTGTATACAGTACTGTACTTGAGTACACGTTGACGCTAAACGTTTTGTTGGACAAGGAATGTTTTACAACACAAAAGTCGAAGTTGAAAACTTCAATTCGAACTGCCTCGTTAGCCTAGTGGTCTTAAGCACGATTGGCACGCTAGAGGTCTTGGGATTGATTCCAAGGTGGATCAAAAAGTGTTGTTGGATATTTCTATGTAATTCTGAGTAGCAGCACGTAGTTAGGATTTGTGCCCGGTTAATGACAATAGCCTCGCCTCTTATTTCATGGGACCTCAACATACTGTGTGTGAACTGTGGGTGTTCATTGGGGCCCCCCTGCCTTACCCTTGGGGGAATACGGGCATGATGGTGATGGTATGGAAGTCGAAATTTAGAACGCTTTCAATTTGCCTCTTTGAGTGGTGATGCTTAAAATACGCCCGACGTACGGTGCTAAGATAACATCCACCTTTCACTTTACTGAGTAGATGATAGTTTAGGATAGCATGATCTCACCAGTTGAGGATCACGGAATACGTCTACGATCTTGGGATCCCCGGCGTAAGTTAGACGTTTTTTAGTCAGTAAGAGTCTGACAGATGTCCGCCCCCCCAGAGCGATGGACATTTACTAGCATTTTCCGCACCGAAACAAAAATGAAGGCTCGCATGATCTACCTGTAAAAAAAAACTTACCCACACTAGAAAACTGCACTGTATGTTTATAAACACCATGTATACAAACCACCATACATCAACAAACATCAGTCTGTACGTCATACAAAAAAAAAACACACAAAAAAAAAACACAAAAACAAATATTTACAAATACAAATACAAATAATATTATATATTAATATTATAATATTTACAAATATTTGTTGCATACAGCATCAGCTCAGCCAAGCACAAGTTTAACTACTACCGGGTCTTCGTACATAGCAGGGGTTGCCAACCAGTCGATCGCGGCTATTAGTCGGGTTGAACCAACGTTCACACTATTATAAGTAGTTATGCACTAACACTAATCTTTCCCTGTTTTTCACTGATCTTTTCTTGTAGGATGAGTGAAAGGCGACTAACAAAAGGGATTTATATGGCAGATGTGAGTGGCAATGCCGGGAGGGGACGCCCTAGAAAGACCTACCTTGACCTTATCGGTGAGGTTCTTCAGGAAGGTCAGGTGCGCAGTACTCGTAACCGGCGTGCTTGTATGACCAGATGTATGAATGTGGACGAGGCGAAAGGAGTGTGTAAGGATTGTAGCAGGTGGCGGTCCGTGGTTTCTGCCTACCCCCATGGGAAAAAGGCGTGAGTTTATGTATATATGTATGTACTAATCTTCAATTTTGTCGTTTTCTTCTTAATTAATTCGTAATTGTATGTAAGTAGGTATCTTATGTTAATATAAGTTTTGAAGAATTACTGAAGATTATGTAATAGGTACATCGCACAGAGTCTTATCAATAAACAGTAGGTCTTGGATCTAATCAAGTTGGCTACCCCTGGTATATAGTTAGTTCTTGCCGAAGCAGATTTAATCACCGTGTCTTGTGCAATATGTACTACTAACACGGGTACCTGGGAAAGCCTCCACTAAATCACTTTATAACAATGTGGCAAGCGCCTCCGTTACCCTGTCACGCCAAGGTAAGTTCAAACAAAATTTAATTGGTCCTCTATTTTACAAACAACCGTTCGAATCGAACCAATTATCGTTTTCGCGTTCGAATATCGAAAGTTTGTAGCAGGTGCGCGTAACGTCTCGGTTTGAGGAAGAGGAGGTAGCGGGCAGGGTAATAGGTACCTTTTGTACCTTCGAAGTAAAAGTGACGGTAGAAAGGGACTTAAAGGTGTGTTCTAAAGTGTCTGGTCGGACTGCCACGTTGGCTTGGTCTTGATTTCGATTTCCAGGTCAAGCAAAGTGTTATTGGGTTTTTCTATGAAATTCTCAGTAGCAGGTCGGAGTTAAGATTTGTGCCCGGTTAATGGCAATAGACTCGCCCCTATTACATGGGACGTAAACTTACTGGCGAACTGTGGATGTACATTGGTACACCTCTGCCTAACCCTACTGGGAATACAGGCGTGATGGTATGCATCTGGCTGGAGTTATACGCCACGGAAAATGTCTAGCAATAATGCATGTTGACATTTGAAGAAAAACCTGGAAAAAGTGAAAATGTTACATGGGAATGTTACTGAGTACTTAAAGTATATAGTTACCTTTTGTACCTAGTACCTGAAAAAGGGCTTAGCATTGGAGCTAGTAAGTACGGATACCTTCTTAAGGACGCTAAACTTTATAGGGGGTGTAAAAAGACACTTAGCAAAGCCGACAGTTACGTGTTATTTCTATCATTGCGTTTTTTTTGTTCTGGATCATACCTGGGTTTTTAGTTTGGTATCTACGGAGATTTTGAAGAAGTTTCAACTGTTTTCTACACGAAAACAAGTTTTACATTTACTAACTAAACTTTAAATTCCTATAGAACCACTGTTATATGAACCTGTTGTAGGTACAATGTTTTGCGTATCTACATTGATTGCAACCATAAACAGCGATTTTTCACACTAAAAATAAAAGTCTTTCCTAGCAATAATTTTCAATTAAAATAAAATTAATTTCCCGGCAATATTTTTTACTCAATGTTATTTAGTTTGATGGGCAGTATGCATAGTTACCGAATATTTGTGTTGTCTTTTTACACCCTGTATACATATATAAACTCACGCCTCTTTCTCATAGGGGTAGGTATAACCACAGAACGCCACCTGCTGCCATCCTTACACACACCTTTCGCCTGGTCCACATTCATACATTCTGTATATAGTATTCTAAAAATTTCAGCCATGCGAAAATTACGTAGCTCTTGCGACTTTGGAATCCCAGCACAATAGCATACGTCTTTTATTTAGTGCACAAGCATCTTATCTGCACAGTTATTAGTCCCGCTGTTAGTACATAAATTATACCACATTTATAGCCGTCGGTGTCGGCATATAAATCACGATTGGCCAGGCTGGCCGAGTCATTAGTGGGCGACCGCGGTAGCAAGTCGGATTGAATTGTGACCGTGTTTAGCTCCTACACTAGCTATCCGCCTACCCGGCTTCTGTTAGTAGTTGTTGGTAATACGCGCCTCGAGCTGCGTGTGGGCTGTCATGTTTTAATTGGATAGGCTTATAGTTACAATAATACCAGCCTGTTATTGTCACACTGCAGGTCAAAGGCCTCTTCTCATACAGACACGACACGAGTGTTGATCACCACGCTTGCTCACAGTGGATTGGCGATTCCAGACTTATATTCATTGCATGTCCAGGTTTCCTCATTGATGTCTGTGATGTCCAAGATAAACTTAGAAAGAATATATGAATTTAATAAGCATTGGTACTAGGCGGGTGGCCATGACGACAATTATGGTAAATACGTAATTATTCTTCCTCTGAAAAAAAAAAAATCTCACCTATAGCATTGAAAGGAAGAAAGTTAGCGATAAGTTCGGGTCACCTACTCGTAATAAGATTATTCCTTACAGACCTGCAGTGCTATTCGGTAAAAAACAACAGTGGTGAGCTGCCAATCCCTAGCATCAGGAGGGATGGTATCTTACCTCAAGCTCATCGTCATCATATCAGCCGCAGGACGTCCACTGCTAGACATAGACCTCCCCCATATATTTCCAAAGCGGCCAGTTTGAAGGCTCAAGCTCACTTAACCTAAATACGCTAGGGAGATTCTTACAAAATAACATTGCTGGTTTCTTAGTGGCCTTACCACAAATAAAAAATAGTCAATAATTACGTTGGTACCACGGTTTACCTTGGTGACAGCTCGCATTATCTGATCTACCTAGCCTTTTATCAACTGTGTTGGGGTCGGCTTCCAGTAATCGGATTCAGCTGAATATCCAGTGTTTTATATAGAGCGTCTGCCTATCTGACCTCCACAAGCCTGTAACTGGGCAACACGACACCTCTTGGTAAGACTGGTTGTCAGACTTCCTGGCTTCTAACTATCCGTAACTACTGTCAAAGATCTACGAATGACAATCGGGACCGGAGTGAAGAAACATCTCTGAGAGATTTTAACGCAATTCACAGTTCTAGTTCCTTTAAGCCTTTATTTGAATAGCGAGTGATATGAAATTAATACCCCAGTTTACTGCCAATATTGCACCGGGCTCAAACTTAGCACTTACTTACCGTCACTTGAGAATGCTCTTGTATTGCTAACCAATAAATCAAGCTTATCTTGTCCCAAACAGGTGCAGCCATACTTTAAAACCAGAAAGGGGGGTTGAAGACAGGGACAGCATGATTGCACGTCGTTGACAATACAGACTCAATAACTCAACGGTGTCCGGCTAAGCCGCTTACTGTATTGACCGGGATCTGTAGCGCACAGTCAGACAAAATGGCGCAATTCCGTTCGCAGTTTATTTTTGGAGATTTAAAATGCTTGACAGGTCTTGCTTTAGATTTATTAGACAACAATTTTTGAGACGGATAGTGAGGAACATCTAAATATTCGTCCAAAAGTACGTCAATTGATTGGTAGTGTGTCATTTATAGACGGATATTAAGCAATATCCTACTATCCGTCCAAAAGTACGTCAATTGATTTGATTGGCAGTATCTAATACCCAATTAACACCCTCAACAATTTATTAAATCGGTATCTGATATATCTACAAGTTTCCTCAACAAAGTTCCCCAGTATTGGGTCAATGTACCGACACATTTGCTCTAACTACGTCAAATTACGAGCAAAGGGTTCCGTAGCGCGCTTCGATCTAATTGCGACTTCGTGACTGCTCCTACCCTCTTCCATTAGCACCATATACTAAGGAACCCTATAATGGAAAATTGTTTCGATAGACTCAGTTTCCATTGCGGTTTTTGATGCGAACGTTGAAGTTGGCCATCGTATTTGAGAAGCAATGGATTGGAAATAAGATGTAGAGATAAAATTCTTGCCGTATCTTGATAACATCACGTTGGAATCGTTAAAAGTCTAGACATAGGGCGATTCAATTTCTTATTTACGTTGATTTCTATATATAAATGGCATTTCAAATGTAGTGACTTATTCGTTTAAGTTTAATAAGAATCATGTTCAAGATTACTTCAGTTGGATCTGATATTAAATGCCTTCTGAGAAGGTTTCGATTAAATTTCTCATTCGAGTATATCTATTGAGTATTTTTTAAAGTTAGTGGAGTGTGAAATTGAATTGTATTCTGTGAAATATTGCCAATTAATAATGATGCACAATATATCTTTAGCTATATAGCTTTCTAAGTAATTGCGATTAAGAGGTACCACTTATTACTTTTGAGGTTAAGGTGAATGAATGCACATGGTTATAAAAAAACCCTATCGAACAATAATATTGTACGCATTGTTGCATATTATGTTTACAAATAAAGGTGATTGATTGATTCGTTCATTTAGCATGTTTTTCTTTTATTTACGTATATGAATGACTTAATTTTAGTTAAGTACTTCTCATTAGCATCATATCATCGTAAAAGAACCGGTAAATAAAATACTTTTAGTATTGTAAGTTTTTCATACTTTGGCCTGTAACTTCATCAGCAAAGATTTCGTTTCGATAGTATAGATGAACTTTAAATATCGGTTAAGTAGTTTTTTAAATTTATCCATTACAAACAAAAATACAAATCTTTTTTCTGTAAACCATTAGTTTAGATTATTACACAATTATCTAGTTTCAAATCTTAAGTCTTCGAAAGGTCACCTTGGCTTTCCAAAACCAACCTTCGCCAATCCTTGGAAGTCCAAAAACAAGGTAAGTTGTCTCCAAGTTAGTGATTGAGGGGATTAACAAGATGAACAGTCTAACCTGGCTAATGTCCCAATGGATTCGGACTTTGGTCCCGGGAAAGTATTGCGTCAGCTTACCTTACACCTAAAGGATGTCTTTACCAAAAGTAATGGATACGTAGGTAGTTTAACTAATCTATAGATTGCTGTATTTATTGGTTACCTACTTGCCTGTTATCTAAGAAACATCATGAGGCATTTCAATTTTGTCTCTGGGATGGCGACGCATTTGCAAGGTTTCTGGTATTGCAGATGTCTATAGGTAGCGGTGACCACTTACAATCAGGTGGGCCGTCGGTTTGAATGCCATCCAATGGCATAAAAAAGTATTCAAGTATTTATTTGCATTCCATATGTGTTCAAGATATTACAACAGGCTTTAAGCTAAGTACATAATGGACCCTAAGTTGCGTTGTGCCAAAACAAAGACAGTGATTTTTCATACCGTTTTCTTTCAATCATTTTTGGTCAAAGTCACTTAGTTTGATGGTCACTATGCGTAGTCATCGGGTATGTTATATGTCTTTCAAACCCCGTATTTTGTATACGTACTGTCTAAGCAAACAAATATATTTTCTATTGTATGTACAATAAACTCCTAGTCTGACATTATTAAATTTTACATTTTTCTCTGCATAAACTTAAATAGAAGAGATTTTAGATGACACTTTCACAATTACACAGAACTAAGTTTAAAACAGTCGCTCATAGCAGGGAGAAACTAATGTAACTTTCTTCTCGGAAAGTTGAAACAGAAAAAAGTGTCTGCCTTGCAGGATGAGAAGCATAAAGCTATACATAGTAAGGGCTTTACTAGACGGGCGTTTGTGAAATATCACGATAGTCTGTGTTGATGGAACGTGTAGAAGGTAATTTTTTTGTGAGATGCATCAGTTTTTTGTTTTTTTACTTCCCACTGTCCAACTCAATAATATCCACCTGATCGAATTTCCATCACGGTGGCCCATTTGGCGTAGACTTCTGTGACTCTCAAAGTCCAATGGGACTGCAATCATTACGGCCGGGGAGAGATCACGCGCTGGACCAAGGGCTTAACTTTAAAAGTCTTGGCTGGTAATAAAAAAATCGTAATGGAAAATATCAATTAATCTTTTTGCCCGATCTGGAACCCACGCTCAGTTGTCGCGCTTGCAATCACAAGATGGTGTAGATTTTCTTATTTTAATGCAATTAATTTTTAAGAGTCTCTAAGAAGTAGAAAATCAACCACATTTCGTACTTCCTAAAAATCAAGACATGAAAAGCATAACAACCCTATCAGTCCACATTTTAGCGGTCTGACATCACATCCGCCCTTTTCATAATTTACCAAGATTTAAGACGAGATGCGTACGCCCGATAAACGCCGACAGTCTGATACCAACTTAAGTTTCTCCGGAAGCCAACGTTCCCCGACAAATTCACTTTTCCTGTCGACGAACGGAAACGAATCCAGAGCACCTTTATACCGTAATAATATTGTATTAAAGAGCCCTTAAGGACAGAAATCTTTTGTAGAATTTCCGCTTGGAGTGTGTGCCAATGATTTTTCTATATGTACCTATATCTTTTGCTATTAGTGGTATGTGCGTGTGGTGCTTTCGAACAGTCTATACGTGTGGCGATACTTTAATGTACGGAACTCGGACCCTGGATACTCTACCCGGCAATAATTTTACCAGGAGCTTGGTCGTGCGGATAGTGGTATTTAGTAGATATGGGATCGTATTTTGTTGATTTAATTGTTTATTTATTAAGTTGTGTATAATAAGCAGGTAGTAATAAAACTAAAATGCTTATATGCTAGAGTTATATGTCTTACACAATTATTAGATAGTTACTAAGAAACGTACATAAATGTCAGAAGAATTAAATTACTTCATGTACTAAGAATGCAAAAAGCATAAGTGTAATATAGTGCGGTCGCAAGAACATAGGAATGTAAACAAAAAAAAAAAACATTTCAAATAAAATTTAAATGCAATCAAACTGGCTAAATTCTGGGCCGTAACGATATAATTTATTATAGTATTGTAATATTTACCATACCAGTAGAAGTAAGAATGCAAATGTGTGCTAAGAAGAGAAGAATACAATTTACACCTGTTTAGAATTAAGGATATATAACTGGCCGCCTACAATACTTGCTACCATAAATCCCTCATACACACTGTCTCACTCCAAATCCCGTACAAAACACATAACAATCACTAAACTCCCGACACACCGCACAAAGCCATCAAACTATAACCTCACTCCACCATAGAGCCAGTATAAAAATTCATACGAACGGTAAAGTAAAGGCATAGGTACTTCAACAAATTCATTTTTCTTGTTATGCTCACGCCTCGAGCGAGTGGCCCGGTAATCGAATCTCGTGCCTTGGTTCGTCGTCGACTATTCCGTAGCTTCTTTATCAGCTATGGGTGGTATTTGTAGGAGATATCTCGGCATTGGAATAAGTATCGGTTTGTTTAGAGGAAGAGAGAGTGGTTGGATATTTGAAGGCAAATTCTACTGACTAAAGGGTATGTAATAATATATCAGAGATGGTTTTGACAGCTTTATGTATCCAATTGCTTCCTAGTGTATTGATGGCAAATCATATAATTTTGTCAGTGGTCTGCTTGATTTGTGTCCAATTTGAAAATAGTATGTTTTATGTTTATCTGCTGAAAGCACATTTTTTAAATTTCAAGTTAAAAAATACACTAATTATGTTATGTCTCTAAGGTTAAAAAATACACTATATACAACGTTCAGATTTAAGTTGCAATGTAATCTCAGTGTCAAGAAGACCAATTCTCGCAATTTCAAAATCCAGTTGCAATTTTATCTCAGCGACGATCAATGTCAATAACTTGCCAAAAATATAGCTAAATAAAAGGTACTTATTTTTGACAAATTGTGACTGAGATTAGAATTTGATCGTTGTTAAACAGGAGTTAGCAAAAGACAGAACATTTAAACAGATAAGAAAGAAAATGAAATTAACAAAATATTTATTGTGTTATCGTTTGTCCCTTGTTGTTAGTTCTGAGAGCCGAGCACGAACGCGCGTAGTAAACGCAATATAAAAACGATCGAATTTAAAATTGGAAACACTAGTTTTATTGTACGCAAAATATTTATTTAATTTGAAAGCATTCATAATTAAATGCAGAGAGATGATGAGAATGTCTAAGGCAATAAATCCGCCTTTTATACTTTTTTGTGCATTAAGTTTAAAAATAAATAATTTCGAATTTCTGATTCTTTATTCAAAATTCAAATGCGTATTTTTAATTTGAAAATCGATTCAAATATAATTCGTTTATGTTAACGCACTCGTACTAGGCCTCTTTAAGGGTACGACAGACGTACCATCGCCATGTTAATATAAGTTAATTAAGCGTGACATCTCGTTGTCGCCTATCAACGCTTGTTCACTTGAACCTGGTAAATTGATTCCCCAGAAATTGGTAATTCAATTCATTCCGGGGTAACAGAAAATTGTTCAACCGGAATTTACGAAATAATGATTATGTTCAAGTGTTTTTCTTGTTGGATGGAGACTTGGTATATTAAGGTGGATTTTTGAATCGTTCGAATATTGAATTACATCATAAGGGAGTGCAATTTTTGGCATAATTAACACAATTTTATGTTAGACTAGGATAAACCCGGGTTAGCCTCGTTAGCCTAGTGGTCCTAAGCAGCACGACTGTTACATTGGAGGTCTTGGGTTCGATTCCCAAGTCCAGCAAAGTGTTATTGGGTTTTTTTCTGAGAAATTCTCAGTACCAGCTCGGAGTTAGGATTTGTCCCCAGTTAATGGCAAAAGGCTGCCCCCCATTACATTGGAGCTTATGTATGTATGTATAACCCCGGGACTTCGTTCGCGTGAATGTTAGTATTTAAATTATTTCCAAAATAAAAGTAGCATAAGTTACTCCATAAAACATCCCCTATCTGCCAGTGCAACCCTCATCAAAATCTGTCCAGACGTTTCAGAGATTAGGCGGAACAAAGAGACACAGACAAGCACTGTTTGTTTGGTGGGAAGTGGAAATTATGTGTCTTCTGACTCTTCTGTTATTTTCTGATTAATTTCATGGCGGGATCCAAGACAGTTGAATCGCTTCTCCGGGAATCGCCGAGCTCCATTGCCTCGGCGCTTTTCTAGTGGTCGTTACTGTTGATTCTGGATTTCAGGAGTTGCAGAGCTGGTATGTCTCAATAAAAAAATAAGAATATACATGAATATAAAATATATTGTCTGTATTGTATCTATATTGATGTATGAACGTGGACTAGGCGAAAGGAGTGTTGGGGGTTTATATCCAGAATTTGTTTAATAAAAGTCTTCCGAAGATTTTAGAGCTGTATTCCGTGCAATGACAAGTTGAAGAAGAAAAATACAAAATGGCGCAACAACTAGGTACTTGCATAATAAAATCTTACTAGCTAAACGTTCATTGCAGTGAGACGTGTTCGCGCACTATTGCTATAAAGTTTGAGTAGGCACTTTGGTGAGAACACCATTCTTCTGAACATCCCCCCGGGCGTTGAGAGATCGTCTCTCAACCAGAATCCTCTGTGTGATGCAAAGGGAGAGGGCATATTTTGCTGAAGGCTCGACGAACCACTCCACATGTCGTCTTGATGTCAGCGACGCGACTGATGCCGTCATGTCCAGGAAAAACTTCTATGACTCTACCCAATCGCCATTTCAAAGGAGGCAATTTGTCTTCCTTTACCAGCACGAGCGCATCCTTTTCTAAAGGCTTAGTGTTAGATCGCCATTTAACTCGCTGCTGTAGCTCTGACACGTATTCTTTGCTCCATCGGGACCAAAAATGTTGACGCAGTTGCTCTATTCTCTGGTATCTGGTCAAATAAGTCACGGATCGGTCCTCAAGGTTAGGTACAGGTGGCGCTATCAATGGTCGTCCTATTAGGAAGTGACCAGGTGTAAGCGGCGACAAGTCATTGGGATCCGAGGAGAGTGGTGTGAGTGGGCGAGAGTTGAGTAAAGCTTCTATTTGAACTAGCACAGTGTTCAGCTCCTCAAATGTAAGATTACAATTTCCCAGTACTCTCTTTAAATGGTACTTAGTAGATTTAATACCGGCCTCCCAAAGACCTCCAAAGTGTGGAGCATAAGGAGGGATAAAATGAAAATTAATCTCTTCATTAGCCAAATCACTAGATAACGAACTGCAATTACCCTTTATGAACTTACCTAGTTCGTGATATGCTCCAACGAACGAGGTCCCATTATCAGAATAGATGTGCTTAGGTTTACCTCTTCGCGAAACGAATCTACGAAGAACCGATAAAAAATTATTGCTTGTTAAATCACCTGCCAACTCAATATGTACTGCCTTAGTCGTGAAACAGACAAAAAGAACGACGTATACCTTTGTTAGTCGACAACCACGTCCTTGTCTATTGGCTGACATAATCGGTCCAGCATAATCCACACCTACTGTTTCAAAAGGGTAACCCCCGGGATTTAAACGCTGCTGTGGCAAATTACCCATGAGAGGAGAAATGACCTGCCCTTTCATGCGACAGCATAAAATACATTTGTTATAAACTGCCTTAGCTAATCGCCTACCACCAATTGGCCAATACTTTTCTCTAATTGACGCAAGTAGCAGTTGCGGCCCAGCGTGAAATAGTTTTTTGTGCCTGAATTCAAATAACAATTTTGTGACAATATGAGTGGACTGTATTAATAAAGGATGTTTTTTGTCGTAACAAAATTGTGAATTGTCGAGTCGACCTCCGACACGCATTAATTTATGGTCATCTAAAAAAACTTGATATTTAATCAATGGACTCCTTTTCGGTAAATCCCTGTTATCTAATAAGAGTGAATATTCTGGAAATGAATCCTTTTGAGAGAGCCTTATAATACATTTTAATGACTGATTTAGTTCATCAGTGCTAAGAAATTGAGTTTTAGGTGACCCTTTTTTAGTATGAATACTTAAAAATCTCAAAACATATGCCACCGACCGTTTAAGTGTACTGAAATTCGAAAATCTATTAAATTCTATAACTGGTTGCGGACTTACGGTAGTTACAAATAAAGAAACTTCTGATCGAATTTCAGGAAGCTTTTCCTTTGTTAGTGTAGGATTACTAGGCCATTTTGAAATATCGTATCTCAAAAATTCAGGGCCTGACCACCACTGGTCTAAAGATTGCAAAAGACTTACATCAATTCCGCGGGATATATGGTCAGCTGGGTTTAAATTTGTAGGGACGTGTCTCCAGGAACATGCAGCTGTCTTGTCCAATATCTCTGCGATACGGTTGCGCACAAATGGCTGTAATTTAGATGGCAACATTTTAAGCCAGCCCAATACAACCGTCGAGTCAGTCCAAAACGTGACACTTCTGACTTGAGCTCTGAGAGCGTAAATCACCTTTTCGTAGAGGCGAACACCAACCAACACTGCGCAAAGCTCAAGTCTTGGTATCGTAGTGGGTTTAATTGGAGCGACTCGGCTTTTGGCTGTAAGCAAACGAACCAGGACATTAGTGTCATGACTTGTACTTCGAACATATACACATGCACCGTATGCAGTTTGTGATGCATCACTAAATATGTGCAGGTCTATATGTTCATACGAATCACAAAGTACAATTCGTGGAATGCGTATTGTACTTAACATTGGTAAGGTAAGTGTAACATTGGACCACAATTTTAATATATCAGATGGTAACTGATCGTCCCATCCCAATTTATGTACCCAAAGCTTTTGCATAATGGTTTTCATTACAATGATGCAAGGAGCTAATAGGCCAAGCGGATCAAAAATCTGAGAAATTGTAGAAAGTATCCCGCGTTTTGTCATTGCATTACTAATATTGGAATTAATAGAATAGCATAAAACATCAGGCTCAGTATGCCAGCTAAGACCTAAAGTCTTACAAGGTTCCATTGAACCAATGTTCAAATTTAACGAGGGATGATCCGTATGATCAGATCTATTATCTATCTCTACTACTTGAACATTATTTGATTTCCATTTACGTAATGGCATTCCAGCTGAAGCTAGTTCTTTGGTCACCTTATCACGTATATTACGGACCTCTTCAATTGTATTCCCACCCGAAAGCAGGTCATCGACATAAAAATCATGTTTTATGATAGTCGCGATTTCTTTGTCAGTGCAATCGAGCCCTAACTGTCTAAGACACCTAGTGGCAAGATACGGTGCGCTAGCAGTGCCGTACGTAACCGTATTTAACTGGTAAGCTGCCATAGGCTGTGAGGGATCATCCCGCCAAAGAATCTGCTGTAGATGCCTGTCATCTGGGTGTACTATTACCTGGCGGTACATTTTCTCCACATCTGCTGAAATGACATATTTATATTTCCTAAACCGAAGAAGAATTGATACTAAGTCATCTTGTACGGTGGGTCCTATCATTTGCAAATGATTAGATGATACTCCTGAGGTGGTGGGACTACTAGCATTGAATACCACTCTCAGTTTTGTAGTTGAACTACTTTCACGCACAACGCCATGGTGAGGTATAAAGTATGCAACCTTCTGTGGATCAGGTCCACATTTAGACATATGTTTTAACTCAATATATTCTTTCATGAAATCACAATACCTTTTTTTAAATGATGGTTGACCCTTAAGTCTGCGCTCTAATGAAAGCAAACAGTGCTTAGCCCTATGCACAGAGTCACCTAGATTATTATGTGATTGTTTTAAAGGTATTCTCACACAGAAGCGACCATCCTTGAGACGCGTTGTGTTTTGAACAAAGTGCTCTTCACACATTTTTTCCTCTTGAGAGTATACTGATGACTGATGGCTAACTTCCTCAAGCTGCCAAAAACGCATTAAAAGGTTTTGAATGTCATCAGTACTTGACTTATCCGCTAAAACAGTAATTTTGTGGTTATTAATATGTGAAAAGTTACAACTGAAAGGAAGCGAACATGATACTTGGCCAGTATGTAACATAGGGCCTGAAGCTATCCAACCAAGTCTAGTTTCATATAGTACCGGTTTGCCAATGCCGAGGTTGATCTTTTCGGTACCCAAAAGGTCCCAGAAAACATCTGCACCTATAATTAAGTCCACAGGGGATGGTGCATAAAAATGAGGATCAGCCAGACATAAATTACTCGGAATATTTAATTCATTAAGATCCAATTGACGAGAAGGCACTTCATCAGTAATAGAAGGTAAGATAAAGCAGCAAATATTTTTAGAAAAGTTTTCATTTAATGATTTAATTGGAACGCAACACATTTTACCTATTGGTGACTTAGAGTTATTTATGCCCATCAGTGACTCGTTAACTTTGATTGTCGGTAATTTTAATAAGTTACAGAATTTTTCTGTAATAAGGCACGACGTACTGCCACTGTCAAGAATGGCACGACCAAGATGTTCATGGTTGTTGCCATCATAAACTTTTAACAATGAAGTGGCTAAAAGAACTTCGCCTTTGTTTTGTATATTCGTCGTGACTTGTGCCGATAATGTTACTTTGTTATTAGACAATGGCTCAGTAGGTTCACCAATGTCATCACGGTCACTAATGGTAGTCGATGGTTTAACTATTGACTTAGCTTTGACATCTGTAACATGAACAAGTGTATTGTGCTTACGTTTGCATACCTTGCAACCACTTGATTTGCAATGATTGGCATAATGGCCTGTGCGGAAACAATTAAAACATACCTTGTATTGTGGTAGTAACTCCAACCTCTGTTCATTACTTAGTCCTAAAAATTGTGAACAATTAGTGAGGGTATGTTCACCTCGACATTTCTGGCACAATTTTAAAGAATTAGAACTAGTATTAGGCCGATTAGTTGACGCACTTGTTACAGACACCATGCTTTTATGTTTATTATTAGAATTAGAAGAATTATTGTTTGAATTATTTTGTGACATTTCAATAGTTTCTAATAAGTCTGAGCGATTGCGTAAAAATCCAAGAAACATGTCTAATGTGATTGACTTATCTTTATCTAAATGCCCTTTGAATTCTTCCCATTCGCGAAAAGTTTTAGAATCCAACTTACTTGCAAACATATAAATCAAGAGTGTGTCCCAATGATTTGTTGGTTCTCCTAATGATTCCAATGAACGTAAGTTCCTGTTTACATAATCAATCATGCGCTTTAAAGTTACAGATGACTCCTTCCTAATTGTCTCGAGACTAAATAATGCAGATACATGATTTTGTATTAAAAGCCGCTTATTATCAAAACGTTCACACAAAATTTTCCATGCGACAGAATAACTACTGGCAGAAAAATCTATAGACTGTATCACCACAGCAGCGGAACCCTCGAGAGAAGCCCTAAGGTAGTGGAATTTGTTGACGTCATCTATGTCGTCATTGGAATGTATCATACTAGAGAATGTGTCGCGAAACTCAAGCCATTTTTCATATGAACCACAGAACTTTGGCAGCTGTATGGTCGGTAATTTAACAAGCTTTCGACTACGCGTTCGTGATGAACAATTATCACTTTCTAAAGATTCCTCTTTAGTTGATTTTAAATTACGTGTAAGTAATTCTTGAGCCTTTGAAAAGATCTTGTAATAAATAGACTCAAACTCGTTTCGCTCCGATATTTGACTATTAACGTCATCCACTAAGCACTCTAATTTTAATTGAACCTCGTCAAATTGTACAAATAAATGCTCCATCTTACCTAAACGCAATTGCAATTCGCATACCTGTGACGGGTTCAAAGAATCTTCCAATTCAATGACATAATTAGAGAACGCTGTCAAACGTCCCTTGTAACTTGCCCTTCTTTTAATCAACTCCTTGTCAGTCATTTTGAGACACCGGTATTAAACTGAAATATACAAAAGTTACAATTAAATAACGTACAAATGCCTCACAATAACAATGTGTCTTGCAGCTGAAATACAACAAGTTAAAGTACAATAATTATAATAGTAACCTACCTACAGATTGTCTTATACCAAATTACATTACACATAAACTCAGCAAAAGAACTACAAAACCCTAATGATATTGAATTAATCACCATATAAACAATACACCTAGTTTCTGCTTAGTTTAAACAATGTAAGTAATTAGTTAACTGCAAATAAATCAATTATCGAGTTACAACAATCAAAGTAAAATAAAATAGGTAGTTACTAACCTCAACAATTTTCGGAAACTTACTCGAAAATATTACCTTATATACCAAACCTAATTCAGAGTACTGGGTTTTACCAATAATATAATACACTGAACACTGTATTTATCCACATCCAGCTATCCAATATCTCCAAATAAATCCAGGTTTCCAATTCGAAGTTCACTTTGACGTTTGGACGCCGTGTACCAGGCAATTTTAGTTTTCTTCAATATTTAGATTCCAGTATAAATCCGTATTTCCACTGAATTATTGTTGGATCTTCGTTAATATCCGGCTCGAAAGGACCATGTTGGGGGTTTATATCCAGAATTTGTTTAATAAAAGTCTTCCGAAGATTTTAGAGCTGTATTCCGTGCAATGACAAGTTGAAGAAGAAAAATACAAAATGGCGCAACAACTAGGTACTTGCATAATAAAATCTTACTAGCTAAACGTTCATTGCAGTGAGACGTGTTCGCGCACTATTGCTATAAAGTTTGAGTAGGCACTTTGGTGAGAACACCATTCTTCTGAACAGGAGTATGTACGGATTATAGCAGGTGGTGATCTGTGGTTTCTGCTTAACCTCATGGAAAAAGGCGTGAGTTTGTGTATTTATATATACAGGATAAGTTTTTAACCAGTGCGTAAATTTTTTTTGGTAGTTCAGTGTCAGTAATAGAACACATTTCCGTGTTTAGTTAAAAAAAAAAAAAAAATTCATCCTTATCCGAGTTTGAAATAAGCAAAACATGGACATAATCTATTCGCCATACTATCAATGACAACTCTTGGCCGCCGCCCGGGCGCATGGCTGGGGTGAGGGGGTGGGGAATGCGCTAGCGCTGAGTGACAATAAAATATGGTTTTTAAGTATACATGTTTCGTAAGCGATAACTTTTTTTTTTAGTACTAAGACATATCAAAATAAAATATACGTGTTTAATAAAACGTGTTGAAGTTTATTATGGCAAAATTTACGCACTGGTTAAAAATTTTTCCTGTATATGTATGTATAGAAAAATTAAATTTAAAATTTAAAAAACCCCCGACACAAAATCCTAAGCTCCCTTTAAAAAGTATAAAATAAAATACGTCGCGTTGGGGGACCGATGTTGCATTTAGGGTACGACAGTCCCAAGCGGTCCCCCAACGCGACGTATTTTATTTTATACTTTTTAAAGGGAGCTTAGGATTTTGTGTCGGGGGTTTTTTAAATTTTAAATTTAATTTTTATTTTATACTTTTTATAGGTACCTACATACTTATTATAATGTCGATTTTGTTAAGCTGTAAATACATAGGTCCCTAATAATTTAATAACCCACATGACAAATCATTTTTAGTTTTTCTTCCCCACTTTCACACCCATAACTTTTAAACGGCTCAACCGATTTTCATCAAACATGTTTAAGAACACTCGCACGTAAGTCACCTTTCATACAAAAAAAAACTAAATTGAAATCGCTTTATCCGTACGGGAGCTATGATGCCACAGACAGACAGACAGACAGACAGACAGACAGACAGACAGACACGTCAAACTTATAACACCCCTCTTTTTGCGTCGGGGGTTAAAAAATAAAATACATCGCGTTGGGGGACCGATGTTGCATATAGGGTACGACCGTCCCGAGCGGTCCCCCAACGCGACGTATTTTATTTTTTTACTTTTTAAAGGGAACTTAGGATTTTGGGTCGGGGGTTTTTTAAATTTTTAATTTAATTTTTATTTTATACTTTTTATAGGTACATACTTATTATAATGTCGATTTTGTTAAGTTGTGAATACATTCAGTTTTTCTTCCCCACTTTCATCCCCATAACTTTTAAACGGCTCAACCGATTTTCATCAAACATGTCTAAGAACACTCGCACATAAGTCACCTTTCATACAAAAAAAACTAAATTGAAATCGCTTCATCCGTTCGGGCGCTATGATGCCACAGACAGACAGACAGACAGACAGACAGACAGACAGACAGACAGACACGTCAAACTTATAACACCCCTCTTTTTGCGTCGGGGGTTAAAAATATAGCCTAACACGCTCACCCAAACACACTGCCTTAAAGAAATACCTAGATATTAGGGCCGTAACAAACTTGCCATGATAAATGGGGTCCAAAGGTAAGTGTAGTATAAAGCCGGCGTTCTATTATGTTCAGTAAACGGGGAATAAAGCCACGCCCAAGTTATTATGGCCAAGTTATTTATTGCCAAGAAAATGTACTCGCTACAGTTGGTATGAACGATTTCGAAACGGTTGGGTATAATGTTACGTATGTATGTGTTTTGTGAGACTATCCTTGGTTTAGTGGGTATAATTGCGACTGCAAAACGAAATAGGGTACAATATACATATACTCGTTTTTTTTTGTTAGAACGCCCTATCCTCCGAAACTACTGGTGTTATTCTGAAAATTGCTGGAAATGTATAATACCATCACGCCTGTATGCTCCGAAGGATTAGGCAGAGGTTTACCAATGTTCACCCACAGTTCGCCGGTCTATTTAGGTCCCATGAAATAAAACGTGTGTGGTGTGTGAGAGCTAGTTACTCATAATTTAAATTGCTTTGATATTTAGCGAACACACTGTTATATTTTATAAGATCGCAATAGTAAAAAAAGCAAAGAAACCTTTTCTCATAATTTATTTAAAAAATCTCATTAATACGGGTCGTGTTTTGTTTTCAAACACACAACCTCACCACGCATGAGATTAGGCACCTTAACCACAGGGCCCTCGGACTTATTTATTTCTATTATTTTTAAATCCACAACTGATTCCATCGCCTATTTCAATCAAACCAACCCAGACTAGTTTAGAAAAGTCTCCTCAATAATAACGCGTAGCTCCCATTAGTTTAAAACGTTAAACCGCCACTTGTAAATGTAAAAAGCTTTAATAAAAGCAAAAGAGTAGAGACAGAAAGAATAATGATCGCGTGATAACGACTCTCTTTTTCAGCTATGCAGCTCCAACTTAATGGTGCAATACAATGAATTGTATTCGTACTGATTATGCAGTAGGCCCTAATGTATACAAGGCGCGGTTATGCATTCTCGTCAAATTAAAAATGTATCGATAATAAAATAAATAGGCGGTCATTAATTCGGTTGTATTTTGTTACTTTTTGTTGTTATTGTTAGGTTTGATAGTGTTTTTGGGATTTTCTATGAAATTCTCAGTAGCAGCTCGGAGCCAATTTCATGAGACCTGAGCATGCTGGCAAACTGTGGGTGTACACTGGTTCACCTTTGTCTAACCCTTCGTGGAATACAGGCGTGATGGTATGATTGTGTGATGGTATGTTATGTTTATTATTTTTATATGTACCCAGAAAAAAAGATGGCGAGATGACCTAGCCTCGCACCAGGTTCGAGGTGAAAGAATGCAAGAAATGAATATTTGGAAGAACATGGGGAGAGGTTTGCCCAGAAGTGGGTCATTGAAGCTAGATCAAAAAAAGTTGTTTTCGATTTTAAACTAGCCATCTTTCTGCTGAGTTTCGGCAAGCAGAGCGATAAACCCTCATACACACAGTAATGTACTGGCGCGGCACAACTAACCACATACGCAACGCGGCCATTCTGTAATTTGAAAGAGGTGTAGGTATTCTGCAACACTGTAAATATAAATAGCTTCAAACAAGTATTTAAAAGTTTTTGATACTGTCTGTATTTCTGTCACTGTCTGTTTTTTATTATTTATGTATTTTATGACATTTCTTGAAATTTGACGAGGAAACGCAAACTTCCATCTTGCATGGGTATGCATTTTGTATGATGTTCATTTGCTTATGATGATTTTAGTGAAATTAAAGGATTTCATCTACTCATAAATTTTACTTTATTAATGTAATGTTTTTCCTCCTAGCAGTAACTATGTAGGTATGTACATTCCTTTTGATTTCAGTAATGTACTCGTATCTTATCTTAAAACGTAATTTTAATGAATATATAATTAAGCTGTCTATAAGGAAATTCTTCATGTTTGGCCGGATAATAAGATTATTAGGGATAAAATACAGGCGAGATATATACCTACTTATATTTAAATATTGCTAAACAATTATTTTATAAATGTAAATATGGAACTTTTCGCCCATTTCTACTCCATGCAAAACTATCTTTTATCCTGTACCCGGAACAACTAGATAGTTGATAGTTGTTCCGTGCGGGAATCGAACCCGCGACACCCAGTGCAGCAGCCAATCACTTCGCCACTGCGCCAACCGTGTCAACAAGATTATGAAAGCGTTTTGTGTGTATACGGGATGGTTCAATTAAATTGGACTAGCCGAAAAGTACAAAGACTTCTCTATCGAGGAACTGAACCCTTGTGCAGTATATAATGTTTATTGGTGCCCCTAGTGGCTGGGAGATACGTAAATATGGTGGTACGTAGTGCCGTGCGGTGCTGTGCCACTAACTGCTCGTTTAGCGGTCACCAACTGAGCACTGAGGTGTGGCTACTGGAAATGGTAGGGTTAAATAAACGACATTGTTGATTCGGTTTCTATAAGAGCGGTTGTAAAATGATGTGTGATCTTCAGTGTGGTCTATTGAAGAGGTTAACTTTTCTAGAAATTATTTTCTTGTTTGTTATATTGCTTATGTCAAAGAGATTCAATTATTTTGTAAGCAATTTATTTATTTGCGTAGAATGGAAATAATTAGGTGTCACAATATTTTTGAATTCCTTTACGTTCTGCCTCATGGCATGCACAATTTTATTGACATATATATTACAAATTATTCTATTTACTTAATGCTATTTAATTACTTAATATATAAACATTCATTTAAAAAATCCGAAACAGAGAAACAGAATTTTTAATTAATATTTTTTATGGTACTTTTTAAATCTTCCTATAGGTTGCTCTTTAAAAATTTTTGGTACATGGTTACTATGGTATACATGGTGGCTTTTTCTTAAACATGACGTTGGATAATATGTTCTAAAAAAAAATACTTGGACTTTGACTTTAAGTTAAAGAATACTTAAAAACGACAGATAAATGTACTTGTTGCTTAATTCGATAGTAAAAAACCCAATAGCCGAAGACACCTTAAGAATTTATATGTTTCTGTGCTGGCCTTATCCAGTCTTTTCCACATCCGAGTGGCATGTGTTCAGTGGACAATTGAGGCAGACATGAACACAATTAAACCGTTACTGCCGCGACACTGCATACTACTCCTTGTGTGCCTTCATTGCACCGCGGTATATATTCTACTTTTACGACTGGGGAATTTGAACTGCTTTCAAGAAGAATTAGTATTTGTGTTTGGAATCGTAAACTTAACCTTTTAAGTTGTTGGTGGAGTATTATGTTGTTGTCGTTTAATTATTTTATTTTTATACGTCGAAATTGTTTTAAACTTTACTTATGATCACCATTATGTAAGGAACATACGGCTCGGAATTACTAGCTGAATTAAACAGTGAATAAATAAAAAGCCTTTTTTACAATATTTCTAGTGGAAACGGGTCTTGGCAAGCCAATGTGACTTTTTCTATTTCATATGTACTTTCTAATTTTATCTTGGACTTTAAAACATCGGTGAGGGAAAACATCGTGAGGAAACTTGCACCTAAGTATTATAAAAAAATATTAAATAAAAAGAAATGACAGATCCATCTTGAGTAAGAGTGGCTCATATTATCTTCTCTGTTTAAGAAGCGGCCCTGTACTATTATAATATTTTTAAACAAAAATCATCTAACTGCCTCGTTGGCCTACTGGTCCTGAGCGCGACTGCTACGCTAGAGGTCCTGGGTTCGATTCCCAGGTCGAGCAAAAAGTGTTATTGGGTTTTTCTATGAAATTCTCAGTAGCAGCTCGGAGTTTGGATTTGTGCCCGGTTAAAGGTAATAGGCTCGCCCCCTATTACATGGGACCTAAATATACCGGCGAACTGTGGGTGTACATCGGTACACCTCTGCCTAACCCTTCGGGGAATACAGGCGTGAAAATGGTATATATCATCTAACAAATATTTTTTGTATATTTTTCCTCTAACACCGTCCTAAGATACATTACCTCGTTCCTCCGTCAGATTGTTTATCGTCAGATCTATTTACAAAGTAGCTCTAACGAAGTTGGCACAGCAAGTTAAGCTCGCCTGGCTGTTTACTAGCTTTCATTTACCTGCAATAAATAACAACATTCAGATAAATAGTCGTCGTAAATTGAAGAAGAATATTTTTGTTATCTTAAGGCTCGACTTACATCGCCGCGAAACAGATAAGAAGTCTTGTTAAACAATGTACAACTTAACTGCCTGGTTAAACTAGTGGTCCTAAGCACGACTCATACGCTAGAGGTCTTGGGTTCGATTCCCAGGTCGAGCAATGTGTTATTGGGTTTTATCTATGAAATTCTCAGTAGCAGAGTGGAGTTAAGATTTGTGCCCGGTAAATGGCAATAGGCTCAACCCCTTTTACATGGGACCTGAAATGTATTCCCGAAGTATTAGGCAGATGTGCACCAATGTTCACCCACAATTCGCTGGAATGTTTTAAGTCCTATATAATAGGGGGCGAGCCTATTGCCATTAACCGGGCACATATCCTAACTCCAAGCTGCTACTGAGAATTTTATAGAAAAACCCTATAGCACTTTGCTTGACCTGGGTATCGAACCTACCACTAGCGTAGCAGTTCCACTTAGAACCACAAAGCCAACGAGGCAGATTTCTATATTCCCTTGCAATATCAAAATTGCATAGTTTATTGCCTGCCAGCCATATTGTGGTTCATCACGAAAGTGAAATGGACGGTTTGCGGCCGAACCGTAAACCGGTTCAGTCGGTAAACCGTTTTGCGGTGTATATCGACTAATGATTATGAATCATCGAATTTAAATAGGTAAGCTTCATAAGTTCCATTAGTGAAATTAGGTTTAAACATTGTAAATGTACATTTTGGATATTTCAGTAAATGATATTATTGAGGCAGGAGTTATGGCGTTATATTTATCGATGTTTGTAATTCAAATTCAAATTCAAAGCATTTATTTCAATTAGAACATTTACAGGCACTTTTGAATTGTCAAGAAGTTACAGTTTAAAATTGAAGCTAGTTGCTCGTTCCAAAACGTAGGTCTCTATGGAGAAGAACGAGCAAGAAACTCCATGGACGCTCTTTTCCTTCAATTTGGTTTTTACAAAGTCTTTTCAAATTATGTGGAAAAGGCTCACCCCTTATTACGGACCTAAATATACCGGCGAACTGTGGATGCACATTGGTACACCAGCGCCCATACGCCTGTATTCCCCGAAGGCTTAGGCAGAGGTGTACCCGCCAATGTAAACCCACAGACGATTGGTGATCGGTAATCGCGAATGCAGACCAAGTTGCGGAATAAAAAGTACCCTTTTTTGGGGTTGAAACTTACCCGATACCAAATTTCACCATAATCGGTTCAGTAACCCAGTCCTGAAATCGTAAAAACAGACAGATTTAGTTATATGTTATAATAATTTAACTACACCTTAAACGCAATTCTCAACTCTATTTCATCTAATTTTCATATCAGAATCAATTAAAACTGCATGTTCTTGCTCTATTTGCACTAACGCGTCCACAGTGTGAAAGCCAGCAATAAAGTAATGGCTTCAAAGATTACAAGCACGTCGCAACATGTTGCGCGCACATGATTTACTGCATCAACAAGCTTGTTTACTGCTGCGTTGTATGCTTGGTATTTTTAGAAATATGTAGGTATTGTAGAGACTAGCTGGTTGAGCGATATTCAACCTTATTCAAACACACATACCATCACGCCTGTAATCCCTGAAGGGTTAGGCTAGCACCAATGTACATCTACAGTTCACCGGTATGTTTAGGTCCCATATAAGCTGCTATTGAGATTTTCATAGAAAAACCCAATAAAACTTATGGGTCGACCTAGGAATCGAACCCAAAACCTCTAGCGTAGCAGTCGTGCTTAGAACCACTAGACTAACGAGGCAGTTCCTAATTTAAATTAACCAAAATTTATTTAAATTGGTGCTCAGTGTTACTAAAGATAAATTCATATGTACACAAGAAAAATAAAATAAATAGTCTACTACCTACTTCGATGTCGTGATGGCCCATTGGTAAAGCCGCCTTCTATGCACAAGGTTGTAGGTTTGATACCGGCCAAGTAACGATGATGTGACTTTTTCTATTTTATATGTACTTTCTTAGTTTATCTTGGACATCGCTGACATCGGTTAAGGAAAAACATTGTTACGAAACCTGAACTTGTAATTAATATAAGTCCGACATCGCATTGAGTAAGTGTTAGAGAAAAGCCTTTTGCCCTGCAGTACGACAATAAAAAGTTTGATATATCAACAACATCATATCGGCCGCAGGGCGACCACTGCTGGAATAGGCCGGCCCCATAGATTTCCAAAAGGACCGGCTGATATTTACAAGCTACTTGATTTGAGGTTATAGCTATACGAGCATTATACACACACAGTGACAGTGACAGTTACACACTTAGTGCAACCAGGAAAACAAAAGAATCATAAAAACCAAAGCAAGCAAAAACAAGCAGGCGAACATGCAGCGAGCAGTAGAATTATTTAAAAGAACGACAGAATTATCATCAAAAAACATTTCGCAAATCAAATTCCTCCCTAAACCAATATCAAAAATAATCAAAGCAGATAATATTCGTTCACCATTTTCCTCCCATAAAAATCATTTTCAATGAGCAAGCTCCTTAACACAAGAGCCTAATAATAAGTCCTAAGTTTAATTAAAAGTCTCTACGTGTAGAGTACGTCATAATTGCTGCCTTAAGTACTTGCCTTTAAAGGCGGTTTAAGTTTTTTTTTACGATAAAGCTGGGTACACAAAGTTGAGAGGCGACCGGAGCGTGAATAGGATTGCATTGTGCTAGTACTAATTGCGGTTTTTAAGCGGCTGTACCGTATGAGGCCAATTATGTGCGCCACGCTTTATATTTGGATGTAGTTCACACCGAAGTAAACTTTGATTAAATTAAGTTAATTGAAACTAGATTTTTGTAATTAATTGCGACTTGAATATTTTTACAGTAGATCGGGAGATATAGATTGAGGTCCTCTGTAATAAGACAATAGAGACCAATAAAAATACCAGCCTACTATAGTCCCGCTATTGGGCGAAATTAAAATGACCTAGTGGTAAAGGCGCCCGCTTCTCATCTTCGAATTTGCGGGTTCGATACCGAGCCACTACCATGTTATATTTATAATTCACATGTACTTTCTAAGTTTATCTTGGATATCACTCACATCATTTAGTGGAGGAAGAAGAACAACATCGTGAGAAAACTTGGACTTAAACTTAATATATGTCTAAATAATAGAAGGATAACAATAATAGGAGAATAATAGAACAAAACTTTGCCTCTTTTCATACAGTGAAGACACCAGCATTGTTCACCACGCTTGCCTCAAAGTTTAATAAAACTGTTAGGTACATAACATTATTCGCGGCTAATAAAAACAAAGTAAGTATTAATTAAAAGAAAAATCTAAAGCCATTAATCGAAGTATCAACCAGCTTTACTTAATTACGATGCCTCGAGAAACCTAATCTTATTCTTAACCTAATTCTGAGAAAACCGTCTGCAGAAAGTTTGTAAATCAATTATTTACAGATACTAATGATAAGTCTAGAATCTAGATCTAATAAAGATCTAGAAACTTATGTCAGTGGTTGCTTGGTTATCCTTTGGGAGTGTGTGAAGATGAAAATCTTTACAATTGTTTTCAAGATCAAATGTGACGCTAGACAGCGCGTGTTCCCTAGATAGAAATAGGAGACAGAATATGTATACTATATCTATACTATATTAATTATATTGTTATAAATAAGAAGCGAAGTTATTTATTTAAAAATGAAAGCAATTCTAATAACGCAAATGATTTTTATTCAAAAGAACCTAATCACAACTATAGCCACAACTAAGTCGTCCGTCACGTCCGAATGCCTCCAAAGAAGTGAGTCTCGCCGCTCGCAATGCGCCGCAGGCGCCTTCGCTCCTCCAGCCGGTCTCGCCACCGTCAGGCGATGCTACGTCATCATCACGTGCCACTAGGCCCCGCCTCCTGACCGTTTATTCCTAACAATATAATATAGTTCTATTCTGTGCAACCCAGATTAGCAAGCATTTAGTAACCATAAATAAACATTAATTAATGGGCCCTTAATGTAAGCTGTTTACATTTGATTCCAGTAAAACATATGCTTCCCTTGAACGATCAGAAATTAGTTCTAGTCTTTTCTGGTGATCGCTGCAGTTGATCCTAGGTTTCAGAAGTTACAGTGGCTGGGATAAGTTTGACGGACTTGTCCCAAAAAAAGAACCCAGCTACCTCCTACGACTTTTTCTTTGTAAACGGACCAGTCCAATGAAACAATATAAGATTTTTTTGCGTTTATCGCATGACAATCTAGCACATCCAACTATGTACCAATAACATTAAGGCCACTATCCCACTGGCGTCTCTCGAACGTCTGCGTAGCGTCAACGTTACGCAAACGCGACGTTGACGTCGCGTAGTCGTGTGACAAGCATTAACGTCCGCTGGACGCGACGTCAACGTCGCGTTTGTTGGCAATAGGTACAATCATGCCGTCCTGCTCTATCTTATACACGGATAGAGCAGAACGGCGTGATTGTCCCTGTTGCCAACAAATGCGACGTTAACGTTGCGCAGACGTTCGAGAGACGCCGACACTCGTAAAACGCCAGTGGGATAGCGGCCTATAAATTCGCTTACACATTGCGGTGTGATTGCGGAATTTTATTCAGCACACATTAGAATAACGGCAGGTATATTAATTCAGGATTTTTCAAACCTTCATGAATGAATGCTGCACTGTGTTACGGAACCCCATTCAGTTTCTGAATTAATTCGGGTTTACAAAATATTATGAATACAGCGATAAGTAGGGCGATAGGTTTTTAACGTAAGAAAAAAAGCGGTTTAATGCTAGTCTGATTCGCACTCACCGGGTGCCGTAGTACCGTACAGTATTTAAAGGTCCCCATATAAATAACGTGTTTTTAATTATTAGCTTAATTTAATTTTTATTATTTGTTGTTATAACGGCCATAGTATATTATACTACTAGCTTTTGCCCGCGACTTCGTCCGCGTGGATTAATAGTTCCCGTTCCCGGGGGATTTCCGGGATGAAAACTATCCTATGTCCTTTCTCGGGTTCCAGACTATATCTGTACTAAATTTCATTGAAATCGGTTCAGTGGTTTAGGCGTGAAGAAGAGACAGACAGACAGACAGACGGACAGACAGACAGAGTTACTTTCGCATTTATAATATTAGTACGGAAAGTACGGAATAGTACGGATGTGTTCTAAATTGACACTCCCAATCGATACTAATATTATAAAGAAGTAAAGTTTGTTTTTTGTTTGTATAAGGTAATATCTAGAATTCCTGGTACGATTACAGAAATTTTTTGACTGATAAAAAGCTACACTATTGCTGAGTGCCGTAGGATATGTTCTTTTGTTCTTTTTTTTTTCTTGGTATATTTGACGTCTACGCAGAAGAAGACGCGCGCAGGAGCTTGTATTTTGTTAACTAATCATCATCATCAAATTAGCTGCATGGATTTCCCGACCGGCTGAAAGCGGCCTGCATCTAGCGTTTTCCTTTATCAGGTCGTAAAATACCAATATAACTAGTCTTTATAAACTGATATCTATACCTAATGCCATATATGAACTGCCTCGTTGACCTAGTGGTCCTAAGCACGACTGCTACGCTAGAGGTCCTGGGTCCGATTCCCAGGTCGAGCATAAAGTGTTATTGGGTTTTTCTACGAAATTCTCAGTAGCAGCTCGGAGTTCGGATTTGTGCCCGGTTAATGGCAATAGGCTCGCCCCCTATTACATGGGACCTAAATATACCGGCGAACTGTGGGTGTACATTGGTACACCTCTGTCTAACCCTTCGGGGCATACAGGCGTGATGGTATATGTATCTATACCTAAAAAATCACAAATTCATGTAATATTTAAATTAAATCCAAACCAAAACGCATACCCAAAAGAACTCAACCATCAACAACAACTAAACTAGAGAACCATAAACCATAGCGAGTATTCAATAATAATAAATTGATTAACGCCCACAGACGCACTGGCGACCGAACGAATAGAAAAACACATTACATACATTACGCAGTTCTCAATAAGAAATCATGTTATCACTCCGGTTCACGAAATGGTCGAGAACTTGTAAAAGGGAGATTGGTGTGAGTTAGAAGCGGTAGCGATTATCGTACCATAAGCGTACACACGACCGAAAATCGTTCCAATTATCGGGTCTATATCGGTCTTGGGGAAGATCCTTTGCCGGTTCCTTCTATAAAATCTCCCTGGATGAATTTAGATGAACCAAACTTCATGTATAGTGTCACTCCCTCTGACAGTTCGTTTTCACCTATTTGTTTCATATCATTAAATGGCAAACAAGCCAATGGCCCACCTGATGTTATGTGACCTTGTAAATGCGTTGCCATCCTGGGAAGGCACATGCGACATTTTAGCTCTCTCCCTGGAGACTGAGTTGAAATGCCTCATGTACCAGTTGTTACACCGGCATCCATACCCTTCAAACTGAAACACAGACTTGCTGCAAAAATAGGTATGTTGGTAGTATTCCAGGATGAGCTGAACCACAAAGAAATATACTACTTCCTAACACTTTTCTTAAATTCACCCTGACAGATTAATAATCTTACAACTATTTCGATAAATGCGAAGGTTTGGATGGATGGATGTTTGTACCTCAATCACGCCTGAACGGCAGAACGGATCTGGATGAAATATAGCACAGATATAGACCTATGGTCTGGAATAGCATTTAGGCTATTTTTTATCCCGGAAAAATATGATTTTTTCGTGGGATAATTTTGAACTTTTAGTTTGATTCTGAATTCTTAATATAATTAATTCGTAGCAGGTACTCTATTTAGAGGTATTTTCATTCAGTTTTTTCTTTTTCAATATTTGTATTTCTTGTGTTTAAAATATTTTCATGTCTCAAAATCTTGCACCCCATGACGAATAGAGCATAATAAAAACTTTTTCGAATAAATAAATTATTCAAGAGCATCGTTGGCGAAAGTCATAGTAAGGGCGATTCACATTAAATTAAATTTTACTTCAGTGTATTGCGTTAATTATTATTCACGTTGTCACTAGACTGTTACAGTTTTCACTGAAATTGTGGTCCCAGCGGTTTAGAAATTAGTTTGTGCTACAGATATTATTTGATATTCTGAGATTTTTGGTATCAAATAATATTGAAATGAAACGAAATTTGACGATTTAAATAAATAATGACTGACTAAATTACTTAATTAAATAATAATTACATTAAGGTTTTTGTTTACTTTGATGTTCTTTAAAAATCTTGTTCGGTGAATTTAGGTGAAGTGAGGTAGAGGTGAGTTGTCAGGCACTTTTGAATTGTCAAGAAGACAGTCATAAAGTTGAAGATAGTTGCTCGTGCTAAACAGTAGATTTCTATGGAGAAGAACGAACAAGAACCTGAATAAACATTCTTTTAGAATCAATAAAATGTTACAAGTTTAGGTTGATGTTAAGGGCTGACAGCTTTTTTTTTGTTTTGGGGCAATCCTCATGGATTGCCTCCGCCTCGGGAAAGGCGGAAGGTTGTGTCGGACTCCTACCGACTAAAACCCCACGGTGTTCCTCCAACTACTATTGGCCGAGGAACTGACAGCTTACCTTAAGCTCACTTCACCTAACTCCACCGTTCAAGTATTGCAGTTAAACTATTCAAGATTCTCAATGTGTATAAAAGTCACTAACATTTCTATAGGTATATTTTCACTGCATGATAATACGTACATACCATCACGCCTGTATTCAACAAAGGGTTAGGCAGAGGTGTACCAATGTACACCCACAGTCCGCCGGTATGTTATTTTTAGGTCCTATGTAATAGTTGGCGAGCCTATTGCCATTAACCGGGCACTCCGGAACTCCGAGCTGCTACTGAGAATTTCATAGAAAAACCCAATAACACTTTTTGCTCGACCTCCAAAACGAACGCAAGACCTCAAGCGTAGCAGTCCCGCTTAGGACCACTAGGCCAACAAGCCACGATAATACAAAATAATAAAAACAGATTCTACATTTTAAGGGCAATAACAATTACATTTGAACATCCAACGTCCAAACTTCACTTATTATAATAGCCTATAAACATAACTTTCTTCATAATTCAGTCACACCGTTACTGTGGTCACAGTTCTGCGGTATTCTATTCGTCCCTCGGGCAAAATTGTTCGGTGTTGTTGCGGCCATACTTTGTTGGGAAATCAACATTTTGTTTATTTTGTATAAAATAATATCTGCTTTGTAAAAATGTACATTTTGGAGCGTTTAACATTGTGTTTCTCTTTAGTAATGATGGACAGGACGAAACCAGTCAGATTCCTGCATAAAAGATTGGGTTCGTATCATAAAATAAAAAGAAAATTAAAAGGAAAAAACAGGAGTGCTTTGTCCCACAACATAATCATAATAATAATTAAATGATCCGTAATTATACATAATTGTAAACTATAACAGACGCTGTGTAAATGAACTAGTTTTGTACTGAGTGTCCTTACACTTAAAAAATAAAAAGACTTTTCTTTATGTTATTCTTTTCAGACCAAGATGACTCTTAGAGAACCCCGTTAATAAATAGTTATTTATTAAAAAATTATCCCCAAATTGTTTGTTATGTATGTTTTAGACACATTGGGTATATAACTGCTTTATATAAAACTTACAAACTAATTCAATTCATTACAAAAACCTTCCGCATACAGCAAAAAGAAAAACTAACACGCATTTCCCCTCAATTCTCTTACCCATCGTTAAAAACAAGATTACACGAATTATCTCAAGTTAAAACAAGTATTACAAATCCGCGGGTTGGTTATATTTTTATATCTCTTCTTAGAGGTGGCAAGTCGGCATCTTCGCACTTCTAATAGAGTAATTGAGTTGACAGTAAAAGTTATGAAGAGAACGGCGTCACGGCGTCGCCTTGCCGGATATCAGCCTTCCCCACCACTTTTCCTTACCCCCCCCTCTGCGGATACGGGCGTACTGGCAGCAAATAAGTTTAGCTTTATTTGCATTTTCTGTTGGACGGAATTTAGTTTGATAACTATTAAATTGTGTATTTGAAAGGGACGGGGTTTGAATCTGGTTTGAGGAAGTGTTGTTTGCTGTGTTGAGTTGGAGAGTTATTTGATTTGTTTGACGTATGGGGTGAGTAGTGACTTATTTTATAGGGAAACTAGATTTTGCCCTCGATTTCATTCGTGTGAATTTTTGTTAGCGGAGATGCAGACGAATGCGCAGATAAAAAATGTAGCCGTTGTCCTTTGTTGGGTTTCAAGCTTAGTCTGTGTTCAATTTTATCGATGGTTTAGTTGCTTAGCCGTAAAAATATAATAAACAAACTCACTTTTGCAATTTTAATATGCATATTCGTAGTCTACCTAATGACGGTAGACCAAAAATTTAAAACATATTTTTGTATGAGTTCTGTTTAAGTTTTCTCAATGAATGATGCAGGTAAATCCTACCCAAAACCTGAGGCACCATCAAATCGACCTGATAGTGACCTTTTCCCTTACTTATAGAAATTTTTTCTTATACTAAATTCCCAAATCCCACAGCATCCTAAAAATGAATTATATAAAAATCCATAATTAATTACAAGCCAATTGTTTTGCAACTAGTACTTGTAGAGAACTCATTCTAAAGATCTTCCGATGAACTCAGAGTAAAACTTATTCGTGGGAAGTGAGCCAGTCATTTATTTTTATACGGTCACTATTGTTTAGTCATTTCTCATTTTTGTAGTCTACTGTAATGTTGCTTCGCCTTTATTTATGAGGCTTTTTTGTGCCAAGTCGCTGTTGAATCTTTATTTTTATTTTTTTCTAGCCATTATTGTCCCTTTATTTAGTAAGGGCCACTCCCAAAGCCGTCCAGGTACTTTCGAACTGGTCATTGTCTCGCCACCCGTCTTTTTACATGGCCACTAAGGGCCGATGCCTGCCGGAGCTGCGGGTTGTTCGAAAGGGATACCACGCCCCCGGAACGCAAAGGGCACATAAAGGAACATAGATGGGTTTTAGTCAGTAAAAGTCTGACACTCCCTTCCGTTCCGCCGAGGGCGGGGGAAGTTATTTGATGATTTTCCTTGTATAAAAAAAAACCCGTCTTTACATCAGTCTCAATGACAACGTGCATCTTCAGGTACCCAATGCGTGGTCACATACATTAGGCAGAGGTGTACCAATGTACACCCACAGTTCGCCGGTATGTTTAGGTCCCATGTAATAGGGGGCGAGCTTATTATTATTAACCGGTCACAAATAATTTCAAAGAAAGAATGTTTCTTTTTAATTTTATTCTTGTAAATCTGTACCTTTTTCTTGCACCTACTATGTTTTGAATCTGCATCACCCTAATGTAAACTGGTAGAAAATGCCTAAGGCATTAAGTCCGCCTTTGTACAGTATATTTTTACATTTGCGCTTAAAGTTTTAATAAATTAATAAATTAAACTGCTTAGTATCAGCTTGACAGACCAGAAGTTGGTTAACAAACGCTAAAACCACTGCACTGCATATTGCAGGATTAACAATTAACACTTCAACATCGCGCGACTTCGCCTTTCATGCTACAAGTAGCTTAACAAAGTTCTGCAGTTTATTGATAAACCTAATTCCACTTTTGGACTTTATATTTGTACACCAACAAATTTTCAATGGCTTTCTGCCCTCTCAGTAATAAAAATAAAATAAGTAGTTGATCCCTAGCTCTTTGAGCAAAGCCAGGCTACAAGCTTGTTAAAGGAAACATTATGAAATACTCGCACCATTCTGATAAAAACTACATAGAAGGCTATTTATTGAAAATGAAGTTTCTTTTTCTTTCATTATTCTTTGATAACTTCAAAGTAAAAGGAGCTCTCTGTGATAAGCCTTCGTTTTGTAATTTGAAAATCTTAGAAATATTGAATTTCAGTGTTAACTTTTGAACTAGAGTGCTGTTGTGTATACATTGTTAACTGAAATTCTTAGAAGCTTTGTTTTCTTCGAATCGTCTGTGCTCGTACGTCAGTAAAATTACAATATTATGGTTAACATTATTGGTGGTAACGCTGTTCACCCGACGATTGCTTAATTACTAGCAAAACACCTTTCAAATGAAATATTTTAAATAAAAGAAGCAGTTAGCCTACTTAACAATATAAATAAAACATAAAATATTATTGAATTGTCAAAACGAAAGGCGTAAAAAGTAATTATATACGAGTATATACTGTTTGCGTTACCCAATTAGTTAAACAAGTTACGTGTTAGTTTAGTATCATCATCATCTTCCTGCCCTTATCCCATGTTACTTGGGGTCTGCGCAACACGTTTTCTTCTTCCATGCCGTCCTGTCAACCGTCATGCTATCACTGACTCCTTTCTCTTTCGTATCATTCTTCACACAATCCATCCATCTTTTCTTTGGCCTCCCTCTTCCTCTCCATCCATCCACATTTATATTCATTACTCTTTTGGTCACATAAAGCCCGTGTCTCGGAAAGCACGTAAAGCCGTTGGTCCCGGCTGTCATTCGTAGATCTTTGACAGTCGTTACGGATAGTCAGAAGCCAAGAAGTCTGACAACCAGTCTAACCAAGAGGTATCTTGTTGACCTGTTACTGGGTTGTGGAGGTCTGATAGGCAGTCGCTCCATGTAAAACACTGGTATTCAACTGCATCTGATTAGACTGGAAGCCGACCCCAACATAGTTAGGAAAAAGGGTAAGCAGATGATGATGATACTTGCGTTACCCAATAAGCTAAATAAGTTATTATACGAGGTGTAAAAAAAGAGACATTTCATATTCGATAACTACGCATAGGGCAGTATGCGTAGAACTCAAGCTAAGCTACATCGATCGCAATCGCAAAATGATGACTGCGGAACGACTTTTATTTTTGGTGTGAATAATCATTGTTCTGGAAGTGTAAAACATAATGCACGCAAAGCATTTTGATTGCGAGTGCTTTCAATAGTTAAGGGGTCAAATCAAACTATAACTTTAAATACACTGTTTTAAAGTTTAGTTTGTAAATGGTGCTGATTCTCTTGTTCACAAACTTAACTAAATTTAAGTTAAACGCATTTTTCTCTTTCAATTTCTTAAAGAAAAGGACAGAAGATACATATTCGTTTAGTCCTGTCAAATTAAACAGCGCCTGAAGAAAATTGGCGGGTTTCTAGTCGCCACGTTTTTAATCGCGTCTAAATTATATAGGAAGTGTCTAAATTTGACAGACCTTAACTAAAATTTTATCTTCTGTCCTTTTCTTAATGAAATGGAAAGATAAAGATGAACATATCTTAAACATATTTAAGTTTTTGAATAAGAGAATCAGCACCAATGTCAAACATGTTTTCTTAAAAAAAAATTGACCTTCAATAAATCCGTAAACAGAAGGTTCCCATGTGACTTTCGTGGCTTTTTACACACTATTTATTGAATTTTATTTTTATTTATTGCATTTAATTGCCTCGTTAGCCTAGAGCGGTCCTATGCGACTGCTAGAGGTGTTGGGTTCGATTCCCACCCATGTCGAGCAACCTGATATTGGGTTTTTTCTATGAAATTCTCAGTAGCAGTTTGGAGTTAGGATTTAAATTGTGCCCGGTCAATGGCAATAGGTTTGCCCCCTATTACGTGGGACTTAAACATACCGGCGAACTGTGGGTGTACATTCGTACACCTCTGCCTTACCCTTCGGGTAATACAGGCGTGATGGTATGTTATTGCATTTATTTGTTGATGTCTTGCTTGTATTATATTATATTTGAACCATGTCATTAACCTCATTATCATTATAACACGCTTGCCTGTAAGCATGTAGGTACTTCAGAACGTGAAACTTCCTCTGATTACTAATTGGTTACTAATATACCTATATTATATTACTGCAAGTTTATGTAAGCCTAACTACCTATTTGACATACATAATTATATGTGTGTGTATGTATACATAATCATCCAGACCGATTCTGGCCATGGCGGCTATAAATCATCACCACACGACAAACAACACCACCAACTTCCAAACTCTGGGCTGTTACTATGTATAAAGCACGTAAACCCGTTGGTCCTGCGCCTGATCTCTCTCCGGTCGTGTCGGATTGCCGTCCCATCGGGCTATGAGAGTTAGAGAAGAGAGAGTTAGGGAGTGCACCTGTGTTTGCGCGCACACTTGTGCACTATAATATCTCCTGCGAACGTGGCTAGTCTGCATTAAGATTATTCGCCGTGGCCGGAATTGGTCTGGAGGATTACACATTACATATGATTGGCATGTGTTTTTTTATTTTTACTTGCGTTACGTTACGTCTTTGGTTACTGCTCCGTGAGTGGTCGCGTGATATTAAATAGCCTATACTATTTTTCATGAATTAGGCTATCATATACAAAGAAATTTTTTCCAATTTGACTGCGAGTTTCGGAGATTTGCGCGTTTAAACAAACACACGATTAAACAAAAAAACTCTTCATCATAATACAGCTCAATGTCTACTGACCTTAAAAGTACAATTTCAAACCAACAAAGAAGAAGCATTCCACGCTCTCATTACTAGACCCATATTTTACTAATTTTATCCCCAAGCAAAAAATTCTACCAAAAGACAGTCCATACAACACGTTTCGGGACATTTTATCACCTATTTCCTTTACTAAACAGGGCTCCGGTACTTTAGTGCCACGATATATATTCCCGATATAAAAAGGACGGAGATTTCGAACCGGTACCTGCTTTGCGTCGGTCTCCACTAATGAAACACCATTTATCATTCTGACTGCCAAATAAAAGCTTGGAATAAGGGCTTGGGTTGAGATATAGGATGTAGCGGTTTGAAAAAGTAGGGCCGCTGTGGAAATTAGTAGCAAATATGATTGCAATTTGGTAGAAACCAATTAGTTAGCAATTTAAATTAACGCAGTCAGTCAAACGAGTATGCTCTAAAAACGGACCTAGCTACTAGTGTCTAGAAAGCTACTCAGTTTCTGGTAAAAATATTTACTAAATAAAATTACAAAACAAAACAAAAGGGATTTATATGGCAGATGTGAGTGGCAATGCCGGGAGGGGACGCCCTAGAAAGACCTACCTTGACCTTATCGGTGAGGTTCTTCAGAAAGGTCAGGTGCGCAGTACTCGTAACCGGCGTGCTTGTATGACCAGATGTATGAATGTGGACGAGGCGAAAGGTGTGTGTAAGGATCGTAGCAGGTGGCGGTCCGTGGTTTCTGCCTACCCCCATGGGAAAAAGGCGTGAGTTTATGTATGTAAATAAAATTAAGCCAAACGCCAGCTAATTAGCACCCGCTAACATGTCTCTTCTTGTACCGCAACAAGAATTCAGAGTGCTCGCTATAACTTTAATTAGAACTCGGGGGCAAAGAAAACAGTCCGGGAAGGTGGACCTTCATAAAAATTGCTAGATTTCCAAGAAAATTTGCAGTGACGGGAACTACAAGAATAGCTGTGACGTCATAACTGATTGGTTTAATTGGCTTACAACGGTAGAATAACTTAAATTGGGTCTTATTGTTCATGCCATTACAGTTTATTTTGTGTTTTGATCTTGTCTTCTGGTCCTCAACTGCAGTGGCGTGCCTCCAAAAAGACTTAGCTACGTTTTGAAACGAACAACTAACTTCAACTTACTGTCTTACTGACCTACTTCTTGACAATTTAAATGTGCCTGTAAATGGTTTAATTTGTATTTTGAAAGGACTTCCCTACTTTATAAAGTCGTTGCCCTACACTAGGATTTTTCCTTACATACACAAACAACTATACACACATACACACTCATACAGACTCCAAACTATTTGCTTTCAGCTATGAGCCTTATCAATGACGAATTCATAGTTAAGTATATCTAATTTTAAACTGTTATTCGGTGAAGATTGGAATACGAAACCTTTCGTTACTGGGTACCGCGCCGGTTTTTTTTTAAATAATAATGTTATCAGACATTTTTAGAATCTATTCTCAAAATTTCCACCAAGTTCAAACAACGTAGATCGAGTGACTGTGATCTTGTACCAACATGTTTCTACGCTTCTCACCAAATCATAACGACTGTCATACGTTGTCATGGAAACTGAAGAAGATCAATGGTATAAAATACACTTCCTGGTAAAAAAAGCTGCCACACAATAAATCTAAACTAATATATGGAGGTAAAGCTTGTGAGGTTGTAGGGTGTAATCTCTGGATCTACAGAACCGATTCTGAAAATTCTTTTACCTATAGAAAGCCACGTTATTAATGAGTGTCATAGGCTATATAACATCACGCTACGACCAACGGAAGTGGGGCAGCAACCAAAAAAATAACTGAGACGAGGGTGAAAACAGCCACGCGGACAAAGCCACGGATAGTTCGCTAGTCTACACTATCTACTAGGTGTAGATAGTGTAGACTAGCACTAATATAATAAAGAATTAAAGCTTGTATTTTTGTATGTAACGAATAAAAACTAAAACTACTGCACCAATTTCAAAAATTGTTTGACATTAGAAAGCTACCTTATCACTCAGTACTTTAATAGGCTTTATAATATCACGCTATGGCCCACGTAAGCGGAGTAGGAACTAAAAACGTAACTGAGACGGGGGTGAAATATATCACACGAACGAAGCCACGGATAGTTTGGTAGTCTATACTTATAATATTACTAGCTTTTGCCCGCGACTTCGTCTGCGTGGATTAGTAGTTTATGAAAACTATCCTATGTCCTTCCTCGGGTCCCAGACTATATCTGTACCAAATTTCATTGAAATCGGTTCAGTGGTTTAGGCGTGAAGAAGAGACAGACAGACAGACAGACAGACAGAGTTACTTTCGCATTTATAATATTAGTAAGGATAAAGAGGTAAGATTTGTTTGTTTGTAACGAATAGGCTTCGAAACTACTTGACCGATTTTAACCATTTCTTCACCAATTGATAGCTACATTATTCGTGAGTAACATAGGTTATGTAACATCACGCTACAACACACAAGAGCGGAGGAGTAACCAAACACGTAACGCAGATGCAATAACCCACACGAACGAAACCACGGATAATTTCCTAGTATTACATAAAATATTATTTTCCTTAACATGTAATGTATTACTGAAGTTTTCCGACACCATAATATTTGTCGGGCCGTAGTGAACCCTCGTTATAATGGCGAGATTATTGGCAGCTTTCAATATGGCTGGGAGTCACGTGGGTTGCAGCCGGTGCCCGTAGCGTGACCCGCACGGGATTCGAACCTTGGAACGCATGGAAAAAATAATATATCGTTGAAGTGTTGAGGAGGGATCACGTGTGCGTTCCTTGGGATTAATAATAAATTAGTTTTGTTATTACATGATAATACGATAAATAACAGATTCTCTGTCGTTTTCAGTAGGATCCCGACACTCATTTTCTATTTTACTTTGACAATACACATTATTATTTAAACTTTTTAAAAGTGCCCTAGACTTATTTTTATTGCTAAACAACCATTTAGAACATGACCAAAAAAAAGAATTCTCTATACTATAATGTCATAAAAGCTGAATATTTTTGGGTATTTGAATTCGTATGTTTGTAAAAACGGTTCTCTAGAGCTACCGGTTAGATTGGAAACCTTATATCTAATTTTGACACCCAGATTCCTGAGGAAAAGTATCAACTTATAACATAACGCTACGGAGACACAGGAGTGAAGCAGTAACTAAAGACGTAACTTTACGCCGGCATAGTCGCGGGCAGAAGATAGAAATCCATCACTTTTCTAAACTGTAATAATACAAGTTTTCCACATCTACATTGCTCACAAAATGACCAGCACGAAATGTACTTTATTTCTTAAGTCCCAATAAATTATAAGAAACTCAACAAAAGCTGAGCTATACTCAACATTTCAGAAGAAACCTGCTGATTATGTATTCTCAAACAAAATTTTCTACATTAAGATCAAACTCAGAGCGAATAAAATGGAAGACGCGCCAAAGAGAAAAGACGCTGAATACTTTTAATATAGAAGTAGAAGGGACAATGACTTATGGCCTGTTGCCATGGATTCAGACCACTTAGTGTCAACATTTCGCGTCACTATTTAAAAACAAACTCAGCTCTGGGGTCTAGAATTATGTACTGTGTTGGTGTCCCTTCTCATCCCTTCTCTTCCTTAGAGAGGTGGAATGGGATCAAGGTCGCGGGAAATTGCTGGACTGATCATTGTGACTTTTTAAGAGGAGATTTATAGTATATTCAGTTGCGGACATCGTTAGGCTGATATATAATGATGATGATGAAACAGACTATTGCTGGATTGTTTTATTCGTTATATTCTCCTTTATCTTATAGAGTTGATGTTTTAAGTATTATTTTTTTATAGAATACTTGGCCTTGCTATAATAAGTATCCACGTTTATCGCTGCATTTAAAATGTGCGTGTTTCAGTTTTATTGAAAGACGAAATTCCTTATAAAAACAAAGTGTCGCATCTATAATTCCTCAATCTGTAAGGTCAACAAATCACTTGGTGCTGCCAAAAAAGTAAACTGCAAACTTGTAGCGAAGCAAAAACCACTGATCGGATGTAAACGAGCCGTCTCATAAATAAAGATGTGAAAACTTGAGCGACTCGAGTTCTGTACAGTAGGTACCTACCTATAGGTATATAGGTACGTCACTGCGTGATTCATAGTACATGTGAGCAATCAAAACTTGGGCACGCCAAACGAAATATTGAGGTTTACATGTGCGGTTTTAGACGCTGCGTTTTTTTGGCGGTTCTTTTTTGTAGTTTCCTAGAATGACGGTGGTAAATGTCAGTCGGCCGTCGTCCGTTGGTAAGGTCTTATTAAAAACCTGTAACTATAGAAATAAGATAAAATATTCTATGTACTAATTTCGTAATAATAATGACAAAGGTTGAGGAGATTGTGGAGTACGTGCGAGTCAAGACCAACTGGACTCTGAGGGTCGTGGAGTTGGAGTCGCGCCATAACACCAATTTTAAGTCGTTTGTGGTGCGGGCCCCGACTAATCATGTGGAGACTTTCCTCAAGGAACAGTTTTGGCCGAAGGGTGTCATGTTCCGGCGTTTTCGCAGAAGGCTACGTGACACCTCGCAGCGCAACACGACGCCGTCTCTTCGTGTGAAATAGTTTTAGTTTATAAGTGTAATTTTTGTAACTTTTATATGGGTCTATGTAACCTGAAATAAATGATATATTATTTATTTTATTTATTTTTTTAATGTACAGTCAAAAGCAGTGATATTAATAGTACATTTAGCAAAATTCTCTCATAAGTCTGCTGTTTCATAAAATTTGACTGCACTTTAATATGTATAAAAAAGATTTTTATACTTTGGAGACTTTTATATTTTTTCTCCGTGTATTATATTTTTGTCCCGAGCTCGCTTCGCTTGTTTTTCAAACTGTAGATCCTAGAATCTACAGATCTAAGAGATGGTAAGATCGACCAATCAAGGACAGTCTTCGAACAATTGATAATTTATATAATCTAACGGGTTTTACAATTTTACTTTGACATATGCAAATTCAAATTTGTATAGTCAACTATATAATAGGTATATACATATCATAAGGATAGTACACAGGATCATAGTACACAGTAAGCGCTATCTTAGAACTAAACTACGCTATACGTCATGTCAGTCATAAATACTGGTGTGACGTCACGGCGACTTGGCAATGGCCAAGCAATTACCTTGATGACTGGGACTTGATTAAGAAATTGATGTATACTATAATTATAATAATATTTAATAGGTTTTGTTTAACACCTAGAGAAAATATGGCAAAGCTAGCAATAATATTTCTTATTTCTATCATATGCCAATTTTTTAATCAAGGTATATTATCTAGATAAAAAAGTACAAATTCGTTTAAAACTAAAATTCATTCTTATCGTAATATAAATAGAGTTAACATTTCAATATTAATGTAAAGATAAAAAAAACAGATCGTCTTTGTATAGCGTTATCTCTGTCGCTCAATTCTCTATCTCTTTCTAACGCACAATTTATGAATATTTATCTAGTTTGAAGATACATACATCCGTACTAATATTATAAATGCGAAAGTAACTCTGTCTGTCTGTCTGTCTGTCTGTCTCTTCTTCATGCCTAAACCACTGAACCGATTTCAATGAAATTTGGTACAGATATAGTCTGGGACCCGAGAAAGGACATAGGATTGTTTTCATTCCGGAAATCCCCGGGAACGGGAACTATTAATCCACGCGGATGAAGTCGCAGGCAAAAGCTAGTATGTATATTAATGTATATTGAAATTTACTTCGCCTCACTAGGTACGTATATCAGATTACTTCATTAGTGAAATTACGTGTGATGAAGTAACCCGTTCAAATTATTTTAATTTAGTTTGCAAGCATATTAAGTCATGTGTAAATAACTACAAACTAACAAGTTTTACAGTTATGTACAGTTTAATCACCTTCATTAGAAATACTTTGCTACGACCTTGCTACGCCGTAGCCTTGTCTACGGCGTAGATCGTTTACAAAGTCGGGGCTCATTACAATTTGTAATTATTAAAGTTTATTAAATTAAATAAGTGTAGGTACTTGTTGAAAGAACATTGAGACAGAGGAGATAATATTGTGGTATACTAGCTTCTGCCCGTGACTTCGTCTGAGTTTTTTTCCCAACCGTAAAGCGGTTGGGAAAAAGTTATGTAATTGGTTATTGTTTTGCTCCTGCGTATCGTAGCATGCTGATACTCGTATATGTATAGCCTATGCTATTTCTCATGAGCTTGGCTATCATATACAATAGTTTGTCAAATCCGACTCAGAGATTTAGAGATAAGTGTATTATACAAACGAACAAAAAAATCTCGTCCGGTTTATTATCATCATCATCCTCATATCAGTCGCGCACGCCGACAGGACCTCATATCAGGATGTCTACTGCTGGGTATAGATCTCTCCTATAGATTTCTAAAAGAACCGCTTTACATAGTATAGATATGATCAAGTTATGATATAGAAAATCTAGAACTAGTAACACGAATAAACATCACAAACGATACAAAACATTAACTTCGTACAAAAAACAAACGCTCGAACAATATCGTCGTTTTTTCGCGCAAATGTATCTACAATCAGAAAAGTTTCGCACAATACAAGTTCTTGATTCGAAAAAAATGTGTCGAGTCGTTGTCGCGAAAATAAATAAGGCTTGTCGACACTTGTAAGGCGCTTTCACTGTTCGTATTACAAAACGCGTTTAATAAAATGAAGTTCTTCATGTAAGAAGCAACTAAAACCAAAAATCGTACTAGTATTATGAATGCGAACATTTTGATGGATGTTTGTAACTCAATTATGGGGATCTGGATGTTTGGCACATAGATAGATTATAGTGTGGAATAGCCCACAGGCTACTTTTTATCCCGGAAAAATGTACGGTTCCTGTAGGATAATATATTAACTTTCGAAGCTAGTAAAATAATAATCTTATCTTACTACTGTTATAAATGCAAAAGTTTTGATGGATGTTTGTTACTCAATCACGCCAGAACGGCTGAACGGATCTAGAATAGAGCATAGCATGTAGGAAAAGCGTAAGGTTCCCATGGGTTAATAAAAATATTAATTTGGACGTAGGCGAAGTCGCGGATGGAAGCAAGTTTTCTATATTTAACGCTGTTTCATTCAAGGTCAAACTCAAGTCATTTATTTCAATTTTTTTATGCTTGCCTGTTTGTCTCACTCCTGGGCAAAGGCCTATTATTTCAATTACACCATTAAAAAGCCCTGTTGAAAAAATATTGAATCTAGTCGTTTTAAATCAATTCTAAACATACGATATTGATGTGTCCTTATCGATCTGTTGTAACTGAATAGTAATGTAAACTACACTTGGCCTGTTGCAACACTGTCACATCTGTACTAATATTATAAATGCGAAAGTAACTCTGTCTGTCTGTCTGTCTGTCTGTCTGTCTGTCGCTTCTTCACGCCTAAACCACTGAACCGATTTCAATGAAATTTGGTACAGATATAGTCTGGGACCCGAGAAAGGACATAGGATAGTTTTCATCCCGGAAATCCCCCGGGAACGGGAACTATTAATCCACGCGGACGAAGTCGCGGGCAAAAGCTAGTAAGGAATAAAACTTAAAAGATTCTGGGTTCGCTGATTTTCGACAAAACTCAGCTCTCTAAAACTCTTGGCAGTTTCATTGGCAAAATCTTATTTAAAGATTTCACAAGACAAGTCCGATAACATAGTTCAATTCAAACTCAAACATGATCAGAACTCCTCTTCCCTCCTTCCTCGGGGAATCGGGGAGCTTGCCAACTTCGACACCACTTTTTTCCCCGCATCCCACTTTGACCGGACTATATCTTTTTTTTTCTTCAACCCCAGTTGGGAAAAAAAGTTGATTTATTTCGTATCTTGTGTATTTGACAGAGAACTTGTTTATGGTGGATGTACCTTGGTTAACAGAGTAGATTTGAGGGTTTTTGGCTTAGGACACTAGCGTGGATATGTTAGGTTAGGTCGCGTTTATTGCGGTTGGTATTTGGATGGGTAACCGTTTTTTATTTAGATATTTTAGAGCAATTAGATTGAATATTATTACGTTTTCCTTTTTGGAAATGACGTTCAAAAGGTCAAATTAAAATATATAATTTGATTTTAAGTATAATTATTTTAAAAAAAATGTATATATACCATCACGCCTGTGTTCTTCGAAGGGTTAGGCAGAGGTGTACCACTCTGTACACCCACAATTCGCCGGTATATTTAGGTCCCATGTAATAGGGGGCGAGCCTATAGCCATTAACCGGGCACAAATCCTAACTCCGAGCTGCTACTGAGAATTTCATAGAAAAACCGAATAACACTTTGCTCGACCTGGGAATATAACCCAAGACGCGCTTAGGACCCCTAGGTTAACGAGGCAATTTTTTTTTCTATATCATGTACTGAAACATTCAGTCAACCGGCTACGAAAACGTTGTTTATGTCAATTTTCCTTAAGAAATAAATAAAGAACTGTTTAAATATGCCTTTCATAAATATTGTTAGTGAACACAGGCCTTAGAAGTTAAACAAATGTGTGACTAATTAGAAATGTTGCTAACAACTTATCTATTGTGTTAGAACACTATTGTTCCACTTGAACTTAAACTTAGGTTTATCTCATAGTTTGTGACATATTGTGATCAGTGGATAATAGTGTTGGTTGTACAATAAGTGCTATAATTTAAGTAATTAGTGTATAACATGCCATTGTACTACTGTTTTTTATCCCTAATAAATAAATAAATTATTGTGCTTTATATCTTTATACATACTTACTTATACCTTTTATATAAAGTCAAAGTCAAATTCAAATAGATCATTAAAAGGCACTTTTGAACGTCAATTACATGACAAAAAATAATAATATTGAATCTAGTCGCCTATTCCAAAAGGTAATTTCGTATGGAGAAGAATGGGCGAAAAACTCTTTTCAAAAAATGTATTACCACCTGTAACCCTTCCTTCCCCTAGAAATACCTACCCTGACCTTATTGGTGAGGTTCTTCAAAAAGGTGAGATGCGCAGTACAACCGGCGTGCTTGAATGACCATGTATTAATGTGGACGAGGCGAAAGGATATGTACCTAAGGATCGTACCAGGTGGCGTTATGTTTCTGCCTACCCCCATGGGAAAAAAGCGGGAGCATAAACTCGCACCTTTTTTCATTTTCTTTCTTTTTTTATGTATGTATAGTAAAATTGACGCAATCAAAAGCATTTCATTGATTCAGTTTTATAATTCAAATAAATATTTTTGAGTACCTACAATAAAAGCTTTATCAAAATGTAAACACGATATCATATTGTACCCCTTTATACTTCCTTACCTTTTAAAAAGTAGCAGCGCGACGTTATACTACAGTAAAACAAAGAAATGAGACAAAAGAAAAACTTTCTAACTACATCACACATTTTATTTTCACGCGTAGCACTTACTCTAACAACTGTACAATACAATCTAACTGCTCAAGTATTTTTGCATTTTATAATAACCACTCTTTCAACACCCATTCCATTCTCACCTTTACCCCTCAGACATAAGACTCAACTCCACCGCAAAATAAACTTGGTATTACAACAAACTTACACGATTTTGTTGGTAATGAAAATTCGTCTTTATAGTGTTAGGTGTAGAGTTGATAGCGTTGGTAAAGTTAAGTTTGCAGGCACATAATTTGGTTAGCTAGGAGTCGTCACGTACAGGTTATCGTATCCGTGTCGCAGCATAACAACTGCTTGTAACTTGGACTCTAGGATAAGTGATAGGTATTTGCTCTTTCTTAATGGCTGGCTTTAACGGAATATGGGTCATAAGGTAGGTGTATATGGTTAAGTTTTAAATGTATTTCGTTTAGTTTAGATCACGGTTGTTGTAAAGAATTCTTGGCTTTTGTTATTTAAAGCTAGTTTTGCATATTCTACACTTATACATATACCATCACGCCTGTATCTCTCGAAGGGTTAGGCAGAGGTTTACCAATGTACACCCACATTTAGCCGATATGTTTAGGTTCTATGTAGTGGGGGGCGAGCCTATTACTACAGCATTTTCTGGTCGTTAGTTAATATTTTTTTGGCCTACAGATAATTGCTGATGATAATAGCTGTTTGTGAGTTTATATGTTTGTAAACGCACCCACGACATAGGAGAAACTCATAAAGTGGGGCAACGTTTTTTAAGAAAGTAAAAGTTCCAGTCGGTCCATTCTGTAAAAAAAACCCTCGGTGGCTTTAAGGGAACTCAGCGTAGAGAGAACTGTCAATCCCTAACATCAACCGGTCTATTCTGAATAATCTCTCTCGCTGAATTTAGGCGATGCCAGCTAGAGGCGAGCTGTCATCCCACCTGTAAAGCTATTCCAAAACCTCTCGGTGAATTGAGGTGAAGTGAACTTCGCCTTTAGAAAGTTTTTTTACAGAATACGAGTAGGTATTCAGGCTTTTGTCATTTGTTCTAGAGTTTAAGTAGACTTTAACTAATACAATTTATTTATTTTCTAAGGCACAACATATGGCAGTGTAATAATAAGTACACATAGGTTATTAAGATTGTCCTAATTCGTTGTTTCTTCTACAGACTATTATTTAAACACAAATAAAAATAATTCGTTTTAATACATCAAAATGTCACCTCGTTAACCTAGTGGTCCTACGTGCGGTTGTTACGCCTGAGGTATTGGGTTCAATTCCCATGTCTAGCAAAGTGTTATTGGGTTTTTCTATGAGTTAGGATTTGTGCCCGGTTAATGGCAGTAGGCTCGCCCCCATTATACGGGTCTTAAACTTACCGGCGAACTGTGGGTGTACATTGGTACACCTCTGCCTAACCCTTCGGTTAATACAGTCGTGATGGTATGTATGTATGTATGTATGTATGTATGTAAGTACCTATATTTTTCCATAATTAAAATTAGGGTGAGATTATCACACCTGTATTCACGTTCAAAATGTAGTCACAATCTTATCTCGGCGACATTAATTATAGGCATTTTTGATAAATAAACACTAAGATTAGATTGCATCACTCTCAAAAAAAGTAAGTGAAATCGCCCCCCAGAGGCAATAAAAAAAATGCATCAAAAGTTAAACCGCAGAGATTAAGAAGTAAAAAGTGAATTTTCCTCCAGTGTGTACCAAGTTTAGTGAAAGCAAGTTGATGCGTACTTAAGTTCATATTTATGTTCGGGGAAATCCAAGTTTTGCGCACTTTGAAACTTCTTTGACTGCGAACAGGATAAGGGTGCTTATATACAGTATCGGAAGTGGCATATGTTTCGTGGTTACGAGAAACAAATGTTTGATAAAGTTCCTCTAATATAGACTGACTTTGATTTTTCTGGCCATCTTTCAAGATTAGTAACTAGCTCACGAATACAAACAACTTCTTCTTTTTAGCTTAAACTATAGTATAGGTATTTCATTGTTGCGGCCCAGAAATAAGTTACTATGACTGCGTTGTTGGTGGCGGCCGTTAAATCTTCCTACGTGCAGCTGAAAATTTTATAAATTAGATTTGAACGCGAACTACTTATATTATGGGAACAACTAATGTATAAAATAAGACCCATTATAATAATTGTGTGGAATAGTTGTTTTTTTTTTTTATATTTCAGGCTTGGTAAGTTGATTCCTTAGCCATTTCGAACGACCTTGGCTGCAATGCTCTCTATTAGGCGTCCAGTGCATGACCATCATTGCCTATCGCTAAAGATGCATCCGCTTGATGTAGTTACCTCATTTCTACTTCAGCCTGGCTGTTGTGCTATTACCAGACTGCCAAGTTTAATCCTTACTTACTCAATACTCAATTATTTATTGCGTCCCATAATGTACATAATGGTCTTACAATATAAAACTACAGAATCATTATGGACCCCGTCGGGCATAGCAAAACATAGGAGAGATGAAGAGGCTATGCAGTAAGGTGGTAGAACAGGCCTTAAGTCTTCCGGGTAGTCAGATTATGTCGATTGTAACTTACTTACTCTGCTGAGTCTGAGTATACGATACAGGTGCGTAAAGTTAGAACAACCAAGAGTCAGTAAAACGTACCCAAACTCTTTAATGAATGCAAAAAAAAAACTAGTTCAAAATAACATTTTGCTTCCTCAGTGACGAAAGTTATAAATCCCGCAAAACCTATTGTTTCTCGCTTAGATTAATCTGTACACCCCGCCGACTGACAGACAATACATTTCATGACATATCAAAATGAAAATGAAAACAAAATTTCTATTTTACTTACCACAAATTCAATTTGGAAACAGGCATAACGGGAACCGAGCATTTCATACGCTCAAAGGGGAGCAAAAAAATCAATTGCAAGCAAAAAGAACTTCACCTCGTAACTTGAGATCCACGTTTGGAGGGGAAAAAATATTTTCACAGATTCCTGCCAAATTTAATATCGTCATTTTAGCGAAATGTTCTAAATTAGCGTCGACAGCAGCGTGGATCGGTTTCACCTTTACTCCTAAATTCCAAATTTCATTTCACTTCCATTTTATTGGAAAAGTTAAGCAGTACTATAAGTTGTTGGACACACCGCTCGGGAGGTTAGCGTGCTGTGATATCTGATATCTTAATAAGTAGCAAGTGGTAGCAAGCAAGATCGGTCCACCACCATCCACCACGCAACCATCTGGGAAAAAGGCTAAGCAGATGGTAGCAAGCAAGATCGGTGAGCAGGTTTGATACCCAGATCGGGCAAAGTGTAATTATGCTTTCCGATTAGGAATTTCTTAGTAACAGCTCGGAGTTTAAAAATTGGTGGAGTGAAAGCTTCGTGCTTAGGGAACTGCGTAAAGCGTTAGAAGTGCTGATGGTAAGTGAGGGCATAGGAAGAGCACCTGTATTTCTGCACACTCTGTGCACTATAATAGGTCTTGCCGTTGAATAATCTTCATGGACATTGGGCAGTATGACACGGTCGGAATATTAAAATTAATTCCACGATTCCTCACAATGTTTATCTTTATCAGTGTAAGATAAAGACTAAGAAAATATTTATAAATTCTTTTTAGAAGCCTTGCCACATTCATTCTTTTTAATGATAATTTACATTAGTAGCGAGGATAGTTCTACAAAAAATACAGAACTAAGTGCTACATATTTATCTGCTTCATTAACCTCTTAAAATTGCGAGTTTATTGTTAATTTTATTTTGGTTATAACTTAGTGAAAATGTACATTTGTGACCTATCGTATTTGTACATGAGTTATTCAAGGGTAAAAGGGTATCATCAAAAGATAGGTAGATAGATAGATAAACCATTTATTTAGTGCACATAAGACATAACACACAAAAACACAAATAGAATAATAATAAATGTATATAACATAAATGATAAAAAAGGTGACAACTTTTTTTTTAAGAAGTGCAGTGTGCGACTCAAAGTCACACTAAATGGTAGACCAGCTCAGCCAATTGCTTGATAGTCTTATCTCTATTCGTTTGCCAAACAACAGTTCCGTATGTCCTAAATACGTTAAAACAGAGCTCAAATTCCTCTCTGTCGCGTTTCTTTTATTGACTACCAAAGTTTATTAGTGAAATTTCACCTGAGGCCAGCCGCCATGTCGGTGCGAGTTGGAACAAACTTTATTCACTAAGATCACTCTTTATGCGTGGCATCGACCGGATTATAGATAAGTTTTGAGTGTGATCGCATTTTTATTTATATTTTATTTCAACTTGAGTGTTGTTGCAGGTATTTATATTTTTATGTACCTATGTAAGAATTAAAAGGCTGCCAAGTTTAAAACAAATGTGTTGTTTCTTAGAATAAATTCTAATTCAAATTCAAAATAGTTTATTGTGGATCATAGGTTCATAGGATGTGTTACACACAATTGTTAAATAATCAGCTATGTCCCGCCATTAAGGCAAACCATATTCACAAAATAATAGGGTATAATAAGTTTATTACATTACCAGCTTCTACTCGCGATTTTCTCCGTCTGGTTTTTTTTCACTCGTGTGAAGTTTGATTACTTCTCCGCTCCCGTGTGCCATAGCGTGATATTATATAGTCTATAATATTACTCATGTATCTGTCATAAAAAAAGTTTTTTTGTAATTCGATTAGTAGTTCCAGAGATTATAATTATCATCATCATCATCATCATCATAACAGCCGAAAGACGTTCGCTGCTGGATATAGGCTCCCCTAGAGATAGCCACAATGACTGGTCCTGCACTGCCCGTATCAAGTAATTTCCCTTGGCCTTTACTAGGTCGTCTAAGTAGATTCCATATTATTATTTTATTTATTGAAATAACCTTCCCACACAGCGCCTTCCAGTGTGTGATCGCTTTTTATTATGTGCAAATGGTCTGTGTCAAAAAACTGCCCAGTATATGGGTTGTGGAGGTCAGATAGGCAGTCGTTCCATGTAAAACACTGGCATTTAGCTGCATCCGGTTAGATTGGAAGCCAACTCCAACATAGTTGGGAAAAAGGCTAAGCAGATGATGATCCAATGGAACCGTAAATTTTTCCGAGAAAAATAATTATCCTATGCGTTATTCCACACTACAATCTATCTTAGTGCCAAATTTCATCTAGACCTGTTCTGGCGCTTGATCGTGAAAGAGTAACAAACATCCATCCGGGCCCTCACAAACTTTCGAATTTTTAACATTAGTTGTATAATCTTTATCCATGGTTTATGGCAAATAAATATATTTTCTTTCTTTTTTAATGTCCGCTTCCGCTATCGCTCCCATCTTGAATACGACACAAAAACGTTATTGTTTTAGGTCTCACCGCCGCCGTCTAAGTTCGCCAACTCTTTGGAATTTGAATAATCCATCAAAGACAGCTGTTAGGGAGGTACAAAGTGTCATGTGCGGCCCACTGCGCAATTGTTATCTCATGAGGTCCGACATAATATAACCTTTGTGGACGTCCCCTTAGGGTAAAGGTGTATGTTTATAATGCATTTCATGGCGAGTTGTCGTAAAGTAAGGTCCTGTTATTGTGAACATGCTGTATTAAAGAGCAATGTGTGTAGTAAGCCTTAGTGATCTTTCGGACTGTGGATTGTTTGAGAAAATGAAAATGAAGGTCAAAAAGGAAGGTCTTCCTTATTAAACTATTATGTCTACCTGTGGACAGCGTTGTGGGTTACATTATTGTTAACATTGATTGTTAAATTAGTTTTAAGCTCTTATTATGTAACTGTTTGCTGTTCCTTTCAATAAAAAATAAAAAAATAAAAATAAAATGTCGAATTTATAATTGGAAATACGTCCTTTTTGTTATAGCAGTTTTAGATAATTACTTATGTGAAAAAATGTTGTAGGGTTTTTCTAAGAAATTCTCAGCAGCAGCTCGGAGTTAGACTTTGTGCCCAGTTAATGGCAATAAGCTCGCAACCTATTACATGGGACCTAAACATATCGGCGAACTGTTGGCGTAAATAGGTACACCTCTGCCTAACCCTTCATTGAACAGGCGTGATGGTACGCATGTAAAAAAAAACTGAAAGGTAGACGCCTCCCTCAAAAGATCCTTCTTAAATCATAATCGTCATGCTTCACATGACCTATAAAACAAAGCCACAGTATAACCCGAAGCGCTTTAAAGCGATACCCATTAAAACAAGAACGCAATACACTCAAAACTCGTCGCAACTTCGAGCTATAAAAACTTGCACAACATCGTTATGAGTTCAGTACCTCATTCGCGGAAGACTTACAACTTACCTGGCTAGGATTACTTTGCCATGCATTTGCTGTATTGCTGGGAACTCGCAGGAATTGGTTTCTCATGCATTGTTGGAGTTCTGAAGTTATTTTTGTCTTGCTTGTTTTCTTGGTGCTTTTTAGTGCGATGACATTGGTCTTTGGAATTGGTAATTGGTCATCATAACTTATACTGATCTGTTTTGATGTCCAATTATCAATTGCAAAACCAATTAAAAATTGTACTTATTATTAGTACGTTCAATGTCTAATCGCAATCTCATCGCAGAGATAATCAATGTCAAAAAATTAAGTATTAGAGGCATTTTTAACAGATTGAAACGGAGATAAGGTTGTGATCGCTTCTAAAATAATGATGTTATTATGTTGTCAGATTTGGCAAACTTTTAAGTAGTTTTCTAAGCTAGCCAGTAGGTATGCGGGTTGGCAAGTTCATTGGCCTTCTTACGGAGTGGATAACTTTTTTACTTAATTATAATACGTGTTGAGTGAGACAAAAGTAGAAGTAAAAGACCTTATAAACGTATAAACTAACTTATTAATACTAGCCTTAATATACAGCTTTGTTCGGCTAAAGGTTTCTTCTTATAGAGAGAAGCGACGAGCCGCATACAGGCTCGCCCCCTATTACATGGGACCTAAACATATCGGCGAACTGCGGGTGTACATTAGTACCTCTGCCTAACCCTTCGGGGAATACAGGCGTGACGGTATGCTATGGCTCGAGCATTAATCACCTTACTTGCTCAAAGCAAATTGGTAACTTAAGACTTATATTCTTCAGATTTCCTTCCAACGTATTTCTTTACCGATTTTCAGCTTAAAGCCAATATTTTTATTATTTTTAAACATTCTTCGTTGTGCTTAGCTGATAAAAACAAGCTCTTTACCCACCCCAGCGCATCGGAATCCCAACAAAAATAAAAACTTGAACTGTCGATGTCTCCGAGAGCTTGTTTTTTCCTCTGTTTATATAACCGGTTCGAACGAGCAAGTTTTAGTTTTTCCCTCTCGAAAGCTGCCCGTCGAGGCGGTGATTTATACACCAAGTTGTTCGGCTTGTTCTAAGTTTGCTATAGGTATAACTTCATCATTGTTAGAACAATATCTAAGGGTGTTATTGTCTGTTGGTAGTTGCTGCATGGTTTTTGACTGAGTTGCAGGGACTTTTTTATTTTGTTTGTTGAATTTGGTTCTAATCTAGTATAGAATAGAGTATATCTTTATTTGATTAAAATGTAGGTATACTAAATATTGGTTAACAGAATGATTGTCCCTTGTACAATCTAACTTAAAAGGCATGCAAATGTTCAGGGTAGCAAGTTAAAATAAGGCACATATATTGTTACTAAAATGTATAATTATAGTTCGAATAAATAATTTATTTCTACACTAAATTTATAAAAAAGGCTTCAGAAATAATGTTCGTTAACAAACATACTTACATACGCAAACAGTCAGTCCCTGAACAAATATCTGTAGGCCATACAAATATCTGTTTAGAAAACGGACCCGCGAGACGCAGCACAGCAGTCAATCCTTCCACCACTGCGCCAACTGTGTGTCAATATGGTAATTATTAGATACAAAATTGCTTTGCTAATAATGTTTAGTCGAACAAAGGCTTACAATAAATTTCAAAATTAATCAGATATAGATAGCCAGAATCATTCAACACAACATTTAATAGGAGTCAATCGATACGAAAAGAAGAACCAAGAAGAATACAAATAAAAATAAGGAAAAAGGTTAATTTTGATGAGGGTTTGGTAGTACTGTGATCATTTAGCTAAAAGAGAATGAATTGCTTTGGCTTGTTAAAGGTAAATCAGGAAAGTGCTCGTAGATTCATTCAGATGTTGTATGTATGGAACCCAGTAAGGGAGTGGTGATCTATGTTCCTTTGGAAATATTCTTGATGATAGTAGTAGAGCTCGTCCGAGGAAGTACCACCATCATTACAGTATGACACATTGCACTATTTCTGAAGCAAAATATAAAGATACTGGTGTAATTACACCCACCAGAGACATTCTGTTTTGCCTCTGGAATGACAACGCTTTCTACGTGGCCTCTGGGATTGCAGGTGGCGAATACCATATAACTTCAGGAGGGAAGTCGGCTTGTTTAGCATCCAATAACATAAAAAAACGCTTTTTACAAAAAACAATAGCCTGAGAATTTGTTTTTTTTGGTGTCGGTTAAAATGATATACAGGTCATTTAAAATTGAGCGCCTTGTGACTCTCAATCCTCTTGTATTTTTTTTAAAAAGTGTGTGTCAATTAGCACATTCTTACACATCAAAACACGATAAGAACATTCCTAGTTATCCAATAAACGTATTAAAACTCAAAATAAACAAAAAGTTACTTCGCCATGCTACATAACAATATTATCTGGCCAATCGTGTTTACAAGCTCCATTTGAAAAACTTAACTGTTTTGAAGACAGTATAAACGTTTGCATTGGCTCGTAGGTAGTCGCCGCCAATCTAATCAACGTTACACTGTGGTTCAAATAAAATAAAATGCTGGTAACAAGGCTTTTTAATTTTTAAGTAGACACTTTTATGTTGTAATTATTTTTTGTCAAATAATAATTGAGTTTCGTAATTACTTCCAGTTTTCGTAATTGTAAAGATTTTGGGTATTTCAAGCTGATAAATTTTGAATTTATTCCATGCTTTCCAAGTTATTTTGACCTGCTTTCGGGGGATAGTTATGTAACACATTTGGCATATTGAATTAGTTTGACATAATTGATTGAATTATTAAAAAAACTAGCTTTTGCCCGCGACTTCGTCCGCGTGGATTAATAGATCCCGTTCCCGGGGGATTTCCGGGATGAAAACTATCCTATGTCCTTCCTCGGGTCCCAGACTATATCTGTACCAAATTTCATTGAAATCGGTTCAGTGGTTTAGGCGTGAAGAAGAGACAGACAGACAGACAGACAGAGTTACTTTCGCATTTATAATATTAGTACGGATTAAACACCCAGCCTTTTCTGTAAAAAAATCGCTCGGTGAATGTAACTAAAGACAATAAAACAAATGAAAAGCCGATCATGGCTAACTTACCTTTGAGATTTGGCTTGATTTTTTGGGGAATTTGTAGCCTGAGAGAACAGGTGTTCAGGGCTCAAAAAAGATGTATAAGGGCGATGTGTAATTTAACAGTAACAGATAGCTGTGCACCTTTGTTTAAGTCCTTGAAAATATTAACATTGCCATCTCTTTATATTTTGGAAATGGCAGTTTTTGTAAAATCAAACATGCAACTTTTTAATAAAGTGTCCGATACCAGAAACAGACCAGTAAGAAAACAATACAAAAACATGATTAATGTTGATAAATATGACACCGCATTATTAAAGAAAAGTGTTTTATGTATGGGCCCGATAATATTTAATAAAATACCAGATAACATAAAAACACAGACTACTCAAGTCCTTAAAAAGAAATTGACAGATTTGTTAATTAATAAATGTTATTACTCAATTTGCGAATTTTTAAATGATCAATACTTAAATCAATTGTGACATTTCTGTACCGACTCGTCACAAATTTCTACTTGACATAACAATGCTAATTTAGACTTTGACTTATACTGTTATAACTATCGACTAATGTAATGTAATTTTAATACTTGACTAATAATTTATTTGACATTGTATTTGTATTGCGTGTCTGTGTCAAGCATGCCTGTATCTGTATTTGTTATGTAAAACTATTTTTGCATGCCTAAGTTAAGGTAGAAAGTATAAGGATCACCCAATTTGTCACATATCATCATAATATTGTACCTACTTTCTGTGCAAATAAACAATTATTCTATTCTATTCTATTCTACCTTACGCTCATTTTATCTAAATTCATTGAGGGATATTTTTAGAGGTTAGAGGAGTTTGTAGCAATATACATAGTACAACCTACAAAAACGGCAATATAAAACTATGACAAAATCATTTAAAAGCAGAGTAGAATTTAAATATAGCGGCAAATTATGGGTGTACATTAGAACACCTCTGCCTAATTCTTCGGGGAATACAGGCGTAATGGTATGAGTGTTCACTTTTTCAATTGAAAATACGACTATCTTATAGTTTTTTAAAATTAATTTTCAAAAACTAGGACCATGGGGTCCGAGCGCTCTTTTACTTTTTAGAGACATTACCGAGCGACTGGTCTACTCTTCACGTGACCAGAGGGCTGACCTTTTCTTGGGGCAAAGAAGCAGCATTGCCATACAACGTGGCAAAAGAAAAAAAGCCGTTTTGATGATACGCTTAATCAAAATTACGAACAAAAAAGCAGACAATCAAAAATCGCTCCACAGTCCTCGCAATAAGTTTCTAACTTGAACCAAGCACCGCAAGTTTCTCTGGACCATGTCCAAGTGCTTGCTGTTCGCTACCTCAGAAGTTAAACGTAAACGTATATAAAATTGTTGTATACTTTACTGATTGCAACCGCTATTGGTTACCAATATGCTACCAAGTAAGTACTAATACGGTTCACTAGATCGTCGTCGATAAAAATTTGTTACTGTTACTGTGGTTGCGTTAATAAATATTTGTACGATTCGAATGTTCTGTTGATGTTTTGTGGTTGGGAATTTTCTTATTATTTTGATGTCAAAATTAAATCTAGCTATGATACAGTTGGCGCAGTAGTTGAGCGATTGGGTGCTGCGCTGCGAGTCGCGAGTTCGATTCCGCACGGAACAAATATTTGTATGGCCTTATTTTTTTATTTATTATTATTAAAAGAAAAGCGTTGCCCCATACTAGGACTTTCTCTTGTATCGTGGATGCGTTTACAAATATATAAAATAACACACACAAACAGCCAGACCCACCCTCACACACATGTATTTTACACGTTTTGGTGCATTAACAAACATTTCAGGAACGAAACTACTATCTGTAGGCTACACTAAAAAATACATACGTTAATCGAAACCGTACCACGCAGAGCAAGAGCCAATCGCTTAGCTACTGCACCAAACATGTCATCAATAATTAATTTCATTTTTTTTTTGTTTTCCTCCAACCAGACAGAATTACTGCGCTCCTACTAAGTACATCGCTTTATCTTCCCATGTTGTAACCGCTTCAAGGAACGATTGTTATCTAAATAAACCTCGGAGCATGGGTCGGTGGTAATGCATACGAATTTTACCATTAAGCGATTTGAGCGCTTTATCTTACTGCCGATGAACCGAAGCTGTAATAAGGAAAACAGATGGCATTATAAATGTTAATAGATGTTATTTTTGGTAAAGATTTTTTTTTCTTTTCTAATGATTTATCAGGTGCGCACGTTGTATTCTTTACGGAAAACTGGATCTTAGAAACTTCATTTTATTACTAGTTATGTAGATGCAATTTGACGTGGCTACTGTCTACGCCGGTATCCGTAGCGAGCTGGCTACGCCATGGTACGCAGCCTATAGCTTACGCCGTAGTCCGCAGCCCATAGTCTACGCTGTGGCCGTAGCCAACAGTCTACGCCGTGGCCGTAGCCAAACCAAATCTAATCAGTTGATTTTACTTTGTTTTTTTTTTTAATTCATGTATTCATAACTGCTTATACTATCATTACAGGGTCCAAGATAAACTTAGAAAGTACATATGAACTGAAAAAAAACATATTGTTACTTGCCAGGATCTGAACCCTAGTGGGTTCAGATTCTGGCAAGTAACAATATGTTTTTTTATGTTGTTTTTCCTCATGCGAGAGGCGGTCACATTAACCACTGGGTCATCACGACATTTAGACAGGTGGCCACGCTATAGTCAAATAAAAACTAAAATGCTTACTGTTTGCATATTGTGTTTCTACATAGGTACGTGTAGAGTACAAAGTAACATAGTTACTGCGCACATTCGCACCACGATATACAAACGACAGACATCAAAGTGTTCTTCGGCAAAGAACTGAGATTACACTTGCGAGCAAAAATATGTATAACACTTTAAAAAAAAGAATATACAGGGTGTTTGGTGCATCGTGTGCCAAATTGAAATGGTCGACTGAGGGGGTCATCTGCTATCCTTTCAGACCCCTAAACACTTCTCATGCCCTGTGTATTATTTTTCATCGACTTTTTAAAGTTTTACAAAAAAAATACCAAAATTTTACATTCAAGTTCATTTTTTTTTAAAAGTACACGTCGTAGACTCTCTATTTTAATTTTATTTCGATATGCATTGTACTACAGTACTTTTAAATTCAAAATTAGTGACATTAGCCATCTAGTTTTTTATTTATTTACTCGCAAAGTTTTGGACTTCAATTAAAGCTGTCCATGTTACAGCTATTTACATGGCTATAAAAAAAAAACCAAATGAGACCGGGATCTAAGGACTTCGTCAAAAATTTTCTAGTCTATCCTCTTGCTAGTGATGTGCCACATGCCATAAAAATCTTTTTACAACTTCGTGAATTCCCTAGAATTGTGAATCGAGTCACAAAATACAAAATTCCAAATTATGGTATAAAAATTTTGTTTTGCTTAAATAACACCTGAAAAACGTATTAAATATGTTATCTCACTCTTACAAGATAAAATCTGTCTCGTATCCCACTTTTTTGGGGGAGGGGGTACTAGAAATAATAAAAAATGCATTTTTAACATTTATTTCATATTTTTTTGCATATTCTGCTTAAATTGTTGGCCTTTATTGCGAATGCATGCCAGACATCTATTTCGTATTTCCACAGTTGTTGTACAAAGTCGCATTTCCTCCTTTGAAAAGAGTTCTGACTTTTAACCAGAAAAAAAGGAAAGGTTTAGTGTAAACGTTTGGGCAGGAGTGATTGGAATCAGGTAATTGAACCGCATTACCTGCCCGAAAACTTCAATGGCGACAACTATTTGGAGTTCCTTCAAAATGACGTGCCCGAATTAGTGGCCGAGGTGCCCGTATGTAATGAAAATGTGCCCAAAGTATTCCAGCATGACGGCTGTCTCACGCATTGGCGTTTGACTGTGAGGGAATATCTTGATAATGTATTCCATAATGCGCGGATTGGTGGCCCTTTTGCATGACCGGAACGTTCCGGTCCGGAACTCCGCTAGACTTTTAACTAGTTTTTGACTAGTATACACCACGGAGGTTCCGACTAGGAATGTACTACTTCAACGCATTCAAACGGCGTTCAATAAAATTAAGGAGAAAATGCGACTTCGTACAACAACTGTGGAAATACGAAATAGATGTCTGGCCTGCATTCGCAATAAAGGCCAACAATTTAAGCAGAATATGCAAAAAAATATGAAGTAAATGTTAAAAATGCATTTTTTATTATTTCTAGTACCCCCTCCCCCAAAAAAGAGTGATACGAGACAGATTTTATCTTGTAAGAGTGAGATAACATATTTAATACGTTTTTCAGGTGTTATGTAAGCAAAACAAAATTTTTATACCATAATTTGGAATTTTGTATTTTGTGACTCGATTCACAATTCTAGGGAATTCACGAAGTTGTAAAAAGATTTTTATGGCATGTGGCACATCACTAGCAAGAGGATAGACTAGAGAATTTTTGACGAAGTCCTTAGATCCCGGTCTCATTTGGTTTTTTTTTTATAGCCATGTAAATAGCTGTAACATGGACAGCTTTAATTGAAGTCCAAAACTTTGCGAGTAAATAAATAAAAAACTAGATGGCTAATGTCACTAATTTTGAATTTAAAAGTACTGTAGTACAATGCATATCTAAATAAAATTAAAATAGAGAGTCTACGACGTGTACTTTAAAAAAAAATGAACTTGAATGTAAAATTTTGGTATTTTTTTTGTAAAACATTAAAAAGTCGATGAAAAATAATACACAGGGCATGAGAAATGTTTAGGGGTCTGAAAGGATAGCAGATGACCCCCTCAGTCGACCATTTCAATTTGGCACACGATGCACCAAACACCCTGTATATTAAGAAGCTACATTATAAGAACACAGAAACTCGCAATTTCTTTGCTTTTGGTGATCGCAGTTTAATCAATACAAAAAATACAAATATAAGAAATCTTATTTTCATTTTATTAAGTTCTTTATTGTAGGCAACATGGAATTTATATTAATTAGTTAATATTAAGCAAGTATGTGTAACATTGAGAGATACAGAGTAACTTTTAATTAACTTACTGACTTCTTGTCAATAGCGTATTAATTCAAAGTTTTTAGTTACTTATTTCTTTAAAACAAAAGGCTTTTAAGACTTCAAGAAAACTCGTCTTTATTCATTAAAAATTAACAACTAAAACTAAATTTTACATTAAAAACAACATTAGATTTAAGTAAACTTATTTAAACAAAATTCTAAAGTAAACTTTAACTCAAACTATCAATAGGCACTCTGGTTGGAAAGTACGTCGCAACTCGAAATTTTAAATTTACGAGAATTCTTGGATTTATACCTTTTATCGGCCTCAAGTGTAACTGAATTCTTTGATCTGCGTCACAGTAAGTAAAAAGCATTTTAGAGAGAAAAAAAGTTCCGCGGGAAATTCGTTTTCGCGCCTTCAAAGGAAAAACTATTAAAGTCTTTTTTTTTTCTTTGTTATGTAGATGCAAACAGAATAGTGGAGTTAGGCGAGTGTTTAATTTTTCAGTTTTTAGTTTACTGGGTCAAGAATAGTGGTGCTATGTGTACGTTGTTGGGTTCTTGTATAAAACTATTTAAAGAAATGGAGAAAAAAAATGTTTGTTATTTATTCAGCGAATCTCTAAGTTACTATATGTTAATTTTCTGAGTTATTTTCAAACTATGGCTCTCTGTGATTGTAATAAAGAAGTCATGATTAAAATATTTCTAATTTCAAACTCAACGCCTCCCTTTAAAAGTACATTAAAGAATGACTTGACGTTAAAAAAAAACAATTAAAGCCTTTAAAGGTCAATTAAACTTAAAAGAAAAAATATTGAAACCTTTTAGAACAACTTCTCTCAGACAGACACTGTGACTGTGTGACTTTCTCTCTAACAACCATCTACGCCCGTCATGAAATCATTATGTTATTTGATTTTTATTCTTGTTTGAATTTTTTAAATTTATTTATTCTGAAGGTTGTTATTGTTGTATATATAAATAAATAAGTATTTTTTTGACACAGTGAATGTCAAAAATGTAGTAAATTTTTTGACAGATCGACCTTAAGATCAAATTGCGATCATTCCTAAAAGTACGTAGAAGTGCCCCCAGTTTGATATTCATGTTAAAGTACAGAAGCTCGTGCTCTTATCACCTTTTACAACGCTGCCTACACATATTATAATGAGTTACAGTGTTCCTAACACCAAAGGCTGTGAGATACGAGAACAATGGGAGCACTAATAATATTTCTCGCAAATTCACCGCGAATACAACATTTACCTGTACAAGATAATCTAATTAACATACAAGTTCGAACGCTAGTTGCGAGCTTAGTGGCATGCCACGGAATAAGCAGAAAATGGAGTGTTAACTTCTTAATGTGAATTTTGTTCATTTCAGAATATTTTTTTAGAGAGAGTTTATTGGGATTGTGGGGCTTCCTCCAAACTGCAATAGATTTTACAGCTACAATCCTTAACGTGTTTGTCAAATAAAATAAATTAGTCAATTTTGATACCTAAATATTGAAATAACAACTTTTAACAAAACATTTAATCACGTGATACAAAATAGGTGGAAACAAATGCATTAGTTCTCCTTCAATAAACGCGCCTTTGAACAAATTAGAATAAATTGACCTGGCAATAGGTATATAGTAGCACGGTTAACCATCGTTATGTTCTGGGTGCAGTAGAAGAGAGTATCAGACTCTTACTGACTAAAACTCATCCGAGCTCCTCATAATGCTCTTTGCATTCAAGTCATTATTTTGAACAAATTCCGCAAACCGCACCTTAAGTTACAAAACATAGCCTAAAAAATATTCAACCATATCATTATCTCTCCATTTACACACCACTCCGTGTTTTATCGTCTTTATCGTGTCTTCAGCAGACTACCTTGTATATTTAGCTACAGGTTGGATTAGCACAATGCCTGCGAGCTACTTACATAATGTTATGTACCGAACGAGAATGTAGGTAACTTGCATACGTTTCGTGGTAAATTTTGAAGCGTAATGTAGGCCAGCTTGGCTGTGAAATTGGAGCGAATGTTGTTTATATCTTGGAAGATATTTAGCAAGGAGCGAGTCCTTGTGGCTCCTCGTAAAGATCTCTCTCTCTCTCTCTGTGTGTGTTGATTGTCTTAAACTGGCTAGTGAACAAGGTATAAAGCAGAAACTTAGAGGTTTAACTCAAACTGCAGTTTTGTTTATTTTGTGTTTCTTTAGAAAATAAATTATGTTTGGCATACATGATTTGGTTTCTGTCAGTTACCAACCCATACGTACATGATTCTTGGTTATAATCACTACTGCTCATCTGAGGAAGTCTACCAAATCTACGTTTCGTTTTAAAAAATACATAAAATATTTATGTTTTTAATTATTTAAACTTTATGCACATAATATAAAAAATACAACGTACAAAGGCGGACTTAATGCCTTGGGCATTTCTAATATTTCTATAGATTCCAGTCTTAAATAATAAATATAGTTCAGTAAAAACTAAAAAAATGAGTATATTTTGCTGAGACTTCTAGGATTCTTTTTAAATAAAGTTGCCTACTAGCAGTTTAAATATACCGGCTGACTTTTTTTACCGTCTGGAGCGAAACATGGTATAATAGGTGAACGAAGTAGAAGCCTATGGCGCAGAAATATTAAACAATAATAAACAATCAATTCGGTGATAAGTGGATAGGTCGAGGTGGACCTGTGAACTGGCCAGCGAGATCACCAGACCTAACGCCGCTAGACTTTTATTTGTGGGGTGAATTAAAACGCTTAGTGTACACTGAAGAAACTCGCAGTGTAAATAATTTAAAACAGCGAATAATAGACGGTTTTAGAATTCTAAAAAGTGATAAAAAAGCCTATCAAATAATTTGCAAAAACGTGCTAGTTTATGTTTAGAAAGAAACGGTGGACACTTCCAACAATTACTGCGATATCGCTGAAAAGGTAGGTAAATTTTTAGGTACAATAATAATCATTCTGTAATTAATCTGTGCAATTGTTTGTAACTAAATGAGTTGATTACGATCTTTCAAATACGCTTAGTTGTATTAGAACGTAAAAGTATGAAAGAATGATCCAGATCACATCATTATTGTAATCGTAATAATCGGACACAAAATAAAAGTAGGTAGGTACCTACGTAGCGCGGGTTTTTTAAACCTCGTGGCAACTCATGTTACCGAGAGCAAAGTAGCTGCTATGGTAGGCATTGTAGGTAAGTATTATGTTGTTCAGCGGTGTCAGCACTCAACCGCTGCACCAACCGAGTCGTCCATTCTTTCCTTATTTTTAGGCAATTCGCTGATTTTACAACGCATCTGTTTCGATAGTTTTAGATTAAAATAATAGTAATTATTATTCATTATTAAAACCATCGAAATACGTAAGTACCTAGGTACTTGTGAGAATGTAACATAAACAGGTTTATTTACGTTAATATCAAAAGTTTTACCGATCTTATGAGACGTGTTTATGTTACGGATACTTTGAAATGTACCTACCGATCTAATTATGCCTACTACAGCCTACAACATCAAGGTATCGTATGTAGGTACACGCGCAAATGTGTGCGTGAACAATCTCTGGAGTGGTGGACACGTAGAGCGAAAGATATGCATGCATCTCGCTCACACTTCCATCATGCTTCATTCATTTGCGATGGCAGCCTACGCTATTTACTATCTCTTAATTTTGCATTTATTAATTTTACGCGAGCGTCGTAGGGAGTATCATTTTCATGTATTTTGAGGATATTTGGAACTTTTACCATCATAATGGTACCAAGAAAATATTAGCGTACATGGCTTCTATTCTACATACACGACACACCATATTGTTCTCCAGACGGTAAAAAAAGTCAGCCGGTATAAACTAACATACACTAACTTCATCAGACAGACCACCAATCGTTGATAACTTACAATCCTATTTTCTTAAACTCAATACCATCACGCTTGTATTGCCAGAAGGTTAGGCAGAGGTGTACCAATGTCAAACACTTTAGGTCCCATGTAATAGGGGGCAAGAATATTAAATTCAATATTACCCTTTATCCAAAAACAATTGTACCATCACACACAAAAACGGCAACAAAATCCACGCACACATAATAAACTAGTAGATAATATAATAAGCGCAGTCAATTTTCCAGTTCTATATCATGTGAGGCTGACCACAGACCCGGCATGATTTATAGAGTAGAACGAAGGCTAAAATATTATAGGGAAATCATGTGACTACGGTACCGAGGAACGTCGGGAATTTGAGATAGTTTTTAGTGTATTCATGACCCTTTTGCGTTATGAATTGAGTTGAGTTACAAGTTTTATTGAGTGTTTTTAGGGCAGGGTAGGTTACGTTGTTATATTTTTGTGTGTATTATTTACTTTTGAAAAAGAAGACACGTTGTTACGTACCTGTACCTGTTGGTACACATAATGACTTAACAAAAAATTGAAAATTCAATCTGAATTCGTTTTAACAGCCTAGTGGTCCTAAGCGTCCTAGAGGTTCGATCACCAGTTCCAGCAAAGTGTTATTTATTATTTATTTATTTATTTATACATATACTGACTATGATTCCATAGTAATTTAAACATAGAAAAACCCAATACTGCTACCTGTCTGCAGCAGTATTGGGTTTTTCTATGAAGTTCTCAATAGCAGCTCGGAGTTAGGATTTGTTTCTAATAGCGAGGTCCTCAACACTTTTACTACAAGTTTTTTCTTGTACAAATCAAGCCACGAAGAACATGTTGAGACGAACTGTATGGATTCTTCAAATTATGGAGGGACGAAGCACAGAATCGCCAAAAATGTAAGGAGTGGAGGCAGGCCTCCCCCGGAGTAGGATAAGACACGCTATAAAAAAACTTATTTAAGAAATTAGACTTATTTAAGAACTTATTTAAGACTTATTTAAGAAGATTAGTACCTATAGTTACATCCTCAGAGTTCAAAGTTCAAAGCTATAAATTATCAGAATGTTAACGATCTAGTAAAACTGCTGAAGTATCCGACAGTTACTGTTTAACTCGTAAACGTTAGCAACAGGTAATTTCGCAGGTCATTACCTGCATCTTTTATATCTTTAGTTTTAGATAATATTTCTTTTTATGGATGGCTGCTCTAAGATACTATAAACATAAGTCGGTAATTACCAAAAAGATGGAGGAAGGAACATCGTGACATTTCGTATTTTTTTTTGGAGAGCCTTAGTCGAGAAAGCGTAACAAATAGGCGATAGTTAGAGTTACTTTTGTTATTTATAATATCAAGTATGGAAGTGATGTATTCTCCAGATCGTCACCGGCCACAGCGGCTAATCTTAATGCAGATTAGCCAAGTGCGTTGCAGATATTATACTGCACAAGTGTGTGCGCAAACATAAGTGCACTCTCTCATCCCTAACTCTCATAGTCTGATGGGGCGGCAATACGGCACGACCGGGGAGAGAACAGGCGCAGGACCAACAGTTTTACGTGCTTTCCGAGACACGATGTGACACCCTGTCACACGACCAACTTCTTAACTCCGGGCTGTTACTGAGAAATTCCTAATGGAAAAACACAATCACACTTTTTTCCCAACCTGGGAGCCGAACCCAGGACCCCACGTTCAACAGTCGTGCTTGCCACCACGAAACCAACGGGGTAGTTATTTCGGCGCATTTATAATAACAAGTATGGAAGTATGGATCTAAATACGTGTAAGTTTCAGATATCCGTTGAACTGTTATTTCTGTATAGTAAAGTGACACATTTGGCATATATAGAATTAGTTTGACGTAACTAATTCAATTATTGAGAGGTTTGGTTTGCTCGGTGTAGCAGAACTATGCTCAATTGGACTAATGAGTCTGCAATTAATCACATTACAACGTTTCTCAGTTATGAGATAGTGGCCTACACGGGCACTTCGTGTGAAATACTGTATGAGGACAACGTGCATTGAATACTTGAACCATGGCGTCTTGTATGAACGAAGGGGAAATTGGAAATTCTTGTATTTTAAAAACGTTCGCATTTTAAACGCATTGTCAATCTGTCAAGAAAACTTATAATTTACGAAGTTTCATAGGTGCTTTAAAACTTGTCAAAAATATCAATGTGATTGTCGTTAACAACGTGACTACAAATACTTTTAAGGTTTTTTTAACGTTGCCTCACACTAATTTATTTTGTACCGTGGGTGCCTTTAGAGACATTCAAACTCACATACACAAGCAACGAGTCGATCCCAGTTGCAACGCTCACACTAATATTAGTAGTAATACGCTAAAATCAATTTCCAGTTTCGTTGTTATTCTCTTATTAATTTTAAAAAAATATTACGCTTTAGTATATTGTTTCATTTTCTCATTTTCATAAGTTAATTATAAGTTTATGAAGAATTACTGATTATGTTATTGGTAGATCGCAAAGAGTCTTGTTAATATACAGGAGATCTTGGGTCTAATCAAGTTGGCCACACCTGCTATAGGCCATACAAATATTTGTTCCGTGCGCGAATCAACCCGCAATATGCAGCAGGGGCAGCCAATCGCTTAGCCACTAAACCAACCGAGTCAATTCACAAGAATTAACCTCAAATAACCCTAAGGTGTGTGTTTTTAATTAATTAATTAAACTATGTGTCATAAAGCATATGCATGTAAAAGAACAGAACAGCAAAAAGAAAATAAAATAATATTAAAGCATGTAGCAGCAATGTTTGCGACCGACAACTGCTAGAGGCACTGTAATTATTTACCGTTAATTTAATTTCTATCTTATGATGCACTGAAGAGAGTCATATTTTAATTACACTACACTAATGAAAGTGTAGTGAGATAAAGTCGACCCATACTATAAATATTAATTAATAGTTTTTGATAACGGAGACGTTATTAACACGATGCGCTTGAATTACCAGATGTGTGAACGTGGTCGAAACGAAAGGAATATGTAAAGATCGTAGCAAGTGACGTTCTGTGGTTTCTGCCCATCCCCTTGGAAAAAAGGTGTGAGTTTATGTATGTACTAGCTTTTGCCCGCGGCTTCGCTCGCGTTAAGAAGTATTATTATTAATTAGGTATTTTGTTCCATTAGGTACTGATAGGTTCAAACTAATATGTTTACATCCTCCATCATCCCTTATTTTAACCCCATGGGGGTTCAATTTATCAAAATCCTATTTAAGCGGACGTCTTCATCATAGTACTTTTATCTTTAATTTCAGTTTAATCAGCCGAAAATCTAAGAAGATTTATACAAACTTTCATCCCCTATTTTATAACCTTAGGGGTGGAATTTATCAAGATCCTTTCTTAGGGGATGCCTACGTCATAGTAGCTTTATGCATGCAAAGTTTCAGCTCGATCGGTTTAAAATTGACAAAGTTTCGTACGAACTTTCATCCCCTATTTTATCCCCTTGGGGGTAGAATTGATGAAAATCCTTTCTTAGCGGATGCCTATGTCATAACATCTACCTGCATGCCAAATTTCAGCCCGATCCGTCCAGTGGTTTGGGCTGTGCGTTGATAGATCACTATCTCAGTCAGTCAGTCACCTTTGAATTATATATATTTAGATGTATACTTTCAAATTCTGTAAAAATCTCCCCCGGCTAATTTTGAGTGAAGTATTTTAAAGTAGTATTTTTTATGAAGTCTCATAGTTTACGTTTAGTTACGTTTGGGACAGGGCAAGATTAATTTCAGTTTTTTTTTGTATTATAGTCTAATTTACTTTAACCATTTAACTTTCGCTTTGACTATTTATGCTAAAGATTGACAATTCACCTTAAGCTCTCTTCAGTTAAACTCATCAATTTACAGATTAGCATTAAATCTCACCTTGAGCATAAAGATTTGGCTAAATTGAGTTTTTGAATCTGAACTTTCAAAGTCAAAATCAAAGCATTTATTACAATTAGACCATTTATATTATAAGCAATTTTAAATATTTAAAAGTAACATGTACTAAATGTTATAGCGTATACACGCTTTTACTTTGCACGAGAATACTCTCGGAGTACGGAGTTAGATCTTTCAGTTCCTTCAAGATGGTAAAGCTAAATGGTGCTGATGCACGCGTCATGTTCACGAACGGGTGCTGTCAGTTGGGATTGGCTATCTCTTAACTGCCATGGCTTACATCTTTATTATATTTTTTATTGTTTTATATTAACCCTCATTGTCTTCACATATAGAAACAACAACAATTGTAACCAAGATTTTGTAAAAACCAAATTGAAAGAAAAGAGTCCATGAAGTTTTTGATCGTTTTTCACCATAGAGATCTACGTTTTAGAACGAGCAACTAGCTTCAACTTTAAACTGTAACTTCTTGACAATTCAAAAGTGCCTGTAAATGTTATAATTGAAATAAATGTTTTGACTTTGCACTTTAATATAAGCCTGGTAGTTGCATCCAGCTCAGCATTCTGCCAGTACCTCGCTAAGCACAAGGATGTGTACTTTACCGCTGTAATTTAACTTTCCAGCTAACCGGCCATATCTCCAGTCGGTAACCCTGGCAACCATCCAACATAATTACATCTGAGAAGTGTTGCTGTTCAAGGAAAATTCTGAATTTCAACTTTGTTATGTTTTTTTTGTTTCTCAAGGAATAAAATGTAGATAGACTTGGGTGACCGCCTGATAATTATTTTTTATAATAGTTTGGTAAGGTATAAAGCATTTATTTGAATTATCGAGGAGTCCCTCAGTTGATCAGAAAGTTGAAACTAGTTGTCTGTTTCAAAACGTAGGTAGGTCTCTATGGAGAAGTTTTTTTACAAAAACTAGTAAAAGCACGATTTTAGAAAATCCTAGTTACGATATTCTAATTTTATGTGTTTATGTACTAGCGGGCTCGACATATGTTATCCTGCCCCACCGCTTGCTTGCAACGCAACCAACCGGGTCTAATTGTGAATCTAAACTAACGCAGATACACAAAAATGACATAAAAATCGGTCCAGCCATTTAGGAGAAGTTCAGTGACTCACACGTACAGAACTAGACCACCTGAACGCCTAGACCACCTGTCAAATTGTTGCGCAAGCGCAAGTTCGATTGTCTTTGGGGACGCCTCGAAATGTTGCCACTTATTTGACAAAATAATGTATTGTGTCTGTATTTTTTAATGTCTATGTAAAAGTAAAATAATTGTGTTTTGATATTTTATTGTACTGTCACTGTGATGTCGCTTCCAAATATGTTCTTCTTTTTTTTTATCTATCAACGTTAATTATGTTCTTTTTATTTATTTATTTATTTACTTTTATATGTAGTTGTGTAGTTTTAAAGTTTTAATGGACTTTAAGAGTATTTGCCGACCGACGTCTTTTTGTATCCTGATTTTATTAAAATGTTGTTGTCCGGTCTCGGAACTGTGGGTGATGTCGTACTTTACAGTTCCGAGACAGCAACACGCCGGCTGACGCTGAAAACCAGCGCTGTGGTTCCGTGTCTCGTGCACGGGCCACGGCTTTATGCTGAGCGTCAGCCTTTTCGCGCGGTAGTGGCGCACATTATTGTTATTGTTATTTTTATAATTATTTTTATTTTTGAGTTGTGCGTCGCTTTCGCAAAGAATAAATGGATTTTCTTTCTTTCAACTATCTATATTTACAATTATACAGTCAAAAGGTTCATTTCAAATTAAAGTTTGTAAATTTTGATTTTGTACTATAACATTACGTACTAGAATATGATTCTGTGAATCTACACGACCACCTACTGTTCTTAACCTGTCACTACAGCGAGGTCAAATCACTTGGTATAAGATACCAGCGCGCAGTGAATACTCGCTAAAGCATGTGTCGAACAAATGTCCGATACGTGCAGGTGCCCAGCATTCCATCTGCCAGCGATTGTAGCATTCCAAACTGAATGCCATGTTACTGGCTGTATTGAATGGCAAATATTATCAAAAAGCCTTTTTGCTTCAACAACACATACATACCATCACACCTGTATTCCCCGAAGAGTTAGGCAGAGATGTACCAATGTATACCCACAGATCGCCGCTATGTTTAGGTCTCATGTAATAGGGGGCGAGCCAATTGCCATTTACCGGGCACAAATCCTAACTCCGAGCAGCTACTGAGAAGTTTATAGAAAAACCCAATAACGTTTTTGCTCGACCTGGGAATCGAACTCAAGACCTCTATCGTAGCTGTCGCGCTTAGGCCCGCAAGGCTAACGAGGCAGCCGGTTTTACTTCAACTATGATACCTAGAATCATATTCTAAGCAAAAAATTTTCTAGAAAATATTATAAAGCTGCGCACATTCTTGCACGGAAGAGTGACGAAGGTTTTTTATTTTTATTTTGGATGCCATGTGCTTCTCTCTATAGCATCTTGTTTGGCGTGTTCTTGATATTTAGTAGAATAAAACTAGTAGACTGTATTTAAAATTTTAACTTATCGTAGTCTGCCTTGCCAACCAACTATGTTGGCGTCGATTTCTAGTCTAATACTACTGATTACCAGTTTTATTCATGAAGCAATTGCATATCTCATCTCCACAACCCAGTTTCTGGGAGACACGATACCTTTTGGTAAGACTGGTTGTGAGAGTTTCAGGCTTCTGACTACCCGTAAGGACTGTAAAAGGTCTACAAATACAGCCGGAACCAATGGCTTTACGTGGTTTCGAAAGCACTAAAAAGGCATCATTTTAAGCTCTATTTACACAGCTCCAGGCTCCTGGCCGGCCAAGCTATGTTGACGTTCGTCAAACATTGCTCTGGAACTATGAGGGCATGGAAAGTCACGTTCACAAAAAAGTACAGAGGAAAGAATCAAGCCAACATACCGACATACCGGCAAACTGTGGGTGTACATTGGTACACTTCTGCCTAACCCTTCGGGGAATACATGCGTGATGGTATGTTGTATGTTGAAAGAATCAGTCCACTTTTTTCGGTCCTAGCTAAATCTAAGCTACGTTGTCACAGGGTGTGACATCAACACGTGAGCATAGACTGTAAGTGGTTGTACCACCAAAAAGCATGTATTCATGGCCGTGTTTGATCTGTATTAGTATTCCTCGCATCTTCATCACGTGCCCCTCACAATTACTGTACAAGCTAACTACGTCACACGCTATATTTTCACACGCGATGGTAAAATGACGCTCGAAAGTACTATTGAAGGAATAACATTGATAAACACCTTACTTACACGAATTTGTCATTTAGGTTTATCTAGAAAAAGTGCAGCATATGACTGGCACTGTAAAATTACGGAATGTTTGAAGAATTCAGATGTAAGTTTTAGGTGACATATCAAAGCATAAGCATTAGGTGAGATGTCAGCTAGAGCAGAGTAAGTAAAAGAAACACTCATATTGTTCTGAATTTATCAAAAATACCTCTGATTTGCCTAGTAACATACACCCATATATACATTTTTTCACATGTTTTTGACGTCGATTGTCGCTGAGATGAGATTGTGACTGTAATTTGAACGTTAAAGTTAGTAGAATCGGTATCTCACGTTTGTCTCCATAGAAGTTTACAATGAATTTAATTGTTTCCAATTTTCCTTTATCTAAAAATTGAACAAAGCAACGAGTATTCATTAACCCGAATCAATTCACAAACTGCAAACATTTTTAAAATATCCACGACAAAAGTTCAACAATACATCGTGATGTTTCCTGCAGATTTCAAAGCCTTTACATAATTTAGACTTTTGCCCTTCCCGTGAGGAAAATACTGCGTTAAGATAAATAAAAGTTATCTCAATGAGAGGCAGCGTAAATAAGCAGCATTTTAAGGGTCCTGGTCCCGGTGGAATAGCCTTTCCTTGTTGAGAATTATCTGTATCGCTCCACGCGCCAGGATTCCTTTTGCCAAAGAAATATTATGTTTTATATATTTTCTTTCTTATTTCTATCGGCGTTATTGTGGTACATGGCTTTAGAAGGTAAATAAGGAAGTGGGAATAGAGATATAAAGTGTCGGCGGAAAAACAAAAAAGATGAACGAAACAAAAAAAAAACGTTTTGTATTTTTTCTGTTGCGTATTTTTTACTGTTATACATGTCGGAGTTGGTTGTCAAATGTTATTGTATGTGTTGATTTCATTATTTTTGATTTGAGTGATTCTTGCTATCAATTACTGTCTTATAAATCGAAACATAATTTAATAAGTGCTTTGCATACCCACTATTTAGTTTTTGGCAACTTATTTCGATAAGTGTGATTGTTTTGGTCTAAATAATTGTTGACTTGTTTATTTAATTTGAAAGTGATTTAGTTTATGTATTCACCGTTATTTATTTACGATAATTAGTCTTGTATTATTTGATTACTGAATAATGTAAAACTTATTAGATTTAGCGTTTGTATCAAGTAAACACGTGACGTAGTTGCACGTGCGTCAACGGACAGAGTTGTTGCGAGGCGGGAACATCGACTATAAAAGAGCGTGCTCTCGGTAAACTAACCAGTCGGTCCTCGGACTCGACTCGATACAGAGCTCCCCCGCTCCCGACAAAACTGTCGGTTTATTTGGTACAGCAACGCTGTATATTTACATAGGATTGTATTTACTTGCGAAAGCGAGCGATACTCCTTGTAATTGGGTGGCTTGGCCACTATACGAACTGTGACCCTAAAAGGTCTGTTCGCCTTATTGTATTTACTTACCTGCATTATCTTTTCTATATTCTGTTGTGTATTGTGTTAATACCTACTTTAATAAAAAGTCTGTAAATTGTTATACAGTCTTGTTTATCCCACTAAAATGGGAACTCCAAACCCTGACCAGATACCGCTCGGCAATCCTGATCCTACATCAGAAGTGGGATTAGGGTTAGCCCAGGAATCGGAAGGTATTGGGGAACCATGGCGAGCTATGTTGGAGCTTCAAAATCATAATATGACTCAGTTAATTGAAGCGATGAAGACTCGCTCCACTCCGTCTGCTGCGATTACGTTGCCCGATTTTGACCCTGATCTACCCGATTCCGATGCTCAATCTTGGAGTACGACCGTTGATATTTGCCTATCAGAACAGCCCCTTCAAGGTTGCAATTTTATTATTGCTCTCACTAAAGCTTTAAAGGGAAGTGCAAACATATGGCTTTCCCAAGTGTCATATGCAGGTATGACCTGGACAGACTTTAAGAGTCTTTTCCTCTCTCGTTATGCCGTTTCGGAAACTGTTGCTGCTACCCTCATTAACCTTCATAATGGTCAGCCAAAAGAAGGTGAATCTTTAGCTGCATATGCCAGTCGACAGGTCACTTCATTAACATCTAAATGGTATAACCTGAGTGTTGAGAACATCGCAGTTTCTGCTGTTCTCGCCCATGTCTCAAAATTTGATTCCCGTGCTCATCGACTAGCATTTACTACCGAAGTACTTACAAGGCATAAACTTCAACAAGAACTGAGTGTGTTGTCCCACCTTAAGAGAAAGTCTCAAACTTACTCTGACCAGAAAGATTCTTCTGAACCTAAGAAGTTCAAGCCCAGTACAATAGTATGCCACTTTTGTGGTGTGGCGGGGCATAAATCTACCAACTGTCGCAAGAAGGTCGAAGCAACCACCAAGCATCCTAGAGCAGCCAGCTCGTCTCATAAGGCGTCATCCAAGCAAATCGTCTGCTACCGCTGTGGGGAGTCTGGACACATTGCGCCTCGCTGCCCGAACGCGACTGAAAGGCGGCCGGGAGGTTCCGGTGAAGATAGGCGGCCGGGAGGTTCCGGGAGTCGGTCTTCGAGCAGCCAACCATCCGTGAAGCGAGTTGAAGCCTGTGGTGTACGACCTATTACGGGTGTTCTACAGCAATCTGGTGAGACACTTGCATTTTGTTATGACTCTGGGGCTGAATGTTCACTTATTTCTGAAACATGTGCTGAGAAGTTGGCTGGCAAACGTATTCCTTGTATGGTCAATATAATGGGAATAGGAAATTCCAACATAACATGTACCGAACAAATACTGAGTGAAGTAGAAATAGATGGTTACCATTTAGAAATACTATTTCATGTGGTACCGGATGACTGTATAAGTCATAGTATCATGATAGGCCGTGAGATATTGAAATTAGGATTTGCGGTTAATATGACTGAAACAAGCCTTGCTATTACAAAAGTAAAGTTTATTGAACAATGCTCTATTCCTGAGACTTCAAATTTTCATGATATTGATACAGATATTCCATCTGAATATAAAACACAATTGGTTGAACTCCTTCAAAAATATTCTCATGCTTTTGCAAAGGGACTACCATGTACTCGCGTTACATCAGGTGAACTTAAAATACGCCTCATCGATCCACATAAAACGGTCCATCGCCGACCATACAGACTTACTCCTGACGAAAGGCAGATTGTTCGTTCCAAAATTAATGATCTGATTGACGCTCAAATAGTTAGACCTAGTTGCTCCCCGTTTGCAAGTCCTATTTTATTGATAAAGAAGCGCGATGGTTCTGATCGAATGTGTGTAGACTACCGTGAGCTCAATAGTAATACTATAGCAGATAGGTTTCCACTACCCCTTATAGGCGACCAAATCGCAAGGTTATGCGGTGCTAACTTTTACACTTGCCTTGACTGTACTTCCGGGTTTCATCAGATACCTATTCACCCTGATAGTATTGAGGCCACTGCCTTTGTAACACCCGATGGCCAATTTGAATACTTAGCTATGCCATTTGGTTTACGAAATGCTCCTAGTGTTTTCCAACGTGCTGTAACTAATGCATTAGGCAAGTTGGTCCATTCCTACGTGATTATTTACATTGATGATATCATGGTTCCCAGCAGAGACCCCTGTGAAGGTTTACTTCGACTAGAAGAAGTTCTTGAATCATTGACCAAAGCCGGATTTTCTTTAAATCTTAGCAAGTGCTCTTTCTTAAAGCGTAGAGTAGAATATCTTGGGTACGAAATCACTTCTGGAGAACTTCGCCCAAATCCTCGAAAAATAGAAGCATTAACTAATTTAAAGCCTCCCAAAACAATTCACCAACTGAGACAGTTCATTGGTCTTGCGTCATATTTTAGAAAATTTGTAAAAAACTTTTCACAAATAATGAAACCTTTGTTCTTCCTAACTACTGGTAAACAGAATTTTAATTGGACTGATGAACATGAGAAAATTAGACAAAGAGTCATTTCAATTCTTACTAATGAACCAGTTTTAATGATTTATAACCCTGAATATCCCATCGAATTACATACTGATGCTAGTGCTGATGGTTACGGTGCCATTCTTTTTCAAAAAATTGATAATAAATTGCATGTTGTAGAATACTATAGTAAAAGAACGACCGCAACTGAAAGTAAATATCATTCTTATGAATTAGAAACGTTGGCCGTTGTTAACGCAGTTAAGCATTTTCACCATTATCTGCAGGGTCATAAATTCATCGTCGTAACTGACTGCAATTCCCTTAAAGCCTCGCGCGGTAAGGCTGATTTAACCCCTCGAGTACATAGATGGTGGGCTTTTCTACAGGCCTATGATTTTGACATTATGTATAGAGAGGGTAGATATATGAACCACGTAGACTTTCTGTCTAGAAACCACCTTCCACAATCAATCGATAAAACGGAGCAGAAACGCGTTGATATTACAACTCTGTCTAATGGTTGGCTTTTAGCTGAACAACAGCGTGATTCTGAGATTTTAGCAATCGTTTCTCAACTAAAAAGTAACTCTCTACCCACTGATATTGCCCAAAGTTATGAATTACGATCGGGAACCTTGTATCGTAGAATACAACGCAATGGACAAACTCGCTGTTTACCTATTGTCCCAAGAGCTTTTAGATGGTCTGTTATAAACCACATCCATGAAGCAATAATGCATTTAGGTTGGGATAAAACCCTTGAAAAGGTCTATGAGCATTACTGGTTTGATAAAATGGCTAGATATGTTAGAAAATTCGTGGATAACTGTATCACATGTAAAATCTCAAAATCTAACTCTGGTAAAATACAAGCCGAATTGCATCCTATACCTAAAGTCAGTATACCTTGGCACACAGTGCATATAGATGTTACGGGAAAACTTAGTGGAAAGAGTGATCTCAAGGAATACATCATTGTTATAATTGATTCTTTTACAAAGTATGTTTTACTGTACCATACTACACAGATTGACGCGTCAAATTGCATTAAAGCTCTTAAATCCAGTGTCTCTTTATTTGGAGCACCTTCTCGGGTTATAGCTGACCAAGGTCGTTGTTTTGCTAGCAAAAACTTCAAAGAATTTTGTGATTCCCATAATATTGGTTTGCATTTAATAGCTACCGGTGCATGTAGGGCTAATGGTCAGGTTGAACGCATAATGAGAACATTAAAATGTATGCTTACCGCCGTTGAGACCAGTGAACGCTCATGGCAAGATGCCATTGAAGACGTTCAACTTGCTCTAAATTGCACAATTAATCGGGTAACTAAATCTAGTCCTTTAGAATTATTGATTGGACGAGTTGCTAGACCTTTACATTTGATGACTATTGACAGTGAACAGATAGAAGTAAATTTGTCCCGTGTAAGGGAGCAAGCAGCCCTGGGTATAACCAAAAGTGCCGAATACAATAAAACCCGTTATGATAAGACTAAAGCTATTTTGAAAAAGTTCCAAGTTGGTGACTTTGTACTTATTGCTAATGAGGAACGAAACCAAACTAAATTAGATCCTAAATTTAAAGGTCCCTATAGAATTTTAGAACTATTAGATGGTGATAGATACTTATTAAAAGCTTTGAATACCAATAGAATTTACAAATATGCCCATGATCGTGTACGAAAAATGCCTGAATGTCCAGTTACTTACAGTGATGTCAATACTGACTCTGATGATTCATCTACTGCTGACATATCATAGCTGTATTGACAAGATGTCTATGTTGACTCTTGTTTAGCTTGATGCTTAATCGGATGTTTATGATAACTCCTGGATTTGGTTGTTGAACTTGACGCTTATGCGGGTTGTCTATGTTGACGCCTATGCGAGTTGTCTATGTTGACGCCTATGCGGGTTGTCTATGTTGACGCCTATGCGGGTTGTCTATTTCGACTCCAGATTACTTGTCGAATCCCATGGTGTGATGTCGGCTGGGAGACTATGTCTCTACTTTAGTTGAGAGCTATGTTTTGTCAGTAACAGTATGGTCATTTTTAATGGTTGCGATGCAATCGCTATTCATTATAATTTTATTGGACTTGCTCAGGATTTTTCTTTTGCGCAAACCTTTTGTTAAGGCTTTTGATTGTCAGAAAGGCCGATCGATATTCACAAGAGCTTTTCTTTTACAGGATCACACGAGGTCGTGTAGACTGTCAGTTCTGGCCGTGTCGGAGTTGGTTGTCAAATGTTATTGTATGTGTTGATTTCATTATTTTTGATTTGAGTGATTCTTGCTATCAATTACTGTCTTATAAATCGAAACATAATTTAATAAGTGCTTTGCATACCCACTATTTAGTTTTTGGCAACTTATTTCGATAAGTGTGATTGTTTTGGTCTAAATAATTGTTGACTTGTTTATTTAATTTGAAAGTGATTTAGTTTATGTATTCACCGTTATTTATTTACGATAATTAGTCTTGTATTATTTGATTACTGAATAATGTAAAACTTATTAGATTTAGCGTTTGTATCAAGTAAACACGTGACGTAGTTGCACGTGCGTCAACGGACAGAGTTGTTGCGAGGCGGGAACATCGACTATAAAAGAGCGTGCTCTCGGTAAACTAACCAGTCGGTCCTCGGACTCGACTCGATACAGAGCTCCCCCGCTCCCGACAAAACTGTCGGTTTATTTGGTACAGCAACGCTGTATATTTACATAGGATTGTATTTACTTGCGAAAGCGAGCGATACTCCTTGTAATTGGGTGGCTTGGCCACTATACGAACTGTGACCCTAAAAGGTCTGTTCGCCTTATTGTATTTACTTACCTGCATTATCTTTTCTATATTCTGTTGTGTATTGTGTTAATACCTACTTTAATAAAAAGTCTGTAAATTGTTATACAGTCTTGTTTATCCCACTAAAATGGGAACTCCAAACCCTGACCAGATACCGCTCGGCAATCCTGATCCTACATACAAATTAAATTTATAATTTCGGTTTCTAAAGATTTTACTGACAGCTCGCTCTACAAAGGAGTTTCTTTTTCCAAATATGTTGGTCAATAAGTAACTGATCTTGATGTTGTCGGTTTAATGTTGATTAAAATATGATTCACGGGCGTAAGAAGTATGTATTTTCAAAATTATAACCATTAAAATCAGTAAAATGACTCCATAAGTCAAGCTTCATGTAAAATGTCAAGATTTCATGAAATCTTGACATTTTACATGAAGCTTGACTAATACTGACTTACATATTGCAAAAAACGTAAGAAAATTTAAATTTCGCGGGCTGGTCGTAGCATTCACCTTAACGCATGTATTCAGTATAAAAACAAAGCTTTACAAAATTGTATCACATCATTGCCACTAACATAAAATTAACCTATATTGCAAAATACAAAAAAAAACATGACCATTTTACAACAGATTATAAAGGGACCTATTTATAGATTCCCCTCCTCCGCCTCTTCCTCCATGGCGTGACACAATCAGCTGTTGTTCCTAAGAGACGCAGTAAGTGACGTCGCCCGTTAAGGGACCGCGCGAGACTTTAAGATGCCTCGAGTTCATTCATTCATGTTAAAGAGACACGCATGTTCGCTTAGCGTGACGTCACCGATTTCATGGTGTGACCGACTTAGGGCAGATGTATGTGGTCTTATATGTCTTGCAGTCTTGGTGAATTTTCCACACACATATATTTTGCTTTTTATTTTGTTCATACTGTAATTTGTTTACTCCCGTGGTTATTGAACTCACTAATTATTTTGTAATTTGTCTTAGTTACTGTGGTTAATATGTACATAAGCTATTACTTTTGCTACTCGGAACAGGTGGGCACCTAGTGACTTGTATTACAGATGTTTACTACCTACCACAGGCACCACAACCAAGAATTGTTAGCTAATGATTCTCTGTGTAAGATTGTCTGTATTTTTTGGCTTGTAGTGAGAAATTAATGTTTTATTTTTTATTAATTCATGTTAAAGAGACACGCATGTTCGCTTAGCGTGACGTCACCGATGTCATGGTGTGACCGACTTAGGGCAAACGTATGTGGTCTTATATGTCTTGCAGACTCGGTGAGTTTTCCACACACATATTTTAATATATACCATCACGCCTATATTCCCCGAATGGTTAGGCAAAGGTGCACTAATGTACATCCACAGTTCGCCGGTATGTTTAAGTCCCATGTAAGAGCGGGCGAGCCTATTGCCATTAACCGGGCACAAATCCTAACTCTGAGCTGCTACTGAGAATTTCATACATAAACGGAAAAACATTTTGCTCGACCTGGGAATCGAACCCAAGATCTCTAGCCTCTAGACTCTCTAGCCCAAGGCTTCTAGCTACTCAAAAGCTAGTAATTATTAATTGTGAAGTATTAAAATCCTATATTTACATTATATATTCAGTATAAATTAACAAACAACACACTATAGTTACTAAGTTCCATGTCGATGTTACAATATGGAAGCTCATAATAAATTAATATCAGTAAGCTGCTACATCGTCTACGGCGTAGCGCGTAGCACATGCGCTACGCCGCGAGCTACTACGCCGTAGATGCTTTGTATGAGGTATTTTTGGTAAAATTGTTTAAAGAATGAGGTTTAATCTTGGGATATTGACTATTTTAAGGTTACATGACAATGTACAAGGCACTTTAAACCTTAGTAGGTTGCTTTAAGAGCAGATTTAACGCAAAAACTTTTAAGTAAACTAAATGCGTCAGGAAAACACTTAATAAATACTTGATGATTATAACTATTAAGATTTCTATATTAAGATTTACATACTTGAAAGGGTAAAGAGTAACAAATTTTTACGCTATGTTTAAAAGGGGTGATTGGTACTTCAATACGTTCTTAAAAAACTTGGAGTCTACGATGATCTTGGGTTCCAGCACTATCCTAGTGCCGTTAACCAAAAACTGAACTGCCAAAAATGAACTCTATAATAACTAAGTAATAACAAAAATATGCCTTCTTTCTATGAATCTAATTGAAGCCCTATACGTTAAGTGAAGTATAACCCGGTATCTCGGTGACACCAAATGGGTTGGTTACCTTTGGTGTTTGTGGTAAAATGTATGCTTTTATTTGTAGTTACCACTTTAAGCATACATTTTAGGCATCAAAAAGAAAACCACGTCGCTGTCAAGTCAACTGGTAATAAGCCCAAGAGATCAGATTGCCACATTAAATGACAATACTCATTGTCTAACCAAAATTATAATAACCAGAGAATACTTTACTAAAAATCAATCCAACACCGCATTATATCGTCAGCCATTTAACAAAAAAAAAAAAGAAAAAAAAACTCCATTCCACCTTTCATTAATTAGTAGCAGGACGTAAATCTGCCGACGTCGGGACACTGGGCGAGTAAATTACCGGATTACGCATAACATCGCGACCGGAATAGAGTAATGATTGCATAATGAGTTGAGAGTGAGAGAGGGAGTGTCCTGGTAATGGTTCCAGTGACCCTACTTGTTTTGTTGTTAGAAGGACTCGTGCGCGATGGGGCGTGAAGGTATTTGTTTGTTGTATTTCGAACTGAGTTACTTGGTGTTTTCTTGGTTTGGATAAAACTCGTTTTTTTATTAAAATTTTATGCACATCGTATAAAGGCGGACTTGATGCCATTTTTTTTTTAATATTTTTAATTGTCTTTATTTTTATATTAATATTTAAAAATGTAATTTAATATGTATAAATTAACAAATAAATGAGAATAATAATAATTAGCATTTAGGGTGCTGCAGAGGCAAATCTAAGTAGGTGTAAGGAACTGAAAATGTTCCAGAGTTTGGTCACTTTGAAAGCGTTGTCGGTGGCAGCCATGAGATCTTTCTTCATGCTGCTGTTAGAGCACGCAGGGCATTTTGTGAGACGCCACCGTATGTGGTGTACCGCACAAACAGCTCAAGTCGCTACCATCACTGAATCCCCACCTAAACATGTTGTGTTTATTCCGACCGATCTGAGTTCGGAGTCTATTTAAAGACTTCCAGATCGGCCACGGCAGTTCATGTCCAGGCAGAGGACTCTCCGTAGGTGTCACGAACGGCTTTGCCACTGAAAAATTCGTAATAAATAAAAAACATTTTTCCCTCAGTACTGACACTATTTATTTATTTATTTACTTTAATTAAAACGATAACAATGTCATTAATTACAATAATTAACTATGTAACAAACACAAAGTATTTGAAACAAAAAAATATTTTGAACGCCTTTCCTCAACACAAAAATATAGGTTCTATTTTCATATCTACAGTACCTACGCTAAACCTAGCAACATCCTTTGTTTTCTATATCCTCCGTACTGCCATCCGGCCCATCTAGACGCCGTGGGCGATAGCTCAAAAATACATCGCAGTTTGTCCGGTCATCCGGTAAAAAACGGACGCCAATGTTTACGGATCACTATCGGAACACTTTAATCCGGTCCGAAAAGCCGGTCCATAGGCTAGTGTTGATATAAGGATGAAGAATTTTTTAGGTCTTGGAGTTGGGATTTTATTACTTTCTAGACTGAAAGATGGGAAAAATGTTGTAGTTAATTATGGATTTAATGATACCAGCCCGCTTGTCCCATTGCTGGGCCCAGACCTCTTCTTATACTAAGAAGGCACACTCATTAATAATCATAAATTTTGTAGATGAGTGAGGTCATATTTAAAAAATACGAATTTTCTATTATGAGTTTTTTAGTTACGTAATTTTGACATTAATTCTTTTGGCGGTAGGTATACTGACTATTATATTAATGTCCTTATCATATTTACAAAATGGCATCAAGTTTAATTACTTAATGGCCAAAATATGATTATTGACTACACAACGTTTTGTATCTTCTTCTTTATCGTGTGGGTAGTAAGGTCTAACGACCCCACACACCCTAGTGTCAGAGTTTCTAAACCGCCTCATGGGCCTCTGACATGGTTACCGATGTCAGTGATGTCCAAGATAAACTTAGAAAGTACATATGAATTGGAAAAAGTCACATTGGTACTTGCCCGTGCACGGTTGCGAACCCACAACCTCGTGCATGGATGTGCGTGGTGGAACGTTTTGTATGGAGAGGACTCTTAGTAGGTATAGTTTTCACAAAACAATAACTGATTTCACAATAAAACAAATAAGAAAAAGCTCTAAAAACCTAAAAAGGTATATAAACTGAAGACAGATTTCCAAAATACTAAAACCTTGATTCAATTCAGCAGGTAGATAATATTACGAGCATTATAATCAAACAAATTGCATTTAATAAATCTTTTAATATTGAAAACGTCTTTAGGGAATCTCGTTTTTTCGTTAAGAAGCAAAATTTTTCATAAATCAAACCGGAGCGCTCCCCGGATCGCAACAAAAACTTTTTCTATTACGAATCCTATTTAACGAGAAATTTTGGAGAAAAAATGTTATAAAGAGAAAACAAATCGAATGCTTTACATTTTTTTTCCATTGCGTATGAGTTAGGGGTCGATTATTTTGTTTAAGTTAATTGATAGATTAGAGGAAGAGGGAGGCCAAAGAAAAGATGGATTGATTGTGTGAAGGATGATATGAAAGAGAAAGGAGTGAGTGATAGCATGACGGCTGACAGGATGGTATGGAAGAAGAAAACGTGTTGCGCCGACCCCAAGTAACATGGGATAAGGGCAGGAAGATGATGATAGATTGTTTAGAAAGGTCTTGATTTAGTTGTTAGTGTTTGTTGCTTTTATTTTTATTGCCATCATCATTATTTCTGCCGAACTACTGGACGTAAGCCTTCCTTATAGACAGCTTCAATGTTATGTCCTGCGCGGCAAGCATCCATTGGTTTCTCGCGACCTTCAGCAGGTCGTCAGTTGACCTCGTGTCAACCTTCTCACACTGCACCTTCTGGTACATATATGGGCCATCTATTCTACGAGCCATATGCCGTACATATTGCAGCTAGAGATTCGCAAATTTGAGAGTTATGTTACCTTAGTTCTCTAAATTTTCTTTTAGGTCTTGTTTTATCAGGGAAGTATAGTATTATGAAGAAATAAGGCATTTATTACACCCATAGAACAAAGAAAATTTCAATTTAAAATAAAGTAAACAGTTAAGACACTCATTAATTAAATAAAATTATCGTGGTAAAAACAAAGATCATAATCCTCTGTAGTTCAAAGCCCAAAAAGAATTAAAGATTTTCCTCAATCATAAAAATGGTGAGAATTACAAAGACCAACCAATAATTATTAAATAAAAGAAAAAAATACACGTTGTCGGCTGCCAAATATCATCTTAAACCTACTTTTAATAAAACAAAAATCTTCAAGAAAAGGCAAAATCATTGTCTGCTTTATGTTTGTTTCTAGGCCAAGTAAATTAATTATTTTCTTTTATATTAAGGAAACAATGAGAATTGTTAATGAGCGTTGGCTATTCTCGTTTCTTTTTTATCTTTCTTGTATTGCGTATTCATTTAGAAATATTGAATGAGGTTCCAGTGGTGGCGGGTTGTGGACAACTATTTTGCTTTATTATTTTTCATAATTTTTTGATAATGAACACAATATCACTATCAACTCTGAGTAAGCGTGATGACATTGATCATCACTAAAGAAAAATGGAAGAAAGGCTCGTCCCTTTTCTGTATGTGGAGAGGCACTGCAGTAGAAATTGTAGGTTAGTATATATTATTAGTTAAACGACTACTTACGTCTGTTTCTTTCATTTACTACTACACATCTCCCATCCCATATTTCTCTAGTTCTCCTTGAGCCATTCAATTCCATGACTCTTTCTATCAATATGACGTGGCAACTTCGATGCGTGTGATTTGTTATTTCAGACGTAAGTAAATTATAAAATTTTGATTTCTCTCGGGACATAGCACGTTGCAACTCATGTCATGACTCAGGTGTCTGTCTGTACTGATACAATGTAGATATATAAGATTGCCAGATTAAAAAAAAAACTGTACTAATATTAGATGTAATGGAATCGCCAATCTGCTTTGAGCAAGCGTGGTGATTAATGGTCATGCGTTCTCTGCATGAGAAGAAATATTTGCTCTGCAGTAGGACAGTAAGATGCTAGTGGGTATTACTATTTTATTAGTAAAAATTGATAGTGCTTTTTTGGTTGGTAAGTGTTAATCTTTACAACAACTAATACAGCTCCGATTACATTTTTTGTCCACAGATAAAAAGCTACTTTATTGCTGAGTGCCATAGGCTATGTTTTATGGTACACTTGTCTTCCTCGCAGATTAAGTCGTGGGTACAAGCTAGTAGTAGATAATAAAAATACATCTTCTTTGACTCTACTGAGTCTGACGACTCCACACACCTTAGTTTCAAAGTTTTTAAACCGCCTCTAGGGCCTCTGAGATGGTTACCAAAGTCAGTGATATCCTAGATGAATATAGAAAGTACATATGAATTAGAAAAAGTCACATTGGTGCTTGCCCTTGCCCGGTTGCGAACCCACAACCTCGTGCATGAGAGGCGGGCGCCCTACCCACTGGGCCATACAACAAAATATAACAGAAACAACATAACATGCTTTATAGTAAAATACCAAGAAATGGTGATTGAAACGCAAATACTCCGGATTCATGTAAAAACCTTTGAACAGTGGGCGCCATTTTGTATTGTTGCCATATCAAAGGGCTTAAAGTAAACGTAAAGTAAATTCAACCGATTTTTAAATTGGAAATACTCGCTTCGCACATAATATTTATTCGGTTTAAAGGTTTTATTCATGTCAACAGCTGATACTGTGCTTGTCGTATGAAAGTAAACCAAAATGCTGTAGGATTTACGTGTTATATTTGTTTGTTATTATTTCGATTGTGTAATGAATGTTGTTATGAAAGGTACTGGCAGAAATATTTGTAAATAAAACTTATATACCTTCAGACAATTTAGTTCTGGCTGTAAACCCGATGTGTTGTACTTGTAAACGCGATGCAGATTATATTGATATTGTGAAGGTGTTCAAAAAATAATTCAACATGAGGTTTCTGAAAGGGAAATTATTAACTTATTTAAACTTGATTTATTTTAGTCAAGATTTATTCATTTAAACTTTAAGAAAAAAAAAGTTCAATCCTGGACTTAATGCTTTAGGCATTCTCTACCAGTCAACCAAAGGTGAAGAAGAGATAGAACATGGCGTGTGCAAATTATTGTACGAGAGTAAAAAAACAAAATTAGAGGTTACAAAAAACTCGAAGCAATCGTGTGGACTTTTGATAATTTAATAAGCCAATGAAAGTCAAAGCATTTATTTCAATTAGACCATTTACAGGCACTTTTGAATTGTCAAGAAGTTACAGTTTAAAATTGAAGTTAGTTGCTCGTTCTAAAACGTAGGTCTCTATGGAAGAACGAGCAAGAAACTCCATGGACACTCTTTTCCTTTATGGTTTTTACAAAGTCGTGGTTACAATATTCTTGTTGCTTCTATATGTGAAAACAATGAAGGTGAATAAAAAAAAATCAAAATTATAATAACGATGTAAGCCATGGCAGTTAAGAGATGACCAATCCCAACTGACAGCACCCGTTCACGAATATGACGCGTGCATCAGCACATTCAGCACCGTTTAGCTCAACCATCTTGAAGGGAACCAAACGATCTAACCCACGCGCCACCGTCAGCAAGACATTAAAGTGAGCATGACAACAGCTTACGCGCGCTTGATGATTCAGTGTTGATCTTTGTTCCAGAAATCAAGCGTAAGTATCTTTTCTTCTTCGCTAACACTGGCACCGCACCCTAATGGGTTCCCGTTTTCTTGGCACTCGGAAACTGAAATGTCTGATGAATTGCTAATGATACGACGAGTTTCTTTTTGTTAAATCTTGTAAATGTTATTCTTAGTTGTATTTTCTACTTCGTGATAACCTTTGGAGGTTAATCGTAACTTTTTTATTTGTTACCGAGAAGGACGATGGGCGAATGGGCGAATTAGGCTTGTAGGTCAAACTGTGTTTTAGTTATTTTCTTTTTTTATGGCAACATTTTGGCAAGGGCAACTTCTTGCAAATGTCTTTCAGGTTCTGTTTTAGATACAAAATAAAAAATGTTCCTAATTCTATTCTGTTTTGAAGACCATTTCTTTATTATATTATAAGGTACCTATATCCGCATAGTTTAAATGACCATCATATTACTGTCCCATTGCAGGGCAGAGGTGACTTCTTATACCAGAAAATACACGTGTATTGATCACCACGCTTGTTCAAGGTGGATTGGCGATTTCAGACTCACGTTCCTACTTTATATAATAAATGTGAAAGTAACTTTGTCTGTATGTCCATAACGTTTTCACGACTAAACCACTAGACCGATTTCGATGAAATTTGGTATGAGGTGAGTTTGAACCCCTACTTTTTATTCTGTGACTTTGTCTGCAAAAGGGGCGGGCAAAAGCTCGTTAAATTATAAGTCCAAGTTTCCTTACTATGGTTCCCGTCACGTATGTCAGCGATGGCGTCACGACATGTCTCACTAAAGTGACAATAATTAAAGTCACATAGCGTAAAGTTGACAACATACACACGTCAATCCAGAACTAAACATAAACTTCCCCGCGCAATATCCTGTGTATGGCATGTCTAACTCTCGCTTCAACTAATAATGCAACGCGCCAAACTATACTGTCTCTAGTATCACATATCAATAATAATTACATAACATTGCTAGTAGTAGAGCGAGTGAGAGAGTTATTATAAGTCTTAATGAATCAAAAACCATTAATTAATTTGTTTTCATTTTTTTTTGCTGATTAGTACTGTTGGTGATACTTTAGCCAAATTCGAAAAAGAATCTTTAATAACAAACATAAAAAAAATGTGGGTATGTAAGCACTTGCTGCATACTATAAAAGTAATATATTTGTAGTTACAATTAGCTTTTGTATTATTTAGTAGTCTTACTAGCATTATTACATGTGTTTCCTTAACAGTTTGTCTTATAAAATACAATAAAACATTTTAAAGCTTGTGAAAAGGTCAATTTTGTACCTGCACTATTCCTTAATTTGACAGTTGTTTGTTATTGAATATTCTGCATTTATAGCGCCGCAAGTATAGTTGGTTTTGGCATGACATCTGAATTCGGTTCTCAGATCTGGCAACCTATTATTGGGTGTTTCCCATTACGAATTTCTCTGTAGAAACCCTCTCCTTAGAAGTTGACACCCCCGTGTCTCGGAAAGCACGTACGTTGGCCATTGGCTATCCTTTGTATTTGACAGTTGTTACAAGTAATCTGACAACCAGTCTTAGGGTATCGTGTTACCCAGTAACTAGAATGTGGAGGTTAGGCAGGGAGTTGCTCCATGTAAAGTAGGTGTGAAAATATTCTTCTACACTAATATTATAAAGAGAAAATATTTGTTTATTTGTTTGTAGAGGAGACACTCAAAAAATTCTTGACCAATTAAAAAAATATTTCACCGATGGAAAACTAATGTTGCTTTCCATCATCACTAGTCCCGCTGATAATATTTCAGAGAGTAGCATATGCAGTATTAAAATTCCAAAAAAAACAGAGCGAAAAATAAAACAATTTTTTATAACGTAATTCAAATTTAATTTCCCTAGTACCTATAGGTATTATTATATTATAAAGGCAACGATAAATAGCTGACAGCGAACATCACCAGAATATTAAAAGCAATGTTTCAATGGCGACCCAATTTTGCATATTATCGTCCGAAATTTGAATAAAGGTACCATCGGAAGCGTTGGAAAAATATATATTATGTTTTATGTTAATTTTGAAGGAGACCGCTTGCGGCTTATTATGAGTATTTGCTGTTTTCTAGATCTATCTGTAAAACAGTTTAAGGAAACCTGTTTGCCTTAAGAAAGCGTGATTATCAATTGACGGCACAGTTGGCGCAGTGGCTGAGCAATCGGCTGTTGCACTGCGTGTCGTGGGTTCAATTCACGGAACAAATATTTATATGACCTACAGATAGTTGTTCCGGGTCGGGCTGTTTGTTTCCGTGAGTTTTCCGTGAGCTAATTTCTGCTCCGTATGAGAAGAGGCTTTTACCTCGCAGTGAGACAATAATAGGCAAGTTGACACGTTGAAAGCGCTGTGCGAAACAGCTACTAAACGTCACGTGTCAACTGCATGAAAAGACAACTGTACGTGTGCAGTACGACATCGGTAGTGCTCTAATGCCGCTGTAGTCCGGCCAACGCATACATTGAAAAAGCCCTTTGGTCTTTACATTCTAAAACAAAAGAAAATACATGCTCAAATTACATATTTATTTATTTTATGGTACTTCAACGACTTACTCACTAAGACTTTAAAAATATTTGCATTGGTGCAATAATTAAACAATTCAGAGAACGTAATGAGGATGCTCCTAAAATAAAAACTCCCATAGGTACAAATTAAGCAGTTCAATCAAAAAACAATTCTAATCTAAATCTAGTCTAGTCTAAAATAAATCTCATCTAGTCTAAAACTAATAAAATAATATAAACTAAAAAACTCACATTAATTTTTATTCGAGAACCGAGCGTTCGCCGCTCTTCGCTAACCGCTAAATCGCTGTCACAAGAACTGTGAAATTCAAACTGCATGCATATTGAGGTACAATTACAAGGGGCTTAGCGGAGCAGTCGCGAGCGCTAGTTCCATTATATAGAAGATTATCTGATATTACGCGGATTAACCGTTGTATTAAACATGCTCCAATGAACGGACTCACAGAATTAGCCTACAAAATTAACATCAGACGGTCTGGTCTAGGCGAGATCAGCTTACTGTCTAGACTACGATTGGGTTTCTAGAACACGAGTTATTGGTTTTAGTTTGTTTTTATTGTTAGTACTTTAGTAGCTTAGTTATTTTTTTAAAGGTACTCCAACGGTTTATTCATTAATAAACATGAGTGAGTATAATGAGACGAATATAGGTAAGGATTATGAGTAAGTACACAATAATTACATATTGACACTTTCTAAATTTTAAAAGTGAAATAACAGATTTGAATACTCTGACAGAACTCACAAAAACTTATAACAAACTTAAGGGTCAAAAATAGAAAACAAAATAAGGTTTGTTAAGTAGTGCAATTCAAAACTTATACTAAGTAAAGGAAACATTGCAATTTAAAATTAGTCTTTATTAGTCAAAAACGCCTTTAATTTACTTAAAAATTGAAGTAATGAGATTGCGACTAGATTCCGAATGGTTTTGACCAGTACAGTTGGCTTTCGGGTTTCCTTACATTACTTTACAGATCGGTATAGAAAACTGTAAATCAAACGAGTACATTTTGCAGTCTTTACGAGCTTTAAGTAATATACTACAAAATTAACATAACACGTAATACCTATATGTTTTTCCAAGGCTTCCGAAGGTACTTTTATTCGGCATTTTTTTTTATTAGCGTATTCTCCCCCCCCCCCTCCCTGGGCAAAGGCCTCCCCTTCCACTCCTTCCATCCTTCTCTTTTAAGCGTCTCGTTTCGGTACTCGGCATTTACTTATTCAATTAGTATAATTGACTTTCCAATTTATTTACCAAAACATAGAGTATCTATTTCCTTATCCACGTGATTGTGAACCAAGTGAATCAAAGTAATCAATTCAAAGCAACACGGCAACTTGGCGCGTATCAAAACGCGCGCAATGCAACTGCTACGAGTTCGGAGTTCGACGCCTCACGCGGGGACTAATGACTGCGCATCACTAACCTACGGGCGGATCGCACCGCAGACGATTTAGAAGTAATGAGTGTCGAAAACACGGGTTAGGGTTTGTGGTATAGATATTTTTTTGTAAAAAGGGCAAGATATGTAAATCTACCACCACTTCCTAGATACTTCTTAAGCGAGACATCATAAAATATTTTTAACTAGCTTCTGCCTTCGACTTCGTACGCGTCAAATGTGATGTATTATCCCACGGGAACCGTACATTTTCCGGGTTAGAAAGCCTATATGCTATCCCAGAATATAATCTATCTACACGTAAAATTTCATCCAGATCCGTTTAGCCGTTTAAGCGTGAAAGAGTAAAAAGCATCCATCTATTTATCCTTTGGCATACTACTTTCGCATTTATAATATTAATTATTAGAAGGGAGCAATAAATATACCTAACGAAATAAGCGATACACATATTCATAAAACCAGCAGCCAATAACAAAAAAATAATATTAAACAAGACGGTTTTTAATTGGAAACTACCCTTAATCCGACACTTCATTGTTTTGACCATCAAATTTTAGATCGGACCACCAAATCAACGGTAACCCAAGCTCCCGACACCTCGGTGCCACCAGCCTTACAGTCGTGAACTTAAGTGAGTTAGGAGCAAGTGCAGGCTGCATTTACAAAGTTAGCAAGTTGACGCATGCGGAGTCTTTGAGTCGCGTCGGCACCGAACGCCTTGATTTCTTTAATCAGGTTTAGAGGTTTGAGATGAAACTTCTGATCCGAATTTTCTTTTGAACGTTAACGGAATATTAGTCGTTGAAAAAGTCGTTCGTTTAAGAACTGTTGCTATGGAAGATTGATAGACAGGTAGGTACATATTACTGGGTCGTTGGTTTAATGAATGGAGTACGTGTGTTAGGTTTTCTGGTCGGTTAAAGTTGTATTGGGTTTTCAAACAAGCAATTGGGCATTCGACACCAATCACCGATAGTTCCGATAATCCTAAAACATTGCTTGATGAACTGCCTCATTGGCTTAGTGGTACTAAGCACGACTGCTACGCTAGAGGTCTTGGGTTCGATTCTCAGGCCGAGCAAAAAGTGTTGTTGGGTTTTTCTATGAATTTCTCAATAGCAGCTAGGAGTTAAGATTTGTGTCCTGTTAATGGCAAAAGGCTCACCCCCTATTACATGGAATTTAAATATACCGGCGAACTGTGGGTACACCTCTGCCTAACCCTTCGGGGAAAACAGGTGTGATGGTAGTACCTATTTGATGACACTGCAAAATCTGATCCATTGACCATATCTGAAAATGCTTAACAACAAAGATAAGTACAATAAAACGAACCACGCTGTCATGAGGGTCCAAAGATAGGCACAATCACGGACCCTGTAAGGCACAGCCAAAAACGAGTAATTATTTTTACAGCTGATTTTTAAACATTAGTAATGTTATTATAATCAGTTAAAAAAAGGAATGGGCAATTAATAGGTCAGATTAGGTTTTACTGCTAAACTTGTTAAAAAACATGCATTTTGCGATTTTTTATTTACCAATTCTAAAATATACAACCGCTGCTTTAAATCAATGCCCAATAATAAATGTATTAAACGCCTACCTGGGCCAAAATAATGACCCAGCGTGAAAACTAACAATCCCAGTTTACCTTTGCAAAAAGCGCTAGGAATCAAGAAAAATCTGTGAAGTTACAAATAGCTCTGAAAGGGTCTCGAAGGTTAGGCCTAGTTACGTAGGGTTATAGTTATTGCTTCGGCGAGTCACGGAATAGATGGGTACAGAAGGCCAACTCTATAGAAGAGATGAAAACATAGTCATGTTAAGTCAAAGTCAAATATTTTTTAAATTCAATTAGACCATTAAAAGGAACTTGTGAACGTCAATAGCATTAAAAAAAATTGAATCTAGTTGCCCATTACAAAATGTAGTTTCGTATGGAGAAGAACACACTCTTTGATTTGTAACTTGTCTTAGGGTACGATGGGGCTGACATACGCTGTGCATTATAAAGGTCTCTAAATTATAAAGAAATAAAATAAAAAAAAAGAACACACTCTCTGACTCACACTATGTACGAGACATGATTGTACGTCAAGTTTAGTAGTAAAAATAAAATAAAAAATAAATATACCATCACGCCTGTATTCCCCGAAGGGTTAGGCAGAGGTGTACCAATGGACGCCCACAGTTCGCCGCTATATTTAGGTCCCATGTAAAAGGGGGCGAGCCTATTGCCATTAACCGGGCACAAATCCAAACTCCGAGCTGCTACTGAGAATTTCATTGAAAAACCCAATAACACTTTTTGCTCGACCTGGGAATCGAACTTGCGACCACGAGACCAACGGGGCAGTTATACAATATTAGTTCAGTGTTATTAGTACAGTATTAGTTATACAATATTTTTCCTCACAAATAAACATAAATTAATATGATTGCTGGGTAACCACTTTTATTTTCAGTGTTTAAAATTCCTGTTTAAAGACCCGCAATGTAACTCTTAAACGTGCACGCAACATGTTACCTACATCTTGGAGGTACTTAACGTTTGTTTAGATCATTTAAAACTTTGCAGGAACGTCTATCCAATAGCGTTTTGATGTAAATAAAGTTTTCAAACTAAATCAATATTTTGAAACGGGTATTTTCTATTTAAAAATCGATGAAATATACAATAGATATTAATGAGTGCTGTACATGTAACTTGTGTATGTGCGCGTGCATTTTCAATCGCTAAATCGAATGGACCTTCTGCGTCTATTTATTCCGTGACGAAGTCTTTCTTTGATATATTTTTGCAAGTTTATTTTATTTGAACGCTTAGAAGTGAGATCGATGCGTGGAAGTGCGGCTGAATGTTCGGGCATTTATTTTGTTTCTTTATAGTCTGCTGTTTGTGTTAATGACGCGTGAATATGTGATGGCGTCAGTACGTACCGATATAAGTATATGTTTTTTTTGGTATGATAGGTAGGTAAGTGCTAGGTTGATAGAGAAACCTTTGGAAAAATATTTTTGACGAGCGACCCGCCCCGTGGTACGGATGTAATTTACAAAACAATATATTTGTTTCCGATTAAATTATAAAAACAACATAAATCCATATGTAATCTATAATATAATAATTTTTAATATATGATAATAATATTAAAAAATAATTTAATTATTCGGTTAATTTTCTGGAAATCTTTCATACAAGTATTGTCACGACAATTTCCAAATCAGCGAAGTCGGTCGAGCCGTTTTCAAGTAAATTGATCTTTCGTACAGTCTGTTGTCAACATTATCTGACCCACCCTAAACACAACCAAAATTGGACCCTCTGCCTATGATAATAAGGTTTAATTTCAATTTATCGATGAATACAGACACGCATAAACCCACCCAACGTTGTCGGAGCCACTGGCATTATAATTATCATTTTGTTAAGCTATTTTAATCATTATCTCGTTGACATTAAAGTTAAAAACCTTTTAAGTCACCTTACATAATTAGAACCCAATCTTGAATTTCGTGGAGTCTTAACAAGTTCTTGTGGCTTGGCGGTTTGATGTTGGATTGGCGAGGAACAACATGTGGGTTCGAAAACACAGTCCACCTGTTATCAGTTTCTTTTTTAATTTGATTTCATTTCTACAAAATTGTTTGCATTATTAAAGAACGGCCAATATGATTTACGCCTAATAACTTATCTTGTAAACAGGTGGGTAAATTAAAAAAGTTTAAGTTCACATATATTTGCTTCGTGAGGTAGATAATAAATTCGTCTACTTAAGTGACAAAAGTTACACTACGCCTATTAGCATTGACTGTGCACACACATTTGTAAATCGTTTCGCATAACTCGTTAAGTATTTTTAAGCAATTTGGTGTAAAAAAGCATTATGTCGCAGCTTAATGACTATACCAAACATAAAATCATATTTTTACATGAGCAGAATGTTGGAATTAGGGAGATTGGTCGTCGTCTTAATATAGCAGTAAGTGTTTTTTTTTATACCTATTTTATTTAATTGATTGTGATTAATGAACGCGTAGTTGGCTATTTTACTATTACATTCACTCCTTACAAGTTACATAAACGGTTCCAAAAAAGTTTTTTTTTTTGTTTTAGAGAAATACGACTGTAGCTAAGACGTTATGGAGACAAAGTAAATATTCAGCGGATTCGTCCAGGGGCAAAAAACATCAAGTATAGTCCCGAATGCGATTGCCCATTAGTGTAACCGCAATAAAACACCATATTTCAGTGGAAACAGTGAGAAGGCATTTACACGCTGCTGGAATAAGGAATTATAAACCGGCACAGAAAATAGCATTGACACCTGCTGAAGAGGGGTCCGTTTTGCCCAGGAATATTTAAATTTTAATTGAGAAGAAAATGTTGTGATCTTCACTGATGAAAAAAAAAACATTTAAATCGAACAAAGATGAACGTAACAAGGAACGGTGCGCCATCACTCCGCTACTAATTAATCTAGGATATTTTTAAACACACCATGTAAGTAAATGCTCAATGGATAGATTGTTAAACCATTAAAATGTTGCCAATTACGTGGTGATGTTATTGTCATAAATAGTTATTTTTCTATTTAAATGACATGTTTATTCACTACGTATAATAGGCAGCTATAAATCTTTAAAGCATTTCACAGATAAAATAAATTTTCTCGATAACAAACTTTCAAGAAAACATGCCTTTTTTAATGTTTATAAATGGTTAGATTTGATTATGGCATCCTCATAATATATTGTATATTAATTTGGAAATATGTGAGCATTTACTTACTTTATTTACCTAAGTGTTTTAATGAAATAATAAACATTTTAAATTTGCAATTGTTTAGTTTTATTTCTATGCGTTGTCCATTAAAGAACTGTAAAAAAAGTATAATAAAATAATTAAAAAAGAAACACCTGAGCAGAAGCTATATTTAGGTTAAACTTGATTTCGAACGTAAACAACGATTAGTGACCACAAGACTAAAGAATTTAAACCATATAGTATACTTTAATAAAGTTTATTCTTGCACAGCACAAGCAGCCAACCTTATCCTAGTGCAAATAGATTATTTTGTATTTTATCCCTTCATTATTATTTAATCACTCCATTAAGACATGATAATAAAAAAACTACCTATAAAATAGACAAAAATAAATTGTAAAGAGAAGTTGTTTTTGCAATTTAGTAAGGCAAGGAAAAATATGTTTGCGCGTTGTCACTGCATACCCTTAGTTAGTAGCATTTGAATACCAGTTTTACAATGAATACAAATATTTATTTTTCAACTACCCACTTAATACAAGTTATGCCAAAATATTACCATTTTAGAAACTTTATATTTGAAGATTATCCGTCTATAGTTCTTTACAATAATACAAGAAATACTTTTAGAATAAATTCTAAATTGAAAGCAAAACAATATCTTCGTCGCGGGATTTGATCTCGCAACTTGTCACTCTCAGTCTTACACACAGACCACGAGACCAGAGTTACTTGACCGAACTCATTAAAATAAGCTATTACACTTATTATATTATAACAAGTTGTTATAAGATTTAACCCAATGCTAACGTGATAAAGATCATATTTGCGTGTGTGTATTTTTATTGTATTTATTCCTTCTCAGTTCTCGAGCACTTGACTGATAACCTCATATAAATTGAAATTAAACCTTATTATCATAGGCAGAAGGTCCAATTTCGATTGTGTTTAGGGTGGGTCAGATAATGCTGACAACCGACTGTACATGCGACAATTAATTCTTATTTATATAGATTGTCATGTATTAATTAAGCTAATTGTTATAATAGGGTACACTAGAACAAAATATCTCAGATTTAGCTTTAAAAACCAAGAACTATAAAATTTCGTCATAGTATCCTACTTTGACTTTTTTATGGGGCAAGCCCGCCTCACTATTCTCAATTTCCCATCCACTGCAACTCCTGAAAGCCAGGAAAGCGCTGAGTTAATGAAGTTCGACGAGTCCCGGAGAAAAGATTTAACTGTCTTATATCCCACAACAATATTAATTAGAAAAGATTAGCGGAGGAGCAAGAAAAAAATCCCACCCTAATTTTATTTATGGAAAAATGTAGGTACTTATGTAATACATACCATCACGCTTGTATTCTCCGAAGGGTTAGGCAGAGGTGTACCAATGTACACCCACAGTTCGCCAGTATGTCTAGGTCAAATTGTAATAGGGGACGAGCCTATTACCATTAACCGGACATAAATCTTAAACCCGAGCTGCTACTGATAATTTCATAGAAAAACCCAATGACACTTTGCTCGACCTGAGAATCGAATCCAAGATCCCTAGCGTAGCAGTCGCGCTTAGGCCCACTAAGCCAACAAGGCACTTATTGTAGGTACGTTTTTATCAACCCAACAGGCATTTATTGTGCCTACCCACCCATACTTACATTTATTCGATAAAAAGAATGAGAAAACAAAATAAAATGAACCCTAAGTGATACTACAAAACGTCAAAACTTCCCTTAACTGCGCCAAACTTGGATTGAAAAAAAATCCCTTTAAACACTGTTATTGCAAAAATGAGAGGCGTTCAGAGTCTGAATTTCAACTACCAAGATTTTGATTTCAAGGCTTAACCAAAACCACAACACTGAAAACAGAACTCTGTAGCCCAAATTATACGATTGAATTTTGCCAAGCAGCGTTTCTCTCAATGTAACGCAGTTTCTTGCAATCTGAGATCAGTACGGCGCGGCATATCCGTTGTGGGAGGGAGAAATGTAACTTTTATGGTGGAGGTTAAAAGCCGAAGTGAATTCGGCCTAGACGAATTTTGGGATCCGCGTATAAGCTGCGAATCCAGATACAGATGTCCAATAAGTGATTGTAATCTCAGCGTGAAAAGTTTTGGAGAAAATGGAGAACATTTTTCGGCGAAGTTGTGGAATTGAAATGAACTGAGTTCGTTTTCGTTTTAAGTTACATTGACTTTTTAGTCGTATCGTTTATTGTTGACAAAGGTTTTGGGCAAATAAAATCAACACTTTAATTCAATCTTCATAAACAACTGGACTCATTATTATACATAACCCAATATATTAATGATAATAACCGCCTATTATTATCCCACTGTATGGGAAAACTCTCTTCTCATACAGAGAAGGCACGAACATTAATTACGGCGCTTACCCAAGGTGGATTGGCCATTTCAGATTTACATTACTATATACATATACTGTATATATATAATTGTTTGTACAGGCCATCATCATCAGCTGCCTAGCCTTTTCCCAACTATGTTGGGGTCGGCTTCCAGTCGAACCGGATGCAGCTGAATATCAGTATTTTACATGGAGCGACTGCCTATCAGACCTCCACAACCCAGTAATGGATAATACGATACTCTTGGTAAGACTGGTTGTCAGACTTTCGGGCTTCTGACTAACAGTAACGACTGTCAAAGATCTACAAATGACAGCCGGGACCAACGACTTTACGTGCTTTCCGAGGCACGGAGGAAAGCGAAAAAACGCGCGAATTGTCGAGTTGTGAATTGACGGAATTGTTTGTACAGGTACCCTAGCAATATTTTCTTTAACCAATGTCAGTGATGTCCAAGAAATAATTCTAAAAAAGTCACATTGGTACTTGCCCTGTGTCGAATCCACAACCTCATGCATTAGTGACGGGTGCTTTAACCACTGCTCCAATACAACACACATAAAAAGCACAAATAGATTATTATCTTGTCATTATTAAGTAAAGTAATCCGCAGTCAAAATAATAAAAAAGTATCATGTTAAGGTACAGAACGCTAAAACCAAAACTCCCATTCACACTTCACAACTTTTATTCAGGTAAAAATTCTCATTCAGTCTCCTTTTATTGGTCGAAGCGACTTGCTGATTTAACCGCGGTAATTCCAGATGCCATTCCCTGTACAATACAAAATGAAAATAAAAGATAAGACCCGCATAAAAGAATGAATACCGTAATGCTTTACTTTTAAAAGAAATACGTTTATTCTATTTATGAATGAATGAATGAAAGCTAAGTGTGTCCGTTTCTCTTCAAAAGATCTGCGAATCAAAAGGTGAATGTAATATTTTATTCTACCATATTCTTTGGTAGAAAAAATGTCTGGCCAGGAATATTTTAGTAGGAATCTTTGAATGCTAGAAAGTGACAATAGAATAGTACATATAATATTCCAAATTCAAGGGAATCATTGAATTATCGTTTTATACGATCCCATAATGATTTACTTGAATTTAGGATCTTATGGCTTTTGACTAAGAGCTTTGTTCATACCATAAATACTACAGTTCATCAGTTGGCCAGTGAAGTAATTAACGTATCGGAATTTCGATTTCTGGTTATTTGAATAACAGCAGCTCGGAGTTAGGATTTGTGCCCGGTTAATGGCAATAGGCTCGCCCCCATGTAACATGGGACCTAAACATACCTGCAAACGGTGGGTGGTACACCTCTGCCTAACCGTACGAGGAATACAGGCGTGATTCAACATACATACTTATGTTGAATAATAATATTTATAAAGGACAGTCTAAAAAAATATAAAATAATAAAACACTTGCATGTTTGGAGTATTGTGAGAGCGTTTAAATGTCATGTAATTAAATAATATGTCTTTAACTAATATAATAATTATAAATAAATAAACAAAGTCCTTAACTAATAAATAATTAGCCCATGACCATTTTATGTTAAAGTATAATAAACTTATTCTATTAATTTATTTAGGTAATAACAAAGTTATCAAGAAGTCATTTGGAAAACAGAATGTTTACTTTCATAATCTAGACACAGTGCACAGTGTTTCTTACAGTGACAAATGCAAATATTATTTCCTTAGTTCAACGCTCGCTATTTGAGAGTTGAACCACAAAGGAATAACCTTCAAAGCAACGACCAAGCATCAGTGTCAATCGAATAGCTACCAACACACAGCTTGAAACGGCAACGCCACACATTGACACCCTTTGAAACGCAGCCCCAAAAAACACAGCAAATAATTTATTCAGCGTCCACGAAACACACGTAGTGGAACAAAAACACCAATAATATCATTTCGCGTTGTATCCAACAAAGCTTCTGATAAAAAAAAGATGGCGGGTAAACTGCATCACGCGTTGAAAAAAAAAATAGGGGGAAAAAAATGAAACTTTTTGATTTGTCCGCTTTGTAAAAACGGTTACGTGTACCGGCCCTGGGTGGAATACTAATGAATTGGTTACCTACCCGCTAGCGGAAAAATATGCGACAAGCGTGTTCCCTGATGGACGCAGTTGGTCCTATGGGTTTTTCGCAGTTGGTCCTACGGGTTATTCGTATTTTTGGAGCGAGTGTGGGTTATGTTCTGTTATGTGTAATTGCGTGTGCATGTATTTTGGTGTTACATTGTTTATACTATGTTAGATATTTTTTTGAATTCTTAATAATTGATTTGACATATTATTTTAAGATATTTTTATATACCTACATTATTTAAGCAGTGAACGATTCATGTAAAAGTTTACCTCGTTAGTGATATTATTTACAACCAACTATATACGTGTAAGGGAAAAGTGAAAGGTGTAAAAAAATGAGGTCTTTGCTCCGTCGTGGCATATTACAGGATAATAAAACCAGATATACGAATAAATACCTTATTGTACTTAAAACTAAAAATAACACAAGCAATAACAAAAAAAATATATTCAACCATTATTTTGTTAGTTACAGAATAAAATTCAACAACACAACTTTAGCATCGTAATAACCGGCTTATCAAATAACCATTACAACACGAAAGTGTCAGTTACAACACCCACGCAATCCTAAAACAATATTCAATAAAAACAAAATAAAAAACTAGAGATACACGCTTTTTGATGGCGACGCGGCGCCGGCATGCATATTCATAATCGCTGGATTTTCTAACGTGCATCGGAAAATTGAATATTACGATTGTGGAATTGTAATTTACATATTTATACACCGTGCTATTACTGGCTTACTTAGATATGGATACTATTTGTACAGAATAATTGGTTTAGTATTTATGGATTTGTTTTCCGGTTTTCTGAACACTAATATTTAGTTTTTGTTGGGGTTTTAACTGCCCTGTCAGCGTAATGGCATGGTCTTAAGCGCAACTGCTAAGCTAGAGGTATTGGGTTTAATTGGGTAGATGACAACACTAACAAATAATTCCAAGACACAACTTCACTAAAAAAACACTTTATTTTAGCCCTGAAAACCCGATAAATTTTTGAATAACTATTATCATCAATTTTTAGTTGCTTTGAAATCAATAAATAGTTACTGAATTGAGTCGACAAAAAAGTGACGTCATAGTTGAGTATTGTCATACAAAATCTATGGGGAATTGTGTTTTGACAGCTCATAAAAAGTACGTCAATTGATTAGTGGTGTCATCTACCCAATTGCCAGGTCAAGCAGTGTTATTGGGTTTTTCAGTTAAATTCTCAGTTTGGAGCTTGGAGTTAGGATTAGTGCCCGATTAATGGTAATAGGCTCGCCCATTATTATATGGGACCTAAAACATACCGGCGGACTGTGTACATTGGTACACCTCTGCCTTACCTTTCGGGGATTACAGGCGTGTACAATTATTGACCTTGAGGTTTTCCTTAAAACCAACTAATACCAACCTATTATTGTCCCAGTGTACGGCAAAGGCTTCTTCTGAAACAAAGACGGCACGAGTATTGATCACTTAAGGCAGTTGGCGATTTCAGACTTATATCATAACTAGCTTTTGCCCGCGACGTCGTCCGCGTGGATTAATAATTCCCGGGGGATTTCCGGGATGAAAACTATCCTATGTCCTTTCTTGGGTCCCAGACTATATCTGTACCAAATTTCATTGAAATTGGTTCAGTGGTTTAGGCGTGAAGAAGAAACAGACAGACAGACAGAGTTACTTTCGCATTTATAATATTAGTACGGATTATATTATAATGTGAAAGTTTGGATTGATAGATGGATGTTTGTTTGTTACTGTTTCACGCTTAAATGGCTGAACGAATCTAGATAAAATTTGGGAAATAGACTTTAGTCTGAAATAGCATATACGTTACTTTTTATCTCGGTAAAATGTGCGATTTCCGTAGGATAATAAATATATTAACTTTACCGCGGACGAAATCGCAAGCGGGAGCTAGGTTATAATAAATCCAGGTTTCCTCACGATGTTTGCCTTCACCGATGTCATTGATGTTCGAGAAAAACTGAGGAAGGACATGTGAAGCTAAAAAAGCTATGATATTGCTGTTGTTGAGTGAACATCAACAACATAATCTTCCTTCCAATTCATTATTTGTTCCTCCCATTAAAGAACTTACAAGGCCTGTTAAAACAACCTAAAAATAGAAAAAAAAACCGTTTATCGAAGCAGAAAAACGCGCTCAAACTGACGTTCTTTTTAATTAGATTCTTCTTCGACTTGTTTTTTTTTTCAATTTTATTTTTATTTTTGTTTATTCTCGTTCTCACCTCCTGAATTACTTCTTTATAATGAGAAAAGTTTCCAGTGTGAACGTTTTAAGATAAGATGTTTAAATGGCGATATAGTTGAGCTTAATGAAAATGTTTAAGAATTCTTAGTGTATCAGCTATCTAATCTTTTCGCTCTTATTTTATTAGGGATGGCCATTTTAAACGATATCGCCACTTTGTGTTTTAGATGAGGCCCTTGTAGCGTGTGATAAGGATTTAATTTCATGTTGATAAGGACTAGTCGGTTAATGGATGGGCTTGTGATGGCCACCAGTGTTTGTGGTCCGGGTTTGGTTGCTGGCATAACTTTTTTTAGTTGCTATTTTTATTTATCTTTGGAAATATTGTATTTATAAATTACACCACAAAAGCTAACAGCGGTGATAAGTCAATATGTGGTGTTTGTCAAACGAAGCATAATATGTAACACTATGAACTGCCCGCGACTTTTAACTGCCCCGTTGGTCTCGTGGTCGCAAGTGCGACTGCTGTGCAAGGGGTCCCGGGTTCGATTCCCAGGTCGAGCAAAAAGTGTTATTGGGTTTTTCTATGAAATTCTCAGTAGCAGCTCGGAGTTTGGATTTGTGCCCGGTTAATGACAATAGGCTCGCCCCCTATTACATGGGACCTAAATATACCGGCGAACTGTGGGTGTACATTGGTACACCTCTGCCTAACCCTTCGGGGAAAACAGGCGTGATGGATGGTTAAGCCTCTCAATTAGGAATAATTTAGCTCTATTGTTGAAAAAATGAAAAAATCGATCCTGTAGTTTCGTAGCCTATTTGGTCTTTATAATACTAATATTATAAAGACCAAATAGGTAATCGGAAGGCTCAATCGATACAAATATCGGTTGAGCAAACACGATTCCTGGAGAACGAATTTGGTTTTTAGTGTGAAAAATCTTTTTTGTTTGTAATTTTAATTTTGAAATCTTTGTGGATACTATAAAAAATAATCACCCACTAAGGTTAGGGCTTAATCTTTATCACTTAAATATAATTTACACTGTTACAATATTTATTCACGAATTCTTCTTTAATCTAAGGCTATCCCAATTACATTGCGCCCAACATTAAAACTAAGTAGATACTTACTAATTTAAAAACCCAAAATAAATACTAAAAAAAATCTTCAATTATTTTAAAGCTTATTGCGCATATTAGATTAAAAGAAAAACTAAAACAATACCCTTTTATTAAATTACGTAAATTAAACATTGAATAAAGACTTGTTCTCTTAAATCCAAATCGTGTCGGACCCAGACTACAAAGATGGCTTTTAAATGGACCGTGTAATCTAGGAGATAATAATTATATTATATTACGATTCGTTTCGGAAAAGCAAAGTTATAAAAAATTTTTCGTTATCTAAAGGTCAAGTGATAATCTCTTAGCGAAAGAAGATATTAAAAATTCTGCCAATATCAGCCAGCCAGCAATCCTACTGATAAATACGATTTTTTTTTTACTTTTGTGGATGGATGGATGTTTTTTTCTCTTTCACGAGTAACGGATTTGTATAAAAGGAGATGGCTAAATGGAAGTATAGACCACTGCCCCATGTGCAAGGTACCATGTATAAATATGGTACCTAGCACAATGTAATGCTGAATGGCTAAATATTAGTATTTCATGTAAAAAAGTTTCAGATACTTTCTGGGAATAATATAATGGTAAAATAATATTGCCTAAAAAGGAAAAAAGGTGTGTTTGACAGTATATAATTTTCTTCAACTGACACTTTCGAAAAAGAATAAAACTAAAAACGAAAATGAGGATGTATATTTATAAGCGTATGTTTGTGATGAAAAAGTTTTTCTTTTTTTTTAGATACTTTATTATGTTTAATAGTTCACGAAAATATTAAACACTACATAATTCATGAATGATTTTTTAAATATTATGAGGTTATGTAAGATTCGTATACATTCCAGAATGTATCTGGCCCGGGGGCAGTCATTTAGCCATCACCTTTGCCATTGAGATTGTAGTGTGGATTAACACATAGGATTCTTTTTATGCTGGAAAAATTTATGATTCCCGTGGGATAATATATCAAGTCGCAGGCAGAAGCTCAGTTTAGGGAAAAAGAAAAAAAGAAAACCACATAACTATTTTATTTTTATTTTCAATCTATTTGTCAACCCATTCTTTCCCAATCCTGGGCAAAAATCTATCTATTACGAAACTACAACCTCTTTAAGTTTATAACTTAAACCGTCGACTAACGACCCTCTTTCAAACAGAATATTTATATAATGTTCGCGAACAGAGCGTGAAATCGCAAAGAAAACAGAAGTTAACCTTTGAAGTCTTTTTTATAATTTACTACTACAGTACCTAGGCTTTTGACGTGTCTTGCCTTTGCCGTGTCCAAATAACACTTTCATAGTCATGTTAATACTTAATTTTATTACCATTTTTTGTGATAGCCTCTAGGTGTGCTCTAGGCAACACTATATTTTAGAATCTGGCATTTTTCTTCTGAATTTTGACACGCGAAAACCATTAACTGGATAAAATAAAAAAAGATTACAGAAAATGTATTCTTTTTTTAAATGAATAATAAATAAAATCTTATATCTTTTGTGAAATAGAATTCTAAATTCAATAAAATTCGCTCAAAGAACTGAATTTATTTTAACATTGTTAAATAAACCTTTTAGTTAGTATAACAGAATCCTGGGAAGCTCTAATAACTATTTTATATGGACATGACATGAATTAGGTATAGGTTTTACGTAAAGCCACTTTAACATAGAAAATAGTCGTTGCTTCTTATAAAAAAATCCTATACCTGCAAGGCTGAGATATTTTCTTTAGAACCGTAAAAAAAAAAAATCTTTGTAAACCATTAACTTATATTAACAGTTTCCCTGTGACTGTTTACAGGTTACGTCTATGAAACATCTTTTTTTTAAATAAGCTAGAAAAAATTTAGTTTGCTAAGAAATCAATCAAGAGCTAAATCTGTCAAATACGAGGTAAAAAAAATAATATAATTAAATAATTTTGAATTAATAGAATTCGAACAAAAATAAGAGACAAAGAAACTGCACAAACGACTCACACAATTAATAACCAAAATGATGTGTCTACGTATAGACAACAGTATTGTTGCCAACGTAAATAAAACATTAAAGTGTCGTTCCACGGAATGATGAATTAAACACCATTCGCATGGACAAACGGTGACATTGCAAATGCTTGTTGAATAATACCACCGGAACCACGGAACCAACTTATTCTGGACGATATGATAAGCTTGTCTTATTACTTTGATAACAATGGTAAAATATACCGGCCAAGTTCGAGTTGGATTCGCACGTAAAGCACGTACTAAACGTACTGAACTAGATTCAATATTAATGTATTTTTAATGTAATGACGTTCAAAAGTGCCTTTTAATGGCCTAATTGAAATAAATGATTTGACTTTGACTTTGACTTTGTACCATCATAATAATCTATATTAATAATTAACAATTGTTTTTTAAACAGTTTATACAAAAACATCTAAGCTATTCAAAATAATACACCCAAATGTGCACAAAAAATACTAAAACAAATATTTTTTTGGAATAAAACTTTTGAAAACTAAATTACAATAAACGAACTTGGATGAGGCGGATTTGTGGTTTCTGCCAACCCCTGTGAGTTTATGAATGTATGTGTATGTGTGCACACAAACATTTTTTTTGATTGTGTGCGTTTCTTGTAATTTATTTATCAAAAGTTTTATTTGTTTTTTTAATTCTTGAAACTAATGTTCTTTTTTGTAAAATTTTAGTTTTATTAATTGAAAAAATGACTAACTGAAAAAACCTTTTCTACGGTTTTAGACATTTATTTACTCGAAAGATTTACACAATCCCTTACAGAGGAAATACAATATCTTAACTAGAAATACATAAAGCCGATTGGCGTAGAGGGTTAGTAGAGGTACTAACTATGATAAAAATTACAAATGAAGATTTCGTAAGTATATAATTAGTAAGATTTCTACCTCCAATTACCTTACAAAAATAGCGTTCACAATTTATCTCAAGAAAACGTAACGCAATACCGTTCGTCAATACCTCGCATAGTACACCATAATACGTACGTTTCGTTTTAACATTCACGGAACGAACCGCCGCTGGCGTAAGAGACGCGCGGCTGACTTCAAAGCGCAGCTTAAAAAGGCTTTCAGCAATTAAATATTGAAGACAGCGTCTGTAACAATGTAACGGTGTGAGATATTGTAGCGCTGTATCGGCTGACTGCTGTTTTGGAGATTTGTAATAAGAAAATACAAACAAAAATGTTGGAATCTTTTTTTTATTTTGATGTTGTGATGACCCTTTTTTTTTTTTTTTTTTTAATGGACGGGAAGTCATCAAATAACTTCCCCCGCCCTGGGCGGGCGGGAGGGAGTGTCAGACTTTTACTGACTAAAACCCGTCTATGTTCCTTCATGTGCCCTTTGCGTTCCGGGGGCGCGGTATCTCTTTCGAACAACCCGCAGCCCCGGCAGGCATCGGCCCTCAGTGGCCCCATCCAAATTTGCTGACATCTCTTTGAGGCGCGCGTGGAACACGAACGCCCCGTCGACACGGTCTGTCGCTAGTGAACGTACGGACGGTGAGCTACCCATTGCTCACCGTCCACAGACATGCGTCTACGGTGGCCGGGAGTCGTCTCGCGGCTCCCGACGCCCGGAGCGTCTACCGCGGCGGCCGCTGGGACGGGGGATTGTCCTCTCCCTCTCCCGTCCCGCCGCCTCCTTCTCTAGCATTACAGCTTCGCAGAAGGAGGCGACTGCTTCCCATTCCCTCTCGCTCCGGACCATGGCCTGAACCAGTGCCGGACGCGAGAGGGCGCCGCCGCCGATGGCCGCCTCGAGGACTCGGCGGTGCTCAGCCCAAGCAGGGCACACCGCCAGAGTATGCTCCACCGTGTCCTCGGGGCGATCCTCGCAATGGTGACACCCGGGCGTTTCCTCCCGCCCGATGAGGTGCAGGAACCTCCCGAACTTTGCATGTCCGGTGAGGACCTGCGTCAGGCGGTAGGTGAGGGCGCCGTGGCGCCGCTCAAGCCACTCCTCAAAGAGGGGACTTACCGCCTCAATCAAGGCGTGCCCTGCACGAGGTTGCGACAGTCGTTCTCTCCATGTCGCCATGAGATCGAGCCGGAGTTCCGTCCACAGGGCGGCAATTTGCCGCGGCAGCAGAGTTTCGCCCCGGCCCAGTGCCTCCGCGCGCCACTCGTGTAGGCGCGCGAGGACCAGCGCCTCCAGATCCCATGGCGGCAATCCGGCAAGGAGGCTCGCTGCCTCGCCGGAGATCGTGCGGTATCCGCGGATGACCCTTATGGCGATCACCCGCTGGGACGCGTTCAGGTAATGGGCGGCAAGCCGCCTCAAGCCCCGCGCCCACACCGGGGCCCCGTAAAGGGCCATCGAACGCACGACCCCCGCGTAGAGCCTCCGGCAGGAGGCGTTTGGCCCCCTCAGATTGGGCAAGAGCCGCTTTAGAGCGGCCGAGGCCCGTGCCAGCTTGGGAGCCAAACGTCGGAAGTGCTCCACGAAGTTCCATCGGCTGTCGAGGACAAGTCCCAGGTACTTCATCGTTGACCCGACGCCGACGGAGACCCCTCCTACCGTTATTTGGGATCCCGAAGGTGGTGCGTTCCGAAGCCCATGGAAGCACAGGACTTCGGACTTGTGCAAGGCCACCTCGAGACGTTGTGATGACCCTGTGGTGGTCGCCTGCCTCTCATGTACGAGGAAGACCAATGTGACTCTTTCTATTTAATACTAACGCGTGGTTTATTTCACTCGCCTTTATACGTTACGTCTTTGGTTACTGCTCCGCTCCCGTGTGTCGTAGACGATGGTATGTATATGTCTATGACACTCACAAATAACGTGGCTTTCTATGGGTAAAAGAATTTTCAAGATCGGTTCAGTAGATCCACCTCATCACCTCTTTATAATATAACTATAGATGTACTATCTAAATTTATCTTGGAGATCACTGATATCAATGAAGGAAAACACCTGGACTTATATTTCTTTTTTAATTGCCAAGCCGCCTTATTTTGCTCCATAGAGATGAGATTAATTTGTGAGAGCATTTGCCCTGCATTAGAGACACTAAAACAACAAACACAAAACACAAAATTTGAGACAATAAAAGGCTGGTATCCATTCCAAAGATGTTTTTTTAATTTAGATTGATTTAAAAATTGACTTTAAACTGTTTGCTGTACGCGAAGGGTCAAAAAACACTGGACTGGTTGGATTCAGGGATTAAAATTTGCAGCAACGCGGATTATCGCCTGTGTTGCGCGCAGTTAACAACCGTTATATTTTATTTGATCCGCGCATTATTACGATGTAGTGTTCGAGGTTTTGCATTGCATGTAAAGGTAGCTGGACAAATATAAAATCCAACCACGAACCGTATAATTTATCAACGTGGTTTAGATAAAGATGTAAGTCTAGTGGCAATAGGCTCGCCCCCTATTACATGGGACCTAAAACATACCGGCGAACTGTGGGTGTACATTGGTACAGCTCTGCCTAACCTTCGGGGAATACAGGCGTGATTGTATGTATGTAAGTCTAGTCAAGTCACCAGAAACGGCGACAAATAGCTTGAATCTAATCACACTAATATTATTATTATAAAGGCGAAAGTTTGTGTGTATGTATATTTGTCTCTTCTTCACGTTTAAACGGCTGAACGGATCTGGGCTAAATTTGGCACAGAGATAGATTGTAATGTGGAATAACACAAAGGCTATTTTTATCCTAGAAAATGTACCTGGGATAATATATTTAATTTGGCGCCATCGAAGTCGCTAGCAGAAGCCAGTCTGTCATTAATTTAGAATAGATTCTGCAACCTACTAATTGTATTGTGCTATGTACTGTGTTTTACTTTTATGAACTAACTAGCTTCTGCCAACGACTTCGTTCGCGTGGTTTTAGTCATCCATGTTAAGCTACGTCTTTAGTTACTGCTCCGCTCCCGAGTGTCGTAGCGTGATGTTATATAGCCTATAGCCTTCCTCGATAAATGGGCTATCCAACACAAAAATATTTTTTCAAATCGGACTGGTAGTTCCTGAGATTAGCGCGTACAAACAAACAAACTCTTCAGCTTTATAATATTAAAGTATAGATTAGCTTTATTATTATTAAAATAGTTGTATAAGACTGACATTTGATACAGTCCAACAAGTGTCTAAATGTTTGTAATAAACTCCCCAATAGTTGAGTGTTATTTTCATTAAAAAATGGTATTGTTTGCAGCAGACAAACCATTCAACACGAATTGGCATTCCAGCTTTCAGCTCAAAATCACTGGTGCGTAATTGAAGCTTCAGTTAATTTCTTATTCTAGACAAATATTAATCTAAACCTAAGCGTTCTAGACTTACGTTTATCGAATATTTAATACGTTTCAGCAAGAAACTATTGCCCTTCCAAAATTGCTCGGGCTATTCTCGTCGAATCATTTATTTTCGAATAATCCTAAGGTTGTTGACAGATCAAATGAGACACGAATTATTAAGAAATGACGATAGCATCGAGATCACAATGGTTCTTGAATTATTTACATCACAAGTTTCAGATTTGAAGGCGAAATTTGACGTTTAATTTTATCTTTAACATTAGGTACTTGGAGTAAGTCGTGCAAATAAGAATTAAGTAATTACGAATATGATATATTTGGCATTTAAATGATTTATTTTTGAGTCAAATAAAAGTTGATTTGTTTAAGCAATTGAAAATATCGAAGGTGGAATAGTAAGTATTTGTGTTTTGGACGAACAATTTGTTTATTTCCTTTTTAACAACAACAACACATCATCACGCGTGCGTTCCTTGAAAGGTTCCCAGAGGTACACCCACAGTTCGCCGGTAGGTTTAAGTCCCATGTTATAGGGGCCAGCCTATGGCCATTAACCGGGCACAATTTCTAACTCCGAGCTGCTACTGAGAATTTGATAGAAAAACTCAATAACACTTTATTCGACCTGGGAATCGAACTCGAAACCTTTAGCGTAACAGTAGCGCTTAGGACCACTAAGCTTAAAAGCCGGCCAAGTCTTTTATATATATACCATCACGCCTGTTTTCCCCGAAGGGTTAGGCAGAGGTGTACCAATGTACACCCCCAGTTCGCCGGTATATTTAGGTCCCGTGGGGGCCTATTATTATAATAGCCTATTGCCATTAACCGGGCACAAATCCAAACTCCGAGCTGCTATTGAGAATTTCATAGAAAAACCCAATAACACTTTTTGGTCGACCTGGGAATCGAACCCGGGACCCCTTGCACAGCAGTCGCACTTTTTTTTTTTTTTTTATAGACGGGAAATCTTCAAATAACTTCCCCCGCCCTGGGCGGGGCGGGAGGGAGTGTCAGACTTTTACTGACTAAAACCCGTCTATGTTCCTTCATGTGCCCTTTGCGTTCCGGGGGCGCGGTATCTCTTTCGAACAACCCGCAGACAGCAGTCGCACTTGCGACCACGAGACCAACGGGGCAGTCAAAAATCAAAAGTCAAAAGTCTTTTATCAGTGTCTTAAATTACAGAAAGTTAATATGTTGAATGACTGGTGCGAACGATTCTAACCGTGCGGTCGTGGCAATATTTCAAAAACAAAAAACATAATATAGCTATATTATTTGTGCTTTTTTTAATATTTTGTTAGAGAAAACATCTCGAGAAACTAAAAACAAACTTAAACATAATTAAAATGAAACTTTATAAAACTTATAATGTTTAAGTTTTATATTACTAATTAAGTACAATTTGATATTTGCTTGTCAAAACTTTTGTATTAGTATAGTTTATGAAATATTTGAAATAATAAAGAACTTTTTTAATACAGTAAAATAAACTGAATTATCTTACTCGTATGAGTATAATATTGTGGTGGCTCAGTGATTGCATGAGGTTGTAGGTTCGCAACCGGGTACGGGCACATATAAATGTGACTTTTTACCCGACTGCGACAGAAGGAGGGTTATGTTTTTCGAGGGTATGTTTGTATGTATGTATGTATGTATGTATGTATGTATATATGTATGTATGTATGTATGTATGTATGTATGTATGTATGTATGTATGTATAATTGTTTGGCACGCTCTGCAGCCTGAACGGCTCGATGGATTTTAGCTTGAGAGGTGTCGTTAGATTCGTATTTACTGTGAGAGTGACACTGGGTATATCAAAATAAAAAACTAAAAAAAATAAAAAATAAAAAACGGTAATTTAAAAAACTAAAAAACCCGACTGCTATTCTTTAAAAATCCCTAAAACAAGATAAATTGTAGCAGTCGGGACCCATTCGGGACCATCTGCAATGTAATATAGGTATGTGCTCTCAATTCACTAATCCTCCATTTCTAGAATGGGTCCCGACTGCTACAATTTATCTTGTTTTAGGGATTTTTAAAGAATAGCAGTCGGGTTTTTTAGTTTTTTAAATTACTGTTTTTTATTCTACTTAATATGTACTTTCATCTTTAATCTGTGAAGGAAAACATCCTGGGGAAAGCTGGACTTATAAATTAATGTAACTCTGAAATGTCCAATCCGTTGATCACCAGATCAATGCTCCTTTCTTTCTTTGTTTTTTTAAAAACGTTGGTCACACTAGGAATTTCTCCTATATCGTGGTTGCATTTACAAACATATAAACTCACATACACAAACAGCCAGACCCGGAACAACTATCTGTAGGCTATATAAATGTTTGTCTGCCTTTAGTGTTGCAGTCAGGCCTCCGTCACTCGTTCAAGGTTACTCTCTTAAGTGCCTACGGCTCGCCTGCTCCCGGGTGCAACGAATCCAGTCGGCTGTCACGCGCTCGCTTGAGTCAGTACATATCTACCGCAACAAAATAAACGATACTCGCGCCTTCAATAATTTCTAAACCTCGCAATGCAATTTGTAGTGTACAGAAAATACATATTTCAGTACATACGATAATACTACACAATAATACTTTATAGTCACCTATTCTTTTGTGTAATCATTTCTCAGTATAGATAGCCCTAGTGTTGTATGACGCGCGTTATTGCTATCTCTCTCTCTCACGCACGAACGTTTTGTAGGTAATTATATCGTTAAGTGTTGAGTTTTTTCTATGGAGTGAAGTATCTGTACTTATTTAATCTGTGGTAATAGGCTTATTTTTATTGTTTATCTTACATATACAACGCACTGCAATGCCTCTTATCATCATTGTGTTTTGCAGATCAAAGCCATAAACAATATGTATTAAAACAAAGCTTCAACGGACCCGTTCTGACAGTTATACCAATACACATGTACTTTAGTCATCGCAAAGGAATTTGAACCTTATGCCAATGACATAAAAGTCACGTGTCGAGCTCTCGTGATTTATACCGAGTACTATAGGCTAATCTGCGGTGATGCGTTGGACAATTGGGCGAAAAGCTAAACTACCATAACTTTGTGATTGTGCTAATGGCTCCCGCCGGACGTGCGCTTTAGAATTTAAAGCAATTTAGCTTAGTTGTACCAAAACAAACCAACACAATATATCAATAATACAATTAATTAATTTTTAACGCCTGTTTTGTCCCACTGCAGGATAAAGGCTTCTTCTTATACAGAGAAGGCATGAGCATTGATCGCCACGGTTGCTCCAACGGGTTGGTTATTTCAGACTTATGTTAACTATAAGTTCAGGTTTCCTCACAATGTTTTCTTGCAACGATGTCAGTGATGTCCAAGATAAACTTAGAAATTCCTTATGAATTGAAAAAAACACGTTGGTAATTGTCAGTTGTTGTCCATTCTTCTCCATATGAACCTACCTTTTGGAATGGGCAGAGTTTTTTTTTTCTAGTAAATGATGGTGAAAAATACTTATAAATGGTCTAATTTAAATAAATTATTTAATTTTGACTTTGAACCCATAACATTGCGCATTTTTTTTTTATAGACGGGGAATCATCAAATAACTTCCCCCGCCCTGGGCGGGACGGGAGGGAGTGTCAGACTTTTACTGACTAAAACCCGTCTATGTTCCTTCATGTGCCCTTTGCGTTCTGGGGGCGCGGTATCTCTTTCGAACAACCCGCAGCCCCGGCAGGCATCGGCCCTTAGTGGCCCCTTCCAAGTTTGCTGACATCTCTTTGAGGCGCGCTTGGAACACGAACGCGCCGTCGACACGGTCTGTCGTTAGTTAACGTACGGACGGTGAGCTACCTATTGCTCACCGCCCACAGACCCGCGTCTACGGTGGCCGGGAGTCGTCTCGTGGCTATAACTTTGTGCATAAGAGGCACTTAACCACTTGACCATTATGTCATCACAACAAAGCCCTACAAAACTTTAAATAATTTTCATATATAGGTACCTACTTTGAAACACAATACTCATACAAACAAAACCCAGAATTTCAACCCCGAAAATATTGACCGTTCCCCAAAAAACATATCTAACTAACAAGGGTACAAACCAACCCAAAAAATTTGCAAACCACATCCCTTCCTGATCTACTTAACGCCGTCAATCTATTAGGGGTACAAAAAATTGATAAAACACACTACATATTTCATTGCATACCTTGGTTAATGCAAGCGAAGGGTCCGGGACGACACCTGAATACCGAGTAGATCCCTTTCAGATAATGCTGTTCAATTTATGATAGGCTCGCAGGTAGGTAAACTTCTTTATTGACACCTTTCATTTTGCTTTGAGTTGAGGTTATTCGTTTTTCGGGTGCGTTCGGTTTGTTGGGTTAATTTAAGCTTTGTAAGTTGTCTTGGTATTTTTTTTTCGTATTATATTTATTCTTAATATACAAACAAACATACATACATACATACATAAACTTACGCCTTTTTCCCATGGGGGTAGACAGAAACCACAGAACGCCACCTGCTACGATCCTAAAGGCCAAAGCACACCAAATGCGTGGCGTGATGCGTGGCGTGCACGCACCAGTTGTAATGTATGAAACTGTAAGAAAGGTGTCAGACCAGATGCGTGACGTGTGTACGCGCGTGACTCACGCACGCAGAGCCGCATCTTGTCACAAACCGAGTCCGTACGCGTGAGTAGCGGAACGGCAACGTCGCACACGCGCGTGCAGTGATGACGTTGTATTGTATGGCGCTCCCTGTTAGATGCCACACCGGGCACGCACGCATACGCATCGGTCATTGCTGCACGTACGCACGCACGCAAAGTTGTATTTATTTACAAACACAAAACAGTTTAAGAGTGTTTTTTTTTCGCAATGGAGACAATTTTAAAGGAAAAACTAATAGAAATCGTCCGCAAATATGTCTCTACAACACCAAACATAATAATAGTAACAAGTACTAATAATAGTACAAAAAAAGTTACAAATTATTATTATGGGAGAGAATTGGGAATACGCTGGAAATAGATGGTAAGTTCAAATTAGTACAAAAATTAGAAAATTTCAATTGTTAAAGTATGTAACAAATTTTTCTCGAATGTTTATTGCATTATTGGATGATCTTGCGTTAGTACGTCTGCGTGCAGCAGTTCTGCGTGACGTGATGCGTGCGTGCGTGACGTGTGCTGCACCGGTCTTGGCCGGTGTGACAGTGCTCGCACGCGCGTATGCACGTCACGTCACGCATCACGTCACGCCACGCATCCGGTGTGACCCGGCCTTTACTTTCGCCTCGTCCACGTTTATACATCTGGTCATACAAGCACGCCGGTTACGAGTACTGTATTATTCTTAACACTGTGTTAATATTAATACTTAATTCTCAATCATTTATTGCATTCCTCAATGTATATGCTTAGGAGGTAAGTAGACATTTCTGGTGACAATAATTGCCTATTATTACCAAGGCAAAGGTCTCTTTTCAGACAGAGAAGGCACGAGCGTTGATCAAAACTTTTACTAAAGGCGGATTGGCGATTTCAGACTTACAACAATTATAAAGTCCAGGTTTCCTCACGATGTTTTTCTTTACTCATGTCAGTGATGTCCATGTTCAACTTCAAAAGTATGTAGTTATGAATTGAATAAGTCACATACTTGTTTTCTTGCCCGTTATTGAACCCGCAATCTTAGGCATGATAGGCAGGCACCTTCATCTCTGGGCCATCACGACATTCCCTCTGAGTCTTAGGACAATTTTAAATTAACAAGGTTACTTTTACACCTGTTTTGAGAGAAATTCTATTAAAAATAATGACGTGAACATATCTCGTGGGTGTAAGTATAGGTAAATAGCAAGGGCTGCTACGGCGTAGCTGTCGCTACGTAGGCGCTGCTACGCGAGCTACGCTGTCGTAGTAGCAAAATTGAAAGGTATTGTTGAGCTTATTACGACGATGGGCATGAGTGGAAAAATAATAAGAATTAATCTATTTAGGTATTTCAAAAATAACTGCCGTGTTACTCTCGCAAAAAAACTCGAAAATGATTCGAGCGAATTGATTTTGAGCGAGATTTTTATCGCCTATGTCAGTATTTAGGCGTAAAAAAAATCAAACCAACCTAAAACAAACAAAAAAATAAGAAAAAGAACATAGTGTGTTAAATATTTAGTTATGAATATAAATCATGTGCATTTGTTTTTCAATAAGAAAATTGAAAATTGAATTTGATTTTTTTTTTTTTTTTTTTTTTTTTTTCTTGATGCCTCTGGTGTTGCAACTGTCCATAGGCAGCGGTAACCGCTTAACATCAGGCGGGCCGTTAGCTTGTTTGCCACCTACAGTGGTATAAAAAAAAAAATAACCCGATGTTATGTCAATATTAACGTTATAAGAAGGCCTCCAGATTTTATAAGTTCTTTTTTATTAATTTTAGGCCCCGTTGGTCTCGTGGTCGCAAGTGCGACTGCTGTGCAAGGGGTCCCGGGTTCAATTCCCAGGTCGAGCAAAAAGTGTTATTGGGTTTTTCTATGAAATTCTCAGTAGCAGCTCGGAGTTTGGATTTGTGCCCGGTTAGTGGCAATAGGCTCGCCCCCTATTACATGGAACCTAAATATACCGGCGAACTATGGGTGTACATTGGTACACCTCTGCCTAACCCTTCGGGGAATACAGGCGTGATGGTATCATAATTTCAAAACAAAAGAAAATTCGATCATAACATAATATCGCACGCTATCGCTCTTATCACAATTTAAAAAAGTAAACACAACATCGCTAAACGGTAACTTTAGGTACATTAAGCACTGTGACAAACGACAGCTATAATTTACAGTACCTGACCGCACCGCTATCGCTTCGCTTCGCTCCGTTTCGCTTCGCTTGCGGAAACATTTTGCTATAAAAAATATGGCACATATATTTGTGATGGAGATTGATTGTTTCTGTTAAGGGGCATATGATTCGAACGGTTTTTATTTAGTATTGTTTTTCTTGCCCAGTTACTGGGTTGTGGAGATCCATGCAAAACATTGGTATTCTGCTGCACCCGGCTAGACTGCAAGCCGACCAAAACATAGTTGGGAGAAGGTTAAGCTGAATGATGAATGGTTTTTATTTTCTACCGAAGTGACTCTTTCTAACTTTTTTAAATATTGCCCTATTCTAGGAGTTTCCCTATTAAAATCTGACTTAAAACTTGGATTTAAATACTCTTGAAAAATTTGTTCTGTGCGGGAATCAAATCTGAGATACGCAGCGCCATTTATTAATTTATTTATTTAAGTAAACCAACTGCAAAATATTATGTCAGCCTTAAGCAATGTTTTAATTATTTTTATCCAACTTTTACCATTAATGTCTTCGTTAAGGTTTCCAAATATGGTTCAGAAAAAAAAAGATCAGAATGAATAGAAGAATATGTTAAAGTCACTTAAAAGAGCCGAGAGCTCTGTTAAATGACTTTTACTTCCTTTATTTAGGTTCTACGTAATAGAAGTCAAGCCAAATCCATGTACAAGAAAAATACAATGATAAACAAAACAATCTCAGTGGCTTAATAATACGCTTTACTAAATCCCGGCCATTAATTAATGTTAATTGTAATCCGTGGTGCTCGGCAATCTAGGCTTCTTCCAGTTGTAAACGTCCTTTTGTGCCTATTGGTCTAGTTTTGTTCTATCTTTTACTTGTTTGGAGGGAAGTAGAAATTATGTTTTTCTTACTTCTACGTTATTCTTTTATGATTAACTAGCTTTTACCCGCGACTTTGTCCGCGTCAAATTTGATATATTATCCTACGGGAACCATACGTTTTTTCGGAGTAAAAAGTATCCTATGTGTAAGCATATTATTCCACACTACAATCTATGTCAGTGCCAAATTTTATCCGGATCCGTTCAGCCATTTGAGCGTGAAGAAGAGACAAACAGACAAACTTTCGCCTTTATAATATTAGTGTGATTTCATTGCGGGATCCAGGACTGTCGGGACTGGTCAAACTTCATTACCGGTACGGTTACGGTGCTGTTCTGGTGGTCGCCACGGTTGATTGGCTTTCAGAAGCTGCAATGGTTGGTAATAAGGTGACAGGAATTTCCTAAAAGAAATATAAAAATAACAAATTCTAGAAACAACATTCCTCTTAACAGATAAGGACTCCAATTTGATACCAGTTGACCCTCTCTCTTTCCGCCTAAATAAATGTCATTATATGTATTGATTGATTGAAATATTTTATATTGTGCTGTAGGTAATGCCACGTCGACCCCTGCAGTAATTACCCGGATTTTTTCAGAACAAGCTTATTACTCATTTGTTTTGGTCATCACTTTTTATAGACCATTTTTTTAAGATTCTATTTTATAGTACCTATTATTTGTTATCATAATATTGAGTGGAACTGAATGTAGTTATTAAAAACATTCAAATTGTACTCGCAATTTCATCACAAGGACAATCAAGGTCAAAAACGTATAAAAAATTAAGGAAAAATAAAGGCAGTTTTGACAGTTAAGATTAAAATACGAATGTTTTTAATTGTGCAAGATTCTGGGTGATTATTTGAATTTAGGCGTAAGCAGAGTGCTCACAATATAACTATACAAAAGGAAATGTTTTTTTAATGTATATTCGAATGTAATAATGTCCACAATTAGGTACCACATTCAAAAACTATTTATCATACATATTTAGTGAACAATTAATTATGGCTAATAAACAATACAAGATAATAATCATCACATATAATAATTATCGCACATAGCATCAAGGCATTTTATCACAGGGGGGATAGTGAGAAAACTACCCATAAAACAATTTCTATCATATCTCGTGCTACGACATAGGTGACATACACAACCTGGTATATTATCTCCTCAGTGATAACATCACAAGTAGGTGCCCAAGCCTTAATTCAACCGAACCAAAACCCAGCAAATTCCCAGCCTATAAATATATCTCCATGATGTAACGAGTACTATGAAACCAATCTTCTTTCCATCGAGAGCCACAAGACGGACCATCCCATCTATAAAATAATAAAATAGATTCCAATGATCCCGTACAAGTGGGATCATCCCTCAGTAAATAGAACTCATAATGGACGGAGGTTGAGGGAAATTAAATTTAAATACCGCTGGAAGGTCGCGGGAAGGTCAAGTGTCGAATTTGGTCGTAAAGTGTGGATAATTGAATGTATTGTGTGTTATTAGTTTTTATTAAGGATGGGATTGGAAAATGGGTTAATTGGGGCTCGGTGGGGAAATTAAAGATGGGGGTTTTTGGGGGTTTAAATTGTAAAGGGATGATTTATTTTAAATTGAGGATGTGAAACTAGGAATGGAGGGTTAAACCAAATTCTGGTAGGTTTAAATCGCGTATTTCGTTATTCGGTACAAAGTAAAAGCATTTCTAAGCACTTTTGAATTGTCAAGAAGTTAGACAGAAAGTTGAAGCTAGTTGTTCGGCTTACAAAAATAACAGTTCCTTTTTAAATATCTATTCTTCTTCGTCAGAATGTTTTAGATTTCTGGACCATGATCACAGATACTGAACACTAACTGCTTCGTTAGCCTGGTGGTCCTAAGCACTAATCTAGATGTCTTGGGTTCGATTCCCAGGTCGACCAAAAAGTGTTATTGAGTTTTTCTATAAGATTCTCAGTAGCAGCTCGGAGTTAGGATTTGTGCCCGGTTAATGGCCATAAGCTCGTCCCCTACTATTACATGAAACCTAAACATACCGGCGAACTATAGGTGCACATTAGTACACCTCTGCCTAACCCTTCGGGGAATATAGGCGTGATGATATGTATGTATGTATATATGATCACAGACACCTTTCAAAATACCTAGTGTAAACGCGTGATTGAAACTGCTATTTTATCTGAGCAACAATTTATAGGGGGAGGCCCCAATTGATGGGCTGCTAACCGCTGCCCAAGGGGTCTTAGATAAGGATTATGGTCTTAACGGGACGGCACAAGGTTTTTCTTGAAGGAAAACTTTTAGGCGTGTTACATGCGATTGTTGAGTCTTCATGCGAAGAGCTTTTGTTTTTCTTTTGTAAAAGCGTAAATAACGTGTGGTAATTGATGTTGTGTTCCATTGATGGAAATAATTATGTTATTGAAGATAATAGAATAGAATTTTTATTGGCATATATTAAAAGTATATGACAAGGTGTTTTGACAAATTTTGACTATGCGATCCTCATACAAGTTACCTCATTTGAAGCGATCTTTTTTTTTCTAAATAGTACCTATGTGCTTAATAAATTGCTATGCTTTAAAATAATGCCGTGGCATCGTAAAATAATTTTCGATGCCACGGTATCATTTAATAGTATAGCAATCTATGTCCTATTTTGATACCGATACGTTTCAATGTCCACTGGTGAAAATTTAAATCCCTTGCAACACCGGCCCGGTCTGCGTAGGCTTTAAATTGTTAGACACAAGAAAATCTTTACAATTTTTTGTAGAGACAAACCTTAAAACTTTGGGATGTAGTCTTTCGGGTCTGTTATATATTTGAGTAACTTAATTAACACATTATATACTCCTGACATTGCATGTAGCTTCATCTAACAATCATTACACCTAAAATCACCCACACTTTACACTCCACGCAGAGCAAAACCGACCACAAAAGCACAGGAATTAAAAACAAAATCCTGTAACGCTTGATAGTGTAAATCAAGCCTTAGCTTGTTCGTCGCACGATTCAATGGTCGGGTCGATAAGGGCTGAGTGATTGCAATTGTTTTCTGATATCTGAACATAGCTGTAGTGTAACTAAATGTTGTACAACTTACATAAATTGCGTCAGGATTCACTCGGATCAAAAGGTTGCAGATGATTTATTTGGGACTGGATGTACTTAAATGTACTGTGTTAGTTTATAGATAGGTATTGTTTATATTTATATACATTTTATTTTTAGGGCTTTGTTATCTGAAATAACCAACCCTTACTATCCTATTTCCTACTATCCTTCTAATATAATATTATAAGCGCGAAAGTTTGTGAGGATGGATGGGTGTTTGTTACTCTTTCACGCTTAAATGGCTTAACGGATCTGGATAGCATTTGCCACTGATATAGATTGTAGTGTTAAGAAATAACACATACGATAGTTTTTATCCCTGAAAAAATGACAGTTTCCGTGGACTAATATATCAAATTTGACGCGGGCAAAGTCGTGGGCTGAAGCTAGTAAATAATAAAGTCGTGATGACTCAGTAGTTAAAGCTTTCTTGGTTGTTCTATTGCGCTAATCTCAGGAACTATCGTTCCAGGTCTGCTTTGAAATCCTTTGTGTACCTTGTATGTGCCCGTTAATTGTGGAAGGCAGATAGGCTGAGGGTGATATAACATCACACTTCGATCCACGGGAGCGGAACAGTACCTAGTCAAAAAACCACGGAGAATACCTGATGCTTCGCTTTATATTTGCTGATCGCTAGTTTTTAATTTGCACCAAACTGTTTGTTAACGTTGAATTAATTATTTTGTTAACTTTACGATCAAAACCGATAAATAATTTCGAATTCGGCTCTAAAGACCTTCCTGCTTTCCTTCCGGTCCTTTGGTTCGGCGTGGTCGTTAAAACTTGTAATGCTTAAGTGTTCGAAGTTACCATTATAGTACAAGTAGGGGTATTAGTGGCAGTGGTAGTAGGGGCATGATGCAAAACCATCCACTCATTCACACCTTCTAAAATAACACATGAGTAAAACATAAAATCGTTTTATCATTCTTATTTTCAATATTACGTATTAGCTTTTTCCTGCGATTTAGTCTGACATCAGAATGAACCCAAAGTTCTAAATTATCCTACGGGAACAGACTTTTCCTTTGTCATCTCTGACCTAGACTATCAAGAGTTTACCCATCCCGATTTTTTTTTTAAAAACTGGCTCATATACAGGATAAGTTTTTAACCAGTGCGTAAATTTTTTTTGGTAGTTCATTGTCAGTAATAGAACACATTTCCGTGTTTAGTTAAAAAAAAAATAAAAAAAAATTTCATCCTTATCGGAGTTTGAAATAAGCAAAACATGGACATAATCTATTCGCCATACTATCAATGAAAACTCGCGGCCGCCGCCCGGGCGCATGGCTGGGGTGAGGGGGTGGGGAATGCGCTAGCGCCGAGTGACAATAAAATATGGTTTTTAAGTAAACATGTTTCGTAAGCGATAACTTTTTTCTTTAGTACTAAGACATATCAAAATAAAATATACGTGTTTAATAAAACGTGTTGAAGTTTATCATGGCAAAATTTACGCACTGGTTAAAATTTTTTCCTGTATATTCTAAATTTATAATGGTAAGAGATGGATTGCAATTATTTGATTGCCAATAGCATTTTAATATTTAATTGGAATATATTACTGTAGCCGCAACATACCCCAATGTACCTTAATAATAAAAGAGCAAACACAATTAGCAACAACCAGTGATTCAGTTCTGTTATTACCTATTTCGTAGAGAACAGCCGACGGTTTTCTTTTTACACCGCACTGTCTGCTAACTTTAAAATTTTCCGCTTTAGCAATGTATGGAAACGGCTTTGATAGGAATTATATTTATTTTTTCTGGTTATGATCGAAGGATTAGAAAATATCTGGTCCTGGTTTGGTTCAGTACTCAAATGGTCCTAATGGAGATCTGTTGCAAAGTGGAGATCTGTTGCTTTCGCTTATCAGTCCGCCCGTTTGTTTGTCCCTCTATCACTGGGTTGTATCGTAGTAGGTGGACAGTTGAAATTTTCACAGTGTATGTATAACTACGTCCACTATTACAAAAATCATATAAAGAAAGAATTAAAAGATTTTTTTGGCATTTTTTTTCATACTCTGTACAAAGTCAAAAGTCAAATCATTTATTTCAATTGATTGAATTTGTTGAACCTCATTACATGAAAAAAAAACAATAATATTGAACCTAGTTGCCCATTCCAAAAGGTAGTTTCGTATGGAGAAGAATGGGCAGGAAACTCCATACATACTCTTGAAAAAAAAAATACAATACAATATTTTATAAGAAAATTACTCTTAAATTTTGAGCCAAAGTAACGTAATATTTACGCCCATGACTGTACCTCGGTCCTTGATATATGATTTTCTTTTTCGCCCCGCAATCAGGAACACGTTTAGGCTTATCGTCTTAACCGTTGTAGATGGGACATCAGATTGTACACGCAACAGTTCTTGGGTACAAGATAAAAATACTTTCCGTGGAAAGGATGTGTTTTTGTAAACGCGATTGTAGTGGTAGGTAAGTGATTGATACCGAAACCTCTTTAGCAATCAATATGCACACACACTACCGACCTCTATTAATGCTACCAGACACTATGTGGGGTGGTTTTGTTTACGTTTCAGTATCGAGATTCCATAGTGAGATTCATTTAGTGTTCTACAATTACTGAAACTACGTCATAATTATTTCACTATTTACTCTTAAACATAAAGACAAATTATTAAATAGGGATATTTTATCATTCAATTCTTCTCATTGTGAAGATTATACTAAGATAGAATATAGTCCCAAGTCTAGCTTAGTTTAATCGTTCTGATTATCGATCGTGTGCGGAGATGCTTAAATATCACTGATATCGGTGAAGGAAACACATCGTGAGGAAACCTGGACTTTTCATTTAAATAAGTCTGACATCAATCTACCTTGAGAAAGCGTAGTGATCAATGTTCAAGTCTTTCTGTATGAGAAGACACCATACAGTGATTTAATATTAGGATTATTTATTTATTTATACCAAAAGCTGCCTCCGTCTATCGCAAAGTTAAACTAAACAAGTTATTTTGCGAAAGATGTATTTTCTCTCTTAACAGAACAAAGTCACAGCATTTATTTCAATTAGACCATGTACAGGCACTTTTAAATTGTCAAGAAAGAACCGTAGTTTTAAAAAAAAGCCGTCTCTACACTAGTTTTATCTTCAAATGACCAGTTAATACAGCTTCGTTTTTAATCCACCGACGGATTTCGTTCCCCGGCGAATAATTACGATTTTCATAGTGGAACCACTAGATGGGCAACCGGCGAGTTCAGTGCAAATGGTGAAAAACTACCAGCGCTGGGAAATTGATTTTACTTTGGTGTTCGTCTTTGGGATTTTGCTTTGTTATTGTGTTGGTATATTTGGATGATATTTTATACCCTGACGCTAAAAGATTATAATTGTTATGTTATAAGTTGGAAGTGTATGTCCGATTTTGATGCAGTTTTTTTTTTGTTTTGGTTTCGTATTTGTTGGAAATCTTTTTTTAATAATCTTTTTTTATTATTTGTTATGTTTGTGGATGAATGGATTATTGGTCTGCCAGAGGAAATTATAATAGCTATGAGTAAGTACCTAAACTTTGCTATGTTCTTTAAATGAATATTGTATTTGTGAATTTATTTTCTTTCTTTTATTTTAAGTTTTGAGTTTTAATTATTGTTATTGGTTTCAACCGCAACCTATAATAAATAAATAAAAATAAAAGTGAAAGCGGCTATGGCACTTAGCAGAGCTACTAATACCACTACATACATATTATAAGCTCACGATTTTTTTTCACAGGCAGAAACCACAGAACGTCACCTGCTTGATCCTTACATACTCCTTTCTCTCGTTCACGTTCATATGTACATCTGGTCATACAAGCACAATAGTGCCATACATCCTAAATCCGTAAACCAATCCCAGTAACTCATGATTGACTGTTAAAACAATGATACTATCAATCATAAGGTTCTATCTAATGTACGTAAAGCGCAATATTTTTCCCCCGACTTGGCTCGTTTATCTTATTCAAAGCGGTAGGATTTGTTCTGTTACTTTATTAAAGATGAATTCTGTAATACTCGTAATAACAATCTTCTTCTTTATCGTGTGGGTGTAGTAAGTACCTAAGGTCTAACGACCCCACACACCCTAGTGTCAGAGTTTCTAAACCACCTCAAGGACCTCTGACATGGTTATCGATGTCAGTGATGTCCAAGATAAACTTAGAAAGTACATATGAATTAGAAAAAGTCACATTGGTACTTGCCTGTCCCCGGTTGCGAACCCACAACCTCGTGCATGAGAGGCCCCCACTTTAACCACTGGGCCATCACGACACTTAGAGAACAATCAAAATGAGGACTTGACCGTATTTTTAGACACGGCCCGTATTCCACTCTTTGGAGCTCTGACAATCGCGCCAGTAGCTTAGACCCTGTTCTCTGTACCGGCTTTGAATAGGTCCTGATTAAATGTAGAAAAAATGTGAAAAGTGTTATTGGGTTTTTCTATGTAATTTTCAGTAGCTAGGATTTGGGCCCGGTTAATTGCAATAGGCTCGCCTTCTATTTATTACATGGGACCTAAAATATTCTGACGGACTGTGGGTGTATATTGGTACATCTCTGCCGAACCCTTCAGGGAATACAGGCGTAGTGTATGTTAAAAGGAAGTAAATGCATTAAAAATGTTTAATTACTATTCTATTTTTGAATATAATGTGGTGAATAATGTCTAGGTACTCACCGTTGGTGAAACAGGCCCTTAATGTTTTTTATTTTTAGTAATATTGTAAATGTTTTGTGTGGTCGAGTTACGCTGGTACCAATAAATATGGGACAAGGGCAGGAAGGTAATGGTGAAGATTTAAAATATAAACAAATGAATAAACGTACCTAATATTTTTAACTTGCTACTAACGTAACTTTACCCTTATTATCTACACGTAGGTATAAGTAATTGAAGTATGAGAAGGTGCGAAATAACGTGCCTCAAATACCCTACGACGATTATTGCCTGTTACCACGCAGTTCTATGAACCAGTCTTTATCCAGAATCACACGACTATTTATGGACCCACATAAAATCCTACCTACACTCATATTTCCACTAGTCTCCAAATCTAAAGAAGAAAGATACGCACTTCCAAACTGCACCATTACCATAAAACCGATCATTGTCCTGATCATGAAGAAACGAAACTACACAACGTCCCGATACTAGGACATGCAAATGTTTCGGTTAACGACACGATAACTCAGATTTATAAGATACAGAATATCGTTAGGAGCACCGATAGATAGGTAAGAACAGAAAAGAATCCTCCGCGGAGCTATATAGGCGGGTTTACAGCGTTTTTATGATACCTCCTTATCATGAGTTATGAGAGGAATCGGTGATTTGCATTGCAAATATTTTATGCCATCGCTCCGAGCGATTTGTTGGCGTTCTTGGGCTAGAAAAATATGCAATCGATGATATAAGTAGGTTGGGGGTGTAAAGTTAATTTTGGATGCTGAAGGTCTGGACCCTTGTTGGTTGTTATCTTTTAAAATGATAACCAGCTTCTGTCCGCGCTTTTGTCCTCGTGGTGTTACTGCTCCGATCCGGTGAGTTTTAGCGGGATGTTATATAGACTATTACTTCATGATATTTTAGCTATAGCTGCCTCGATAGCTTAGTGGTCGTAGACGCGACTGTTACGCTAGAGGGCTTGTGTTCGATTCGGTTGAGCAAAAAGTGCTTTTGGGTGCTATGAAATTCTCGGTAGCAGCTCGTAGTTAGGATCTGTGCCCGGGTAATGGCAATAGGCTCGCCCCCTATTACATGAGACCTAAACATACCGGTGAACTGTGGGTATGTACATTGGTACACCGCTGCCTAAATCTTCTAGGATTACATGCGTGATGGTATATAATTTCATGTTAATTTAGCTATCTTTTGGCGAAAAAAATTGGTTTAATTTTAGTGGATATTTGTACCTGTCAGCATCCAATCCAAAATCTCTAAATAATTTACGCAATAACGTCAAACTATCATGTCAAATGCCAAATTACTATCTAGAAATAACAGACCAATGAACGTCCAAATTGTGTGCTTAAAATAGATTTTAATTTAATCAGCGTTAAATATTCAAATTCATTACAATTATTTCGGGAAATAGGAGAATTGACGTGGGTTGGTTCCTTTTAGCAGAACAAAGTCCATTTATTAAAATTGCTCCATCTAGAAAAAACATCTCAGTAATTTGATGTCAACAGGAGTATCATGTATCTCCACTTATCTATACTAATACTATAAAAAGGAAAGACTTTTTTGTTCGTATGTCTGTTTGTAACGAATAGACTCTAAACTACTGGACCGATTTCAACCATTCTTTCACCAATAGATAGCTACATTATTCCTGAGTAATATAGGCTATATCACATCACGCTACGACCCATAAGAGCAGAGCAGTAACCAAAAACGTAACGAAATTATCCACGCCGACAAATTCACAGGCAGTCCGCTAGTATTTTATTTATTAAAATAAATTACGTTTACTTTAATTCCTTTTAGTGATTCAACTTCTCAACATAACAAAGAAAGCCTTAAAGAAATAGAATTAACAGAATATCTGCTTACATAGTCTATTAGACGGAACATCTTAAGTGCTACTTGTAAGTAAATGATCTCATTCTCGTGTCACGTTCCCAAGAATACGTGTTATCTGTTCAGACTTTCCCCGAACACGCAAGATTCGTGACGCGTTATAATTAATTCCTGAAACTGAGCTACTTTATAATACTGTTCTGTATTAAATAATCATTATTTATTTCTGATTGTCCTGATATTTTCGTAATTAAGGCAACCGCCTCTTATTCTTGAAGTTTGTTGGATTGGTACTGGGTCCCAACGTGACCTTTTAACTAATTTCTACTTTCTAAGTTCATCTTGGATAGCACTAACATGGGTTGAGGAAAACATCGTGAGTAAAATCTAGACATCAAATGAAAAAAGGTGAAATTGAAAATGCACGTTGTGCAACTGCTGTGATCAATGCCACGAGCATTGTGTGCCTACCTCTATCTTATACAGAGAAGGCATGTGGGTTTTTTTTTTTTTTTTTTTTTTTTTTCCCTTTATTGTTTTTAGGGACTTTTATCCTTTAAAGGCATGTCAGCCCCATCATAACCTGACCTAAATTTAAACAACAGTACATATTACCTACATACTAGATTTAACATAAAACAAAAAGTGGAGTCAACGACATAATGCCATATCATAAATAATTTTCGCGGCGTCACTTTCTGGACTTGCGAGAATTTCAAGAAATGTACCCATATCATATTTATTAAATTTGCGAAATGTTGTCAATGACTCCCTTAATGCCTGGTTTTTGACACATTCCACCAAAAGATGCTGGACATCATCAATAACTCCACACACGTCACAATTTGGAGAATCATTTTTCCTCATCAGATGGCTAAATCTCCTGGTAGGATAGTGACCAGAACGTAGTCTAAAAGCCGCTACCATGTGCGTTCTACTCATTTTAGAGTCTATAAACCACGGAATGCGAGGAGGCTGACTTTGAATGACCCTGTACCAAATTCCCTTAATTTTACCAAGGCCTTGAAAGGTCTGATCCCATTTTTCAAAACAAATATATTTGAATTTTGGAAGGATTTCCATGTAATCAGGTTCTATAGACATTTCTGTGCCTTCCGTAATTGCTAATTTAGCTAACCTGTCAGCCTCCTCGTTACCTGCTAATCCTACGTGCGATGGAACCCATTGCAACTTCACATTTATCAGCCGTAAATTTAATTCATAAATGAATTTTAAAATTTTGTAAGCTATCGATATACCTCTACACCCAGAAGCACATCGAGCTAAGTGTTGGAGAGCACTCTTACTATCTGTGATTATCACGATATCTTGCTCAGTATTAACGCAAAGACTCATTAAGGCTTCTGAAATGGCAACGAGTTCCAACGTCATAATGGATACATATGAGTTGGTTTTAAAACAACATGAAGACTGTGTGGAAGGATCAAAAATAGCAGCTCCTCGACCATCCTTGCTTTTAGACCCGTCAGTATAAATTCGTCTCCAATTAACATACTTCTGTTGTAGTTCTTCAATTACATGATATTTTAGAGTAGCCAAATCTTCCTTCTTTTTAGGGCCTTTAATGCAGTCTAAATTATCCACAATGACTTTATCTATTTGTATATAGGTTACCCAAGTATTAAGAGTAAACATTTCAAGTGGGTTGGATGAATGAATAGTATATGACTTACATTCACTATAAACTAGAAAAAGAGACGACTTATTTTTAGTCCGCCAGTAACTGACGTGATTAGGAGCACTTAACTTATCTAACAACTCAATGGTTATGTTATCTGTCCAAGACATTGATTTTATGCAATACTTATAAGCTAGGTATAATCTTCTTATATTAAGTGGAACAATACACAACTCACTCTCCATTACATATATTGGTGAGCTTTTGATAAAACCACCTATAATTCTTAATGCTCGGTTTTGCAATTTATCAAGTTTAGATAAATGGATTTTAGCTGAACTGTCATACAAAAAGCTGCCAAAGTCTATTCGGCTTCTTATCAATGATACGAACAATTTCCTCAAATGTTTAGGGTGAATTCCCCAACCCGGACCAGCCAGTACTTTTAATAAATTTAGGAATTTCGAAGCTTTTTCAATAATTTCATTTATATGTTTACTCCATAACAATGACCTGTCAATCCATAAACCTAGATATTTAACACATTCTACTGAAGAGATAAGTTTATTGTTATTTTCTAAAATAATGTGATGTCTTTTCCTTCCCCTACTAAAAACGCAAACATTCGATTTAGATTCCGATATTTTTAGACCTAAATTATCTAGTAAAATTGCAATAGAATTGAGAGCACCTTGCAGATTCTCTTGACAAAAATTAATATCCTTATGGCTTAAATAAATTACAAAATCGTCAGCATATTGGGAGACAAAAACATTTTTAACAGAATTACAAATTTTATAGGTTGCTATATTAAACAGTAAAGGCGATAATGGATCACCTTGAGCTAGGCCTACACTGGTCCATCTACAACTCATAATCTCTGTATTGTTTTTATTCTTAATCAGGAGACATCTCGCACTTAAAAATGACCATAAGTACTTACAAATATTATTACCTACCTCTAATTCATCCAGTGTTTTAACTAATCGATCTACTAAAATATTATTATAGGCATTTTCGATATCTATAAAACAAGCCACTGTAGGACATTTATCTATGAAACCTAACTGGATATAAGTGATTAGTCTTGTCAGATTGTCTAGACACGATTGAGCCCTTCTGAAGCCTGAAGTGTATGGAGACAATATCTTATGTTTCTCAACATACCATTCTAGCCTTCTAGAAATCATACCATGTAAGAGTTTGCATAAACATGATATGAGAGAAATTGGTCTAACCTTAGCTTCACCGCTATTATTGCTGCCTAATTTAGGGATGGGGATGATTAAGATGCTACGCCATTGACTTGGAACAACACCGAATACATAAATATCGTTGTACAAATCAAGCAGGAACTGCTTACCAACACAAGGCAGGTTCCAGACCATAGAATATGTGATCCCATCACTGCCCGGGGCTGTATCTTTCTTTTTGCAGCCATGTTTGAGTTCTTGCATAATAAATGGGGAATCTAGCAATTCATTTCTAGACTGTATCAATGGTGGTGTATTTAGAACAAAACTTGGAGCAAGAGAACAATGCAATTCGTTTAACTTTTCATCAGGAATATAAAATTTTAATTTTTTGTAACCTTTGTACCATCGCATTTTTTGCCACATATCAGACACAGAAGTGGTTTCATCGATCCCGCTGCAAAATTTTCTCCAGTTTTCGGACTTAGCTTTTTGTAATAATAGTCTGGCTTTCTCTATTTTTCCCTCTAATTTATTAAAATTTTCAGGAGTTGGGTTCCTCCTGAATATACTTAACGCTAACCTTCTTTCAGCAACAGCTGCAGATAGTGATGGGGTCCAATATTCCTTTGGTTTAAAATTCCCTATTGGATCTTGACATGTGCGAAGTTTAGGTATGTTTCTGTCACACGCTGAATTAATCTGGTCAACCAAATAATCATACCTGTCCTGAATATTTACTGAACCATTATAATTGCGCAGTGATTCACCAAGATCATCACGATACCCTACCCAGTTAGCCTTCTTAAAGTTACGTTTTTCAGTAAAATGTGCATGATCATTGTAAGTTGCTGAAATTTTTATAATGAGGTGATCACTGCCCAAGTTTTCGCTAGTTACTTGCCATTTTAAACCCATTGCGATGTCTGTCGATGAAAATGTAATGTCCGGTGATGATTTGTGCACTAAATTATTAACCAATGTGATCCTAGTCGGATCACCGTTGTTTAATGACACAAATCCATTCTCCAATGACGAGTCCAGTACCTGAGTCCCTCTCTGGTCGGTCTTATAAGACCAATTTGAGTGGTGCGCATTAAAATCTCCAGCAATTATAGTCTTTTTTGACGCTAAGGAAAAAATGCTGTCCCAATCAGAAGCATTCACTCTGACAGATGATGGACAATAAATAGAAACAATATTTTCTAACTCTTTACAATTAAGTAGTTTGACTTGAATTATTTCTATACCCGGATTAGAAATACGGATAGGACAAAGTTGAGTTTGAATCGACTTGTGGATAATTATGGCTACACCTCCATACGAGTCACTTCTATCGTGTCTAAAAATATTATATCCAGTTAAGTTAATACTTATTTCGTCATCTAACCAGGTCTCACTTATAATAGCAATGTGTATTTTTTCTATGTTTAGTAAAGTCTCAAAACTTACCAATTTCGGCTTTAAACTACGTGCATTCCATTGCACTAAATTAACCTGCAGCATTTTAAGACCGTTAGCCATCAAATAAAGTAAACAATGTTTGTAAAACACTCCAGTCGTTAAACACATTTTTCAAATACAACTTACATTCTTCAACTATGATTTTCAACAATAACTCTATTTTCTCTTCAAATTTAGCAGCAGACATCATAATTTCTTTTAGCTTTAACCATAATCTTCTGAACTCAAAACTTTTCTTTCTCTCACTTCTCTTTTCCTTTTCCGCAGTTTCTTCTCTTGAATAACCGATATTAAGATTAGTTACTTCCGCTTCCACCTGCTCATTTGAAGTATTTGCTTTGTTTATCTTATGTTTTTTCTTCTTGACCGTTTGCTGAGTTGTATCTGACCTTTCCTTACTGTTTTCTGCTTGTTCCTCCTCTGAATACACATTGTCTGAAGAATCCTCTTGATGTATAATTGCCACAGTGTTTATTGCCTCGGCATATGTTTTCTTTGTGCTGGTATGTGCGCTAGCAATTGTGTTTTTATTGACGTTGTAATTGTAAGTTTGCACGCAATTCTCAGTACTTTTTGTTAGATATAATTTTAAGGCCTTACGATAGGTAATACTTTCTTCTGTCATTATATTCCGAATTTGTTTTTCTTTTATAAACATCGGGCAGTTTTTATCCAGGGCCATGTGAGGGCCCTTACAGTTGGGACATTTATAAGTTTCTACTTCACAATTTTCGTGGTTTAACCCACATTTTGGGCAAATAATTTTATTTAATGGACAGAACTTTTTGATATGACCAAACTTCCAACAACCGGAACATTGAGTAACTGGAAATACGTAGTTTTCTATTGTAAGCCTGCAACCATATGCGTAAACATGCGAAGGGGTAGTTTGTGCCTTAAAACCCACCCGGACGGTTTCACTGTCTTCCCATCTTCCATCAGAAACGGAGCGTTTAAGTCTTCTAACAGACAGTATTTCGCACGAACTTCTAAGGGTTTCTTGTATATCTTTTTCGCTGTAATCTAATTCTATGCCTCTAATTACTCCATAACAAATGTTCACTTCATCCACAAATTGACATCTAGCTTTTAATTCTGTTATCTTTTTGTTTACGACTAACTTCTCCGCTTGATCTCTTTTATCAAACTGGATAAAGACTTTGTATGGGCTACGATATTTAATTTTTGTTATGTTTTGTATGTTCAAATCCCTCAATAATTTTGCCATGGCCATTTGTTTTGGTAAAACTTCTAAAGATGTTATGCAAACTTCGAATTTACCTTCGTCATGTAGATTTATTGATTCACTTCTTATTAATTTTTTTGGCTTTCGTCTCGTAACAGTTGTATATCCTTGCTCGCAGTCCTCACTTTCTTCACTGTTTTCTCTCGGTCTTTTTCCCGCCTTCCTCTCCATTACACAGTTGTCAATATCTTCCTCAAAATTATTCAAATGCTTCAATTCAGTCTCAACTATATCATCATTGTTTGACGTATCGTCATCATTATAATTCATCTCCTCCTCATCGAAAATATCATTTATATTCATTTTTACATCTAGTGGGTAGACGCAAAAAACTTCGATACAAATAAGTAAATACGTGCGCTAATCACAGCGACTCGCGCGCGACTGATGAGGGTTTTCTTTTTATAAAAAGAGGCCTTTGTCCAGGTACATACATTATTACATCACATAACATATATCTAGTAGTAGTAGTAGAGCTCTTTGTGAAGGAGCTCGTCCGGGGAAGTACTACCGCCATACCTATTTCTGCCGCATAGCAGCGTTGCTGTGTTCCGGTTTGAAGGGTATGGGTGATGATATACAGGTACATGAGACATTTTAACTTTGTCTCCGGGATGTCAACGCATTTGAAAAGCCTCTGGTATTGAAAATATCTACAGGCGGCGGTGACCACTTAACATCAGGTGGGCCGTCGGCTTGTTTGCCATCCAATGACATAAAAAAACTGAGTAAGGTTTCTTTTATACCTGATACCTGAGAGAGAGCACAGCATGAAAGCTAGCTAGTAAGATACTTTCTGAACGACATATTCCTCTATCTATCCTTAAAATTTGAGCCACGTATGACGCAGGCCTAGCGACTCTAAGAACTTGAACCATTTTGAAATTTCTACAGATACATCTTACATAATTTTACAGTCAACCGTGAAATTTGTAGAAAATTATAAAGCTGTTTTCTTACGCAGAACACGATAAAACTCGTGTAAACCCATACAGTAACAAAATGCTTGTTATATGCACCATTACAACATTGTCGCAGCCACCGTCTGATCCGCGGGATTAGTTCCAGGTGAGCTGTGCGCGAATATTGACTTGTGGGTTTAAGGAAATCATTCCCTGGTAAAAAAAAAATTTTTGGTAGGAAGAAATTGAGAGTGGGAAGAAAAAACTTTTGTTTCGAGATTCTTTTGTTTTTTTTTTCATATTGTATCTCCTGTTCCTACGGTTTGAAAAGTACGTAATATTCAAATGTCAATTTGAATCGATCATTTAAATATTGGTAAACTTGAATGTCAAATCGGCGTGACGGCCCAGAGTGGTAAGGCGCCTCTCATGCACGAGGTTGTAGGTTCGCAACCAGACACGGGCAAGTACCAATGAGACTTTTTAGGGTTCCGTACCTAAAGGGTAAAACAGGACCTTATTACTATGTCTGTCTGTCTGTCTGTCTGTTTGTCCTTCTGTCACCAGGCTGTATCTCATAAACCGTGATAGTTAGACAGTTGAAATTTTCAGGGATGATGTATTTCTGTTGCCGCTATAACAACAAATACTGAAGAACAGAATAAAGTAAATATTTAAGGGGGCTGCTATACAACAAACGTGTGTTTTTTTTTGCTGTTTTTATAGATAATTGTACGGAATCATTCGTGCGCGAGTCCGACTCGCACTTGGCCGGTTTTTATTTATCTTTATGATGCGTTTTTTTTTGTGCTGTATAAACACTCCCTAAAACCTAGTCGTTTAGTTAAACTAAAATCACCCTAAAATAACAGAAAATGCCTGAATGGCTTTTAAATAGAAAACCTATCAATGTTTGTATTGAATATCATATTACAGGTATGAATTAATACATAGGTACATATAAAATGGTTGTGTAAATACTGTTATGTAATTTATTCATGCTCAGTTTCAATTTCGCGGCGTGGCGAGTGCAGTCGACGATTCTATTTGGTTTGTATGCAGAAATGGTCGAATGCAAAATTTCGATAAACTAAATATGTATAGTTTATATAAACGATATCCTCAACTGCTATCATGGAGTTTTGATAAAATATTCATTCCTTAACTAAAAAAAAAAGTATTATCGCGATTATTTCATCGAAGCACTTTCGAAATTATTTTGCATAAGTACCAATAATTTCAAGACATTAACTTCTCTAAAGAAACACTTTATTTTAGCCTTGAACAACCGATTAATTTTCAATTAACTGTAAAAATTTAATTTTAATTGCTTGGAAATTAATAAATTGAGTCAATTAATTGGTGATGTCTAATACCATACTCTAACGGTGAAGAGATTTTAAATCTCTGATGACTTTACAGTTCCACAGAAGAGTTATTTTTTTATAAAACTTCATACAAACATATTAAACATATAAACTCACGTAGACAAACAGCCAGTCACGGAAAAATTATCTGTAGGCCATACAAATACTTGTTCCGTGCAAAAATCGAACCCGCAACATGAAGCGCATTAACCAATCGCTCTACCACTGAGCCAATCGTGTCATAAAATGTTATATTATAAGGCTTAATGATATAGATCAGCTTTATCTTACCATCCCTTCATACCTTGTTTACCCCAACATAAAATATTGACCGTCCTCCTCCACTCATCAATTACTACGAAAAATAAACAGCTAAACCATGCATTACCATACATCATTGAGCCGAACCACTTAAACCGTAAATCATAACAGAAGCTTCCTTTATATTTGTCAACGTTTATCCTCGAGTACTGAAGGATGGCTGGTCATTAATGAGAGGCTCCATCTAAGGCCATTGGGGGCAGCCCTCCTTGAGCCTATTTGTCCTCGGCTGTTAGTGATAAATGGGAGTGTCTCGGGCACTGGTATTAACTGGAGACTTTGGGAAAGAGGCGCTGGGGAGACGTACGGAGCGGCGTTTGTGGTGGGCGCGCTGTGGTGAGCGATTTGTGGATGTGGTGTGTCTGTGCTACGTTGATCTAGTTTTCCAGCAAAAGCTAGGTTACCTACGATCGCCTTTTTATAACTTATAAAAACCGCCTTGGTAGTAGATATCATCACCATTATTTCGTGCACTAGTTCACGTCCGCTGCCGGACACAAGTCAAACTGAAAGCATTTATTTAAATTAGTCCATTTACAGGCACTTCTGAATTGTCAAGAAGTTACAGTTTAAAGTTGGTTCTAGTCGTTCGTTCCAGAAAGTAGGTCTCTATGGAGAAGAACTAGCAAGAAACTCCACGGACACTACATAAGCCTCCCCTAAATAGTTTACGCTGCCTTTACCAAATCGTCGCTCGATTTCGTGTGGGGCCTCCACACCCTTGATAGTAGTTAGTGGTCACGCTCCAATCACAGCACCGTATATTTCACACACACGCGAAAAAAATATTTATCATTACAAAGACATGTTTTTACGCAATTTTAGGACTTATACTAATATTAGTTAATGCTCATTTTCCCTTCAAAATGTTTGGTATAGAACGATTTATTGATGGCACATTTTTGTTGGAACTTAGGTGGTTGCTATGTCATATTGAAATACTTAAGTAGGTAGGCGCCTACAATATAATCTTTATTGATGTGATTTAATTAAATTTGGTCGAATGCGTGGCTTTTAAAAAGCTTTTAACATTAGTACCTATCTACTAAAGAAAATAATGTTTTCCGTCATAATTTTATAACATTCCTTTATAGGTACTTATAGTACCTATTATATTTAATAGGTAAGAACATATTTCGGTGGGCTGAAAACTAAGATAAAAGAGTATGGTTAGCAACAAAAGTCGATTCATAATATAATTTTGACATGTCATTGAAATAGACGACACGAAATCACACGTTTTAGATCCATTTCATATTTCCTTTGATATAGCGCTCAATATTAAGGATTTAAAAATCTGAAAAGATAATCTACTTTTGTTACTGACTGTAACTGAAAGGATTTAAGGAAGGCCGCGAGGAAGGCCCTTGCAGCAGTGGTATAGTGCAGGCTATACAAAAAAAATGTAATTTTAGCTACAGGTGGATCTGGGGTATGGTTATAATTTAAACACGTTTTATTTATGACTTCATGGATTAGATTATTAATCTCGACTTTATCTCTGGGATGACAACGCATTTGTAAGGGCTCTGGTATTGCAGATGTCTATAGGTAGAAGTGACCACTTAACATCAACCGGGACTGTCTGCCTTAAATTGACATAAAAAAATAATTGAATATTATATTTTTAGTTAACTTTTTATTTTGCTTGATAGCCGTAGTAACGGTCTGTCACTTTCTTCTTTATTTAAAGTGGCATTTATATCATTTTATAAATGAATTTGTATGTATGTTCCCTTTATTTAGTAACCTCTATCCATCTTTAATTGCTAGGTTAGAAAGGGCAATAATCGGCGATAAAACGAATGTAGAGCAGCAAGGCAAAAAGTGTAGGGCAGTTTCGAGACGGGCTCTTGAAAAATTGCCCCATAAAAGCACGGTGATAACGACTGCTATGGTGTTTTTCCACGGGGCTATATATTGCGTGTTCCTTTATGTTTCCCCTATGGGAGTGTCAATGAACGTTTCAGACAGACTGTACTGTTTGTAGAACGGGTTTCTAGGTAGAAGTAGTCGTTTATTTGATTTCGGGTCTGTTTCACCACTTTTGCAGTATTTATTAGATATATTTGAGAATGGAAGAGAATTCGCATGAAATTCTCAGCAAAGTAATTTGAACAGAACAGCTATACTATTCTGAAATAGGAAAATCACTTCGAAAGTCATCTCGCAAGTCGCCTAGCTTGTCACTTTTGCATCGCAGAATGTCAAATCCTATTGAAAAACGTCAAAATACTCACTCGATATAATATTTCACACTTACCGTCATCACGTGGCGGCGCTAGTGTCGAACTCACTCATTTTAAAAATACGAAACTAAAATCTCACCGCGAATCTAGAAGTGATTTCGCAATTAACTTTTTAGAATAGCACTACAGAAAATGGTTACAATTTTTTTTTATGAAAATCTTGTGGCTCAATACGCGGGAGCTCCAGTAGCTTAATGTGTAACAGAACTACCTACTTTAGTGTTTGTACCTAGATAATTATGTCTTTTTACGGGGAACGCTGATCATAATGTACTCTTTGTATAAGTTTTAACCAAAATGCTTTTTGATAGACGTACCTGCTCATATTTCCAAAATAGCCTTTTTTTGTTCCGTCTAGTGCCTTTGAGATAGAATTAACGTATTTTCTCTCTTTCTTTCTCTTTATATTCAAGAGTGATTTACTGAAGCTAATGTGTAATTGAGGATTTTGTATATTATGTCTATACTCTACTCAGGTAATTTTTGATTAAGAATGGTGAGCTAAAAATAAGGTAGAATGGAACAAAAATAAAAATTAAATACAGCAGAAGTCTGTGAAATATTTTATTTAAATATAATAATATAGTGTACAACATACAATAATCGCTTCACTTTATTTATTCTATGTACAAAAGCAGACAGAGATATCACATCACCTTAGTTGGCGCACATCTGAAGCTAAAATTATAAATAAATAAACCTAACTCTTTTACCCAATGAGACAAATTGGGTAGATGACACCACTAATCAATTGACGTACTTTTTATGAGCTGTCAAAAAGCGATTGCTCCATAGATTTTGTATGACAATACTGAATTATGACGTCACTCTTTTGTTATTTCAATTCACTATTTACTAAAAATCGGTTTCGGGTTTTCAGGGCTAAAATAATGTGTTTTTTTAGAGAAGAATTATTGTTTAATGGTGCCTACTACCAAATTGATAAATTATTTTGACATACTAAATAAATATAGTTAAAAAATGCATGCATGATATAAAATGTCTACTAATATAAAAGGGTGTGAAAAGACACTTAGCCAAGACGAAACCTTGGGAACCTACCTACTAGTTGCAGAGATATTTATATAGACGAGAAGAAAACTGTTTTTTTTTTTTTATTAAATTGCATTTGTCGGCTATACACGACTGTGGCGTTCAAAAGATTAAGATCAAACATCTTCCTATTATTGTCTACATTATTCTACGAGATGTTTTAACTGTTCCAACTCAACTTTGTATATTTGCATTTCGCTTTCATAAACAATGATTATTCACACCAACAATAAAAGTAGTTTCCAGCAGTAATCTTTACCCAGCGTTACTTAGTTTGCTGGGCAGTATGCGTAGTTAAAACAAGGGAAAACTCTGGAGTCACGTTGCTTCCAACTGGTCCTTTTGGAAATCTTTAAGGGGAAGCCTATGTCCAGCAGTGGACATCCTACGGCTGATATGATGATGCGTAGTTTATGTTGCTATGTGATGTGTCCTTTACACCCTTTACTATAATTACCTGCTACATTTCATTGCACCTATCCACTTGAGGTTCACAAAAAAGGGGCACTTTAATTATAACAATAAAAAGTAGAAAAATCTTCAGATGTCAGCCGAGAACAGAGCTTATTCTAAATGGTGCAGGTGTAGTCGTAGCAGGACGACTCCTCCTGCTGTCTCCTCTCCTCGTTTGATATGCGGATGTTGGATGACGAGCCTCCCGTCTCCCAGAGACCAGGTGTCTCTATGATCTAGAGGGAAGGAAATATTGAACATAATGTACTTTTAAATTGCAGTATTAAAATCTTAATACATGTTATTATAATATGTTTCAAACCTAATGGCGGCTCGGAAGTTAGCTGCGAGTGTAATCATGATCCCGATGATGCTGATCCCTTTCATGATTTCTAGATAAATATTTAGGTATGCTATAGGATTACCTAATTAAATTGCGAGATACTCTTTGAAATAATCTTTTGATGAAAGTTATATTATTGCTTGTCTAGACTAGAAAATAAATAATATTAGGTTTGTTGACATTGAAAAATATTAATTGAGTATAGGTACAATTCGAATTTTATTAGGTAATCATCTATTTCAAATATTATCCTAGATTATCGTTTTGATGTCAGGAAGCAACGTACAGAGAAACTTAAAAAATTAAATAAAAAAAAAAAATTGTACCCCAAATGCAAGACATTTAAGACCTACTTATTTTTGTAACACCGAACACTGGTATAATTCCACCTATGTTTAAAAATAAAGTATTCTGATTGTGAAACTCACACATCCCAAACTTAAAATTCAATCTCCGACACAAACTTAGTTTAATTTAGCATATTATTGTTTTTGTACTGTTGGCAGAACTAAACCAAATTAACACGCATTAAAAATTAACCGAGCTAAATTGCTCGTCGATTATAAATCACCGAAGCAAATATTATTTGATAACAATAATTATTGACTTAACGATTTTAACACCTACACATTACCAAGGTTCGTTATTGTGTGAATTTAGTTCTTGGAGAATTTTGTAAAGGTAATTCTAGTCCATAAAATAAGCAGTAATTAAAAGTTGTGTGTCTGGGTGGTTGGTGAAACACCTTAATACCTCGTAAACCAGGTGTTCCCAACCTTTTTCAGTCCGCGGCACCCTTAGTTTAAAAATTTGAAAACATCCAAACAACGCCTTCCGCGTTGTTTGGATCCTACTTCCCTTCTACAATAGCATGAATTTGAATAAGTTCAGATCGGCTCGCGGCACCCCTTTGTACTTTCTACGGCGCCCAGGTTGGGAAGCCCTGTCGTAAATACAATATTCTTACCTTTTGTACGAGTTCTTCAAAAGCCAAGCTGATACCTTCCTGTGTCTTAGCACTGCTTTCAATGAACAGCATTCTGTGTTTCTGTGCGAATGCCTGCCCTTGTTCTCTTTGCACTGCACGATTTTGCTAAAGGATAGAAATATCATGTTTATTCTTAACTAGCTTCTGCCCGCGACGTCGTGCAAGTGGAGGTCGAATGTACCATTTACAATAGCCTATTACATTCGGCATTGAAGGCATTCGGTTTTAAGTCAAATAAAGAATATGTGCATAAGACATCATTACCACTTTTATTTGGCTATTTATAACATCTAATTATTCTCCTGTTTTTTATCCGAAAAAAAAAACAAATTATTTTCATCGTTGAACAACAGTGTTATTCGCTGACACCAAAATGGTGGCCGATAGGACACTGGCTTAAAAACTGCATTCAAATGATTTTTTCGTAGATTCAATAATATTCTTTTTTTATTTTTATCAATATTATAAAAATATTTAATTACTAACGACTTCGTTCTTGAGGCTTATTTCAACCGCATTTAGTTACATCTTTAGTTACTGCTCCGTTCCCGTGGGTCTTAGCGTGATGTTATATAGCTACATTGTTTCTGAGTTCGTACTCAGAAACAAATAACCAAAAACATCCTTCCTTTTTATAATATTAGTATAGATATATTATTACTTTTATATTATACCCACTTAAGTTGTATACGGTGGCTGTGTTCCTATTAACTTACTTTATCAATCTTGTTCCCGACAACTAAGCACACTACGTTCTTCTTGGTGGAGTACACTTGTAGTTCCTCGACCCACTCGTTCAGTTTCGCTAGGGACTTTGGTTCTGACACATCGTAAACTAATATAGCGCCATGAGCGTCTCTGTAACAAAGATTGACTATTGAGTAATTAGTAGTAGAGTTAAGTAGTTTGTAGTTTTGTGCCCGATTAATGATAATAGGCTCGCCCCCTATTACATGGAACCTAAAAATAACGGCGAACGGTGGGTGTACATTGGTACACCTCTGCTTGCATACAGGCGTGATGGTATGTTACGTAATTAGTAGCTTTAATTATTGGAAAAGGTGCTGTGGAATCTTTTTTTTGCACACCATTTTTAACTCTATTTATAATGCATTTAAGTTCATTATTTATTACTGCCCCGTTGGTCTCGTGGTCACAAAGCGCGACTGCTGAGCAAGGAGTCCCGGGTTCGATTCCCAGGTCGGGCAAAAAGTGGTATTGGGTTTTTCCATTAGGAATTTCTCAATAGCAGCCCGGAGTTAATAGTTCTTGGTTAGCAGTCTAACCAAGAAGTAAAGAAGATGTTGCCCAGTTACTGGGTTGTGGAGGTCAGATAGGCAGTCGCTCCATGTAAAACACTGGTATTCAGCTGCATCCGGTTAGACTGGAAGCCGACCCCAACGCAGTTGGGAAAAGGCTAAGCAGATGATGATGATTTATTAATTAATGAAAACTGCTTGAGTAAATAGCTTCTATGCAATATGGGGTAGAATTTAGTCTTATATTTTATTACACTGGTAAATATACACACCTGTAAAAACTCGATGTCAATGTCCTATACCGTTCCTGCCCAGCGGTGTCCCAGATACCGAGTTTGACTTTGACACCATTCACATCCATCATTTTACATTTGTAGTCAACTCCGATTGTGGCTGGGAATGATGCATTGTAGTCTCCCGTAGTGAACGCTAGGATTATGCTAAAAATAAAACAAATAATTTATTACCTTATTTATTTGTGACTATGACTTTATACATTAATGTTTATCAATTACTTTGGCAGTGAAATTTGCTAAATCTAGTCTATTAATTCTAATTTTCTTAACAATAATAGACTATTACTGTCTCAATGGTGAGTAAAAGCAAAAAAGGTAAAAGCCTCTATTCGTAGAGACCGCACTCAGAATACAGTAGCGTAGCATAGTAGGGGCAGGAGTGAGGGCCTGCCCCGGGCGGCATTTTTAGAACCAGCATTTTAACTATTTAATTTCATAGTTTTGTTGCACAATCTTTAAAAAATAGGGGAATTCTCTCTTTAAATTCATGCATATAATATAATGACATCTTGCTTATATTAGCAACTGGCAGCACTGTCTGTATTGACTTGCAGGGATTCCCCATATTTTATTTTATGCTTGGATTGTTTACAACAATGATGATTGTTTTTGCTGAAAAGATCTTCCGAACAAATGTATATTTCATTCTTCTAAATTTTTGAATAAGGGTGTGGCGTTTCCCATCATCACGGTGGCTGACAGCCTTTCCACAACTGCATTTGCAAGCGTTCATCATTATTTTGGCTAATTTTCTTATTAGGTCTAAACAATCAACACTTATAATATTGTATCTATTACTAATAGATACATACTCAAGTATAAAAGATAACACATAAGTCATTACGTTGCTAAAGATAAGGAAATGAACTAAAACAAGTCACATACCGGAAACGAAATCGGATTGCCTTAATCAAAATCATTTAATTCTAGAAGCCGGTGTAACTTGAAGATATTATTTTATATTGTTTAGTTCAGGGTACTTTTTGCAAAACAAACCAACCTACATTAAAATGTATTTGCTATTGATTTTTTTTATTTAACTGTGTAATTTAAAATCTATTCTTAGCAGAAGTTTTGGATGAACATTGAACTGTTACAGATAATAAACTCATTTGGTATTATGAATTGATTTGAGGTAATTCATTTAATTATAGAAATTATTAGTTAGCTCATACAAAACTAAACTCAGATATTTGGTTGTACGAATTTGAGGTCAGACTGTGCACACTTTCTTTAATTAACCACTACCCACTTTAATATTGCTTAGTTACACTCAGCTGACCTCAAAATACCTAGGTATGTAACAATAGAACTAAAATTCAATTTTGGAATTTGAATATTCCAAAATTGAAATTTCGGTCAGTCGGGTACTACTTATTATGGGCGGAGTTTTTTAGTTGACCAATCAACTGAGTGATGAAAAAATAATGTTTGCGAAAACTACGCAACAACGTATTCTACTTAGCTAATTGTTTTTCAACTTAATTATTAATCATTCATGAATTTAAGTCAAGGTTAAAAAATGCAAAGGTTATTTGAATGAATCAAATTTTATTGCATTATAAGTAAATTGCGAATCTATACTTTATGTAGAATTGTAACACTTGATATACAGTAATAAAGTTACTGTACCTACCTAATCAGACGATGACTCAAGAGTTTTTTTTTAGAAAATAGGTGGAACACTAAAAAGTTTCATTCACACTTCAGTAAAGAGATTCTTACCTGGATTTACCCACGCCACTCTCCCCGATAACCAGGATCTTTAATGCTGCAACATAATCCGAAGTCGCCATAGTTTACAACAGAAATTACGTCGATTTATGAAAAACCAGAAAGGATTTCTTTGTGACGCACTGGCAGTAACAAAATGGTAAATTACACGTTTCAAATCTACACGTACACAACAATAGTTTTATGAATGACACTCTGTTGAAATATGGTTTAAATATTGTACAATAATTAGCAAATACTAGTCACTTTTTCTATTGAAAAAATACGAAAACAATATTATTGACAAATGAGTTTTGACAGTGACAGTGACATTTTGCGAAAGGGAGATCCCGATATATCCAGTGTAACGTTTCGTTATTGCATCGTGTGTGTGCGTTGAGATGTTTCAAACGATTTTAATTATTTTCTTTTTTTTTCATGATTGAGTACCTAAATGAAGTTGTGATTTCACAACTTCATTGAGTAAATTATTTAGAAATAAAATTCATCAACAAAATTATTTAAATATTTCATAATTTATTATTTGAACAAAAAAAAGTGATGTTACAATTTTTATTGTTCGTTAAAATTTTACCTACTTATACACTGGTACGATGGCGCTCGCGAGCTAAGAAAGGATATTTTTAACCATACGTGCGATGGGGAACTTAGGGACGTTTCGAAATACTCGTGGATTGCCTCCACGTCGGGGAAGGCGTAGGGATGAGTCTTAGCGACTAAAATCCTACGGTGTTTCTCCAACTACCATTGGCCGGGCCAAGGGTTTCGCTCTGAGCAATCTTTCGCACCGCGGTAGGTAGATAAGCGCGCGGGGAGCACCGCACTGGCCTTACTCTCGGGCCTGTCTCTGTTCGTCTGCTGTCACAACTTGTTACCTCCTGTCGTATGTAGCACCCCACAATGCATTGGTCTCAGAGCTTTATGTTGGTAAATTTAAAATACCCCTACTCGCCGTCTGTTGATGTGCGCTGGGTACATTATGGCTCTCTATTTTGTTACTTGTTTCATGATTTTCAGCAACGAGCCAACGCGAGCTGCCTCGTTAGCCTGTGAGTGGTCCTAAGCTACACGACTGCTACGCTACAGGTCTTGGGTTTGATTGCCAGGTCGAGTAGAGTGTTATTGGGTTATTCTATGAAATTCTCAGTAGCAGCTCGGAGTTTGGATTTGTGCCCGGCTAATGGCAATAGGCTCGCCCCCTATTACATGGGACCTAAACATACCGGTGAACTGTGGGTGTACATTGGTACACTCCTGCCTAACCCTTCAGGGAATACAGGCGTGATGGTATGTAAGCCAACGCGAGTTCTAGAGTTCACTCCACGACTTAACTTCAACATCTACCTAGATGGGTATATTCCTACTTTTGAAGAGGTATAACAAATTTAAATTTTATTTTTAAAATACTCCTCGCAGTTGGTCAGGCGAGTCGAAGTTTAAAAGTAAAGTTTATATTGCTTTCTGAATAAAATAACGTTGTTTGAAAGTTTATTTTGGTACTGTCAATGTTTTGGAGAGATAAGTTTAAAGGTAAATAAAGGTACGTTTCAAGTTAGGCACCGACCTTCATCTAGGTATTTCTAAACTGTTTTGAATATTCTACAAATCTGAAGTTAAATAGGAAGGTAGGTATTTCTAAGTTTTGAACATTGAAGTTAGACCACAGATTAAATAGTAGTTAGACATTTATTTCTATTTAAATCAGACCATTATAGGGCACTTTTAAATGTCAGTAATAAGAGAATAATATAATTGAGTTTTGGTGCCCCTTTCAAAACGTAGTTTGGTTTGGTCACGAATGTGGACCTTTTTACGGGATCCAACAGTACAGTCTTCTCTTTTTCTTCTTTATCGTGTGGGCAGTAAGGTCTAACGAGCCCACACACCCTAATGTCAGAGTTTCTAAACCGCTTCAAGGGCCTCTGACATGCTTACCGATGTCAGTGATGTCCAAGATAAACTTAGAAAATAAATTATGAAATAGAAAAAGTCACATTGGTACAGCACACATAACTAGGTAGCAGTACAGTTAAACCGCTTTTAAAATCCAAGATTATTTAGAAAGTACATACCTAGTACATACAGTTACATATGGATTGAAAACCCCACACTGGTATTTGTCGTGATTTAAGCCCACAACCTCTTGAATGAAAGGCGGGTCCTTACACACAACACTTTTACGTTATGCCCATAAGTCAAAGGCCTTAAAGCTATATGCCCTTATGTTACAGAGGTCTTAAATATCATCACAAAAATAATTAAATCCCAAAATCCTATCCAAGTGGAACCCAGTTCAAGAAAAACAAACCCAACTCCACCTTCCATGCAAAACTTCCCATTCACACGTTAAAAAATCTGCTATATCAACAGATAGTGCTATGAAAAGCTTGCATAGACCCTATTCACAGTATTTAGGTCTCCGCTCAATGCAACCCCGGACAAAACGTTTCTTTATTTCATTAGAATGCATTCATTCGCGCGCTCTATTGTGCCACAGTGCCATAGACTATCACTGCAGCCTCCTTTCTAAACAATTAAATTTCATAGCGAAGAAAATGAAGTGTCTTTTCAACGATATTTCTTGAAGTATCTAAATCAATTGAACTGCACTCAAGAAATGTTTTGCAGGTGTATTATTCTTGTGCACTTTCGTTCTTGTTTACTTGTTGATTTAAAATGGGAACGGAGAATCTTTGATTGGTATTCCTTTGTTCCTTGTTGAGATAATTTAAGGAAAATATACCTTAATAGATAAATGTACTTAGCATGGAGAGGAAAAGGGAGGCCAAAGAAAAGATGGATGGATTTTGTGAAGAATGATATGAAAGAGAAGGGAGTCGGTGATAGCATGATTTTGTACTTTTGTTGCATAAAGTTTAAATAAATAAATAAATGATAGTTGACTGGGCGGCATGGAAGAAGAAAACGTGTCGCGCCGCCCAAGTAACATGGGATGAGGGCAGGAAGATGATGATGATAAGGTGCATAGCACAATAATAAGTAAGTAGGTATAATTTATTGCTTTCTTGAAAGGTCCGTAGTAACAATATGTATACCTATGGATTAATTATTGAAACTACAAGATTTTACATGATTTCTGCGATACATAGTTATATACCCTGATTTTTTAGGTTTTGTTCGTTTTCAACAGCCTCAAAAATAAGAATTTATTGCTGACTTTTTTGTTTGCAAATACCTAGGTCTTGCTAGTACTACAAGGATTAGCTAAGTTCAAAAATCCTGCCAGCTTGACTTCATAAAATAGTACATAAATCTTAATAGTTTAGATCTGATTTAGATATGTTTTATGATACAGTACGAAATGTAGCAAATGATGAAAATGCCAACGCAAACTGCGATCAACGATTTCAATTTTCATTCCAAAATTGAAAATACTTTTTATTTTTTATAAATAGAAGGGTTTCAGTTGACGTCATAACATTCGTTCGCAACCCTCCAAACGCGACCGTATTTTTCCATCGATAAACATTGTGATCATTCGTTCGTTCGTTCGTTCAACGAAAGTGATTTATTCTCGTATTGAATAATGAAGCGCTTTGTACAGCGGGATGAGCGATGAAATGAATGGCCGAATTTAAATACCTGTATTTATAACCCTTTGTTAGGGTTGTCGGATGTCGCTTTGTGTATTTATAGTTAATGTTTTGGGATTAATAGATAAATTTATTGTTATGCGGGTGATATTTTAGGCCGGAGGCGCGACGGAAGCCCAATGTATCGGTTTTAATTAAAAGCAAGTTATGGTCAATAATATTCATTAGTGATTTTTTTCACGTCAAAAAATATGACATCTGAGTTTTTTTTAATGGCTAATCATGTCATAACTTGCCAGGGGTAACAAACTAAAGATAGAACTAGATGAACCTAGACAAATTTGAAATCATATCAAATTGTGACAAACCCAAAGAGTTCCCGAACCTTTATTTCAACCTAAGGTAAACAAATAGACGAAATATTAAACTTAGTGAATATTGACAGCTGAGACAGCCCTATGATTCAATCTTCGTTCATAATGAGGGTACAGCATCCCTCTCATGTAGCTTTTATGTAGCTTTATGTTAAACGTTTTGTATCTGATGTTGATATGCTATCTATATACCTAGTTACCTATACCATACTTAAAAGTATTGTAATGTTTTTTTTTGTCTTACTACCGTAGATTAGTTTTTACAATTACAACAAGAAGAGCTTTTGAGAAACATAGGTAATTCAAATTCATAGTGTAGGTGCCCACATAAGCCCTTATATGTACGGTCGACGAAAAAAGCCAAACCATTGCATTTTTTGTTTTACATAAAGATTAATTAATACGATGCACTCCTTTGAGTTTTTCCGGTAATGGCTAACAGTTTATTTTATTGTAGGTACATTTTTATTATTGTTCAGTTTAGTACATCTTTTTTGTATTTCCTATAATATTCTGCTCAATATTTGAAGTGTCTTTTTTATCGACCGTGCCTCTCTATGTGCATATAAAAAAATACTTGTTCAGAAACAAAAGTGAGCCTTTCTTAAGCCCCTAATCTGTGTCAAGCCAGTCACCCAGAATCCAGGTCCCACAGGCCCATCTTTGCAAGAGTTATTGTCATTGCATGACCAGGAATATATAAAAAAAAACATCCTATTATTGTCCCATTACATGGCAAAGGCCTTTTTTCATACAAAGAAGGCATGAGCAGTACGCTTGCTCAAGGTGGAAAGGGCATTATGAGGAACACGGATGGGTTTTAGTCAGTAACAGTCTGACACTCCCTTCCGCTCCGTCCAGAGCGGATGAAGCCATTTAATGATATCTCCTCCGTAAAAAACAAGTGTCTTAACCACTGAGCAATTACGATATTTGAAAAAAAAAACCCTTTAAAATAAATCCCGTTCAACAAAATACAGGTCACAGCTAAAACAGGTTATCAAAATCTGATTACGTCTCCAACATAATTAAACGCGTTTATCTGATGTGTCAGCTGATACCAGTAATTACTGCGTCCAATTATATACAACACACAAATTACCTGGCATTCAGACAGGTAGATAGGATAGTAGGTAATTCTGTATTCAGCTCCGGTACTATTATTCACATTTCTGATTGCTAGACTGTATCTAAACCATAATGCCATGAATTTATGGTGCATTATCCTTAAGTGTAGGTACTTAAATGTACGTCCGGTGTGTTCGTAGTTAACCCTGCTATCGTCTAGGTGGTTTTTTTTCGCCCAAGGAATGAACTGTTTGCCTTTGAGATGATGACAGAATAAAATCAGATTCAATACCCTGGTTACGATAACCAGGTCATAAAATATTGTTTCTTATTATTATTTTTAAGCTCCAATTTTTCGTTCATATTAATTAGTAGGTATACAACATGTAACATATTAAACGCACACCTTAAAAGTAGTTTACTCAGAATAGGCTATTGAATCGATTTCAGTTATTTCTAAAATAGGTTTTTTTTCGTTTGGCTCGGATTCGTTTTTGTAAATAAACCTTATTCTCTTTGAGACAAGGTTGTTTTTTTTTTTATTGTATGCTTAACGATAGATTTTAATTTTCAATTGCGTTTTAAAACCCCTATTGCCTTATCTTTTGTTTGATTCTACTGTTAACGGTGACGTGCCTGGTGTAATTATTTTAAAATAAAAAAAGATATAAAAAGAAATAGCTGAAATCGATTCAGCAGCCGTTTCTGGACAAACTACTTTAAGGGTGTGCATTTAATATGTAACACGTTGTAAGGCTTTTGGTTAATTAATAGATTTTCCAGTAACTACTTCTAAGTAACGTGTTGTGTTGGTCTGAGTAATAAATGGGCCGCCTGCCTCGTTGAGGAAAAGTCTTGAACTCATGACATAATATGGTTCAAGCTAGAGGATAAACAGTAACCCAATACGTTCGTGTGTTTTAAGAAACTTTAGTTTCAGGAAATTCTAAAAAGAGGTATGGATATTTTTTTTTTAAATCTGTTTTCTTGACATTATTTGTTTTTAATGTCATTGAATGGCAAACAAGCCCACGGCTGACCTGATGTTAAGTGGTCACCTTTAGGTATCTATAGACATCGGTAATACCAGAGGCCTTGCAAATAAGTTGCTATTCCAGAAACAAAGTTGAAGTATCTTATGTACCTATATGTATGTATGCGCTGGCACCCCATACCCTTCAAACCGGAACACAGCAAAGCTTCTTTGCGACATAAATAGATATGGTGGTACCTAGTACTTCTGTGGACGAGCTCCTTCACAAAGACCTTTACTACTACTACTACTACACCACTACTACTATTTTTTTTACCTGTAATATAAATATCAACATTATTAATACCGCAATACGGTAGTGTGTTGTTTAGAAACAAAAATAAAGAAACTAGGCTAACATAATTATATTAGAGGTCCTTTTCCGATAGGACAGGGCGAGCTCATTATCGCGTCCACAGCATTTCATACGTAACAATATAGCCTGTATTCCCGCCCTATTTGGTGACTCGAAAGAAGATAAATTACGACACAAGATTTATTGGAGAATTCCGTGATGGAAATCTTAGAAAAAACGCGTTATGACAATGGAGGATGGTATTTCATCTACTTTTGGTAATATTAGAAGTTCTCGGAGTAGAGGACTTAAATATTAGATACCTATTAAGGCTAAATGGAAATAATTCTGTTAATGGAAAAAATAAAAAAAATACCTTTAGAAATAAATACTATTAACACATATTAAATGGTAATAGTTTAGTACCACTTAATTAAAGACATTGATTACTGTTAGATTTTTTTCTGATGCAGATTTGGCAGTTTTTTTTTTATTATCCATAACTTGCTACCAAAAATGAAATTGCTATGATGATGTATGAATGTGGACGAGGCGAAAGGAGTATGTAAGGATCGTAGCAGGTGGCGTTCCGTGGTTTCTGCCTACCCCCATGGGAAAAAGGCGTGAGTTTATGTATGTATGTATGTATGTTGCTACCAAAAAAAAAACCTAAAGCTCTGATGGTAACAAGCTTAAGTATCAGTATTCAATTTCAGCAAGTAAAAGCGAACGATTCGTGAAACAAAGAGAACATAATGTACGTAACTATCAAATTGTATTTCAACTGTTTATTGTTCCCCTTTATTGGCTCTTTAAACACAACATAAGGCGAAACTTGCAGAATATGTTTCATAAATTAAAATAATTGCCATAGACCACCTCACATAACCTCTATGAGGTCCGTAACATTATGTAAATCGAGGATAAGTCTTTGTTTACTTGAGTTTATAGTTGCAGTATTATAATATGGAGTAGAATTAAGTTGAAAATTTGATCAAGTTTGTCTTAGTTAAATTTGTTCATCAGTTTTTGCTTTTTTATGTTAATAATAATTCTTAAAAATATAATATGTATAATTATTTTCATGTAACTGAAAAACTGAAGTATTGTCTTGGACATCCCAATTCAGATCAAATGTAGATAACTATAAATTATAGCATATCATTCAGCATATGTCTAAATATATAAAAGTAGTAAAGTGTCTTTTTTTGGGTTCATACTTACTCCGTACCAAATTTCGTCAAAACCAGTTTATTCGATCAGACTTAGAGTTACTTTCAAATTTATAATATTATTAAGTATGGCTTTAGGAAGATACGACAAAGTAGGTACTCACAATGTATCTGGTCACAACCTTCCATCTATATAAAAGCTATCATCAATGAAATCGATCACAATAAAACATCCAGTCATAGTGAACCAACAAAAATTTCATTTTATTCAATCAAGCGACTTACCTACGAAAATTCCATAAATAGATTGAATAGAAAACAAACAAGCGAACGAGTCAGCGTTTCAAATTATCCGCCGAATGGGAACGATTGAACGAATGAACGGGACGGGACCGAATGGAATGGCTAGCTCGACGGATCTTTAGGTGCTGCTATTATTTTGATTGGAGGTACGAATGTACCCCGGGAATCTTGTATGGGTTAACTTAAGGCAAAGTTCTGAGGAATTAAGATAATTTGTTGGTGGTTGGTATGGGGTAATGGGGTAACTCGTAGTACAATAGCTAGGGGAATTGGGTTATTGTTTAGCAGAATTGTTTGTTTACATCATTTAAAAAATATATATTGTTAGATTTTACTTTGATATTTACTACGTTCTACGGGTTTGAATGAAGATTTAATTGTGCATTTTTAGCTTCCTTAAGTGGCTTCCTTAAATTAAATGAAAAAAGACATAAAAAGTTTAATTCATTTTTATTTTATTTCCATTAAAAAATACACTCGTACTCAGTGAATAAAATGTTTTTTGATTTATTCTTAAACTAGCTTTTGTCCGCGACTTTGTCTGCGTGGACTTCAGAATTAGCCAACATCCAAAATTATTTCACGGGTTTACAAACCGGGTTACAAAGTTATTCGATGTATAACGATGTGTACGTGTAGGCTAAAATATGTGATAAATAAACAGTTCAAACTTTCGTGTATATAGAAGTACACCCGTGAAGCTTGGCCTTAAGGCTTCGATCTAAAACACCGTGGGCATTTTATTCTTTCGGGCAGACGACCCGCTCTTTGTATCTAGAGCAAATAGATTTTACTACCTCTACCTAGACTCGGACAGGTTCATAGTCAAGTTAACTTTTAACCCCGACTGACTTGATGTCTTGATTTATTTATTCTCTTACTGGCTTTGCCCCGTGGCTTCATGTGCCTGGTTTATTTGACCCGCGTTAAGTTATATTTTTGGCTTCTGCTCCGCTCCTGTGGGTCGTAGTGTGATGTTATGTAATCTATACTATTCGTCGTGAGTCTGGCTATGATATACAAAAATATTTTTTCCAATGCAACTGGTATTTAGGTCCAGAGATTAATGCGTTTAAACAAACAAACGAACAAAAAACCTGTTATACTTTATTATTCATTATTAGCTTAGATTGTTTTACGTTTGTTTATTTAAGTTTTGTTACTTAACCTACAAAGATTGATGGATGGATGGATGTGAATGCTTAATTAGCATTAGCCTTTAGCACTAGGCCATCATGACATTAAATGTCGTGATAGCCTAGTGGTAAAGGCACCTTAATTTTGTACATGAGGGTGGGAGTTTAAAACCGGGCAACTATCAATGTGACACTTTTTTTAAAAGAGAAAAAGAGAGAGAGAATCTTACACATCCCTGACATCGATGAAGGAAAACATCGTAAGGAAACCTGGACTTATAATTAACATAAGTCTGAAATCAACAATCCGCCTTGAGCAAGCGTGGTGATCAACGCTCGTGTCTTCCCTGTATAGTAAAAGGCCTTCGACCTGCAGTATGACAATAATAGACTAGCATTATATTATGTTACCTCTAAAGACTTGTCGTAAGCCGCTCTAAGTAATAACACTCGCTCCTAAACACTACCATAGAAAATGAAAACTGTTCTGACGTCAAACAGGCTCGTAATTCTGAAAATCTATTAAAGTTACTTACCACTCAGCGTTGCAGCGCTGTATCAGCCTTAATTTGTCCTAGAACAAGCGCTTTCAGCGATAAACGTCACGGTTACAAAATATAATAAAAGTCATTGCAGTTGTATCGTAAAATACAATTTTTATGTTAGTTTTCAGTATCTGAACTTTGTTTTATGGTTTCGATGTGCAGTCGTTGTCATTTTATCGATTGTATTATGTACTTATTTATATTTGTGTTCGTAAAATCTTTGCTGTTTGATGGGGTATAAATGGTGGCTGTATAATTGGGAGGGTCGTCGTTTGTTTTTGGATTCGCCTTTGTCATTGATCGGCAATTGTATTCTTCATAATAAATAGTACATTATTCTTGTATGGTCTGTTTTATCTTCTACGTAATAGTAAAATAACAATAAATAATTTATAATTAAATTCTTTGTCTGGAACGCTATTATCAACCAGAATATTGAAACCATACTGAGTACTGAAAAATACCCTCATTATGAGATCATAATGAGGGTATTTTTCAGTACTCAGTATAGCTTACTTTACCTAAATTATGCAAGCATTTAGCTAGATAGCTAAATGCTTGCATAATTTAGGTAAAGTAAGCTTAAGATGAGCTGTCAACTGCATCGCATGAGGCCATCAATTCTCAATGGCCCCAATCCTCCAAAAAAATATAGATGTTTTTATACCTTTCAGCCTGTAAATATAGTACAAGTGCACAGTGCAAATACTATAATAATATCTTATACTGACTGTCTCGTTAGCCTAGTGGTCCTAAGCGTGAGAGGTCTACGATTCAATTCCCAGGTCGAGCAAAAAATATTGTTGGGTTTTTCTATGAAATTCTGAATAGCAGCTCGGAGTTCGTGCCCGGTTAATGGCAATAGGCTCGGCCCTTATTACATGGACGTAAACATACCGGCAAACTGTGGATGAGAACTGTGGATGGTTAGGCAGAGGTGTACTAATGTACATTAGTACACCTCTGCCTAACCCTTCGTAGACTACAGGCGTGATGTAGGTATGTACTAGGTAAACGGTACCTACAATCGTTTAGTTGCACCTTCTCACCGTATGTCGTCATTGATCTCATAGTAACGTAATACAGCTATACACTTCGAATTTCCAATTCACACAGCATAAACATTTTGATATGATAATAAAACACAAGAATATACGTGTTACATGCTCCGCCACAAAACGTGATGACGTTTTGAATGGCAATTTGTACCGTTTAAACTATGCGAACGCCTGAATACAACATTGTTACAAACTTTACAATACACCTTATGTGTGAGTAACAAAGTTTAAAATTGCATGTTTCGTTTACACCAATAAAATTGCACACTATGCCTACAATTTTGTGTTATGCTGTTGATATGTGGCTTACACAGTTGTGTTAAGGTATGTTTTTGTTTGTGTTTGGAGTTTTAAAGTTGTAAAGTCCGAAAATGCAGCGGCTAGGACAAAGTTGTGGTGTAGTGTAGATACAAACTTGCAGTTTGGTCGTAACTCCTCGTGTATATTGTTTGGATACATTCGTTTTATATAGTTACGATTCGAATGATGTATCCACATGCCTATAAATGCACAATTTTAGGGTCCTTACAAAATTGCAACCGTGGTCATTTGGGATTGTATGACTGGCGTCAGCGGATTGTATTGCTTTGGTGAAGGTGATGTGCTATATTGTTTACCTCGCTATATCCCGTGGTTTCAAATGCTTTAAGTTAAATCTTTGATCAACGCTCTGCCTTGCTAGATATTATAGTCTATGTAATGCAAAAAGATTAAAAAATAGTATATTATTATGTAGTAAGGCGCTTGACGTGGTCAGCTAGAACAAGTCATAAAGCAGTGGCTTATTCGACGGCATGTATTTAATTACATTGAGGCGAAAACATTACCGAGCTAGATATCGCTGAAGCCTTAATAAAATAAAAATAATACCAATCTATTTTGCTGTCCGATTGCAGGCCAAAGGCCTCTTCTCGAACGGAAAGGGGAACGACCATTGATCATCACGCTTGCATAAGGTGGATTAGAGATTACAGTCTTATATTCAAGAAGCCCTTATCCATATAGAAAAATATTTAGGTACCTAAAAACGTCATTCTTTTTGTTCTCCCCTAAAATACATTTTCTCGTACCAAATACATAATTTAAAAGATAAATTAGCCTAACAAAGTATCAAAATCACCTAGGCCAACGTTCCAAAGTCCTAATTGCAAAAAGATACCGTGGAGAATTTTTAAATATTCACAAAAGCGTCTGTAAACTGTTACTCTCTTTAGGTAATTTAAGGAGGGCAAGAAGGCTAGGCAAACTGAACATTTTACTAACCTTGCCAAGGGAAAAACGACCGTATTTCTTTGAAAAATAGCAGGATGAAGCAGATATTGGCGTAAATCAATGTTTCAGTTATCAGAGACGTTTGCCTCTTGGGTATTAATGATACGATGTATTTTGAATCGGAATGTGTTACGTAAATAAGATGAAGAATAAATTCAGTAGTAGCAAAGCTCTTTGTGAAGGAGTTCGTCCGGAGACGTACTGCCTCCATATCTATTTGTGCCGTAAAGCAGCGTTGCTGTGTTCAGGGTTTGAAGGGTATGGGCATTTACCAACCAATGGCATGGATGGTTTACACCATGGTGGTGTAAAGTATTATGTAAGTTCGTGTATGTACCTAACCTTTTCCTATATAAAAAACGTATCAATTGTTTTTTAGTGCAACTCCTATCGTGAAAGCCTGATAACCACCAGTCTTCCCAAGGAGAGGAAAAGAGTCAAAAGTTCTCATGTAATTGACGTTCAAAAGTGCCTATTAATGGTTTAATTCAAATAAATGATTTGGACTTTGACTTTAAAAGCCTCTTCCCATACTTTTCCTAACATTGTGGTCGATACAATCTTAGGAAAAGTCACATTTCTACTTACCCGCTATCAAACCCATGCATAAGAGGTGGACGTGTCAGTCACTGGGCCTTCAGTGATTTGTCCAAAATAAAATAATATTAACAACACATCTTCCGGGAAACTGTCCTTTTATAACCGCGAATTCAATTCAAATGAAATCTCTCATTGGAAAATATACATAAAGTGGTAAATACCCTCTATATGAGCCCACAAAATGCCGCAACACACTTGTAACACTTAAGGTCACGCCACGTGTGCTTATTGGCCAAATTGGGTGGATGACACCACTAAACAATTGACGTACTTTTCATGAGCTGTCAAAACGCGATCCCTCCATAGATTCTGTATGACAATACTAAACTATGACGTTACTTTTTTTGTCATATCCACTCACTAACCATTTATTGATTCCAAAGCAGATAAAAATCGAATTTTATAGTAAGTAATTTAAAAATTCATATGGTTTCAGGGCTAAAATTGTTTTTTTTTTGGGAAGTTGTGTCTTGGTTTTTTATTGTTTAATGGCGTCATTTACCCAATTACGAAGAGTATCATAATTGTTTATATTTTGTTAACACCTACCTACGTATGTGTCATATAAACGATTGCAGTAAATATTAGAAATACCTTTGCGAGTTGAAATGTGATCAATAAGTGCGCTATATTACATAACACATACCTCCCCCCCTTTACTCACATACTGCCCAACAACCTCCATACATCCTACTACTATTATAAAGGCGAAAGTTTGTATGTATGGATGGATGTTTGTTACTCTTTCACGCTTAAACGGCTGAATGGATCTGGATGAAATTTGGCACAAAGATAGATTATAGTCTGGAATAACACATAGGCTACTTTTTATCCCGGGAAAATGTACGGTACCCGTAGGATAACACATCAACTGTGACGCGGACGAAGTCGCGGGCAGAAGCTAGTCTTCTCATAAACCCTAAACCTTTTGTTGTGGTTCTAACCTTTTGTTTTATATATATTTTTTTAAGTCATTCTGGAACACAAAAATGTACCTTATTTTGACCTGTCCGTTGATAGCTACGCCACAGTTTTAGGCTTTTGTAGCTATTTATTTATTGAATCTTTATGCAACAAAAAAGTATAAAGACGGACTGTCCTAGGAATTCGGTAACAGTCAACCAAGGTGAAATAAATAACATGGCAAATTAAGGTTCTAGCGTAAAACAACAAAAGTATGGTTACCTCTACCTAAAGACATCTGCAATTCCAGTGCCCTTTGAGGGCCTTACAAATGCGTTGCATCCCAGAGACACAATTGGAAAGGCCCATGTACCTGTAATTTCACTGGCACCCATACACTCCAAACCGGGATACAGCAACGCTGCCTTGCGACAGAAATTGGTATGGTGGTAGTACAAGCTCCTTCACCAACAGCTCTACTACCACCTTGTCTCAAATTTGTAAAATAGTGCCCACTAAATTATTTCCAAAAAATAAAAATTGCCGTCGTGGCGTGACGTGTTCCAAGTGTGTTCTAGGCCTTTTATAGCCTGCCTTCTGGGAGTTCGTGTATTGGATTTGTTTCATATCGCTTCCTTACTTATGTATGAAAGTATATTCGGAGTGTTGGACCATTTCTGCGAACATTGTAAAGGTAGTCAAAAGCTTATTATTTTTAATAATGCTCGCAAACGGATTGTTTTACTTGGAAACAGAGTATGGAATTTCAGCAATTTGTTTTCTGTGTTTTTGTATTTTAGCGAAATATGTACGTATTTTAGGAAATAAGTTTTTTTTGGTAAGATATTAAATAGTAATGGTTGTTTTTTTTAGGTATATCAAACGCTAGGTTTTGCCTACGACTTCGCTTGCGTTCCCTCCTTAAGGAATCATGGTTTTTCTGGTTGATAGGAACGCCATGTCCCTTTTTGTATCCCTGAGAACAGTGTAAGCACAATTCCACGACGAACGCTTGAGTAATTAAAGCGTGAAAGCGTAGCAAACAAACAAATTCACTTTCGTATTTATAATATTAGTTAATAATATGGATATCACATAGGTTATTTTTTACTATTAGGTACTAAAACATGAAAAACTGAAAATAAGTTTAAATAATATCTACACGTTTTCAGAATAATTGAGGTTCTACAACCACGCACAATGCTTGCTGCTCGAACCTCCATACTCACATGCACACCCTCCCTTCTCACACAAATCCGAACTCCGAGCTGCTACTGAGAATTTCATAGAAAAACCCAATAACACTTTGCTCAACCAAGGAATCTAACGCAAGACTTCTCGCGTAGCAGTCGCGGAACGAGGCAACTGTTAAATAACTTCGTGCGAAAAAAAATCGTAGAATATTTTCTTTCTCCCTGAACAATTACGAAAACAACTCATCAACTCCTTATTCAGAAAACAAATTCTCCGAAAAACACTAGAAAAACACGCTCGTAAGCGGTGATCGACTTTACATTTCGCGTTCGACTCCGCTATAAACCATAACTTTATGTGATCTACGGGAGTTAGCGTTGGGGGGCGAACACCGAATTTTTATATGCCTCCTACACCCTGAATACTGATATGCGGAGCCTTTGGGATCATAATGCTTGCTTAAGTTATGATTTGAGGAATTATCGAGTGCTCCGGTATATGTTCTTGAATGTGACTTATGAAGGCTTACTTCTTACAAAACACCAGTTCTTACCTGCGTCTGTATTTCCGAAAGCATTCAACCCTCATCTCTTCAAAGTTAGAGTGAACAGGCTTCTTCTGGGTAAGCTCGCTCTATCGTAGGCTTTGTCTATGTCACCTCTGACCAAGACTAGAGTCAAAATAGCATAGAACATATAAAAAAAAAAGACTTGGTCTTTACTAGGTCCAGTAGCGCTGACACGTCAATCAGTCAGTCAAGTTCTCCTTTTATTTATGTACGTACTAGCTTCTGCCCACGGGTTCGTCCGCGTTTTTTCCTTTGGTTACTGCTCCGCGCCCGTGTGTCAAGGCGTGATGTTATAAAGCATATTCCTCATGAATCTGGCCGTCATATATTAAAATAATTATTATTTTAGAGAGTAGCGCGTTTAAACATACAAATTAATAAAAAACTCTTCAGCTTTTTTATTTTAGTATTTTAAGTATAGCCTTATTTCACCCACGTTAAGTTACGCCTTTGGAGACTTTACATAGCGTGATGTAATATAGCCTTTGTTACTCAGTGATAAGGTAGCTTTTTAACGGCAAAGGAATTTTTGAAATTCGTCCAGTAGTATAAACTACTAGACGAATTTCAAAAATTCCTTTATATGCCTATAAATTTCCTAAATTAAATTATTAATTTAATTATTATTAATTTAATTTTAATTTATTTAATTTTAATTTAATTTAATTTTTAATTTTTTTATTCCTTTACAAATATTTCCACTTTACAGTACACACAGCATAGAGTATTATAATACAGATGTGTACAAACTGCACTCGAACAATAAACCTGAGAACGTTTGAAGTATAGCGTTAATGCTAAGTGAATGAATACCGGAGTAGCAGATGACTGACAAGCACAACACACGTGTACCAGCGCTAATCCGCGCGCCGTCGCCATTGTCACACCAGATTAATGTTGCCACTATTGTCATCTATATCATACGTAGATAGGTAATTTCTGTACATTTTCAACATACTAACAGGTTCTGTGATCTGGAGGTATGTGTGAAATGTTTTAGACTGCGTGAATTTTCTTACGGAATCCAAATCCTTGTGACGATAAAATATTACAGCCAATAGTCTATAATATTAATATTCATATAAGATTTTTGTTTGTTACATAATAACGTAGTATTTTTTTTAAAGAATCTGGTCAGAAGTTTTGGAGCGTAATCAGGATTAAAAAATCGCGGAAATGTGTATTGCCGCTGACCGTATCTTCACATTAATCTTGTTTTACGCGTGTTTTTTTTTCACCTGCGTTACGTCTCTGATTACTCCGCCTCCGTGAGTCGTAGTAAGACGTTATTATAGCATATTTTAATTTGTCATGATTCTGGCCATCATACACTGAAAGAGATTTTTTAATCCAACTAGAACTTCCACATATTACCGCGTTTAAACAAACGAAAAGAAACTCTACAGCTTTTTATTTTCATTCACCTATTTATGTCATTGGCTGGCCAACAAGGCGACGGCCCACCTGAAGTTAAGTAGTCACCACTGCCTATAATATAGACATTTGCAATACATGAGGCCTTGCAGGCGCATTGCCATCCTAGAGACAAAAGTGAAATATTTATCTTAGTAATGTGACTTAGTTATCTATCTTCTTCTTCATTTCAATTTCAAAATTATTTCTTTATAGTACGTGACCACGTTATCGCTGCACCAGTAGCATTTTTTATATCCTCCAAGGTGCAGGTATTACCTATCTAAATCCAAAGAACCAACACAAACAGTCCACTAATGATCTAAATCCTTATTCAAAACAACTAGACACTTGTGTTAACACAGCACCATCTAGCCCCTTTCATTAGAAATAAGGATATGTGCGAACGACGCAGGAGTTAGATTAATGTTTGCGCTGCAGTGACTGGATGCTGGAGACGTCCCGTGCTGACGTCACGCGCTAAGCAGGATGGAAGATAACCTTAGGTAAGGCTGCCGGTGCATTGTGCGACTGGGTGTTGGTAGTTGCGATTTTTTGTCGCTTGTGGTAAAAGCTTGGCTCAGAGTTGGTTGGTTATATGAACTTAAATTTTTTATTAAGGAATGTTATTTTGTGATTTAACCTCGTGTTACCAACTAAATATAAGTTTTTTTTTGTAGTAAACGAGCCTTAGATAGTTCGTCATAATTATGGAAAAAATAGTTTTTAAATGAAACGCACACATTAAAGAGAAAACAAAATCATTTGACTTATGTGACCTAAAAAATTAGGTCGAATTTAATTAGTCATCTGCAAAGTAACTAATTAGGTAATATCTAGTCACAAACATTTAACTACGCTATACTGAACGAAGACTTCTATCAATATTTATTTTTATAGCCTCTGTTGTCGCACTGCAAGGACTAAAATGCCCGATCCATCTCTAACCACTCTCTTGATCTTTAGTCATGTCTTTCAGTTCATAAAAAAGGGTAACCAACAACTATTCTCTTCCCAATAACAAAACTAACACAATAATATGAAATCGCAACACCCGTCTAATTCCTAACGTGTTTGCACATCACAAGCACGACTCGAGACCTATCCAGTACAACGCATGACAAGTTTAATTATTTCAAGCGAATGTTCTCGAACGCTCTGATAATAGAACGCCTTGGAGACACTTTAAGGTATTCACTCGTTGTAGTGGAACGAGCTCGTTGATTAGTACTGCAGTAATTAGTTGAATAGGTAGTGCTAGACTGGCTGTTGCCTGTGACTTCGTTTGCGTGTTTTTTTCTTGTAATAAAATGTTGTGATTTATAAGGTGTTAAAAAAACAACTTTACCAATTTTGATGCTTGCTCAGTATCAAAAAACTAATATAATCCAAGGAAAAAAAATTGAGCTATGTTAATCTTATAATATGAAAAATGAAAATAACTCACAAAAAAAATTTTGGCTCATGCCTTACGAACTCTGTAATACTATAAACTCATATTAGTAGGATTAGTAATTCCGGAGATTAGCACGATCATAATAAAAGATCAAAAAAACTTCAGCTTTGAAATAAGACAGTATTTTTTCATTGGTAGTCATCACCTTTACAAAGTTGGGTAGCATTTATATTATAATCTCTAACACATATAGCTATACTAGCTTCTCGCCGTGACTTCTTCATCGATTTCGAATCTCGGTGTCAAATTTCATCTAGATCCCTTCTGGCGTGATTGAGTAACAAACATCAATCCATCCAAACTTTCGTATTTATCGTAGTAACATAACATAGCGTCACGCCTGAATTCCCGAAGGGGTAGGCAGGGGTGCACCAATGAACATCCACAGTTTGCCGGTATGTAATAGGGGGCGAGCTTATTGCCAATAACCGGGCTTAAATCCTAACTCCAAACTCCTACTGAGAATTTTATAGAAAAACCTAATAACATTTTGCATGCCCTGGAAATCGAACCCCAAACCTCTATCGTAGCATTCGCGCTCCGTGTCGACGGCGCGTCCGTGTTCCACGCGCGCCTCAAAGAGATGTCAGCAAATTGGATGGGGCCACTGAGGGCCGATGCCTGCCGGGGCTGCGGGTTGTTCGAAAGAGATACCGCGCCCCCGGAACGCAAAGGGCACATGAAGGAACATAGACGGGTTTTAGTCAGTAAAAGTCTGACACTCCCTCCCGCCCCGCCCAGGGCGGGGGAAGTTATTTGATGATTTCCCGTCTATAAAAAAAAAAAAAAAAAAAAAAAGACTGGCTGTTGCCTGTGACTTCGTTTGCGTGTTTTTTTCTTGTAATAAAATGTTGTGATCTATAAGGTGTTAAAAAAACAACTTTACCAATTTTGACGCTTGCTCAGTATCAAAAAACTAATATAGGTAATTCAAGGAAAAAAAATTGAGCTATATTAATCTTATAATATGAAAAATGAAAATAGCTCACAAAAAAAATTTTGGCACATGCCTTACGAACTCTGTAATACTATAAACTCATATTAGTAGGATTAGTAATTCCGGAGATTAGCACGATCATAATAAAAGATCAAAAAAACTTCAGCTTTGAAATAAGACAGTATTTTTTCATTGGTAGTCATCACCTTTACAAAGTTGGGTAGCATTTATATTATAATCCCTAACACATATAGCTATACTAGCTTCTCGCCGTGACTTCTTCATCGATTTCGAATCTCGGTGTCAAATTTCATCTAGATCCCTTCTGGCGTGATTGAGTAACAAACATCAATCCATCCAAACTTTCGTATTTATCGTAGTAACATAACATAGCGTCACGCCTGAATTCCCGAAGGGGTAGCCAGAGGTGCACCAATGAACATCCCCAGTTTGCCGGTATGTAATAGGGGGCGAGCTTATTGCCATTAACCGGGCTTAAATCCTAACTCCAAACTCCTACTGAGAATTTTATAGAAAAACCTAATAACATTTTGCATGCCCTGGAAATCGAACCCCAAACCTCTATAGTAGCATTCGCGCTTAGGACCACTAGGATAACCAGGCAGTTAGTCCGTAAGGTAAAACAAAATAAAAACTTTAAAAAAACTTTCAACATCTCCACTCATAGTGGAATAGCACCCTAACACCAGTTGTACGTTGTTTCACATGTACCCAGCTTACGCCCAGATAACAGAGATTTATTACTAAAGTATAACATTTCTAGTCTAATTACATTGTTCCGATGAATTGTCTCATTTTAGACTGCCTTTTGTCATTCGAGGAGACTTATATGTTGACGTCACTTACATAACAGCAATGCTATTCAGTAAAAATTTGGCTTTGTGAAATTAGGTGAAGTGAGCTTGAGGCGAGATGTCAAGTCCTAATGACTTGAATTTGCTTAGGATCTTCAACAAAAAATATACACAAATCATGACATACAAATTTAATGACAGTCAATAAAAGGCACTGTTGGTTATTCAGGTATGTCGGTATACTTCTTCTCTTATAGAAGACCGCCATGCACAATAAAGTTAACAACTAGCTATCATAAACGGTATTACTAATTAATATTAAAAATCTAGGCTGCTAAGCCTAAATATACCGGCGAACTGTGGGTGTACCTACATTGGTACACCTCTGCCTGACCCTTCGGGGAATACAGGCGTGATGGTATATATTTGATGGTACTAGGCTGCTGCGCAACAGAACCTTATACGACCCTTACATATTTACTCCTTCTGCTTTATCCATATTCAGAATAGATTCACAGTCAAGCGAACGAAGCCGAGGGTACAGCTAATCCTGAATGATTAAGCTAAGCCGATTTTATTCGCCTAATGACTTCCAAGATGAAAGTAAGTTCAAACGTTACACGAAATTAAGTTCGAACCCAAATCAACGACCTTGACAAACTCATTAACCCTTTAAGATACGGCGTGACAACAATTTACAAATCAAAATATATTATCTACATATACGTGTAGGACATTGTTAACCCTTTAATGCCGGGTCGGATTCTATTACGGCCGGGCCTCGGGGGCCGTTGTGGCGAACCACTATTTTTGGCTGGGATAGGCTTTATTAAGGCCTTTCCTAATAAAGAGAATTTATTCTTAGCTAGTACACACGAATATTCGGTGCGTTTTTTTGACAATTCTATGGCAGAATGGTGTGTTTTGTTTTGGACGCAGGTGGGTAAGGGAAAAGGAATAGACAATTGTAGACCCGATGCGGATAGCGTAATAATGCTTATAGCTACTGAGCCTTTTCGACCGGAGACTATAACTGGGTAATTGAAAAAGTAAGATGATTATGGCCCTGACTGGACTTGACAGGGTTAAGGAAAATATTTCGTGTCAAAAAAAAGGAAAGAAAGCAGGTATAACATGAGTGTTCATGCGGATTATTTTAAGTGCCTTTTAAGTAAATAAGTGTTATTTGTATTTATTCCACCAGCTAAAATAATTTTTCATTTCACACATATTTTTTAACAAACCTACGTGTACTTAATATAGGTACATTTGTCTTAAATCTACCAAAAAAAAAAAACAAATAAAGAAGTTTTTATAATAATGCAAAAGTAACTATGCCTGTCTGTTACCCTATACGAAAAAATCACTGAACCGATTTTGATGAAATTTAGAACGGAGTAAGTTTAAACCCCAAGAAAGGTCATAAGCTACTTTTTATTTCGCGACTTCGTCTACGTCCGCGATTACCGACATTTACACGGACGGTTTCACGAGCAAAAGCTAGTTTAAAGTTACGGAAGAAGGCTAATATTAAATCTAATGGCAACATTTTCTATATATTTAGCCTCATATAGGTAGTTGGCATTAAGTTTAGATATAAAGCAGCGTGCACGACGTGCAGTCGAGCAGGATTATGTGATGTCCGGCCGTGACGTTCTGGAACATACAGGCTGTTTCATAAAACAGTAATTAAAAAAGAAAGTTAAAAAATAGAATAGAATAGATTATTTTCATTTTTTTATTTTATTAATTTACACACTAAATACACTTTATAAATTTATCTTGTACTGAGAAAAACTATAATTTAAGACTGAGATGACACTCAGGTTCATGGATGCAGCATGACTCCAATAAAGCAAATTTTTTTTTTAATAATTTGCCGTTCTCGTTAAAGCTTTAAATCGAGAGTGTTAAAAAGATTACAAACCCTAGATACAGAAGGTGACAGTTCGCGGGCGGCGCCAGCGTCACGGTAATATAATAATACAGTAGTGTAACTCGGCCGCATGATAGAAATAAATGCCTACAGCCGCGCGGTACGTAAACATGCGGTAGGGGTACCCGTCTCCAGCATTTTAATTACATTTGCCTACTTTCTGTTTCTATTTAGTTTTGTGATTGTAAATATCCTTTTTATATAAATAAATGAAATACTTTGTATATTGAATAGGAAGTGTTCAATAAAAATGCGTGTTGTTTTTTGATTGGTAGATTTAATTAAAAAAACATGTTTTTGTTTGAAAAACAAATCGGGCTTATAAATTTGTGACCGAAAAATATTTGCGCCTCGACTGAGTCGTACGAAATGCTTTATTGTTAAATTTTAAAGTATAATTTAAAACAAACTTATGTCTGGATGCGTTATTGATGAATTCATACAACCAAAAACAGCACAATATTTCCTACTCGTCATATTAAGTGATTTTTAGAGAAAAAATCGCGCGGTTATTGTTAAAAAAACCACACACCGTCCGTTCGACACTGTGGTTCAGCCGTGACTGTTTGCACCCGGCGCGCACCCCAGAGCGAGGCGCGTAGGTATAGCTCGCGTTTCGTCCATTTGTATGAAGTTGGAGTACTGTATTATTATATTACCGTGCCAGCGTGGTGGCTGCTAACGGTTCAATTCTTCGAGATGACGGCAGGTGGTTGCTATGTCTGAGCGATATCGCTGAGATGAGATTGCGACTAGATTTTAATCGTTTTTACTAGTACAATTTTATTGGTCTTCTGATTAAGTCAAAATCGAAGCATTTATTTTAATCAAACTTTTTACAGACACTTTTGAATTGTCAAGGAGTCGGTACATCATCATCTGCTTAACCTTTTCCCATCTATGTTGGGGTCGGTTAACAGTCTAACCGGAAGCAGGTGTTTTACATAAAGCGACTGCCTATCTGACCTCCACAACCCAGTAACTGGGCAACTTTTGGATAGACTGGTTGTCAAAGAGTCGGTCAATTTGTGAAATAGTTGAAGCTAAAAAGTAGCATCCTATACAAGACGTTTTCAGCCAGTTTTATATTTCAGCAGGACATAAAGACCCTGTTATTCATACTCGGCATATCCGGCGACGCTAGTTCCCTCGTTTCCGTGTGACGTGTCGCACCCCTAATGTGCCCCAATGCGCCCCACTCGGCCCCACTGGGCCCCGCAACTGTCCCATGCATTTTAACGCGTTTTGACGAATAGTTTTTATTTTTCAAGCAAAAGTTTTACGTTTTTATCGTTCTTATTTTATGACCTTTATGACCTGGATTGTTAATAGGATGCGGTATTAAAATTAAGTAGGTATGTAAGTAATATAATGTAATTTATTGAGGTTTTAGTAATTATGTTTGAATGGAATTAAAAGAAAATAAAAACGACTGATCAAGGACGGCAGAAACAGAAATAAGCTTTCTTTTTTTATGCCTTTGGATGGCCAACAAGCCCACGACTAACCCAGCTGCCTATAGATATCTGTATTACCAGAGGCCTTGAAAATGCGATGCAATCCCAAAGACAAACTTGAAATATCTCATGAGCTTGTAATTGCACCCGACTTATACCCTTCAAAATGAAAATGATGATGCGGCAAAAACAGGTATGGTGGTAGTACTTCCCCAGACGAGCTCTTTTACAAAGATTACCTACTAACTAGCTTTTGATGACAATGCCACTTTTTCTAATTACTACTTTCTAAATTTATCCTGGACATCATTGACATTGGGAGCCATGTCAGAGGCCTTTGAGACAGTATAGAAACTCTGAGACTAGGGTGTGTGGGGTCGTTAGACCTTACTGCCTACACGATAAAGAAAGAAAAGAACTAGCTTTTTGAATTGACTAATCCATAATAAATTGCTTATAAACAGATCATTACGCCTTAAGCAATTTGTGTTTGGTTTCAATCGGGCAATAGGAAAGACATGTCTGAATTGCCAAATCCTTTATTTCCCTCATAACAAAAAGATTACTTTTAAGGAAAACATTGTAGATATCAGTGGAGCAAGCCACATTTATACAAAGTTGTAAGAAACCAAATAAACAAAGTTCCCTTTTCTTATTAATATTTTCTATTTGTTTTATTTACTAACTTCGTGAATCAACAGACTTTGTTTTGTAAAAATATGAATGTATGAACCGATGCACTTTAGCAACAAAAACCGTTTTGTTGTTTGTCTTAACTCATCTCCGGTATTTAGGTCGAAAATTAATGCAAAATTAATGTAAGAAATTGACAAATACGCAATACTCAATATCTTTATTGCTTTTCCGTATGTATTCTTAGGTGGTAAATAAACTATATGTATAATTGAGATCAATATGGACCCTGTAGGGCACAGCAACATAGGGTTACGAGAGAGGAGGCCTTGTTTTAAAAGATAATTAAGTAGTACATAGAAATAGGTAATAACTTAAGAACAATCAAAATTAAAATAAATACAAAATGTGCGTTAGCTGCTGTGACTTATCATCATCATCATATCAACCGATCAACGTCTAATTCTGGACATAGACCGCCCCTAAAGATTGCCACAATGACCGGTCCTACGCTGCTCGCATCTAGCAATTTTTTTTATTGTTGTCTATTCAGTGAACCAATTACACAAGCTTACATAAAACGCATGAAACCGGGGCTTCAAAAGGAAGTTAGCTCAGTTCTTTGACCCCAAAACATTTCCTTATTTTCTTCTCCACCAATGAAATTTAATCTCCATAACAAGAAAAGATAAAATCGTATCTTTTCACCCTCATATCGAAGCGAGGAAGTAAAAGATATTGTCATCGTGGGATAAGAGCTAGTCCCCTAATGTTCACGTTATCGCGACGTCTTTGTTCTTAATCTGCTAATGCTATTAGGTCAGATTGACTGGCCGTTAGTCGCTGTTAATTGTTTAATTACAATTATTAGGGTCACAAGTAGGATTGAGAATGTATTGATAAAATTATTATTGGTTATTTTATGAGTTGGTGTTTTGAAAAAAGTATACACACCATTACGCATGTATTCCTCATAGGGTTAGGCAGGGGTGGACCAACATACACCCAGTTCGCCGGTATTTTTAGGTCCCATGTAACACGGGGCGACTTTATTGCCATTAACCGGGCACAAATCCTAACGCCGAGCTGCTCCTGAGAAAAATCCACTTTGCTCGACCTGGGAATCGAGCCCAAGACCTCTAAGCATAGCAGTCGCGCTTAGGACTACTAACAAGACTCAAAAAAGTTTGTCTAAAACCATCGACTCGAAAAGAAAAAGAAAAGTAGCTCTTAATATTGCTGTAACCAGTCCTTGAAGTATCAGTAACGGTTTTATAACCAAAATAGAGAGCAATTCAATTGTTTATAATATCTCCCGTCAAATAAAGTGCAGGACTAATCTTTCAGACTGCCAATAAGGATCAAAAACACAACAATTCTAGTGTCTATTCAACTTCTTCCATCCAAAAATGAGCCTTAGAGACCAATTTATGTTCCATCACATTTAAAATTCACTCCAATCAGATAATGGTAGCAAAACGTCTATAGCCGAACTCAGGTAACAATAAAACTCGCCCGGTCACTCCACCCTTTGCAGTTTTGATGACTTTACGGTACTAAAGGCTCGATTTGCTTCAAATTTAGTCAGAAACTCGTTGCCGAGTTTCAATATTACCGTTTCTTTATTAAATTGTATGGGGCATTCATTGGAATATTGTTACATTTTGCATTTTAGTACAGAATCGTAAGGAATTTGCAGAATGTAGCCGTCTTTTGTTCAATTTTGCTTCTTTGTTCTGATAAATTAATGATTTATTTACTTTCATATTGTTTGGTTGCCACCACAAAAGTCTTTGAGTTTTTTTTTTTATTTGTACATATATACGACTATTCTATTGTTTTTCAGTTTCATTTTATACAAGCACAACTTCCATATATTTATTTGAAAAGACTCTTCAAATTCAATAAATATTATGTGCGTAAAATAGGTGTGGGGACTAGGATCATGTAGTAGGAGGGTAATATTCTAATAGTTTTTAGGAACGATGTCATTTTAATTTCGGTCTAAATTTACCAAAAATGTCTGTAATATACTTACAAGTCGCTAAGATGTGATTATGACTAGATTTGGAAGTTTTTTAATAGTAGAATTGGCAACCTGTTTCTAGGCAAAATAGGTAGGTACAATGACTAACATTTCTTCTTGCTTACCGGTTTTGCTTCATATAGCAAAATGTTAACCAACATACATTTCGGTACGAAATAATAAAAAGAAAAACAAAGTTCCAAATAAGCCTATTTATCGAGAGTTGAGAGTTGTAAAAGTCGACTTAAGGAGACCGTATTATAGGGTGAAAGTGGGCAAAAGTCAATGGAGCGACAACCTATCAATTATAATGATATCTATGTAGGGTACTTAGCAATATCTTTCGCGTCAACTCGCTATAGGCCCTGGGTTGCGGAATTTGCTAGGAAGTCACCGCGGCCCTATAGTGCAAAGGTTATTAGGAAGAACACGGATGGGTTTTAGTCAGTAAGAGTCTGACACTCCCGCCCGCATCATTCAGGGCGCAAGAAGTTATTTGATGATTTCTCATACTTAAAACAAGGCCTCCCTCATATATTTCCAATGGGACTGGTTCAAAGCGGCCTCAAGTCAAATCAGATCATCCGTGCACCTTGTGGGTGGGCGTCTTACTCTATGGTGGAGGCCTGTGTCCAGCAGTTGACATCCTGCAGCTGATATGATGATGATGAAAAAAAAAGGGTCGTTATAGACTAAGGTTCTAGTGCTGGGAGACCTACGTCATTTGAGTATGACTGAAAAGGATTTGAAAAGGACAGTCGGGGGCGTGGATCATGCAGCAAAATGTATACCGGGCTCCCAACTCATGGTGTTAGAAGGAACCGTGGCGTTTTAGTCGGTAAAAGTTCGGCATAACTCTTTTTTTCTAGAAGGGTTTTCATAAGGATCATCCCACGAAAAAAATAAACAAAAAAATATGGCGTAAAAAGGGTATGCTAAAGGTATTCAATGCTAGGCCTTGTTCCAAGAATCAGGGTTAGGGAGTAAGGTACCTTTTGACCTTACTTACTAACGTTCAAGTAGGCTTTACGAAAAAGCGGAGGAGTACGAAAAAACAAATAATAAATTTCCACGAATTCTATTTCTGCAAACAGATCATATTCAACTTCAAACTATAATTGTATTCAATAAAAATTACAAACGGTCTAGTCGGTATAGTCTCATATTTTCCAATACAATTAAATTTTGGGTCAAACATAGTATATAAAAAATGTTTTATTTATTTATTTAATTATTTAAATTCTAATATCTGCCATCGATACGCTAAGAAGAATACAAGGAATATTTTTTTTAAGGGCACGTGTTTAGCACGATATGATATGGGTAGACTTTTTATTTCTTACTTCTCTGCTGTTCTTTTCTGACTAGTTTCGTTGAAAATCAAAGACAGTTGAATGGTTTCTCCGGGACTTGTCAAGCTCCATTGCGTGGGTTCTTTGCTGGTGGTCGTCGCTGTTTATTATGGCTTTCAGTAGTTGCAGTGGAAAGTGGAAAATGGTGTGGTGAGCTTTTCTCTTAAAAAAAAAAGATTCTTAAAGTATTTGGATAGATGAGTGGTAAAAAAAGAATCCTACTTAATTCTGCTTGTATTTATATTATAAATGCGAAAGTTTTAGAGGATGAATAGATGGATGGATGTTTGTTACTCTTTTACGCTTAAACGGCTGAACGGATGTCGATGAAATTTGGCAATGAGATGGATTGTATTCTGGAAGAACACATAGAATACTTTTTATCTCAGAAAAATGTACGGTTCCCGTGGAATAATATATCAAAGACGCGGAGAAAGTTGCGGACAGAAGCTAGTCTATACAAATTTTATAAAGATAGAGAGGTAAAGTTTGTGAGGTTTTAGGTAGGGGGTAATCTCTGGATCTACTAAACTGATTTGAAGATTCTTTTACGCGTATAAAGTCACGTTATCTGTTAGTGTCACAGGCTATATAACATCACGCTACGACCCACGGGAGCGGGGCAACAACCAAAGACGTAACTTAAGACGGGCGGAAGCTAGTGCAACAATAAAGAAACAACGAACACATCACATATTATCTATATTATTTACCGCTCAAATACTCGTACATATGTATTATATCACATAGTCACGGATACCGCACGAGACGGCAGGGGGAAGTCGAAAGTAAAACAATTTAGGGATGCCATGTCACAACATATGGTGCGATTCATCCTCGCGGTATACCTACCCTATAATATTAGAAGAGATTTTGTGTTTATTGAGCAGGTGATGCCGTCGTCTGTAGCGAAAGATTGAGGTTAAAATAATTGTTACTTTGATGCTTGTTTTCGCAAATACTAAGCGATGTACCTAAAATGTGATTCCTGAATAATTGCAGTTAGATATTTAACGACGAGAGTTCAAAATCTAGTTAAATAGGCGATGGCATACTTAATAGGCTATTTATGGGTTAAGTGAATGTGAAGCATAGGAAAAACTGATGCTTTTTTTTTGGATTCCTTGCACACTGGCCCACGCTGTTCCCGCTTTTGCTCATTCGTCCTTCTGTCTATCCCTCTGCTGCAGAACTGTGACTTTTGAACGGTAGTAGGCAGGCACTTTAAACTTTTAGTGCTTGTATTACTATGGCCGCTATCACAACAAATAAAAAACAAAATAATTCACTAGTGCGATGTTTAAAAAGAAAACGAAAATTATAATCAAAATGTATTAAAACCAAAATATGTCATTAAGATGCCAAATATAAAAGAAAAATAGAAAACCGTTCAAAATCTAGACACAAAAAGCCATCTCAATGTCCCAAAACTATTTAATCATGTAGAATGAGAACAATTCTGATTCTAGCGTGAATACTACAGGCTATCAATGATAGCTTCAGGATTCCTACCACAAAGGTACCACTTGCAAATACCACGGTGTGAGGTATGTATCGAATTAAAGAGGAGTGCCGTATCAGAGCGCTAGTCACCCGCACTGATGTCCTCAATCGTACTCAGTGAGCCAATCCATACCGTTCGAGTGTTGCCAGTTGCGAATACGGTGCTGTTGTGTGCTTACAAGTTATAAGAGGCATCGATTTTTAAAAAAGGAACCTTTCGTTTACCAGAGAATTACAAAAAATAGTTTTCGAATTAAAAACTATCTGAAAAGTACGGCTACTAAAATGTTGACGTTTAACACCCGCCATTTTAAATTTCGTTTGACGTCATGTGACATTTATTTTCAATTGTTTTTTTTTATTGCTTTATTAGCTTCTATTGTAGGATTGATGATGCTTACTAGGTAAACATTAATGAACATGATTACGAGTATATACACTAGTTTTTGTCAGAGATTTCATCCGCGAGAAATTCAAAGTCAATCTCGTTTTTTGCTGCCCTCTTATCTATAAACTACCTACTTCATACGTAAAGTAGTTTTTAATTTATATGATACATGTACCTACACAATCTAGAGATAATGTAAGAACATGTATCCCCGGTTTCTCGAAAGAAAATTTTATGTGTCAAATAGTAAAGCGTGTCACTCAACCAATCACATTTCTTACGCGCTTTTGACAATTTACGTCATATAAATTTTTCTTCCAAAATACCGGTACCTACTAAAGATTATATACCGTTTCTTCATCACCTTAAAAGACACAGAATTAAATCGAAATAAATTCAAAGCGTCATTAGATCTGTGGGTACTTAAATAAATTCAAATGACTACCACATTACCATTCCAATTGCCAATTTAAGAGCTAAGGGAGCGTCTCCGTATGCAAACGAAACCATAAGCCGCTTATGCGACACACAAGAGTGTCTTGCTCAGCTGTAATCGGTATTATGGTTTCCCTTCAAACGTGAAGTCGGTACTTAGTCGCCACTTTCTTTGTTACGAACGGACGTCTATTAATGACAGGAATAAATGGAAAAAGAAAAATAATATCTGCGTTTTGTTGGTTGTGTTGCTAAGTGAAGGTTGAATCGCTTATTTCGATTAGACCATTGAAAGGCACTTTTGAACGTCATTTACAAGAATAAAATAAAAAACAATTATTTTCAAAGATTAGCCGAAACAAGCAGACAGACGGACAAACATAATTTTTTTTGTAGGTACCGTGTAGACTTTAATGTTTATTTTGAAAAATCTATTATTTTGACATGACAGACACTTAAATTTTATTTATTTGTATAGAGTATGGATCCAATATCTACGTAACACGTAATTATGAATGTAATAAAAAGATCAAATTTAAAAATGGTCCTTTTTGATTTTTGGTCCTAAGTTCCAAACATTCCAAAGCGTCTTTTAACTTTCCCTCATAAGCATTTATTACACTCCTCCTACCACTTTTATTTCATTCCTCGACATTTCATACACAATCCGCTGTATCCCACCACTTGTACGTATAAATTGTGTGCCAACGATGCACCGTAGCTAAATCGTCGTGCATTTGTCCAAGTAACACCTCTATTTATTTTAGAAAACGCTACCGGAGCCCTGATCAAAATAGAGATGTTACTGCTTGACATCGTAATGTGGTGCAATGTATCGTGTCCTTCTTCCTATTGCAGTAAATAGCTCCTAAAGACGTCAGTGAGGGGACCCCGCCTGGGGCTCTATTGGGGTCGTTCCTTATTGAGGTTTATGTGGGAGACAGTTCGGTGGAAAAGTTCACTCATTTGTACGTTGACTGTAGCACGTGTAATCCTGTATACAGATATTGAAAAATATTTATTTTAAAGGAGAAATTATGTAGTTTACGCTGCAACGATGATATACCTGCCAAGTTTCAAGTATCAAGACGTCATTTCAACCTTTCATAATGATAAATGCACGGTTGGCGCCGTGACTAAACGATTGACTGCTGGGTCTCGAGTTCAATTCCCGCACGGATCAAATATTTTATGGACTACAGATAGTTGTTTTGCCTCTGGCTGTTTGTGTATGTGAAATAATATGTTTGTAAACGTACCCACTGAATAAAATCCTAGTGCGAGGCACTATTTATATAAGGAAAATAAAAAAAATATCAGCCTATTACTGTCCCGTTGCAAGGCAAAGGCTTCTTCTCATACAGAGAAGGCACGACAATTGATCATTGATTGGTGATCCACCACGCTTGCTCAAGGATTCACGACTTCAGACTTCTATTAAATTTTCTCAAGTTGTTTTCCTTCACCGATGTGTACCTACTTTAAAAAAAACCTACTAAAACGCGTAATTGACAACAACAATACATAAATAAACTACGAACAACCAACCACTGCCAACTCATAAGCTCTTCAAACTTTGCCAAACATCACTGGACAAAATAAAATTATATTTACTAAAACAAAAAGTATGATAGACTGCCCTCTCTAATAATGTTTGTGGTTCGGAGGACCAAACAAATTGACTAGCAGAACCTGCCGGCCATTGTTTTGTACAACAATAGACCGAACATGAATAGGCGTTGATTGTCGCGATGCGAAGCAAATTAAATTTTGTTTTGGACATCGGAAAAGGATGTCTGGATGTGCTATTGCTAATATATCGGATGTGTATTTTTTTTTAAAAGAGGAACTTGTCTTTGTGTAGGAAATATCTCATTGGAAATCGATACATTTTTTTGGTTGCATCAGAATTCATGGTATAGTCGTGATAGCCCAGTAGGTAATGAACTCCATACTGGGCAGGTACCAATATGACTTATATCTCTTAAACTTGTAAGTTTATCCTGGACATGCTGACATCGGTGAAGGTAAACATTGTGAAGAAAACTGCATTTTTATAAGTTTAAAATCGACAATCCGTACAAGTTGTTCGTATTGTTGAGTAATTTAACCCTCTGAAAAATAGTCAGATTGTTTATAAATCACTATTATTATAACTGTTCAAAAAACTTTGTGTATAAACGTTCGTATTTATTTAGTAAAAAGCTGTTCTTTTAACATTAGTCAAAAGTCAAAGCATTATTTTATTTCAATCAGAACATTATGGACACTTCTGAATTGTCAAGAAGTTACAGTTTAAAGTTGAAGCTAGTTTTATGCATTACAAACAGACACTAGAATTGTATTTAATTGTAGTCTATAGAATAGATTTATTAGTAACAACTTTCCAAGAAACAATAAAATGGTTCTAATTCAAATCTTAGTCTGATAAATCTAATCTCAAATCATGCGAATGAAATGCAACCACAAATTCCAAACAGAATCAAATTGGAAATAATTGCGTTACTCTCCAGAGCCGGTCTCAATCGGTTGGATCAACGCCGGAGCGATTTGAATAACTCGTCGTCATCCAGGTATGAATGTTACATGACAGCCAACATCCAATCTGAACAATGTTTGTGCTATTTTATCATTTTGATTTGTTACAGGCGTTTGCGTTGAATTGTTATACGCATTGTGAAGTTAGTTTGAGCTGATTAAATATATTATTCTCTTATTTCTTTCTTTATATACTACAGTATTATAAGGGATGTCAATAAACACTTCATAGCCGATAAATAAGCGTACTGCCCATTAAATTAAGTCAGATTGAGAAAAAATATTGCTATGACTGTTATTTTTGGTGAGAAAATTCACTGTTTTGTGGGAACGCGCCACGAAACGCACACTGCTTTTTGGTATATGTAACAGCACAGGGGTCCTGGGGCAATTTAATGTTTACTTGCAACATATTAAAAACTTGCTTTACAGTTTACGGTCTAGCGCAAAATAAATATCACCATGTTGGAAAGCGTCGGGAGCCGCGAGACGACTCCCGGCCAACGTAGGCGCGGGTCTGTGGGCGGTGAGCAATGGGTAGCTCACCGTCCGTACGTTCACTGAATAACGACAGACCGTGTCGACGGCGCGTTCGTGTTCCACGCGCGCCTCAAAGAGATGTCAGCAAACTTGGATGGGGCCACTGAGGGCCGATGCCTGCCGGGGCTGCGGGTTGTTCGAAAGAGATACCGCGCCCCCGGAACGCAAAGGGCACATGAAGGAACATAGACGGGTTTTAGTCAGTAAAAGTCTGACACTCCCTCCCGCCCCGCCCAGGGCGGGGGAAGTCATTTGACGATTTCCCGTCTATAAAAAAAAAAACCATGTTGGAAAGAACATGTAACTCTCGACTTTAAAATGTGTGTTTTTACACTCTGTATGCCTTAAAGCCTAAATTAAATCCACTGTTCATCTTTTATGTAGTACCTATTAGTAGAAAAAGAACACCTATTTTTACATTTTAATGCAAAATAATTTTAACTCATCACCAAATTATTTGGTCCTATAACCCGCATTTTCCTTGCCTAAGCTTTTAGCACTAACTGTATTTACTGTATTTACTCTAAACACCTGCGACAGATAGATCTGAGCATTTATCCGATATTAAGGTAACGACACCAATTCTCGGCACGTCTGCAAGGTGCTGGTTGATGTGTCATTAGTTTACCATGTCAAAGACGGACATTCAGTTGAGAATACCATAGATTAAGTTCGGAAATGTCTGGAGAAGCGTTAACGGTATAATTGAAGGTAGAGAGGGTGAATGGGTGATGTACCTTAAATTATAGGTACAGTTGCAGTGTCAAGTTTGTATGGTTCAGGTTGGGATTTTTTTACTGATAGTATTTTTTTTACGAGTCACTTTGGATAAAAGCAATGGCAATGTGATTTACACTGATGTCTTTTTTAGTGGTTTTAGTTTTATAAAAGTAAGTGAGCTGTTTTACTCTTATTAACACTCTAGCTGTGCCCGCAGCTTCGCTCATTTGGATCTACGTAAGTGTAACTATATTAACACATAGTATATTAGTACATATTATTTATTACTAGACGGAGCACGCCGCCGCGCCGGCCGCTTTAACAACAAATTATAAGAATACAATAAAGTACATTTTTTTGTATGTAGATTTAAATATTGTACGCTATTACGGAATCTGACGTGTCCGAACCCTATTTTTTATACTTCGAATTCGTCCTCTAGTAAATATTGTTCATAATATTCACAACTATTTCCAGCCTGTACAAACTCTTCCTCAATAACAAGAGCAGGCTACAGTAATCTGATCCAAGAACGTTCTGTACCCTATTGTGTGTGTGTGCAGCGTGGAGCGTTATGATATCCAGTTGCAGGATGCCAAGCGACGGATCCAATCGATTGTGGCCTCACATTGTTTCGCCTTGCGAGTGTTCCGAGTCTAAATGTTCCGACAACATGTTATGGATCGGATTAAGAGCTGGATGTGGTAAGAAGATTATGGGAGTGTGACTGATATTTGGGGAACGACAAAATCAGTGTTGGTTTGTAGCAGGACGATGTTGATTTATCGTTTCGTTGATTTTATCAAAGGTTATTTTTATTGGAAGGTAAAAGGTATCGTGTTGCTCAGTAAGTGGGTTTTGCAGGTCAGATGGGCAGTCGCTCCATGTAATACTCTAATATTCAGCTGCATCCAGTTAGACTAGAAGCCAACCCCAACATAGTTGGGAAAACGCTAAGCAGATGATGATGTTTATTGAGGAGCTAAAGTAGGTTTTAACACCGGCGCAGTGAAGACTACGATTGAGGATCGTCCTCCGGTAGACTGATGAGCTGTTGAAAGCAGTGATGTGTTCAGCACAGAATGGGTCATCTTTAGGGGAGGCCTATGTCCAGCAGCGGATGACGAGGACGACGGAGCCATTCATCTGAAATGATGATAATGAAGCGAGAAATGGATTAGATGGGCGAAAATTAAATTGTGTGCAAATAATAAATACTCTATTTTAGCAGCGATATAGTTCAATGTTGTACGATAACGTATTTCAATTCACGTCTCGTCAATCTTTGGTGTGAAAGGTGAAATGCCGGTGGCGAGGCGTAACATTGCGGGCTGGCATCAAGAGAGATTTTTCACAAAAAACTAAAAGCCGTTTTAAAGTAATCATTCTTGTTCAATGTTACTTAGTTTGATGCAGCCAGTATGTGTAGTTAATAACTACGTGATATGTTTTTTTACATCCCATTTATATCGCGGACATAAAACCATCTTCTAACTACTTCTTTTGTTTAATTTTTTTGTAAACTATTCTCAGACTAATCTTTTTCTTAGTGTATTAATAGCAAATAAGAGATTGGTAATAAAATAAAATAGTTTTTTTTTTGGCCCAAAATTCAGTCTCGGCATCCCTATACGCAGCCGCGCTTATATTAATAAAATATAATTATTCAAGAACTAAAGCTAATACTAACTTCATCAATAATATTACATCGGGCTACTTACACGGTCTGAAGGAGACAACTCAATTTACCAATTACGAGGTGGGGGGAGCGCCCCAAGGCACCGTCATTGGCCCCACTAACGACGTTATGTAAGGAAGAATTGCGTCGCGACTGTCAATATTTGGTGTTGCTACCCTAACTAACTATACAACGTTATTTTTTTCTATAGAGACAAGATACCCTAAAAATATTTCAATTAAAATGTAATACTATGGCGGTAACCACCAGTTGTAATTTATGATGGTGTGTAATAAATAAATTATAGTATACTAGCTTCTGCCAGCGGCTTCGTCCGCGTCAAAGTTAATATATTATCCTATAGGAACCGTTGATGAATTAAGTTATTTATATAATTGCATTGGGTTAATTTTTATTTTGTTTTTTAAAGTATCAAATTTTGTTCTTTTGTTTTTATTTGCACCTACCGTGTTATCTCTTCACCACCTTTGGTTGACTGGTAGAGAATGCCTAAGGCATTAAGTCCGCCTTTGTACTTTTTGTTGCATAAAGTTTAAATAAATAAATAAATAAATAAATAAACCGTTAATTAACTTATCGAGATAAAAATTGGCCTAAGTACAACAAACTATAATCTACCTCTGTGCCAAATTTCTTTCAGATCCGTTCAACCTTTTAAGCGTGAAAAAATAATAAACTTCCATCCATCCGCACAAACTTTCACGTTTATAATTATTATTAGTAGGATATTACAAATACAAGCACTACATTTCTATAGATAATTGAAATTTCTGGAAAAGCTCAATCCATCGTCGACTTTGTCACCTCTGATCTAGGCTAGAGATAAGAGCATACCGATATTAAATTAAAAAAAAAAAAAACATTAACTTCATAGTGCAAATTTGCCCTTTAGACATGGACGAAAAATACTAAACTACCAATATTTTTCCTGGAATAAGCTTTATAATAGACATAAAAATATGTCAACAGATTTCAAGTCGGTTTCTTAAAATAATTTCGGGATTACTTTTTTTAAGAAAGAAAAGATTTTTTTTCAATAAAAAAATGAAAGAATGGTGTCAGGGGCGGAATTCGAGCGACAGATCCAGCATTTCATTTAGTTTATTTAGGACACCTCAATTTAATTTATTTTAGTAGGTATTTTTTATAATGTACAGAAAAACTTGAAGCCTGTGAGAAATTTGCTTGTTTATTTATATTATTCCTTTAGGCTATTAGAGTAAAATAAATTAAGTAATTATATAAAAGTCGGCAAAATAACTTTCTTATTTTCATTTCAATTCACTGTAAACGCGTTAATAAGTCGGTAGACAATAATGTAAGTAAAGCTCAAGAGTGCTTTCTTATTTTATCAAATAAGGTAGGTAGTTATATACTTAAGAATTTCTACTAAATTGAAAGGCCGAACAGCGAAAAAAAGGCAAACTTTACCTAAAATTTTCTCAACCAAAAACACAACAAAGAAATATAATTTACAGCGTACATTGCGCTACCAATTTAACGGTGTGATAACAAAAAATAACGCCATAATAATGTGTAACCTAACCTAAATACACACGCGTGTAATGGTGGTCGCCATGTTTATTTTCGCGGCCGTGTCATACATGACCGGACGGGGATTATCCGGCTACTGAGGGCCGGTTGCGAAAAAAAATTGACCGGAATATATATTGCTGGCGATTTTGAATGTGTTTTTGTATTCATTTTTATTAAAATTTGTTATACGTTCGGATTACGTTTTGTTATTTCGTGTGAAATGTAACTGCTGGATTTAACACCTTTTAATTAAATTATGAATATTTTTCAGGAACTGAGTTTCAGTTATAACTAAATTATTTTAAATTTATGTAGGTGATAAATTGAACTTTATTCGTTCTATTGTAGGTTATATATGTAGCTGGTAATACAACACGGTTTTTTTGGTGGACTGTGGATATCCTCATACGCTTTTACCGGCCAAAACCACCGTGGTGTTCCACCTCTGCCTATGGCCGGGAGTACTGGATTAGTATAAGCATTCACCGCTTAATCCAACATGCTTGACCAATACGCTAAGTTACGCTAAGGTACGTTTCACTAATTCTAATAACATTACAATGTAAAGAAATCTCAACATACCCCAACGCAATAATGTTAAAACCAAAGCAAGGATAAATCAAAAACAAATATTTAATAAAAGAAAAGCTCAATTCACTTAGTCCCAAGAGACAAGACGAGTCTAAAAACAGAATTCTCTCCGAACAGAAGACAAAAGTAACACAAACTCAGACAAACATTTATTAATACTTAGTAAAGTCAAAGACAAAACTGCCTTTTTAATTATTGATACGAAACGGATCAAGATTCAGTTGGAGTTGGAGTAAAGCAATCAACTTGGACCCTCTTCTGTTACTGTCATGTACAATCAAATGCTAGTGCTACGGGGGGAAATACCACGATAACCTTACATACTAACACACCTTTATGAACCTACAAATAAGGTCGAGTTTCGGTTGTACTGGATGCAAATGAAAAGGTCAAAGAATTGGCTATTTCTGATGTTACGCTGAACGTTAGAAAACAAAGAAAGTTAGTGGTAAGTTTGATGGACATGTTCTATTTCCAAGTTTTTGCATTATTATAGTTTGGAGTTCCGCTTGTAACCGGCTCGTGGTCCGGATAGAACTGGATTTATCCGGTACAAACAGGTTTTTTTGGTTGTTGGTCTTTTAAGGTTTTTCTTTGTAAAAAAAATGCTTTTACAGTTTGTTTTGTTAGATCTGCAGGACAGATGTATTTGTTGTGTGTGAAATATAGAGCATTTTATTTTTATCTATGTTTAGTTTCTAAATGACAAAGTATGAATGACAAATACATAAAGTAATTTTTATGAATATTACATTACAATAATATCATTGTGTAGACGCGCCCAGTTTTCACACGTGCACTTTTCAAAATTTTCTGGCGAATTTAAGAAAAAAATTAAAAAAAAACCGGACATAACAAAGAAAAATCAAACAAATCGATTTATTTATATTCTTTTCCCAGAATTGCAATGCAGTAATCAGTAACATGATTTTTCTTCTTCTCAAGTGCATAGCCCAAGTAAACCCCCCCCGGACCCCTCCGGGGGGGGGGGGGGGTATCCCCCCTTTTAAACAGGACCCCTAATAAACATCAGTCCCTCCAATTACTGTAATGTTGAGAGGGTCCCTCACTATTACCATGGCAATAAACACCATACTATAGATACCAGTGCATTATGTCTGATAGGCTGCGTTTATTGTCTCGGAAATATCTTGGTGAAGTTAATTTGTAAAAGAAAATATTTATTATATTTGAACAAATGCAAACATTCGGATTTTGGGTCCGTGTGCCCATTGCCAATTTAAGAAATGATCCAAACAGTTAGTTGACGCTTCCCGTGACCTAAGGGCTGGCTTTTACCTTGGTCAGAGGCTTAGTATTGCCATCTAACGTGGCAATACCGCCAATATTTTGGCATATTTCTAGTTGACGGCGATGCGGAGGATTTTTTATGGGTTTTTTTTTGTTTCTGTTATGTCTGTAAATATAGTAGTAGTATAATTATACGTAGTACCTACATAGAAATGTTTTTACTTTTATTTTATTTTCTAAAGATGTGCTTTCAATTCTAAACACAAAATAAAATAAGATATAAATAAAAATAGTGATCAAGTTATAGTAGTAGGCAGTCGTTGCGATTATACATAGTAGTAATTTGTTAAAAGTGTTTTCATTATTTTGGCACTGCTATGTATTTGTTTGCCACATCACTATGTATTTTCAATCAGTTCCGAATGTTATCCATATTTTTCTGTATATTCAAAATATATTTTTCTATTTCAGTAATCGAAGTTTCCACATGGCTTGACCTAAATTAAAACCAAACGTTTATACTAAAATATTCTAGAACTAACATAAAACGCAAACCATTACCGACTATAAATTTAATTGATAGACAAACAATCCATTTAAGTTCCTATCTACAACTAGCTTCTGCCCGCGGCTTCGCTCGCGTGATATTTTCACCCGTGTTAAGTTACGTTTTTGGTTACTGCTCCGTTCCTGTAAGTCGTAGCGTGATTCTATATAGCTTATACTATTCCTCATGAATCTGGCTATCATACATATATTTTAACTGGCCTGTGATGTCCCACTGCTGGGGGAAGACCTCCCACATCTCCTTCCAAATATTGTTTTCTTGTGCCTCTGTCTATGGGATATTAAGGTTTTTGCCCAGCGGTCATTGTGCATTCGACTGACGTGACTTCAATTCCACATTAATCCAACCCCACCCTTTTGGGGCTATGGGTTGATCGAAAGAGATACCGCGCCCCCGAAACGCAAAGGGCACAAGAAGAAACATGGATGGGTTTTATCCAGCAAAAGTCTGACACTCTCTCCCACCCCGCCCTGGGCGGGAGGAGTCATTGGATGATTTCCCATCGGTAAAAAAAAAACCCCACTCTCTAAAACACTATCATATACAAAAATACTTTTTTCCAATCATCAGAGATAACCGCGTTTAAACACACAAACAAAAACTCTTCAGCCCTTTATATTAGTAAAGATTTCTGGAACATTCCTTGTAAGATCCCGCTTACCAATCACTTATGAACCGTCGAGTGTTTTATGTTTATTTTATGTCTACTATAAAATGTTATCAGCGGCAATTACTTGGCCTGATTACTAGTTGACAATTACACTAAGTTTATTGGTGCCCTAATTTGAATGACAATCGTTTCTCTGAGATGTTTTGTCATTGGCAATTTGAAGCTGAGAGCTAGGGAAAATTATTTTATTATAGCGGATTCCTGCGACCCCCGCCATAAGTTACCTTTAATTAATGCTCCGCTCCCATGGGTTGTAGCGTGATGTTATATAGCCTATGTTATTCAGGAATAATGTAGCTCACCATTAGTGAAAAAATGAGTAACTGGAGCCTATTCGTTACAGACAAACAAACAAATTTTACCCTTTTATAATATTAGTATACACAGATGAAAACGTTGCCCCACGCTAGCAATTTCTCTTTTATCGTGTGTGCGTTTACAAACATATAACCTCATAATATACAGAGAACCAGACCCGGAACAACTACCTGTAAACCATACAAACATTTGTTCCGTGTGGAAATCGAATCTGTGAAAGGCAGCGCAGCAGTCAATCTCTCACAGACTGCGCCAACAGTGACGTCAATTTTCAAATTCAGTAGAGTTTTTTCTTCTTACTTCTAGTAATTGAATTATCTAGAATGTTTGTCTGGGCTTGGCTTTATTGTACTAAGTTTAATAGCTTTGTGTTTGTGGTAATTACGGGTCAGACTTTTCAATGAATGAAGTTTATTTTTGTTTTGTTAATATGTTTATTAACACACTTTTACATATTTATGAATATAATAAATGTACGAATTGTGAATTTGTGATGGTGAACCGACTACCATTTTAATTTTCTATTAACACACGCGTGGAACGAACGAACGAAGTTTTGTTTTCGAAGTTTTCTCTCTCGACCAATCAGCGCTCCGTGCAGCGTCTTGCTCCCGCTCCCGTTCCCGTTCGCCGCCGCCCAGCCTCCGTCCGCTTGCCGCTAGATGGCGCCACACAAATAAACGAGCAGACGCCGTTGCGTCTGCTGATCACTAGATGGCGTTAACATATGCCCCCGGCCTTGGAAGTTCCTGCTTCCAACGAAGTACCGATGATGTTGTAGATTGAATGATTATTGTGTATCCGTCTTCTTCTTCTCTTCTTGTGGTAACAAAGGACATAATTTTGAGAATGCCCTTCGCACTGTTCCGGTAGCCGTTTTGATGTCAGCGACTCTTGACAGGCCATCTTTCCCAGGACAGGTGTGAAGAATTCTTCCCAAGCGCCACTTGAGAGGTGGAAGATTATCCTCCTTAATGAGTACCAGAGTGTTAGGTATCAATTCTTCCTTACTTGTCTTCCACTTCGTTCTGGTTTGTAGCTCCGCTATGTACTCCTTCGACCATCTTTGCCAGAACTGCTGGCGCATCTGTTCCACACGGTCGTAACGGGACAGGCGATGTGAAGCTGTAGTCGTCAGGTCTGGGCTGGCATGTGCGGTGAGCGGTCGGCCTATCAGAAACAGAGAAGGGCTGAGGGGAAGAAGGTCAGTTGGGTCTGTGGACAATGGATACATGGGTCGAGAGTTTAAGACGGCCTCGATTTGTGTCAGTATCGTGCTAAACTCCTCGTACGTGAAGTTCGCGTTGCCAATAACACGACGGATGTGATATTTGCAAGACTTTACTCCTGCCTCCCACAATCCCCCAAAATGCGGTGTATATGGTGGTATGAAATTAAATTTTATATTATCGTCAGCTAGAATCTCCATAATATTATCACGATTATTCTTAAGAAATTGTGTAAGTTCCTTCATTGCTCCAACAAAATTCTTGCCATTGTCAGAAAATATTTCAGCAGGTTTACCTCGGCGAGACATAAACCGTTTTAGAGCTAATATGTAAGCATCAGTTGTTAAATTAGTAACCAATTCTAAGTGAACTGCACGCGTTGAGAAACAGACAAATAAACAGATATAGCATTTCTCTAATTTAGCGCCCCTCCCTTTACGGTTCAAAATAAACATGGGTCCTGCATAGTCTACACCGCACCTCAAGAACGGATAACCTGGTTCTAGCCTCTCTACAGGTAAGTTACCCATTTGAACTGAAACAGTTTTACCTTTAATACGTGTACATGTCACACATGTATGTACGACGTTTCTAGCCAGATTACGGCCTCTGAGGGGCCACCAATTTTCTCGTATGCTAGCTAACAGTAATTGAGGACCGGCATGAAGCTGGCGCTTATGCTCATATTGAAATAACAAGCGTGTAAAAGTATGTTTGCTACACAACAGGATGGGGTGTTTTTTATTGTATGAAAAGTTTAACGAATTATCTAACCTACCCCCAACTCTAATAATGTTATTATTATCAACAAATATGTTAAGACCAGAAATATTACGGTTAGCCTTCAAGGTTACATTCCCCTTTGATGAAATATCAAGATCAGGAAATGATTGGTTCTGTGACATTTGAGTTAATTTATTAATAGATTTATTTAACTCATCTACTTGAAGCGGGCCGTATTGACGATTTACCTTTATTTTATTACGAACGTTATCAATGAAACGTAAAATATAAGCACATACACGCTTCATGCGAGTAAAGGAAGAGAATCTCTCAAACGGAAAAGTATTCTCATTAATTTGATGTACTAACAGTGTGGTGGTTAATTTAATATCTGGCAACTCGTTAAAGTTAACATTATGACAACTGTGATCATAGCTGAAATTACACAGCCGTTCGTGCAAAAATGCCGGGCCGTGCCACCAAATATCAGCTGTGCGCAGCGTGTCCAGCATGACCCCGCGTGACACCAAGTCAGCTGGGTTGGATTTACTTCCTACGTGTAACCATGGTAAACTACCCGTAAGTTCATTAATTTGAGCCACCCTGTTTTGTACAAACGTTTTAAGAGTGTTAGGTGGCATTCGCAACCATCCCAGCACAATTGTAGAATCAGACCAAAAATAAACATTAGTGAAATTCGAACGAAGTGAATTTATAATTTTAGTGTACAACTTTGCACCTAATAGTGCCCCACATAATTCCAAACGCGGTATGGTTATCGGTTTGACAGGTGCTACCTTCGACTTAGCGCATAATAAGGCTACGGATACATTGGCATTATCATCCGAGTACATACGCACGTAAGCGCAAGCGCCGTAAGCATTTTGAGAAGCGTCCGTAAATATATGTAATTCTATATATTGCATTTTACTGTTTATAACCTGACGTGGTATACGTAATTTACCCAAACAGTCAAGCGTGTCAACTAATTTTTGCCAATTAATTAAAATATCATGAGGTACCGGATCGTCCCATCCGATTTTATACATCCATAATTTCTGTAGCAATATTTTTGCAAGTATTACGATAGGCGCTAATAGACCTAACGGGTCGTAAACTTGTGAGATTGCCGATAACATAATGCGCTTAGTAACGTGACTCCCAGTAAATGTAAGTTTAGTCGTATAATGTAACTCGTCTGTATTTGCGAACCAACCTAAACCTAAAGTTTTACTTTGGCAGGTTTCACCGAGAGATAAATTCTTTGACGCGTTTAAAGTTGACAAATCGAAATTAAATAACCATTTTCGTAAACAGAAACAACCCGATCGTAATACCGTAGAAACTTTATTACAAATGTCTAATAATTCCATTTTATCGTCACAACCCGTTATCAGATCGTCGACGTAGAAATCTTCGTGAATAATATGAGCGATGTCGTTATCAGTACATTCCGACGCCAGCTGTTGTAAACATCGCATACTTAGGTATGGCGCGGACGCCGTGCCGTAAGTTACTGTATTAAGCCGGTACACACCGAGCGCATCTAACGGGTTTTCTCTCCATAAAATTAATTGTAAATATTGTTGATCGGGTTGAATTAATATTTGTCTGTACATTTTCTCGATGTCTGCACAGGCAATATATGTGTACTGACGAAATCTTAAGAGAATGGCAACGATATCATTTTGTAATGACGGGCCAATCAACTGGATGTCATTCAGCGATTGACCGGAAGTAGTTTTAGCACTAGCGTCAAATACTACTCGTAATTTCGTAGTTGTACTATGTTCTCTAAGTACACCGTGATGCGGTAAGAAGTAATGTGGAGATGTATAAGTATCTATTTTTGTCATATGACCGAGTTCCAAATATTCACGCATAAAATCGAAGTATAATTTTTTATAACTCGGCGTGCATCGACCTAACTTGCGTTCAAGCGCGAGGAACCGACTCTCGGCTTGTAAGTACGAGTCACCTAGTTGATCAGCTGATTCGCGTAGTGGAATGCGCACAGAGAAACGACCATTACTATCACGTGTAGTTGTTTTTATAAATAAATTTTCGCAATCATGTTCTTCCTTAGACATATAACCGGTTTGTGAACTTATCTCCTCTAATTCCCAAAATTTAGTTAATTGAATATCTAAGTTGTCGTACGTGTGCGTAAAGTTGCATTGGACTCGATTAACGGATGAGCCCTTTATATTATGTATGACACCAGATACAACCCAACCTAACTTAGTATTTTGTAGGTATGGGCCGTTTGTCAGTCGAATTAATCCTTCACTTAAAAGTTCCCAAAACTTATCTGCGCCGATTAATAAATCGATTCTATTAGACATCAAAAATTTAGGATCGGCGAGTGATACATTGCTCGGAATCATAAATTGTGCGATATTATGAGTAACAGAAGGTAACGTTGCAGTAATGCAAGGCAAGACGAGACAATTTAAGTACGTCTTAAATTCACTATTTTTAGATCGCAATTGCACTTTGCATGATTGTGTAGATTGGGTTACCGAATTACCTACTCCTGCGACTTGTACTGTGGACTGTATCAAACGAATTTTTAATTTTTCGCATAACGATTTTGTGATAAATGAATGTTGACTGCCATTATCTAGAATAGCACGAATAGTGTGATACTTGTTATCACGATCTAATACTTCTAATAATGCAGTCGAAAGAATAACGGGATCTTGAAATGAATACCCATTATCGACTTGCTGACGTGTTGAAGTTGACGCACTGTGTAGCGCTGTACTATGTACGCTGCCCGTTGCGTCAGACTCGCGACACGATGTGGACGCAGGCGCTTGCGCGTCGTGCGGCCCTACTGATTTTGACATGCTGCCGTTGTCACAGCACTCACCATGAAGAAGCGAATGGTGTTTACGATTGCATAACTTGCAGGCGCCGAACCAGCAATGAGACACTGTATGTCCAGCACGCAAGCAATTTTTACATAGTTTATTCTCGTCCACGAATAATAATTTGTCCTTCATAGAAAGGTCATTGAACTTGCTACACGAATAAAGCGGATGATTCTCTTTGCACTTAATACACCTTTGGTAACGTTTTGTATCATTGTTCGAATTAGGTTTTTGCGATGATTTAGACGAATTATTATTATTACGTGTTGCGACGTAACTATGTGAGCTAGCATGCTTTGATTGATTGGATGATGATGATTTCTTTACGGAACCATCGGATGTTTGCTTACCAGAATCATGTGTACCTTTAATAGATTCTAACATATCCGCCCTGTCAGTAAGGAATGTAATCATATCATTTAGAGTTAATTTTTTATTAGCGTGACTTGGTAATTTAGAAAGTGCACTTTTATGGTTTTCCCATTCTTTTTCGGTAGTTGAATCCATCTTAGTAACAATAAGGAAAATTATTAAAGTGTCCCAATAATCTGTGGGCTCATCTAGACCTTTAAGGGCACGAATATTTTTTAGTACGTTATCTATCAACTTACGAATATGAGATGCAGATTCTTTGTGTAAAGACTGCAATGAGAACAGAGCTTTAACGTGGTTTTGAACGAGTAATCTATTATTATTAAATCTGTTCTCCAATAAACTCCAGGCTATTGTGTAATTTTCAGCAGTAAACTGTAACGATTTTATTATTTGACTAGCAGTGCCGGTGAGCGCGGAACGCAAGTAATGGAATTTTTGAATATCGTCTATAGTTTTAGAATTATGAATCAAGGATATGTAGGTATCTCTGAATTCTAACCACTGTTCAAATGAACCGTCAAAGGTAGGCAATGAAATAGTGGGTAATTTGATGCTAAACGTCTTATTGGAACCTTCAACATCGTTATTAATAATTTCTTTACTCTTAAGCGTGCATTTCGCCTTAGATGTGATCTCATAGAACAGATTTTCAAAGGTTTCTCTTTCAATTAATTGTTTTCCTAATTCTAGTTCAGAATCCTGTATGTGAAATTCTATATCATCCTGAATGTTTGAAAACTGTTCCAATAGTGACATAATATTACTACAACGATCTTCTAGAGCTATCTTTTGAGATTCTGTTATTTCTAGGCCTTGTAACGATTCCACATATTTAACGAATACTGTAAACTTCCCTTTCACTACACCCCTTTTCTTAATCAAATCTTTATAATCGTCGAGTGGCATTCTGGGAGATTGCAAGAGACAAAAGAAAGTACTTACAGATTTTAACCTGCTCGATCGAATTCGAAGCCACGCCGCTCAATATGGCGGGTAGGTAGGTACTCGTATTTCAAACGCGGGCTCGCGGCACGTCCCGCACATCTACGTAACTGGAATTTTGCACAACAATACACGATATTAACACAAATGATCCTTGAGGATGGGTTTGGATAGGAACACTGAATGGCCTGACCGTTTTATTTTCTGCTGGTTGCCGACTCCAACCTGTGCGTCTTCTTGAAGCAGCTCCGATCCGGCTCGAAGGACCAATATGTTTGTGGTAATTACGGGTCAGACTTTTCAATGAATGAAGTTTATTTTTGTTTTGTTAATATGTTTATTAACACACTTTTACATATTTATGAATATAATAAATGTACGAATTGTGAATTTGTGATGGTGAACCGACTACCATTTTAATTTTCTATTAACACACGCGTGGAACGAACGAACGAAGTTTTGTTTTCGAAGTTTTCTCTCTCGACCAATCAGCGCTCCGTGCAGCGTCTTGCTCCCGCTCCCGTTCCCGTTCGCCGCCGCCCAGCCTCCGTCCGCTTGCCGCTAGATGGCGCCACACAAATAAACGAGCAGACGCCGTTGCGTCTGCTGATCACTAGATGGCGTTAACACTTTGTATAATGTTTATGAGAGAAAAACAAGTTTAGTTTTGTGATAACTGACTCAAGGACTTCCCAAGTAACAAAATAATGTCATATAAAAGGTACAATAACGTTTTCAATTTAACTTTCAGTCATACCAAAACGTTATATAATAGTTTTTTAGACGTGAATATAACGCGGGTTTGGGCGCAGATTATATAACATTTCAATTGTGTTAAGGTCGTGTTGCAGTCGCGTTAGCGACAAATTATGTTGAGTAAAAGTCACGTAGACGTTGTGACTTTAACTAATAAGGTTTGTAATCGTTTCTAGTAATACCAATGAATAACTATATCATCGTATGAGAGTGTCAGCGACAATTTGTGTGACATTTTATTGTGTTATGGCAAAACTTATATTGTAAAGTTAAGTAAAATGTCGTATGAATCATTATTAAGAATTCTTTAACATAGAGAAAGCATATTGCGGTGCAAGATGAAGAGCGACGACTTATACATGGGAATTAAATTTTTTCGATGATATGTATGGTTATCTTTGTCAATATTTTCATGGGCCTTCATAATATTGGAGTTTTCATATTGTTTATAAAAATAAAATATATAAATTGACATCAATAGTTTCGGCCATATTGCCAATAGACATTGGGCGACTGCATTTCGACCTTTAAATAACTATTGGTCGTATACATGTTTTTATACGATTTATGGCGTCCACCATGACGGTTGCAAATAGAGTTCTGTTGGAAAATAGTAAAACCCTTTGCGTATAGTCATGGAAATACTTCTGTTTTATTTACAGGGACATCATGGTGATTCTGGCATTGATAAGCTTGTGAATCTCTCATTAAGTTTTTCACATTTTAGTTTAGTCATAGATTGGCACACGTTGTAGGAATATAAAATAATTAGTTATAAAAAAAAACATAAACTTAATGAAACAGGACGACTGAGTTATAGAAAAGATACTAATAATCGCTTTAATAATCAATTGGATATAAGTTATCCTTACTAATATTATAAATGCGAAAGTAACTCTGTCTGTCTGTCTCTTCTTCACGCCTAAACCACTGAATCGATTTCAATGAAATTTGGTACAGATATAGTCTGGGACCCGAGAAAGGACATAGGATAGTTTTCGTCCCGGAAAGACCCCAGGAACGGGAACTATTAATCCACGCGGACGAAGTCGCGGGCAAAAGCTAGTATTAGAATAAAGTTTCAAACTAAAAGTTATTTAAAGGTTTAGTATATGACCTATTATGAAGATTGTATAATAGTTAACTATAAAATCATTACATAACTGTTTGTTATTTAAATGTTGAATAAAAGGTTCTAAATTTACGAAACATGGCGACTCATCACTATTGTCCGACTGAAACGTTTACTCGACTTAATATTATATGACCGTCGTATAAATTAATTGAGACGACGTTTACCAGACGCATTAATATGACTTAAATATATATAACTAATACGTCGAACTGAAAACTATTTTACAACATTTTAGTTGCTTCACAACTATTTCAAACCCCTTACATGACTGTTAGTCGTATAATTGTAAACTTATATAACTTTTTTGCTAGTTGGGTTGTTTAGTTTGATAGAAATATCACATTGAGTAAAAAAGAACACTTAAATCATGAAACGTTAGGTATTGCTGGACTTAACACCTTTTAATTAAATTTAAAGTGTGTCCCGGGTTAAACCATTTACTTTTATGGTTGTTTTTTATCCCTAAAATAATTTATACCCCGTATAACACTATATGCCTCTTTAGGGTCTGCCCCCACGACCGAGAATCGGGACGATTCTCGGCCGTTTCTTCTAGACTGCGAAAAAATCTGTCAAAAAATCGGCCCGACAATCGGGCCGATTATCGGTCACGGCACCCTTTAAAAAGCGTCCTATAAACTAAAATCACATAATGAAAAAAAATGTATTTTTGTTTGTAATTGATAAACTCAAAAACTACTTAATCAATTGAAACAATCTTTCACCTTCGAAGAACCACATTATCAGCGAGAAGCATACGCTATATTTTATTTTCAAAAAAAATGAGGATAGGACAAAGTCGCAGGAAAAAGCTTGTTTAAAAATACCTACGTCATACCACCACTTCCCAAAGATTTAAATCCCCCCAAAAAACACCCCTTTTTAAACGCACGAGGAAAGGCATCCATTTTTACAATCACAATGTTCAGTAAAATTATTGCGGCGCCAACGTCATAAATATAAGGCTATGTACCGAACTCATTAAAAGTAAAGCTCGTGTGTTGGGAGGTGCTTCCTGCAGAATTTATTGTGTGTCCCGGCCTAATGCGCCGATGGGAGAGGCTTTATTGCCAGTCTTTATGGTGCAGTTGATGGCTTCATAGTCTTGGGTGTATAACCGGTTTAATATAGCCTAGATAGTTTTAATTCCCCTTTAATCTGCGTATGATAAAGCTGATGTTTTTTTTTCTGTTTGTTTATATGCGCGTATCTCTGGATCTGGAACTGTCAGTCGGTTTTGATATATTTTTTTTGTATATGATAGCCAGATTCATAAGAAATAGTATAAGCTTCTTAACAGTACGCTACGATCTACGAGTGCGGAGTAGGAATCATAGACGTTACTTGATGCGGATGAAAAAAAACAAGCCGCGGTCAGAAGCTAGTACGTAATATTAGAAGTGTTTTTGTAGGTGTCATTTTTACCTGAATCTGAATTGGTGTTACTGGTCTGAATTTTAAGTGGTTGCTAAACTAGGTTCACATTTTTATTGCATGGTGTGTCGTGATGCGTTATGACGTCATCACATCACGTCATCACTTGCGTATCTGATATACCTATTAGCTATTGATAGATTCACATTATTCTCTTGTGTTGCGTCAAAGGTGTCACGTCAAATGTATGCAAATTTTATGCAATGCGATACACTGCAATACAATAAATGTATCCCGGATTTAACCATATATTTGCATGAGTAGTTTTTATACCCAAAAGCATTTATTAATTCTGTATAATAAGCTTCTGATTTTTTCAGCAGTGTTAAGTTACGCCTTTGGTGACTGCTCTGCTCTTGTGTGTTGTAACGTGATGATATATAGCCTATACTATTACCCATGAATCTATTTCTCATATACTAAAGATTTTTCCAATCTGACTGGCAGTTCCAGAGCAAAGCGTGTTTAAACAAAAAAAAAACGACGGGTTGCACTCCGGGAGTGCCGGCAGAAGTGAAAACTTGAATATTAACGTTGTGCATTTTTGATATTTTGGAATGGTTAGGGAATAATTTTGCACGAATTGCTATAATTATCATTATAAAAGTACTATGTATATAACAGGAACCATTAAACCAAGCACGTGTACTATTTAGTCCTGGATCCGTCCATCCGTGCACCCGTCCATCCGTACATTCGTTCATCCATCCATCCACGATTTTCCACGATTTTGCACGATTTTGTACGATTTTGCACGATTTTCCACGATCCAATTACAAATTTTTCGATCAGGGTCACGTGTCCTGACGCGAGCAAAACAAGTGCACAACGCCGCTTAAAATTTTCGATCAGGGTCACGTGTCCTGACGCGAGTTTAACATTTTTTACCCAACGCCGCTAAAGAAGTTTTCACTTAAAAAAAAACAAAGAACTTTTCAGCTTATTTTTAAGTATAGATGTTCTTTCGAAGTCAATGACGTCACAATAGAAAACAGAACGTGTTAATCTTCTAAACAGAGTATTCCACAGTACAGCTATCTTCCTATTCCCAATCAGACAGTTGGCAGCTGCACATGTTATTGGCTTTGCACCATTTTATATATTCCCGCCGCCAGGAAGTAGGAGGCGACGAAACTACAATATATTATCGGCAAATAGGAAACCATATATTAAGTGAAGTCGGCTTCTAATGTCGTGTTTTGGGCACATTTTAGGGAATATATCAGCCATGTCTAACTGTCCCTATTTAGGTTTCTTTTCGGCCATCTTGTTTTTCCGGTGTGTTGAATTTGAGTCGTCAATGTGTCCGTCCATTCAGCTGGTTTGTGATTTGTGTGGAACTGAATTAACTATAAATCTGGTGAGGATTGAGACAGAATTCTTTGCTATGGTAAAGGATTATATTGTTTACTAGCGAATTGCCTGCGACTTTGTCCGAGTGGCTTATTTCACCCACCATAAGCTGCGTCTTTGGTAAATGCTCCGCTCTTGTGAGTCGTAGCGTGATGTTATATAGCCTATGTTACTCAGGAATAATGTAGCTATCTATTGCTGAACAAATGGTTAAAATCGGACCAATAGTTTAGGAGCCTATTTGTTACAAACAAACAAAAATATCTTACCTTTTTATAATATTAGAATAAATTAATATATACAATATGTATAGACTTAATAAATAGCGTCACATATAAAATATTAACTAAAACAAAATAGAATCAAGAACGTCCTCTGCAACGCCGTCAAATACAATAGGTTACAATTTCACGTAGAAGTCTTAAAAGGTCATGATATCAAACAAAAAATTTAATTCACTTATAGGGCAAGCTTTTTATTTGCTCGTTGAAATAGAGAATCGTATGGGTGGATAGGCTTTTTAAGGTATTAAACATCACTAATAAATTCAAGACACAAGTTTTCTTAAAAAACACTTTATTCTAGCTCTGAAAACCGGATTAATTTATTTGCAATTTGCGTTGATAAAAAATAGTGGATTGAGTTAGCATATAAGTGACAACAGTAAGTGTATAAGTGTTAACATACAAAATCAAAGTGGGAATCTTGTTTTTCCAGTTAATAAAAAAAATTAATTGAAAAGCAACACAATTGGACATTAACGTGAACATAAATAACTTTTGTTTGAGTTACGCTTTCATTTTTATTTGTTAAATGTGTCTTAACCGACGCCGGCGGCGCGGCGTACAGGTATATTTACTTCACTAAAAGTATTTTTTTATATTCTTGATAAATGTTTTGCTAGTGTATCTAACAAGCTTTTACGGTACAATAAACAAGTTTCAAAACTTTATCTCGCAAACAAAGGAAAAAGGCTTCCATTTCACAGAAAATGTTTTAAAAACATTCAGAACCATGTAGGAGGCCTAACAAATCGCCTTTGTAACAGTTTATTATCATTTCAAACATTGTCTTTATTACTTGCCCATAAGGTTTCATTTCATGTGATCACATCCAAAATTCAATTGAATTTTTATCTCTATTTCTTTGAACAAAGATTGAAAATACTTTGATGCAATGATTTGACCTTATTGGTATTCAATTTTAAACTTTAACTGGTTGGAATAAAGTTGGATATTGAGTGTTTGTATTATATGTCGTATCCCACGTATGGTCAGTAAATTCGGATGGGACTCTTCCTGACCGGATCAACTATTTCAATGAAATACGAATGATATTGATAACAGAGAAAGCATAAGGTTTCAGGGGTCACGCATTTATGAGCCGCACTATTTCTTTTCAGAGATTCTATAGAAAAATGAGTGATGTTATGTTAAGGGATAATTGGATGTTCATTTTATTGGGTGTTCTATGCCAAAGTGAGCCGATATTTATTCTTAGAAGGATGTCCGGGACATCTTTGGTGGAAACGGGCCATTCAAAAGACCTCTATGCCTAAATTAGATAATCACCACTCTTGGTTTTGTCGTACTTTCAATTGCTTCTTATACCTACCTACAGAGTGAGATTCTATCAGTAGATGACATGAATTACGATAATAATGTTAGATAGGCACTGAAGTAGAACGTAGGAAATTAAGCTTTTTTTTCTTTCCAGATATACAACAGTTTGCAGTACGTCAACAATTAATTTGGTGCTGCATGTTATGAGGCTACTATTAATATAGACTGTAATTCCATAGTAACAAGACCTATATTAGTCATCACTTTATCAGTTAAGTAAGGTTGTTTTGAATATGAGGAATATGTTTTAAGATGCCGTGGTCACTCACCGGTTAAGGCACTCGCCTCTCATACATGAGACTATGTATTCAAATCCGGACAAGTACCGAGTGTGACTTTTTGAATTCATAATGTACTTTCTAAGTTTATCTTGGACATCACTGACATCTTTGAAGGAAAACATAATGCGGAATCCTGGAACTAAAACTTATAGTTTATTAAATCTAAGTTTGAAATCGCCAAACAGCCTTGAGCAAGCGTGGTAATTAATGCTCGTACCCTCCCTGCATAGAAAAAGACATTCGTCCTACAGTATGACAATAATAGACTGGTATTACCCCCCTGGTGGTTTACCTACAAAAACTGGTCATATTCTGTATGAGAAGGGGACTTTGCCCTGCAATAGGACAGCGACCTACTGCCTCGTTAGCCTAGTGGTCCTAAGCACGACTGCTACGCTAGAGGTCCTGGGTTCGATTCCCAGGTCGAGCAAAAGTGTCATGGGGTTTTTCTATGAAATGCTAAGTAGCAGCTCGGAGTTAGGATTTGTGCCCGGTTAATGGCAATAGGCTCACGCCCTATTACATGGGACCTAAAACATACTGGCTAACTGTGGGTGTACCTTGGTACACTTCAGCCTGACCCCTCGGGAAACACACGCGTGATGGTATAGGACAGTAACCTTTAAGAATCTAACTCCTCACTTCACCAACTATTTAAAATCAGTCTTCAGATCTGTCATTGTAGAACTATCCTCATTACCACTAATTCGCTTGCGACGTAGAAACACACGATTCGTCGCCGTCGACTCGCTGCTGATTTGTCTCGGTAATGGCAGCATTACTCTCGTGGTACGGGGCTGCCTGATGGTACGAATCAATTCTGGTGCCTATTGTCTCATTGTTTATTGGCTTAGGTTTTCCGAAAACGATTTGCCGAGGAGAATTGCTTTTCTTTTCATGGTTGGATTGGAGTTTCAGGGTTAAATTGTGTTTTGAAAGGGTTTTTATGTTGCCATAATTTTTTAATTATCAGTGAAAAAATGGTAATTGAAAACCTTAATAATTACCTTATTAACTGCCCCGTTGGTCTCGTGGTCGCAAGTGCGACTGCTGTGCAAGGGGTCCCGGGTTCGATTCCCAGGTCGAGCAAAAAGTGATATTGGGGTTTTCTATGAAATTCTCAGTAGCAGCTCGGAGTTTGGATTTGTGCCCGGTTAATGGCAATAGGCTCGCCCCCTATTACATGGGACCTAAATATACCGGCGAACTGTGGGTGTACATTGGTACACCTCTGCCTAACCCTTCGGGGAATACAGGCGTGATGGTATATTTATTTATATTTTAATAATTACCTTTGCAAGTTCTTAGAGAAAGTTAGTAGTTCTTAAGATAGTTGAGTCAAAAGTCAGATGCAGAAAGCAGTAGCCGTAAACAAGATACGCATTGTGAGGAAGTTCCTCTCTCCGGATCCCTAACCACGGCCATCTTGGTTTTTACTATGTTTATAATTAAGTTATATTTATTTAAATAAAAAGTGTTAAATAATTTAAACAAAAAAATAAATAATTTTTATAACAAAGTGTGCCGAGACAAACATATAGTATAGATATGTTCAAATGTTGCTAAATAAAAGAAGAGGTTTTTAAACAGCGACCTCTAATGTGCCGATTTTGTAATAAATCAAATTCTAAACATTATCAAATACCAAACACAAACCACTTATACCGTCGTCGGTAAAATTTCTAACTAATAAACAAGCTTAGATGTGTACTAGTCACTTGAGACTTCTAAAGTTTAGTCGGTGTGATTCAACTTTGAGACATTAATCATTTTCAATTATTTATCAAAGATTTCATTTTAAAATGTCAGTGGGTCAACTAAGTTTTATTGGATAAAGCTGTCTAGACATATTTCATATGTAGTCCGAGCACTTATTTAGTCTTTCGGGACATCGCCAAGATATTGGTCGACTCCTCACGTGACTAGAAGGCTGGCCTTTTCTCGGGCCAAAGAATCAGTATTGCCATACAATGTGGCAATGCTGCAAGCTTTCTTTGGCATTTTCCTTATTGACAGCGATGCGGACGAGCTTTTTGACGCCACATGAGCTCCCACCCTTTGATCTTTTAAAATTTGTACATTCTTTGTTTTATTATTATTTCTAAGTTCAGTATTCAGGTTAATAAACAATTGAAACAAAAATACTTTCAACAATTAAATGTCATACTTTGTGCAATAACTTATTAAAGTTAATGACATGTGAAAAGAAGTAACATAATAAAAACGAACTGCTTTTTTTGAGAAACTTTTTAATTTAATTCTATCACCTGAGCAGATTGTAACCAAACAAAACTTGCATCCTCTTCTAAAACATTATTTAACACTATCCATATTCATCGCCCCAACAGATTTACACAACGTAAAGGTAACATATTCGTAATCGTATGCAAATCCTTGAATATTATGTATGTATGCTTCGACTTAGCGACGGCGTTTCCCAACAGTCTATCTCAAAGCAGAGCCAATAATCTTCTATCGGGTGCAGAATGGTGGAGGTAAGGCTACAAAAGACCTAGATCTAGGATCAGAGAAAAGCCTAGTGTGATAATATTGTCTTTTTCGATGTTCAGTTGTTTTTTTGTTGTTGTGAAGGACGGGAGATGTTGACCGATGTGTTGCTATGCTGTTTTATGAGATTTTTATTAACAGCGCGGTCTGTAAAATGTTGTCTAGTTATATTTTCGGTAAATCAAAGCAAGCATTAAAATCTATCCGAGAGATTTCGTGTCAATTATAAGTTTGTTTTGCATAAGGCTGTCCGCCCACGTTAGATAATCGGTGAACGAATTTTTTGTTAGATTGAGTGAAATATGTGAATTCTAATATAGCAATTCATGCGTCCTATAAAACTATGGATATTGATTAGTGCAATAAATCTGCCCAACAAATATTGGATGTAGGCGGAGGCCCTTAGAAGTTATTACACATTCGGCAAAACGACAAACAAAACAAATGTAAAATTGTATAAGGTTGTAAAAATACTTGTAAAACGCACTATATTTGCATGGTACCAAAACACTATGATAACCTTTGTTACTCTATAATACCCTATGATGACTCAATCCAAGAGGCTCCTAACTAACCAACACATTTAATAAGAACCCCACCTGCAATGAAAACTGGTCAAGCGTTTGATTGCAATTTGTGACGTCAAAGGAGTCCGTAATAAACTCATGGACATAGCACTAGGATTAAAATGATGGGCTGGACAAAGGATACGCTATGTGCAGACAGATTGCAAATTTATGTAGAAGAGGTTAAGGAATAATTTAGGTTAATTGGGTAGTAGACACTACCAATCAATTTGCATACTTTTTAAGAGCTGTTAAACCGATTTTATATGAAAGTAGTATTCTGTGACGTCACTTATTTGTCAACTCAATTGATTTTAACATAACATACCATCACGCCTGTATTCCCTGAAGATGTTAGCAGAGGTGTACCCATGTAATAGAAGCGAGCTTATTGCCATTAACCGGACACAAATCCTAACTCCAAGTTGCTACTAAGAATTTTATAGAAAAACCCAATAACACTTTTTGGACGACCTGGGAATTGAACTTAAAACCTTTAGCTCAGCAGTCACGCTTAGGAGGATTAGGCAAAAGAGGCAGTTCAAAGCTACTAAAAATCTAATTTTACTGTAAATTAAAAAGTTGAAAAGGGAACCGTTTGTCTTGTTGTGGGCTTGTGAAGAGGAGGTATAAAACACACGTGAGGAAAAGAGTTTTAAACATAAATGTAGATGGATGGAGATGAAGCCGGAGGCCAAAGAAAATATGGATGGATTCTGTGAAGAAAATGATATGAAAGAGATGGGAGTCAGTGAAAGCATGATGGTTAACAGGACGGCATGGAAAAAGAAAACGTGTTGCGCCAACCCCAAGTAACATGGGATAAGGACAGAAACACGATGATGAGTGTTACTTTTTTATACACATCAATATTTTACGAGAAAAAAACAGCAAATAAACCCGCACGATTATTAAAACGGACACACCCACAATACTATAGATTACAATAAAAGTTTACATCATATCGTGTGTAGAATATTCAGGCGCACGGGTCGAGGGTTCCGAAGAATTAAATAAAAGACGAGCAGAGTCTTCAACCACTTATATTGTTGTTCACAAGCTTCCGATGATTGCTACAGTACGACTGACTTACGACTGACAAATTTTGCCGTGAGGCGGCTATATTTATGACTTTCCTACGTGGGTGCAAGTAGTGCCATGACAAATAAAATAACAAAAGGTGTTTGCACCAATCACGTCACAGTATTTCTCCCATATGTCTCTACGGTGGTGGAAGTAGTGGGTAGGGCGCGACATCATCAACAAATGTTCCACCAATCAAATATGCACATTTTTGTCATTAAATTTACTTATAATCTAGAATCATATATTTACCTTAATTCTAGATGTATCCTAAGTTACATTAATGCTAAAAATAACCTAGGACTAGATAATCAAAACATACATCATTTGATAGCGCAAAAGCATCTATATTTACATGAAAATCAAATATTGTTACAATTATAGATTTAATCTTCCTATTGTACATATTTAAAACTACAGAAAGCCCTCGTGCTCTCTTACAATTCCACCCCCCGCAAGAGGGTTCAACCGATTGCGCTTCCGTCAGTAGGGAGCACGACAACTTTTACTACGGGCCGACGCAGCGTACCCTTTGTAGTTTTGATATCTACAATTCTAACAATACTATCCGCACCTGGATGCACTTTGGCTATAATGCCTTTGGTCCATTCACTACGTGATTTGTTGTCATCGACCACTATCACTACATCGCCCACTTTTACGTTCGGCACTACACTGTTCCACTTTTGTCGTTGCTGGAGCGTAGGCAGGTACTCGCGCAGCCATCGCCTCCAAAAGAGGTCGGCCAGCGCGTTTACTTGGCGCCACATGCGCCGCGAGTCGATGTCGGCGGCATGCTGACGCGTACACGGAGCATCTCCCGCGGCAGTGCCAAGCAGGAGATGGTTCGGTGTCAACACGACGGGTTGCTCAGCATCGGTGCTCACGTAGGCTAGTGGCCGGCTGTTAATTACCAGCTCGGCTTCTGCGAGGAGAGTGAGTAGCACCTCCTCCCGAGGCGCGCGCTCTTTTAAAGTAGAGCGCAGCGCGTTCTTCACGGAGCGCACCAGTCGCTCCCAGCTCCCGCCCATGTGCGGGGCGGCTGGCGAGTTAAAGTGCCAGGCGATTCCCCGACCTGTCGCCTCGCTTCTAATGCGACCCACGTCTAGGTCGCGCAGGGCCTGGCGTAGCTCGGCGTGTGCTCCAACGAAGTTGGTCCCGCGGTCGGAGTATATGTCCGCGGGACATCCTCGACGTGCGATCAGGCGTCGCAACGCCAATATGGCTGAGTCTGCACTCAGCGACGCCGCTAGTTCCAGGTGTACGGCGCGTGTGGTGAGGCAAGTAAATAGAACGCCCCATCTCTTCTCCCGGCGCCGACCGATGCTCACCTCCATAGGGCCAAAATAATCCACTCCACAGTGGACGAATGCCCGGCGATTAATCTCCAATCTCGCGATGGGTAGGTCGCCCATCTTAGGCGTCGACGGCTGGGCTTTCTTAATCCTGCACGTTTGACATTCTCTTGCGATTGCTTTCACTGTTGACCGTAAGTTCGTTATCCAGAACTTTTCTCTTAAAGAGTTCACCACGGTTTCCTGGTTGGCGTGAAGCGCTGTTGTGTGGTATCTTTTAATGATAAGCCGAGTCAAGGCGTGCTTTCCGTCTAAAATAATGGGGTGACGCGCTCCGAAAGTAAGTTCACTGCAGGCGCCCAACCTGCCGCGTACCCGTATCAAACCATCTTCAAATAACATTGGGTCTAGTTTTTTAATCTTACTGTTCCGTGGTAGCGGGCGGGCTTCTTGTAGAGCTTTTGATTCTTCCTCGAAGCTCTCAGTTTGTGCTATCTTCAGTAAACGTAGCTCCGCCTCTCGTAGATCGTCGACCGTTACGGTTGTCGAGTCGCGTCGTTTGCGACAGCGGTCCGTGAAGACCTTTATACGTGCTACTACGTATAAGATGCGTGTCCACGTACTATACCTTTCATAGGGCAGCGCGGGTTCGGCCTTAGTAGTGACGTTCACGTTGTGTACCCGCTCTAGGTCTGCCTCTGACACTGCGTCAACTCCAGAGTCCACCGGCCATTGCTCCTGTGGGCTGGAAAGAAATGAGGGACCCGAAAGCCACATATTACTGTTGACGGGCCACTCCAACCGGGTGCCTTTATCGGCTGGGTTCATCGCCGAGGGAACCCAGCGCCAGTCTTTCATCTTTGACCTTTTATCTATCTCTGCTAACCTATGAGATACAAAACGTTGGAAGTCGGTTGCTTCCGAGTGGATCCATTTGAGTACTGTCCTACTATCTGTCCATAAGACCTTTCGGGTGATTTCAACTCCTAACTCTTTCTCCACGGTGTCGGCTACCCTGCAGGCCAACACTGCCGCCTGTAACTCAAGGCGTGGGATTGAAATCACCTTTTTAGGTGCCACTCTAGCTTTCCCCATCACGAAGCTAACGCGCCTAACGCCGAGTGCATCTTTTCCCACCAAGTAGGCGACTGCCGCGTAGGCGGATTCACTAGCGTCCCCGAAGACGTGAAGTTCTACCTCTGATAACTTTATACCGTACCATCGCGGGATGGTTATATTGTTTAAGATTATAAGGTTCCGTAACCACGCGAACCATAAAGTTGCCTCCGCTTCATGCAGCCTCTCGTCCCACTGGATTCCTGTACGCCATATCTGCTGCATTAATATGCGCGACTGAATGACGCATGGATACAGGAAACCCAGCGGGTCGAACACCGACATTATGAAGCGAAGAAACTCTCGCTTCGTAGGAACAACGTCACCCTCTATAATTGTCTTCGGTAACTTTTTAAATGATAGGTCAAAAGCCAATTCATCGGTCCCCGGTGACCAAATCATACCTAAGGTGCGCTCTGTGGCGCCCTCGTCTTTTTCTAACGAGACTCTGTCGGGCATCTCTATTTCGAGAATCTCCCTGAGTTGTGGCGAATTGGTGACCCACCCCCGTATATTAAACCCGCCTTCGGCGTGGATGTGAGCCACCTCCTCTATGCGTTTGCTAGCCTGCGCGACGGACCATGCACTATCTAAATAGTCGTCCATGTAATGACTGTTATGTATAGCCGACACTGCTTCGGGATACTGACTATTAAATCTGGCCGCATTTTTATTCAAAATATAGATTGCGGATGTAGGGGAAGACACAGCACCGAAAATCATTGAATTCATGACAAACGTGTCAGGTTCTCCACTATTATTTTTATTCCACAAGAAAAGCTGTGCCCCTCGGTCACGTTCTCTGATTTTTATACGTAGGAACATGTCCGCTATATCTCCGGTGAATGCTACCGGTCCCAATCGGAATCTAATTAGAATTCCTAAAAGAGAATTTAATAGGTCTGGCCCCGCGAGCAAGCAATCGTTAAGAGCGGTACCTTGAAAAGTGGCGGCGGCGTCGAAGACTAGTCTCAATTTCCCCGGCTTATTAGGATTCTGTACCCCAAAGTGAGGTAGGTACCACACCGGATCTTCGAAGCGGCCGTCCGCTTTACTCGCATAACCCTCGCTAATTAATCGTTCAATTTGATTTTCATATGCTTCCGCGTACGTAGGATTCTTATGCAACCTACGTTCTATTCCCGACAGTCTCTGTCGCGCATAAGCATAGTTATCGGGTAGCTGTGGATCGTCACGCCTCCACAACAATCCTACTTCCCATTCGCCGTTAATAGTGAAGCTACTGGTTTCATCTAATATTTTTAAAGCTCTGTCGATGTCTTTATGAGACCTAGGGATTTCGGTTATACCTATTGCTTCTAATTCGAATTGGTTTTTCACCATATCATGCAGTTCAGACAGAGGTTCCGCTAAACAGTTCACGGCTTCGTAGCCTACCCTAAACCCTTTACCTATGGGCCCATGCAGAACCCAGCCTAGCTTGGTCAAAGATGCAACTGGCTTACCGGACTTTCCTCGGCGAATCTCCTCGCCGACCAGCAACTCCCAGTTGTCCTGTCCCAGCAACAGCATCGGCTTGACTCCGCACATTTCCTCCAGGCCCAAGTCACGCAGGTGGGCGAGCTCCTTTATCAACGCAGCCGGCACCGTTTGGGCGGGCAAATCCAGCCTCTTGAACGTACGCACACTTATTTTGTGATTCACTTTATTTGGCCCGCGCACTGTCACATATATTTTCCTTGAGGATTTATCAGACACCTCATTACCGCGCGCACTTTTTAGCACTAAAGGTATTCTATCACCCGTTGCCTTTCCAGCTATCGAGTCGTCGATAAGCGATACTGTAGCTCCGTCGTCCAGTAGAGCGTAGCAATCTCGTTCGTTTCCGTTCACTGACACGGAGACGGGAATTATCTTCAACAACGCTTTGCCGTTATATTCTTTCACATTAGTGACGCTTTCAGTTTTATGCTCTCTATCTACGTGCAGTAAGTCGTGATGTGCATAGTGGCATTTCGAGCATTTGCTTGCTCGGCAGAACTTCTTCGCATGTTGTTTTATTATACAATTAAAACACATCCTCTGATCTTTTACAAATTGCCATCTCTCATCAGAAGTTAGTTTCGCAAACTTTTCACACTTCGGTAATTTATGATCTCCCTTGCACATAGCACACTGCACATTGTTCTTATTATCTTGTTCGCTGTCGCTTTGTACATGTAATCTCTGAACATTTTTAAAGTGAATGCCTGGCTTACTATGTGCGCTTCTCAAACTTTTAACATTAGCCGTTTGACCGGCAGCGCCCATGTCCATCTGCACATAAAATGACGTAGCTCGGGCTAAATGGCTCAGGAATTCAGATAATATCTCTAGGCTGGGTGACACTCTCACATCGATGCCCTGAGACGCCGCCATACCCATTGCGAAGTCGCCATATTGAGCCCTCTGCACAGGCGTTAATTTACTCAGTAATTCACTCACCAGTTGTGGGTTGTTCAGGTATCCATTCGCGTGCACATTCCTCAACAGCGACACACAATTCCTCACTGTAGATGAGAACTTTCTCAACTCACGACCACTTTCTGTTACTTTCGGTAACGCACGCACTTTCTTCAACGCACACTCCAATATTAAATTAGGATGTCCGAACTCTTCATCCAGTGCCTTCATAATCTCCGATGGGTTAGTTGATGTCCGCAATAAGTCTTCTACCGCTATTTTTGCCTCTCCCTGCAGTGACGTTTTCAAGCGCGCTAAGTTCTCGTGCGGCTTAAAGTTGTACATAGCTGTTGTGTCCCAGTACATGTTCTTGTACGATAGCCACTCTGCCGGGTCACCGTTGAAGTATGGCAACTCATAGGCTTGCCTGGGTACTGGCCGCGGACGAGCTAGGTTTGAGATAGCTTCTGCCAGCTGATCTATTTTCCTGTCTCGCGGCTTGCTTCTCTCCGTTTCTTCGGCGAACGATTGATCCCATTCAGGCACTTCACGTGGTGGCACTCGCGGAACACTAGCCGTTACTATCGGCGTATATTCGCGGAACTGTACGGTCGCGGGCGCACACTGAGGGAGCGCAGATATCGAGGTCGTATATACTGTATGCGGTTGCGCGGTCACTGTTTGCGGCGCGGTCACTGTTTGCGGTTCGTACGCTGTTTGCGGCGCGGTCACTGTCACTCCGCGGGAGGTCGCGGCACTCTCGGTTGCAGGCACTCCGTACGCAGTCGTTACTACTGCGGGCACTGGCACTGGCACTGTTTCTTGCGCGTCGTGAGCTTCTGCGATCACTTGTGTTTCACTCGGCACTGAGTGTGTGATCCAATCTTCCACACGGCGTGTTGTAGTTTCTTCATCGGACGAGTCTTCTTCGGCGACGGCATCTATCTCGGCCAGTTCCGCCTCCAACTTCTTCTTGACGAGATTTTCCCTCAGGCGCACTAATTCCCTCTCAGCCTTGTACTCGGCCCTCCGGCGGAGGTAATCGGCACTCTTCTGGCCGCTCTTCGATGAGACGTGGCTGGTTCTTGATCTCGGCGTCCGTACCACCCGTAGTATCTCCGATTCCCGAGGCACTGCAGCCGCGTCGCGATGGTCAATCACGCGTCCGGGGCCCGCCAATGGAATCACGGGTGCGGGTAATGCCGACGACACTGTAGGCGCTATCGAAGGTGATCCCGGTGCCATTTCAGACGGCACTCCTGAATCGGCTTCCATCTCTCGTCGCTTGTTCAACGCTGCCTCCAATTTGCGCAGCTTGCTCCTCGTGGCGACTGAGCTTCGTTCACTCATCTTGAATGCTTCAGACTTCTCAGGCTTGAAACTTCAAACTCTTCAGGCTTGAGATGTAATTCTTCAGACGCAGGATCCGGCTCGAAGGACCAAAATTGTAGAATATTCAGGCGCACGGGTCGAGGGTTCCGAAGAATTAAATAAAAGACGAGCAGAGTCTTCAACCACTTATATTGTTGTTCACAAGCTTCCGATGATTGCTACAGTACGACTGACTTACGACTGACAAATTTTGCCGTGAGGCGGCTATATTTATGACTTTCCTACGTGGGTGCAAGTAGTGCCATGACAAATAAAATAACAAAAGGTGTTTGCACCAATCACGTCACAGTATTTCTCCCATATGTCTCTACGGTGGTGGAAGTAGTGGGTAGGGCGCGACATCATCAACAAATGTTCCACCAATCAAATATGCACATTTTTGTCATTAAATTTACTTATAATCTAGAATCATATATTTACCTTAATTCTAGATGTATCCTAAGTTACATTAATGCTAAAAATAACCTAGGACTAGATAATCAAAACATACATCATTTGATAGCGCAAAAGCATCTATATTTACATGAAAATCAAATATTGTTACAATTATAGATTTAATCTTCCTATTGTACATATTTAAAACTACAGAAAGCCCTCGTGCTCTCTTACATCGTGAGAAAGGTCATATTATACCGAAGGGAAGCAAAATAAAAGTGTATCCTTCTGAAAGACGATATTAGGATCCTCGCACATAGCCGACATGCGTACGGAATTTCTATTAGGTACCTAACAGAGCGTTTTGCTTTATGTTCTATGTGCGAGTTATACGGGAGTCTGCTTCGTCGAGCTTGATTTTAAATACTATAACCAACACAACGCATACCATCACGCCTGTATTCCACGAAGGGTAAGGCAGAGGTGTACCAATGTACACCCACAGTTCGCTAGTATGTTTAGGTCCCATGTAAAAGGAGGCGAGCTTATATAACCACGAGCTACTGAAGAGAATTTTATAATAAAACGCAATATAACTTTTAGTCAACCTTAGAGTCGAACCCAAGATCTCTAGCGTAGCAATCGCGCTTGGGACTACTATAAAGAAACAAACACACACTTTACTACACAACTAGTGTACTATAATCAAATACAGTGTATTCGCAGTATGGAACCAAAGATTTGATTTAGTTCTCTAGTCAAATGGAGGCTGATATATTTATCAATGCGAATTTATATACCTGCACTTTAGAGGACATTAAAAATAATCAATAAACCCCTAGCCTAAACATCGCAAATACACAAATCTAGGAATAAATCGTACACATACTTTTAACATTAAACCCAAAATGTATTGCTTACACACTTGGTCATCCTTATGTTTCCGAAATAGGCTCTCATCCTAGATCACGGTGAGCCGTGGACAACGCAATATGAGATGAAAGGGATTGTTCCACAGTACGCGATAAAAATAACACAAATAACTATCCTTGTTGCGACGTATTTGTACTAATATTACGTTTCTCTTGTTTTTTAAGGTCACATATGAGTAATTTCAAACATTCACTCTCCTTCTACGTTGACAACGACTATTAAGTAACAGAAATGTCACCTTTGTATTGTATTATACCGGGTATGAAAAGACAGTTGACGAAGCCAGAAGTTACATGTTAATAAAATAAAGCTGGAGTGCTTTTTTGTTTGTTTGAAAGTGCTGCTCTCTGAAACTACCAGTAGGATAGCCAGATTCATGAAGAATAGTATAGGCTATACAACATCGCGCTACGACCTACGGGTGCGGAACAGTAACTAAAAACATACCCCGATAGTGAATTTTATGAAAGCTTAAAAGCCAGTTGCTACGGCGCCTGCTATGGAGTGCTACGGCGTAGGCGATACGAGAGTCACTGCTACGCTTGCTACGCTGTCAAACATTTATAGTACGAAACATTGATCTTGATATTTGTTTAATTAAAGCGACCATTTTCGAATGAATCCTTTCTAATTATACCATTCTCTTATAAATACATTTCATCATCCCAGCGATGTGTTTTTGGGTCTGCCAATGTTCAACGAATTCTTCATAATAAATACGACCTTTTCACAACAGCAATTGTCTTTCTATATGCGACAGATTAAAATGGATTTTACAGAAAGGGTGGTACCTGCCGGTTTGAACAAAAGCTGATGAAATTCATCAGTTTTCAATTAACCCTGGTCCGGCGATCCGTTTGTTTGAAATAGATTATTTCCGGTTCAACGGGTTAAGCTGAAAAAGTTCAATTTCATTGATTACTGTCTATGGTTTATTGTTTTACAGGTTGTCAATATAGTTTTGTTTGAATTGGAATTGTTGAAGTTTTAATAAAATCAAAATTGCTTTTTTTGTTACGTTTTCTCTCGAGTTTACAAAAATAAAACAATCTAAATTTTGAAATACTAATCTACATACATACATACCAAAATATACCATAACGTTATAACATTATAGTTGAAATTTCAAAGACGTATTTGACATGACATCCGGCTGTTGATTGTTCACTTTGAAATTTCAACTCTATTGTCATAATTTTCGGGTACTTTTTAGTTCTAACACTCAAAATTCGTCACTTAAAAATCTCCTGTCGTATTTTGGGAGCGAATATGCTGACCAAGTGGTTTGAATGGTGGACTTAGTCATGAAGCATTATAAGAAGTTTTATGATTATTGTTGTGAATTAAATAAATACACATACACATACATACATAAACTCACGCCTTTTTCCCATGGGGGTAGGCAGAAACCACAGAACGCGACCTGCTACGATCCTTACATACTACTTAAAAAAAAAAAAAAAAACACTACTAACACAGAGTACTTAAATAAATATTAAATAAATAAAAAATATCAGTGAAAGTTTTCATAGAATTTGTTCTACGTATAGATAATTATATCGTTAAACTTAAACTCAAATAATTTATCTCAATTAAACCATTAGAAGGAACTTTTGAAAGTCAAATTATGCAAGAAAAAATGTATCCAGTTGTCCCTTCCAAAAGGCCTCGTGGAGTGAAACGTAGGTAGGTCCTCTACACCTGTGTAAAGAAGTCTTAAACCACTGCGCCATTGCGATATTTCATAAAATACATAAACATTATGTAGTCTTAACTACCTACGACTGGTATGCTAGAGGTCTTGGGTCTGCGGGTTGTTCGAAAGAGATACCGCGCCCCCGGAACGCAAAGGGCACATGAAAGGAACATAGACGGGTTTTAGTCAGTAAAAGTCTGACACTCCCTCCCGCCCCGCCCAGGGCGGGGGAAGTTATTTGATGATTTCCCGTCTATAAAAAGAAAAAAAAAGAGGTCTTGGGTTCAATTTTCAGGTCAAGCAAAAAGTGTTATTGGGTTTTTCTATGAATTTTTTTAGTAGCAGCTCGGAGTTAGGATTTGTGCCCGATTAATGGCAAAAGGTTAGCCCTTATTACATGGAACCTAAACATACCGGCGAACTTTGTCACCCAAAGTTTGCCAGTATGTTACATTGGAACACCTCTACCTAACCCTTCGGGGAATACAGGCGTGATGGTATGTGATACATAAACATACATATTGTATGCAACAGTAACCCCACGGCATTACGTATTCTATGGTCAACTTGAGCTAAACTCGTTACATGTTTGCAGTTTGTACCTAGCGTGCATAACTTTAAGTGTACACGCACACGGGCTACACGCATCAGCCACAAAATGATTTGGTACAGTTGCTGAGATATCGGCTGATGCGCTGCGTGTTGCTGGTTCGATCCCCGAACGGAACGGTTATTTGTCTAGTGTATAGGCAGTTGTTTCGGTTGTTAGTTGTGTATGTGAGTTATTTATTTGTAAATGGATTTGACAGGATTAATACCTAGGGTAGGGTAAAGCCAAACAAAATCTAACAAAAAAAAATGCCGCTACAACGCTGGGATCTATAGTTTTTGGACAGAATTATGAACTCACTGCATTTACGCTCTAACCTCAGGAAAAGATGGTCCGATTTGAAAAAAAATAGTAATAATGTATTGCGTATCTGTTTATAGAGAAAAGATTATAGGGTTAACATGACGCTACGACTCACATGAGCAAAGCAGTAAAATAAGCCGTAACTAAAAGCGACTGAAATCGTAGGATATAGCTAGTTTATTAATAGAAATGGCTGGCGTAATAGCGACTACGTCACTTGCGACCAAAATAGACACGCTTCTGCTGTTTAGTAACAGCTTCCAGTTTCTCACTGTTCACCGTAAGATGCCGTGATGTTTTCACGTCTATTGCCTTGTCATTCTGTCTTGCATTCACAAGGCAATGGTTTAAGTCAGTAAAAGTCTGACACTCCCTCCCGCCCCGCCCAGGGCGGGGGAAGTTACATGATGATTTCCAGTCTATAAAAAAAAAGTGCCAACATCACGGTGAACGGTGTGTACAAGTGCGGATATTTTGTGGCTGCAGAAAGTTGCCCGTGTGGGGCAACACTTCGGCAATTTCCATCAAAACTTGAGAATAACTGGAATTTACAAGTAAAATGTTAAGTTAGCGTTTAAGTTACGAACATTAATTAGTATGAATTAAGTTACGGTTTCGTAAAATTCATTGATTATTTCTACGAATTAAAAGTTGAAGGCTTTGTTTTTCTATATAAACGCATAGTGGTAAGCTCCTAGAGTCACCAAACTTACGTCATTTTAGTGTGGTTGCAATTTTAATTATATCGATTCAGAAATATGTAATTAAGATAAAATTTCTCAGTGTGATTGCTAGGCTCTTTTTGTATACCAGGTATAAAAGGTACCTTACTCACATACGTTCAAGTGTGAGATCGATAATTTTGTTATAGGTGCAAAGAATCGAAAATTGTTTTAAGTATTTTGGATCATGATAATTCCAATATTACTAATATTACTAGCCTATTAGTGTCCCACTGCAGGGCAAAGAACTCTTCTCATATAGAAAAGACACTGATCACCACGCTCAACCCAATATTTATTCTAGTTCAGGTTTCTTTAAGTTGTTTGCCTTCATCAATGTCAGTGATATCCAAGATAACCTTACAGAGAAACGTTAGTATATAGATTATAAAAATAACAATGATACTTGCCAGGTATTGAACCTCATGCTTGAGAGGCGAGGGCCTCTCCGAACATGAATCACGTTTTATGTTATGATCTTGATCATGCAAAGTTAGATTAGCAGGAATCGATTAAACAATCGTAGGTTTTATCGTTAAACTATAAGAGATAAACCGTATTAATGACATTTGTAGTAAAACACTTCTACACTTCAGTTTTTAATACCGTATATTCTTAGATTTAGGTAAGTACACGATTAAAACATTAGTAGGTACACGATTAAAACATATAAACATTAGTACACCAAATACGTGGCCGATTTCGAAAGCGATGCGAGCCCGACTGACTGAAGCGCGCGCGCTGCGTGTATTGGCGGGACGCGGCCGCACGGTCCGCACAAGGAAGACGCGAGTAGCTACCTACGCGTCACTAGGCGGTTTTAGCGCGAAATTTAAAATTCTTCCTACACATTTAAATTAGTTTCCAACATTTGATGGCGGATTAACACAATAATATGGGTTTTAGTTATATTATTGTTATTTGATCGATGTTATTTTTTTATTTTGTATGTATATTGAAACCCCGCCCTGTCTCTTGGTAGCTACTAACTACCGAGCGTCTAGTCCTAGATATGTTCAGTTCCTAAGTCTGACAAAGAGTTACTCTTTTTTTCTGTTAGTAAATTCTCAATAGCAACGCGGTGATAAAAATTAGGAATTGTGATTTGTGCTTTTCGCCAACCAAGTAAAGTGTCGGTTAATCAGACTATGAGATTGAGAGAAGAGGTAGTTTATATTTGCCAACATGCTTGTTCACTATTTAATATCTCCTACGTACTTTATTAGTCTCCGCTGTGATTGACCGTCGTCGTGACCAAAAGTCGTTCGGGAAAGGGGAAGTGCGGAATATAATTATTAGATACCTTATTATCCTATACGAGACACACCCTATATAAAAATGATCATAGCTTACAAGATAATGTCGACATGTTATTGATTAAAAATTCTTGTCAGATTTTCACAAAGACAAGTCGGTTACATCGTTTTTTCCTTAGAGACCCCAAATGCCATCAAACCATCAAACTAATTTTAATAACCTCAATACATTTAACCGTCATTCCGACACAATAGCCGTGACAACTCCTCAATCGTAACCAGTCTTCTCACGTAACCGTAAAACCGTAGATTCTCAGGAGCTCGTAAAATTATTACTGCCGTCTGTCAATAGCGATATTGGGAATTACGCCCACGACGCATTACGCAAGACAAAAAGATTAGGCGCCATTTTTGCGCACAATTCGGAATTTTCGAGATATTTTTGATGGAAAAACGTATTTTTTTTTGTCAAAGGTTGTCACTGTGTCCCCAATGGTTTCAAGTCTAAAATTAAACTCGGGCGTATTGTTAAACCAATTTCTTTGGCTTTGATTTTTAAGGCCAAATTTTAAGGCCGATTTCAAGGCCATATTTCTTAAAAAAAAATATTCAGAGGGTTTATTATCATCCATTTTCCATACTACATATTTGAAAAAGAAAGAAGTATATAGTGTACACCCACACACACACACACCTCCACCACACACCACCTCTCACCACCTCTTGGTACACCTCTGCCTAACCCTTCGGGGAATACAGGCGTGATGGTTATTTTTTTTTTTTTTATATATAGTGTGTGTGTTTTATTTTTTATAGTGTGTGTGTAGTGTGTATATTTGTGAAAGTAACTGTCTGTCTGTTACGCTTTTACAAATAAACCACTGAACCAATTTTGATGTAATTCCCGAACGACGTTTTATTCCGCGACTCTGTCTGTGTTCGCGATAATAAACATCGCATGATATCGCAAGCAAAAGCTAGTTTGTAATATTCCATATTTTATTTTATTTTACCTTATCTTTTACCACTAAACACTACCAGAAAATATACTAAGTTATACACATACATAAACGTATGCCTTTTCCCATGGGGGTATGCAGAAACCGCAGAACGCCGCCTACTTCTACTGCTACGATCCTTTCATACTTAACTACTTTCAGTAGCGTAGCGCTTAGGGCCACTAGGCTAACGAGGCAGTTAAAAAAACCAAAAACATAAACCAAACAGACATTTAAAAATGCCATAGGTCTGGTAATTCTCAGATCCTTGGCAAAAAAAATACTAGACTATTAACTGATTCATTACTGTCAATCTTTTTCATAATCTGTCAGACTATCTCAACTCCAACCCAGACTTGTCTGAGCAAGTGACAGTAGCTTAACGCTCCTAACAAAATCCTACGGTTACATCTCTACCATTAGTTTGGGCTAACTAAATTTCATGGTCGAGTGGCCAACTCTATTCTATAAAGGCTTTACTATACTGATAGAGTTTGTCGCTTGATATTACTAGCGTTTTTTGTTTTTAGTTCTTTTATTTTTCACTAGCTTCTGCCCGCGACTTCGTCCGCGTCACAGTTGATGTGTTATCCTACGGGTACCGTACATTTTCCCGGGATAAAAAGTAGCCTATGTGTTATTCCAGACTATAATCTATCTTTGTGCCAAATTTCATCCAGATCCATTCAGCCGTTTAAGCGTGAAAGAGTAACAAACATCCATACATACATACAAACTTTCGCCTTTATAATAGTAGTAGGATGATTTTACATTTACTCTTATAGCGCTATGAGATGGTATTCCGAGCAAAGATCAGACGCAGGACAAACGGCTTTATGTGTTCTCGAGACACGGGGGTATTACATCAGTAACTTCTATACTCCAGGCTGCTACTAAGAAATAGCTAATGGAAAAACCCAATAACACTGTGTCTAACTAGGGAATCGAATACAGAGCCTTACGAGACCAACAGCAAGGCAGCAGTGACAACTATAATAAGGCGCCTACAGCTACAATATCATATTATTATAAATCCTCGCTCCGGTCCGCTCGCCTCGCTCCTTCCCCGCTTCCTCACTGGATCGTTATCTTAAAACTGCGGTAATGGCCACAGAAACTCAGCCAAAGTTAGTTAGTTACCGTTTTAGATACTTGTATTTAATTTTACTGTAGAATTTTGAATATAAATTTTGTATTATTCACATTTGCTGCGAATATTGGGTAGAAGTTTAAGTGATGGTAGTGTAAGTTCGAGACTAAGTTTAAGTGGTAATAGTCGACAATGGTGTCGATTCTGTTATGCACAAGCTAAACTTAATTTAGACTATTTCTATCTTTTTCTTTCCAATCAAACAAGAAAGGTACGGACGTGAATAAGACTTGTCAATTTTAGTTGATGTAAAACCTCTATACAATTATAGTTGACATGTCAGAACGCGTCGATTAAAAACACGGAAAAGTTCAAGGCAAAACTAATTTGACATCTCTAACTTAGTTCTAAGGTATTACCGTCCTTTTCTTTCGCTGTATGTTAGTAAGAGAGGTTAATTCTCTAATTTTAGTTTAGTTTGTAAACAAGGGAATCGGCACCAATGCCTTAATTGGTTTTTCTAAAAATAAGTACCTACTGAGTTTGTTTTTATTTTATTGTGCGCCTTTTCATATGTGGCCTATCAACTTAAGTGTATGTAACTTATCTATACTATACTAGGTACTTGCTTGTGCTTGTAAAAATCTCTAGAATTTAAGTGGTGTTAGCTTGACATGAGCTGTCAATCCCGCCTAATGCAAGAGATTGATAGCTCACCTTGAACGTACTGGAATTAAATTCACAAATTTCATTCAAGAGAGAATATAGCTATTTAATACTCAGTCACTTACTAAACACGAAATCTTGAAAACTACGTTTTCTGTAATGCATTTGACTGGTAGGCAGTTGGTTCAGTTCATTTGGCAGGTAGAAGGCGTCAGCTAAGAACGAATTCGACTTTCACGCTAAAGAAAACTAGCGCTATCTTAATCTCTTCAGGATTCCTAAGAATCTATAATAAATTGCTAAGTGATTGTGAAGTTAACAACCTTCATCATATTCCGGCTAACTACATGTCATTTATGCTATTACAGAAAAGACGAATATCTTACAGATTTATTCAAAATCTATACTAGAATATTATAAAGCTGAAGAGTTTATTTGTTTATAGGAAGGCTATATAACATCACGCTACGACACTCGGGAGCGGAGCAGTAAATAGGACGTAATATAACACGGGTGATTAAAACCACGTTAACGAAGTCGCGATCAGAACCTAGTAAACAGATATAATTGTTTACCTGATAGAAAAGTAAAATAACAAAAGTGAGTTTTAATTTAGGTATATATATATTTTTTTTATTACCTTGGTTTTTAAATATTTAATTTATAAAATATATATATACCATCACCATCACGCCTGTATTCCCCGAAGGGTTAGGCAGAGGTGTACCAATGTACACCCACAGTTCGCCGGTATATATAGGTCCCATATTACAAAAAAAATGTAAATATTTATTTAAACAAATGGCAACAAAGTATGAGGTCATCTTTGTAGTCTGAAATCAAATCATAGTAGTACCTATAAAGTCCCGGATTGCGGTTGTCCTCATTCATACATATAACTTAGTTAAGGGCGTCATAAAAGGCGAAGTATCCTGGTCACCTTTTACAACTTGAAAGTGCATTAAATATATACGAGTACCTACGAGGTATATACCTATAGTTGATACAACTACAAGATATTGTGACTGTTCCCGTTAACTGCCACGTGTTGGTCTCGTAGTGGCAAGTACGACTGTTGAGCGTGGGGTCATGAGTTCGATTCCCAGGACGGGCAAAGTGTTATTGGGTTTTTCCATTAAGAATTTTCCAGTAACAGCCCGGAGTTGGGAAGTTGGTGGTGTGACACCCCCGTGTCTCGGAAAAAACGTAAACCGTTGATCCTGTGCCTGATTTCTTCCCGATCGTGACGGATTGCCGTCCCATCGGACTATGAGAGTTAGGGAAGAGGGAGTGCACCTGTGTTTGCACACACTCTTGTGCATTATATTATCTCCTGCGTATTTGGCTAGTAATTGTGGAATGCCTCCAGTACATAAGAGAGCAAGAAATATTACTGTCCGGGTCAAATAATAATTTAGAAATAGATGCTTTGCAAACAGTTCTTGCAAAATCTTACAGCGATGTCGCTATTAAACTATAATATGACTTTGTGTGTAAACTAAAGAGGTTGTCATTATTCTCTAAAACAATGATCATTTTTAGATATTGTTCATTACATTCGTTTATTTTTAGGATGCAATTAAAATTTTATTTTAATCACCCACCCAAAAAAGTCGCGAAAACTTTCAGTTTTAATCCTTATCTCGTAAGTAAGGATAAAAAGCAACATCTCTCCAGAGGGCGCTAATTGCGGGGTATCGTGAAGTTCGCAACAAGCTCAGCCAACTAATAATTAATAGAACACGCCGCTTCAAGGTAGTTCCTCCGACTTGTTGAGGAACTAAATCCAGGAATGATGTATTTTAGTTCGCGTTTTTCTGTGGAAGCATTTGCTTCAAATGGTAGATTCTGTTTTGTCTGTTATGAGATGAGGAGTAGTTAAGAGGCTAAATTTTTACGCGTAAAAATCAATTGAGATCAATGTATCAACAACGCTTCACAAGTTTGAATGTGCCCGCAGCTTTTCTAACTAAAACTATGATAGGCAGCCATAGCAAATAAACAAAAAAACACTACACTAACACTATTCCAAACCACTGCAATTCCTGAAAGCCAGAATCAACAGTAGATATATTAGTGGTTGTCAAATTAATAATAATAATAATAATAATTTACCGTATATATTATTATTATTATTTATTTTATTTTATATTTATTTATTTAATTTACCGTACTTCCGGGATTGTCCTGATAGCCTTGAAACACCTCTCCACTCCTCAAGCACCTCAGTCTGTGTTGCCCTCTTGTCGCTACGTCACTACGTGCTAGCGGCCGTTTAGGGGGCCCATTTATCGAGTGTGCTAGTCACCCCCTGCCATTTTATCTGTGTCATAAAAACATTGATTGGCAGGGGCCATAGTCTTTCCATAGTGTCAGGAAACTAGTCCATCTAAGCTACCCAAACCCATAGCCCTATTCTTTGTTTCCATATTCTGCAATAGTCCTGCGCCAGCCGGGGATTGTCCTTGGGTGCATTTGCATAGTGCAAACAGGGATAATTGCCGGTTGGTGTTCCATTTCAGTGTAAAGCCTTGTAAGGGGCCTCTGCGAGTTGGCTTCGGCTCCTCGTACGCCTTTCAAAGGTCCGGGACCCTAGGGTCCCGAGATGCGTAACGTAATGAAAATAATAATTTATTTATTTGCATTAAACATGGTATACAAGGGCAATAACGGTCAAACCGACACTAATATGATGTGATTTATATTAGGTAGCTACCTAAGTATTTAAAATTGCTACCCTGCCTTCCATCCTTTAAACTACCAGTTGCTAAATCACCTTCGTCTCAAAGAGATGTCAGTATAGTAAAAGGGGCCCGCCCCCGGTGCCCGCCAGGGTTGCGCAGTTTGTTCGAAAGAGTTACCGCGACCCTAGGACGTAAAAGACATTATGACACGAATGTGTTTTAGTCAGTAAGAGTTTCAGCCTACCTTCCTTTCCGCCCAGTGCGGAAGAAGACATTTTTGGATTTCCAATAAAAAAGAAATGGGAAAATAACCATAGGCTTACTTTACCGTTTACCTAGACTATAACAAAATATACTGCAAGATATTCGCTGAGGGAAATCTTCAAAATATATCCAAAAAGTGCCTTCAAAACCTAATTAAAATCCACGCGAGTTAGCTAAAGCCTAACACTCTATAACGCCAGGCAGCCTTTAACGGGTACTGACCATCTGCAGTTAGGAAGTGGAACAAAGTTACCGCCTCTATATAAAGTTCCGCCTAGACCGGTGAATTTAGTCGGCAGCTAAAAGCTGGATGATTACTAGTAGTTATGACTGTTTCATTGAGTTTGGGCTTGTCGCCTGCTGATGCCTTGGTACTTGGTAAACCAAGTGCTATATTAGAACAGTATTGAAGTTGTGTTTCGGAGAAAACAGAGGTATCATCATATCATCACGCCGCCGCCGGTATTTCCGAAGGGCTAGACAGAGATGTACCAATGTACACCCACAGTTCGCAGGAATGTTTTAGGTCCCATGTAATAGGAGGCGAGTCTATTGCCCTAACCACAAACCCTAACTCCGAGCTGCTACTGAGAGTTTCATAGAAAAACCCAATAACACTGCTCGATCTGAGAATCGAATCCAAGACCTCTAGCGTAGCAGTCGAGATAAGTGTTTGACGGGCACTTAACACCTTCTTCTTCTGAAAAATTTAATAATACATACATAAAATCACGCCTTTTGCCCATGGGGATAGGCAGAAACCACAGAACGCCACCTGCTACGATCCTTACATACCTACTACTTTCGCCTTATCCACGTTCTCATACATCTGGTCATACAAGCACGCCCGTTACGAGTACTGCACACCCGACCTTTCTGAAGAACCTCACCAATAAGGTCAGGGTAAGTCTTTCTAGGGCGTCCCATCCCGGGAAAATTTAATAATTATAATGTTTATCATCACATCTTGCTAAAATAACATTGCTCTGTCGACTGTACGCCCCTTAGTCCATAATATATTGGACACACACCGACGAATAAAAGGTTTTTGCTGAGACGACGCATAATATCCATGTGTTATCATAATATTTATAACTAGGCCTAAGTAAATATTCCTCGTTTTGTTTGAGATACGCGAAACCAAGATTTTTTGGTCCATTTTATTTTTTATCGCGGTTTTAGGAGTTTTGTTTCTGTTATCGTTAAGTTTTTGTTTTCAATTGTTGTTGTTTCAAGTTTGTTGTTTAAGTTTTATTTAAGTGTCCATTTTATACAGAGAAGGTACGAGCATTGGTAACGCTTGCTGAAGACGGATTGGTGATTTTAGACGTATATTAATTAATTAATTTATTTTATTTTATTTATTTATTTAAATCAGGCATCAAGGCCCATAGAAAATACATATTTTAGTACATACAATAACTTAAAAGTAGTAGTATAGTTTAGTTTATAGTTTGATCACGATGTTTTTGTCCGCTAATGTCGATGATGTTGAAGTACATATGAAATAGAAAAAGTCACAGTTGTGAACCCACAGCCTCGTGCATGAGAGGTTGGTAGGCGCCTTAACCACTGAGCCATCACGATAATTATTTTGTCCTTGGTTAAAGGCAAAAGGCTCGCCCCCTATTACGAGTATATTGGACCGAAACATACCGTTGAACTGGTGGTGTACATTTATATACCTCTGCCTAACCCTTGGGAGAATACAGGCGTGATAATATGTTGTGTTTACTAAATAAAGTAATACTCGGCTGGTGTGTCGCTAAGCTTAAAAATAACGTAATAATTGTATGGTTAGCTTTTAAATATTAATTTAATTTAAAGTTTAACGTAGACTTACGAATTGAAAATGTCACAGTCATTCATGTTACAGAATTTACAGATTTATAATTCATAAAGTTTCCTCTGAACATCTGCGTGTCCATTAATCATATTGCCTTTGGCATGCAACGTTTTGATATTTTTTCAATCAATCAAAATAAATTAGTTTTATGTTTATCTTACAATTATTTACGTAATTGGAGTTGCTTTCTGTGAATAACTGATAAGGTAGTGTACGAAAGTTAGGCAATAATGAATGATAGACGAATTAATAGGGCATGTAGTTTCCGAAAGTTCCTTGATGAGATGTGCTGATAAACATACTGACAGTCAACGAGTGTGGGGGTCATTCGTAGGTTGGGGGCTCCCGTAGGTAGTACCAGGAGGGGGTCACCCAAAGGTGGTGGTTACACAGAGGTGGCCGAGGGAACATTAAATTTTTCACAAATATTTTTAATGGACTTTTATCTAGTATGTTTATTATAAGACCTCACTTCAAGAAATTACCGTACCAATTTTCAATACTACACGAATTATTTGGGTTGATTATTTTTTCGGTTGATGTATTTTTTTTTAACCGGCCGCTCTGAATACTATTCAATTAAAAACCCTGTTTTAAATCCCCAGAATCATACGAAGCTTTTAGTTACTTAAAATGTAAGCTCGAACACAAAACACGCCAATCAAAACCATTTTCCAAATTCAAACATAAAATATAAACAAAGTTAAACAATAAGTAACGTTCCATTTTCGAACATAAAAAAAAACAACTTAAACAATAAATAAAATACTCACCCATCAGTCACCTCTCATACAAATAACAGACTTAACACGCGTGATTTTCGCCCAAAGCCGAGGCTATAACAAAGGTATTACGCGCCAAGCTGCACAAACAAGGCTATCTCCAGACGATCACACCAGAATAATCAGTCTGATCGTCTCGATTCTATTTTTAATACGAAAATCTCGTGATCTCTATTCCAGGCATGTCTGAAGGCTCCGATGCCCTCCAGAGCCTCGTCACCAATACCCTATGACAATAAAGTTATAAATCTCATACATTTTTATAACACAATTTCAAATAATTTATATGTTTTTTGTGATAGTTCTTCTCCTTTGAGATTCTTGTGGCTTCGCGTGTTTTAGTTGACTTATAACATGGGTGTGTTGGGTTTGTTTTGTGAGGCAATTGTGGTTAGTTTTTATATTTAGTTACCTATGATGGTAAGTACCATTATTGCAGTATACGTTCAAGGTATACTTTTGCATCTTCGTAAAATTTCAGGTTGTCATAAAATACATAAATAATCAAATTATTTTTATTATACCCGGTTACTTCTACTATCCTACTAAGATTATAAACGTAAAAGATTGTAAAGATGTTTGGATTTTAGTTACCCAATCACACCAGAACAGCTAAATGGATCTGGATGAAATTTTGCACAGCGGTAGATTATATTATAGTCCGCAATAACCCTTAGGCTTCTTTTTATTCCTTTTATTGTGTGACAATATATCACCTATGACGCGGGAAAAGTCACGGGCAGTAGCTATACAGGGTGATCTGAAATTGCTCGTATTCCTCTCGGGAGAAGAAACTATGACTAATTTAGAATGATTTAACCCCTATCACTTGGGGGTCGAAAATCCGCCAATTTCGAGAAAATCTACTTTGTTTTTATTTTTAGAAAAATCCGAATTTTGGTAATTAACATTTAATAAAAAAAAAAAACACTTTTTAGCCAAAAATTTTCTATGATCTGATAGCTTACTAATTGACCAACCTCTCTAAAGCTGAAAACTGTATAATTTACTGTTAGATTTAATGTTGTATGTTAAAACTTGCAATAAATTAAAAAAGAAATCTGATAAGTGATGAAGTTTTTTTTTATTAATTTTTAATTATCAAAATTCAGATTTTTCTAAAAATAAAAACAAAGTAGATTTTCTCGAAAATGGAGGATTTTCGACCCCCAAGTGATAGGGGTTAAATCATTCTAAATTAGTCATAGTTTCTTCTCCCGAGAGGAATACGAGCAATTTCAAAGCACCCTGTATAGTAATGAAATTATGGTTTTATTAAATGGCTGAATTATAATGAAAAATCTTACTACATTATATGTGAAAGTTTAAATGAATATTTTTTACTCAATCAAGTCAGAACGACAGTACGGGTCTTGATAAAATTTGGCACAGAGATTATAATCTGGCATAGCACACAGGCTACTTTTATCCCGGAAAAAGTGTACAATTCCCGTGGGATAAGTTAATTAATAATATTAATTAAATAAGCCCAGGTTTCCTCATAATGTTTTCCTTTACCGATATCAGAGATGTCCAAGGTAACCTTAGAAACGCTTTGGCAGGTATGCACACCTTCTTAATAATACACACACATGCCTTCACGCCTGTATTCCCCGAAGGGTTAGGCAGAGGTATATCATTGTACACCCACAGTTGGCCGGTTTGTTTAGGTCTCGTCTACCAAATAGGGGTCTGCTTATTGCCATTAACCGGGCACAAATCCTAACTCCGTGCTGGTACTGAAAATTTAAATTTTCAGCAGTAGACTTGTGCTATATGTAATAACTTCCTAATAATGTAAGCAATAAAAATAAAACATTATTATTTGCAAAGATTTCCTAATACTATTGTAATAAGAACAGTCAACAGGGTATAATGTAAACATTATACTTGAAAGTACATACAGGCAAATAGATTCAATATGTTTTTATTCATTGCTTACGTACATATGTTTATTTTTTGTTCGCAGAGATAACTGTTTAAATATACTCTCAAAACATATTGACGAATAATAACTTATTAAATACGATGAATATTTGAAGTATTTGTTTACTTATTTGGTATATTCGAATGTATATTTTATAACACGCTTATGCCCCCGACTTTGTTTGCGATAATGTGGATGGTTTGTGCGAAACCCTAATTCGTCTTCTTCTAAACTTCTTCTTTTCAGAAAATAATCTATACATGCGTGCTTGCTCCCACACGCACCCCACTCACACACACACCGACACTCCGTTAGTCACACATACACTATTTAAATAAGTTCTGTATCACTTTTAAGATAATTTTAATTTTAAGTTATGGAAGAGCGGAGTCTCCTAATACAAGCATTATTTGCTTAACAGGAGGCTCCAATCACAAACTAATGTTGGAAATATTTTGGTACAGAAAATAAAACATTTTGTATTTTTTTTGTGCTTGTATGACCAGATGTATGAATGTGGACGAGGTGAAAGGAGTGTGTAAGGATCCTAGCAGGTGGTGTTCTGTTGTTTCTGCCTACCCCCATGGGAAAAAGGCGTGAGTTTATGTATGTTATGTAATCTATACATTAGTTATCTGCCAGAGAAAGTCCCGTCAAAATAAGTTCAGCCGTTTTTGAGATTAGCCGTTTTTATTTCTTTTTGTATTAGCATTGTGTAAACATTATTATTTTTATTCATAGTAAAATAGCATTTCTAGTAACTTTTAGCAACATCATCATCATTATCAAAATTCTTAGCTTAGTATCAATCTGTCAAAAATAAATCTAATTTACCTTAATGTTTTGACATTGATTGTTACTGAGATGACAATGCGACTAGATTTTGAACGTTATTATATAAAAAATAAATATACCATCACGCCTGTATTCCCCGAAGGGTTAGGCAGAGGTGTACCAATGTACACCCACAGTTCGCCAGCATATTTAGGTCCCATGTAATAGGGGGCGAGCCTATTGCCATTAACCGGGCAGAAATCCAAACTCCGAGCTGCTACTGAGAATTTCATAGAAAAACCCAATAACACTTTTTGCACGACCCGGAAGAACGAACGGTTTTTTTAACGTTATTAATTACTAGAATTGACCTTCTGGGATAACGTTATAAACAAATAACTAGGGAATTACATACAACTGGCAGAAATTTGTTTTTTAACTTGAACCCTATTAATACCTCATTATTCTCCGAATATTTTAAGCCTGTATTTTCAGGGGTATTTTAAACATTCGACTGATGAATTTTGCAATCACGACCGTGGTTGTTATACGAACATTTTATAATTCATATAGTGAATACTATTCGATGTTCAGGTTATATAGGTAACCTGCTTATTATCATAATTTAACTAGCTATTCCCCGCAACTTCTTTCGCGTTGAATTCGGAATAATTGTGAGCAAAACCATGATATTGTTTTTACTTTGTCCTTCACTTTTATCACTTTATATCATGACATGAAGTTAAAATTCAAGAACTCTTAGGAAAAATCTATCATTTTGACATTACTGACACTAGTTTTATTTATTTGTATGAATAATACCACATCATTATTTTTCTTCACCGATATCAATGATGTCCAAGATAAACTTAAAAATGACATATAAATAAAATAGAAAAGGTCACATTGGTATTTGCTCGTACCCGGTTCCGAACCCATAACCTCGTGCATACGAGCTAAGCGTCAGAACCATTGGGCTATTCCGACCCAGATACAAAGTTTGATATCAAAATTGCTGATTCTAAAAATAGACATCGTATCAATTCTTTTATATTTATACAATCGAACAATACACAAACAAAGAAACGAAGCTCCTTCCAATTAACAATGTAACGCAAAAATAACTGAATCCATTTATTTCGCAACGTTGCCCAAATGTTAAACATAATCTAACCATCGGCCCGAATTTACCCAGGCAATGTTGACTGACTTGACAACATTGCCAATGTAAACACAATTTGCATTGCCAACACCTTGCCGATTCGAAAATTTCAATATTTAGCTTTTCGGCCTCCGAAAATATCGATTCTGTTGTCGACGGTTGATTGACTGCGCTCGTTGGAGAGATCGCCTCCTTCTTAGCGTATCGATGGAAAATAGGTATTTCATAATATATTTTTTTTATAAATATACCGGCGAACTGCGGGTGTACATTGGTACACCTCTGCCTAACCCTTCGGGGAACACAGGCGTGATAGTGTATAATATATTTTTGGCCTAGCACAAAGTAACGTTAATAAAATACGGTGAAGGCAAAAACATCGCGAGGAAAACTAGAATAGCCCATCAGACGAAGGAAGCGTGGTGATCAATGCTCTTTCCTTCTTAAGTTCTCTTTATGTGAAGGTCCCTTCAATGATAATAGGCTGATATTGTTTTTTACCAGTACTCAGCTACGGCAACACCATCCAATGACGCACCCATTAAGTCCTCACGTGTGCAGGTGACAGGGCATGCGACGCAAGATAAAAGGTGGGCCATTGTGCGTAAAGGCTAGAGATAGATAGCCTTTAAAACGCTTTATAGAATAAACGCAACTCCTTAAAGTTATAACTACAGAATCGACTACTACACTACTACACAGAAAATTTATACCATCACGCCTGTATTTCCTGAAGGGTTAGGCAGAGGTGTACCAATGTACACCCACAGTTCGCCGGTATATTTAGGTCCCATGTAATAGGGGGCGAGCCTATAGCCATTAACCGGGCACAAATCCAAACTCCGAGCTGCTATTGAGAATTTCATAGAAAAACCCAATAACACTTTTTGCTCGACCTGGGAATCGAACCCGGGATCCCTTGCACAGCAGTCGCACTTGCGACCACGAGACCAACGGGGCAGTACCTACACACCTACACACCTTTTTGGACATACCTTTTTTGTCGTTGGGAAATCTTTATAATACTTATCACGTTTGGGGTAAACAGAGAGCTATGTCAGACTTTTACCAACTAAAACACCACGGTTACAATAACTAGGGAGCCCCGTATTCGACAGACAGAGACAGACAGACAGAGTTACTTTCGCATTTATAATATTAGTACGGATGATAGCCAGATTCTATTATAACGCTTATAATAGACATATGTCGCTTGTAATAGGCATCAGTCTATTACAAGGGACATACAGTGTAGGTAACACTGTATGTCGCTTGTAATAGACTGATCTCTGTCTGCGATAACGTTCCTAGTTCTATAAAATAGTAGAAAGTGCTTGAGACTTCTATTAGTCACTACAATAGAGCAATAATAATATTGGACAGAATACACAGACAGAATACTGGTATCGCCCTTAATATTTTGTGGGATTCGATTGTAATGTAGGGTACGATAAAAGTGGAGAAAACATTTAAAACGAAAATTGAAAATTGTAGTATGTTGTGCCTTTATAAACTATAAAGTGAGATATCACTTTACACGTTTATAAAGGCACAACATACTACAATTTTCAAAGTAGCCGCACTTTGGTTTTGTTTGCTGTTTTGTATTTCCACTGATTTTCAAAACTAAAATTATTCACTTTGTTGTATTTAAATTTGTTTTTTATACCTTTTGAGAATCTATTTACTTTTGACGCTGCGAATACAAAACATTTCTGTATCTATAAAAATAAGAAAGAATGCCGTGTCTTGCAGTCATAACCTGACATGTTTTTATAATAGTACACAATGTTCTAGTAGTATATGTGGTATATAGTATACCGCCAATGGCTGTCCAATACTAGTTGGGAGCGCGGATCATGCGTAAAGCAAATACGGGGCTCCCTACTAATGGTAACAGGAGGAACCGTGAGGTTTAAGTCGGTAAAGGTCTGACATAGCTCTCTGTTTACCCCAAACGTGATAAGTATTATGAGGATATTCCCAACGATTAAAAAGGTAGGTATGTGTTTAGAATCGATAGTAAAAAAATGTCCAACAACATAAACAAACATTCAGAAACTTAACAAAAACAATAACAAAACAAAATCCCACTTTTTACCCCGCGATCTAAATCTCGGCAACTCCAAAAGATATCAGAATCTATAAATAAACTAATTAAGGAGAACTTAGTCCCGGAGATAAGGCGTCGAACTTTGCGAAATGGTGCACAGCAAAAACAGGAAGCGCGGCAAAACAAAATGGCGCTTGAGCTGACGGTTCAGTCTTTTAACCCTTAATGATAAGAATGTTTGGGTTAACAAAATTTTAATTGCTTAACAAAAATACAACGATTTTAGATATGTCTTCTCTTCTCTATATGAGATTACCTTTTTGGATACCCGTTCCAAAAAGTACTTTCCTACTTTCGGATAGTTATCCAACTACATTTAATAATATTAGTTTTTAGTGATAATAGTTATTAGAGCGGCGACCAAAACCTAAGGAGGCTCTCGTTAGGCGGTTGGATCAAGGGCTTGTTTCAGAAAACGGTACCTACTCCTAGACACGGCGCGTATTGTTAGGAGATTCCTTTCTCAGGAGCCCTGACCACCGGTGGCTTGGACCCTGTTCGCGATGCCGGTGGGCTACTATTTTTTGTATTTTTAAATGTTTTTATTTTTTATATTACTGACTGCCTCGTGAGCCTAGTGGTCCTGAGCATGACTGCCACGCTAGAGGTCCTGGGTTCGATTCCCAGGTCGAGCAAAAAGTGTTATTGGGTTTTTCTATGAAATTCTCAGCAGCTCGGAGTTTGAATTTGTGCCCGGTTAATGGCAATAGGCTCACCCCCTATTACATGGGACCTAAATATAACGGTGAATTGTGGGTGTACATTGGTACACCTCTGCCTAACCCTTCGGGGAATATAGGCGTGATGGTGTATTTTTTTATTTTATTTAAAAAAATAATTTATATATTTAAAGAATAAATAAATGGAATAGTAATTATACGATTACTTAATGGTGTAGATTTAATTGAAATAATCGATTTGACTTTCCGCGTAAAGACAAAATAACAACATGAACAATTTCTTTATTTACGTTATGTTTGAATTTTATTTCAGTAGCTTTTAAACCAACTGCAAATTGACCATTAGGTACTTGCAAAACTGATTTTATGTTTGCTAGTAAAATTATTTATTACTCATAAATGTTGTTAATAATTTTTTTTTTTGATTGACTATTTCTTTTATAAACACACTAGCTTCTACCCGCGACTTCGTCCGCGCCAAATTAATTTTCCAGGATAAAAAGGAGCCTATTTGTTATTCCACATTACAATCTATCTCAGTGCCAAATTTCGTGCAGATCCGTTCAGCCATTTGAGCGTGAAGAAAATACAAACATACACACTCACAAACTTTTGCCTTTATAATATTAGTGTGATATCTAAATATCAATTCCCAAATAATATTTCTGTTCTTATACCTGAATTATAGAAAGAACAATTCAAATGAAACATAACTCCCTTGTTCTCTGACGTCACGCCTCCTCGGAACTCTGAAAAACTTCCATGAAAGCCTCATAGTTGCGTCAAACAATTCTTTATCGTGTAACACAATTACAGCTTCGCAAATTCTATCGGAATCGCTAACCTCGTTTGGAGTTTGAGAGCACCGCCAGGAAATAAAAGATTCCCCTTACAAGAGAGTAATCCTAGAGCATGTGCTGCGAATGGCCAGCGAGATAAGGCAGCTAATTTATAGCGTTTCAATACCTCTTCGATGAAGATTTGAGGGGAACTGGAAGAGCGAGTCGTAGGTAGATGTTGTTTGGTCTGGTTCAGGTGAGCATGATTTGGACAAGCTTATGTATTGTGCGTCATCGTTCAACATATTATTACAATCAATCTATTCATGATAATTGTAATCCGTAGTGTTTGGCAATCTGAGGTTCTCTCGGTTGCATTTATCTCTTTGTGCCTTATGGCCTAGTTCTGTTCCGTCTCCTGCTTATTTAGAGGGAAGTGCAAATCAACAAATTCGCCAATATTGCAACAAAAATATAATTTTCTTTGTTTCATAACATTAAGATAAGATAAGATAAGATATTCAATAATTAACTTTTTCAATTAACGTACTGGGCAGTGTTCATGTCACAACATTTTTTTTGCACGGTAAACCAGCAACTGCTTTTTTTCTAAATAAAAAAATAATATAATCACTAAAATCAATATCTGATACTACTTTTTTCCACGGCTTTAGTACCTTCTCAAGGATATACTGTAGGTAGTACCTGGCCACTTTTGGTAGTACCTAGCAGTTTCAAGTTCCACAGTTACCTCATCCAGTACCGCTACATCGTTGACCTAAGCCCAGAGGTCAGCAGATGTTGAGAATTTAGTTGTGTTCACGTGTTATTCTTTCTCAAGTTATTTGTGTCTTACTACGAGGCTTCCACTTGTTTTGTTATTATGTTATTTGCTTCCTTACAGTGTGAAACCGATACGTGTCTGCATTTGAGAGCTGCTTGCTTACAAGCTCTTCGATATCATTACTGTGAGTAGACAACATTTTTAAAGCTGCAGCTTGACTTTCAATTTGATTTTAAAAGATTTTATTTACTTTCGTCTGTCCTGCTGTATGTGTCTAATCAAATCTTCTAAGTTAAATTTTAGCTACTTCTCGGTGGTCGATTGAGCTGATATTTTGTGTAATTGTGCTATTTGTGCATGACAGTGCAATATAATGATGTCACAGACTTGGTCTGATGATGGTGGGGCCAAGGACTTAGTCAAATCTCAGAAGTTAAATCTATCTCAATCCAGCATCGAGAAGTGGGAAAAAAAAATATTGCACGACCAGGCAATAACAATAAAGCTTGTAAAAAAAAACAAATATTTTTAAATAGAACTAGTTTTATAATAATATTTACTTAAAACTATTGTCTAAAATGACTGCATTCCTCGTAGATATTTGTCTCCTCCCTGTATTCAGTGGTAAAAATTATTCATCACTTCACTTCCCCTAAACCCTCCCCCCACCCTTCCCCTTCTTCTGCCTAACCCTTCGGGGAATACAGGCGTGATGGTATATTTATTTTATATTTTTATTTATACATGATTCGTGGCTCCAAATATAGTAATTAGTATTTTTTCTCAGCTTTGGTCACGTGGTAGCCTAGCAAACAATAAACCATGCCTTAACTTTCAATCTGTGAAAAAAGTTACATAATCAGGCCACCTCGCACAAAAAATACTTTTACCACTGTAAAATTTTTAGTTTACATAAATATTCTTGCGTGTGTGTAAATTGGCACTATTTTAGTACGGTACCACACTTCACAGTCCCAGTTTAGTACTTTTTCATAGAAGCAATTTTCTAAACAAAAGAGCATTGCATATCTACCACAATAGAAGTCTTAAGTGTGTTTTTGTATATCACTATGCAACCATTTCCACCTGAAATTGTTTAATTTCCGTCATTTTTGGTCAGGAGTGTTACATGTATGGTAAATTAAAAGTAAATTCTAATGAATCGGTCTCAACCTAAACTTTTACAACTGTTAAGGCCTATTCAAACCTGAGCGATATTCGCTGCCGCTGTGGGTAGAGGTACATACTGCGCGGGTTTCGCTCAGGTATTTAGTATCAAGTACCGCGGCTAGAGCGACCTGAGCGATATTCGCTGCCGCTGTGGGTAGAGGTACATACCACGCGGGTTACGAACGGTAGCGAATACCGCTTAGGTCTGAACACTAATATTACCGCATACCCACTGGGTTTTCTCTGCCGCAGACGGTAGCGAATACCGCTTAGGTCTGAATAGGCCTTAAACAGAGACTTAAACAGTGTAAAGCCGTTAATAGCCTATCCTAGCCTTTCTACTACATAAACGCGAAAGTTTGTAAGGATTGATGTATGGATGTTTGTTAAGTAGGTACGTACTCATACACGCTAAATCAGTTGAACAGAATTATCTGAAATATGACAGACAAATATAGATATTGATCTAATTTTTTTATACCGTTTTTGTTTCCACTGGAGAATCTAGGACTTTGACTTAATTCTAAAGTTTACCCAGACGGAGCTGCGGGCAGGAGCTAGTTCGTTTAGTTTTTTTTGGTTTTTGTGTGACCACTGGATAATCTAGGACTTTGTCTTAATTCTCAAGTTTACGCAGACAAAGTTACGGGCAGTAGCTAGTTCAAAATAAACGATCCTAAGTCTGTGATGCCAACTACATTATTGCACCAACATTATAAAAACTAAGCAGCTGTATTTCATGTTGGTGGTCGTAATCTTTATGACCTTAACGCTAGAGTGTGGGATTAGCACTGAATTTATGATACCTAAGGGCTTTAACAGACATGCTACTTTTTGACCGACTTTCTAGCATCGGCGGCTTGCGATTTAGACGCTTTTCGACGGCTTGATGCTTTAACGATAGATTTAAAATTTTAAGTTTTACTATCGCATTTAAATACTCTTTTTCATCATCATGATTTTTGACAAACGACACCCACTGCTAGACTTTGGCTTCCCCTAAAGATAGCCACAATTACCGGCATTGCGTTACCCGCATCCGGAGACGAAAAAATAGTTATCTCAAGTTATACTAACTCAATGTAGGCAGTGCAATGTAACCCACGGTTATTTAATCATTATCCATTTATTATTATTTTTCTATAAATCGCTGACATCGCTGTTATAAGGAGTTATAATTAATGTAAATCTGAAATCGCCAATCAGCCTTGACTACGCGTGGTGATTATGCTATTGCCTTCCTTATGTGAGAAAAAGCCTTTGTCTTGCAGTGGGACAATAACATGCTGATATTTTTTTCTTTTCATATAAGACAGCTTCAAATCCTTCGCTGAATTGCGACCGAACGCAGAGACTCGCAATAACGCGACACAATTTAAGAAGTTAAAATCGCCAGTCGCTGCCGCTAAAAGTAGCAGGTCTGTCACAGCCCTTAACCCCTCGGCAGCTTTGTTCTGTGCTGAACAACCTTTAGCCACGGATTATGGTGAGTTACCGTAGTCAACGGTCATACCACGATAAGTGGTAAAGTAATTAGGAAGTTTAGAATTGAATGGTAGCGTTTTGGTAATTAGTTGCCGGGTTTGGGTTTAGGAAATGCGGTTGTTATGCTTGAATTTTTGTTTGCATTTGTGTCGAGTGTTGTGTAGAGATATCGTGGTAAACAAGCCATGAGGTTATTTAAACTAATATTATGAAAGGTGCATTTTTTTTGTTTGTAGAAAGTAATCTGTGGAAGTACAAAATTATTTTACTGATGGGAAGTTACAGTGTTGCCAAGTGCCATATAGGTTTTGTTTAATGATACTTGGCTTCCACGCGGACGAAGTCACAAGTTGAAACTAGTCACGGATATAAGTAAATGATACTGTTGGCGCAGCGAGCAGCTGCTGGGCGGCGTGTCGCAGGTTCGACTCTTGCACGAAGCATGTTTGTATAGCTGTTCCGGGTGTTGCTTATGTATGTGAGTTTGTATATTTGCGTGCGTTAACAAATATACAAACTTACATACATGAACAACACCCGATACAACTATACATGATAAAGGAAGTTTTCTAAGTTTAGTGCGACATTTCAAAAAGAAATCAAGAATTGCCTAGTTTTGTTTCACACGACGCGGCGACGTGCCCATAATATTTCCAATAGTTCTTTAACAAAAAATGTGTTTTTCCTCAGGAGATACATTTTGACGCCAATAATCTACAGAAGATTATTGCCTACTTCGCACATAATTTTATTAATACAAAAAAATATCACACTCCACCAACATAACACCAAACTCACTCCAAAGAAAAGTAATCGCCAATATACAAAAACAAAAAAGAAATTACATCGTAAACCAAAGGCATAAACTCCGAAGCACACCTCCAACGAAAATATTCCAATGACGAGGGCAAATTTATTGAGCTGTAGAGAACTAAGTAGACCCCGTATAATCTCTGGCAAAGTTACCTACAGAATGTATACGGGGAATCGATAATGCAAATTTTATGTAAAGAGACTGAGAGGGCAAATTTCAGTAGGGGAGCGCCAGCCGATCCAATCAGTGAATCTTAATAATATGTATCGAATGTTTAGTTTTCGCAGGTTTACATTTGCCCCTACTATTGGAGTTTGCTAGGGAATGAGGACGGATTGTTGGTTCGGAGTGATTATGCTTTTCTTTATAATTCACTAGCCTGCTAGCCTTCACTAGCTTGTGACTTCCTCCAGGTCAAATTTTGTGCGTTATCTTACAGGAACCGTACATTTTTCCGTAGTAAAAAGTATACTATGTGTTACTCCAGACCATTATTATCAATTTTATTGCCAAATTTTATCTAGATCCGTTCAACCGTTTTACCGTGAAAGAGTTACAAACTTTTTTCTTTCTTTTTTGTTTTCCTTCTACCTTTTCTCCTTTTTCTATTCTTCCTTCGTCAAAATTTCAGTCTAAATGACGCAGGTCTGGCGATTCTAGGATTTCAGTCTATTATTGCAGATCATGGTAAAATAGTTGATTAAATACTTGATTTAAAAACGATGACAACTAGATTGATGATCGCAATATCTCAATCAATTAGTGCTGCATAATATCTTAATGCATTCAATTAATCAAAATTTTTGCATGCTTTACATCTCGTATTCTATCGTGACACCTTTGTTTACCATGTAAATAAATAAATATATTAATGTAAACTGCCTCGTTAGCCTAGTGGTCCTAAGCGCGACTGCTACGCTAGAGGTCTTGGGTTCGATTCCCAGGTCAAGCAAAGTATTATTGATTTTTTTTATGAAATTCTCAGTAGCAGCTCGGAGTTAGGATTTGCGCCCGGTTAAGTGCAATATGCTCGCCCCCTATTATATGAGGCCTAAAACATACCGGCGAACCGTGGGAGTACATTGGTACACCTCTGCCTGACCCTTCGGGAAATACAGGCATTATGAATGATACGTATATTAATATTATTTATATTTAAAACATTTGACCACACTACAAGATGACACAAAAACACAATTAAAACAAGTAAAGGTAGATAAACTTAATTGCCCCCACATTAATGTGTTCCAAATGGATTAGACCGGGGCAGTAAATCTATCGCGGACACTCATCCCACGCAAATTGTAATTGTCTATTGAAATGAGATGTGGGAGGCTGGATATCTGTTTGTACTGCAGCATTTGAATTTACGTAGAAACTTTATACCTATCAACACCAGAACAATTTTAGTAATGCTTCCAATGCCAGTTTTAACCCTTTGTAACTGAGCATATTGGAATTGAATTTCAGTTGAATACGAATTTGTTCATGACTAGTTTTTGCACGCGATTTCGTTTGTGTAAAAGTTAAATATGCTATAAAATATATCATTATTTATAACCTTGTAAGTAGTGTATTTGTTACCTCTATTGTTATGTTATAATCTATGTGTTATTATTACACTGCTGTTTGTCGTTCCTAAGTAAATAAATAAATAAACATTTATTTATTTACTTTATTTATTGGCAAATACGACAAGAAAACACAAGACGACAAGGTACACTATTACCGATTGCCATAGGATATGTTTATATCTTATGGCAATCGGTAATAGTGTACCTTTCACACACTACACACTAGAGTATATAGTGTATATAGGGTAGTGTAGTGTGTGTGTAGTGTATATAGTGTATAGTGTTCTTTTACACTATTACCTAGTGTACCTTTCTATCAGTGAAATATTTTTTTAATCGGATGAACAGTTCCAGATATTACCACTTATAAACAAATAATTTTGCCTATTTATCATATTAGTACAGATGTACTTCCTGGAGTACTAACTGTATAGTATAGTATGGAATCATACCAGGAATGTCCATTGCAGCCAAATCCGATACGGAAATCTCGTAAATAATTCCAAAAAATAGATTTCAGCAGAATTAATTTTATATCGATTTCTATGTAAGTGTTTGTACAGGGAAACATTATAATATAATATATAAATTCAGCGTTCGCCTATAAATGGTAATTTCTCTCGTATCATAGGTATATTTAAAAACATATCAATTCACAAACAGTCGACTGTTGATGCTGGAAAAAATGTACAAGCACAAGAAACAACAAAAAATTAACGACAATTGAAACTTATTGTTATTTGTTGGTTAGCAACAAATTATCAAACCGCTTTGAATTGCTTTCTCGTAATAAAAATTCTTTCTTAATGAAAAATATCAGTCTAACTCCCAATCGAGTTTCCATAGTAGCACTGTTCACTTAATATATGTAAACGTGGGCGTAACACATTGAATAATGTTTGTGTACGTTTGTTCTGGGGCATATCAATATCCCCGTCAGCCCTTTAGCGTAGTTCACCAAGCGGAAAGGTCGCTAGGCCCCTACATTTACTGTTGCAATATTTAGCATTCTTGCCTAGAGTTGGGTTGCTCAAGGATTTGTGTTCTGCTTTTAATATATACAAGTAAAAGGTTACGTAATGTAGTAGGCACTCTTTAAGTTTATCTTAGACATCTTTGACAATGGTGGGGGAAATCTGGACTAATAATGAATGTAAGTATGAATACGCCTTGGGCAAGCGTAGTGATCAATTCTCGTGATTTTGTAAGTAGAAGTATTTGCCTTGCAGTAGGACAATAATAAGCTGCTATTATTATTATTATTCTCATTTATTCAATTAAAATACATATAAATTACATTTTTAAATATTAGTAGAAAATATAAAAACATTTAAAAATATAAAATGTAGTAGCCCACCGGCGTCGGGAACAGGGTCCAAGCCACCGGTGGTCAGGGCTCCTGAGAAAGGAATCTCCTAACGATACGCGCCGTGTCTAGGAGAACCGCTTTCTGAATCAAGCCCTTGATCCAGCTGCCCAACGAGAGCCTCCTTAGATGTTGGTCGAGACTCTTGGCAATCAAGCCATTGGCTGATACGACTATCGGCACAATGATCGCTGAGTCCACATCCCACATGTCGACAACCTCGCGAGCCAAGTCAAGATACTTGATCTTCTTATCATTCTCGGCCTTCACGAGGTTCACGTCATGTGGGACTGTTATTCTGTTATTGTTATTATTATTTATTATTAATGTACTACAATTGTTTAAGAATTCAAGCTTCGTTTCCATTTATAAGATAATTATTAACTGAGTGTGAAACATCATCAATCAAAACTTTTGAATTGCCAAGATGTCAGTCAATCAGAAAGTTGAAGCTAGTCGCTTGTTCCAAGTAGTAGGTGTCAATAGAGAAATACTATTTTAAAATCCATAAAATATTAAAAATGTAGTAAGCCGTTAACTCCGCATACAATCCATCAAACTAAATAACATTGAGCTACAATTATTGCTAGAAAATAACTTATTTTTGGCGTAAAAAATCACTGTTTATAGTAGCGTGAAATGTGACGCACTCAAAACATTTTGCTTACGTGTTCATGCAGTTACAACAGTTATTTAAAACGGCGATATTTAAAATTCAGTTCATAACAGTTAACACATTTATTTTGTGAAAAAAACTTAATAGTGTAGTGGTAGAGCTCTTTGTAACAGACCTCGTCCAGAGAAGTACCTGCTACGACCATACCTATTTCTGCCGCGTTGCTGTGATCGAGATTGAAGGGTATGGGTTGTAATTACAGGCACATGAGACATCTCAACTTTGGTATCGCAGATGTTCATAGGCACTAGTAACCACTTAGTGCGCCGTCAGCTTGTTTGTCATCCCATGAGATAAAAATGTGGTAACTAGTACCTACATAAAAAATATAACACAGTAATGGGAATAAAATGTTTCTAGTTTTCAGCTTCATAAGTGCCTTTTTGAAGTTTTTCTTAATCAGATCAAATCTTTAAAAATTCAGCACATGCCTATAGTATCTAAATACAGAAAACTAATTACAACTCATTCGATAAACGTAAATCAAACAAAACACCAAACTAGTTTCAGTCTTTCAATAATACAAAATGAAACTCCTACACAAAAGTTAAAGTGCTCACATACCACCAAACAAGTTTATTTAGCGAACCACTAAATGTAAACTAACTTAATACCAATGGAATCTTAGTAATAACTTTACAACACGTAACTGTATGTTTATTGGGTTAGGGCGTGTCAAATTGGTGCTAACTCGGGGCCAAACTTGAGACTTCGCATTTGACAGAAGTGAATTTGTAACTCCACTTGCCCCTCGACGATGAGTTGTGAATGTAGGTTGATTGTGCATACAGCCTTAAAGTCCATAGCGGCTTGTAGTTTGTGGATTCCGTATAGGATTTATTGGAAGTTTGTGTCAGGAATTTATTCAGTAGTACAATTTTGTCGTAGGATGTGTAAGTACCACTACGCAGTACGCAGTAGTATTCCATTGTGAGCTACGCTTAATGGCACGTAATTATAATATGACGAATATTTAAACAACGCCTAAATGCCTAAATGTGTTTCTAGGCGCGAAACTCGAGAACTGCTGGATCGATTTAGCTGATTCTTTTTGTTGTAGTCGTAATTTTCCGGACTAGAATTTTATGAAAGTTTTTTTTTTAAATCGACATACTAACCTACTAGGCGGTTCGCTAGTACTGAATATAAATGTCTAGAGTGTATAGATTTGAATAAAATTTCCTGTAAATGACGTTCAAAGATGCCTTTTAATGATTTAATTGAAATACATAATTTTACATTGACTTTGTCTTTAACCGTAGGCATTACCTGGAATATTGTCATTTTCACTTAGTACCTATCTAATTGGGAGAAATGTTAATGACAATCTAAAAGCCCTTTGATCAACTTTTATTACTACCTACATTATTATTTAATGATCAGACATCACAGACCTCACTACTAACGTAATTTCGACTCAAGATATAAATAACTAGAAACAAATAGAAATTGACGTGGGTCAGAAATAATTGGATTGATATTTCATCGTAACATTTATAGATCTATCTACTTTTACGAAACACTCCCGAAAATAAACCTAGTTATTCCGAGAAAACCCAATCAATCACGTATTTAATTGATGGTCCGGCGTTTGACATCATTGAAGACGGATCTCTAAAAGCATTTCACCACGATATCCATATTTAGGGTACACAAGAGGCGTCTGATTCCGCAACAGAGAAACTTCTCGATTTAATTTATACACTTGTTTGGTTTTACTCTTATCGAGTGCGGGGACCAAGTTTGTAGGAATCAGGAGAAATTACTGTCGCCATTGTGAGATCTCACACGGAAAAGTTTTGGAGTCGGAATGATCAAGTTTTGAATAGGTCTGTATTTTAGATATTCGATATTCCAATACTGTGAGAATTCTGTAGGAAGGATACCACTGGAGTGGAAGTTATGAGAATGTTTTTGAGCTGTTCAGTTTTATTTATCTTTGTGTTTAAATGTTTTTATTGAAATTGTCGTGATGGCAAGTGGTTAAGGCGCCTGCCTTTTATAAGATTGCGAGTTCGATACTGGGCAAGTACTGATATAACTTTTTCAATTTATAAGTTTGTAAATTAAAGGCATTCAATTCATACGTTGGTAAAATTAGAGGCATTTTTGACAGATTCGTTTCTAAAAGTTAGGAAAATTGCTCCTTAGTTTTGAAACATGCAATTGAGTGAATATTAAAGACGCAAAAATTATTATGGCTACACAACTTTCGAAGAAAAGGGATCGAAATACCAACAAATTACAACACAGTTATAAACACTTCTTGACTTAAAAGTTTACTGGAATCCCTAAGGAAGAAGTCATGAAGACCAAAATAGACTTCAGTAACAAAGACTATTGAAACTTATTTTAATGGCCACTTAATTATCGAAACGTGTTTCAAAATTGCTAAAACTGTAAACGTTAAACTAGACAAACTATTCGCTAAATAGTTTTCGATGGAACTTTCCTTTAACCAAACTCAAAACGTTCCTGTTTAGCATCAAAGTGGAAATCCAAAATCCCTTAAGCCGTGTTAGCGATTTACAATCTTGTTTATGCAAATCTACTGATACGAAATTGATACTTGTGGCTAAAGAAATAAGGTTGATATTAGCGGTATATTTAACGTTGTTTCACAGTAAATGTGAGCGAATCCAACTGGCAACTTTATTTTCAAGCGACAATTGCCCAACTAGGTTCTGCCAACTAATTGTTGAGATTACAGTTCACTTTGCTTACCAACTTGGCGCTTAGATATTCGGTTTTAATCTTGTTAGGCTTTATGCTTTACTAGTTTCATGGTTAGCTTGTGTGCTTGCTGGCAATCGAAGAGTAAAGTCTGCGGCATTCCAGAGTAAAGGTATATTCAGAAAATAAGCGATTGGATTGGCTGAGTTATTTTTATGCTTCAATGATTTTATCAGCTCTTACAAAATAAATGCCTTAACCATTTAAAGTAATTGATTTAATATTTCAGTCTCTACGGACGGTTTAATGGAATTATCCTGGTCACAAAATTCTCCTCGGCATTTTTTATTAAACGTTGCCTTACACTAAGAATTTCTAAACATTATAAAGTCACATTAACAAACAGCACCCGGTACAACTATCTGTAGGCCATGCAAATATTTGTTCCGTGCGGGAATCTAACCCGGGACACGCCACTGCGCCAACCGTAATTGCTTCAATAACAAACATTACATACCATCACGCCTGCATTCCTCGAAAGATTAGGCAAAGTTGTACCAATGTACACCCACAGTTCGCCAGTATGTTTAAGTCCCATGTAATAAGGGGCGAGCCTATTGCCATTAACCGGGCACAAATCGTAACTCCGAGCTGCTACTGAGAATTTCACAGAAAAACCCAATAACGTTTTTTGCTCGACCTGGGAATAGAACCCAAGACCTCTAGCGTAGCAGTCGTTCTTAGGCCCACTAGGTTAACAAGGCAGTTAATAATTGAGTTCGAGGTGATTGCTGCAATAGTCTTCTTCTTTATCGTGTGAGCAGTAAGGTCTTACGACCCCACACACCCTAGTGTCAGAGTTTCTAAACCGCCTCAAGGACCTCTGACATGGTAACCGATGTCAGTGATGTCCAAGATAAACTAAGAAAGTACATATGAATAAAAAAAAAAAAAATTGTTACTTGCTCGTGCCCGGTTGCGAACTCACAACCTAGTGCATTAAAGACGGGCGCCTTAACCACTGGGCCATCACGACACAATAGCAATAGCAAGCTGAAATTATGTCTGACCACTGTTGTAAATGAACCCAGATTCTGTTTTGTTTCTCCAGTTATTTTGAAGTCTTATCTTCTTAGCACTCCTGTAACGTAAGCTTCATTATTCATTCAATGTTCGCCACTCAGTTCAGGCCCCGCTTGAATAGTTTCAGTAGTTTGCACTCTAACTAGAATGCCATCCTATTCAGACTGCCGGGGGGTGCAAAACATACATTATAATTATTAGAATGCTTGCGTTTGCCTGTGACATCGTTCGCGTATTATTTTCATCCACGTTATTTATGTCTTTGGTTGATGCTACGCTCTTGTGGGTTGTAGCGTGATGTTATATAGCCTATACGATTTCTTATGAATCTGGCTATGTTATTCAAAAATATTTTGATAGGTAGTTCCAGATATTGAATGAAACAAACAAAAAAATCTACCATCACCATCACGCCTGTATTCCCCGAAAGGTTAGGCAGAGGTGTACTAATGTACACCCACAGTATGCCGGTATATTTAGGTCCCTCGTAATAGGGGGAGAGCCTAATGAAACAAAAAAAAAAACACTTCAACTAAATTACATTAGTGTAAATTTTGTATTCAAACTAACATTTCCAAGTACTTGAAATGAAAAGCGGCAACGTTTAATATTCACATAAAGATATTTCTATGAAGACAGAGTACAACGGAGCGCCAGACGTTACTACTGTTGATGGCGTAAAGCAAATTAAAATGCATTCTTGCTGCAGTAATAAATAACTTCACGGACCATTGGGGCGCGGGATTACGTGTGAAAGGTTTTTTGTAATGAGTTTTTTTGTAGGAGATTACTTGAGATCATAATAGCAGAAGCATTAGGCGATGAAAGTGATTAATTTCTAACAAGGAGAAGTTCTTGTAGTATAAAATTTTCGTCATTTAAGAAACGAGAACCTTCTACTCAGACTCCGCTATCTTTTTGCCCGTCTGTCACAGGGCTGGCAGGACAGGACAGGCAGGCTTTTCTTCTTCTTTCTTCTTTATCGTGTGGGTAATAAGGTCTAACGACCCCACACACCCTAGTGTCAGACTTTCTAAACCACCTCAAGCGCCTCTGACATGGTCAATGATGTCGTCAGTGATGTCCAAGATAAATTTAGAAAGTACGTATGAATTAGAAAAAGTCACATTGGTACTTTTTTTTTACCGGTGGGAAATAATTCAATGACTTCTCCCACCCTTAGTGTCAGACTTTTACTGACTAAAACCCGTCCATGTTCCTTCTTGTGCCCTTTGGCACTTTCCTGTGCCCGGTTGCGAACCCACAACCTCGTGCGTAAAAGGCGGGCGCCTTAACCATCACCACACTTGTAAGCATGTAAATGAAACAAAAGAATGCTAAAGCTCATTGAGTATGTGAGTATGGTAGTAGCGTGCATACACGGAGTTCTCATGTTAGCAGTAAAGGGTCTGAGATTAGTCGCGAGCCGGTTTCATCGCGCGCTTCACGTAACACGGCGATACTATCAACACTCACGACATGCAGCTCTAGGGGTGGGATGAAGTCGATAACACGTTTTATATTTCCTCTTTTCTTAAAGTAGACTATTAAAAGGCACCTTTGAACGTCAATTAAAAGGTAAGAAATTAATAATATTGAATCTAGTTGCTCAAATCAGATCGTGCATCATATCGTGGTCAACATTGTAGATAGAATTTAAGTATCGACACTCTTCCTTTATAAGTTATCATGTTAGTTACTAAAATTATAAATATTTCCTCAAGTACAATACAGTCATTATCATCATCATATCAGCCTATAGCCGTCCAATGCTATACATAATTACATAGGCCTCCTTCAAAGAGCGTCAACGTTTAAAAGTGCCTTTTAATTGTCTAATTGAAATAAATGATTTGACTTTGACTTTGCCGGTCCTGGGCAACCCGCCTCCATCCACTGCCCGCCACCTTCTTTAAACACAGTACCTACAGCAAAAATATATCTAGTAGGTGCAGTAAAATATTTTAGTGTCATAAAATAACTTAAATATTTAAAAGCCTCAATACTTATATTCCCAATAGAATATATGAATTTATGTCTTAATGATGTTTTTTTTTTAAATAATATGTAGGTACCTTTTAAGTTAATACATTACTATCTCAAACAAACTTCTTCTCATCTACGCTGTATCTATGTTGCTTGCGTCCACCAAAATTATTAAATTAAATTCCTAAACTTCACGTAAAAATCTCTCCTACCTATCGACAAACGCCCAGCACTAGCAGACGCGCTCAAGGTAAGTGTCGGTGGCTATCGCGACGGATCGCTCTAAGCTCTACTCCGAACAACAGTCAGAGATCTGATTACAAAGGGGAACACTTGAAGACCATCCATTTACCTTTATTCTTTTCTTTTTTCATTACATTTAGGTGTCATGCTTTATTAATCGTGTGTCGTGATGGTGTAGGCTTCAAATTGGATCTTGAGTTTAATTTCTGGATTTTCTTTGTAATAATTTTTAAGGTCAAATGTGAGGCTCTCTTATTTATTTTTGGGATCTTTTACCCCCCCCCCCCCCCCCCCTTATTCACATACAGAAATACACTTCAGGAATTTGCGTATTCATGCTTGCTTGCGCGTTCAGCTCGATACCAATTCGATATATTTATGTAGTAATTTACACTTGTAATACCGAAATGTTACTCACTAACTAAACAGCAAATCTAGAACTGCTTGACCTTTGAAGCTGAAATTAGACATTCAAGTAGTTTACAACTAGCAGATATAATCAGCTAAGAAAAATTTGACTTTAACTAACACTTACACGGACAAAGTCGCGGGCACAAAAATGTATGAAATGTCACTGTAATTACCAAAGCCAAATGCTTGTCAGTGTCTTACACTGTTGTCAGATACTGACAAGAATTTAAAAATGCAGTGTCAGTATGGAGCACCATCATAGGACATGCGTCACCTCCTTAGTTGCCCGTCGTGCACAACCACCTGCACCATCCAAGACCTAAACTGCTCACTTTAATGTCTCGCTGACGGTTGAGCTAAATGGTGCTGATGCACGCGTCATATTCGTGAACTGACTGCCATGGCTTACATCTTTATTATAATTTTGTTATTTTTTATATTTCATTCTTTCACTTCATTGTTTTCACATATAGAAGCAACAAGAATAATGTAACCAAGTTTTTGTAAAAACCAAATTGAATGAAAAGAGTGTCCATGGAGTTTCTTGCTCGTTCTTCTCCATAGAGACCTACGTTTTGGACCGAGCAACTAGCTTCAATATTAAACTGTAACTACTTGACAATTCAAAAGTGCCTGTAAATGGTCTAATTGAAATAAATGCTTTGATTTGATTTGATTTGAAAACGATGCCAATGATAGAGCTGTACAGGTTGCTCAATACCGGTCGGACAAAATTTCAATTCAATTTTTTTTTTCGAGTCAATAGACACGAAAAAAGAAAAAAAAACATTGGAATGCCTAAGGCATTAACTCCGCCTTTGTACGGTGTATTTTTTTACATTTATGCATAAAGTTTTAATAAATAAATAGTAAAGAAAACAACAAGAAGCTTGCTAGCTTGCGGTAAAATTTATTTTAGTTACAACACGGTTAGGGCAGTTGCTAAGCGACTGGCTGCTGAACAAATATTTGTAAAGCCTACAGGTAGCCAGAACTTTTTAGGTTTTATTAATTCATACGCAAATATCAGTTCGAAAGAAAACTTCAACAAATTTGACGACCGCTTACTCCTTTTCGTGACTGTACTAACGCAAGTAACATAATTATACATCGTGTAAATTACTATGTAAATAAGTGCGTGGGTCAAATAACTAACACGCCTGGTGTGTATCCCAAAGCTTGGATCCCTAGCACCTACTTGCACTGTGTATAAACGCCTTACTTTAATTTAAATTCTTTGTACCCTTTTTTCATGAACGATTTCTACCAAATGGAATAAAAGTGCCTAATATTTAGTTTTATAACACACACACACAGCTAAGCGTGCATTGCATTATTAACTTTTATTATCTAAGAAGTATTTGAAAATCTTCAGCTTACAGCGGGCCCTTACTGGAGAAGGGTTGCCAGAGATAGAACTCAATGGAAAATGTTAGAGGAGGCCTTTGCCAAAAGGCACACTGAACTAAGAGATATCCTCTGAATGAGGGAAACGAATACTCCAAAACAGACCGAAGTTCAGGATAAAGGGCTTATTGATTGATTGATTGATTGATTTGAAAATCTATACTAATACGAGTATAATAATATGGATGGAGAGATTTTTGTTTGTTTGTTTGTTCAAATGCGAAAATCTCTATAACTACAGTCGGATTGGAAATAATATTTTTGTAGGTATATGATAGCCAGATTTATGAAACCACGGGAGCGGAGCAGTAACCATAAACGTAACTTAATGAATGAATGAATGTATGTATGAAATGTGTAAATATAAAATTTATTGTAAATAGGGGTACAAACAAACAAAGGTTTAAAAAAAAATGTCACAATGGAATATAAAAACGTTCAAGATATAAGATTAATCAAAATACGAAGAAATAACAAACAATGTTCTAAATGATTTATTCCTTAATCAGTCAATTAGCGAGCGGCGCGTCGGGGCAAAAGTTCAACTGACAAGGAATCTAAAAAACTTCCTCAAAATCATAAATTTTTAAGAAGTCAACACGAATTTTCACTACCCTACTCAATATTATTAAGATCCACTTTTTAAAATTAAATGATCAATTCGCAAATTGGGAATTCGATACTCGGAGCTGATATTTTGGTTGTAACATTTTTCTTTAGGCATTTTTTGTAATTAATCATTTATGAATAGATACTTTTTTACAAGTTTATGTTTTTTTTTCTGAACTTGTATTTTGGATTTCGAGCTTCAGAATCTTCAATCCGTGTAACATAAAATAACCAGCCTATTATTGTCTCACTGCAGGGCAAAGGCCTCTTCTCATACAGAAAAGCCACGAGTATCTATCTCCACGCGTGATCAAACGCATTGTTGAATTAAGATTTATATTCATTATAAGTCCAGGTTTCCTCACGATGCTTTCCTTCACTGATGTCAGAGATATCCAAGATAAACTTAGAAACTACATATGAACTGAAAAGTCAAATTGGTACTTCCCGGTTTCGAACCCACAACCCCAAACCATATACAAACTGGAAAACTTTCCTAGGATTGGTTTATTATAAATCACCTCGTAGATACAGCGATAATCAGAAACTTCACCTTTGATTAGAATTTTCAAAATCGATTCGGTAGATCCAGAGACTACCCCCTAAACCTCACAAACTTTACCTCTTTATAATATTAGCATAGAAGTATACATTATAACTGCGCAAAGGCTTCCCTCCATTTTTTCCATCAATCGCGATTTTGCACAATGTCTTGCCAAGTCTCAAGGAATCCGACAAGGTCGTCACCTTCGAGGGCTGCCGCGTCCATGTCTCGTCATTTCAGAGCACCGGTCTTTGGCTCTACGGGCCCATAGATTGTTAGACATGCGGCAAACATGTCCACTCAGTCCCATTTTAGCTGGGCAGCCTTAAGAGCCACGTCATTGATTTATGTTTCGAAACGCAGTGTGGTGTTTCAAACGTGATCTGTTTATGTTACACTCAACCATATAAATCTGCCTAGCATTTTCTCAACTTTGTCGGGGCCGGCTTCCAGTTTAACCGGATGCAGCTGAATACCAGTGTTTTCCATGGAGCTACTGCCTATCTGGCCTCCACAACCTAGTTACTAAGCAACACGATATCTCTCAGTAAGACTGGTTTTCAGACTTCCCGGTTCCTGAGTATCCATAATAACTGTCAAAGATCTCTACGGAAGACCGCCAGGACCAACCGGTTTATATGCAATCCGAGACACGGGGGGGTCACACCAAAAAGCCTTGAAATCCCGGGTTGATGCTGAGAAATTCCTAACGGAAAAACCTAATAACCTGACCTTGGAATTTAACCAATGACCTCACGCTCATCAATCGCGCTTGCGACCTCAATAAAAACATTAAAACCTTGCCTCCAAACTGGTCATATCGCAAATATTATAAAAACAAACAAAACACTCGCGACATAGAACTAGAACGATATTTAATTTTGTGCAGCGGTTATGTAGCTCCCTAGGGCTTTACGTAGCTTTCGGTGGCACGACACCGCGGAATGTGAAACAACGTGTGAGCAGAATCGAAAGAGGCCCCGACCTCGAAGGTATAAAGGGATCTCTCCTTCAACAAATTTTTATTGAGGATTTAGAGAAAGGATTGGAATTTACGGATTCTATGCGTGCCAGTATTTATGTGCGATTTTTAATATTATCAGGTTTTTATGCGTGAGAGAAGCCTTTAGCTTAACGGATTGTAAATTTTTTTCCAGAACAAAAATTACGTTACTAGATCCCCGTTAACTTGTAAAGAAAACAAAAGGATTTTGAACTCCTTTGATTTCATCATTATCATTGATAACGAAATCACTATCCACAGTACACAAAACATCCAAAATAAGCAGCAAACATCCAACAAAATAAATATCCACCTAAAACAAAAATAGTACGAGGACACAGTAATAAATGGAATCTATCATCTCCAAATATCTTCCGGGTTTCATGTACGGCAATTTGGCTGAAATATGTTTCATAAGCGTGGCCCCTGGTGAGAGAAACAAACCTGATAAACCGCGTTTTTATTACTGGCCGTGAGAAGAATTTGCTATAGAACTGCATATTGCAGGATTTTTTATGGCTTGACCACAGCCGCACCGCAAATTGCGGCGGAAAGAGCAATGAGCGGGAGAAATACGTTTGGAAATGTTGAATTGAATTTATTCTATAGTTTGTTTTAGGAAATATTTTAGAACACATTTGTATTCATTTGGTACTTGCCTGGTTTTAAACCCGCAACCTCATGCATGAGAGGCTACTCACTAGAGTATAAAACAAAGTCGTTTAAATCAAAGCCTTCGTCTGTCCTTCTGTACGCTTAGATCTTTAACGCAACGGATTTTATAGCGGTTTTTATCAATAAATAGTGTGATTCAAAAGAAAGGTGTATACTACGGAACAGTAAGTAGAGACGCAACTGAATGTGGGTGACACAGCGGGGTATATGTAACGTATAGCTAGTTCAATATAAAAAGGAAATAAACAAAAAACATTGTAGACATACCTAAAAAAAACTTTTATTTACAATACCTACCTACGACAATAATTTAACTTACACAAACATACAATCTACATACCTAAAGTAATAACTCTCTTTCTAACCGGCTTCACACTATGCTTTGTGTAATTCATCTTACTTTTCAAAATAATCGGTTTATATTTGTAATGTATTTGTTTTGTTGTTGTTATCACCTTTTCTCCTTTTGTTGTTGGTTGTTCCTGATTTTCGTAGTTCTGAGCATTGTTTTTCTTGCGCATACTCGTTTCCTCAGCCATTTTCCGTAACCACACTTCAAAGTTTGATAACTTCATACTTGTCTTCTTCAAAGGTACATTATATTTCTTTGATCTCTTTTTCATCATTTGCTTCCTCTTACGATGCTTCGATAAATTTTGTACATCTACTTGAATTTTGTATATGACATTTAGGTTTTCTTGCATCGCCACTCCTTCGATCCGATCGGAATATTGTTTGAATTGTTCGTTTGCATCGTAACCTTGTATTTCGAATGATTTGGGTATATCCTTTAAACGTGTTCTGACTTCTGACTCGTGCTTATCTGGAAAACAATGTTATAAGTATATGTTTATAATGTAATTGAAATCTTTTGCTTAGGGTTACTTATGATATCAGCCTATAGCCGTCCACTGCTGAACATAGGTCTCTCCGAAAGACCGCCAACCATCCCAGTCCTGGGCAGCCCGCATCCATCCGCTGCACACCACCTTCTTTATGTACCGGTCTACCGTGCAGCAGGGGATCCCACACTATGTTTGCTTAACGGTCTCAACTCCCATTAGCCTTATGATAATTGCTAACTACATTATCCCTAGTTCATGAGTTAAATGAGTAGGTATATAAAAAGTCACGAACAAAAGCCCTGTTTAGTTAGTCTTGAGATTGCAAGCACGACTGGGCTAAGCAAAGGTGCCTAAGTGACTACTGAGCTGAGCGTGATGGATTGCTGATCCACCGGACAAAGAGAGTAAAGGACAAGGGATTGCACCTGAATTTGCGCACACACTTGTGACCGACATTCGGTCTAGAGAATTTGGGATGACACCACTCACCAAAAAATTAAAGAAACAACTTCACAAAAAAAAAACATTTAATTTTAGCACTAAAAACCCGATGTTTTTTTAAATATATATAAAAATCGATTTTTAGTTGCTTTGAAATCAATAAATAGTTAGTGAATTGAGATGACAAAAAAGTGACGTCATAGTTGAGTATTGTCATAGAAAATCTATGGGGGAATGGCGTTTTGACAGCTCATAAAAAGTACGTCAATTGATTAGTGGTGTCATCTACCCAATTGGTGTATCCTAATGGTATAACTAATAAAGGTACTTACTTCTATAAGTTTTACTTGCGTAAACACAAATTAAAGGTAAGATGAAAACAAGAAATTTTATTTTGATACTCGTCACCATCTTGTGTCAGGTTCAGTGAAGTAAAGACTGAAGATCGTTAACACAGATGGCTTATATCCAAAGAGAATTTTTTAACAAAAAGTAGTAAAAAATCCGCATACATTCACACTTGTCGCGGCGCTAAGCCTATTAACCCTGCTTATGCTGACGTGTTTTTTGAAGCCAGGTGTTTCAAAGATTACAATTTTTTTTTTCGGAATATTGTTTATGTATGTAAGGATCGTAGCAGGTGGCGTTCTGTGATTTCTGCTTACCCCTTATGGGAAAAAAGCGTGAGTTTATGGATGTATGTATTAATATGTGAAATGTTTTGTATTTTTTTTAGTGTAAACTTCGTTAGCCGTATTTAGTGATTTTTGGTAGGAGCAAAACTTATAAGTTTGCGTCACTGACATGCTAATGTGAAAGTATTACCGACATGCTATGATGACACTATGTCATGTTTGTTCCGTTTAAGTAAATTGGTAGGTGGCTAAAATATGCAAACATTATTTTAAGAATTACTTCATCACTTTCTAATTCAAGTTCAATTTGAAACTTATTATTAATTGTTCTCCTTACGAATTTGTTTAAATAATAAAATGTTTAAATGAAATTTATTTTTAAAGGTCTCATCTCGTTTTCATAATCAGAATCAGAATCAGAACTAAAACAACCCACTAACACATAACTAACACTAAATCAACAACACACACCTAACTACCAAACAACACAAACACACAACAACCAAACACAATAACTAACAAACAATAACTACAACAACAACTTAAACAACAACAACAACAACAACAACAACTACACAACACAACAACAAACTAACACAAACAATAACTAACACACTTAACAATAACTTAAATTTGGACCTTCCTATAAATAAATATACCTAAGAAGATTATATTCTAACTCGCTACCATGCAGCTTTATACTGTGATGTGACATGTATACAAACTACAAGACAGGTTACTAATTGCAGTCTGTAACAACTTGGGAACCCGGAGGTGAGTTCCGTATAATTATCAATGTTACAAACTGACGGAACCCACCGTTGGTAGTCTGTTTATAGAACATGTGACTAATTAAAATAACTTTAAAGTTGAAACTGGCTTGTTCAACATTGAGAGTAGAATTGATTATTAGATATTGAAATATTAATATTCAATAGAATAAGTAGGACGCCAAATATGAAGATATTTTATTTCAAATCAGTTAAATATAATAACGAATAGTTATTTACTTACAATATTAGTGGCAACGCTGCCAGTCTTCTAGGCACATTTTCTGTGGACGGTTTTCGATGCCATTTAGTTTAGAGCCTCACCCCCCCTAACCCTTCGGGGAATACCAGGCGTGATGGTTTTTTTTTAATATTAGTTTAGAGTTTTTTTTTTAAGTAGTAATTATTTTTATGTTATTTTAATATTTTAAGTCTGTAAATGTTGTATACTATTAATAAAAAGGTTATTACAATAGTGTTTGGGATGCCGAAAGTCTTAGTTGCTTCGATTACAATTACTGTTTGTATCCAACTTTATTCTAACGTTACAAACAACAAAGTCACGTCACAACGTCATGGAGAATATCAGTAAAGTAAATATGAAATGTATTCTATGGCACTCAACGATAAAATGGCTTTCTATAAATAAATTTATTTTTGTAATCGAACCAGTATTTCCTGATATTACCTCTTACAAACAAAAAAACTAACATTACCACAATTTTTTTATAGATAGCAAAACTATATCTCATTGTAGATACCAGTCATTCCCAAATTATCCACCACTGTATATTCCCAATCACGTAAGCCGCCCATAGGCTCAAATTCATCCATAAAACAGCCATCGACACCCTATAAACCATGTTTAGAACGGCGTCTCATAACTCGAAGCAAATCAATGGCTTTGTAATTGAAATTAGTCGCACAGTTATAGCGTACTGAACCCTTATCATGAATTACAAATGGGTCAATATAATTACCATCTCAAGTTAACAGCTATTGTAGCCGATAATTAGGTATTAGGCCTCATTTCAATAATGATGTGCTTATGTAGCTCGTTCCAAATTTAAGTTGCTATAATTTTTTATGTTTTTCCAATCAAATAACGATACATTTTAAAGACAGTAAGTATATTTAAACTTCTTACTTGCCGCAATAAACGTAGCCACCTAGCAATGTAATAAAAAGAGAAAAAAAAGACGTTTAAATTTGTAACGCTTTAAATTTGGAACACGGGTTCCAAATTTAAAGCGTTACAGATTTTTATTCTTTTGAAAATTGTCTGTTCCGTTCTGTGTTCGAATCACACAAAAATATATTTTATTAACAATAATAATATGTGGGTCTTAACCAATCATTTGTCGCAATAAAAGTGGCCACATATTGTTCACAAAAACTTTAAAAAGAAATGACTTGAACTATTGACTCGATCAGAAAAACTGAAATAGCATCGAACATTAGCATAATTAATTTTAAGTATGTTAAAAATGCTGTAGGTATACCTACTTTCCAAGCAAATAAAGATTATTCTATTCTTCAAATTAAAGGATCTCGGGCACAGCGGGACCGAGGTCTCGAAGACGAAAAGATACGAATATGAGAAAGTTTAGCCGCACGGCAGGCCATCTGGCCAGTCGCGGCCAAACTTTCTTCTTAATAGAAGTTTCTGCGGTCCAAATTGCGGCAATGACCACGAATAGTCGAGGTCTTGGCTGCGCAGTACACGAGGTCTCTACACGTGTCAACTTATGTTGTATTTACACCTTATGGTGTAAATAATACTGGTGGACGGTATGAAACAAAATGTAAACAATGAAGGACTCTGTCGGGCACAGCGAAATTTTAAATAAGTTGGTGAGAGAAAGAGCTCTGTTATAATTTTCCTTATTTACATACCATCACGCCTGTATTCCCCGAAGGGTTAGGCAGAGGTATACCAATGTAACAAATCCAATGGAACAGGGGGCAAGCAGGGGTGTTTTTGTGTCATCTTGTAGTGTGATGATATGTTTTCGGAGAGATTATGTAAAGTAAATATAAATAACATTAATTAAGAGGTGTACCAATATACACCCACAGTCCGCCGGTATGTTTAGGTCTCATGTAATAGGGAGCGAGCCTATTGCCATTAACCGGGCATAAATCCTAACTCCGAGCTGCTACTGAGAATTTCATAGAAGAACCCAAATACTTTTGCTTGACCTAGGGAACGAACCTAAGACCTCCAGCGTAGCAGTCGCGCTGAGGCTAACGAGGCAGTTAGTATAGGTATGTATAATTATTATCATTAACACTTATTTATTTATTTTCTTAATAGAGGTGTGTAGGTAAGTTTATCTATTTTTTTGTTTTTACCATGTAGGTAAATTATAATTATATAAAGAGGTTAAATTGTTTGCTTGTAGAGATTATCTATAGATGTACAGGTCCCATTTCAAAAACTCTATCACTGATAGAAAGCTATAATATAGCCGAGTAACATAGGATATGTTTTATGTATACCATAAAATACCTATGTATTTGACTTCCATGCGAGTGATGTCGCGTGTACAAGCTAGTAAAAATCAGCCTAAAAATATTTAAACTGGGTCTTTTCGAACCTTACATGAACATTAATCACTGTAGCATTGAAGTGTTAACATCTCTTTGAATTAGAATTCTTATCCGACGCCATTGTTCGGAAGCAGCTGAGTACAAAATGTTTACAAAAAAAAAAGTAATGTTCAATGGAAATTTCTCATTTTATACTAGTTGGTAGATAAAAAATATCATGAATTTGTCTTGATGACAAGACGTGTAAGTATCGAAAAAAAAATACAATAAAACCTTTTTAAACAAGCTTGTTTATGCCTTTTATCTCAGCCAATCACTACGTAGAAAAGAAAAAGAAAAAAGTGGCATACGAATTTTGAAAACATTCTCGTAATTATGCAATAAGTAGCGAGCCTAACACGAGTGCGCGGATTTAGCGTAACGAAAATTCTATCGATTTTGAAATTGGAAATAGCCATTTTGAACACAGTGTTTATGTAGTTTGAAGGCTCCAAATGGGTGATGATGCTAATAATGTTTGTCATCTAGAATTAAACCGAAATGCTATTGGATAGTGGTATTTTCAATTCGAATTTCGAATCGAATACTTTCACGTTGGCACGCTCATGCTAGGCCTACTGTTGTGTGTATTTCTACAAGGTAAACAACATCTACATCTACATCCGCATATCGATTGTACCGTTGACCTGTGGATCTTGTTTGTGTATAATATTTGTATGATATTAATGGCAGAACATAACACAACAACAACATGTAAATACTTCTGTTGTAAACACCGATGTAGTGTAGGTACCTATGTTTGCCAGTGTTGCGCAATTTGTTCGAAAGAGTCACCGCGGCCCTGAAACGCAAAGGCCAATAGGAGGAACACGGATGGGCTATAGTCAGTAAGAGTCTGACACTCCTTCACTCAGAGCGAATGAAGTCATTTGATGATTCCCCATTATTAAAAAATAAGGTTTTGAAATTAAATTATTTAATTATATTTGTTAGTACAGGTTGCTTAACAAGTAAATTAATAATTATATTCTGTTCGATGTGGTGGTGGCCCACACGTCCACTGTTGGACATGCCGGGTGAGTTATGTCCAACCATGGACGTCGTCGGCTAAAATAATAATTATGATTCATTATGCACTAACAGCATCCTACAAGTCATATCAGATAAACAGGACTCAAATATCTTAAAAACTTTTATTTGTGCTCAAATTTTATAAACTTTTTGTAATTATTATTATTATGGACATTATGGTCTGAAATAAAGATTTATTATTATACTCATTTATTCAATTAAAATACATACAAATTACATTTTTAAATATTAGTACAAAATATAAAAACATTTAAAAATATAAAATATAGTAGCCCACCGGCGTCGGCATTATTATTATTATTCTCATTTATTTATTTCTATTACATATAAGTTGCATTTTTAAATATTAGTATAAAAAATAAAAACATTTAAAAATATAAAAAATAGTAGCCCACCGGCGTCGGGAACAGGGTCCAAGCCACCGGTGGTCAGGGCTCCTGAGAAAGGAATCTCCTAACAATACGCGCCGTGTCTAGGAGTACCGCTTTCTGAATCAAGCCCTTGATCCAACCGCCCAACGAGAGCCTCCTTAGGTGTTGGTCGAGGCTCTTGGCTATTATGCCATTGGTTATTATTATTATTATTATGTGTAGTTATGTTGATTTTTCAGAGACGTTAAAGTATCTACTTTATTTTTACGCTGAGCGGTCTTGGGTTCTATTCCCAAGTCAAGCAAAAAGTGTTATTGGGTATTTCTATGAAATTCTCAGTAACAGCTGGGAGCTAGGAATTGTGCTTGGTTAATAGGCTCTCTCCCTATTACATGGGACCTAAAACATACCGGCGAACTATTGGCGTACATAGGTACACCTCTGCCTAACCCTGGAATACAGGAGTGATTTTATGTTATTTTTAACACATTTTATTCAGTAAAAAATTCAGTCCACCTAAAAAATAACAACAAAATTTTAACAACATTCGAATTCCTTTTAAATTCCCAGCAGTTCCCATTACCCTTTCAATTTCGATTCCATATCGACGTGTATCGATATTACATTTCGATACATTCGATAACAATAGCATTTCACTTCGAGTGCTCGCAATCGGTAAAGTTTAATCTGTTATAATCTGTGTGTTGATATGAGAATTCTTGATCTTGAACAACTTGGCTAAAGGGGTAAGAGTTTCAGTTGAAATATCTACACTTTGTATTAGATTAGTTTGCTAGATTTCAGTTTAATATCTTTCTAGGCCTTGGTATAGTTGGAAAAGTTTATTGGCTTAGAGATAGTGTTATAGTTATAAATTTTAGGCTGTGCGTGATTTGTTAGTTATTTTAGCAGGAATTTTGGGGATTTCAATGGAATAATTTTGTTTTCATTGCCTGAAGTGTTATTTAGTAATAAACATTCTCATCTAGAATGTTTTGCGTAAAATTTAGTATTAAAAAAAATGATGTTCTGTGAAATTCCGCCTTGAGCAAGTGTGGTGATCAAGCATACCTTCTATGTTTGAGAAGAGGCCTTAGCTCTACAATAAGACAATAATAAGCTGATATTACGAATTTAAGCTAGCAAGCATACATACATACATACATAGAAATATCGAAAATCCTTAATCCAACTTAAGCAAGCATGGTGAGCAATGTTCGTGCCTTATGTGTACTAGAAGAGTGCTCTGTTCTGCAGTGAGATTAAAACAGGCTGGTATTATCTAGACGCAATATAAAATAAAGTCACTTCTCGTTATCTGTCCATCTGGCTTAGATCTTTTTAACTTCGAAATGGATTTGAATGGAGTATTATCAGTAGGAAGAGGTAGGTACGATCTCGCTTCGTGATGTTCTAAACGTATTGAACATCACGACTACAACCAACGGGAGCGGAGCAGCAACCAAAGACGTAACTGACACCGCTAGCTACATATCTCGTTACCAATAAAACAAGAACTTCAACAAAATCTTACCGACAATCACGACAAAGTGCAGAGTGACTTCTTTAATATTTCCCGCAAATTTATGACAGAAAGCAGTGACCACTCAGTGAGCAAGTTCCTTCTAAGTTATCACGCTCAATCAATACTTATTGAAAAGTTTCTCCCACACTGTTCCCAGTTGCATTCAGTATGATGCGGCGCACCCTGGTGGCGGGGAATCAAACTTATTTATTGAAGACTAGCGTCAAAGTATGGACAGTGTTAGGTTTCAAGTTGTTGTGACCTGTTTTGACGTGTGTCTGGCTTTAACATTAGTGGATAGTGTTGTATTTTGTTATTTATTGTTTTGCTTCTTGCCTTGTTTGTGTTTGACTTTAATAACGTTTATGTGTATGTTTATGTTATTAACGTAAATGTACGTTTCGAAACGTATACGTTTTGCAAGACCATTACAATTTTATGTTTTAAAGTATATGAGTGAAAGGAGACTAACAAAAGGGATTTACATGGCAGATGTGAGGGGCAATGCCGGGAGGGGACGCCCTAGAAAGACCTACCTTGACCTTACGGTGAGGTTCTTCAGAAAGGTCAGGTGCGCAGTACTCGTAACCGGCGTGCTTGTATGACCAGATGTATGAATGTGGACGAGGCGAAAGGAGTGTGTAAGGATCGTAGCAGGTGGCGGTCCGTGGTTTCTGCCTACCCCCATGGGAAAAAGGCGTGAGTTTATGTATGTATGTATGTAAGTATATGGGTTGTAAAAAAAGACTTAAAGAAAGTTCGAAAGTTCAAAAGTTAATTGGTTTTTCTCATCATTGGGATCAATTTTAGGTTTCTGTACTAGAAAGATGCCAAAGGAACGCTACTGCTAAGCCTCCGCTGTACTGTCTGTCTTTCAGCAGTCTCTTTAACCGTAATAGGTAGAGAGTTGAATTTTTCACAGAGTATGTATTTCTAGTGCTTGTGTCACTACAAAATCAAGTTAAAACATTCATGGGAGTCCCATACAACAAATGTTGTTTTATGTATGTAGTAACAAATATTGTTGTGTGATACTGAACCCTTCTTGTTATGGCCTGGTTTTTTCTTAATTCTAGACCAGTTTAGCTAAAAGATGACTAGGGTTCCCATCTATGTTCCTTCATGCACTGAAAAAAGTATTTTACAAAACTAGTTGAGTTAATTCACAAATAGCCAAACCTTGATAACTAACAAACGAATTTTATTTACGGATTGATCAACTGCTTTTGTTGCATTTTACAAAAATATTTTAGTTATTTAAGTTGGTTATAAGCTACTAAAGTTTATGTTATCTAGTACAAAATTCGGTTTCATCACTTTGCAACATAATATGTTTTGCTATACTCGAACACACTTGTGACTTTACAGTTGACCCAACTAAAACTATTTTTTTAACGAATAGTTGCTGTTTTTCAACTCTGCTATTAGTTTGTTACCAGCTGTAAAGTATTGTTGAGATTTGTGTTGCAAAGTTACTACAAATAAACAAAAAATTTGGCTGAGATCAACTAATATTGATTATGTTGGTTTTAGAATATTTTTGGTTATCAATAACACAGCAAATAATAGGTGGTGATTAAAGTTATGCTGCGCATAACGAAACGTTTTGTTCCCGCTCGCTGACAGTTGTGTTAAATCAAACAGTAACGGAAACCTGTAGAAACTTGTTCTTTTCGTGTTGGGAGGCGAGTGAGAACGACGGCGCGTCGCGTGATTTGCGAAGTTTTGATTTTTAATTTTATGCATGATTCATATATATCAAGCAACGTCAAGAAAATTTCAAAAATGGAGCTGCCGCCAGCAGGCGAGGCGGCGGAGAAAACAATCTCAGACTATCTGCGGTCTTGGGGATTAGAAGCTTACATTCCAAAATTTTTGGGTGAGTATTTCTAACTTCTATTCCTTACATAATTAGGACAATAGTGTTTTATTCATTAAATCACTATTTTAAACAGGGCATTTCCCGTTAGATGCACTTCTGCTATTCTTCTTAGATGCGTAGTGTTCGGCAAAGTAGAAAAGCAAGCACCATACTACTACACATCAGGGTGTCGCACAAAGCGACTGATGTCAAGGTTTACCGCCTAATAGGTACCTTCGTAGGTCAGGAAACGGGCAGCAACGTTTTCTACCAAACATGGAGGTTATGACAGTACCTCTGCGGGTTGTTCGAAAGAGATACCGCGCCCCCGGAACGCAAAGGGCACATGAAAGGAACATAGACGGGTTTTAGTCAGTAAAAGTCTGACACTCCCTCCCGCCCCACCCAGGGCGGGGGAAGTTATTTGCTGATTTCCCGTCTATAAAAAAAAAAAATGACAGTACCTACCCTCCAGTATTGGAGAACGCTTATGTTCAGCAATGGACTGTTATGAGCTATTGTTTGACTTTTGACTCTTCAACCAACTGAGTGAACCTTAAAGCCCTTTATGCAGGTCTTTTGCTTTCCTAGTGCATAACTGCATACCTACCGTATCCGCACCTACATAACCTAGGGCCTGTCCTCTCCCAACTAAATCTGATTTTTATTTAGAAAAGTCCCTTGGTACTAGTACACAAGCTGAATAACTGACTTAGTGCGGAGATAAAAACACAATAATAAACTTTTTATTCATGTGACTAACATCAATTTTATTTTACCAATAAGTATCTGCCTTTGTATGAACTAATTTTCATAAATATTTCAGAAGAGTCCATTGATGTGGAGACCCTCCAAATGTTGTCAGAGGCTGACCTGAAAGACTTAGTGCCAATTATTGGACACCGGGCTAAGCTGACCACACAAATCAAACTTTTGATCAATATAATGTCAAATGCTTATGAGAACACTGTAAGTAATAATATCAATATTTAATAATTAATACCTACTCACTTAGTCATTTAAATCTACTCTAATATTATAAAACGAAAAGATTTGTATTTCTGTGTGTGTGTGTGTATGTTTGTAATGAATAAACTCAAAAACTACTTCAAAATTTAAAGCAAACAAAAACAATTTCAAAAATCCTTTCATTATTAGAAAGCTACATTCACCTTGAGTAACATAGGCTATATTTCATCCCCACGTCCGCTAGTTAACAATAAAATATTTAATAAAAACAAGTATATATGTTATAATTCATGTATGTATGTTAGTATTGATTACTTTTTAATTTCATTACTGTCTCTGTGGTCTAGTAGTTTGGGGCTTCGGCACCTGATCCAGAGGTTGTGGAATTGAATCCCATGGAAAATACTTAGTGCATGAAAGTCATTTTGTGAAGTTGTTCCCAGTTTGATTAGGATAATGCAGGCCGAACCAAATCCAGTGTTGTTGTCTGTTAAGTAAGATATCCTGTGCTTTGGAAGGCATGTTCAGCCATCAGTCCCTGTCATTGTCTCTGACAGTGGTTGTTATACAAAACCATGTTAGAGTTTGATCAGGTTATTATTTTATATTTCAGTGTCATACTACTCCGGACTCAAACAACAAAATAATGCTGTATACAGTGGAAGACTTGCCAGTTGTAACATACCCTGATGATGAGGACCCCCCTGAAATGTCTGAAACAAATGTAATAGAAGAGGACAAGTTGGAATATGATTGCGTTAGTTATTTTCACATTATTTTTAGGTTTTTGCTAAGATTTTTTAATTCTAGCTGTGGAGAGGAAATGGGGATAGTTGACTATTTTAAGACTGTATTTTATTCTTTCCAAATCCTTACATTTTTATGTTTTTTTTTTTTCATTCTATTATTAATTATATAAAATATGTTTCCAGGAATTATATGGAATCCTAAGTTCATCGAATGAAGGCAAAGGTCTTTTGTTGCAATACCAAGAAAAGGGTCTCTTGAATAATGCAGCCAGGCGAAGACTTTGCAATCTAATTATTACACACGAGCTGAAAAACGATGCAGAGAAAAAAATTCCTAGTTCAAGATTTTATCAACTGGCTTATGAAATAAGCAAAATCTTCAAACAGGAAAGTTCATCGGTATATTTTATACCATATGCAAGCTTCAGCCCGCTGCAAAAGACTTCAGCAAAAGGAAAATTACTAGACCAATATCGACAACGTCGCCGAGATTTTATAAAAACAGGAATCATTAAAAATTTTGAAAGACGTTGCTCCTCAAACAGTTCAAACTCAAATCAACAAAATTCCCCCCAGCCTGAATTTATGATAGTCTCTACTAAAATTAATTGATTTGATAATTAATAAATAAATATAATTGTAACAAATAAAGTTGTTTTTCTTATTCTATCTCAAGTTTGTAACCGAAATTAGTACCGTATATGAGGAGTTTTAGTAGGTAAGATTTGGGGAAGGATATATCTTGCTAAAACTTCTTATAAGTAGGTAGGTACATGAAAACCTATAAGAAAAAAAAACACTTCAGGCTGATGCTACAGGGTAGCCCGCGAAAATCAAATTTTCTTACGTTTTTTGCAATTTGCAGGCCAGTGCTAGGTTGTATGTTGATTAAAATATTGTTCGAAACAATATTTTAATCAACATATACATTGCAAATTGCAAAAAACGTAAGAAAATTTGATTTTCGCGGGCTGGTCGGAGCTTTCACCTTAAGTAACTAAAAAGTTATGTTACTTTTAACCGAAAAGTTCAGTTACAAATAACAATTCCGTACTGTTGCAAGTAATATGAGCGGCAGCCATAAATTATTCAACAAGTTTATTTACAGATAACAAAATAGTTTGGTTACAATAATATTATAGTGATGTAACTAATAACTGAACAATACTAAACCCATGACCAAGTTTTAACCAAACGGTTTTGTACGCGCTAACAATAAAACGTGGCTATTTTTACATAACACTTTTGTTCATAATACACATATTAAGTTATTTATTCTAGAACACTTTGGTAAAACGTGAATAATAAATTTGTTAAGAAGTTATCATTTTTGTCGAGCTACTATTAACAGAACTCTAATAACAAAACTGAATTTGTCTAATAAGAACTATAGTTATGTAGTCACTATTTTTATGTAATAGGTTACTCAATTGTTTGTTATTTGTAACTCAAAACTTTTTTCAGTGTGTGCTCTTTGCGTTCCGGGGACGCGGTATCTCTTTCGAACAACCCGCAGCCCAGGCAGATGACCAGGGCTAACTGACGACACCTTTCCACAAAGATGACGTACGAATCATGGGCACTAGTCCCACTAAAGTGAACCAGGATTCTATAAAGACTCCAACAGGAAAGATTCTATTTCGATATTTTGAATTCACGTCACGTCGTACCCCTAATTTAATATAAGCTGACCCTTAATAGCCATTTCAAACCCACACGTAGGTATATACCCGAACTAAACCGGGGTCTTAATTAATAATGTCGCAGTCACATTAATTACTAGTTCAGAAATCCGATTAACGCGTTAATTTACTTTTATTTTAGTTTCAACTTTATTTGTTTACTCTTTAAATCGAATTTCATTAATGTGCTCAGGGTTTTAATATGTTTACTTGTGTTGTTATTGGTAGGTTAATTATTTATGAAATGTTATTTTATGGGTCGTAAATAGTGCGTACCTTTGTGTTAATAATGGGAGTACAGGTATTATTTTACTATATTTTGCCCGCGTCTTCGTCTGTGTTTTTTTATCCACATTAAGTTATATCTTTGGCTAGTGCTCTGCTCCCGTGTGTCGTAGCGTGATGATATATAGCTGACTGATAGCAACTGAGAGTGTATATTATCTTGACTAGACTGGGCCATCAATGTTGTGATGGCACAGTGGTTGAGACGCCCGCTTCTCATACATTAGGTTGTGGGTTTGATACCGGAAAAGTACCAATGTAACTTTTTTAATTCATATGTACTGGTCACTGGGCACCTTAGTATGGAAACTATACCCAAGGCCTACAGAAACAAAATTGGTTTGGATGTTTAGATAAACGTTCCTTGTTTACGAATATATATGTCGCATCATTGTAGAATATGGGAATCTACCCAAAAACAAAGTATAAGTGATATTGGTGATAAGATATTTTTCGACTATGTATTTGCATTGAATGGGTGTCTTGATCACACAGTGGAGCATCGGAAGTCGTGTTCGTCTGCTGGCTCTCAGCCCACGATCACGCCGCAGACCACGCGGTTTGTAGTTTTTTTAATAAGTTAAGTGTTTAACAATACAAGTCTGTTGCGCGCCCGAGAGATAAAAACTCATTCTCTGATACCAATAAAATGGGAATAATCTGATGTATTTGGAAATAAAAAAACGTATACAATCATATCGCTTTTATTCTACACGATCAATATCTATAGGAACGATAATATTATCCAATAAACTTGCTGGCGCATTTATTTGCTCTTGGTGTCTTGCCCTAGACAAAAAATACACCATGCTGGCTATATGTGCGCAGCATCCGATGGTTCGGCGGCCGTGGATACAAGAGCAGTAATAGTCTCCTATACTCAATCTGCCCTGTCTTGTAGGGTTCACCAATATGTAGGTGTAATATTGTTTACTCCTGACGTGTAGTGACTGAATTCTACCGCGTATCAATGTTTTGTTGTTTACCAATTCGTGGTGCCGGTAGAGTTCGACGATATATAAGCCATTTGGTCGTAAGTGCACATGGACGTATGGCGTATATACTATCTTCGTATGGTTGCCGAATAGCGTTGATATACAATACTAATTTCAATTTATGCAAGCAATGTGTTTTCATTTATTCGATTAAAATACATACAAATTGCATTTTTAAATATTAATATAAAAAATAAAAACATTTACAAATATAAAATATAGTAGCCCACCGGCGTCGGGAACAGGGTCCAAGCCACCGGTGGTCAGGGCTCCTGAGAAAGGAATCTCCTAACGATACGCGCCGTGTCTAGGAGTACCGCTTTCTGAATCAAGCCCTTGATCCAGCTGCCCAACGAGAGCCTCCGAAGATGTTGGTCGAGGCTCTTGGCAATTAAGCCATTGGCAGAAACGACTATCGGCAATAGCATGTCAGTATTCTGTCATAGATTTTTGTCTGTTAAAAATTCCGAAATACTTACTGTAATACGCTTTGTTCACCAGTAAGGTTTTCAGGCGTTTCTTAAACAAGCTCACGTTCAGTTCTTTGATTGACCGTGGTACGTGATTATAATATGACTGGCGCCATGCAAAAAAGACTTTTATACTTTAATGCTGTGTGAGACCTTCTTACACCTAAGCTCCTGCCGCCTAGCTAAGTCACAAACGATAAACGCAAACGCTGAGTAGGCTTTAATAGATTTTCAACTTTATGTGCTTGGTTTTAAGTTGAAGATCTAATGAAGATTGCATAGCGTTTTCGTTCGTTCCAGTCGCTAACGCTTAGAAATCTTTAATAGATTTTCAACTTAAGGCTCTTGGGTATTAAGTTGAAAATCTATTGGTACCTACCGAGCGTTTACGATTATCGTTTGTGACTTGGCTAGGGGGGCTGTTATCCCTTCGACTTCGGTTATTAAGGTCCGACATTTTTTTAAATAACTTAGGATTCATTTTAACAAATACGCACACGCGAAACCGGTTTTAAGTTGTCTGAGTGCGAATTAAACTGCTAATGCAAGCCTCTGGCCGTGCATTATTGGTAGACGTGAACGTTTATGTTATTTTTATTGAATGGAATACTTAATTGATACTTATTATTTTCAAAGACATTTTTCAACTAAGTACCTATTTTTTTTTTAACTTATCCAGCGCTTTAAAAAAAAACAAATACACAAAATGAAATGTGGGTTTACAGTCTATAATTTCCAACTAATTTGATTTCTGTAGGAAATATTTTGAAAACCGGGTCAGATTATGCCCAATGACCAATGGTCATTGGGCATAATCTGACCCAATTTTCAAAATAAAATATCTCATCATTTCCGACGTTATTTCCCTAAAATGTAATGTGGGAATGTCCTAATGCAATCACATCATACAAAAAAGACAAGGCTTTATGAACCTATAAAAAGCATATACATAGACTACTCTATTTTTCCGAACAACATTTTCACTTAAACATCCAAACAAATATCAAAAACATGATTATTTTCATAAAACTTAAACATAAACACGATAACTATCCATCATTTTGTATAGGCTTGTTTTCAACTGCTCCTAAATGTGAATAGTTGATTCGGAATGGTCGAACTCCAACCATTATCCGTTGGCAAACAAATAAACGAATAATATTCGGTGAAATCGATCGAGAAATGAATGTATATTACCAAAGTTTGCCAATTATTTTCTTTATTCTTAAGTGGGGTTGATGTTAATGATGATTTAAATCATGTATGTGGATTGTAATCACAGAAAGTTATGATATTTGTGTTTATGTTTGCAGTGGCTAATGGTTGCGATTTCGGCCGGATGTTTTTTTTCAAGTTGTCGTTTTAGGTTAATGCTTCGATCCCGTGTGTCGTAGCGTGATGTTACATTCCCTTTACTATTGCTAATCAATCTGGTCATCATATGTAAAAAGATTTTTCCAATACGACTGGCAGTTCCAGTGATTAACGCGTGTATACCAAAAAACTCTTCATCTTTATTTACCTCGGCTGTTTCGGATTGCCATCTCATCGGACAAAGAGTTAGGGAAGAGGGAGTACCTAAAAGTTATTATAGAGGGCTAGTGAGTAGACAAACACAGGTGCAATACCTGTATTTGCGTACACACTAGTCCACTATAATAACTTTTAGGTAATCGGCTAGTCTCCATTGAGATTAGCCACCGTGATTGAATTGTTCTGAAGAATATTATTATTAATCCCATTACTGATTATTGAGACGAAATATCACAATACAAAAGCATTACAATCACGCCGCTGCAGCGCTTTTCACGCCCCTAATTTGAGCTCGCGCGTGGAGTAAGACTCCACGCGCGAGGCCCTCCGAATCGTCAACACAATGTAATTGACGGAGCCTCGTCCAAGAACAAAATTTTGTTGCGATACATCTTCCTTCAATTGTTCAGTTAGGAATTATTCTGAATCATTTATATTCGAGTTTCAATTTGTGTGCCAAAACTTTGTGCCTCTATAATTGTCTGAAATACACGTGTCTTCAATTACCATTGTGTATTGTAAGAAGTGCGCTCAAGCATGATGAAACAAGGCTCAGTTTATACAGTGTTATATTATTATACTAGGTTTTGTCTACGACGATTACGACGCAATTTTTTTTATAGTAAAATAATATTCGCCAGACCGTTTTTGGTCACAGCGGCCAGACTCAATGGACTAGCCAAGACGCAGGATATATTATAGTGCACAAGTGTGTGCGCAAACATAGGCTGGTGCACTCCCTCTTTCCTTACTCTCGCCGAACCGGGGAGAAATCAAGCGCAGGACCAACAGCTTTACGTGCTTTCTAGGCCCATCACTAACTTCCACACTCCGGACTACTATTGAGAAGTTGGTAATGGAAAAAACCATTAACGCTTATTGCCCGACTTGAAAATCGAACCCAGGACCCCACAAGACTAACAGGGCATTCAAAGTAGTAATAAAATAAAATATTCCTGTAGCATAATACCACTCAGGAATAACGTAACTCCCTATTAGCGAAAGTTAATGTACTATTCCTTCACTATCTCGTAAACATTTTTCTGATTACAAACATAAACAGCTTTTTCAACTCCTTGTTAGTTTTTCTTATGATTAAGTTTGCCGTCGGAATACAGTTTAACTTTGCAAAGAACACTCCGCGACGACATTTTGCATTTTAATATTAGTTTTAAAAGACTCATGGTGGGAATGGCTCACAGAATAAACACGTTTATTCTCACAGTTTAATCTGTATTGTAACTTTGTTCTACTAAACATAACATACCGTCGCGCCTGTATTCCCCGAAGGGTTAGGCAGTGATGTGTCAACAGCCACAGTCCGTCGGTATGTTTTAGGTCCTATGTAATAGGGGGCAAGCCTATTACCATTAACCGGGCACAAATCCTAATTCCAAGCTGCTATTAAGAATTTCATAGAAAAACCCAATAACACTTTAAAATATTAAAATAAATACAAAAGCTAACAGGGAATCCGAAAACTCATTCACATCGATAGGATAAAGTGACCAAAAGGCTAGCAGCATTTGTTATAAATAAACAAAATGTTATCAAGCTGAAGTTAGTGAAATAAATTAAATGTTTTTTTCACCACGTTAGGTTATGTATTTGGATACTGCTCCACTCCCAAGCATCGTAGTATGATGTTATATACACACCTTGTTTCTCATTATTGTTGCTATAATAAAAAAAAAAGATTTGTGTATGATAAAAAAAAATAGTCTGTCCGCCCAAGTCAGACAATCGGTGACCGATATTATTGTCAGAGAGAATGGAATATAGTAAATTCTAATATACCAACTTACACATCCTACAAAAAGACGGTCCTACGAAACTATGGATCTATTGAACGGTCCGATAATCGGTCCAACATAATGTTGGACATAGCTAAACTAGCCAGAGTCTCTACAGTATTAAACTTTATATTCTAAGTGGAGTTACAGAAAGCGTTCCATAACTATATCGAAAGTGTCACTCTGTTTCAGATTGTTTCTACCCCGTATATTGCAGAAGTTGGGCCTATTATCTTCCTACTGTAAATGGGAAACCGATATTGAACACACCTGCAGACTTTCCCCTTTCAATGTTAGTTCAAAACCTTCGAGCTAGTTTTTTTAACCGACTTCAAAAAAATAGGAGGTTCTCAATTCGACTGTTTGTTCTTTTTTTCGTTGTAATTTAAAACGAAGAAAATTTAACTTAGAATCTTGCTATAATATTATAAATGCGGAAATTTATTTGCGGAAAGCGTATGCTACTCAATCACGCCAGAACGGCTAAAGGAATCTGAATTAATATAATAAATTATAGCCTAGATTAGAACGAAGGCTACATTTTATTCCCAAAAAATGTACGGTACCCATGAGATAAGTTAATAATATTAATTAAATTAACCCAGGTTTTCTTATGACGACTGTTTTTCCCGGAAAAATATATGGTCACCTTTTCCCAACTATGTTTGGGTCGACTTGTTTTACATGCAGCGACTGCCTTATATATTAACTTTGACGTGCAAGAAGACGCGGGCGAAAGCTAGTCCTTAAAAAACACATACATACATACATAAACTCACGCCTTTTTCCCATGGGGGTAGGCAAAAACCACAGAATGCCACCTGCTACGATCCTTACATACTACTTTCGCCTCGTTCACGTTCATACATCTGGTCATACAAGCACGCCGGTTACGAGTACTGCACACCCGACCTTTCTGAAGAACCTCACCGATAAGGTCAGGGTAGGTCTTTCTAGGGCGTCCCCTCCCGGCGTTGCCACTCACATCTGCCACATAAATACCTTTTGTTAGTCGCCTTTCACTCATCCTCTCAAAAAACTGTAAAAAACTGTTCGAAAAACCCACTTACCAAACGCGAGTATGACTCAGCTTCGGGGCAAAGTTGAAGCTTTTTCCAATATTACTTATTTGATTCATCAAGCTAACTTTGAAGCATTTCTCACCCTTTCCTCCGTCGTCCATTGCTAAAGGGCTGTTACATAACTCTGTTCCCTAAGTATTGCACTTACGTGAGATGTCAAATATATATAGGTATTATGTAGGTTCTAGGTTTGGCCTGCGACTTCGTCCGCTTTAATGTCAATTATCGTTGACATAGACGAAGTCGCGAAATAAGTTGTAACCTATGACCCTTTTTGGGGTTCCAACTTACCTCGTATCAAATTTTATCAAAATCGGGTCAGTGGTTTAGCCTTGAAAGCGTAACAGACAGACACAATTACTTTCGCATTTATAATACCTATTAAATTTTTAGATAAATTACTTGATTTTAAACTATCTTGGCTTACGAGCTAAAACATAAAGATTCAACTATCACAGTTACATTGTAATTACAACATAAAATTGAAAAGAGAACTAACATCTGAAACAACAAACACTATTTTCAGTTCCCATTCAATCCGGAACGCGAGTCGTTAATACAGCATTACTTTACGTCATAAAAACAGGAAAATGGTACAAAATAAAAATAAAAAAAGTACTAACGAATGAGGCGAATTCAACATCGCACTGGAATAAACAGGAAGTGTGTAAAAAAACGTGACGAAAAAGCCACAATGCTTCGTGACGAAACCGATAATGAAGAGTGGGCGAAATTGGGTCATAAAAGTTTTATAGTTGATGCCGAATAGTGGCCCCTGTAGGGTATTTTTTATGTTAAGTCTTTGACCGTGAATTTGTTGGTTGAGTGTCAAAATATTTGTCACGAGGAAAGAGTTACGAATTAGAGAAGTTGTGGCGTTCGCTTTTTTTATTTGTTTAAGTAAAGAAAAGGTCGAAAACTAGAGATACAACAAGAAAATAGGTACATATAAACAAAATACATATAAATCTTTTAAATATGTTATTGTCTACTGATTATGTCATATATTTCGATGTAAAAATTTCAAATCAGCTGTTCCATAGATTGTAATCGTGTTGTAGTGCTTTTTATAAAATATTGGAATATAAGTTTAAAAAAAGTTTTTGATTTAATTTTTTGTATACTGAATTAAAAGTGAAGTTTATTGAGTCTTTGATAATGTAATGCTACTGCTTTCATCATATTTATTGGCCGTTCCATCAAAACTAGAAAACAAAACCATTAATTCATTTATTCCAATTTTCCATTAGTCCATTAAATTTTTATACGAGTCTAAACTAATAATAAAATCTTCTCCGATAACGCTTTAAAACTCAATATTAGTTTTAGCGTCAAACTAAAAGGAAAGTTGTAAACTTGTAAATTTTATGCCTCACAAAATTAACTTGATCATTTTCCTCCTAATAATTTTCGATGAAAAAACACCGACCAAAAATAATAATCGAGAACGATTCGATCGAGTTCACAACTTGTTCACGAGTCTCGAACTTGTCAAAATAACAAAGAACTAATGAAAAGACCGCTATCGAGTGTCAACAGAGCGTATCGATAATCGATAGTATCGATGTTAGAGTGGCTTTCGTATGTGGACTGTGGAGAATAAAGTTGGCGGCGAGTTTCTCGTTACAGGCGGAGTTAGAGGTGTCAATCGGGTTATAGATTATGTGTTGTTCGAGAGGTGCTTTTCCGATTTTTATTTATTTCTTTTACGTTAATTGGGATTAGTTGCGCAATTTTTTTTCCCCTTTTTTGAAGATTGGCACGAGTTTGGATATTTAATGCTGATTAATTTAAGCCTACGTTTGGGTTTTAGCACCGTTGTATAAGTGTCATTAATTTAATTAGGGATTGTGGAAAGACAAATCGAATTTTATGTTCTTTAGTTGAATTAAGTGGATACTATGGAGTCACTATAAAATTATTTACTATAGGTAATTGCCTAGTTTTCGACATTTTAGTATTTAATTTACGAAATTATTTTATTTCACGTTTTTCTATAGTAATATAAAGTCACATGTGATAATAAAGGAAATAAAACCAAAATGCTTGAAGATGCTTGTATTTCGAATTCCTAAATCGATTTGAATCGAATACTTTCTCGTTAGGCACGCTCGTGTTAGTTCTACTGATGTGTGAACGTAGATGGAACAAAAGAAGTATGTAAGGATTGTAGCACGTTTTCTGTGGTTTCTACCTACGCCCATGGGAATAAGGTGTAAGTTTTTAACATGTTTAACTGGCGTAAAAAGACATAAGTTAAGAAGGTCATAAGTTACGTATCGTTCCCATCATTGCGATACATATTTTTTGTTCAGGGTTATACCTGGGAAATATGTGGCCACGGAGATTTTGAAGATTAAATTTTGAACTTTGTTTCACGTTTTTTACGATGTGTGTTCTATGTTAAATGTGCTTTACATTGCCCACCACCATAAACAGTGATAATTATTTCATAGCAAAATATAAATCGTTCTCCAGCTTTAAATTTTTACTCCATAGTTTGATAGTCAATATGCGTTGTTAACGGCTATAAGTCGTGTCTTCCAACATCCCGTATTCCCCTCTCTCACTAAAAACGACGAACCACAAAAAAAAATACCTAAAAAAAAAACTCGCCAACACTGATTGCATTATCAGAAAAAAAAAACTAAGATGAAGGCACAAAAGGCCACCCAAACTACCTCAACCCATCAAAAAAGACTTTTCCATATCTACCCGCAAAGACATTGTCTGGCGTCAAAAAGTTGGCCGGCCATAAAACAGCGGTTACCCGGTATTCATACGAGAGAGTTGATGGACCGACAAGTTGCTCGGAAAACATGGCGCCCAAGTCTCGTCTGCGCTTCAGTAGCGTCGCTTAATGACGTCACGATATCAGTGTGTGTTGTGCTGCAAAGTGTACCTAAAGTATGTGAGAGATTTTCCAAGTAAAGTGTGGATATGTTAGAATGGTTGATTTATTTGTATGGTGTTTTTAAACTTCCAAACTATCATCATCTACCTAGCCTTTTCCTAACTATGTTGGGGTCGGCTTCCAGTCGAACCGGATGCAGCTGAATATCAGTATTTTACATGGAGCGACTGCCTATCAGACCTCCACAACCCAGTAATGGGTAATACGATACTCTTGGTAAGACTGGTTGTCAGACTTTCTGGCTTCTGACTAACAGTAACGACTGTCAAAGATCTACAAATGACAGCCGGGACCAACGGCTTTACAAACGCCTCTTGCGTTTGCCATACAATGGAGCAATCATCATCATCATCATATCAGCCGCCGGACGCCTACTGCTGGACATAGGCCTACCCCGTAGATTTCCGAAAGGACCGGTTGGAAGCCGCCTGCATCCCAGCGTCTTCCTGTGGTCTTAATCAGGGCGTCAATATAATTATAAAAAAAAATATATATATACCATCACGCCTGTATTCCCCGAAGGGTTAGGCAGAGGTGTACCAATGTACACCCACAGTTCGCCGGTATATTTAGGTCCCATGTAATAGGGGGCGAGCCTATTGCCATTAACCGGGCACAAATCCAAACTCCGAGCTGCTACTGAGAAATTCATAGAAAAACCCAATAACACTTGCTCGACCCGGGAATCGAACCCGGGACCTCTAGCGTAGCAGTCGTGCTCAGGACCACTAGGCCAACGAGGCAGTTTAAATTTCTAGTCTAAATTTCTTAATTACAATAATTATTTTAAAATTACCAATTAGACTGTCATCATTAAACCTGGTTCTTTGTCTTAGCTCTTTAATGAATTAGGTTTTCATTGAACAAATCCAATGGCCCTAAAGGCATTACATTATCTATACCCACTTGAAAGATTAATCGTTGTGAAATCGATTTGTAATAATTATGTGACAACGATTATCGATTAGGATGTCAGTGTAAGCCTGCCTTATTGAAGATTCGAATGTAGTCGTATAGATAGGAGATCTTTATCTTTCTATTAGATACTTATCCAATACCTTTATTTCTTGGATTTTATTGCGTGGCTCGTTGGTCTGTCTGTGGTTTTGATTCTCAGGTCGGTCAAAGTGTTATTAGTTTTATTTTATGATATTTTCTTTAGCGTCTTAGGGTTTTTAAAATGATGGTGTGGCACCCCAGAAAGTATTGTGTCGGATTGCTGTCCCATCGGGCTATGAGAGTAAGGGAAGTGGAAGTGCATCTGTGTTTGCTCTCCTGCACTATACTATTTGTTGTATACTTGACCATAATAGGGATTAACCCCCGTGACCGAAATGAGCTGGTAATAATATTATTAAGCTCTTTGATCTCTTTGATGGAGAATGTTGGATGGAGTCAGTCCGTTAAAATATTTAAGCTAGTTACTCGTTTCAAACAGTAGATTTCTATGGAGAAGGACGAGCAAGAAGCTCCAAGAACACTCTTGCAAAATCAGCAGTTTTGTATGAATTCTAATCTCAACATCAATCTGTCAAAAATGCCTCTATTTATTTACCTACATTTTTGACAAGAGAAAGATTAATTGAGATGAGTTTGCGAATAGATTTTGAAGCTGTTTAATTACGAATTTGGCCTATTATACGTATTTTATGTATACAAAGATATTTACTGAATGTCAAAGCTAAAAGTAAATGGCTGTTATGTCAGCAACGGCACTAAATCACTTGCGAAAGGAATTTGTCTCGTCAATTTATACGCGAAGAATTATAATTTCTGAGGACATATCGTGTAGTGTAGGCAAATCAGTAGGATTGTTTTGGTTATTGTCCTTATTTTCATTGAATTTTTAAAATGTATATAAATGATTTGGTATTATCATAATTATGTTATTAGTAGGTATACTTTTTATATACGAGACCAGCTGTTGCCCGCAACTTTGTTCGCGTGAAACGTATGTTTTTTTTTTGGGAATATAGGCTATGTTACTTGCTAATGATACAGCTTTTTATAGATGGAAGAATGTGTCAACAATCGGTTAAGTAGTTTCTGAGTTTATCAATTGTAAGCATTTTTGGACGCCTCCTTCATAACATTAATGAATGTTTTGATCCATTTTACAAACATTTTATTCCCAGCAAAAAGTCCTAACACTATACTAAAACGGTAATTTCACTCATTAAAATAATCTGGCATGTTATTATTCTACCTGTGTACAAGCACAATAGACAATTTCCAACAATTACCACAAATTACGACCATCCATCTCACTTTACTTCACCAGAAATATACAACCAAAATATTTAATCATACATACATAAACTCACGCCTTTTTCCCGTGGGGGTAGGCAGAAACCACGGAACGCCACCTGCTACGATCCTTACATACTCCTTTCGCCTCATCCACATTCATACATCTGGTCATACAAGCACGCCGGTTACGAGTACTGCGCACCCGAGCTTTCTGAAGAACCTCACCAATAAGGTAATAAATTGCTATGTAATAACTGCCTCGTCGGTCTCGTGGCCGCAAGCGCGACTGCTGAGCAAGGGGTCCCGGGTTCGATTCCCAGGTCGGGCAAAAAGTGTTATTGGGTTTTCCATTAGGACTTTCTCAGTAGCAGCCCGGAGTTTGGAAGTTGGTGGTGTGACACCCCCGTGCCTCGGAACGCACGTAAAAGCCGTTGGTCCCGCGCCTGATCTCTCTCCAGTCGTGTCGGATTGCCGTTCTATCGGGCTATGAGGGTTAGGGAAGAGGGAGTGCACCTGTGTTTGTGCACACACTTGTGCACTATAATATCTCCTGCGTACGTGGCTAGTCTGCATTAAGATTAGCCGCTGTGGCCGGAATCGGTCTGGAGAATTACATTTACATTAGCTATGTTATCATGTAGCTTGTTTAACTGGTATCTTTTACTCTGTGTCATATAAGCAGAATGCGGTTGGATTTCGACGTTTCATTAGGGGAAACGGGCAAATCTTTCAGCAGAGCTATTCAAAAGCGAATTTGATTTGGTGGTTAGTTATTTTCCTTTCTGCAGTCGTATTAATACTGCTCATATTATTAACTCATAAACGTTATGGTTGAAACGTTGCGATGTTGATTTAGGCGATGTTAGGTTTCAGTTTTCCTGGGTATACTGGTGTTGATTTTTTAGACTGTGGTATATAGTATTAAATATTGGTTATGTTTAATAATTCTTTATGTGGTTTTTAGCTATGGGTTTTAAGTAATTTAAAAGCCGACAAAGGGGTTAAACTTAAAGTAAAGGTAGTCGTAACACGGGCAATATTTTGTAAACTTTACTGCCACTCTTCTTAGCAAAGTTCTTTCTTATTACGTTCCACTCATACCAAAGCGTTTCCTTCTCAGGCCAATCTCCTATAGTCTCTAAGTCATCACGCCAGCGTCTTAGCGCTGATAATTAAGTTCTTAAAAAAATAAATTTAAAATTTAAAAAACCCTATTTTTATAGGTACCTACTTATTATAACGTCGATTTTGTTAAGTTTGAGACCGCACTCGAGTATATTTACAGACATTCGGTTTTTTTTCCCCACATTCACCCCCTCAACTTTTAAACGGCTCAACCGATTTTCATCAAACATGTCTAAGAACACTCGCACATAAGTCACCTTTAATACGAAAAAAACTAAATAGAAATCGCTTCATCCGTTCGGCAGCTATGATGCCACAGACAGACAGACAGACAGACAGACCGACAGATAGACAGACACGTCAAACTTATAACACCCCTCGTTTTGCATCGGGGGTTAAAAACAATTCAAAATGGCAAATAAATATTCTATTCTATTCTATTCTATAAAAACTCGATCAACAACTCTTAAAAAAAACAAGAAAATTTGAATTGAAATATCAAAATACACCTGCCGTATCAAGACCATTGTATCCTATTACCAATGTAATAAGACTCAAGTTATAGTGAAATAAACAGGATAAAAGCTGTTTCTTTATTAATACTAAGAAATTGCTAAAGGAAATAGAATACCTTTTGTGTACATGAATCGTTTACGATTCTCTTCGTTAATCTCGTAAGAAAACTTCTGTTAAGCATCTCGGCTTTCTGAGAATTGGCTAAATACGTTGTAAGTGCAAAGTACCTACTCGAATAGTCCCTTCCTAATTTCCCATAGGTATAGGAGGTAACTATAAGAGATTATAAGATATTCTGTTTATTTAGTACTTACTTATACCCGCGACGTTCGCCGTGTAGGTAGTTAAGTATTCATTAAAATATTTGTCGTGGAAATTAAAAATAGCGTAGCCTTCTATCAGTCGCGGGTCTGTGGACGGTGAGCAATGGGTAGCTCACCGTCCGTACGTTCACTGAATAACGACAGACCGTGTCGACGGCGCGTTCGTGTTCCACGCGCGCCTCAAAGAGATGTCAGCAAACTTGGATGGGGTCACTGAGGGCCGATGCCTGCCGGGGCTGCGGGTTGTTTGAAAGAGATACCGCGCCCCCGGAACGCAAAGGGCACATGAAGGAACATAGACGGGTTTCAGTCAGTAAAATTCTGACACTCCCTCCCGCCCCGCCCAGGGCGGGGGAAGTTATTTGATGATTTCCCGTCTATAAAAAAAAAAAAGCCTTCTATCAGTGAAAGAATTTTCGTAATCGAACTAGTACACATACTATCACGCCTGTATTCCCCGAAGGGTTAGGCAGAGGTGTACCAATGTACACATACAGTTCGCCTGTACGTTTAGGTCCCATGTAATAGGGAGCGATTATATTGCCATTAACCGGGCACAAATCCTAACTCTGAGCTACCCCTGACAATTTCTTAGAAAAACCCAATAACACTTTTTGCTCGACCTGGGAATCTAACCCAAGACCTCTAGCCTAACAGTCGCGCTTAGGACCACTAGGCTAACGAGGCAATTAAAAACTAAAAGATATAAAAATAAACAAACTTTTACCTCTTTATAATAATAGTATAAGTATTTTAATACAGAAAAGCAATCACAAAACAAATACTAGTCTCCAGTAAAATAGATAGATTAAAATAATAGTACAGCAAAGTCAGAATTAAAATTATCGGTTTTCAAGACAATAAAGAAAGGGATCGAAGTCAAAGTCAAATAAAAAACACGGTACAAAAGATGGTAGGTACAGTCAACAAAAGAAATTAACAGGTACCAAACTGATGTTTAGATGTTTTCCTAGAAACCCATGGATGTTCTCGAGTGAAATTAAATTTAATTAATAGAAATATAACTTCTAACTGCGTAGACTTTAGAATGTAGTAAGCCCTTCATATTTAAGAACGATCGCATTCTAATCTCAGTTTCAATTTATCTAAAATACTTGTACCTCCTCTTGTTCTCCTGTTGCGGTGTTGCGCGACTGCTACGCTAGAGGTCCTGGGTTCGATTCTCGGGTCAAACAAAAAGTGTTATTGGGTTTTTCTATGAAATTCTCAGTAGCAGCTCGGAGTTTGGATTTGTGCCCGGTTAATGGCAATAGGCTCGCCCCCTATTACATGGGACCTAAATATACCGGCGAACTGCGGGTGTACATTGGTACCCCTCTGCCTAACCCTTTGGGAAATACAGGCGTGATGGTATATTTTTTATTTTACTTGTACCTCTGATTTTTGACAAGTTTTTGTCACCGTTGATGCTGAGCTGAAATTGTGACTAGATGTTTATTTATTTTTTATTTTTGACTAACTTACCGATTCCTTTGTATTACTTTATATACTATCACACAGACAAATTCACACTAATATTATAAACGCGAAAGTTTGTGAGTATGTATGTTTGTCTCTTCTTCACGCTCAAACGGCTGAACGGATCTGGATGAAATTTGGCACTGAGATAGATTGTACTGTGGAATAACACATAAGGTACTTTTTACCCCGGAAAAAAATTCGGTTCCCGTAAATAAATATTAACTTTCACGCGAATAAAGTCGCGGGTAGAAGCTAGTACCTAGAATATAAGACCAAATAATGTTATATGGGAAACCACCAACTATATTAACTCTATTGAAATGTGAATAAATTAATTTGAGTTTGAATTTCGAAAATAGTAGGTATGATTTAATATCGTAAATGAGTTCACCATTCCACGAAATTATTTAGTATATTCATATTTATTTGCATACCATAATGTGTTCAAAAGGTGTTACATAAGGCTTAAAGCTACTGTACAATTATGGACCCTGTTAGGGCACAGCAACATGGTAGTAATTAAAATTAGAAAGAATAAAGTTAAAAGTATAATTAAAAAAATAAAATTAAATAACAATCCTTAAAATAAAAATAAAAAGAAGCTAATAACATATTAGTTTATAACTAGCTCCTAACTGTCTAGCCTTTTCCCAACTGTGTTAGGGTCGGCTTCCAGTCCCACCCAATGCAACTGAATACCAGCGTTTTACATGGAGCTACTGCAGACCAGTTACTGAACAACACAATACTTCATGGTAAGACAGGTTATTAGACTTCCCGGCTTCTCACCATCCGCAACGACTGTCAACGATCTACCTACAAATGACAGTCGGGACCAACGGCTTTACGTGCTTTTCGAGTTACGGGCTTGTCACACCAGCTTCGAAACTACCGGGCTGCTACTGAGAAATTCGTAATGGAAAAACCCAATAACACTTTTTGCCCGACCTAGAATTTGAACTCAGAACCACGAAACCAACAACAGTGCAGTTTATAGCTAGCTCTATTGATAATATACACAATAGGGAAATTAGAGAAAAATTATAATGATTGAGAATCTTGAGGTTCTTGATAAAACTTTTATAATATTCTTCTGAACTAATTTCAATATCGGAAATTAATTTATTTTCGAGGCCGCAAGCTAAGATTATGGAACTTGTAACCTGGAATCTAGGGTGATACCTAGGTACTGTTCTAATTTGCATAAATACCAGCATTTAGCCATTTACCTAAGTGTTGTTAAGTTAACGTTTGCCACGGAAGATACGAAATTGGTTGGTTAATAGTCAAACAATCTTACTGCTAACAAAATTATATTATTTTATCTATATGTGCCATCGATTCGCTAAGAAGAAGATTGTTGGTTAGTTCGATAATATAATTATAATAGCAATGGCACACTGTCCGTTACATGCACAGATATAAGAAAGAAGGTTATATCTCAGTGATTAAGGGCCTCTATTGCATAAAGTTGAGAATTGGATACCGACAGACACGTATTAATGCGATTATTTTTGATTATTATATTGTACTTTCTAAGTTTACCCTAGTGACGTCCAAGATAAACTTAGAAAGTGCATTATACAACATGACATGAGTAAAGGAAAAACATGTTGAGGTAACTTGGGCTTACAATATTAATAGTCAGCAAGTGTAATCAATGTTCGTGCCTTCATCTTTCGATAACACGCTGTTCACACCTATTTCTATTTAAAAATTATCAACATTAAAAAATAATTCACAAACAATAACATCCCACTTCCTTCCAAGTAGAACATCCCAAAAAACGAAACAGCACTTAACCCCCGCATGATCGCGGCAAGTTTTTAATATAATCCAACGGTTTATCGGATCTAGTAATTGTAACGAACGCCAGTCACCGTCTCCAAGGGACTGGCTCCATTCAGTTCCATTAGAAAAATGGAAATTTATCCGCTTTTCTCGTTCCAGAAAGTAATTTTCGATAAAACAATTTGTCGCTGGCACCGTTACACACATCTGTGCGGACCGAGAGCCTCAATTTTTCCCTAGCTACAGTTGTGTGCGCTAAGTTTTTATACTTATTTCTGTTATTTTTCTTGTTGCTGATGAAATTGGTTTGCTTGCAGATGGAGGGAGGGAAATGCAAGAATTGCTAGACTAGTTTTTGATGACTTGCTTGATCGATTTAAGTTTAAGTCAGTATAGTGCGGTAGTGCTAGACTATAAAAAATTTCCTCGGTGAATTTAGGTGACGTGAGCTTGAGGTGGTCAATCCTTAACTAAAAGAGTGTCCGTGGAGTTTTTCCTTAATTTACTTAAATAGATTTTTACAGAATAAACCAACTGATAGTAAATTCTGAACACACGCAGAATGATCATGATCATCATCATAATTATCAGCCAATAGCCGTCCACTGCTGAACGTAGGCCTCCCCCAAAGAGCGCCAACCATTCCAGTCATGGGCAGCACGCAACTATCCGCTGCCCGCCACTTTCTTTAAATCGTCGGTCCACTGTGCAGCAGGGCGTCCCAAACTACGTTTGCCTGAACAAAATGATCGCGACAAAGCAATGAAGAAAGTAGTGTAACTGAAAACCACATCATAGAAACAACAGCAAGCAAACTGCCTACAGGTTGTTAGTATTTGTGTATACCTAACTCCAAACACAAACACAAGATACGTTATTGTTTAGAATTAAACTCCAAAGTACAAACCAGAATACTACACACAACAAATATTGCTTACCAATAGATCAACGAATATTAAATAAGGGAAATAGATGAATGAATTTTGATTCAATAATAATAGCAGCCGATTATTATTCCACTGCAGTGCAAAGGCCTCTTTTCATCCAAAGAATGCACGAGCATTGATCACCACGTTTGCTCAAGGTAGATTGGCGATTCCAGACTTCTGAAATTAAACCTAATTCCTTCCATTATGAAACTTACATTTTTAAATTAAAAGTTTTTTTAAATATTATTCGATGGCAAACAAGCCGACGGCCCACCTGATGTTAAGTAGTTACCGCCGCCCATAGACGTCGTTGCTACACTCTAAAAATTTCTCCAGTAAACAAAAACTCATATATAAAGGCCATATAATTAAATAGCAGACAGGCAGTCGCTCCATGTAAAGCGCTGGTATTCAGCTGCCTCTGGTTAGGCTGGAAGCCGACCCCAACCTGGTTGGGAAATGGCTAAGCAGATGATGATGATGATGACAATTATTTGTTCCGTCAGAGAATCGACATGCAGCGCAGCAGTCAATAACTCAGCCAATTGTTCAAAAATTATACTTACCTAGCGAAAACTATACTCGATCTAAAAGTTAAAATAAATAAAATACATTTATCCGAAATATTATTTTCAAGTAAAATAGTAAACGAATTACGATATTGATTGGATTGTTATCAAATTACGTTGATTGATCCGACAATAAGAAGGCAATTTCATTAATCAAATCACGAGAATAGGTATTATAAATATTGACTTAACTTTGTTCAAATTTTAGATAGTGAATCAAGGTTTTTGAAATACAATTTAGAAAGAAAGAAAAAGGTTTATTCTGCTCGAACAAAATACACAGTCAAATATTATACAGGTTGAAAGGGACATTGGCTCGCAGTGTATTACTATGGAATCAATACATTATTGTAGACACCGAGAGTTCAGAAGAATTTCGTCACATTGAAATCAAAATCAGCTTCTTTTCTTTATCGTGTGGGCAGTAAGGTCTAACGACCCCAAACACCCTAGTGTCAGAGTTTCTAAACCGCCTCAAGGGCCTCTGACATGGTTACCGATGTCAGTGATGTCCAAGATAAACTTAGAAAGTACGTATGAATTAGAAAAAGTCACATTGGTACTTGCCCGTGCCCGGTTGCGAACCCACAACCTCTTGCATGAGAGGCGGGCGCCTTAACCACTGGGCCATCACGACATTTAAATCAGCTGTTCGGTACATTTTACCGTGGGCATCTGAAATCGAGTGATTACTAGTTTTTCTTGGAAAAAGTTTTCTCATTGGTGTTTTCTTGACAGTAATAACTACAGCATTATTTTATAATTCAATGCTACACTCACATTAGGTTTAATTTTTTACAAACTATTAAAAAAACTGTTACAAAAAGACAACCGCCTTCAAAAACTACAAAGTAAAAAATAACTTTAGTTTAAGAAAACGGCAGCTTTGGTTCTGTTTGATGTTATATTGCTACCGAAAATGGTGAATAGTTGAACATAGAACCTCCACCTTATTTGAAGTCGGTCAAAAACGATAGGCATTAATTTCACCAGTTTTCTGCTTTGTACAATTACAGTACTCTCCGAAGCAAAATAACTTTCCAAATTCTCCATTTATTTAATCCCCATTATCTTATACGTATATTTTTCTTCTATATGTGCCCAGTTTCTATCAAATGTTAAACATCAATAATCTCTCTAAAATATCGCGCAACCCTTCCACACTTCATTAAGCTTGGCGCAAAGATCTCGTGAAAAAAACTGAGGCTAAAAGGCCACGGTAATCGGCCAACTTTAACGAGTGCTTGTCAACGCCTCGGCGGCGAGTTGAGTGATGCCTAAGGACCCGATAAGACTAGTAGTTGAAATCTGGGGAAGCGTATAAGTAGTTTACACAGAAAGTTAAGAGATGACGTAAGATAAATATGAATTAAGAATGTTTTGAAAAGCTAAACATATAGCGTATATATCTGTGGCGTACACACTGTATTTTACATAGCTTTAAAAGCATCGTCGTGTGGCTTATTTTGAACAGTGCATCTAAATACTTGAGTTATGTTCATTGACTCATTTCTACCTAGTATAAAGTTACTTCCCGCTGTCTGTCCGTCTGTACGCTTAAATCTATTAAGCATAGAACGTCATAGTACATAGTGGGGTATATAACTAGTTGATAATAAACTAAAATGCTACGGAAATAAAGTTGAAAATTCTCTAATTGCCGCTTAGATGTGTGCCTTGCAAATAATTTCGAACTATATTTGTGAGCAGTTAAAGTTAATTATCACTAAACAAATGACAACTGCTTCAACATATAACTACTATGTTTTTATTGTCCCTTTTGCAACTGAAGCTATGAAATGGGTGGTTTCTTTGACCCGTACAACGTTATACCCGCTGACTGACCCCTAATTTCATAGCCAACCCCTCCAAAAGAAGAGAATTCAGTTAGCGAGTTCTCACTCAATGACAAGAGTCGAAAGTTATAAACTCGATGAAATTGACTAGGGGAACCTTTGTAAAGGATCCCTGACACGGAGCGGCTTAAAAATGAACCACTTAGATTGATTGCGAACTCTGATAGGTTTGTCTCTTAATTTTTAATCGTAATTCGGATATTTTGAATGCCTTTTTGGTGATTGAAGTTTTAAATTAAGAAGTGAAGTGAGATTGTCTGTTGGAATGTCAGTGTTTAAGTGGTTTTCTTTTGCACTGGGTAAATAATAAATTAAGAGAGAGAATGAGTCAGATTATTAAGGGTGATGACTTTCATCTAAATAAAAAATATGACAGTATGATATTTTTGCATACATTATAAAGCTGAAGTGTTTATTTGTTTAGTTGCATGCGCTAATCTCGGTAAGTACCGATTCGAATTGAAAATATATTTTTGTATTGTTTAGCCCTTTAATCGAGGAAGGGCTATATAATATCACGCTACGACACTCGGGAGCGGAACAGTAACTAAAGACCTAACCTAACACGGGTGATTATATAGTGTAAGAATATGCTTTTCATTTATATAACGGGCGAATAACCGTTTTTCATTAAAGGGAAAATAAAAATGAATTCACTAACTATACCAATTCACAACAAAAATCATATCAGTTTTGCGTATTTAAAACACGATACATAGTAAACGATGACTTTGATGTTGTAAATAAAATTAAATGCAGCAAAAAAAAAGCTGTTAACAGATGAAACTGCACCAACTCGGGTGCCGTTTAAAATTTCGAGTTGTTCATCAAAACTGCAGCATGATTTCACCCCCAATTAAGCTCGTTATTTATGCATTCGGTTAAATTTAGCAAGCCCGCGGTGGCTGTATTCTGAAGCTTTACCACGACCGCGATAACGTTAAAGTATTCGATTCGATTCGAATTATAAATAGTAAACATTTTTTATTTATTTTTTTAATCGAGATGGTTTTGCTCTTGACTTGACTCTAGTCTAGGTCAGAGGTGACAAAGACAAGGTCGATAATGGAGTGAGCTTACCCAGAAGAAACATGTTCACTCTAACTTTAAAAATATATATATTAGGGGATTATTATTATTGAATGCGTTCGAAAATTAAGACGCACGTAGAGAGTTTCACTCCTTTGCAGTGCACATTATAAAAGACGTTTGGAAACTCTTAGTAATTCAACCAATATTACTCACTAGTTATTGAACCTGTATTGCTCCACTGTTGCGCAAAGTTAATTATTGTAGTAAGTAGGTAAACGAAATACATACATACTTACGTATGTATATATATCTACCCGTGGAACAGTTTAGAAATAATATTTCTACATTTTGACATGGCTATTATTCAATCCGTACATTTTGATTGTATTGAATTACAGGAACCATTTTTTTTAAATTTTCTGCTTGTCAAAACTCGTTCGTATTTTTACGGTCAGAAAAATGGCCAACCAGAACATTAAAAATCAAAAATTTATAGTACGTAGTACATTCAAAAAATGTCTATTGATTTTATTCGTACAAAAACACTAAAGCTATCGAAACGACGGTTAATTGTAAAATAGGATTATTTTCTAGCATAATAACTAAGCTCACTGGATAAATCTATTTGTGCTTTATTTATTTAATTTAGTGAGTTTATTTTTGTTGTTTAATTAAACATTAGAAAATACATTGCCATACAACGTGGCAATGCTGCCAGCCTTTTGGGCACTTTCAGCCCATTTTCAGCGATGTGGATGAGTGGCTTGATGCCCTATGAGCTTCCTTTTTTTTAAGAAATTGTACGCACTTTGTATTTTAGTTATTGTTTATCAGTTTTTTTTATTATTTTATCTAAATGATTTAAAATAAATAAATATTGTCAACTGAAATATATATTCGACATATTTTCCCTTTAATTGCGTTGAAAAATAGGTCGTTTGATTAGATCAGCACTAGAAATTCTATCGAAACGAATAGAAGGTACTGGAGTACCGTTGATTGAATTTATGAAATCTTCTCGAACCCTTCACAATCCATTAACACTTATCTGGCCCAACCATTCAGCTGAAAATAGGTTACAGACGATCCGACCAATCATTAGGGTTTATTTAGACGAGGGGAGTATCTCGACAGTTGAAAAGCGAGAATGCTCTTGTGAGACTAGCTTCGTAATGATCGCATTCATAATGCATTAAACAAAAACTAGAATAGTACTACGTCATTCGAGAATCGATTTGATAACTCGATACCTACACGTTTTGTTTTTACCGGTGTTAAAAAAAACGTCTGTGTGGCCGTTTCTTGGAAAGCACGCAAAACCGTTGATCCTGGCTGTCAAAGTCAAACCATTAAAAGGCACTTTTGAACGTCATTTATACGAAATAAAAATGTTACCTAGTTGGAATAAACGAACAAAAAGGTTTTCTCGTAGATTTTTGTCAATCGGTAGTTAGAAGCCTGAGAGTCCGGCATGCAGACCGACCAATATGTTACCCAGTAACTGGGTTGTAGAGGTCAAATAGACAGTCGCTCCATGAAAAATACTATTATTCTGCTGCCTACGGTAACACTGGAAGGCGACTCCGATTACGTAGTTTGGAAGCTAGGCAGATGATAGTCTACAGACAAGCCGAGAGCCAACACGCATGACGTCACCTAATCTCCAGAATACGGTTGCTACCATTTGGTGCAGGAAGCCTGAGTATTTGGCAAGCTCGTCGAGGGCCTTGTATCATTTTAAATGAGTCGGGTAATCGGTACGATACCGCGTTTTTTAAATGGTCGTATCATGGCTGCATTTTGATTAATTTTTATTAGACTTTGAATGTTCAACAGCAGCGTTTTGTTAAGCTTGTTTTATGGATGTTTGAGTTTTATTGGATGGTGAAAAGGAAACTCTGTACTCTGGTAGGTATATAGGTATGTTTTATTTTGCGTCATTGAATGGCAAACAAACCGACGGCCCACCTTATGTTAAATGGTCACCGCTGCCTGTAGACATCAGCAATACCAGAAGTCTTGCAAAAAATAAAGTATAAGTGTAAAGTCATAGGACCAGGTGATCATGGTTGCATGTATACCAAATAGTTTTGTTGTCTGTATCTCTATAGGTACAGACACAAAAATTATTCATATTTCTACTACACTGCCATTTTATCGTATATCTACATAGTTATTTTTTAAGCTTATTATTACACACTTAAGAGAGTTATTTAAAATAATTGACTGCTCAGCACACTGACAATATTGATTGACAGTAATCTTAAGTAAGCTGCCTGTATACCAAATAGCTTTGTTGGCTGTACCTACGATGCACTCTCAGTTTTGTGTTGGACGCAAAGTGAAAAGTCAATCTGAGTTTCTGATGCAGTTTTTACTGCAATCGTTACCGTGACCCTATCAGGGTCATAATATTACATGACAGTACTAAAATCGATGTGAAAATGTAACTACCTACAGAATTTTCCAGTAACACTAATACCACTATTGGTAACACCATTTACGATCAGCACCTATCTACTTACAACGCTTTATGTAATATCTAACGCATCGAACAATCTGTTCCGGAACTAACTAAGTATAGTTTAATTGAACTCATGTAAGCTCCGTATTTGTGTAATCCTCCGGAATTCATGATTCGATTATAGCTAGGATTATGGCTACCGTACAATTGATGTTATACGGTGAATATTTCATTGAAATCGGTTGAGAGACTAATTTTGAGCAGTGGAGCGTGATAATCTGTATTGAATACACGAAAAGTATATAAATATTTTTGTTTCATGCATTATAACTCATCATCCCTGTAGAAGCAACATGAATATTGTAACCAAGATTTTGTAAAACCAAATTGAAGAAAAAGAGTGTCCATTAAGTTTCTGGCTCGTTCTTCTCCATAGAGATCTACGCTTTGGAACGAGCAACTAGCTTCAACTTTAAACTGTAACTTCTTGACATTCAAAAGTGCCTGTAAATGGTCTAATTGAAATAAATGCTTTGACTTTGACTTCATCTGCTTAGACTTTTTCCAACTATGTTGGGGTTGGCTTCCAGTCTAACCTAATGCAGCTGAATACCAGTGTTTTACACAGAGCGACTACCTATCTATCCAGTTACTGGGCGACACTATATAATACCTCTTGGTAAGACTAGTTGTCAGACTTCCTGGGTTCTGACAGTGAAAACTACAATATTAATACTTACAGTGAGTATGTGGCGTCTCTCCGCAGACCATGGCCTACCCTTTATCTTGCGCCGCATGCCCTGTCACCTGCACACGTGAAGACCTAATGACTGTGTCAGCTGATGGTGTTGTTGTAGCTGAATTTTAGGCCAAACAATTTTTAAAAAAATATTATTTATATATACAGGAAAAAATTTTAACCAGTGCGTAAATTTTGCCATTATAAACTTCAACACGTTTTATTAAACACGTATGTTTTATTTTGATATGTCTTAGTACTAAAAAAAAAAGTTATCGCTTACGAAACATGTTTACTTAAAAACCATATTTCATTGTCACTCGGCGCTAGCGCATTCCCCACCCCCTCACCCCAGCCATACGCCCGGGCGGCGGCGGCGGCCGCGAGTTTTCATTGGTAGTATGGCGAATAGATTATGTCCTGGATGTTTTGCTTATTTCAAACTCGGATAAGGATGAAATTTTTTTTAATTTTTTTTTTTTAACTAAACACGGTAATGTGTTCTATTACTGACACTGAACTACCAAAAAAAAATTACGCACTGGTTAAAAACTTATCCTGTATATATATTTTTTTTATTTTATTTTTTTATTTTATTATTTGGGACCTAAAATATACCGGCGAACTGTGGGTGTACATTGGTACACCTCTGCCTAACCCTTCGGGGAATACAGGCGTGATGGTATATTATTTTTTTTTTTTTTTTTATTATTTATATTTTTTGTATTGATATTTGCCATCGATACGCTACGAAAAAGATGTACAAAGTATTACAAATTAAAAAACACATATGTACATACATAACATTGCCTGTATTCCCCGAAGGGTTAGGCAGAGGTGCAACAACGTACATACATAGTTCACTGGTACGATTTAAAAGAAAAATAAAAAAAAAGGTAAAAGAAGAAAAGAAAAGACGACGGCTAAATTATGTTCAAAGTAGGTACGTCGTATTCAAATATGTACAATATAAAAACTGAAGGCGACTCTTAAACATTTCAACAAACAATAAAATAGAATGCGAGCCCAAGCAATCTATAACAAAGTAGAATAAAAATATATTCACCTTACACGACATCCCAAAAATAAAGACCCAACTTTGAGATTCGACAGCACATCACAAAAATGTACCTACTTACCTTCAAAATGTAACCCTTGACATATCACGTCCGCAACTAAGCAACACCCAGAGTACATGATGAAATCCTTCGTACTTTGAGAGACGATGAAACGAATCTGTCCATCATAATCTGTAAGCATTTGTACAAGACGGCCCCAAAGATGCTTTCGCACAACACTTGAATACTGATGACTTATTTTTTATTTATGTTATTTTTTCATAAAGATGTGTTTTGGGCGGTGGGTTTTTTTTGGCCGCATTTGTATTTTGTTTTGAGTGACTAGGAGAGTGTCAATTGTTTTTGTTGTCAAATTTTTGGGGTTTAGAGCCTCTGCCTACGTCCGACTTTTTGTAGGACAGATGTTTAGAACGTCTAAAGGTGGATCCACACATTGCGAGCATGCGCTCCGCACGGCGCACAACGCATGCCTCGGCTTGAGGCGTGCGTGTTGACAAATTATACCAACATATGCCCGGGTCGAGCCATCGCGTACGAAGCAAATGCTCGAGGCAAGTAGGCGCGCAGACTTGGCAAGGCATGCGCTCCGCACGGCGCACAACGTTCATTTTGATTTGATTTTCATCATATTCGCAGTCGAGGCGTGCGTTGATATTATACGCGGCGCACGCCTCGAACGTGCATGCGCGGCTACGTCCACACCTAACGTAATGCTCGCACTGAGGCACTTTGATCTTGAAGCATTTGCCGACATACGTTGGCTCGCCCTCGCGCGTGCGGAGCGCATGCCTCGCCACGAATATACAGGTCCACACTTGGCGAGGCATGCGTTGTGCGCCGTGCGGAGCGCATGCCTCGCAATGTGTGGATCCACCTTTATAGATCCAAAGTTTCGCGCGACCGACTTTTGTAGGACATGTCCATTGGTATATTATAATTCATGTTCCATTTTCTCCGACAAAAAAATCGGTAACCGATTGTCTGACGTCGGTTGACCTTAGGAAGTGAGTGAGTTTTGGCTACTTAAAATGGCTGCGATCGATAACACAGTAAATGTTTGAACATTTTCGTTGACAACTTGTGGTGGCCACAAGTGGATTTGCTGTAAGCACCACTGGTGGGTTAGTGTGTGGCAGCACTAATGGTTCAGTATGCGGTAGCTTTAAATAAATGGTGTACAGTCATTCACATTTTAATTGATAGACAGTAATTATACATTGTTTTATTAACTTACAACATTATAATTATTGACTTACGAAGATTATAGTTGACTTAAAAAGGTCTGTTTAGCCTGAAAATGTATGCTTATAAGCAAACTACCATGAAAAAAAAAAATGACAAATCTCACTATCAAACCTTTCCGCAGTCCTGTTTCGGACTATAAGATGAAAAAGGCTCACTTGAAAGATTGTGATGACAAGACATAATTTAATTTATTTCCTTAGATCCACTTGCCCGACGTGGGGTTCTTCAAGAAAGGAATTTCTTCAATCGTTTTGAGGTTTTTACGGGGTCGTCAAAGCACGAGTGATGCCTCTGGTGTTGCAAGTGTCCATAGACAGTGGTGACCGCTTAACATCAGGCGGGCGGTTAGCTTTTTTGCCACCTTCAGTGGTATAAAAAAAACACCGTCACTGCTACTTACAAATAATGGTTTAACATAACAATCTACCAGGTTATAATACGTACCACAATCAGTCAACAGAAGAAACTGCTTTTATTGCTGTTTATTGAAAATACCACGAAATAGATAAATGGCCACAATATGGCTAAGTCTTTAGTTTCTCATCAGAATTCAGTTCTGTATTGCTTTTCATTAGTTCAAATGGAACGCCATTTGTTATAATCAACGTTATTCAGGTAAAATAATCAGCTTTTTGTGAAATGTATGTCGAATAACGTGATGGGAATTAAATTTGTAGTGTAAAAGGTGTGTGTTATTGATTAAATGAAGTGTGATAGAGCGGTACTCAACCATGTATTTACTGAAGAAATTATTTTATATGTTTTTTTTATCTTTTTTATTTATTCGGTATAATTTGTCTGTGTTATGTTTGCTCTTTAAATTATAAGAGACCATATTATACATTTATAACTAGATGGATACAAAAATATAGTGATTAATGCTGAATTCTCTCAACAACCACTACATTTAACAAAAAAGAGTAGTTTGATCGTGTTTTCAGTAGTGTACTACAAGTACCAGCGCTTTTTTTCTTATTTTTTCGTTTTTGTATGTACTTTTACAGACTGAGTGCAATTCAAGTAATATGAGAAAAACAGGTGACGAATAAGAAAGTACAATTACAAACCAAAGTAAAGTCTTATAACAGAGTTATTTAACAACTCTGGCAGAATAAGGAGAACACCTACAAGCTCAAACAGAAACTCTAAAAATAAAAATACGTACACAACATTTAAATAAACTAATGAAGTATTAAACAGCATTAACTTATTCACGGCCAAATAAAACCGTCGATCAAAAGCGAAGCGTAAACAAAATTCGCCACTTAACTGTTTGGTAGGTAGACGACGAAGACACAGAATAAGTAGTAACAGAAGGCTGACACATGCTTCACGCACGAGTACAAGCTTAGGGCGCATTCAAATGAGCGTTATTTATTTTGACGCGACAGCGAGAGTCGCGCCTTCGCCGCTCTCTCCCCAGAGACTTTAAAATTTATACTTTATGTCTCGCGTCATATTGTACACTAGCTGTGCCCGCGGTTTCGCTTACGTCGCCCTAACTGTTAATTGGCTAGTTAAGTATTGAATAGTAATTCCTTATAACCTTCCAAACAGGTCGAATGGTAAATAAGGTGACTGCTATTACGACTTTGGGTTTTAGGAATTTGTCTTTGTCTAAAGCCGCCCGGAGTCTGGTGTAATATGTGCCCGGTTGGTAATAATTGGCTGACGCTATACCTAGGACTCTAACTTATTTAGCGTAAGGATATGATATGGCTTTATATAATCCTAGTGTTCAATGACAGGTGGCGCAGGTGATGCGCAATCGTGAGCCGTATAGATCACGGTTGCAATTCGGGCGCTTAGCGTACGCGCTAGCTTTATACCGATGAGAAATGTGCGTTAAAGTCAAAGCATTTATTTTAATTAGACCATTTATAGGCACTTATGAAGAGTCACTAAGTTACAGTTTAAAGTTGAAGCTAGTTGCTTGTTCCAAAACGTAGGTCTCTATGGAGAAGAGCGAGCAAGAAACTTCATGGACCAAGAGACTGAACTATTACATTTCAATGTTTCTGAAGAGAGAGCAACTACGATGAAATTCATGCTAGTGTTAATGTGGGGAGCACTAGCGACCGGCATTTGTTTCTGCCCCCCTTGCCAAGTCACAAACGATAATCGTAAACGCTCGGTAGGTACCAATAGATTTTCAACTTAATACCCATGAGCCTTAAGTTGAAAATCTATTAAAGATTTCTAAGCGTTAGCGACTGGAACGAACGAAAACGATATGCAATCTTCATTAGATCTTCAACTTAAAACCAAGCACATAAAGTTGAAGATCTATTAAAGCCCACTCAGCGTTTGCGTTTATCGTTTGTGACTTGGCTAGGGGGGCAGGTCTCTGTACGCACGCGCCAATGTGACCGGTGCCGGTTCCGCTAGTGTAACATATTTAGCCTTCTGTAGCTATACATACTCCGTGACAGAGGCCAAACGCCCTCCAATGGGCGTAATTCGGTCTCAATGATTGACACTTTCACTTCGCTTCGCTTTGAACGCTCGAACCAAGAAAGTTCACACCCAGTTGGCTTTACCAATTACGTTGGTACAATGGATTCGTTCGCTTTAATTTCTGACTTGAGTTATCTCTCTATTCCGATTCAGTAGTTGTTGGGGTAGCTAGGAATCTAGTTTTGATAAGATTAGTGTAAGTGCCTACGTCTGGTGGAATGTTTATATAATTGTTTTAAGGAATTTAGTCTTTGTTTTTAGGTAAATAATTTCCAATCTTTAAAAGCATTTATATAAAAATACTTTTAGAGAATGACTTTTATTTTCTGTGCATTGACCACAAGATGAAAGTACTCCTGAATACCAACAACTTTTACTATGGGAATAACTCAGCAACATGAAAAAAGAAATGCTGTTTGATACAAAAATACATCACAAGATGATCAAAATATATGGAACAGGAGATTTTTATCATATTCCAGGGTTGCTCCCTTATTAAAGGTTGTTCGAGCTGCTATTCAAAAATGTTCAATGGAAAACCCCTGTAAAACTTTGCACGACTCGAGGAATGAACCCAGGACCCGCACTCAGCAGTTAGACCTTGCCACCACAAAACCAACAGAGCCTTCAACTGAACTAAACATAAGCACTGAAAGTCCCCCCCCCCCCCCCCCCCCAAAAAAAAACACCCGGTAAACTAAACAGTAAGTAACATTTACTTCTTTACAGGATTAAAACGACCCTCAACCCAATTAAACGCTTACCCCAAAAAAAAGGACGAAAAAACCCAAAAAACCCTAGAAAAGCGAGGTCGGTAATAGCTTCCACCGGACCTGCATATACCGGACAATAATATCGATGATTTTCAACTTTAACGATCCTCTTGTACCGAGGTGTATTGTCTCTGGCGTAAGGTGGTTATGGATTCGACACTTTTCTCCGACTATTATAATAATTATATTCTTCTTCTTTTCGTATACCAAAAAAAAAAAAAAATACCATCACGCCTGTATTTCCCGAAGAGTTAGTCAGAGTACACCCACATGTATATTTAGGTCCCATGTAATAGGGGGCGAGCCTATTAGGTACTCTATTATTAGCCTTATTCTTCTTTTCGCGTCAATTCAAATTTCGACGGACCAGTATTGAGCGACCTGTATACCTCTATCACTGGCCTCGAGTAGATCTTGGATGGTGCAGGTGGTTGTGCACGACGGGCAACTAAAGAGGTGACGCAGTTCCTATGTGTGAAGAATGCCCGCCCCATTTGGCCAAATCCGACTATTATGATATTTTTTGTTTGTGTATATGAACACTTTTATTTTTCGAACACAAAACTTAGTTAAATAATAATAATTAAATTAAAAACTATGTACAGTAAAAAAAAAAACAAAAAGAAAGGAAGGTCATATGGCATCATGTTTGTGTGTATATTCATCTGAGTGCGTATATCTCTTACACTTTTGTATTCCTTTGTTTCGTATTTCAACGAATAATATATTATAATTGGGAGTCACAGAAAATTCAAAATGGTGGCTTACAGCGGACATAAAAGACGATAAAAGATCTCGAAACATTTTTTAAAACTATTACTGAAATGCACTATAATATTACTTTCGGCGAGTCTGAGATCTTGAACTAAGCTACCTACACACAACCACCAACATGACATAAATTACATTCAACAAATTCCATTAGCTGTACCGACTCATGTTCAGCTAAATGTAATTACAGACACTTGACAAGACAATAACTACATTACAATCAGTGTTAACCGCAAACCACACATCTTGTACTAATAAATTGCTGTCATGTAGCTTCCACTGAAAAATGTATTTTATTTGTTCAATTTTAGGGTCACTTTTTCTTTGCATATAAGCTTTCAGCTATATTACCTACAGACTGTTTAATACCAAGGTCGGATACCGTAATTAAAAATGTTAAAAATGTAATCGAAACCTCATCTCAGTAAAAGTAAAAATGTCGATATATAAAAAGCTTTTTTGGATATTTATTGGTAACCGGACCAGATTCCGATCGTATTCTCATAACTAGTCGCAATCTCAACTCTGACAGTAAATGTCAAAAATATAGGTAAAATTGTGGTATATTTGAAACATTTACACTGGAGTTGGAATGTGATCGTTCTGAAAAGGACTAGAATTAGCCTTCAGTTTTTCATCATACAGGCCTAAAAGATAAAATCTTCAAAATCATTTCCCAAGCCAATCAGATCACCTAAGCCTATAAACCACATTATCACTAACAAGGACATCTATATCTCTAAGCTCATAACATTTATAACTAAGCCTATCAAACTAAAGGAAACTAGTCCACACTAATCCTTGGTACGGTTGGTATAAAAATCGCTGGATCCATTCACGACTGAAATGAGTTAGGAGTGCTATCCGTAGCGGCTAACGGTACACCTGTGGTACACCAAGGGATTATTCACGATTTTAATTGAGGGTTGGACCTATTTTGCTTGATTGTAATCTTTGTGAGTTTGGATAAGCTATTTAGGTGTTAATGATGATAGCGTAGTAAGTGCTAGGTTTTGGAGGTACTAGAAATAATGAGTCTTTTTTTAAGCGACTTCAAAAAAGGAGGTGGTTATCAATCCAGTAGTTTTTTTATGATGTACTGTACTCAGAACCCGAAAAAAATTGAAAAAAAGTGATAGTGGTGTGTTTAAAATTGCGATATAGTTGTGATTGTGATTGTGTATATAGTGTTCTGTTGCTAAATAAATGTTGTTTTGTCTTTCTGGTTTAATTTGGAGAACCATTTTCTGGTTAATAACAATTACCATTTTAATTATTATTAATTCAATTAAATAACTAACTATATAAGTATGTATAAAAAAGGAGTAGAGGGAGGCCTTTGCCCAGAAGTGGGACAGAAGCGGCTAACAAAAAAGAAAAAATATTAAGAAAAGAAAAACCTAAATCGATTCCACCACAACTGCGAAGGGTCACCAAAAAACGTAGCACTTGTACAAATGGTTTTTCAATACTTTACCTATCAGGGGTTCAGTTTATATACAGAAAAAAAAATAGAACAAATACTTCAAAAACCTCCATAATAAGGTGAAACCCAATTTAATTGAACCTAACAGTAATTTATCCCGTTTAGCCCGAAATATCTGGACTCTATCACAGCCCCAAGTACCATTTTACCGAATAGCCGGGACACCTGCGTTTTCCCGGGAATTATTCTCAAATGTTCTGGATAAAGATTTTAGTGGACGTTAAAAGTAATTTGGTAATTACTTTATGAATATTTTTACTGGGCTCCCAGGCTGAAATTTTCAGGAAATGTTTGAATTTTCTAGACTTTTCATGACTAGTGGAGCTGAAGGATCGAGCTTCGTTAAGCTGCTGTAACACACTTTTATCCTATTTCCTGCTACTAATATAAATGTGAAAGTTTGTGAGAATGGATGGATGTTTGCTATTCTTTCACGCCTAAACGGCTGAACGGAATTAGGTTAAACTAGCTTCTGCCCGCGACTTCGTCCGCGTCACAGTTGATGTGTTATCCTACGGGTACCGTACATTTTCCCGGGATAAAAAGTAGCCTATGTGTTATTCCAGACTATAATCTATCTTTGTGCCAAATTTCATCCAGATCCATTCAGCCGTTTAAGCGTGAAAGAGTAACAAACATCCATACATCCATACATCCATACTTACAAACTTTCGCCTTTATAATAGTAGTAGGATTATGCAAGCATGTCGATATTGATATAGTTTACCGCATAAAAAAAATATATGCAGTTTTTGTGTGCCTCTTTGGTTTTGCCTGAATATTTGTCTACGCAGATAAAGTCGCGGCCAGAAAGTTAGTATAATTATTTACTTAAATTAAATGATTTTTATTAAAATCACCCTTTTTAGAACCTACTCAGATTCCAATGATTTTCCGTTCAATTTCAAAATTAAACAGTTTTAGTCATGACTTCGTTACGTGATACTACTGAAAGTCAAACAATTAAGTAAAGTAAGTAAACATTGACAAATACATTGCTTTTATTTTCCCCGTCGCAACATAAATCTCATAGCACCAACGCCTTAACTACGTGATGGCCACCACTATTCAGGGCGTTGAATCGACATTTTAATTGATACGGCCGGCGTACTAACGATCTGGTGTACATCGTTTAGATAAAATATATTCCCAAACTGAATGGAAGTTTATAAATATCGCTGAAAGAATTTGTGATGTTCATATTTTTTAAAGAGGACGTGTTTTTTCGTTTTATTTTTTATTTTTATTTACACATACGTTTGTTACAAAGTGCTTGTATTTCGCGATAAGGTAGGCAGAGATGTTTACTACATTATACAAGTTCTGTTTTAAACTATTGGTAGGGTATAGAATTTAGAATTAACTCATAGATTTTAAATTTGGAAATTGTTATTGGGAAACCTGTACTAGTGTTATAATATAGAGGAAAGGTTTTCTTGTGTGTTTTTTGTACCAAATAAGCTCAGAAACTATTATTGATTTTAACATTGTTTTTCACCAATACATAGCTACATTATTCCTGAGTAACATAGGCTATATAAAATCACGCTACGACTTTCGGGAGCGGAGTAGTAACCAAAGACGTAACTGAATGCTGGGGAAATAAGCCACGCGGACGAAGTCACGGGCAGAAGCTATAGTAATTAATATAAGTCTAAAATCGCCAATCCGCCTTGAGTAAGCGTAGTGATCAATGCTCGTGCCTTCTCTGTATGCAAAGAAACCTTTGCCCTGCAGTGAGATAATACTAGGCTCGTATTATTATTCATTGAGATCAACCAATGTGTCTGACCCTAAATTTGATTCCAAGTTTGCGAACATTAGTCCTAGAAGGCAAATAGTTCAATGAACATACATTGATTGTCGCTGAGATGAGATTGCGACTAGATTGCGAACGTTTTAAGTTATAACAACTGGTATTCTTGACCAGGAAACTAGATTGCGACTGGAATTTTCTCCTTTTATTTTGTCCTAGTCAAAAACTAAACTACACTAGGATAATATAACATAGTATGACTGCCCCGTTGGTCTCGTGGTCGCAAGTGCGACTGCTGTGCAAGGGGTCCCGGGTTCGATTCCCAGGTCGAGCAAAAAGTGTTATTGGGTTTTTCCATTAGGAATTTCTCAGTAGCAGCCCGGAGTTTGGATTTGTGCCCGGTTAATGGCTATAGGCTCGCCCCCTATTACATGGGACCTAAATATACCGGCGAACTGTGGGTGTATCTGAATTGGTGCACCTCTGCCTAACCCTTCGGGGAATACAGGCGTGATGATATATAAAATAATAATAATTCAAGTTGAAATAGACGTTTAAAATGTACGAGACTTAGTCTTTGTTCTTAAATCTAATAGAGATAATATCCATACCAATTATAGTTAATACCTAATTAATTCGATATCAATTATCGTTGGCAAACATGTTTGGTAATCGATTTGGCTCTTACTAATATAATATTGAGCCGTTCAATCATATTAGTTTGGAGATCGCCTGGGTGAATGTATCGTGATGTCGCAGTGCTTAAGGTGCCCGTCTCTCTTAAATGTGGTTGCAGATTCGATACCGGGCAGTATTAATGTGACGTTTTCAATTATAATTATGTACATTCTAAGTTTATCTTGGACATGACTGACGTCAGTGAATAAAATATATTACAGTAAAACCTGGACTTATCTATTATACTAACATAATAAAGCTGAAGAGATTGTTTGTTTGTGTGTTTGCTTAAGTACGATTATCTCTGGAACGAATATTTGTATTGAAAATATTCTTATCGTTTTTCATAGCTAGTTATACAACACAACGCACGCTATATACAACAACAACACCACGCACAACAACATCACGCTGCGACTCACGTGGGCGGAGCAGTAACCAAATATGCAACTTCACAAGGCTGAAAACTGCCACGCGGATGAAGTTGCAAGCAGAAGCTAGTAATTAATAAAATTGTATGTTTAAATTACATGACGGGCCTGTTGGTCTAGTGGTTAGTGGCCCTAACTGCTAAGCCGGAGGTCGTGGGTTCGATTCCCACCCAGGACAAACTTTGTGTGATGAGCATGATTGTTTGTTCTGTGTCTGGGTGTGATTTATCTATAATATGTATGTATTTATAAATTATATAAGTATGTATATCAGTTGTCTGGTTACCATAACACAAGCTCTGCTTAGCTTGGGATCAGATAGCCGTGTGTGAGTTGTACCAAGAAAAAAAAAAAAAAAAAAAAAAAAAATAGAGGCTTAATTGCACCTAACAACAGTAAAAGCTTAGAAAAGAACTAAAGACTTTCCTTTTTATTCTTTGCATGAAAAATTTGATTAACTCTCTCCATTTTGTAAACTCTACAACTGAAAATTTGTTGGCAGATTTTTCCATCACGAATATTATTTTACGAACAAAAAATGTACACCAAAGTAATTATTCAAAGTACCAACCTGGGTATCTACTTGAATTCATGTCACATTTTCCTTATGAAAAATACCATGAACTCGTAGTAAGCACCTACTTTTATTTTTATTCCATTTCATGTTGTAGTGTCTAATTGAAACATTTTCTTCAGAAAAAATAACCATCACGCCTGTATTCCCCGAAGGGTTAGGCAGAGGTGTACCAATGTACACCCACAGTTCGCCGGTATATTTAGGTCCCATGTAATAGGGGGCGAGCCTATTGCCATTAACCGGGCACAAATCCAAACTCCGAGCTGCTACTGAGAATTTCATAGAAAAACCCAATAACACTTTTTGCTCGACCTGGAATCGAACCCGGGACCCCTTGCACAGCAGTCGCACTTGCGACCGACCAACGAGACCACCACGAGACCAACGGGGCAGTTCTTCAGAAAAAATAAAACATAAATCCCCACTTTTATTTTTTCCAGAATTTTCTCTTGGAATTTTTCTACATCCCAAGTACTTCCAGTGATTGTACATTTGCGCCACACGTTGCCCCACTAAGTGACTTTCGATAGAACATATTGGTGGGGCCGACCTTTTCAGGCGGTAAGGGGAGGTTTTAGCATTTTTTCTTATAAATTCAGTTCCATGTTAGCGGTCGTAACCGGCGACCCGCTGCGGTGCGAAAATTTGTAAATTGTATAAAATGGTCGCCGCTGATGGAATATAGTTGTATATTTGGTGGAGTGTTAAAATTATTTCTTTTGGACTAGTGGTTTCTGTTTGAATCGATTGTTGTTAAGTGCCCACGACTGTACTTAGTACTAGTAGGTGACCAGTACACTAAGTACAGTCGTGGTCACGGTACCGGTTGGGTTTCAAACTATACATTAAAAAGACCGGCTGGCGTTTCTGTGTACTATATTTAGAATATTGAATTAGGTATAGTATTCTATGTATATTTTTTTCCTAACCTATAATGTAGAAGTGGCGCGTGGTAAGAGTTTCTGGATAGATTTGGGAATACCTTTGTTCAGTAGTGGAATATTAAAAGAAAATAAAATATACTAACCTATTATTTTTAAACCAAGACAAGCCTATTGCCTTATTCAAAAAAAATATTGCTATATTGATCAATCCTTGTGCCTCCTCTGTACGAGAAAATTCTGTACGGGACAATAATAGAATTATATTATTTTTACCTGTTACAGGAAATTTAACTACAACTTCTACTAAACCATCTCTACCCACCCCCTTACAGCTAAAAGGGACGTAACACTAAAAAGAACGACACAATAAACTCAAAATGTTCAACATAAAACAGTTACGGCATTCGATGATTAAATAGATAAGAATAAAAAAACTCTAAGTGCCATAACAGACGGGGACTCGATAAATGTTTAATTGCTTCTGATCTACTGAATTGTAATTCTTTTGATTGGTTTTAATCTTCATTGTTTTATTTTTAGCAAATGTTGGCCGCCATCTTTGGCGTCTACAGCGTGTTACACAAATGGGGTAAAGAATGTAATATCCGGTACTGAATCTCTTTAAACAATTTTAACTCACAAGCAATAACTTTGAAAATGCATAACATTTTTTTGATTTCGGCAGTATATTAAGTTTGAATAATACCAAAAGTTTCAGAAACAACAAATCTTTTACAGAGTTGTTTCTTTGTGTGTAGTTTTATTGCCACCGATCAGCTAACTTCGTGTAGTGACGTGTAGAATTCAATTGGAAGCATTAGATTTTTTTAATGTTTCAGAATTTTGTAATTTTCTGAGTTTGGGTATTAAAAAATATGTTGATATGTGGTTTGTTAACACTAAAAGAATTCATCCTTTCGATATGTAGGTATGTACCCTTTCCGTAACACGCGGTATATTTGTGTCGAAACCTATGTTGGCGGCCAACATTTGCTATCGAGCTGGTGAACTTCGTGACTAGTCATGACCCCTACTGCTTAGGTCCTTTGACTTTTATAAAACTCTACCCCGCACCATACATGGCCCCCAAATGATTCCGTATATTTCGCGTTTATAAGCTATTTGCAAGCTATTACAAGAGATTTTCTGAGCAAGGATTGTAATGTGTACCTAAGTAAAGTAAGCATGTATTGTGCGACGTGCGTGTATGTGTGTTGTTGTATTGTTGTGTGTGTAATTAAGCATGACCGTAAGGCGACTGGCGCAATGGCTGAGCGATTGGCTACAACATTGCATGTCCTGGGTTTGATTCCAACACGAAACAAATTGAAATAGTGTTGTTTTTGTTGTTCCATCTCTGGTTGTTTGTGCGTTCCTAAACGTACTCGCGATAGAGGAAAATTCCGCTTTTTTCTGAAAAAAATCTAGGCATCGCGAAAATGCGTGGTAATCCCTCCATCGACCGATTACCGAGGCATGAAGCTGCGGACTGTTATCAGACTGGCTTACTGCGTGCAGGCGAGGTTGATGTTCACTGCAACAAGCTAACAAGAATGGATTTTGAGGTAGATTTTGGTTAATAATAGCAGAATTTGATCAATGCATTAGTAACCTATAATAACTGTAGATAAAGTTAATTTTGGGAGTAACGTAACTTTTCAAGATAATATATATGCTGTAGAGACAAATGTTATGAAGGATTCGAAATCTATTTTAGTATTTAACTAAAAAAAACTAAAATCAATTGTGTTTAACTCTGTCAAAACGTAACAATACTAGTCGAAATTTCGTAGTAATGGTTTTAAATATTTAACGCTAAATTATTTTAAATCACTCGAATTAATAAACAAAAATTTTAAAAGCACCTTTTTTCGTGCTTTCTTATTTATTTTGTGAAAAGCTGCTATTTTGATATTAAAAACAGTCAATTTTATTTTATTTATTTGTATATACTGAGAGTTTGTGGCTTAGCTGGTTTTAGCAGCACTTAACCTCTGTTTACTACATACAAACATAAAACTACATCATACGATTGACTATAAAATTCTTTCACGTCATTTTTAAAAGTCCACAGGATTCGATTGTACCTAAGAAATTCATTGCAAACCGAATTTCCGACCGAAAATGCACTTTGATGCTCGCAAACGCATTTCAAGTCAAAGGTTGAGCTCATATACCATTCCTTCATGAACATAAAGACAAGACAAGTTGCTGTTTCTTAACGCCACTAAACCTGGTATTACCCTGGGGTTCTAATAAACTCGCAGCGGTGAAGTAAATCTTTTTGCCGTACTCGTAAAAGTAGAATTTTACGATGCGTTTACCACGTTATGTGGTAAATGCTGGTATGTAGTGACACACCTGCTGAAAACTACGGCGCGAAATGCTTTGACGTATTTTTTGCTAAACATCATGTCAAAAATTTCTTGCAAAAACTGTAAAGACGCCGCTAAATTTTCGCCCAAGAGTTACCTATTTATTTTTAGTTGTATGCCCTTGGATGGCAAACTAGCCGACGGTCCATCTGATGTTAAGTGGTCACCGCTACCTATAGACGTCTGTAATACCATTTTTTTTTTAAGACGGGAAATCATCAAATCGCATCCCCCGCCCTGGGCGGGGCGAGAGGGAGTGTCAAACTTTTACTGACTAAAACCCGTCTATGTTCCTTCATGTGCCCTTTGCGTTCCGGGGGCGCGGTATCTCTTTCGAACAACCCGCAGCCCCGGCGTCTGCAATACCATAGGCCTTACAAATGCGTTGCCATCCAGAGACAAAGTTGAAAATGTCTCATGTGCCTGTAATTACGCTTACATTGAAATGTGATGTAATTTTTGTTCGTGTTACTGGTTATTTAAATAAAAAATACTAGCTTATTATTGTACTACAAAGGCAAAGACCTTTAATCCTTTTGTTGCATAAAGTTAAAATAAATGAATATTCTCAGACAGAAGGCATGATCATTGATCACCATCATAGCTCAAGGCGGATTGGCATTTTTACCCGACTGCGACAGAAGGAGGGTTATGTTTTTCGAGGGTATGTTTGTATGTATGTATGTATGTATGTATGTATGTATGTATGTATGTATGTATGTATAATTGTTTGGCACGCTCTGCAGGCTGAACGGCTCGACGGATTTTAGCTTGAGAGGTGTCGTTAGATTCGTATTTACTGTGAGAGTGACACTGGGTATATTTAAAAAAAAAATACAAAATGGCGGATTTTTGGCGCCAAATTCAAATGTTTGGCTCGCTCTGCAGGCTGAACGGCTCGATAGATTTTAGCTTGAGAGGTGTCGGTAGATTCGTATTTACTGTAAGAGTGATACTGGGTATATTAATTTCGTTTTTAAAACACTAAAAAAATAAAAAATAAAAAACGGTAATTTAAAAAACTAAAAAACCCGACTGCTATTCTTTAAAAATCCCTAAAACAAGATAAATTGTAGCAGTCGGGACCCATTCGGGACCATCTGCAATGTAATATAGGTATGTGCTCTCAATTCACTAACCCTCCATTTCTAGAATGGGTCCCGACTGCTACAATTTATCTTGTTTTAGGGATTTTTAAAGAATAGCAGTCGGGTTTTTTAGTTTTTTTATACTATCATACTATTAGGCCTGTATTTCCAGGAGGCTTAGGCAGAGGTATACCTATGTACCTGTACCCACCCACAGTTCGGCGGTATGTAATTTAAGTCCCATGTTATAAGGGCGAGCCTGTTACAGTTGGCAGTTTCGGACTCACATTAATTTTAAGTCCAGATATCTACATGGGAATAGAATAAAAAACTGGTCTTTTATTCATTAAAGGCGCGTGTCTAAACCACTAGGTCCTCAAAAAATCTTTGAAATAATGGTGCTGATTCTCTTGTTCACAAACTTAACTAAATTTAAGTTATGTTCATCTTTCTCTTTCCATTTTATTAAGAAAAGGACAGAAGATAAAATTTTAGTTAAGTTCTGTCAAATTTACACGCGATTAAAAACGTGGCGATTAGAAACACGCCAATTTTCTTAAGGCGCTGTCTAATTTGACAGGACTAAACGAATATGTATCTTCTGTCCTTTTCTTTAAGAAATTGAAAGAGAAAGATGCATTTAACTTAAATTTAGTTAAGTTTGTGAACAAGAGAATCAGCACCAATAGCTACCTAATTATTTTATATCACAAGCCGAATTTACGTCGCGATATTTCGGCAGGTCAGTCACTGTATTAAGGAAAATTCTCGGTAACACTGCGGGGCATTAATTAACGTGGTTCTAGTGATTGTTTTTATTGATATTTTTATGAATGCCAAGGTTCCCTGAGTGTAATGGATGTTTCTTGGAAGTTTTACTAAGAATTTAGCTGTTTCTATTCAGGGTCGTGTGTCAAAGGTCACCTTTGAGATAAAAGGGCGCGTTGAACAATGAATGTTTTTCGTATTAAACATAGGCTTGTTATTTTATTAGAATACTAGGTATTTAGCCATCAAAAGATGAAGAGGAAATTCTGTTTCGTTTATAGGTCTAGTTCAATTAATAAGAATACCTACTAATAAAATGAGATTCAATATTGGACTATTATAATTATATAAATCTTACCCTTAGCGTCTGCCCACATGACCGAGAATCGGCCCGATAATCAGGCCGATTTTTGACAGATTCCTTCGTCGGCGAGAAGAAATCAGCCCGATAATCGGGCCGATTATTGGTCGTGGGGGCAGACCCTTAACCTTATTATTAATGGACTTCTATTTTTAAATTGTTTAGATTGTGGTGTTTATTTTAAATAAAGAAATAAAACTAGGTTTGTTTTTTTTTGTCGCAATTAGACTTCTTCTTCCTCATACTCGTTTAAGTTTCGGTTTTTTTCTTGATAAATAAAAATACCAATATAAAAACTAACTTTACTAATAAATAACGTTCATAGTAACTGGATACTCGTATTGAAGGATTTCGATAAAACTGTAGCAAAAAAAAAGAACATAAAAAATCAAAATACATTTTCATGCTCCATTATTTTTTTAAACAAAGGGCCAAATTTTAAAAATGGAGGTATCCGTTACACACGTGATATTTTATTTAGTTTGAAGGTTTTATTCCAACGGGTTCTAATAATATCGTGCTGGCCATTATAATATAAAAAAATAATAGAGGATAGTCGTTTTTCAAATTCAAAAATGGAATAGAATACTTTTACGTGCGCTCTTGTCCCTCAATGGCGTCCTCAATGAAAACGAAACAAAATTCGTAAGCATAACATCGCTTTGTCTTACAAAATGAAGATGATACAAACAGACAAATCGGGCATAAAGTAAACGGTCCTGTTAGCCCAATTAACTTTTTATTGCGAAGCGTTAGGTAAGCACTTAGACATTTTATTGAAAATATTGTTCTTCAAACAGTTTCTGAACGGTCGATTTCTAATGAGCGCGTCACTTCCTCTTCATTTATGACTAGGTTTCGCACGCGACTCCGACTTTTTCCCCGTGAAAATTAAGTGCCTAAAGTATACTATAAAATATATTAATCACGCCAAAATGGCTATACGGATCTGGATGAAATTTGGCACAGATATATTATAGTCTGAAAAAAAAAGCAAATAGGCTACTTTTTATCCCGGAAAAATGTACGGTTCCCGCTGGATAATGTATCAACTTTGACGCGGACGAAATCGCGGCCTGAAGCTAGTTTTACATAATCTTATTCTAGATTCGATCTAAATTTATCCTCTACTTAATTAGCTTGTGAATAACAATAAAATCAAGTATGAAAAGTTGAGCGTAAGAAGGTCTTTGACCTGCAAAGGGTTTACGAGAACTACATAATAAAGATAACAAAATAAATAAATTTACTCGTATAATACCTACTAAAGAAATAAATGCTGGCTGAAGATAAATAGCTATATAATACTCTTTATTGTAGGCTGTAATAAATTACAATAGAGCTATTGTATGTCGCGGTTCAATGAATTATTTGGTTACAGTGTTCGACACTCAAACACACTTTAAGAAATAACCCTAAAAAGTGTGTCTGACGAATGAATGAAAATGTACGAATGAATAGGATTCGTATTAATATGATTTTAAATAAGGTCACTTATATAGAATGCCTATTCATTCATACGATATACATACAATGAGCATGTAGTTAGATATCTATACTAATATTACAGAGCTGAAGAGTTTATTTGCTTGTTTGTTTGTTTGTAAATTTCAGGAACTACTGACAGTCCGATTAAAAAAATTTTCTTTTGCGTTATATAATTCTTCTAACTTGGAAGGTCATAGCATATAATATTATTATAACATCACGCTTCAACACTCATGAGCGGAGCAGTAACCAAAGACGTAACTTAACGCTGGTGAAAAAAAACAAAAGCAGAAGTCGCTTCTGCCAGCGACTTCTGCTGGTGATTTTCAACTGGTGATTTTTTTAGGCTAGGAAAATATAGCAAAAGGAAGTCAAACTTGCTACTTGATGAAGAAGAGAGGTTTCTGTTAGCGTACAGTCATTCGCATTTTATCAAATCTTACAACTCGAAACAGCGCCACTCTACCAAACATGAATTAATCAATTTGCGTGGACTAGCGAGAATTGAGTCCGGCACTCGCCAATGCCGGTCTTCTCAGTAACAACGGACTCCCCGACTGTACGTAAAAACTCAGTTATGATGTACAAATTGCTGTGAAAACTTTAATATCGCGATTCAGGCCTCGGGTTGTGATTGGCTGAGGAAAGTGAGCGTGTCCGTTCCATTGAGTGGGCATACGGGAATCGATGAAACAATTGCTGCAATTAAATAACGCATGATTTAGTTTTTCAATGTAATCGATACATGCTTTTTTTTTTAAATATAAAAATATACCATCACGCCTGTATTCCCCGAAGGGTTAGGCAGAGGTGTACCAATGTACACCCACAGTTCGCCGGTATATTTTAGGTCCCATGTAATAAGGGGCGAGCCTATTGCCATTAACCGGGCACAAATCCAAACTCCGAGCTGCTACTGAGAATTTCATAGAAAAACCCAATATCATTTTTTGCTCGATCCGGGAATCGAACCCAGGACCTCTAGCGTAGCAGTCGCGCTTTGGACCACTAGGCCAACGAGGCGTTTTTTTTTTACATATATGGATATGGCTTATTTAGATTATAGTAGCTTCTGCCCGCGACTTCACTTGCGTGAAATTTGATATATTATCCCATGGAAACAGTACATTTTTCCGGGGTAGTAAGAATCATGTGTTATTAAACACTACAATCTATCTCAGTGCCATTTTTCATCTAAATCCGTTCAGCTGTTTAAGCATGAAAGAGTTACAAACCTGCTCACGAGCATTCGCATTTATAATATAGGATTTTGTTCTGTTATGTAAAATAAAATCAGTACCTACTTCTCGACGGCTAAAACATGTACGGACTTCACATACCTTTTAAAAATCTTGCATGTTTTAATTTGTGTGTAAATGCATTGTGCATTATGACAAAATGATTTATTTGTATTTTTATACAAGTCAAACTGTGTATATCTAGAAGTAAGTATAGTATCGACCTGTATTATTTAAGAAATGTATTGTTTGAATTCTGTTTTATAAACATTAAAACCTAAATACATGGAATTTGAGTCCAATATTGAAGTACTGTCATTCATGTTCAATGTTCATGAGCTATTGTAGTTGTAAGTGCAAAAAAAGAGCATCGAGTCTGTAAGTCGTGATCGTCGATCGATCAAACGTCCGTTGTATTGAGGTAGAATGTTTGACGGAATATTTTGGAGAACAAAAAAGAATATCTTGCCTAGCCAGTATTCGCGAATTCCTTCTAGGTAGGTATATTAATTTAGGCACGAATTGGCCAAATCTTCTTCTGAAAATCTAATCTCAATCATCTCAGCGACAATCTATGGCAATTTTTTTTTGTAAAATTAGTTTAATTAAATTTGTTTCTGCCTACCCCCATGGGAAAAAAGCGTGAGTTTATGTATGTATGTATTTTTTTTTTGTAAAATTAGAGCCATTTCTTACAGATTAACAAATCAGTAATTGACGTTAGTTTGTTACCCTTTCATGCTTAAACGACTAAACAAGGACGACATTTTAAAACTATTCACTTATTACGTTTTACGGCTAAACAGACTTAACTAAAATTTTGCACATATAAGTTTATCACATAGGATATTTATTGTACCCATGGGATAATTAAGCCTCCGGAAGTATTACAAAAATGTTTATCATTTCATTAATATAAACTACATAGTTCAATTTTAAAGTCTACGCAACCACTTGCAGAAGCTACTACTTCGTACACATTACATTCTAAAAACGATGTACATTATAACTTATAACTGCCCCGTTTTTCGAGGGTATGTTTGTATGTATGTATGTATGTATGTATGTATGTATGTATGTATGTATGTATGTATGTATAATTGTTTGGCACGCTCTGCAGGCTGAACGGCTCGACGGATTTTAGCTTGAGAGGTGTCGTTAGATTCGTATTTACTGTGAGAGTGACACTGGGTATATTTAAAAAAAAAATACAAAATGGCGGATTTTTGGCGCCAAATTCAAATGTTTGGCTCGCTCTGCAGGCTGAACGGCTCGATAGATTTTAGCTTGAGAGGTGTCGGTAGATTCGTATTTACTGTAAGAGTGATACTGGGTATATTAATTTCGTTTTTAAAACACTAAAAAAATAAAAAATAAAAAACGGTAATTTAAAAAACTAAAAAACCCGACTGCTATTCTTTAAAAATCCCTAAAACAAGATAAATTGTAGCAGTCGGGACCCATTCGGGACCATCTGCAATGTAATATAGGTATGTGCTCTCAATTCACTAACCCTCCATTTCTAGAATGGGTCCCGACTGCTACAATTTATCTTGTTTTAGGGATTTTTAAAGAATAGCAGTCGGGTTTTTTAGTTTTTTTATACTATCATACTATTAGGCCTGTATTTCCAGGAGGCTTAGGCAGAGGTATACCTATGTACCTGTACCCACCCACAGTTCGGCGGTATGTAATTTAAGTCCCATGTTATAAGGGCGAGCCTGTTACAGTTGGCAGTTTCGGACTCACATTAATTTTAAGTCCAGATATCTACATGGGAATAGAATAAAAAACTGGTCTTTTATTCATTAAAGGCGCGTGTCTAAACCACTAGGTCCTCAAAAAATCTTTGAAATAATGGTGCTGATTCTCTTGTTCACAAACTTAACTAAATTTAAGTTATGTTCATCTTTCTCTTTCCATTTTATTAAGAAAAGGACAGAAGATAAAATTTTAGTTAAGTTCTGTCAAATTTACACGCGATTAAAAACGTGGCGATTAGAAACACGCCAATTTTCTTAAGGCGCTGTCTAATTTGACAGGACTAAACGAATATGTATCTTCTGTCCTTTTCTTTAAGAAATTGAAAGAGAAAGATGCATTTAACTTAAATTTAGTTAAGTTTGTGAACAAGAGAATCAGCACCAATAGCTACCTAATTATTTTATATCACAAGCCGAATTTACGTCGCGATATTTCGGCAGGTCAGTCACTGTATTAAGGAAAATTCTCGGTAACACTGCGGGGCATTAATTAACGTGGTTCTAGTGATTGTTTTTATTGATATTTTTATGAATGCCAAGGTTCCCTGAGTGTAATGGATGTTTCTTGGAAGTTTTACTAAGAATTTAGCTTTTTATATTCAGGCTTGTGTGTCAAAGGTCACCTTTGAGATAAAAGGGCGCGTTGAACAATGAATGTTTTTCGTGTTAAACATTGGCTTGTTATTTTATTCGAATACTAGGTATTAAGCCATCAAAACACGAAAGGGAAATTCTATTTCGTTTATAGGTCTATTTCAATAAATAAAAATACCTACTAATAAAATGAGATTCAATATTGGACTATTCTAATTATATAAACCTTACCCTTAGCGTCTGCCCACATGACCGAGAATCGGCCCGATAATCGGGCCGATTTTTAACAGATTCCTTCGTCGGCGAGAAGAAATCAGCCCGATAATCGGGCCGATTATTGGTCGTGGGGGCAGACCCTTAACCTTATTATTAATGGACTTCTATTTTTAAATTGTTTAGATTGTGGTGATGATTTTAAATAAAGAAATAAAATTAGGTTTGTTTTTTTGTCGCAATTAGACTTCTTCTTCCTCATACTCGTATAAGTTAGGTACAGTTTTTTTCTTGATAAATAAAAATACTAATATAAAAACTAACTTTAGGTACTAATAAATAACGTTCATAGTAACTGGATACTCGTATTGAAGAATTTCGATAAAACTGTAGCAAAAAAAAAGAACATAAAAAACAAAATACATTTTCACGCTCCATTATTTTTTTTAAACAAAGGGCCAAATTTTAAAAATGGAAGTATCCGTTACACACATAATATTTTATTTAGTTTGAAGGTTTTATTCCAACGGGTTCTAATAATGTGCTGGCCATTATAATATTAAAAAAAAATAGAGGATAGTCGTTTTTCAAATTCAAAAATGGAATAGAATACTTTTTCGTGCGCTCTTGTCCCTCAATGGCGTCCTCAATGAAAACGAAACAAAATTCCTAAGCATAACATCGCTTTGTCTTACAAAATGAAGATGATACAAACAGACAAATCGGGCATAAAGTAAACGGTCCTGTTAGCCCAATTAACTTTTTATTGCGAAGCGTTAGGTAAGCACTTAGACATTTTATTAAAAATATTGTTCTTCAAACAGTTTCTGAATGGTCGATTTCTAAAGAGCGCATCACTTCCTTTTCATTTATGACTAGGTTTCGCACGAGACTCCGACTTTGTCCCCGTGAAAATTAAGTGCCTAAAGTATACTATAAAATATATTAATCACGCCAAAATGGCTATACGGATCTGGATGAAATTTGGCACAGATATATTATAGTCTGAAAAAAAAAGCAAATAGGCTTCTTTTTATCCCGGAAAAATGTACGGTTCCCGCTGGATAAGAAGAAGCTAGTTTTACATAATCTTATTCTAGATTTTATCCTCTACTTAATTATCTTGAGAATAAGAATAAAATCAAGTATAAAAGTTGAGCGTAAGAAGGTCTTTGACCTGCAATGGGTTTACGAGAACTACATAATAAAGATAACAAAATAAATAAATTTACTCGTATAATACCTACTAAAGAAATAAATGCTGGCTGAAGATAAATAGCTATATAATACTCTTTATTGTAGGCTGTAATAAATTACAATAGAGCTATTGTATGTCGCGGTTCAATGAATTACTTTTGCTTACAGTGTTCGACACTCAAACACACTTTAAGAAATAACCCTAAAAAGTGTGTCTGACGAATGAATGAAAATGTACGAATGAATAAGATTCCTATTATTTGGATTTTAAATAAAGTCACTAATCAGAATGCCTATACATTCATGCGATATACATACAATAAGCTGTAGTTATACAATGAGCATGTAGTTAGATATCTATACTAATATTACAGAGCTGAATAGTTTATGTGCTTGTTTGTTTGTAAATTTCAGGAACTACTGACAGTCCGATTAAAAAAATGTTCTTTTGCGTTATATAATTCTTCTAACTTAGAAGGTCATAGCATATAATATAACATCACGCTTCAACACTCATGAGCGGAGCAGTAACCAAAGACGTAACTTAACGCTGGTGAAAAAGAACAAAAGCAGAAGTCGCTTCTGCCAGTGACTTCTGCTGGTGATTTTCAACTGGTGATTTTTTTAGGCTAGGAAAATATAGCAAAAGGAAGTCAAACTTGCTACTTGATGAAGAAGAGAGGTTTCTGTTAGCGTACAGTCATTCGCATTTTATCAAATCTTACAACTCGAAACAGCGCCACTCTACCAAACATGAATTAATCAATTTGCGTGGACTAGCGAGAATTGAGTCCGGCACTCGCCAATGCCGGTCTTCTCAGTAACAACGGACTCCCCGACTGTACGTAAAAACTCAGTTATCATGTACAAAGTGCTGTGAAAACTTTAATATCGCGATTCAGGCCTCGGGTTGTGATTGGCTGAGGAAAGTGAGCGTGTCCGTTCCATTGAGTGGGCATACGGGAATCGATGAAACAATTGCTGCAATTAAATAACGCATGATTTAGTTTTTCATTGTAATCGATACAATGTCATGTTTTTTTTGTATATGGATATGTCTTAGTTAGATTATAGTAGCTTCTGCCCGCGACTTAACTTGCGTGAAATTTTATATGTTAGCACACGGGAACCGTACTTTTTTCCGGGGTAATAAGAATCATGTGTAACACACTACAATCTATCTCAGTGGCATTTTTGCAGTGCCGTTCAGCTGTTTAAGCATGAAAGAGTTACAAACCTGCTCACGAGCATTCGCATTTATAATACAGGTTTTTATACTGTTATGTAAAATAAAATCAGTACCTACTTCTCGACGGCTAAAACATGTACGGACTTTACATACCTTTTAAAAATCTTGCATGCTTTAATTTGTGAGTAATGCATGTGCATTATGACAAATGATTTATTACTATTTTTATACAAGTCAAACTGTGTATATCTAGAAGTAAGTATAGTATCGACCTGTATTATTTAAGAAATGTATTGTTTGAATTCTGTTTTATAAACATTAAAACCTAAACACATGGAATTTGAGTCCAATATTGAAGTACTATCATTCATGTTCAATGTTCATGAGCTATTGTAGTTGTAAGTGCAAAAAAGAGAGTCGAGTCTGAATGTCGTGATCATAAAGTGAGATTCGGCAAAAAATCAAACGTCCGTTGTATTGAGGTAGAATGTTTGACGGAATATTTTGCAGAACAAAAAAGAATATCTTGCCTAGCCAGTATTCGTGAACTCTTTTCAGGTAAGTATATTAATTTTGGCAAGAATTGGCCAAAACTTCTTCTGAAAAACGTTCAAAATCTAATCTCAATCATCTCAGCGACAATCTACGGCAAAATTTTTAGTAAAATTAGAGCCATTTCTTACAGATTAACAAATCAGTAATGGACGTTAGTTTGTTACCCTTTCATGCTTAAACGAATAAACAAGGACGACATTTTAAAACTATTTACTTATTTACCAAAAACAATGATACTTATCATTTAATGGCTAAACAGATTTAACTAAAATTTTGCACATACAAGTTTATCACATAGGATATTTTTTTGTACCCATGGGATATTTAAGCCTCCGGAAGTATTACAAAAATGTTTATAATTTCATAAATATAAACTACATAGTTCAATTTTAAAGTCTACACAACCACTTGCAGAAGCTACTACTTCGTACACATTACATTCTAAAAACGAACTACATTATAACTTATAACTGCCCCGTTGGTCTCGTGGTCGCAAGTGCGACTGCTGTGCAAGGGGTCCCGGGTTCGATTCCCAGGTCGAGCAAAAAGTGTTATTGGGTTTTTCTATGAAATTCTCAGTAGCAGCTCGGAGTTTGGATTTGTGCCCGGTTATTGGCAATAGGCTCGCCCCCTATTACATGGGACCTAAATATACCGGCGAACTGTGGGTGTACATTGGTACACCTCTGCCTAACCCTTCGGGGAATACAGGCGTGATGGTATATATTAATTATTATATGTACATTATACACATTCACTTTTAATCCTCACCGTACATTAACAATCCAGCGTTAATTCATCATGTTCAAAGCATTGAAGCGTGCGTTTCTCATTCCTACACCGACTTTCCTTTTCAAATGTATCGGAGTCATCTTTTCATTTCGTGTGCGATCTGAGAGTCGGAGATTCAGCACATTTCACTGCACGCCAGCATTTCTAGTGCATTTGCTTTCTATCATATCTTGCTTTCAAATGAAATGCAACGCTTTAGCCTGTACATAGATCTCTTTATTCTGTAACGTAGGTGTTACTTGCTACATCTAACTCAGGGGTTAACGACCTGCGGGTTGTTCGAAAGAGATACCGCGCCCCCGGAACGCAAAGGGCACATGAAGGAACATAGACGGGTTTTAGTCAGTAAAAGTCTGACACTCCCTCCCGCCCCGCCCAGGGCGGGGGAAGTTATTTGATGATTACCCGTCTTTAAAAAAAAAAGGGGGTTAACGACTCTTTTAGAGTCTAGAAAAGAAAGTAAACTAAATAAAAAATAATGTGAATATGAATAAACTAAAGACATGTTAAATTAATTTAATGTAATCAGATCCATATTTAGCGTCAAAAAAATAAATAAAAAGCTAGGCTTTGCCTGCGACTTCATCCATGTGGAAGTCAAAGTCAAATCTATCTCCTACCTACAAACTACCTGCTAAATGTCAGTTTCATAGGTCAAGCAGGTTTTGTATTTAGTCAGTGAGTTAATGACATTTCGCTTTCATATGAATGTAGTTATATAAAAGAGACTAACGAGATGTTCATTTGCAGAAATTGCTTAAATCTTTAAAATGTAACGTAGTAAAGTTCATTTCCCTATCTCTAAAACTGAATGTAGTGGATAATGAAACGACAGAAGAACGTTTGCCCGACATAACGTCTCTCGTCTATCGAACTACTAGCCAGATTGGAAAAAATCATTTGCCTAAAAGATAGCCTGAATCATGAAGAATAGTGTACGCGATATAGCATCACGCTGCTTACGGGAGGCGGAGCAGTAACCAAAGGAGTAAATAAACGCGTGCAAAAATGTTTAGCTAAACAAGACAACAGTTCTTTTCTTTTTTTTTTTGATTTCGTTCGATTGCAAACAAGCCGACACGGCCCACTTTATGCTGAGTGGTCAGGGTCACCTCTGCCTATAGATATCTGCCATCCTAGAGACAATGTTGAAAAATGTCTCCTGTAATTACTCCGGCAAACATATCCTTCAAACGGAACAAAGCAACGCTGCTTTGCAGCAGAAATAGATACTACTGCTTCAAGTATCAAAATCGCTTACACTAAACGTATACTTACACGTAATACAATATAATATATTCAAGTCATACATGCATAAAGTATTTCCTAAGTACGAATGCCTGGCGTTGACTAAGCTAGCAAGCTTGACCTTTCTGAGATGCACTTTATTTCCTGTGCTCGCTCATCCTTTAGTGTCAGAAATGTACCTTCCTTTATGTATGTATGTACCTTTATGGGACGGGGAAATTCAAAGATGGAAGAAAATGTACATGTGTACGTATATTTTGTTTTGGAAGTTTTTTTAAGATAAATGTATGGTTGTGTATGTGTGTTGTGTGGTGTATCTATTCTTTTGTTTCATCGATCAATTGTGATATCAACATTGTATCTTAGGTAGATTGTGTGTTGTAGTTATACCTTAATTAAGTAGTTCTCAAAGTGACCCATCTTGAGTGTCATGAAGAAAATAAGGGCATAATAATTGAAGAAAAAAAAAACATTTACAATGTAACATTTCAATAATACTTAATGAAATACAAGAAGTGCTATTTCAATGAAAAGGATTTACATATTTGTTTTTTTTTTTTTTGTCATTGTCATGTTTTCTTTTTGTAACTACCTCGTTGGCCTAGTGGTCCTAAGCGCGACTGCTACGCTATAGGTCTTGGGTTCAATTCCCAGGTCGAGCAAAAAGTGTTATTAAATTGTGTAATTGTGTAATTTAAGAATAAAATATCATCTTGTACCTATTTCACACTAGCCAGAAATAAACAGTATCGTATGTTCAGATTCAAGTCATGATTATCTGAGAGTTGAATGTAATTAAAAATTGACCAATTAAACGAAGCTAAGTTATTTAGCTATTTGTTTGAGCCGTTTGGGGTTGAAACACTAGGGCCATGGGGCCGAACTTGCCGGGGCTGCGGGTTGTTCGAAAGAGATACCGCGCCCCCGGAACGCAAAGGGCACATGAAGGAACATAGACGGGTTATAGTCAGTAAACGTTTGACACTCCCTCTCGCCCAGCCCATGGCGGGGGAAGTTATATGATGATTTACCGTCTTAAAAAAAAAAAAAAAAGTGGGTTCCGAGCGCTCACTCAGTTTTGCGGGACATCGCCAAGCGACTGGTCGACTCTTCATCTGACCAGAGGTGCTTTTCTTGGGCCAAACACAACGACAACAATTACCACAACGTGGCAATGCTGCCAGCCTTTTGGGCACTTTTTCCCATGATAGCGAAGCGGATGAGCTTTTTGATGCTCTATGAGTTTAATTTTTTTTATAAACTGTATACATTTTATTTAAGTAAGTTTTTTGATTGAATAATAAAAGGTATTCTTAAATTAAACAAATTTCTTTCAAACATATTTATATTTTTACAAAAGAATATGTTCAAATCGAATGTAAAATGATACATAGCTACATTAAACACCCGTTCACAACCGATGCAACACTCGAAAGTTGAGATAAAACGCTCGACGCAGCATTGTGCCGTACTACAAGTTCTACGAATTAATATTACGTTAAACTTAGTTTACAATACAGGGTGACTAGTTCAACGAGGATTATATTGATACGAACGAGGACATTCATATTACATTTAGTACCTAGTAGTAGCTCTGTGAGTTAGCTAGACAGGGGAAGTAGTACTACCACTAAGTATGGTTTTAATAAAAGAAGCACTAAATATTTTGAGAGCAAATTGTACTTATTCTAATCTTCTTCTTAGCGTATCGATTGCAAATAAAATTAACATATTCTAGTGAGTCACCTAAAATTGAATGCATTATAGTACCTACCAGCCTATTATTGCCCTGCAGCAACGGCCTCTTCTCACACAGAAAAGGCACGAAGATTGATCACCACGCTTGCTTAAGGCGGATTGGCAAATTAAGAGGTTATACTTATTGCAAATCCAGAATTCAGCTCAATGTTTCTTATTATTATTTTATATTCGACTAGCCCATGCCTGCGACTTTTCGTGAATGTCAGTTATCACGGGTTTCTTTTTGAGCGGAACCCTAATTCTTTTATTAAAAAAAAAATATATATACATCCCCACATGCCCCCCATGCATGCCTATTACATGGGACCTAAATATACCGGCGAACTGTGGGTGTACATTGGTACACTCCTGCTTAACCCTTCGGGGAATACAGGCGTGATGGTATATTTTTTTTTTATATATACATGTAAACTCACTTAGCATCATTCAAAATCATTTTCCTCCCAAAGGATTGATTAAAATATAATGGTGCCACGAATATCATACTCTGGATCCTATACTACTATGAAATCGGTCTTATCTTAACGTTGCAATCGTACATTCACAAGTAAAACGCTTTTAAATTTTGCAAAGTGACTGTACCTGTTCACGGTTGAGCACAAACCCACCCTGTATAACAAGCTAAACATATGCGCATGCAACATAGTTAATGTTATAGTTAGAATTAACTTTGTTTTGTTAATGTCAAAGTTCATTATATAGGCTAGTTGTGGCTGCGGGCGGTACTGTGTTTCCGCATAACACAACCCTTGTTTACGTTGATAAGCGTTATAATAATTATCTATTATAAGTTTATTAGTTTTATAATTAGATCTAAATCGGCGGTGTTGTATTATAGGTTAAATTATAATTTATTTAAGCTGGAAATTGATAGCGTTGCGTATCTTATTACTATTGTCAATGAGAAAGTTTGTATGGATGTATGTTAGTCAATCACGCCACGGCTGAATGGATCTGGATGAGATGCACAAAGATGTATGTAGATGTATGTATGTATGATGTATGTATGCAAAAAGGCTGCTTTATATACCGTTTTTGTGAAATCTTGAATCTTATATCTAAAATCTATGTAGATTAGTGTAAGATATAGTATAGAGTTAAAAAATAAAGTAATTATTTATTATCCGTATTCTTTTTTATTAGTTCACGTTTCTAATGACAAACGGGTGGACAGACAACGGAACCTTGGCGACAGAGACCAGTTGACAACCTTTGGAAGGTTGTCCACGGAGTCCTTAAAATATGCATTGTTTTTACGATACCAAAATCATACGTTGACGTATCCACACAAAAACGACAGGTTGATTGCCGCTGAATGCCGCATGAATTTCACAGTAGTGTCATAAATACAAGCATTTAGAGACACTATACGGCCTGAATTTTAATTCGTCAGCCATTTTCCAACGGGAGAAAGTACTTCGGAATACAAACAACTTTTACTATTAAAAATCGGCTGCTTCAATTTTGACCGTGTTATTGTAGTGTAGGGATCAGCTGTTTATTTTTTTATTACAGAGTGGTTAATAAAATTTATTCTCGTCCATGACTACTTTCAGTACCTGAAAAATGCCCAGTGTATTAAAATTCGGCCAGTATATTGCCTTATGTTATGAGGTTCAGAGTGAATATCCTAAATATTCACTCTGAACCTCAAGACAAAAATATTCGAGAATTATATTCAAATCTTTATAGTTTTTTCTTTGAAATATACTTCAGACATTAACCTAGAAGGTTTTTTTATGACGTGACCATCACAGGAAACTGTATGTACTTTTAAAGAGATTTTGACCTCAAGATTTTTTTGAAAGATTAGACATAGAGCAAACGTCTTTACTTCCTTTCACAGGCACGGAAGTATCTCACTACCAACTACCAAACACCGGGACCGAGAAATTCCTAGCAAAAAAACCCAAATAGCACTTTGGGAGTGGGACCCCACGCTCAGCAGTCGCGACAGTGCAGTCATTACAATGCAAATACAACAGAGGTAGTCCCACAGCCTAACCCACAATAACGATAAAGCTAATCGTTATACCGCTGATCCTGCACAGATTAGTTACACTGTGGCTAAACTGTGACTTTAGCCCGTGTTGCGTTTGTTTAACGAATTACCTTTGTTTTGATTACAATATTTGCAAGTTAATTATATGCGTGAACATTTTGAGCCGTGAGCGCTTATCAATTTCTGTATAAATTATTATAATATCTACTTCATAGAAACAGGTTTTGGGAATTTCAGCTGTGTTTTGTTGTGATTTAAGTCTATTTTGGTTTAAGCACAATCATTTTGCAGATAATTGGCTTTTGTCCGCGACTCCGCCCGCGATTTTCGCTGATGCAGACACAGTTACGGATTAAAAAGTAGCCTATCTACTGCCTAGAGATTCAAGCTTGGTCAGTACCAAATTTCATTGAAATTAGTTTAGTAGTTTAGCCGTTATAGCTTAACATAAAAACAAATAAACAAACTCAATTTGCCATTTACAATTATTATAGAAAGCTGGTTTTAAGCCGGTTTTAAAGCTGTTTTCGTTTACTTGGATTACATAATACGCTAAACTATAGATGGGTATAACATTGTCAAAACTAACCAACCTACGTTAATATTTTTTTCCGTTTATCGAAGTAATTGTAATGATTATCACAATTGCGATGTTGCGCTCTTAAATGTTTTTTATACGTTGCCATACACTAGGAATTTCTCTTGTTTTGTGGGTGCGTTAGTGCGTTTACAAACACATAAACTCACAAACACAAACAGCCAGACTTGGAACAACTATCTGTAGATCATACAAATATTTGTTCTGTGCGGGAATCGAACCCGCGACACGCAACGCAGCAGTCGATCGCAAGGCCACTGCGCCAACAGTGTCGTCAAATTGACTGTCTACTAATAATGTCTACTGACTGTAGCTACCAATGCAAAATTCCTAACCTAAATAACAATTTCGCTCGCGGCCTTAAAATGCATGAACTAAAATTCTTCACGAAACTTTTCACTAAACAGCATTACCATTCTTTACGAACAACTGAGTAATTACCGTAATATATCATATAGGGAAGTCAAAAGTTTCCTTCGTGAACTACTTTGAATATAAACAGTTTTGGAATTCAAATAAAAGAGTTTTGCAGTCTTCTTTAGTGTAGTAACCTTCTTTAGACAAGTTTCTTTGAAAGCTGCTTGTTACACCGTGTTGGAAATATAAGTTAAATATTATTTTTTACATGCTATTTAATTGTTGGTTGAAATGTTAAGAGTGCTCGTGTACAATTCTAATATGTGTTAACACTTCGTATGTATTTATAATATTTCGTTTTAAGAATAGATTAAAAAAAAATATTCATTAGTCCCTAGGGACCCGCACCTTTAAAAGGCGTACGAAGAGGGAAAGTCAACTCGCAGAGGCCCCTTAGAAGGCTTTTAGATGTAATGTAACACCAACCGACCATTATCGATGTAGGCGCTATACTAGGGCATTAAATCAAGATACTTATCATTATTAATAATAATGATTTAAGTGTTATTTTACTAATATAAATAATTTCAACTGTCTTTTGAACACTTTCAATAAGTCATTATAACGCCATTCATATTATTTTAATTAAAATACCGGTGAACTGTATGTGTACATTGGTACACCTCCGCCTGACAGTTCGGGAAATACAGGCGTGATGGTATGTAATTATGTCCAGTTTCTACCGGTTTTGACAAAGTAGTATGAATAAAAAAACATTTCTATTGCTCATCGGTATTGATACACGTCGGTGTAACAGCTCTCTAACTATTCAGGCTGCAACAGTCCAGCTTGATCGCGTAAGACTCGAACAACTCCGGGCGCTCGCCGCCGCTTCCTTTGCCGTCTACTTATACTTTCATATTTATATAACTTAAACATTAATGTTGTATTTATTTTGTTTATTATTAAATTATGTTGCCTTCTGTATCTTGAAAAACAATTTATTTAGTTGTTTTCTTTTGTTTTTTTGGATGAGAGTAACCTTGTTTTTCTGCCTCGTTGGCTAAGTAGTATTAAGCGCGACTGCTACGCTGGAGGTCTTGAGTTCGATTCTCAAGTCGAGCAAAGTGTTATTGGGTTTCTCTATGAGATTCCCAGTAGCAGCTCGGAGTTAGGATTTGTGCCTTGCCATCAGGCAATAGGGTCGCCCCCTTTTACATGGGACCTAAAACATACTGGCGTACTGTGGATGTACATCAAGCCTGTATTCCCCGAAGGGTTAGGCAGAGGTGTAACCAATGTACAGCCACAGTTTGCCGGTATGTTTAGTCGGTAGGTTTGGGCGTTTATTTATTTACTTATTTAAGCTTTATGCAACGAAAAGTTCAAAGGCAGATTTAATGCCTTAAGCATTCTCTATCAGTCAACCAAATATGGTGAAGAGATAACATGACAGGTGCAAATTTTTGTAAGTTAAGATTATTAAAAAACAAAAGAAGGAAAATAGGAAAGAAAATGTCGGTAAATGAAAACATCGTGAGGAAATCTGGGCTTAATTAATATTATAATTAAGTCTGAAATCGCCTTGAGCAAGCGCGGTAATTAATGCTTGTGCTTTCCCTGTATGAGATGGAGGCTTTGCTCTGCAGTGGCACAATAATAAGCTGGTAATATTATGTTTATTTTAATAAAGCAGTAAAGCCGGTATTTGTAAGTACACACACACCTACACGCCTGTATTCCCCTAAGGGTTAGGCAGAGGAGTATCAATGTACACCCACAGATCGCCGGTATGTTTAGGCCTCGTATAATAGGGGGCGAGTAAGTCTGACAACCAGTCTTACCAAGAGTATCGTATTACCCATTACTGGGTTGTGGAGGTCTGATAGGCAGTCGCTCCATGTAAAATACTGATATTCAGTTGCATCCGGTTCGACTGGAAGCCGAACCTAACATAGTTGGGAAAAGGCTAGGCAGATGATGATGATGATAATAGGGGGCGAGTCTATTGCCATTACCCGGGCACGAATCCTAACTATAGAGCCGTAACTATAAATTTCATAGAAAAACACAATAACATTTTGCTCGACCTGGGAATCGAACCCAAGTCTTCTAGCGTAGCAGTCTCGTTTAGGCCCACTAGGCTAACGAGGGTGTCAGTATTTGTAAGTGTTTCCGTTTTAAATGCTTACATAGGTTCTCAAATAGTAATAAAACTTAGTCTTAAAAACAAACCCATAATAATAATACAGTAAACAAAAGGCCAAAGTTAACAATACAATATCACTAAAACGTGCCAAATGCCTATTTGAGTAAAGGTCAACTAAAGACAAAATACAAAATAACGTCAAAAAATACACGTAAAAATAAGTAGGTAGACGTTCAAAGTTTTCAACAAAAAATATTCTCCAATTTTCTGACATTTCTTGTTGTGACACTGCTATTAATATTTTGGCTATCGTGGTTCCGAATACAAAAGACGGTCGCCCACTAAATTTAAGGCTTGCGCCAAATCAAGCGGCTGTCAGCTAATAACAATAACTGTGTCGCAGCCGCTCTGGACGCTGTCGGGATTTACGATCGTCGTTTATTTTGCGCAGGTGGCTGCGATAGGATTACTTGCGGTCAAGCTGCGCCCAAACAAACGCGGATGTGGAAATGTACTTAGAAGTGAGTGAGGTGAAGGGGAAATTCGAAATAGGATATACAACCTATAACAGAATAAACGCAAGACCTGAAAGTAGTTTGCTCAGAATCGGCTTCTAAATCGGTTTCAGCTATTTCTAATTTTTTTTCGTTTCTGTAAGTCACTTGAGTTAGTTTTTGTAAATAAACCTTATGCTCATTAAGACATGGTTATTTTTTAATTTATTTTATGTTTAACGATATTTATATCATTTACAACTGCGTCTTAAAAGCCTTATTGCTTTTACTTACGTTTAACTTTTGTTTGATTCCGCTGTTAAACGAGGAGGCGAATAGTGTAATTTTTTTGGGGAAAAAAAAATCCTCTTTTAGAAATAGGTGAAATCGATTTAGTACCTGATTTTGAGCAAACTACTTTCAGGTCTTGCGTTTATTCTGTTACAGGTTGTAAAATTCTCCCGATTATTTTCTCGATTATTATCCGGATTATTTTCAAATTATTGTACGATTTTTCATCCTTAACTAAACACACAACACATAATCGCTCACTAAATATTCTGCCCATCAAAAGAATAACGTCGTGAAAAATATGTTTATGGTACCGCGCAATATAATGCATGCAAAACATTGTGCTAACGAGAGCATGTAACTATATAGGAGTCTTGGAGGTTTTAAAAGTTTAGTAATAACATTTAAAACTAGTTTTTACAAACATAAAGAAGTAGGGACCTTAACCTTAAATATCTTTGTAACCAGAACATCGTTTTGCAAGTTTACCAAATGATTGTATGAAAAACTTTGTATAAATTTACACACAAATATTGGGAACCCAATGTCATTACCACCTCCAAACTTTCGTACATTAGGGGGGCGACGCCTACATAGCAATAATGGTGGGAAATTTTCAGAATTCGTGAATTTCAGTTTACTTAGACCTCTTTCAGTTAAACGAATTTAGAAGTTCTTTTCTTTGATCTTGATACATGAACTTAAGGTTTATAATAGCTTAGCCGTTCTGATAAAGGCGTTTCAAGGTAGCGTTCACTTAACTATGACCATGACAATAGTTACTTGTTACACACACATACATACCATCACGCCAGTATTCGCGGAGGGTTAGGCAGAGATATACCAATGTACACCCACAGTTCGCCGATATGTTTAGGTCCCATGTAACAGGGGACTATTGCCATTAATCGGGCACAAGTCTTAACTCCGAGCTGCTACTGAGAATTTCATAGAAAATCCCAGTAACATTTGCTTGACCTTGGAATCGTAATTCATTCCCCTTGACGGATGAATTATGTTCATTATTATAACGAGTCTTAATTAGTCAATATAATATCGAAATGGTGTAGGAAACAACACAAATAATTCGAATTTCTTGGAGCGCCTAGAAATCCTTTGGCATTGTATCTTAGATTTAACCCAACGTTGTGTATGCCAAATGCTGTGTAGGCAGTTTGGGGTTTCCGAACCGGATATTTTGTTACCATTCGTTATTATTTAGTACCGAAACCGTGGAGCATGTTTTGGGTAAGAAATCACCTACATATAAAGGCTAGAAAACAATTATGTCAGTATTACGTCACATCTAAATTATGTTGTATTCTTATGCATTTCATCTAAATTCGTTGCAGCAGGTTGAGGTATTATTATATATTTAGGAAACTCTTTTCTAGGAACTCTTTTCTATGACATTGTCTATGGTAGGTCTAGAAAAGGCGGTTTATGTATGTCAAGCATCTGTGAATTGCTCGTTGGTTTTGGTAAGGAATAATTGGCGCGACTTGTGAATTGTTGTAATTAGTATTTGAATTACTCGTAACTTCATGATTTATTGGTTGTATAACTGATTGGTGTTTTATTTATCATTAAGGTTGTGTAAAAGTCTAGTTCAGTCAGGTTATTCCTTTGTAACTTTTGTTTTGTTATTAAACACGTACGATAATTGTTCTTTTCTAATGAGTTTTGCTTCTGAATCCTAATGAATCCTAAATTCAGAAGTGGGATTCTCCCATAAAACATGCCCACGGTTCTTTTTATTAGTATCCTCCTGATTTGCAAAAAAATAAAACACCATTCACACCACGCATAATGAACACCGTCATTTGTTTTCCTTGTTTTAAAATTGTTGTTTGTGTGTGAATGTGTCTGATAAACAGCATAATATTTCGTAACAAGTCGCGTCAACACGATAGGGATCGTAGTCGTCGACTGTTCAGCCAAATTGCCATTGAAGACGGTTGAGTGCATAAGACTGCATTCGTCACACCGAACTAAAGGGCATTTTGAGTTACTTAAGGCGCGTAGTGAATTAGGGTCAGGTTAGACTGAGCCGACATAAAATTAAAGCCCTAGTTGATGTACCGGTACCTCGTAATGTCAAACAATTACGTCAATTTCAATTCGTTTTGGCGGGTTGAATATTCTCAGTTCACAGGAAAGCTAGAACCTGGCATGCGCGGACCGTATCGGGTGACTTAAGTGTTACCTGGTGGTCGCTACCTGCATTTGAAACTTATCAAACAGACCTGAGTACAGTGCTGTGCTGGGTTGATGCGGTGCTATTGTGAGTCAGTGCTGTGCTGGTCCCGAGGTATGGAAAATGGATTCCTGATGTATGTACCTACTGCCTATTTTGGTGGTGAGTTGCTTTGCGTTCTATTATGATGTGTGATGTATTCATCGTGTCACTGTGCTACTGCTGGTTGAGAGTACGCTTTACGTCGTGCCTCTTCTCGCAACTGCTGGTGCTGGTTTAAGCTATAGCTTCAAGTCGTGTTGCTGGCTTGAATTGACTGTGTTTGATTGTGACTGTGTGTGGCTTGAATTTACATCGTGTTTTTGTCTTAGTCTGTATTTTTTCACTAAGCAATGCTTCAAGTTGTGCGTCCTGCTTAGGTGATTTTCTGTGCTTATTGCTAAGCTATGCTTCACGCGATGCTTTTATCTACGAGGTGTATTTCAGTGAGTTACTGCCTCACGTTATGCCTCTGACTTAGTGCCTATATTTGTTCTTACCTTTGTGCGGTGTCTAATGTGTGTGTGCTTACATCTGTTTTCTACATGTACTGTTACAAAGATGTAGACATTGGTTGTAACCTGGTATTGACCAGAAATGATCTGCAGAGTTAGAGGAGCCCGAGGACGAACTCGTGTCAGGCGAGGCCGTATTGGGAATCACATCCTTACCGGCGCTGAGCACAAGTGCTTATCGGCACTAAACATGAGCGCTTACCGGCGCTGAGCACAAGTGCTTATCGGCGCTACACACGGGCGCTTATCGACGCTGAGCACGAGCGCTTAACGGCGCTACCCATGAGCCCATACCGGCGCTACGCATGAGCGCTTAACTGCGCTACCCATGAGCGCATACCGGCGCTACGCATGAGCGCTTAACGGCGCTACCCATGAGCGCTTAACGGTGCTACCCATGAGCCCATACCAGCGCTACCCATGAGCGCTTAATGGCGCTACCCATGAGCGCATACCGGCGCTACGCATGAGCGCTAAACGGCGCTACGCACGAGCGTTTACTGGCGCTACCCACGAGCTGCCGAATTCATGATGCTCTGGAATGGAGAGTGTTGTGCAGAATCGTATGCAGTTATTTTCGAGTTTTATGGGAAGTATGTAACTTTAGTGTTGGATGTGGGATTGAGTGATGCCTCCATCCCTGGTTGACATGCTCTGTGCTCCCCATCCACACAAATAGTGTAGTAGTGTGAGTAATATGTATGTGGTAGTTTGTGGTGTTGGACGCGCGATTCAATGATGCCTCCGTCCACGCTATGTATATGAACTGAACTATTGACGTGCGATTCAGCGATGCCTCCGTCAATATGTTGGACGCGCGATTCAGTGATGCCTCCGTCCATGTATATGAAGTATATGAACCTTTTATGTATTTATGACTAATATGTGATTATTGGTGGTATTGACGTGCGATTCAGTGATGCCTCCGTCAATGGGACGCGCGATTCAGTGATGCCTCCGTCCATATAGACATGCCTATAGTGAGGGGTATGGTCTATGAACTGTAGTGTTGACGTGCGATTCAGTGATGCCTCCGTCAATGGGACGCGCGATTCAGTGATGCCTCCGTCCATATAGACATGCCTATAGTGAGGGGTATGGTCTATCAACTGAAGTGTTGATGTGCGATTCAGGGATTCCTCCATCAACCTCAGGCAGAGGGGACGCCTTCTGTCTGATCTGTTCACAGGTACAGCTGCTGCTGGTGCAACTGCTGTCGGTGCAGTAGTAAAAGCTTGCCACACGTGGTTGTGAAGATAGAAAAACGTTCATGAGAACTCTCACAAAGTTTAAAGTTTTAATAATGTGTGATACACACATTATTAAAACTGTTAAAGCAATTTCTAAGATGGGTTCACATTTCAGATAAGAAAGTGTGTGACCCCAACCAGGATCATCATCGCGGTGCCTTCAACCTGGTCCTGAGAGTGACCCCAACCAGGGTCATCATCGCGGTGCCTTCAACCTGCTCCTGAGGTGGCTGGGCTCCGTGGCGACTCTCCATCTGAAGAGTTGGCTCCAGCTGAACATCAAGAACACCGCGTCGAGGACGACGCTTCATCAGGATAGGCCGATTTAGGAAACTCTTTTCTAGGAACTCTTTTCTATGACATTGTCTATGGTAGGTCTAGAAAAGGCGGTTTATGTATGTCAAGCATCTGTGAATTGCTCGTTGGTTTTGGTAAGGAATAATTGGCGCGACTTGTGAATTGTTGTAATTAGTATTTGAATTACTCGTAACTTCATGATTTATTGGTTGTATAACTGATTGGTGTTTTATTTATCATTAAGGTTGTGTAAAAGTCTAGTTCAGTCAGGTTATTCCTTTGTAACTTTTGTTTTGTTATTAAACACGTACGATAATTGTTCTTTTCTAATGAGTTTTGCTTCTGAATCCTAATGAATCCTAAATATATTATATTTTATTACAAAATTAAATTCTCATACTTAACTTTTTTTTTTCAAGATTGGAAATCATCAAATGACTTCCCCCGCCCTGGGTGGGGCGGGAGGGAGTGTCAGACTTTTACTGACTAAAACCCATCCATGTTCCTTCTTGTGCCCTTTGAGTCCCGGGGGCGCGGTATCTCTTTCGAACAACCCGCAGATACTTTATTTCTGGGACATTGTTTTCTTAATGCTAAAATGGGTATTGATAGCTGCGACACAATTATTAACTTTTGCAACTATCATCGTTGTCTTTAAGTAACTATTGCCAACTGTTTTTATGTTCCAAAATAAAGCTTTTAATTATAGTAAATTATAATAGTACTCGTAACCTGTGTACTTTGTTTGTGAACGAGGTGAAACGAGTATGTAAAGTTCGTAGTAGGTGACGTTCTGTGATTTCTGCCTACACCCACGGGAAAAGGCATAAGTTTACGTATGTAAATATCAATAAATACTTTAGAGTACATTGTGAATGCGAAGTAATTGTGTTCTGAAACAATTATAAAATAAAATTTTAAAACCTACAAGTAATACAGTTCGCAGTTAATTACGAAGCGTTTAAATGTAACGAGGTTTTAATTACATGAAATTCATCTGAATTGGTTGGATTTTCCCGAGACTGCCCCGTTGGTGTCGTGGTCGCAAGTGCGACTGCTGTGCAAGGGGTCCCGGGTTCGATTCCCAGGTCAAGCAAAAAGTGTTATTGGGTTTTTCTATAAAATTCTCAGTAGCAGCTCGGAGTTTGGATTTGTGCCCGGTTAATGGCAATAGGCTCGCCCCCTATTACATGGGACCTAAATATACCGGTAAACTGTGGGTGTACATTGGTACACCTCTGCCTAACCCTTCGGGGAATACAGGCGTGATGCTATATATTATATATTGGTTGGATTTTAAAATGTATTTCCATGTACAGGTAATAGTGCCTGTTGTCTGTGGTTTAAGTATTATTGGCAATGTTTATTAATGCGATTAGGTCTCAGTTTAAGGCGTTTACGCAGTTCGAAATCCGATACAAAATTTCAGGTTCAAAATCTTGTATATGAATGAAATTTCTCCAAAAAATATTAAGTTTTCTACAGAAAACTGTGAATTGATCTTATTATAAATAAAAATGGTGAAAATTCTTTTCTACCTAAAATTAAACATTTTTTTTTGAGTATTCTTCATTTTGTCTTATCAAAAAACTGAATTTAATTCAGCAGAAAAGGTAACACAACATTGATTGATTCTTATGCAGTGAAAAGTTCACCGGGTCAACAAGTAAGATATAAAATTCTTTTCCAAAAGTGCTTCAAGTAACTCTTTAGTACATACATAGTATCACGCCTGTGTTCCCCGAAGGGTTAGGCAGAGGTGTACCAATGAAACCCACAGTTCGCCGGTATGTTTTAGGTCCCATGTAATACTCATAAGGGGGCGAACCTATTGCCATTAACCGGGCACAAATCCAAACTCTGAGCTGCTACTGAGAAATTCCTAGAAAAACCTAATAACACTTTTTACTCGACCTGGGAATCGAACCCGGGACCCCTTGCACAGCAGTCGCACTTGCGACCACGAGACCAACGGGGCAGAAATAAACGATGTTTTAAATTTATTTAGCGCTAATATATATTTATAGACTGGTTCCTACTGACCTTACACTATTCGGTTGAGTTAACTGTTAATTTTAGGTAAATATTTATCAATGTGACAAGGTAATAATAACCATCTATGATCTTATCATTAGTAAAAAATCGCAGGTTTTAACATAGGCTTTTTAAACGAAAAAAAAACAAACACATTTTTTTTTGTTAAAGTACCTAATGGTCTTTTTCAATATCTAAATTTGTTCTTTAGCAAATAATTTATTTTATAATCCCTTCTATTTAACTTATCTTATAGATAGTGACTAACCTGAAATTGACATAAACGTTATAAACTACAACTGTCTTATTAAACGATGAAATAATAATAATATACCATCACGCCTGTATTCCCCGAAGGGTTAGGCAGAGGTGTACCAATGTACACCCACAGTTTGCCGGTATATTTAGGTTCCATGCAATAGGGGGCGAGCCTATTGCCATTAACCGGGCACAAATCCAAACTCTGAGCTGCTACTGAGAATTTCATAGAAAAATCCAATAAATCTAATTTTGCTCGACCTGGGAATCGAACCCGGGACCCCTTGTACAGCAGTCGCACTTGCGACCACGAGACCAACGGGGCAGTTGAAAACGATGAAATGTTACCAAAAATGTAACTTTTATCAAAAGCCCACCGTCCGCCGAACCCGCCACAAATGGCCGCTTCTCAGATAATTACAGAGTTTAAACTTAATGAGGTTTTAATTAGATAGCAATCGCCGCTGAATCGGTCCGACGCTGTGTGGATTAAAAAGAATTCTGTGTGGACAGCGCAAAAAATAAAAAAGTAAAATGGCGGCGAATAAGCCTGTTAGCCGTTAAACTGTAAGTGGGTCGTATGTATACATCGTGGTAAATACGAATGCGTTGTTCTTTGAATTTAAAAATCATAAAACAAAGAAAATATTTAAAAGAGTATTATTTTTCTGTTGTGGTGAATAATTATTTATCAGACTCGTTTTTATTTCGACGTCTATGTATGTTAGGAACATGGTATCTTCAAATCATGTAAATAAGTTCAAAGCCCAAAAACCCTAAAACGCCCTGAACCCCCTTGACCCCCCATCCTGTACTTATTGGTGAGGTTCTTCAGAACGGTCGGGTGCGCTGTACTTGTAACCGCCGTGCTTGTAGAACCAGATATATGAACGTGGATGAGGCGAAAGTGTATGTGAGGATCGCTTCAGGTGGCGTCTGTGGTTTCTGCTTACCCCAATGTGAAAAAGGCGTGCGTTTATGTATGTTTCTGTAAGTACAAAGCATATAGATATATCTAGCCTATGGAAATACTCTTCATCATCATCGTATTAGCCGAAAGATCTCCACTGATGGATATAAGCCTCCCGTAAAGATAACCATAATTCACTCTTACTTTTAAATGACGGATGAAAAAAGACACTTCGCGTAAGTATGTAACATGTTCTTCCCATCATTGCGATCATTTTATACAATAACAACCATTTTTAACCGACTTCAAAAAAGAAGGAGGTGAATATTCTCTACAAAAAAATCCGTGTCCAGCACTCTCTTAAGCAAAAAACACAGTTGTTCCTTCATTCCGAAATCAAAAACGGCTCTTGAATTTTCGATAAAAACATTACACTTAAAGCTATCAACTCAAAAATAAAATAAATGACGCAGTACGAAAAACAGAAAATGAGTACGAAAAACAATTTAACAACAGCAGTTTGGACCGTCTGAACAATTTTCGGGAATATCAATTTTTAAACCCTGATCAAACAGTTCCCAGGGACCTATTGTACAAATGCAATTATGACAATCTCATCTGAAAAGGACTGTCGATTTTGTTCTACCATAAAAATGAAAGTAGGGATGTTTGTAAATCATTCAGCTTTTTAACAAATTGGATGTAATTCTAGCTTATGGGTCAATATGCATCAAGACTAACGATAGTGTTGTATCCCGGTTTGACTGTCATTAGTCACGTGATGGAGCGCAGAAGAAAGAAAACTGTCCCAGATTGGGCAAAGTATTTTTTGGTTTTTCTTTAGAAATTCCTAAGTTGCAGTCCGGAGTTTGAAAGTTCGTGGTCAGACACTTTCACGGAAAGCATGTAAAACCGTTTGTCTCCTCGTTGGATCTCACCACAGTCATGTCGGATTTGTGCAAATACTTGAACACTATAATATCTCCTTCATGCCTAGCTAGTCTCCATTGAAATCCGACCGAAATAAATTCTGAAGAATTTTAATAAAAACAAATACACGTTATTTTTGACGTTTTCCGTCCTCCACGCAAACGAAACCACTGGCAAAAGTCAGTAATGAATTCAGAGAAAAACCGCTCTTTCAATGCGCTTTAACAGCATTAAACAGATTTTCCAGCAATTGTTATATTATTATCATGTACAATTTAAATTGTTTTAAATGATGTCGAAGTATTGATTTCATTTCAGTGCGTCGTAATGCACTCCACCATTAATTCGATTTTCAATTTGGAATGACAGGTAAAATATTGGATACGATAGTACATACCCACTTAATTAATTTTCGAAACGATAGGTCGTCAATGGGATTAAACGAGTCTCTTCACTATACCGTTTCATACTATGATCGTGCTAGTTACGTGCTACGCAAAATACATTTTGTTTTTCGTGTGAAATAAAAACCCTTCATCTAAAGTGAGAACGTGTGGCTTCTTTTGCATCCTCGTCAAATTCAAGAACGTAACTATTTAATAAATAGATTTATTTTAATAGGTAATGTTCGCTGTATAACGTATTGTGGGTGGATTCGCATACTGAACAATTTTTTTTATGCGCTATATTATATAGGTAGTTGTGGTTTTGTTTGTATGTATGTTTGTATATTTGTGAACGCATACATGATATAGGGGAAATTTTTAGTCTCTATTATACTCTATTTCACATGCCTTATAATTTTATAAGTATTTCAAAGTTTTATATTTTGGTTAATAATGGATTTAAGTAGCAAAACAAATATATTTTGAAATTTTTGTAGTGTCTCAAAAATACTATTTTATCCGTTTGTCAGTTTGTTAATCTAACTAACCCAAATGTACCCTCCCGGCGACACATATGATTGTCTTCAACTTACCTCACATATTGCGATTTGCATAAACCTTACACGACGGTCCCCGCATAGAAAATGAGAGATCGTGACACCTAAAGCCAGCTTTTGTGGTACCAACTGACTTGACTTAAACTCCTCTTTATAATATAGCTTATGTCCTTGACTTCGTTTCCGTAGAAGTCAAGTCATCATTATCATCATCATCTGTTTAGCCTTTTCCCAAATATGTTGGGGTCGGCTACCAGTCTAACCAGATGCAGCTGAATACCAGTGTTTTACATGGAGCGACTGCCTATCTGACCTCCACAACCCAGTAACTGGGCAACACGATACCTCTTGGTTAGACTGGTTGTCAGACTTCATGGCTTCTGACTATCCGTAACGACTGTCAAAACCTACGAATGACAGCCGGAACCAACAGCTTTACGTGCTTTTCGAGGCACCGAAGTCAAGTGTGTACCATAAAATAAAACTTAAGGCACTAAGCTTAGGCTTAGGCCACCTGCGGAGAGTCCTCCGTCTGGACATGAATTGCCATGGCCGATCTGGAAGTCTTTATATAGACTCCAAACTCAAATAGATTTAATAAGATAAAGATTTAATGGCTGTCACCGACAACAACGCAGCCAAAGTAGCCAAAATCTGGGCCGCAACAGTGTTATACCTTTTATAATTTGCCATCGAAACGCTAAAAAGAAGAAGTGGTTAAGTCGATTTCTACCAGTAAAACAAAATTATATAATCAAGCCAGAGATAGATATAGTACTTCCAGAGATTACCTCTTACAAACATAAAAACAAACAAACTTTACCTCTCTATAATATTAGCATAGATGTTTTGAAGAGAAGAAATTGCCGACATGTCCTCTTTTTTGTCCGGTTTGTACTCATATTCTTTACAGCTTCTGCCCGTGACTTCGGCCGCGTCCAGTCGAGAATACCATGAAACATAAACTACGATATTCGGCAGTGTAAGTTTTTATCAGTAAACAAATTTTTGAATTCAAATCAGTACCTTATAAACAAACGGGAAATGTTCTTCTTTCAGAGTCACTATTCCAAGGCCATACCCAAGTAACAATTTAATATTAACTACCAAACTGTCAACCGACCCCATTATTATCAAAATCAAATATTAGCCTTTCCAGAAATAGCTCTAGAACCATGTCGTTCTAATAAAACAGAAACTGAAAAACGACTTCTAATAATTGAGCTTTGAAAACTTATTGTGGAAAGGTTCCATTGTCGCAAAACCAATAACAGAGCTACCTTATCCAATTTTCACTTCATTCTGGGCAAGCACTTTGTTCTTTGAAGGATAGGGAATCGCGAGTGGAATACTTAAAGATACTCTCAGAGAGCAAAAAGATATCGGTATACTTTTATATGGCTGTGCCATGTTGGCTGTGATGCTCGAAGACCATAGTTTGATTTGGGGTGTGGCTAAATATACCATTCCACGCCAGTTTTTACCATTTTCGAAGTTATGTAGATAGAGTTCAATGATATTTAACGCTGATTTGTAATATATTCTTAGCGTAAGTTTTGGATGTACTTTAAATTTAATTACTTTTAGGAAGGATTAAAATCTAATCTAGGAAACTGTGATGTCACTTATTAAAATTTGCCAACCTATGAGTATGTAGCTTAAAATGTATTGATTTAAAAACAATAGTTAGTCGGGTTTGCAGTGCTTTTTTTAGAAAAATAGTGTCTTTGGAGTATTGGTCAATTGTGTCATCTCTCCAATTACAATTTCGTATTAGGTACATACAGTTTTTTATTAGGCGTAAGTTATCATAAAGAGATAAATTGCTTAGTGTTTATACCTTCCTAACCCAAATACCATTCAGCAAACATATTAATTGCAAGCAATATTGTACCTTATGTGCATTCATTGATACGAGCAAACATAACATTTGGCAAGATGTTTGTGTAACGTTACAACTTGTGCTAGACTATCAGTTGCAGCAGTTTCTATGAATATTAATTATACCTGTTTTCCTTTGGGAGGGAAACGGTTCTGTTTCTCTTGTGTGGGTGTGTTATTTACTGTGCTGCCATTCGTATTTGGTTGGCTTAGATATCATTGATTTCTGGCTAAATCAATCGGCACACTATTTTTTTTTTGGTTTTTAAATCATTGTAAGAATGAACTTTTCCATGTATTCAAAATAAAAATAAAAAATAAATAAATATATTTATTTCTCAAAAATTACAGATTTATGTAGTTAAGGCCAAATAATTAAAATAAATATTAAAATATATACCATCACGCCTGTATTCCCCGAAAGGTTAAACAGAGGTGTACCAATGTATACGGTTCGGTATATTTAGGTCCCATGTAATAACACTTTTTGCTCGACCTGGGAATCGAACCCAGGACCTCTAGAGTAGCAGTCGTGTTTAGGACCACTAGGCTAACGAGGCAGTAACGTTAAATAAATATTATTTACTAAAAAGTTTCGAAAAAAAAGAAGAATTGTAATTATTTTGTATCTATTCTAATATAGCGCATTAGCGATTAGACGTATTGAATAAGTTTCCCAAAGGTAATTTTTTGTATTGTTAAGAAAGCTTCTGACCGAGACTTACGGGAACCGTGCCATAATCTATCTCTACCAGGCTATAATCGATCTCTTTGCCAAAGTTCATTGAGGTCCGTTCAGTTGTTTTGGCGTGATTGAGTAACAAACATCCATCCATGCAAACTTTTGCATCTATTATAGTAGCAAGATTGTGAGTTCAAAATTCCGATGAAAGACACTTCTATTATTTTTACAACGTTCTACCACCTTTATACCTACTTTCTGGAGTGCCCCGTTAGTCTCGTGGTCGCAAGCGCGACTGCTGAGCGAGGGGTCTTGGGTTCGATTCCCAGGTCGGGCAAAAAGCACGTAAACTACGTAAGGCCGTTGATTTCTTTCCGGTCGTGTTGGATTTCCATCCCATAGGGTTATGAGAGTTAGGGAAGAGGGAGTGCACTTGGGTTTTCGCACACACTTGTGCACTATAATATCTCCTGCGTACGAGGCTAGTCTGCATTAAGATTAGCCTAGGAATCTGGAGAATTACATTTTTTACCTATTTTTTATAGTATAAGCTCCCTACTATTCCCAAGTCCTAAAAGCCAGAATCAACAGTAGTAACCACCAAAAAATCGCCAACGCAATGAAGCTCGACGAATTCCAGGAAAACGATTCAACTGTCTCTGTCTGCAGTAAAATATTGTTACAAAATTAAATTACCACTCCAAAGTGCGTCAAAAGCCGTTATTTACTGCTTCACTAAATAAAGTAAGCTGTCCCATCCAAACTTTTTGACACGAACTCCTTATTGTCTCTTAATTACCAAAATTCTTAACAGACCAAAGAATTTCCAACACAGGGACTTGAGTAAGAATCTCTTTGATATGCATAATTCATTTTATTAAAAACTTTGACCCGTATTGTACGGTCAGATACGAAGGGCCGTTGACATAAATTGTCTATGTCATTTTCGTGGGAATTGCTATTAACGATATATGTTATGGAGGATTTTTTTTAAGACGGGAACTCATCAAGTAACTTCGGTGCGGGAGGGAGTGTCAGACTTTTACTGACTAAAACCCGTCTATGTTCCTTCATGTGCCCTTTGCGTTCCGGGGGCGCGGAATCTCTTTCGAACAACCCGCAGCCCCGGCAGGCGTCGGCCCTCGGTGGCCCCTTCCAAGTTTGCTGACATCTCTTTCAGGCGCGCGTGGAACACGAACGCGCCGTCGACACGGTCTGTCGTTAGTAAACGTACGGACGGTGAGCTACCCATTGCTCACCGCCCACAGACCCGCGTCTACGGTAGCCGGGAGTCGTCTAGTGGCTCCCGACGCCCGGAGCGACTACCGTGGCGGCCGCTGGGACGGGGGATTCTTCTTTCCATAGTAGGTGGCTGGGTTCTTTTTTTTTGGTACATGGAGGAATGAAGACAAATGACAAACGTGACAAACAAATGTGTAGAAAAATTAGGAAAATACAGAACAGACTGAATTGATTGTGAATCATTTTTTAAAGATTAGGTATAGAGTTTCTTGCTCATTCTTCTCCATAAGAAACTATATTTTGTAATGGGGAGCTAGATTCAATGTTATTATTTTTTATTTCTTGTAAATGACGTTTTAAAGTGCATTTTAATTGTCTTTTTGACTTTGAAATTGAAATAAATGAATTGACTTTTTAATTCGACTTTGAGACTGTGTGAAAGATTACTGTGGGGGTAAAATTACGGCTTATTGGAAATGATATCTATTTGAAAGAAAACGACATACCTACTGCGGTAACGCCAAACTAACAGATACATTAATAGCAGGAGAAAGATATATTTTTTAAATTAAATAAGTAGAATATCATCACAGTATATTGAACTTCAAATCTATAATAGAATTATTTTATAGAGATTTAGTTTTAAAGTTTGTTTTTTTTTTTATTAGAGGTAATATCTGAAGGTACGAGTCAGATTCCAAAAAAACCGCTAAAAGAATGCTTCACTATTGCCAAATGTCATAAGATTTGTTTTGTGGTATACTTGTTCCAGTTTTTGGTATTTTAAATAATACACGACTATTTTGAATCTTTTGACAACTTACTTTGCTGACCGTACAAGCCAATTATCTTGCGATTATTATTGCACAGTCAAGTCCCGCCTCCGGAGTTGCAATTCGTAAATATTAGTCCACATTCAAAGCTGGACGTTTGAAATGATTAATCCAATGAAATGTAACTGTCTGGAACTTAATTTGACTTAGTGATGTTTCAAACAGGTTTGTTTTTGAAGATAATTGCTTGTGAATAACAGGAATTTGTGGAAGATTTGCTTGTTCTAGTTCAGTCGGATTTGTGTTTTCGTTTCGCTTTGTGAATTAGAGATACGGTGAGGACAGACGGGATGTCTGGGGGCAGTGCTTCTAACTTTTAGGGACGAACGCAATCTAATCTTAGTCGCAATTTTTGAAAAATGCCTAAAATATTTTTAACGTTGATAGTGGCTGACATTTGACATTAAACGTTTTTAAATTGTAGAATTGGCCTTCTGTTATGAATTGTTAAACTTAAAGTTAATTTATAGATTGAGTACATAAAATATTGGTGCACGCGCAAAACGAATAAGCAATCAATCAATATCATTTCGAAATCAACTTCCAATCTTAACATTTAAAGGCACGTGTCCTGAATACTTTGAAAGGAATGAAAGGTTTTTTAATGTTGATTTAAAGAACCTCTCCTCGAAAACCTATTCAATCAATGTATACAGTTTTTAAAGACAATTCGCGAACGCAATGAATACTAAACGTTTGACCTTACATCCCCACCCTACAACTCACCTCTCCCCAAATTAGAATTCGTTCAAATCAACTTTCGCTTTACACAAAGGATCACGGGTATTAAGCACCAATAAAGCTATAATAATAAAAGTTTTATTCAAACCTAATATTTACGTAAGATTCGAGATCCCGGGGGAGATCGGGGCGAACTTAACAACCGACAGGTTTAATTAGGGAACGAAGCTAATTCCCAAGTTTTGATGAATGCGATTTCACGGATACAACCCCATTTCACCCTCGGCGGGAGTAGCATAATTTGAAATTTTGATTTAAAGCCCTGTTTGCTTAATTGCTGTTAATACTATCTGTGCTGGCTTGGTTATGGTGACCGAAGTGATCGCAACCCTTTTGTGATTAATATCCGATTGTGTTTGCTGAGTTTTTGATTGGATTCTTCTTGTGTAAATGCTGGGATTTAGAAATGGGATTGCTGTATAATTGGAGTGTAGAATTCTAAGCTGCTGAATTCTGAAACTAGTTAATTATAACTAGATAGATGAATAGAATGAAGAGAAAATGTAAAGGTTATAACGAAACATACACCATCCATCACCATCACGCCTGTATTCCCCGAAGGGTTAGGCAGAGGTGTACTAATGTACACCCACAGTTCGCCGGTATATTTAGGTCCCATGTAATAGGGGGCGAGCCTATTGCCATTAACCGGGCACAAGTCCAAACTCCGAGCTGCTACTGAGCATTTCATAGAAAAACCCAATAACACTTTTTGCTCGACCTGGGAATCGAACCCGGGACCCCTTGCACAGCAGTCGCACTTGCGACCACGAGACCAACGGGGCAATTACACGAACGACGAAACATACACCTAAAATATATATGATTAGAATATCTTAAATCTATAATGGATTTAGTAAGCAAGAATCTTACTAAGTTAATAAACATTATTTTTTAAACCATGCAAAGTAAAAAAAAAAACACTTTCTCCTGTATCGTGGGTGCGTATAAGAGCACATACGCACACAGAAAGTCCCGGAACAGCTTTTCGCAGGCCATACGAATATGTGTTCCGTGCGAGAATCGAACTCGCGCCAATTGCTCAGCCACTGCGCCAACCGTGCCGCCATATGATTCCAGCTCATCAATAAAACACAGCCACCCTGACCTCACTTTTCAGCTAACCAATTTACAGACAAATAGTTTCATCATCTCATCTTCCAGCCCTTATCCCAAGTCACTTGGGGTCGGCGCAACACGTTTTCTTCTTCCATGCCGTCCTGTCAGCCGTCATACTATCACTGACTCCCTTCTCTTTCATGTCATTCTTCACACAATCCATCCATCTTTTCTTTGACCTCCCTCTTCCTTTCCATCCATCCACAATTATGTCCAAAACCCTTTTGGTCACATGTGTGTCATCCCTTCTCTTCACATGCCCATACCAAGACAAACGGTTCCCTTTCAACTTTTCTGTCACTGGTGCTACTTTCAAACTTCCTCTAATATACTCATTCCTTACTTTATCCATTCTGGTCACACCACACATTCACCTCAACATTCTCATTTCCGCAACATGCAAATAGTTTGCTAAACAAATATATTACAAATTATAGGACAAATGAAAGCAGACACACATAATTAATTAAGAGGCAGTCAGTCCGTTTCTGAATCACTAACGTTCCTATTATGAACGAGGAGTAATATGAGCCTTACCTACTACTTATATTTAGGGATGATTAATGCTCGTTTTGGATTATCATCTTTGAGTGTTATTGATCTAATAGGATAGTATATCGTTGGCCGGTTTGTGACTGTCCAAGGGGATGGGAAATAAATTCTTCTTATAGGTATTGTATACAAAATACAAGCTGCCTCGTTAGCCTGGTGGTCCTAAGCGCGACTGCTACACTAGAGGTCTTTGGCCTGATTCCCAGGTCGAGCAAAGTGTTATTGGGTTTTTCTATGAAATTCTCAGTAGCAGCTCGGAGGTAGAATTTGTGCTCGCTTAATGGCAATAGTAGAATTTCCCCTATCACAAAACAAAACCAGCGAACTGCGGGTGTACATTGGTTACATCTTTGCCTAGCCCTTCGGGGAATACAGGCGTGATGATATGTATGTTTTATAAAACACATGAAACATGCAATTTGTTTTTTTTTTAAATAAAAATTTAGATTTCATTTCTTACTTTTTATTGACATTCTATTCCTTTATTGATTTTATTTTTATTTTTTAAGGTTAGAAGTATTTAAAATCTTGAATGAAAACCACAAGCTTAAATATTACCGTCTTTAGCCTACCTACAAATTTTCTTCAAGTTAATTACATATTTACCAAAATACGACTAGAAGACTACTTTTGTATGAAACCCGCTGTTGTAAAAGTCCTCTTAAGACTACCACTGAAGCTTATAATAAATTCATTGCCTTCTTAACAAGGCTAGGTAGGAAGTATGCTAACCTCCTTCTTATAAACAGGTGCTTATAAAAGTAATACCTATTTAAAAGTGTTATTAAGTTTTTCTATGAAATCCTCAGTAGCAGCTCGGAGTTTGGATTTGTGCCCGGTTTATGGCAATAGGCTCGCCCCCTATTACATGGGACCTAAATATACCGGCGAACTGTGGGTGTACACTGGTACACCTCTGCCTAACCCTTCGGGGAATACAGGCGTGTTGGTATATTTTATATATAAAAGAATTTTACCTCTTTTCCTAGAATTTCTATAAATAATCTTAAGCCTTTCTTAAAATTCTGTTTCAATCTCGTTAATATAAATTTTAATTATCAGGTACTTGTTATTTTATTTGTTGTTTGAACAGATGACATTTAATATTTATTTTTATTTTATGTATTTTTCATGTTCTGTATTTGTACAGGGTGTATGATTACATGTTACATTGCCTTTAACTACACACGTAATAACATTGAGCGAAGAAAACGACTTCACTTTTTGGTGTGGAAATAAATGAAAGTTTCTAGGTATAATCCAGGAAAAATAATTATCAAAATGATGGAAAGAATACGTAAGTTTCAGCTTTGTTATAAATGTCTTTTTACAATCTAGTGATTTTTCGGAAGAAAATAACATAACATAATTTACTATCACGCCTGTATTCCCCGAAGGGTACCAATGTATGCGGAATTAGGTCCCATGTAATAGGGGGTGCGCCTATTGCCCATAACCGGTCACAAATCCTAACTCCGTGCGTAGCAGTCGCACTTAAAACCACTAGGCTAACAAGGCAGATACAACGAAGCTAGAAATAGCCTAGAAATCACTGAAGTTGACTTACACAAACAAAAGCTTTTTCTAAGTCGTAAATAAATATAAAAGTTCGTAAAAAGTTCGGCACCCCCTGAGCCCAGAACCCTAAAAATGAAAAATATCTTCGTTACGGTCAGCTAATTTCCAAATTTTTGGTTACAGAACAAAATTATCGGGTCATTACAACATTGTGGATTGAATAAGGTTTTAAATGCGTAAGGTACCTGACAATTATGTGAGTTGCTACCAAGTTATGCGGGTCTAATCTGCGAATGTGAAATTAAAGTGATTGCTTTCCGATGTGATCGGGGTTATTTAATAGTCAAGCTGGCAATTTAAAAAATATATTCGAAAAGTTTTATCGTTTACTTGCAGTATTACAGTGTGGTTTTATATAAATCTCTTCGTTTCGACGGGAGATAGAGGATGAAAAGATTAGCTGGTTTCTTGCGGTGGCCCACCAGGTGGATGGATGACCTGATTAAGACCGCAGGAAGACGCTGGATGTAGGCCGCTTCCAAATGGTCCTGTTGGAAACCTATGGGGGAGGCCTATGTCCAGCAGTGAACGTCCTGCGGCTGATGTGATGATGATTGTGGTGGTTAAGATTAAGGCCCCTGTCATTTATGTATAACATTGTAGGTTTGGAACCGGCCAAAAAACAATCTTCAGTTTATTTATTGTATTTAGTTTATCTTGGACATCACAGACAGCGGCGATGGAAAACATTGTCAATCCGCCTTAAGCTAGCGTTATGATCAATGCTTATGCCTTCTCTGTGTAAGAGACCCTTGCCCTACGGTAGGATAATTCGTATGTTACTGCATAGGTAAGCTATATAAACAAGTATGCGTTACCAAGGCCAATTAATCTACTAATGAAACAAGTTCAAAATCAATGTAATTTTTGACAGTCTTAAACTGAGATAGGTTGACTCCTTAATTTTGAAACGCTTGTGTCTCGTCATATTTACATTCAAGCATGAGTAATCTCGAAATTATATTTTTTAAAGTTAAATATTATTCTTCAAATAACTTCAAAACTTTTCGTAAACGAACCCTGCGATCGATATTCAAATGGCTACAACTATCTGTAAAAAGAACGCAAAAACTCTTCCACCAGTTAGCGTTTAATGCAGTTGATCCGGACAAACGGGTTCGTTATTTCAAAGAATAGCTGAATCGAACAAAGTGACAGGGACATGCTTTAGTTTCTACTAGATTTATTATTGCTGACGTCCATACTTGGGGACTACTAAAAGAATTTACTATTATGTACGTCTACAGTTGGCCGCGACTCCGCTAAGTTAATGATTCGTCATAACTTCGAGATTTTTATCGTTTCGTTCGAAATAAAATGGCTGGTTGAAAATGGTGGATACCTATGTGATTTTTATGAGGATTTTAAATCCTGCAGTGTTATTTTGTATAAATCTCTGTTGTTGTTTTTTGATGAATCGAGCGTGCGATGAGATTTCAGAATCTATGGGTGAGGCTACCCTTTAGTTAACCTTTAGTTCACTATATTAAAATTCATGGGGAGAAGTTTTACAGAATCGACCGGTTGAGATTGATTTGATGCTTATGAACTAGTGCTGAACACAAAACGATTTCTTTATTTATCTTTTAGATAAAAAAATTAGAAGAATCGGTAGAGCCGTTCTCATGTGCTGATCTAAAATACAAGCAGCAATTCATTTTCATTCATATAGAAGAGTATCTCTAGGGGTGTCTTTGGAATGGCAACGCATTAGCAAGGCCTCTGTTATTACCGATGTCTTTAGGCAGAGGTGACCACTTAACATCAGGTGGGCCGTCGGCTTAGTTGTCATCCAAAGGTATTTTAAAAGAAAGAGTAAGAAGGTACCAAGATTTTTCTACATCCAAAATTACCTTGAAAAGGGGTAACTAAATTCAATTCATTTTCCTCATAAATAATGTTCAAACGTATCTTTGAAATAGGTCAATATTTCGAATTTTCTGACTGAAATATTTCAATTTCAATGAGACCATTATAATTAAGAAATCCCTATCCTATTACAAATTGTAATAATTACAAACAATGTTGTTTTTCATTAAACATTTTACAACCTGATAATATAATACTAAATCTCGTACATTTAAGTCAAAGCACTTGTAGTAAAACTTAATATGCAATGTGACCTAAATTTAAGACAACAAGGAGATTTAAGTCTCCCTCGTAGTAAAGTCGATCATAAAAGTTTGAAAGCTTGGATGGAAATAAAATATAATACGATATAAGTACGTGATTCTTTAGGACCTAGTTTAAAATTTTAAGGCTTCACTTAACTTGTATTTTATGACATAATTGTATAACAATCTAAAAAAAACTACAAAATAAAAATGTTTATTCTTTATTCAGAAAGATACATAATAAAAATACAAGCCTCTTGTTATCCCACTGCCGGGCAAAGGCCTCTTCTTACACAGAGAAGGCACCCATAAGTTGCAGGTTTCCACTAGATGTTCTCCTTCACCGAGGTCAGTGAAGGCAAAGAAAAACTTGCAAAGTACATAATAATTTGAAAAATACACATAGTTACTCGCCCGGATTTAAACCCATTATATTATATGAGGTGTGTTAACTGCTGGGCCATCATAACATTAAAAAATACGATATTTTATCAGAAAGATATTATCTAAAAATAATACAAACCAATTGAGAAAGTGCTCCTTTTTTGAACTCGGTCAAAAATGGAATGAAACAGAGGCTTACGTAAAATAAACACTATCACGTAGGCAAACAGACCGACGTTAAAATAGAACAAAATATTCAATAGCAACTCATTCTAATTTGCCCAACTTTCCACCCCATTTTAATCATAAAATTCCATCTCTATGGCTCACCATAAAATATTAAACAAACCCTTGAAACACAAAAGCCCATTACGATGATATCAAACGGCTCCACCGCTCCACCGGTCCGGAACACCTAAAAACTGGATTGAAACATTTATCTTCCGATCCTAAAACATTCACTTTTTCATTCACCGTTCTTCGTATTTTAAACTGTGACACTTCGCTTTAATAGTTCCCTCTAACGATCCCTGGGTACATAAAAGATAAGATAATACCAGCTATCGACACGATGAACGGAAAATTTCCACCGTATTTGATCGACGGGCGCGGATAAAAGGACCATGGTTAAATTTTAAAATTCTCATTTTGGTCCTTATTCTTTTGGGCCATTATCATTTTATACGTCTAACCCGTATTGCCATCGACCGGAACATCATGGTTTTGTCACGGTAAGAGATATCACATAGCCGTTTTAACTATGTATACTACCCATTAAACGTTTTACAGTTATAGATATATACTCGAATTATAGTAATAAACTGTGTAATTGTGTCAATAAACTTTTTTCTTTCTTTCTTTCTTTCTTTCTTTCTTTCTTTCTTTCTTTCTTTCTTTCTAGTAATAGTTTGTTTTCCTCTGCCCAACCCTTCGGGGAATACAGGCGTGATGGTTCTTTCTTTCTAGTAATATTGAGTAAAAATTATTGCTTGGAAATGATAATTGCTTTTGGTGTGAAAAATCGCTATTTATATTATTACCTCTTATACAAGTGTGATTCCGAGCGCAGGAGTTATATTTAAAAGTTAACAGAAATTTGGTATTTGACCTTTCGATATCTCCGTGACCAAAAGATTTCCTGGTCACAGTAAAAAACAAACAATATCAGAAAAATGACTCAATGATAGGAAGAACATCAGAATCTAACGCTCGATCTCGATAAATGAATTTTTACAACCGTTATATTACACCAAAATTCTCTAGCTTACTTTCAAACATTTCAAAGGGCTCGTAAACGTTGATTGACGGAAAGCTACGGTGCTCAAATTCAGGAGTTGCTGTTGCACTTTGCACTCTATAGTTCGGGACACGAAAATACACGAAAAGTTCTACTTAGTTGGTAAGATGACACAGAGGGCTGTAAACTTGTAATGTACTGTCTCGTTGAAATTAACTCATCATCGTCTCTTGAGACTGCTTTAATTAAAGTTCTTCAGTGTTTACAGTGATCTGCTTTGCTCCTCTGTGACGTCAATTAGTTGTTGAAAATCTAATCAAACAGCCTTTGGTTTAAACCGAAATTTAATAAACTTATTAATTATAATAAAATTATATTTATTTATGAAAAGGGAGAGAGCTCATAGGGTTTTAAAAAACTCAACCACATCGCTTTCAATGGTATACGTATCTAAAAGTGCCACGTGCCCTATGGTCACGTGAAGATTCGACCAACCGCTTGGTGACGTCCTAAAAACAAGATGAGCAGTCGGACCTCTTGGCATTAGTGTTTCAACCTCAAATGGCTCAAACATATAAGTTGCAAATAAGAAGCTAGGGAACACCAAATACAGAAACAGAATTTTTTTATTTAAGTCATGAGTCAACAAATAATTCGTGTAAAACTTTTAATTCCAAATTCACTCCATTCCTGATTTTGAATTCACGAATCCACTCGCTAAAATTAGCAATATTCGCTACACATAATCATTCTATCCCCAAAATACTATCAGCAAATAATCGGGAAACAAACAAACAGAGTAGCAATTAGAATAAAATCTCTATATTACGTGCTGAACCCAACTACTCGTTAAGTGTAGTTGAGTAAATCCAAATGAAATGAAGGGTAGCTTGTCTAATTACGATGGTATTAAGTGTAACGATCTCTAGACACGGAATGAGATCACGCGAGCGTAGAGCATCGGGGCAAAGAGTAGGTATTTGCGGACACCGGGCAAAGCGATGTGGGCAAAAGTATTATATTAATAAACTGTTATTGTTAAGCTTTGACCGACTAGTTTCAATTTTGGACAGAGATTTTAGACAAATCCTAATTGTCGTTGTTTGGAGTTGAAAGCAGTCGGGCAAAGGCAAAAGTATGTGCGTAAAATAAATATTTTAGGTAAAAATCTTACTAACCAATTAAAATTATTGTGACTATTTATGGTTAAATAAGGCTATTTTATAGGATTAATAATAATATGTGGGTGGGAAGTTTTGAAGGTACCTGTAGCAATAGTATATAAATACGAAATAATACATTATTTAAGGTTTGACATTCTTGTCAATATCAAAATGGACGGCTGGACCGAAGGACCGACAGCGTATTCTCAGTAATATGGTCATATTTTTCACCCTTTAGATACAAAACCCTACAGGTACACAGGTCATTCAGCTGCAGTGCTATTCTATAAAAATCTCTCATGATGCATTTAGGCAAAGCGATTTTGAGGTAAAGATTAAATCTGTAGTTTGTATTCGGAATGACAGCTCACCTCAAGTTCACTTCACGAAAATTCGCCAATAGAGATTTTTACAGAATACACCGGCTGAGCTTGAAATATGCTCGCCTCGGGGATACTCGGAGCGGCATATCTCACTAGCTTGTCTGGTATTTTGCTAGCTCATACACTGCGTTCTAACTGGGAACAAAACGTTCCTACGGGAATATTGCCATTATCACAGCGCTTAGCGGACTCTTCCCTAGTGCAGTGATATTAATTTTCTAGTGGATACTGAACTGGCCATTTTGGCTGTAAGAGGTGTATTTCATAAAATTCTGTCTTTCTAAATTGATGTAATATTTGATAAGTTTCTATTTCATGTGTTTAACAGACTGTATACATATAATTTCCTTATTGAATCTCACTACATTTAGTTAAAAATGCCTCGAAGTTTCTTACCATTCACCAACAGTCCTCTTTGGTAAAAAAAAGAGGTAAAAATTGTTTATTATCTCAGAATTATAGTGTCGTAATGGCCCAGTGGTTAAGGCGGCCGCCTCTCAAACCACGAGGTTGTGGGTTCGCAACCGGGCACGGGCAAGTACCAAGGTGTTTTTGTCTAATTCATACGTACTTTCTAAGATTATCTTGGACATTACTGACATCGGTAACCATATCACAGGCCCTTGAGGCGGTTTAGAAACTCTGACACTAGGGTGTGTGGGGTCACGTAATACCTTATACTTACCTTACCACACGGTAAAGAAGAAGGAGAAGAAAAAGAAAGACCAATACTGGTCCTGGTATAAAACGATTGCCATAAAAGAAAAAAAACTAAACTACAAAGAAGCAAAAATAAAAAAATACAATCAAATACCAATTTGTCGTGTCAAAACGTCGTGGGAGGCGTCACCGTCGATATTTTGTGAGAAACTAACGCATGTCCGCGTGTTCACTCGTGCGGCAGTAACTAGGTAGGGAAAAACTGTCGGGAAATATATATACTGGGTCGTTTCCTTATGTAGGTGGCGCGTTTTTTACGACTATGTATTTGTAGCTAGGTATATAAAAATATACCAACACGCCTGTACGCCTGAGGTGTAACAATGTACACCCACAGTTTGCCGGTGTATTTAGGTCCCATGTAATAAGGGGCGAGCCTATTGCCATTAACCGGGCGCAAATCCAAACTCAGAGTTGCTAATGAGAATTTCATAGAAAAACCCAATAACACTTTTTGCTCGACCTGGGAATCGACCCCAAGACCTCTAGCGTAGGAGTCGTGCTTAGGACCAATAGGCTAACGAGGCAGTCAGCTGGGTATATAATAGTTATGTTGATGGTGTTACCTTTTAGTTAACGGGATGTAACAAGATACCAGTTGTAGTAATAAGCTAGCCTCTCCTCATACAGAGAAGGCAAGAGCATTGACTACCAGGCTTGCCCAATGCGGTTGCGGATTAGCGATTTCAGACTTACACTAATCGTAAGTCCAGGTTTCCTTATGATGTTTTCCTTCACCGACTTCAGTCATATCGAAGTAATATAATGCCTATAATTGTGTTAAATGGTACATTCAATGGACATAGATGCCGTAGGGTGTTTAAAATTTAGTTATAACATTTAAACCTCAATATAACACCGTTGTAATAAAATTGGATGTCGTGTCCATAAGTGTCCCCCTTTGGTCTTCTAAACAACACAATAGATTTTGATGTGATTTTCACTATTACTTTGGAATTCGATTTCGAAAGATATATTTGTAACTGACTAGGTACTACCGCCATTGCTAGAGTCTGAACGAAATATGTATACGTATACGTGTGTATTGTGAAAGTCAAAAATGATACTGTTGCCATTTAAAAAAATCAACACCCCCATATAATATTCCAGTCTTACCCAACAGTAAAGCTACCTTTATCTCGTACATTGTTTACAACGTACCATTTAATTCCAACAATGTTATAATTGAAACACGCGCGCAATACGCCGCCTGAATTCATAATTACGTTTTAAACGGTCAAACTTAACGTTTTTTTTTCGAATAATAAAACCTTTTTAATGTAAAAAGTTTTAAGAGTGTAACATCGCTTTTCTGCTTCTCACTTATTCGGAATTCCATTTTTAAATTTAGATTAAAGGCGCTATCCTTATGTCGTTCGGTGAAGTCGCTTATTGTATTTTTTCGGAAAGTTGAATTTTCTTCACGTTAAAATTGATTTTTGATGTTTTTATTAAAATTTGTTGTTTGTTGTCGAATGATTTTATAGATACGCTTTAGAACTCCATGCTTTTTATTTGTTACGTCAATCTTACTTCTATTACGCGAAGGTTTGGATAGATGCTTGTTACACAATCACGCCAGAACGGCTGAATGGATTTGGATGAAATTTAGCACAAAGACAGATTATAGTTTTGACGGTTTGTTTGACGGGCCTGTTGGTCTAGTGGTTAGTGGCCCTGACTGCTAAGCCGGAGGTCGTGGGTTCGATTCCCACCCAGGACAAACTTTGTGTAATGAGCATGATTGTTTGTTCTGTGTCTGGGTGTGATTTATCTATAATATGTATGTATTTATAAATTATATAAGTATGTATATCAGTTATCTGGTTACCATAACACAAGCTCTGCTTAGCTTGGGATCAGATAGCCGTGTGTGAGTTGTCCCAAGATATTTATTATTTATTATTATTATTATAGTCTGGAATAGTATATAAGCAAATTTTTACACGGGAAGAATTTACAGTTTCTCTGGGAAAAAATATTAACTTTGACGCGGATGAAGTTACACATGGAAGCTAGTTAAAGATAAATAATAAATAAATAGCCCTTCCATTAAAATAACCAACCAATCACATTATTATAATATATTATTATAAAGTCCTGAATACAATTTTTATTAAGTATTCCGCTAGCACAAGGCCGCAATGTTGATGTACTTTACCACCAAAATAAATTTATTCGCATGAAACCTTTTAAATCTATTTGCATACATTTGCTTTTGGGTTTTTGTTCAATAAATGTTATATAATTTTCATATTTGAATACCTAATACGTTACTAATATTGTAGGTTACTTGTTAAAATGTAATTTTGATAATATTGCTGTTGTGAATACTTCGTCTCTCTGGAAACCTACTATGTTATTTAATCATTTTCACACTGAAAATCTTTCACCTGATCACGCCTTGGCTAGCTTGAAGTTCTATAAACAAACGCCAAACACAAGTTACTCAACAAAGGAAAACCTGCTTAGGTGGAGATTTATAGACATCTAACTATAAACTGCGATGTCACCCGCGTTCAGTTTCGTCTTTGGTTACTGCACCGCTCCCGTTGGTAGTAGCGTGATGTTATACGTATAAGCCGCATTAAAATTCGTTGCGTAGTTTAAAATATCTAAGCGTACAGGGGATGGGTAGCTACTTTGTTTTATACTGTGTAGAGATGTAAGCTGTTCCTCAAACAAAGAGACATCTGATAACGTGTTCTAAGTGCCCTGATGCTTGCACGCTTCAAGAATTAATGGATGCTACTCATGGCGCCAAGATCATCCAATCCAAGGTCGCGAGGGATGTTTTAGAAATTGTTTAAATATCCCCGTGTCCGATACACTAGGAATTTCTCCTATATCGTGGGTGCGTTTACAAAAATATAAAATCACATACCTACATAAACAGACAGACCTGGAAAAAGTACCTGGTAGGCCATACAAATATTTGTATCGAACCCGCGACACGCAGCTTAGCACAAAATCTCTCAGCTACTGCGCCAACCGTGGAGTCTATTTCAATTAGGCCATTAAAAGGCACTTTTGAACGTTATATACAATAAACATAAAAGATTTAATCTAGTTTATCGCACCTATGTGAAAAGGTCCTAAAACTAATTAACTATCGATCTAAATACAACCCACACAAAAAGTTTGTACCAATAAAGTACTATCGAAGCAAATGCAAAACTTCTCGGAAGGTAAAACAAAAACAAAATAAGACATGAGTACTTGACGTGTTTTCCAATACCGGAGAACTTAGTTCTCTAACTTTGAACGGTCCGGTCCGGCAAAAACGAGTTGAAGTTTTTAATTTAAGTTTAAGCACAGATTTTGTAGTCTTAGTTTAATGTAAACATTATTTTGTAGTTGTATTAGTCGTATCGAGTTTGAAACACTGTACTGCGCTTCAAAACAGGGTTAGGTGAGATGGCTGAAAAGGCTGTCTAAGTTAGATGGGAGTGGGCAGGACATGTCTTTCGCTTGCTGGACAAAGTAAAGGCCCCAGTAGTACAGAGCTGGTGCACTGAGACAGTAAGACGAGGTCGCGGTAGGCCACAGGGAAGAGGGAAGAACGAACTGGATCCATTCCTCCAAAATTTGAAGATTGAAGCGAGGAATCCTGAGGGATAGAAGTAGTGGAGGAATACCTTTGACCAGTATTGGAACAGAAAAAAACGAATTGAAAAAAACATTGTCATAGTCATAGTCATAGTCATAGTCATTTATTCAATAACAAGAAACTTGTATCTGAATTTACAAAATAAATAAAATTAAATCAAAATAAACATTTAACATGCAAAAAGAAAAAAAAAATTTGCCATTGTTGCTGGTTCAATCAAATTTGAGGCTCTTCTCAAGCGTTGTTGAATTTGTTACAGTTTTTTTTTTGTATGTGATGTATAACTGTGAAAAATATTTGTTAGGTACTATTTCTTCTTGTACTTTTCCCCACGAACACCTGTCGCTTTGGGGCCACCTCTATACTGTGAAGAAAAAATCACCTGTTTGCTTAAAAAATGCATTAATACAAAAATTATGTATGATTTTGTGGTAATTTTAACCACATACAAACGCCATATTAACATTACAATTTATTGTAAATTTACTGACATTTTCCCTAAACAAGATCAATATCAAAACGCAGCATCCATCCCTATCACCACCTATTTACAAATGAAACTGCCCGTTCCAACAATCATTTACTCACACAACACTAATAACTAAATCTACCAAACGTGAAATATTACCATACGATAAATTTCAAAAAGACTATTCAACTTATCTGCGTTGAGAGCTAATATCAGTATATCACGTAAAAAGAAATATTGCAGTACCAACAATGGAGCTAGATAGTTTGGACTTCCGGACGAACATCAACAAAATGTATAGAAAAAAAAAGCTTTTCGATCGCAATTGCTTGGATGTGATTGGAAAAATATTATTATGTTGTAGTGCGAAGGTTATTTATTAGTCTGTTTTAGTTAAGGACTACTTTTTATTCTTCTTCTTTATCGTGTGGGTACTAAGGTCTTACGACCCCACACACCCTAGTATCAGAGTTTCTAAACCGCCTCAAGGGCCTCTGACATGCTTACCGACGTCAATGATAATCAAGATAAACTTCGAAATTACATATAAATTAGAAAAAGTCACATTGGTCCCGTGCCCGGTTGCGAACCCACAACCTACTTTTTATTGAGATTTAACTCTTTCGTCCATTTGTAAAAATGCGTAAAGGGAATTAGGGTATTATTTTTCTTCTTAGTGTTTCAATGACAAACTATAATATTGGCACACTGTTGCGGCCTAGAATTTGGCCACTGCAGCCATTAAATCTGATTAATAGGGTCTGATGATTATTAGGCACACTGCCCCGCATCACGCAGCGTGGTGCGCGGTGACGGAGCTTTGGTGATCTGCAATACTGCGCGTGAACACGTTTTAAGTGTGTTGAACTTCGCGTGTTTTCGGGACCGTTTACTGGGACTTCACTTAAAGGAGTGCAAGTATAAATTTAAACGATCAATAAGTTTTACCTATATTATTTATTCAGTTTCACTACGATGTAACTAACTCGAAGGTGTCTTAAAAAAATATGTGCCCCATATAAAAAATTGTTTCTTTTCTATTACATTCGAAATTCAAAAAAGGAATTCGACTGAGTGTTTGGAAGAAAACTATTTCAGCCAGGTTGTTGCGGTGAACAACCTTCATAGTATTTTGCAACGTGTGAGTGCGTCACGATTGCCTGTGCTTCACTTGCCCGAATAAACGGTTGCCCGAATAACGTTCTCCCGTAAGAAAGATTGCTCAAAGGCAGTTGTGTCTGAAAAACACCTTGGTAAAATTCTAGTTCAGCGTTCTGCGTTCAAAAACATACAAAAGATAAACATTTGACAATCGTGACTCTTTTGGAATAATCGATCAAAATCAAAATGTCCAATGATTTTGCCAAAATCATTAAAACATTCATTTGGATAAAAAAATACGTAAGGCATAGATCAAATATACTTTTAGGGTCGACCTCTGAAACAAATACGAAGACTCTCATGAAATTAAGACTCAAATTAGATTGGCAACCGCACGATTTCTGCGAAATATTGTAAATAGGATAAAGGCACTAATATCTAGACTTGTGGTTAGACAATTTCACTTCAAACAATTTATTTCAAAATGAGAAATATTTTCAAATTTAGTACTAAATATTAGGTTCGAGTAGACATTAAGTTTAATTGCTTAATGACCAAAATATGACATAACATACCGTCACTTCTGTATTCTCCGAAGCGACAATATTACTACTTCTAAAACAGTACCTATTGTAAAGATTATCGTTAGTAGGTAGGTCAAGTAGACATGCCGTGTTAATAAAATCAAGCTTTACCTAATTGGTAAACAATTTTCTGTCGGCTATAAGTAATGTTAAAAAAACTGATCAAGTGTGAGTGGGACTCCATGTAAAGGGTTCCATACTACATACGTGTAATACGTTACTTGTATGTGGAACCCTATTGATTATGAACTTTTTTATAGCTGCAATAAAAATACATAGTCTACCTATTACGTTTCATAAGATACAACCCGCTGACCTACAAACGGACGGACAGATAAGGCTTTTTAACCGACTTCAAAAAAAGGAGGAGGTTATCAATTCGACTGTATTTTTTTTTTTTTTATGTTTGTTACCTCGAATTTCCCGACTGGGTGAACCGATTGTCATGATTCTTTTTTTATTTGAAAGCTGGTGCTTCCCGTGTGGTCCCATTGTCACCATTTCAATATCTGATGATGGGATCTTGTAGAAATCGGGGGAACTCTTCAATAAATAACAGCAGATTAACCGCGATTGTTGCTATAGCATATTTAAGCATTGTTTACACCATCACACAATATAACATCACGCCTGTACTCAAGGGTTACACAGATTACAGTAGTATTTAAAAATTTCTCATCCAAGTAAACAAAATCGCATATTCTGCTTTCTTATGACTTTTTAGTGGTGTCTCGTTAATTTACATAACATGACAGTTTCTTCATGGATTTAGAAGTTGATACTAAAAAGCGAGAAATAAAAAACTTTTTTACAAAAAAATTACAACCGCCTTCAAAAACTAAAAGGAGAAAAATAACTTTAGCTTTGGAAGTCGGTGGCAATACAAAACAACAAACAGAACCAAAGCCACCGACTTCCAAAGCTAAAGTTATTTTTCTCTTTTTAGTTTTTGAAGGCGGTTGTAATTTTTTTGTAAAAAAGTTTTTTTAGTAATAGCTAGATTCCCGTTGACACCCTTCGGACAGGACTCTAAAAAAACCTTATATATTACCTACATACTCAGTAAATAGACATAAAGGTCACATGTTACAAATACATAGAATAATGTTTTTAATATAAACGAGAAAAAAAATATCGCACTATATATTTTTCCAAGATTCTCATATCAACTTTAGACGTAATATCGTAGGTATAAGTCTAGCAGAATAAACAAGAGTGAAGATCTTAGCCTGTCGAGATATTTATCTTACAGACAGACCTAAATGGACTTATATTTCAGCATATTCTACAAAAGATGGCTGAAGATGGGTAAAGGCTTTTTTACACTAGCGCCTTTTTGATACCGAACTTTGTGTAGCATACCACCACGCCTGTATTCTCCGAAGGGTTTGGCAGAGGTGTATCAATGTACACCCACAATTCTCCGGTATGTTTAGGTCCCATGTAATAGGGGGCGAGCCTATTGCCAATAAGCGGGCACAAATCCAAACTCCGAGCTACTGAGAATTTCATAGAAAACCCCAATAACACTAACACTCGACTAGGAATCAAACTGAGAACCTGTAGCGTATCAGTCGCGCTTAGGACCACTAGGGTAACGAAGCAGTTTGAACTTTGTGTAGCGTCCAAAATTTTTACCCAACTGTGAAACGTAAAGGGCAATATGTTTATCAGCCTATGTATGTATGTTTGTTCCTTCGTGGCGTTCTAGAGACACAAAAGGCGACTGCCGATTTTGATTATATACCTACATTATCTACCTTCTGATACCTACTTTTTTTCTTTGCTTTGAAGTTGTTCATTTCTATTTCATGGTCCAAACAATATCAAAGTTCTATAGTTCAATTTAAAAAGTGTAGTGATATGAATTTTCAGCCAATGAGTACCTAACTAACTAGCTGTCTCTCAATTTCTTATAAACGCAATAATCTGACTCACTATGCTCAAATTGTATAGTAGGCGACACGTGTACGCCAAGCAACCTTGACACAGGTTGAGAAACCGTCAGTATATCACAGCCCTAAGACACTTTATATACCAGCCGTTTGCTGTGATTCAAAGCTAAAGACTTTATTAGTCTCTTATCTAAAGGATTTAAGTGATTGACGCCATTTTAATAGCATCACTCTCAAACATCGATTTGTCCATTTCGTTGGAACAATTAATTTAATTTCCTTTTGGAAAATCGAAGAATAATGGGCAAAGTAGCTCCAAAACCTGCCCACTCATAAAAGGCATTTTACGAGCCATTTTGAACCACACAATGGTCGTTTGCAGGGTACAATGTGTTTTCGGAATCACGTCACCGTTTCTGTAAGCTATTAAAAATAAATATTATGTTTGAACATTTTTGGGGTTAAAAAATGATGAGTGCGGCTAAGTGGTCGGTTGTTGGAAAGCTGTCATGAATACTTTGAATAATTCAAAGTGCTTCGACCCTTCACATTGTGTTAGCATGTAAACGACCGCCGCCGAACATGAGATACCTAATCGTAACAATTTAGACCGATTCAATGAACTGTTGTGTGAGAATATTGGGTAGCGGGTCTCGGTGTGGTCGCAGATTAATATATTTGAATTACCACAATACCCTAAACGGTTTAATATTTTTGTTTTGTCCTAAATTGCCTCCTACATCATTGTAGGAATTAGTTTACTTTATGTATCCGGGACCCCGAAATCGGAAAATGAAATATGAAAAGCATATATAAAGGGCCGAAGCCACCTCGCACAGGTCCCTTTCGTACGACACGCGTTGCAGAATGATGCAAGGATATACTATCTTGTGACGTTCATCGAAGGTTTTTTTTTCAATACCAGACTTATGAAACATCCAGTTATTTTTGAGCATACTTTTACATACACAGATCCAACTAAACTGAGAAGCCACAGCGTAGCAAAGTACGCCACTTTGTTCATACGCAGCCTCACCGCTGTTCCTTTTTTCGCATTGGCGTACTGCAATATCGAATTTTGAGGTGCCGAGTGGCGTATCTCTGTAAAGCCACAATACGAGCTTCGTTCCCACTGTTTTAACGTAATTAATGACTGACTGTGTTTTAGCCATTTTGAAATTCGTAGATATGAGTGCTGTAGCGTATTAGGAAGGAGTCCTTTATGGAAGTTTTTCTGGGCAAACTCCTTTTATTTTTGGGATTCGTAATGCAGGTACCAGGGTGACATAAATTGGGAGATGGTGATGCATTAGAGGTTTTGTGGAAACTTTCTTTATGCGTTATGTTTCTTTCTTTATGTGTTCCATATTACCTCCTATGGACAAAGCTTTAATTTACTTATTCAAACTCAAAATCTACGATTTCTGGTAAAATTGATTTGTTGTTCTGACCAGAAGTTTTTGATAAATCTATCTTAGTTACTTATTATTGGATGTCACCCTCACTTATTCATCAACTGACAAAAAATATATACCTTTGATTTGTTGAAATCAAAGTAACGTGATTTCAAATTAAGATCCTGAGCAGCATAAATTAGATTACATTTCTTCGAAATAGACATGTGAATATAACACCTTCACAAAATTAAATCAAAGTTATGTTAATATTAAAATCAAAATGGCTTGATTACGTATTCAACAATAATTTATTCATGAAATTGTCTGTATAATTGTGGTCTAAACGCCGGTTCTAATTGCTCCTTTGTAAGCGCAAGAAGACGCCAATATTTTGTCTTAAGTGTATGAAACGCGTTTAGATGTTAATTGGATGTAGGCACCAAAATAGTGTATTTGAATAATTTATGTATGACGTATCAATTACTTTAGCCTAAAAATGTTTCAGCTGCCTTTTGCGTGGTGGCATTTACATACTAGTATGGCAACCAAATAAACAAGTAAATTAATGGGACGCTTGTACAAAAAACCTGTTTGTTAGGCGTGGTTATTCTGATAAATGTTTTGCTAGATTATGTATTATGTATGTATGTTGAACATAAGAAAGTTAATAGGCGATTCCGGGATCATCCACCAGCTTAAATTTATTATACATACGAGTACTTATTCAAATTATGACATTCCGTCACTACTCTGCAGTAGTGACGGAACTACGATCTTCATAGTTACAACAATCATTTAAAATGTTTGGTTTGGTTTGACTGTTGCGGCGCTGGAGCAGTACTGGTATCAGATTGCACAACGGTGGTTTTTTTTATATGCATTTGACACGTAAAGAGTGCCTTTCACACCGATGCGCGTACGCACAACTGCAGAATGACAGACGTCACATTACGTCACAAACTCGAGTCTCGCAAAATATTAGTAAGAATATTTTTGGCATGTCTTCTTTTTAAGAAATAAAGGTCAGTAATACCGGCTTTTACAGAACAATAAAATTAGTATTTCAGATTAAATCATTACAGTCAAACCTGGATCCTATGTCTGTGGTTTTCATCAGATTAAGTCGAAGAACTCTGTAAGCCTGACCTGAAATTATTCACTCGGTTAACTTCGTGAGGTCGTCGGCAATTTTCGGGAGATGACTTTACCTACATTAAATCGTGTAGGACCTAATGGGTCTGTAAGCTGACATTTCAGCACTGTCGTTAATGTATGAGTACCTACGTTAATATGTTTATTTTTGTACTTTTTTGGGACCCTGAAAGCGCCACTTTGACACCAGAATGAGTAGTATTTTACAAAGTATTTTCCTTGACATCAACGAGGTTTCAAATTAAGTTTTGGTTCATGTCGCTGTCAACTCTGTATATACAGAATTTTGCTACTTCTACGTGTGTGTCACTGAAATCCTCCGATATTGCTGAATCATTTATGATGAGATTTTGTATGTGCTGAAGTGTTGACCTGGAAGGTGGCGCTACAAGCCTATGTTTCGGCAGGACAACGTCTGTCGAGACCGCTAGTGAGTAATGTTTGTGAACACATCCACGATACAAGAGAAATTCCTTGTGTGTGAGGCAAGGTTTAAAAAATAATTGTCTCCTTTATGTTACAGTAAACTTAGTTGGAGCTTAGGTGATAATTTTTTGAGCTGTGATTACCTGAATGTCGTATAAATAAAAATTAAGAATTATTTAAATAATTTTAGTGAAATTTAATTGCTTCTTCATAGCTTCTTGGGACAAATATGATTAGAATAACGTTTATATACTCCTGAACCATACTAGGCACAACATAATTTTTATATAAGTAACCATGATTCTCAGTTTGCCGGTTGGTGATTGCAGAAATCGTAACAAACACAAAGGATCAAAATGTCATTAGAATTTAACTTCATCGTTGAACGAGAGCTCTCAACTATCTGCTAATAAACAATCTACGACTATTGTCAAAGGGATTCCCAATGAAGGAGGTTTTATTCCCAAAGCGTACAGCACTGGCACATAATAAAAATTCAATCAAACACATGTATTAGCAGCACTTGTTTGTCGCAAAGCGCAATAAAGCCCTCACGTTCCAAACTCTAGCAAATGAACTTTTTAATTACACTTCCTCCTCAATTTCGTTGGTGTTTCATATTGACGTAAAAAGCCAGCAATGGAAATTGTAGTTTGAAAATGTTTGAGAATGTTATTCTTTTCTTTTTCTTTTCTAGCTTTAGAATATTGGATGGAATGGAGCTGAATATTTTTACCCTGGTATTAAGTTTCTCAGAAGAGATGGCTTTGATTATATTACTAGCTTTTGCCCGCGAGTTCGTTCGCGTGGTAGTCAAAATTTACCAACAACATCTCATGTGATACTTGGCAATACTGTAGGTACTAGAGACTTCTTTTAACGTGCACGACTTGTTATTTTGTTCTCACATTGTGTCTGTAGATTCAACATGAATGATACAACCTAAATTTGTAATATTTGATTGATTTTAAAAGAGTATTAGTATTCGTGGAGTTTCTTCCTCGTTCTTCTCTTTAGAAACCTGTTGTGGACCGAGGAACTAACTTGATCTTTTCTCGACATTGCCTGTAAGTGTAGCTTTCTATCAGTGGAAGATTTTGTTAAGAAGATATTGTTGTTCGGTCTCGGAACTGTGGGTGATGTCGTACCTTATAGTTCCGAGACAGCGACACGCCGGCTGACGCGGAAAACCAGCGCTGTGGTTCCGTGTCTCGTGCACGGACCACGGCTTTATGCTGAGCGTCAGCCTTTTCGCGCGGTAGTGGCGCAAATATTAGATTATTGTTTTTGTTATTTTTTTATTTTTATGTTGTGCATCGCTTTCGCAAGAATAAATGGTTTTTCTTTCTTTCTTATTTTTTATAATCCGGCTAGTACTTCCACATATTACATGTTGCAAACAAGAAAACAAACAAACTTATCTCTTTATAATATTAAGTATAGATACAACTTACTGTTGGCATTTGTAGAACTTTCAAGCATTCATTTCGAGTTTTGAGTTCGAAGAAAACTCTACTGCAGTAATTTTAGTACTTACCTAGAAAACATCGTTGCCTTGTGATGACCCAGTTTGTTAAGATGCCCCACCTCTCATGCATTACGTTATGAGTTCGATACAAGGTAAGTACCAAGTAGCAATATGACTTGTTAAAGTAATAATAATTATGTACTTTCTAAGATTATCTCGGACATCACTGACATTCGTCAAGGAATACATGATGTGAACACCTGTACTCATAATTAACATAAGACTCAGTCTGCAATATAGCTAATTCTGCCAATGCAGCAATATGCCAATATCTTGGCAATGTTGCAGCATCTGGTTGAGAATTGCCGAAAATCGGGCTAGATGGCGTGCGATTGGAGAGGCCTATGTCCAGCAGTGGACTTTTGCAGGCTGATGATGAATTGAGCAAGCATTGTGATCAATACTCGTGCCTTTTTTGTACGAGCAGAGGCCTTGCAGTGGGACAATAATAGGCCAGTATTATTGTACTAAAGGAAAATACTGTTTTTCCTATTCATGGCCTTTTCTTTAGGTAGGTGTCGTGTAGGCTACCAGTTTTTGTTTTTTTCTTGTTAACTACTATTAGACATACAGTTTTATTCTTGCAAGGGTAGGTTCTAAGAATTCATTATTAAAACCATTTTAGTTATTATCTTAATATTTTGTTTTGTTATTTTCTCCTTTCAAACTTCTCTGTCTTGTTCAGTCATAATATTTACCCTAAAAAAATGTTCTTTGGAGACTATTTTAATACATATAATAAAACAAACATTGACATATATATAATTTGTATTAAATCAACAATATTCTTAAGTCTTTACATTCTTTGGCATAGTCATTAGCTCGTTAGGTACAATTAACAATTTTTCATTTTAAATTCACAATTTCATCCGACATTATCGAATACATCTACCTATTTATATTTTATCAATTATTTTATAATTTATACACTTTTTATTTTATTTTATTTTTATATAACGCCTAGGTATTGTTTGCCCAAACAATAATATGAAGTAATAGTAGAAATTGGCACACTTGTAGGTTGGAAGCTGACCCCGGCGATGTAACTGGAACAAAAAAATTCTATTAGAACATACACACATACTATCACGCTTGTATTCCCCGAAGGGTTAGGCAGAGGTGTACCAATGTACACCCACAGTTCGCCGGTATTCTTAGGTCCCATGTAATAGGGAGCCAATTGCCATTAACCGGGCACAAATCCTAACTCCGAGCTGCTACTGAGAACATAATTTATGAATAATAGAATCACTAGGTTTTGACCACGACTTTGCCCGCGTGAATGTGGGTTATCGCGGCGTAGACGAAGTCGCGAATTAAAAATTACCCTTTGTCCTTTTTTAGGGCTTAAGCTTAGTCTATACCAATTTTAATTAAAATCGCTTCTGTGGCTTATTCGTGACAGCGTAACAAACAAACTGACACATAGAGTTACTTTTACATTTATAATATTACTATTTTTTGCCCGCGACATTGGCCGCTGATAATGTAGCATTCCATACGTAATAGAATTTTTAAAATCGGTTAAGTAGTTTTTGAGCTTATCCACTAACAACAAAAAATCAAATCTTTTCTCTTTATAATATTACTAATTTAGTCATAGTGCATTCTTGATCGATTTCGATAACAGTATCCCTTTAAAATTATTTTCTAATGGGTAATATGACTTGCCAAACCGAACCTCGTATTTTTTTGAGTACCTTCATATTAAAACACTAATAAGAGTACCTACTATATTTTGAAAGTTGTACACAAGAGTACCCAGTATAGACCCTTGTGGAACTCCTACAAAAATAGCATAGTTACTAACTGAATAATAGCACAAAATGTCGCTACCCGTAGCTTACTTTGTACGTACCAATATAAGTTACAGACTCGTTAAGCGCAAGTCTTACAACTAAGCGTAGGAATACAGAAGTAGGTACTAGCACCCTTTAATCACAAGAGCACTTGGTTTCAACAGAATCTCTACAACGAGCTCTAACACTAAGTTACGTAGGTACTCAAAGTATGTGGAATAGCAACGAGTGCCGAGGAACCCTATTTTGTGCCTTTGAAAGCCTTTACTAATTTAATTTGTGCGTTAAGGGTTTACGTATACTGGGGGCAGAAAACGCTGTGTGAGTGAAAAGTTGTGAGCCTATTGTTTTGTGTGCGCCGTTTTCCTCTTTTTGTGCTATTACTGTTTTAGGTGGAAAGGGTATAGGCGAAATAGGCAAGTTACGTACTCCTGTTTCTTTAATACTTTTTTATGGCTTGTTTGTTAACATGCATTAGCGTATGTATATGACGGTTCAATTTTCGATAGTTCAAGTTACATCCATTCTATCTACCCCGATGAGGAAAAGGCCTGAATGTATGTACGTTCAAGTTATGTTCTTCTTTTTTTGTTTACTTAACATTGCTTCTACCTGCGACTTGCAGCTTAGCATTTAGCAGCTGGTGGTGATATTCCCGTATCTCGGAATGAAGGCAAAACCATTGGTCTTGCTATTGATCTGCCCCGGTCATATTGGGTTGCCGTCATCAGACTATGAGAGTAAGGGAAAAGGGAGTGCACTTGTATTCGCGCATACACGTCTTGTGCAAGTATTATACCCTGCGTTCTTAGTTAGTTTCTATTGAGATTACTCGCCATGACCGAATTTCGTTCTGGGAAATGATTATTATTCCAACTGAATGAAACAATAATCAACATTTAAATTCAGTTTCCATTCTCCATATTTCATAATCTTTCTTTCACCAAAAACCGTAATATAATATGTAATATTAAAAGCCACATTTCTCTCCCTATCACACAAGCTTCTGCCCGCCACTTCGTCTGCGGTTTTTCACCCGCGTTATATTACGTCTTTGGTTACTGCTCCGCTCTCTTGCGTCATATCATTATGTTCATTTGTGTTCCTTATAAATCGGGCTATTTTTACATATACAAAAGTATTATGTCCAATCCGACTGGTGGTTCCAGAGATCAGAGCGTTTTAACATTAATCGTAGCATGATTTAATTTATTAGTCTATACTATTCCCCATGAATCTGGCTGTCTTATAAAAATAACTTTTCCAATCCGTGTAGTACCTAGTTCCGCATTTAAACAAACAAACATTTTAAACTGTTCACCTATAAATTAATATTATAAAGCTGAAGAGTATTTTGTTTGTTTGTAAGATTGCATTTCTGACCGATTCGTAGAATGTACAATATTCATATCAGCAAGCGTTACCGCTCGTCAGTGCGCGTGTTTCCTGCAATAAACGCTCGCCGTGTGCCGAAGATAAATTTATTATCCACCAACAAACGCCTCACTGTTGCCCTCAGAGGAAATTGTCTGGGCAAATGAGACGGGAGGCAATAACTCATTGAGCCCTCAATGCCCTCTTTGGTTCTCGTAATCTTATTAGGCGAGCTTCCTCTCCACGGATATTAAAGATATGCGGGCGTGTTAGGTGTTCTGCCGTTTCCGGAATTTCATGTTTGGGATTTTTTGGCGCTTCCTGTTTTGTTTTCACTTCTTAGAAATTCCGAACTTGATCTATGAAGTTGATGGTTGAACATTATTCAGTACAACATTTGAGCAGGAAGGATAAAATGAAATGAAAATATCTGAAGCCATGTAAATTAACATTACGATCGAGATCCAGTGAACTGGACAGTTTGAAACGTGTGAGCGTTTCATAAAATTGTCAGTTTTAAATTACAAATGATCGTTGTGCTGGCCCAGTGGTTATTAACGTAGGCTTTCGTGCATGAGACTATGTGGGTTTAAAACCGATCAAGTTCTTATGTCCCTGTTTCATTTCATAAATGTACTTTCGAAGTTTATCTTGGACATAATTGACATCGGTGAAGAAAAAGATCGTGGCAAACCCTGAACTTAAAAATAATATAGGTAAATCCGCCTTGAGCAAGCGTGGAAATCAATGCTCGTACCTTCTCTGCATGAGAAGAAATCATGACCTTGAAGTGGAGCGATAATAGATTGTTTATTAATATCGAATTACAAATAAATAGTTTGGCGTACAATGGAAGTTCCACATGTACTAAAAATTGCCTCTCGAATCAAAAATATAGGTATCAGCCGCATACAATTTCCAATAACGGGCATGATTCGGCCTTTTACATCAATGTTAACTATTACGGTTACGTGTCGGCTAATGACGACCCGTTAGTGCGTTTGACGACCTTATCGATTTCAATATGACAGGTAGTAGGTTATTAAAACGGTTTCACAATCAGCGAATCACGTTTTACTGACGACAAAATGCGATAATAATAGATTTTGACGGAGTGATTGTTGTTGAGTTAGGTGGATGACACGTTTATGTTGGTCATGCATATGGATTTGTGATCAAAGACGTGGTAACTGAATTAGATTCTGACCCTTAAAATGATGAAGTAAAGGTTGAGTATGAAACACACATTGATACTGTTACAAATTGTGAAACAACTACAGATAAAAAAACGAATGATAAAAACAATGTTATCCTTCCTACCAAATTTCGTTTTTGTTCTTACCTCAAAGGATACTAGCTAAATACGCAGGAGATTTTATATAGTGCACAAGCGTGTGCGTATACACGGTTGCACTCCTTATTCCCTCACTTTCATAGTCCAATTAGACGGCAATTGGACATTACCAGGGAGAGATCAGGCTCAGCAAAAACGGCTTGACGTGATTTCCGAGGCACGGGTATAACATACCATATAAAAAACCCAATAACACTTTTTTCCTCGACCATGTGACCAACGAGACAATCAAAGATGATAATGATATCGGTAGTTATGAAGTGCTCGAAATACTCAAACCAAAAAATATAACAAATGCTGGAGTGCAATGCAGCTGGAGTGTTGCTTACACTCCAGCTGTTATCTATCATATCTTCAAAACATTCTCCAGATATTTACCCAAGTACTCAAACTCTTCACAACAGTGCTTAGAACCAGACTTCCATATGCAAAGTGATAATGCACAGATTTAATACTACGCGAACATTATGGGCCGTCATGAAAATTGCAATTATGCTTGAAGGGAACACCCTTCGTCACAGAACATCGTAATGAATAAATTTCCTGAGAGCTGTTGGGTACTTTACATAATTTCATATTATGAATCCACCCTTGAGATTACTGAAATCCAGAATCCACTGAAAGGTGTAATTCTAGTTACGGAAATTCTAGCTATTGTTATAATTGGAGTGCGAAAGTTTAACTTTTGGGTTCATTATCATTATGTTCTTGTTTTGGTCGGATGTTAAAAATAAACTTGTAACTCGAGATTTAGACTTGTAATTGGCTTTTTGTCGAGTATCTTTTCCTTGTTTGTTCTTACGCATTTTTTACCTGTGTGTAAGTCTTCTGTGTTCCTATAAATAAATGATTAAACACTTAATTTTATGTTCTATTGTGAGCTTATGTTATTTTGTATACCTAGTATCTTTTCCACAACATCATCCTGTTAATGATTAAAGTGTCTTTAATTGGCATTACCATTGACAACACAGTAATCTTGATTTTTTTATTTGAATGCACTTTTTAACCAACACTGTATATTTTTCCCTCTCAATACAATTTATCTGTATCAGTTCTCACTTTATAAAACGCAAGCTTGGAATTCGTTTTATTTAGATGTCTCATCTTGATCTTACAGTTTTGCAAGTGTTCCAAGTTGTTCGAATTGCAACTCACCTCTCTCAATTTTAGGGTCGCTATTCCCTGAATACAGTGCTACAGCTGCGTCATCTCTGTAGAGGTCTCCGATCTTGGCCTGGCAGCGCAGTATGGGTGCTCCTCGCTCGTAGTGGGCTGGCCACAGCTGAATTTGGATGTAAAGCTCCGAACGGAACAGGCCCTCGGGCGCTGGGTGTACCTGGTGCGTGCCCGGAGTAACCTGGTGGAGAGAAAACTGTGGTGAATATTATGGTTTGATTCTTTGCGAGGTCAAACGAATATTGTAACAAGAATTTCTATTAAACTCCCTGGCATTCGTAAACAATATTTTCAACGAGGCAAATCTTTTATTTGAAGAAAAATTCTTTATAAACTTCCTTCATAAAATCTCAACAAACATACACAATGTACTTTAATAAGTATCGATTCGAGGAGATACTTTTGAATACACCAAATAATTCAGCGAAGTTTCTCGTGCGCAGTGCCCCCACTCCTTTACAACGTCGATAAGCTCTGTGACTTTATCGCGACTACGTCAACTCCATACATGAGTAACATTACGAAAATGATACAATGCGAAAATTTCACAGCACAACTTTCACAAATTTAACAAATCAGCTTATCAAACAAAATAGCGCAAGTACACGCGTCGAGCAAACAAATTCACACGTTATACATATTCATATAAAGTTAAAATTTGAATAATAGCGGCCAATGCAGATGTGATTAAATCTAAAGAGCCCTTGTGCCAGACGAAGCTGCTTAACGTAGGAAAATTGCAAATATCAACACAACAAACAATGAGTCAACAGTTGTTTGTGTTCGCGCCGCAGCGGATTCAAGCGATTGTTAAAGGGTTGGTGTACACGAGAGTTTGTTTTGTCCGGGCCCGTGATAAGAGCACTTTTGAATTTATTAATGACTAAAAGTTTTAATTTGATGTTTATATGGGTTTTCGGAATTGTTTTTTTATCTCCTTTGGTGAATGTAGATGGAGTGAGCACAAGGTTAGCTGTCAATCCTTAGTATCAGACGGTCTATTCAGTAAAAATCTTCCTTGCTTGTTATTTATGCAAGGATTAACCTTGATAAACCTCAGAATAGTAAGAATTGTTTTGTTATCAATCGTATAAAAATCGATAAAAAATGTACAAATATCGACTATTGCATTTTTTCATTTCTCTCATTTTTTTATCTTTTTCACTCTAAGTAAATACGAATTATTTTCTAATTTCAATTACATTAATTTACCGATAGTGGTCCAAGAACCCAGAGTCACCAGATTTACGTCATGGCTGAAATTTTGTAAGTAGCTATAGGCACTTTATTTTGTCAATTTTTGTTGTTTAATTATTTTTATTTTTCATAAAATAACCCTTTTTTATTGTTATTTTTCTGTAACGTTATGTTTTTTTTTCTTTATCTGCATCTCTGCTCTGCATTGAAGTTACCAAGTCCGCATACGTTTTTACGATATATTTCTATATCTTTCCTCGACACGGCCATGAGTAATGACGTAGAACTGGCGACAATGGTATTCCATTCTATAGGTAAGTGTCGATCACTCAATAAAAGCTCTTAAGTACACGAATAAATATTTAAAACAATACCATCAAAAAATGGCGCTTCCGTACAATAAACAACCACGCCCTATGTTTCTATAGATGTGCAAATTCATACAACCGATACTAAGCAAATATTTTGTTTTAACTTTTATTCAGCGCCATAATGAGCGGTGTTGAGCAGTTTTAATATTTCATTTTAATTGAGTTGCAACTAGAATCGTATTTTGGTTTGCTCTTTGTAAATATGATTGGTAATATATTCAAAGATTATTATGTAATTGGGTGAATATTATATCTATTTGTTTTTCTGTATTTGTTGAATAAGTTGATTGATAATAGCTATTATATTGTTATTATTAATCATGATTAAGGAAATATGTATAGGTACTTATATTTTATAGATTTGCTTGTACAAGTTGCTTCATTGTTAAGAGTTTATTTATTTCTGCATATGCTCATCCCCGGTCCAGTAATATGGCTATGTCTAGGGGAGGCTTATGTCCAGATATCATTGGTCTGATAATAATTATGATGATGATGATGATGAATAGAGTGGAAATATTGTTTTAGAAAGAAAATATAACAGGAGCAAATATTATTACTACCAATGCATAGTGTTAGTATTTTATTAGACTTTATATTTGTTGCAAATATTGTTCATCACGGACACTACCTAAAAAGTTCAAATTCAAACAATGACAAGAACAAAATTACTTAAGTTAGGAAACCCTACTGAAATCCGCAGCACCGCCAAAATTTCCCAGTAAGACCATAATATCGTCACTAAAATAGTTTGTTCAGCATCCATCCGCGGAACAATAGCATCAGACTACGTCCCAGATACTGAAATCTCAAAAGCATTCGCGGTGGGATCCACGAAATGTGAAACTGTGAAGGCATTAAAACTTGCCACTAAAGAATTTGAGTTGGAACAACTGTAGCTTTCGCGAAGTTATTTTAAGTTAAAACTCTGAGGACGCTGAGATGTGGAAGTGGGAGTGGATTTTGTAAACGGATTTGTGAGCTAGACGATGGGCTGCCAGCTTGTCCGTACTAGTAACAAGTTTCTCTAAAGTACCTACATAGATTCACAAACAATTGGTTTTACTACGTGAACTACTTTAACCCTCGGCTTCTAGAATGAAATTGGGACAAATTGTCGAGTGCGCGTAAGCTGTTTTGATTGGTTAATTAAAGCAGCCTTCGAGTAGGAATTAGATAATCTATAGCGTTATTTTATTGTTCGGGAAACCCGGGGCAATGTCTGTACACACACATACTATCACGCATGTATTCCTCGAAAGATTAGGCAAAGGTGTACTAATATAAACCCACGGTTAGCCGGTTTGTTTTTAACTTCCATGTAATAGGGGGAGAGCCTATTGCCAATAACCGGGTACAAATTCTAACTACGAGCTGCTACTGAGAATTTCATAGAAAAATCCAATAATACTTGACCTTCTGACTTGACTTGACTCCTTGACCTGGGAATCGAACATAAGATCTCTAGCGTAGCAGTCAAGCTCGGTGTTAGTAGCAAAAAATCTTCTTTTAAAATAGTTTCTAAGTATACATATGTAAAATAAACTATATTATGATGGACCAGTGGTTAAGACGCCTGCCTCTCATGAATGAAATTATGCAATGTAAAAACTATCAATGTGATTTATTCAATCCATAATTATGTAAACTTAAACTTTTCATTTTAAGCGTGGTGGTGATTCATGCTTTCTCTGTGTGCAAAGTGGCCTTTGCCCTACAGAGGGACAATAAAATAGGCTGGTATTATTTATATCTTATCTAACAAAAAACTGGCTCCTGATTTTTTCCCAATAATCTTTCTCATTTCCTCCACAGCTACAGTATCGAATACCAATGCCAAGCCGATCCTAACAGTAACCTCATCCTTCATAAAACATGCAGATATTGTGCTTGGCTAAGGAGTTGTTTATCGCAATAAATTGGATTTCAGTGAAGCCATAAATACGAGACTGGATATTGGTTGGAATGTTTAGGATAAAGCATTTGCGGCAGCTTTAACGTTCAGTCTTGACTTTAGCCGCAAATTTCCGGATTCGATGCTTGAATCTATTTGATGGAGCATAAGGTCGTTATTGGAATCAATTTACAATATGTTTGTAACCTAACCTATGTTTGTGAGTGGAAACACCCACCCTGACCTTATTGGTGAGGTTCTTCAGAAACGTCGGGTGTACAGTACTCGTAACTGGTGTGCTTGTATGACCACCCAGAGCAGGCCAGACCAAGTATGATCGGGGATGAGACGAAAGGAGTATGTAAGGATCTTTAGTGTTCTGTGGTTTCTGCCTAGGGTCCATGGGAAAAAGAATGATTTTATAATGTGTACGTATATGTCACCGGAAAATAACAAGATCCGTAAGTTTATCAATTTACTAGGAAGTTTATAAACTTTCGTAAGATTCTAAACGGGAGATAAATTGTAATATTTTACGTCCACATTTTCGTACATTGATAAACTTACTGAACTCACTCGTAACATAATAAGTAAGCAGTAACCAAACGCTACGCGCGATCTGATTGGTTGGCTGTCACGTGTCACTTCTCCTTCCTCGCGGCCGCCAGCTGGACACAAGCATTGCCACTATGAACATTGACCAATCAGAGAGCAGTGTGTTATTTTACGTATTTCAAAGATCGTATATTTAAAAGAGTTTCTGTGATTGGTCGAACCATATAAAATCTTACGAATAGATATTCGTTAGTTTATAAATTTACCGTATGACGTCGGAAATTGATAAATTTACGAAAATGTGGACGTAAAATATTACAATTTATCTCCCGTTTAGAATCTTACGAAAGTTTATAAACTTCCTAGTAAATTGATAAACTTACGGATCTTGTTATTTTCCGGTGACATATACATAGTATAAACAACCTTCAATTTTGTATTTTTAGAGGTAGTGCCACCAATGTTGTGGGATTTGTTCGAAAGTGTCTTTTCTATTTATAATATTTTATAGTCTACAAGTCTACGGAGACTGACGACAAATATAAGATATAAATATAGATATATATATATATATATATATATATCTGTCGGAGGAAGCACACAAAATGGAACTGATTGTTGATAATAAACGCGGGATGACTATTGTTTACCAAAAATGCTTTGTAAAATCGTAATATTATTTAATTTGATTAGTTACATTCTGCTACGATTTAATATCTCATGAATTTAATTAAAAGTTATTGTTTTGTATTCTAATTCACGACCAATCAGAGCAGAGCATACGCCTCGAGCGGGGTCGAGGTGCTATATTTGACCAATGGCGCGCGCATGCGTGTTCCCGCGCAGTTGAGCGGGAATATTAGAATGGTTGAAATACACAGGACCAATCAGGACGATTGTCAAGTGTGGTTATGTTAGTCTGAGTATTGAAGAGTGGATCGAGTTGGATCCTAGAGACATGGGAAGCCTTATGATTTTGTTGGACGGTAAAGTTGAATTGGTGTCCCGAACCCGCTGCTCAAATAGAATTGGTTAATTAACGTGTTTACAAACTAGTTGTGAAGTACTTATTCGTTCAGTGACTAAATGTTGTAAAACTGTTATTAAATTGTACTAAAAGTGAATACGGACTTTGTTTTGTGCTCGCATTTCACCCAATGACGCCCACCAAATCCTGACAACTAACAATGGCGTCGAGAAGGATGCTGTTTCTCCGACATCAGAAGTGGGATCGGTGCAGGCACAAAACGTTTATGGATTTATTGACGCGAATCACGGTTGGCGCGTTTTATGTGAGGCGCAACAAAATAGTATGCGTCTTCTTGTGGAAGCGCTAATAAAGCCGTCGCCGCGTCGGCGTCTGAAGACAAGGACGACATGTTGCCCGGATTTCTACCGGACGATGATGATGATGACACTGATGCCCGGCTTGGCTAGCAATTGTGGTTGTCCGCTTGTTGGTTATGATAATTATACAGGGAAGTAATGTTTTTTTTTTTATAATCTTAGTACGTCCTTAAGAGGTTCAGCTGATAGCTTTTCTTGTATGAAGTGTACCTATAGAATTTTTATTTTTCAAAAAAAAGGTTTAGTGTTAAACCGTAATGAACCGTAATTTATGGTGAATGTTTTGCTGCATAATTATGCAAGCTATTTATTTACGTGGGTCAGATTGAGCCTCGGTTGCAATGCAATATAATTCCTAAAGAACTATGTATCTACACGCAGTAAAATGCAACGTAAAGTTATGGCATTTCATATCGTGAGCGGAGTCCTGAAGCGATTACAAAGGCCGGTCCAGACACTATACAGGACGGCAAACGTCCTAGGTTGAGTCTTGCTCTTACAAAATATGATTAGGTATTGTGAAATCTTTGTCTGAGGTCTTTTAACTGTTTCAGCCATTCACATGAAAAGCAGCAAATAATTCTGACTTCCGAAGGCCTCAACAACGTGGACGTGGCTATAACAAAACCTGGCGTGGCGTACTGAGGGTCACGTGGCATCGCGATGCATGAGGGCGCCGGCTGCAGGCGGCAGCACAGAATCTACCGCCACAGCGCGCAGTGCAGCGAGTGGTTTGAAACCTGTCGCAACCTGTTGAAACCTGTGCGACCACTCAATTTGGTGAGGAGTTTTCATTTTGTTATTATTCTGGTGGTGATTGTTCCCTGGTTAAAAGAGCACCTCAGTTGTGGTGTGCTTAAATTGAAACTGACTGAAAGCGGTATCCCATATTTCTACATACTTTACTGCACATTTTTGAGACAGCACTATTTGTTAAATCAAACATACATCTGTTTGAAACATTGAAATGTTTGAAACGACGCGATGTAACAGAGAGATGTGTGCTAATCAACATGGTACCTACTGACCTTTTGTTTGAATAAAATAAAACTTTCTGCTAAGACGAATTAAAGAAACAACTGACATACCTACACGATTTACGAAAAAGAATTTCCTTAAAATATTGATTGAAAAAGACGCCTATTTCATGGTGAATACATGATAAAATCGAATTATGAATTAGGTACCTTTTCTAATAATAAAATTTATTATTTGGTGTTTCTTAAAATTTAAAATTGGAATTAAAATTTTATTGAAATGTTTTTTTTGTTATGTTGACAATCTTAATTTGAATTATTTATTATTGCGTAATCATTTTGTTCGTTTTCTTTTGTTTGATAATCGATTTAAAATCGTGTTTTGATAATCGAAAATAATACGAGTATTTTGTCCGCCGATGACGAGGCATAGTGCTCATTTTAAGAATAACACAGGTGTTGGTTGTATTTAACAAATAAAATGTTTGTATTCGTATTTGAAATTGTAAACTTGTCAGTTAGTTACAATATGCGACTCTTTCTTTGATATAAAAATTTTAGCATGTTGTACGAATGATTATTTTTACAAGTTTTATTTTATGTTAAGTATACGTTATGATGATCTAGCGAGTAGAGATAAGGCAACGTCAGCCATATAGGTTTTCTTCGTAATAACAAACAGCGCATCGCGTCGTATGTGATAGTATCAACTTCGTAACTAATGAAGTTGCTCTAAGGTAGAAAATGTAATGTGTTGTAAGAGTTTCACGACACGGTTGGTGGCTGAGCGATGGGCTACGGCGCTGCGTGTTGCGGGTTCGATTCCTGCACAGAACGAATAGTTGCATGATCTGCCAATAGTTGTTCACCGTTGTTGTGTTGGGTCTGGCTGTTGGTGTGTGTGAGTTTGTATGTTTGTGAACGCACCCACGATACAGGAGAGTTTACTAGGGTGGGACCGTGGGACAAAGTTTTATAAAATAAATAAAATACCTACTCAGTAGCAGCGGAGTTTGGATTTGTGCCCGGTTGGTGGCGATGGGCTCGCTTTTCCCCCCCTATTGAATGGGACCTAAAATGTTCCGGCGAGCTGTGGGTTTGCATTGGTGCACCTCTGCCTAACCCTTCGGGGAGTATGGGCGTGATGGTGATGGTATATTCGTTAGTGCGACTCGTAAAGCTTGATCTAAATTGTACCTACTAAGCTAATCGAAATAACTAAAGTTAGCTTAAAAATCCGAATACATTTTCATAGCTATGAGAGTTGGATTTCATGACTTTATTCACACAAAGGCGAAAGCACAGATTAAATAAGTACAGATACTTCACTCTATAGAGAATTGAAAGCTCAACACTTAACGTTATAATTACCTACAAAACGCTCGTGCGTGAGAGAGAGAGAGATAGCAATAACGCGCGTCACACAACACAGCACTAGGGCTATCTAGGCTGAGAAATGATTACACAAAAGAATAGGTGACTATAAAATATTATGGTGTAGTATTATTGCACTACAAAATGCATTGCGAGGTTTAGACATTATTGAAGACGCGAGTACCTATCATTTATTTTGTTGCGGTAGGTATGTACACTCAAGCGAGCGCGTGACAGCCGCCGACTGGATTAGATGCGCCCGGGCGCATGCGAGCCGTAGGCACTTAAAGAGAGTAACTTTGAACGAGTGACGGAGGCCTGTCGAAAGTTTGTATGTTTGTCTCTTCTTCACGCTCAAAAGGCTAAACAGATCTGGATGAAATTGGGCACTGGGATGGATTGTAGTGTGGAATAACACATAGAATACTAGTTATACCAAAAAAACGTACAGTTCCCGTGGGGTACCTAATATGACAACTTTTACGCAAACGAAGTTGAGGGTAAAAGCTAGTGTTTAATGATGATGAGATATTGTTAGCTTTTACAACGTTAGAAAGTTGATCATGCAAAGTCTTATTGAATTTCTCACGCGCTTTGTCACTTTTATTTGTGAATAATGACTGTTCAATGATGCTTGGTATCGGTGATGTTGAGTATTGTTCAAATTTAATCAAAGGCAGCGTTGTGTGATTAATCCCTCAAATTTTGAATTAGTTTAGAATAAGACAGTGATAGAAAGAATTCAGAGTAGATAGTACGAAAGTAACTGTGATTTTATGACTCGTTCAGGGTGCAATGCGCGGTTAGATGTATAGTGGCTGAGTCTATATGATTATAACTTTGGTCTCAAAAAGAGTAATGGGTCTCTGAGAGACTAGGTACTGGATCTGAATGAGACTACTGTTTGGGTCTCAAGGAGACTACGCTGCCGAGCAGCCGAGTCTTATTAGTGTTTCATAACCGAGAGTAAAGTAAGTAAAGTGATAGTGCTAGTGATAGGCTGATGTTGTTGTTGATTGAAGCATCTTAACGTGATTTGTTAACTAGCCTGTGGTAGTAGTTTGTGGTGTTGCACGGCCGAAATCAGTCTCAGTCGTAGAGCTCCAGCTAACCATTGCTGACGTAGACTTGCGGCGTAGGGTTGATTATGTCGTGGCACCTAGGTTTGATGACTGGCACGCCTTACGTGCTTCGTCGTCAGCCCAACTTGACTTATAACGGACCCATAAGTGGTGTGTCTAATGGAGCGAGGTGGCTCTTAGACAGTGTGACATGGTAGTCTAATGGAGCGAGGCGGCTCTTAGACTGGCCATGTGTGGTGTGTCTAATGGAGCGAGGTGGCTCTTAGACAGTGACATGGTAGTCTAATGGAGCGAGGCGGCTCTTAGACTGGCCATGTGTGGTGTGTCTAATGGAGCGAGGTGGCTCTTAGACAGTGACATGGTAGTCTAATGGAGCGAGGCGGCTCTTAGACTGGCCATGTGTGGTGTGTCTAATGGAGCGAGGTGGCTCTTAGACAGTGTGATATGGTAGTCTAATGGAGCGGGGTGGCTCTTAGACTGTTGCCATATGTGGTTTGTTTAATACGGCGTGGTGGCCATTTAGACAGTGTGGATATGGTTGTCTAATAAGGCGAGGTGGCTATTAGACTGTGTTGTCATGTTGTCTGGAACGGCAAGGTTTTCGTTCAGACGGTGTTGCTTTGGATTGGTTAAAATATCGAGATGGTCATTAAGACGATACACGAGGAGGTGGCTGTTTTAATAGTACGGAGACGTGGAGGCTATTAAAATTTAGATTTTATGAGTAAACGAAACATTTGACGTTGGAGGTTAACTCTATGGTTGTGGAGCACGTAGAGCATATTTTGAATGGTGACATTGTGGAGAAGGAGATATTATAACGAACACTTTCTATTTGGTCAGGAGTGGCCGAACTATGTCCTTTTGTATTGCCTTTGGTTCTTTTTGTATTGCCTTTGTTTTTTTTTTTTAGGTACTGATGTTGCTAGTCTCAAGATGACACGACGTGTCAAATGCCAGGACTGCCGTGTCGGAGGAAGTAGGCGGAATGGAGTAGATAGAACGATGCTCGTCCCTCAACGTCACACGAGGACGTGTGAGATGTCAGAATGGCCGTGTCGGAGGAAGCACACAAAATGGAACTGATTGTTGATAATAAACGCGGGATGACTATTGTTTACCAAAAATGCTTTGTAAAATCGTAATATTATTTAATTTGATTAGTTACATTCTGCTACGATTTAATATCTCATGAATTTAATTAAAAGTTATTGTTTTGTATTCTAATTCACGACCAATCAGAGCAGAGCATACGCCTCGAGCGGGGTCGAGGTGCTATATTTGACCAATGGCGCGCGCATGCGTGTTCCCGCGCAGTTGAGCGGGAATATTAGAATGGTTGAAATACACAGGACCAATCAGGACGATTGTCAAGTGTGGTTATGTTAGTCTGAGTATTGAAGAGTGGATCGAGTTGGATCCTAGAGACATGGGAAGCCTTATGATTTTGTTGGACGGTAAAGTTGAATTGGTGTCCCGAACCCGCTGCTCAAATAGAATTGGTTAATTAACGTGTTTACAAACTAGTTGTGAAGTACTTATTCGTTCAGTGACTAAATGTTGTAAAACTGTTATTAAATTGTACTAAAAGTGAATACGGACTTTGTTTTGTGCTCGCATTTCACCCAATGACGCCCACCAAATCCTGACAACTAACAATGGCGTCGAGAAGGATGCTGTTTCTCCGACATATATATATATATTATATATATTAAGTCCGCCTTTGTACTTTTTTTTGTGCATAAAGTTTAAATAAATAAATAAAGAAAATCATGTGAGCTTTTTATACACTTATATGCTAAAAATACCTACATGGAACAGGATGGCGTGCAGAGATACTCATATTTTCTTGAAATAATTGCACTGTAACAATTTCTCTTACAAATAAAGCAAAGAGGAAGCTCACTCATACAAAGCTTTGTTCAGAATTAAAAGCAATGTTCAATAATAGACACTTTTGTTTGAGTACCTTTTCGAAATCGATTTCTTATACCTAAGCAATTTATCTTGCCCCCATACAAACTTTTCAGTGGTCGACTGAACATTTTTCTAAAAAGGGAAACTCGTGCCTTTACATCAATTTATATCACTTAGCGCCCACGTCCTCATCTATTGCGAGGAGTTCAGGGTCGAAGCAATATCCTTCTATTATTTTCTCACTCACGTACTTGCTAGGCAGACAATATTTACTCATCCTTTTGGCTATATTGCCAGGTTCAAACGCAATCCTATGCAAATTTAGGATTGAAAAGGGTTATTCCTGGCAAATAAATCCTGGCTATCAAACGGTTCGATTCCTAGATTAAAACGGATTGTCAATAAAGTTGGAGAAATGGAGGAGTACTAGTTGAAATTCGAATTGATTTTAAAAGACAGCAGTTTTGAATCCGTACTTCTAATTGGCGTTTTTAATTAGGCAATTCTTCGTTTCGAGTCGTTGGTTTTAGATATTTTTAGAATTTTTGGGCCCAGTACGGGGTCACGTGTATTGTAGCATCAGTAGCATTGTTAATGACTTCTAAATTACAGGTGTAGGGCACTTTGCGCACTGTAGTAAGTGGGCCATCTAATTATGTAATATAGAAACAATAGACTCAGTACTCATTGGATGTGCTAACTAGGTATTATTTTAAACAATAGATCAGTTAAAGTTTTATAGTAAGAACATACCCAACATGAACCCAACATTAGTTACATTTTTCAAGATCTGAAGAGCACTGAAAAAAGTGTAGTTGACTTGAAACCAAACCCAGAACTAAGACTTACATAATCAATGCTTCGTTTCTACCAGAAGTTTGGAGATAAAAAGATGGTAGATATACTTACAGGCATATCGTTGATGAAGAACGCAAGGTCGGACGGCGGGCGACTGGGTCCCGAGGAGCAGTTGGCACGCAGCACGTCGCCCGGGATGTAGTAGTGTTGACTGGTTTGTATCGTTGGCAACGATGGTGGGAGGGCTGTGCGGAAAAGAAGGAAAACTGAAGAAAATCGAAGTGGTGCTGACCAAAATTCTGGACAACTATCTTACAACGTGATCTCTAATGTCAACTGACATTTATCATCACCTAACTCCAGAAATATTTGAGGTGTGTGGTCGTCCAGATAAAAAGTGGAAATGTCTTATGTGCCTGCAGTTACATGCGCTGGTGCCCATGCATCCTCAGTACAATGCACATAGTGAAAGAGCCCGCCAATAGCGGTCCAATATCAGTCGAAGGCACGTATCATGTCTAAAGTAAATACCGGGCAAATATTCTTTTCAAAGGGAGGGTATCCATGAGGATCTTCCCAAGAAAAAATGGCAAAGGTCTTTTCTCCTTTCTAATTCTCTCTACCTCGAGTTTATGTAGACCATTCTTGCTTGTTGTTACGCTCGTTTCACCATCAACACCCAGATCTACCCACATTATTTTCTTCTAAACTATTTTTAAGACAAAATAAATGCACTTACCAACAACCTCCATAGTATTGGATACAATTGAGGTGGCAAACGAAGGCGCGTCTGCCGTCACCTCGCAGCTGAAGTTCCCCGACAGACCGAAACTGACCCTGGTTAGCACCACCTGGCTTTGATTGGACCTCGCCAACTGTTGGACAAAAATAAATAATGCTTAACGATTTTCTAGCAACATCTTAATTTTATTTATATTGTTCAATAGTTCAATTTTAACTGTTTAATAACAGAAGTACCTATATCCAGTCATCGTCCGTCAAAGTCAAATTATTTATTTCTATGAGATCATAAATAGGCGGTTCGTTTATTCGGATTTTATTCTTTGAAATATTTATTCAATAGATTTTGAAACGGTTTTTACGAACCCACGCACAACACACATGTTGTGACGACGTAGCGTAGCCCGACATTTCTATGAAATTCGGAGTATCAGCTTCGAGTTAGGATTCGTGCCCGGCTAATGTCAATAGGCTCGCCCCCTATTACATGGGACCTAAAATATTTGGGCAAACTGTGGGTGTACATTGGTACTTACGCCTAACTCGTCGGGGAATACAGGCGTGATGGTATGTATGCTTTTAATACGACCATACAATTATATAAAAATAGTTAGTTAAACGTCACCAAAATACATAATATACACACGTACACGTTAGAAACGATCATCACTTTTATATCCATCCAGTGCCCCCATTTCATTCTGGCTCCCATCCACTGCTAAGCTCTCATTTATAAAACGTAGGGCTTATGCTATCACGTTAAGTGAGGTCCGTCTGACTAGCATAAAGCTTGGGAAGGTATTACCGGTGCATTGTTCTCCATTTACCTCCATAATCTGCTTGTCGCTCGAAAAAAGCAAAAATATATACACGTAGGATCAATTTCAGTAGTATTACACAAAACAACGGCCGGCATTGCGTTTTTATTACTGGCAATATGACTAGGTTTTATTCGAAGAGTATCAGATAAAAGATTACCATTTCGATGGCATAGTTTTATCTGAAAGATATTTTTTGTCTTGTTATTCGAACGGGGTTGACGATTGTTAAGAATATATAAATAGGAGACTTGTGTGTATGTTTACTTCCTAGTATTATTATGAAAGCGCAAGATTGTGAGGATATATAGATGGATGGTGGATGTATAAACGTTTGTAACCCTTTCACGCTTAAACAACTGAATAGAATTAGCTGGAATTTAGCACAGCTGTAGTTATTGAACTACACACAGGAGACAATTAAGATTTCTATCCACAGAACTATTTATATGATATCTAGGCAACGTTTGCAACCTGGGATATTATATCCCCTGTGATAATATCACACGTGTGTGGAAGTACCTTCAATTTACTGAGAGGTGGTTTCACAGAATAAATCGGCAAATCACAAAAAGTAGGTGTTTTAATTTTCTCAGCCAAATTGCAATTAATCTTATTAAAACAAAAGCGCCCCTAATTTCAAAACCCAAAGAAAACCCCCTCGCAAAAAAAGCAAATCGAAAAACAAACATTAAATTTTATTATCCTTACAAATTAACGTCGTTCGTCTCAGTAACAAGTTAACAACCGCCTTTAATCTAATTCAGACCGAGATTCAGTCCAGATTCTAGGCAATTAATTCTTGTTCTACGTATTTTTCTAGGTCTCCTGTAGCGGTAACAAATGGTGATCTATGGTACAATGAGTCGGTATATCGGTCGAACTTTATTAAGCAATGTTGTTTCGCTTAGTCTTTAATTTATTGTTATTTTTTTGGGGGAATGTTGTTTTTTATTTGTTTGTACTTTTTTTTGTACTTGATCTACTAACTTGCGAAATACTTTTTTACTTTAACAAGTTTTGTAATAGATGGATTTGGTAATCTATGCCGTACATAAGTATCTAGTAGTAGTAGGGTTTTTTGCCAAATAGCATGCTTCAAATCATACTTTTTGGCAAAAAAAAACTCTGTAGCAGGACCATACCTTTTTCATCCATACTATCTAAATTATAAATGCGAAAGTAACTCTGTCTGTCTGTTAAGCTTTTACGCGTAAATCACTGAACCGATTTTGATGAAAGGCTTTGGTACGCGGTAAGTTAGATAACCGGAAAAGACATCGCTTGTGTTCGCAATAACTGAAATTTACGCGAACAAAATCGCGGGCAAAAGTTAGTATCTTATGATTACATGTAAGTACATAATTATACGAAAGTGATTCTAGATTTAGTTTTTTATATTAACATAGCTTGTCAAATAAATTGTTACTGACACAATGAGTCTTTGTACTTCAAATAAATCATTTAATACCTACGTATTAATAATAGTATGTTTCGATTTAAAAACTATAAAAAGCGCTGAGGTTCCATGTAAAATAATAGTAATAATTTCAATACAAATTTTGAGTTCATTGAATATTTAAATTCTACTTTTCATACGCAAATGCAACACAAACAATTTATTTAAATTCAATAAACTACTATTCAAAAGCTGTCTGTCGAATTGGCGCAACTGTACAATGAAACCATTAATATGTTTACATATTTGTCCAGCGAATAATTATAAAGTATTCGTTTTTCATTAACAGTACAATTACTAACCAAAACCAAAACCACTAAATAAGCATTGTGTAATAGGAGCCCGTAAATGATCGAATTACGTCCGACAGAAACCATACAATTTGGAAACGAGACGCGTTCCCAAAGCCTGATACACAATAAGCATGATCTATATTCTCATTTCGTCGATCAATTCCTCATTCGGACGCGTATTGTGTTATAAAAAGAAACGAGTGTCGTTTTAGGCTGAATACTCGGAGGAAAACCGGGATAAAAACGAAACAAAACGAGCCATAGGGTTATTATCGCCGCGAGACTGCGAAATAAGAGGCAGTGATAAAGGGTTGGATTTATGAACACGCGCCGCATAGACGACGAGGAGAAATGGCTCTTTTCTAAGGAAAAAAATGTACAAACCGTTGCTCGGGACATGGGAATAAACCATGTGAAAATTGCTAGGATTTCCCTTCATAGAGAGTGAAGTGAATGGCTGATTGTTTTTTTAGGGTTGACGCAAAGAAATGGGAAGCAGCTGCTCCTAAAATTAACTGTTAGAATAGCCCCCGGGTTTATTTTGTATGAGAAAAATAACATATTTCTGTGTTGAGCCAGTTGTTCTTATATTTTGACAACAAAACGGGATAGTGCGTGCTGCGAAGGTTAGATTTACTTTTATGGTTTTGGCTTGTAGCATTCAAGGTAAAATGTGATCATCAAAGGATGGAAAAGAGTGTCAAAGAACTGAATTATTAACATGATAATTTATCTGATAAATATAAACTTACTAATATTATAAAGCTGAAGAGTTTATTTGTTTGAACTTGCTAATCTCAGTAACTCTTGGTTCGATGTGAATAACATCCATTTGCGTTACATAGCCCGCTTATCGAGAAAGGTATACTATACTATATTATGCTACAACACACTGGAGCGAAGCGGTAACTAAAGACGTAACGCGAGTGCAACCGCGGGGAATAGATAGTGCTTGATATAGGTAGGGACTGTCATGACCCTATATTGTTATATATCTGAACAGTGTTTATCTCACATGAACTATAAACTACTACCAGTAAGCCGGGGCCCACAAGGCGGACGGGTGACCTGATTAAGACCGCAGGAAGACGCTGGATGTATGCCGCTTTCAACCGGTATCTTTGGAAATCTATGGGGGAGGCCTATGTCCAGCAGTTGACGTACTGTGGCTGATATGATGATGATGATGATACATTACTAAACCTGCTGCCATGAAGCCAACACGAGTATTCTGATATAAAATATCGATTTGAGTCGATTTTCGAATCGGAAAAAACGACTTTCCTTTAGCATTTTACTTAAATTTTATACGACAAGCACAATTAGTATCACCCATTTATATTCATAAAGCGATTAAATAAATACTATCTGCGAAACAATTATATCAAATTTATGGAATTTACTTTCCGTTTGTCTTCTATACAAAAGGCTGTAGTTTATTTTACTAAACCCAGAGACGATTCTTGACAATTTTTGGTGACTACAATTTACGTCAAGAAAGCTGATTACTTTTCTGCCATTTCAGTCTGAATAAACCAAACAATTAGCATCGAGCTGCGCAAATAAATAATGGACCGGCCTAAGCCTGTCTGGTCTAACTTGAATAATTAATCACCAAATACCTTTTGTTCAGCTTTGTTGTCCCCTCGAAAATCATGAACAATTTTTTTGTCAAACCTTCAAAGTATACCCTTTGAAAATCATTCATTCCAATCCTTAATTAAAATTAATAACGTTTGAAATAAAATATTCTACAAAAGCTATTCAACTTGGTATTTGGCAACTTTATGAATAGAAACTGTCTAAACGAAGCAGATTTCAATGTCCATTTGTTATGGCAATATAAACAATATTTACTTACATTTCCCTTTTGAATTAATTAAATTCCTAGTTATCTGGCCCTCCTTATTTTAAAGGGTTGGCGTTGCAAGTGACAGGATTGTAGCGGCGATGACGAGACCAGACAATAACGTAGTTTAATTGCGTTTCTTGATTAATTTTGATATGAAAAAAGATGGCGGCGTCTCTTTTAGTTTTTACATGAAAGTTTAAAATTACAAGTACATGTATTATGTCAACTAGCCTCGTTGTTAGGCTGAAACGCCGCAAGAATTTCTATAAGTGTGTCGAACCTCTGGCTTTGGAGCCATCTATAGCAAGGAGCAACATCTCGAATGAAGGTGTCTTCCTACAAAAGCCATTCGTGACACCTGCGGAGAGTCCTCCGCCTGGACATGAATTGCCATGGCCGATCTGGAACTCTCCAAATAGCTCCGAACTCAGGTCAAAGATACAATATGTCTAGGGATTCAGTGATGGTAGCGTTTTGAACTGTTTGTGCACATACGATGGCCCATCCCACATAACGCCCTGCGTGCCCCAACAGCTGCACGAAGGAAGATTTAATGGCTGCCACTGATAATGCAGTTAAAACGGCCAAATTATGGGCTGCAACAATATAATACCTAAAACAGAGTTTGTCATCGAAACCCTAAAAAGACGATTGTTAGTATGTTTGTTAAAGCTGATCTGCATAAGATAGATCTCCTACACCACGGTCAATGCTCTTCTGGACACCAGGCCTGTCTGTGATGTGTTTGCGGATGAATATCAGAATGTTTGTACTATTGCGAGAGGAATACATAATAGGTCTGTATATGTATATTTTTATTTACCATGTTTTGACCAAGCACATGTTTTACTTGGTTGAAGGTTTAACTGGATTTATGTAACCACGTTGTCAAATTGATTTACTGTAATAGGTTTAACCGTTGTAAACACACATACAAGGGTTAGGTAGAGGTGTACCAATGTACATACACCCACAGTTCGCCGGTATGTTAAGGTCCCATGTAATGAGACCATGTGACGAGGGCGAGCTTATTGCCATTACCCGGGCACAAATCCTAACTCCGAGCTACAACTAAAAATTTTATACCAAAACCTAACAACACTTTTGCTCGACCTGGGAATCGAACATAAGACCTCTAGCGTAGCAGTCGTTAAATAAATTATAAGTTATTTCCCTGATAACTGCCATATAGCAGGTATTAAAATTTAGGCTACTTAAAAATTCCGCGGGTTCCGCACAAAGAACAAACTACGCAGATAATCCGATATTCACGAGGACCAACTCCCAGGCATAACTAGGTCTTAAATTTACTCCATGCCTCTAATAAACCTATTATTACCCCTTCCTCCTTTAAAACTAAAACTATCCTATCCTCTTATAAATCGTCCCAACGGTCGGGAAACACAAAGCAGGTCCGCTTCAACGCCTCTAAACAATATTCTATAATACATTATAAACGTTATCTTCTCCATTGTTAGATGGACACACAAGCATTTAGATTAAACTATTTAATTGAATTCCCTAATTGTGTTCGCATAGTTTTGTTGTTATTATAATAAAGGGGGTGATTGGACAGTTTTTGGGTATTTAAATTAAGCTTTTGTTGTGATCGTTTGTGGGAGGAAAATAATTGTGAGTGTGTAAGTGAATTTTGTTAGCAATAGTTGCTGAAATGTTGATTAGTCTTCAAACAAAAAATGATGTTTATTTTAATAAAAAAAAAAACGCCTGAAAAATAAATTGTAGGTTTTTCGGCCAGATTACATTGATAGATAACCTTTACAGTATCTAATATGTAGAAATTTAGTTTAACTCTAACAAAAACCCGTGGTTTCGCCCGTCGACTTCGTATTTCCCAAGCTCTTAGATGGCAGGTAATATTCCGATTTACGTGACACTTATCGTTATATTTTGACCAAATCACACGACATCTTTATAAATTGTAGTTTCTGTGTTATTCTGATTGCTGTAAAGTTATATCAAAATCCGATCAGTAGTTTTTGAGTGAAAGAGTGACAAAACATCTATCAATCCATTCATTTTCACAAACTTTAAAACTGTATCTTTTTAGTAGTTTGTTTTGTCTAGTACCTAGTTTTAGATTCCAGCAAAGTGTGGTAGTGTGTGTGTTCAGAGTTAGGATGTTTTTATATTTCTCTATATCTAAATCAATATCTGGAAATATTTCCTATAAGTGCTCAAACATAAATGGCTACACCAAAATATATTCTAAAACACTCGGTCACATCTAAAACAATAGTCCCCTAGAAGCCTACAGACTTGATGGGACTTCATACATTCGTCGGCTTACGGTACAGTCACACCTCTTATGAAAACAGATTTGCTGGGTCTGTATTGTTGTGTAAAAAATGGCGCATTTTTCCGCGCGTGAATTATCTCCCCATTTCCCTTTACGGGTAAAATATGTGAGATTTATGTGTTGCCTCGTTATTCTAGTGTTTGGTTGAGCGTGGAGTCCAAGTTTCAATTCCCGAGTCGGGTAAAGTGTTATTGGGTTATATAATATTTTTTTTATTTTATAAATAGTGTGTTCCTATGTTATAAAACTAAAGAGTATAAATTTTAGTAATTGTAGTGTCTTAGCTAGGTTACATTGGTATCCTATATTATAAAGGTTCACCAGCCCAGGTTTTTATGAGAGAATGTCAAAAATAATAAAGAGAGACTGCGTGACACATTTTTTTAACGATGTGTAAATATCCTGTGATTTTCCCCGCCCTGGGCGGTGCGGGAGAGAGTGTCAGACTTTTACTGACTAAAACCCATCTATGTTCCGTCATGTGCCCTTCGCGTTCCGGGGGCGCGGTATCTCTTCGAATACGTAACTCAGTTTTCTGTGAAGTATAAGTATGTCTAACAAAACATATCACATAGCCGTTTACTGCACATAAACTGCCTATCAACTAATATAAGACGAAAATTATTATTATAAAAAAATCTCTGTTTATAGTAAGGAGCACGCATATAATAGGATTTAAAGTTAAGTTACGTCATCATCATCCGCCTAGCCTTTTCCCAACTATGTTAGGGTCGGCTTCCAGTCGAACCGGATGCAGCTGAATATCAGTATTTTACATGGAGCGACTGCCTATCAGACCTCCACAACCCAGTAATGGGTAATACGATACTCTTGGTAAGACTGGTTGTCAGACTTTCTGGCTTCTGACTAACAGTAACGACTGTCAAAGATCTACAAATGTCAGCCGGGACCAACGGCTTTACGTGCTTTCCGAGGCACGGAGGAAACTCGCTATGGTAAATGGTCACCCATCCACAGACCAACCTCGGCAAGCGTGGCTTAACCCGGAAGATCGGTCTATGCGGCTGTAATTTTTTAGCCACGAGCTCCTCCTAAAGTTAAGTTACGTCTTTTCGTAAAAAAAGTTAAAAAAGTCAGAACTTAGAACTTCAATATGTTCAATAACCGAGGTTCCCAAGTATGGCAAAACAAACAAAATGATCGCAATGTCGAGACGAACGTGTACCTTTTGGCTTTATTAAGTGGCTTTTTCTTTTTTTATTTATGTTTTGTGATTAAACTTAGTCAGTGTTTCACAGCCCATAGTCAATGTTTATGGGACTACATAGCTGCACGCCTCTGTTTGCACCTTCAATCAATACTGGCGTGAACACAATAATCGTGAGTGATGACGTCATCTACGTGCTATGTTGATGGTAGCCGTCATCCCGCAAATAGTCAATTGGGAGGAATTACCCTCAATACGTTAGCCTTAACAGATGCACTGGTAAATGGACGCTATATAGGTCTAAACTGATCAGTTTATATCCGTAGGTTAAAAATACTTCAAATATTGGTAGCTGTCTCGTTGGTCTTGTGGTCCTAAGCACGACTGCTACGCTAGAGGTCCTGGGTTCGATTCCCAGGTCAAGCAAAAAGTGTTATTGGGTTTTTCTATGAAATTCTCAGTAGCAGCTCGGAGTTTGGATTTGTGCCCGGTTAATGGCAATAGGCTCGCCCCCTATTACATGGGACCTAAATATACCGGCGAGCTGTGGGTGTGCATTGGTACACCTCTGCCTAACCCTTCGGGGAATACCGGCGTGATGGTATATATATATATTGGTAGCCATGACTAACAAGGAGTCGTTAAAGCTACCAATGGTAATCTTTTGAAACCGGTAAAGCGAAAAACATGAATAATAAACCTGCAAAATGGACGCCATAAAAACTGATTTAATGATTAACGAGTCTGACCATTACACCGTACCATGATCGTGCTAGGAAGGTGTCAGGCAAAAAGTATTTTTTGTATTGAAAAGTATGGCATTATGCTCAATAGACCATTCAGTCACCAACTAACACCGTCGTGTGTCATGCACGTCGTAGCGTCTACAATTGTCGGTTGAAACCCTGTCGATACGGTCTAGTAGACATAGTAATCCATGTCATATTCTCTCCGTGTCTGATACGTTTATGGCACGGTCATGGTACGGTATTATATAGACAGCAGACTCCTTTGAAACGACATCATCTAGTACAGTTTATTACAATTTCGGTTTTGTTTCAAATTAAACTTTACTATTCTGAATACAAAACTAATTGTTCTAAACTTAAAACTAAACTAGAAGTGTTACCAGAACGATCCAAGGTTACCTTCACTTAAGCTAATAATGAAAGGAGACATCACCGATAAAACAATTACGGAGAATAAACCCTTTTGTTCTTAAAACCACTGCTTTCTTACTTCAGTTTCAAAGGGATATATTTCAAGGAGTACCTACTAAAAGTTAAGTTTGTAAATCAAATGAATTTTAAGAGCACTATGTTAACAAGTTACCCTACGAAAGACTTTCTCGTCGCCACTCATCCACTTATGATTACGTTTGTGAATTAAGATCTTCGTACTTTAGCTTGAAACATTGTTACTCACTTGTGAGGGATTCAAGCGTTCTCCATGCGCACTCAAGTTAAGAGGCCTTAAGAAAATACCGTAAGCAAAATACATTGTTCACAAGAAACAAGATGATAAATTAAAAACATACTTATTATATCAAACTAAGAGTAATACGTTGTTAAAGCTGCGTCTCGTCCAACGACCAACTTTTACGACAAACCATTATTCATAAAGTCAACGAGTAAAAAATAATTCCAACTCATAAACAAAAGGGCCCTTTGTATAATACTTTAAAAGAATACCTCGAGTCGGGCACAACAGAACAGGCAGATTACAAAATTATTTAACCGCGAATGTTTCAGAGATTTTAACAGCAACTCAACACGTTTCCCTTCCGCTAAACTGAGCCAGTATATTAACCAAATTCCACACCATAAAATACATTGTTTCAACAGCTCAACAGGTAAAAATAATTGCTGGGAAGTTTCTCCGACGACAAGAAATATGGCTGCTAAAACGCGTTCCCCCTGATATTCCACATTTTTCTTCGGTCGGCACTTGGTACCCTGAGATTCGCATATTTTCTCGCGAGTTTTTTCCATTAGATATAATAAATCTGTTTTGTGAAATGGAGTTTTGAGTCGGTGTACAGTGCGGGCGCGGGTAATGCGACTTTGATGCGATAGAAACAAGTTTTTTAAAGCTTGAAGATTAAAGAATAAGTTGCGGTTCGTTAAAGAAGATAAAGTCGTTTATGATTATGTTTTAAGAGAGAAAGTTTTGAGTATTAATGGCTTGTCTTGAGCCATGAAAATGTTAATTTCAGATATCAGCTATATTTATTCAAATATACAAAACTACGGAATCATCGTCATTTGCCGAGGCTTATCTCGGCTATATTGGGGTCGGCTTCCAATCTACAGATGCAGCTGAATACCAGTGTTTTATCTGATCTCCACAACCCAGTTACACTGGGTAATAAAATACTCTTCAGTAAGACTGGCTGTCAGACTTTTGAGCATCTGACAATTCACAACGACTTTTAAAGATATACAAATGTCAGTCGGGACCAACGGCTTAACATGCTTTATAAGGCACGGGGGTGTAATACCTCCAACTTCTAAACTCCAGTCTGGTACTAAGAAATATCTGATAAATAAGCCCAGTAACACTTTGGCCGACCAGGGAATCCAACCCAGGACCAACGGCACAGTCCAATCAAAACACCAGAACCAAGAATAGTAAAAATAAATTCAAATTCATTCCCATTTTCTTGCAAAGCCAAACCTAGCAGCCAGTACAAGAAACAACACTGCATACGCAATATTTCCCCATCGCTTCCAAATCATTTGACATCCACATCGCAGTTGGCACTGTCCCCATTTACGATCCCTGCCACCGATTTCTTTGCTGTATCGCTTCGCACACTCTTTGGGTACATCGCTTACTTTACTTACATGCATTTACATGACGCGAGCACTCGCCTGACAGTTGCGAGAAGACAAATTGTGTACATCGTGTACAAGTTCCCAGGAATTGTGTGTGTAAGTGAATTCATTGCAGTGACTTACGTACGTAAGCGTTAGCTTAAAAGCCCGTTTAGAACCTTTATAGCTGGATTTAATATGTGGAGGAGTTTATGCGTAACGGTGATGGATGGAGTAGATTACTGTGACGTGATGCGTGAGTTTTCTTATTTATTTACTGGGTGCCCGCGGTTGTACGTTCTGGCGTTTTTGGTAAAAATTTTTTTGTGTGCCTGTATTTGTGGGTGGGTTTAATTTTGTTGCAATTATTATACATGGTGGAAGGCGAGGCACTTTTTTTAAACACTTTTTTAGCATATATTTTAGACACTTCAGCTGCAAAATGATTTTGCTGGATGTAAGACAGCAGATCTGTTTACGTTATCACTTCTACTGTGTCTTATAGTATAAGGTCATACAACTAACAGGTCATTTGTTCTGTGCGGGAATGAAACCTACGACACGCAGCAGAGCAGCTAATCACTCAGCCGCTATGCCAATCGTGTTGTCAGGTTATGACTGCAGTTTTAAGTAAAAAATTATGACCTATTTATTATATGTATACATTTTAAAACTCGAATAGAATTCTGTCAATAAGAAATACGCTCCTCGTGGTCTAAACATAGTGGACAATTTCGTATTTTTTTTTCTAAGCTTTTCAGACCATCTTTTACAGAATCTAGATTAATCAAACGTGCAATCACTCTTTGTGCAAATATTCCTGCGACAACGTTTCTTTAGTACCTACTTTGACATTATGAGTTCTGAGACTATTGACATAGGCCTCATTATCTCATATCTCAGCTCTATTTACATCACGGTTATTACAATACTAGTTCTGGCCCGCGACTTTCGTTTGTGTGTACTTCAGAATTAAGCCAAATTCCTAATTTATCCCTCGGGAACATTAGTTACATCAATAGCAACATGCGGGCCAAATTTGATAGAAAAGTATATTCCATACTAAGCCAATATTTTAAGTTTAGTTGAATATTCATCCACGTTTCCGATCCCAGAGAGCCAATTCTACTAATTTATAACGTTTGAAATTTAGTCGTAATCTCATCTCAGTGTCAATCAATGTAAAAAAAATTAGGAAAATTAGAGACGTTTTTGTCAGACTGAAACTGAAATTAGACCGCGATCATTCCTAAAAGTTTGTAGAATTGGCTACTATTCATGTCTGACCAATCTGCCCACCACGACACGACATAGAATAAAATCTATTAGGTACAACCCACGATCGAGCCATTTAAGCATTTCTCGTGATGTATTGGTACGAAAATAAGCACTAATATAATGGTAATAAAATTCTGGTGATCTGTGACAATTTTATGATGCAATTGCATTATAAATTTAACGACCATCGGCAATCGAGTTATCGTCTAGTCGCATTTTATGATTCGGTACGATAAGTACGCGTTTGTGTTATTTTATTGTTTTCATAAAACAGCGTTACGTTTTTATGGAACGGAACGCAAATATCTTTTCTCATACTGAGATGAAACGAGTATTGATTGATGACTTGGCTCCTTATATTTCAGTTATTGCAATTTATTGCAAGCTTATACATAGTTAAAGATACCAAAAATCGACCATGACAATTTTTGTATTACCTGTGTCACTCTCACAATATTAAGACGAATCTAAAGATATCTCGCAAGCTAAAACTGTTAAGCCGTTTATGCTAAAGAGCGTAAGCAAATAAATATACACACAAACACTCAAAAAACATAACCCTCCTTCTGGCGCAGTCGGGTAAATACACGATATTTTTCTATAAGATAAGATAAGATAAGTCTTTATTTGCCTTAAACATGGTATAATGGTGTTAGTCTTATTTAAATACAATGTCCACATGTTTAGCTACACATAATAATATGTCAATTGCATGCAAAAATTGTAGGTCACAAAAAAAAAGAAAAAAAATACAGTACCAAATAATAAGTCACTTAAATAAATAGATGGATATAATATTAGAATTTTAGGTCAAAGAAGTCATTAATGTCATAGAAGTTATGTCCATTCAGCCATTTATACACCTTATTTTTAAATGTATTTACATTATTTATACATTTTAATTCTGTACGCCACCCACGACGGAATTTCTGATCCATTTTTTTATCAGCGCGAATGGAACATATGAATTCCTATACCCCAACGCACATGACGCAACTTTTAGACCGACTCTTTGAAAATTAAAGCCCCGTCTTCTTGACCGAAAAAATTATAAAGCGCGCTTAAGGTGCAGTGATTGGTTATTGATAATTCAGCCATCTAATCACATGAGCATACGCGTATAACGATGATTTTGTCACAAAAAATTATTTCGGTAAACCAGGGTTTAAGGTAATGAGATGTCAGATGACCCAGTTATCGCATTACGTGTAATCCTATATGATCTTTACTAATATTTAAAACATTTATTTAAAACAGTAAGTATTTACCATCACGCCTGTATTCCCCGAAGGGTTAGGTAGAGGTGTATCAATGTACACCCACAGTTAGCCGGTATATTTAGGTCCCATGTAATAGGGGCGAGCCTATTGCCATTAACCGGGCACAAATCCAAACTTCGAACTGCTACTGAGAATTTTATAGAAAAACCCAATATCACTTTTTGCTCGACCTGGGAATCGAACCCGGGACCCCTTGCACAGCAGTCGCACTTGCGACCACGAGACCAACGGGGCAGTAGTTTCTTGAAAAACCAAATTGAAGGAAAATAGTGTCCAAGGAGTTTCTTGCTCTTTCTTCTCCCTCTTTCTTCATAGAGACCTACGTTTTGGAACCAGCAACTAGCTTCAACTTTAAACTATATCTTCTTGACACTTCAAAAGTGCCTGTAAATGGTCTAATTGAAATAAATGCTTTGACTTGACCATTCCTCTCCATACAAAAGTACTTTTTTGGAAGGCGCAATTAGATGCAATTCATTATTACTTGAATATGACGTTCAAAAGTACCTTTTAAGTATGTAGTTGTATGGTTTCAAGTACGGTTTCACTTCGACTTTGACTTTGAAAAACGACTTGGTCACCATCAAACAATAATAAAACCAACTTACATCAACATTGATCCCAGCGAAGGGAAATATCTTTGTAGTAGGACTCTCAGTTGGCGAGTAGCGGTAGAACTCGTGGCGCCCTCTATACCACTTGACGGAGTACAGGGGCGCGTCAGTGAGCTCGTACAAACACGCTAGAGTCGTATCGTTCCCCCGCTGCACTACCGGTGGGGATATCCGAAGATCTGTGGCGCGAAGACCTCCTACACCTGCGAAAGAGGAAATTGTAATGAGTAGAGTTATACAGCTTTTTTTTTATTTTCAAATAACTTCATCAATCATCAAATAACTTCCCCCGCCCTGGGCGGGGCGGGAGGGAGTGTCAGACTTTTACTGACTAAAACCCGTCTATTTTCCTTTCATGTGCCCTTTGCGTTCCGGGGGCGCGGTATCTCTTTCGAACAACCCGCAGAGAGTTATACAGCTTGAAGTTAGGATTTGTGCCCGGTTAGTGGCAATAGGCTCGCCCCTTATTATACGATTACATCGGTCCTAAATATACCGGTGAACTGTGGTGGTATATTGGTAAACTTTTGCCTAATCCTTTGGGGAATATAGGCGTGATGGTATGTATGTCATGTAATAGTTCAATTTTAGGGGATGTAAAAGACACATGAAACGACTTCAATTTTAGTTATATTAAGACAGGCCAAAAGCACTGAATGTCAATTCAAAATAATAATAATTTTTAATTCTAGTACGGGATTTTAAATAACGTATATATTTTTTTTTGAACTGCCCCGTTGGTCTCGTGGTCGCAAGCGCGACTGCCGAGCAAGGGGTCCCGGGTTCGATTCCCAGGTCGGGCAAAAAGTGTTATTGGGTTTTTCCATTAGGAATTTCTCAGTAGCAGCCCGGAGTTTGGATTTGTGCCCGGTAAATGGCAATAGGCTCGCCCCCTATTACATGGGACCTAAATATACCGGCGAACTGTGGGTGTACCTAAATTGGTGCACCTCTGCCTAACCCTTCGGGGAATACAGGCGTGATGGTATATTTATTTTATTTATATATTTTTTTATTTGTAACATAACAGGACATTCCAACGACCAAAAAAAAAAACAAACGTAAATCGAATCTCTAACCAACCGTTTTATATAAAGCTTTGCAAAAGATTTAGGTAACTCAAGCATATCGAATCCTATCACCGCACACGTTTCTGAGTGGCAGGAATTGAATATGCGTCAATTTAACGATTTCAGGGATAGTAAAACATGGCCTTTTCAGCGAACACAATATACATAATGTGTGTTCTGAAAAACCAGGCAAGTGCAAGTCAAACTTGCGCAAGAGACTTTCTGTACCACCATACAATATCAAAATCGATCGTCGAAAAAAAAACACATTTCTTGTATTATTGGGACCCCATTGAATTTTGAAGTTTATTTTATTTTCTGTTATACCTAACGGCAATAGAAATACACACAAACACAAAAATCCACGGAAAATCCACGGAAACTGTTCTATTATATTTTTACAAAATCTTGGTTACATCATTTCAGCAATAGGTATAAATAAAATTATGATAAACATTTTATGAATATTTATTGTTAGCCTAGGCTTTCTCACATCATAAAAAGGCCTTCCTTTCGTTCCATTTCTTTCTATTTGGGGATATTTGGCACCAGAATCAAAGACTTCTAGCTCACCCCACCAATTCCGTCTGGGCCTGTCGTTCTCCATACGTGTAACAAATTATCCTTGCATTATTTCCCTATTCTATATCCTTTCCGGACATGTTTACCGCTAAACATGAGCTTTCCCTGTAGACCGCTGCCGTAAGCTACAGCAGTATTGTTATTAGCCGCTCGTGGCAGGAAAATTGATGATGCAGTATGGTATTATAAAGTAGTTGGAAACTATGACAACTGAAACGTTTATAAACATAAACTTCAATATTAAGACAACATTATATTTATTCAATATTAACTGCCTCGTTAGCCTAGTGGTCTTAACCACGACTGCTAACCAAGAGGTCCTGTGTTCGAATCCCAGGTCGAGCAAAAAGTGTTATTGGGTTTTTCTATAAAATTCTCAGTAGCAATAGCAATAGCTCGCCCCCTATTACATGGGACCTAAATATACCGGCGAACTGTGGGTGTACATTGATACACCTCTGCTTAATCGTTCCGGGAATACAGGCGTGATGGTATATGTATATTCAATATTAAGCCAAAGTCTTAAATTATCTTACGGGAACACAAATAAATGTCTTTATTCGTGCCAAATTTCAGCTAATCTTGTTTAACTGTTTACGTGAAAGACTAACAAACATCCATTCATCTATGCGTTTATCTATCCATCTGTCCATTCTCACAAACTTTTGTGTTTATAGTGATAGTAGCAGTAGTATACAGTGGCCATACGGTCACTCTATGACTGTTTCTAATATCTCTTGGTTCAAGATCCCAGAATTGCATCCAAGCAAGTATAAGTAGGTAATTATTATTCAGAAAACTGTAATGTTAGGTATCTAGGTCATTTTTAAACTGTGTTTCATGCCAGTATATTGCAAAACCATTATTCATTACCAGACACTCTTCGTGGGCCATAATATCAGCCAGACGCCTTAAAGGTCGGAATCACAAAAGTCAGAATGGCCATGTCAAAATGCCAATTCTGTAATCTCAGCCCACAATAAATTCTTCCCTTAAACATTAAGGGATATCATAGTTACAATGTTTGGCCAGGCATAAAAGAAAAAGAAAAAGGTATCAGCTATTTGTCTTACCGCTCAAGTTTTAAGAGCACACCGAGAGGAAATCAATGGTGTTTGTGTTACTGAACTTACGGAGCAAGTTATATGACCCAGGTAAGATGAACAGGTTCAAGTATTTTCGGAAGTTTTGAACTCTGTTCCCATAAGTTAAGGTGTTTGATAGCGTGGCAACTTGTTACCTCTATAGTTGACCCCGTTACAATAATACTTGTTATAAATAGGGCTTTTCGGATTTATACGTTTGGTGCCGGATTCCTGTAACACTGGACCTTCCAGTGTAGATGGACGGAAGTCTTTTTTTTGTTCATGTAATGTAACTCTCTAGACCGATTCAGGCCACGGCGGCTAATCTTATTGCAGACTAACTAGCCACGTACGCAGGAGATTTTATAGTGCACAAGTGTGTGCGCAAACACAGATGCACTCTCTCTTCCCTAACTCTCATTATCCGACGGGACGGCAATCCGACACGACCGGAGAGAGATCAGGCGCAGGTCCAGCGGCTTTACGTGCTTTCCGAGGCACGGGGGAGTCACTCCACCAACTTCCAAACTCCGGGCTGCTACTGAGAAATTCTTAATGGAAAATCCCAATAACACTTTTTGCCCGACCTGGGCATCAAACCCAGCAGTTAGTTTTTGTTCATACAGTTGACACGTCAAAAGCGTCGAAGACACGCGTACTGTACATACACGGGGGTAGGACGACAAACGTCACGTTTCATCTGTATGACAAAAGACGACCGCTTGTGTGCAGGCCGACACCCGGATTGCCCCTATGCCGCAAAAGCATAAGTTGAATGACTCTTAACATGTTATCATTCACAATAATCTGCTCATTTACCACTACCACGAAGTTTAATAAGGCAGTTATCGCACATACTGTTAAGCGCCATATAACTAGCCATCACCCATATTGTCTGACTTTTTATTTACTGGCTATTTTTTAAGGGATGATAGTAATTTTGAAAAAAAAAACAACTCTTTAATCTGAAAAATAAAACAGCTGTTCCATATATTTATTTTTAGAGTTAGTTTTTTTTATATTTAAATTTCATATTCACGAGTTTCACCCTCTGAAAGATGGCCAGTAAGTTAAAAGTCAGCCTGAATAAATATAGTAGGTAGCGTAATTGAGTTAACCTTTTAGTGGGTCAGTAATAAATGGAAGTAATTTGGGTTACAAAAATAGATCATACCTTTCAGCTTCATTAGGCTAGTTGTATTTTATTTCCTTAATTTTACAAGGTATTTTCTCTGAAAAGTAAATCAGAATTTCCAACTAGGTCTTGGGTTCGATTTCCAGGTCAAGCAAAAAATGTTATTTTATGAAATTCTCAGTATCAGCTCGGAATTTGGATTTGTGCCCGGTTAATGGCAATAGGCTCGCCCCCTATTACCTGGGACCTTAAATTAACATACCTACCGGCAAACTCAGGGTGCACATTGGCACACCTCTGCCTAACCCTTCGGAGAATACAGGCGTGATGGTAAGTTGATTTCCAACTAAAAATAGGAAGTAATTCCCAAGGATACCTACTACAGCTCAGATCAAAACAAAAAAAGGACACAATCCAAAGCTGACCTACCTACCCACATTCAATTTCCTAAATTTTCGCTATTTCGTCCTACCCTCACTAGGGTCACAGGTGTGTCGCTTTCCCTTCTATTTTACTACCTACCCTTTGTGTTTCACATCACATTTTTATGATTCTACCTTTGTTGCCCATTGTCTGTTACGGTCAAAAGAGTTTTAATAATACGCGTTCCGTAGTACGTTTTTTTTTTAGATGTAAGCTAGGATGGTAGAATTTTTGAAATTCGAATGATGGTATTGCAAATTCGCCTGATATGTTTATAGGATTTTGTTTTGTTTTTAATTGAACTGTTTTTTGTATTTAAATTAATAATTATACTGTTGATTTTCATAAATTATGTTACTTTAATTAAAAATGCAAATTTAAGGATTTATCTACATACATACATACCATCACGCCTATGTTCCCCGAAAGGTTAGGCAGAGGTGTACCAATGTACACCAACAGTTTGCCGGTATGTTTTTAGGTCCTATGTAATAGGGGGCGAGCCTATTGCCATTAACCGAGCACAAATCCAAACTCAGAGCTGCTGCTGAGAATTTCATAGAAACACCCAATAACACTTTTTGCTCGACCTGGGACTAACGTCGTATATATTTAAATTTCATACCGATTAAATAACCTCCAAGGTATACTACTGAGTCTGACCTAGTGAGAGTCAAAAGTTGAAAACAAAAGTTAAAACTAATATCCAAGTTTATTTTTTGTTTACCAGACACCTGAAATGGGGTCATTGTACTCATCATTATGAACATTCTGTAAGATTGTTAAAGACAAATCCTCTGTCATCCTTCACATACGTTATTAAGATTGTTGCTCACATAATGCTAATTATTTTCCTCTATTTTCTATTTCACAAGAAAACCGGTCAAATGCGAGTCCAAATCGCACTCAATAGGTTAGAATATTTAACACTACTTTTCAGTTTATTTTAGTATCAGCAATATAAATACACACTTTACAAAAGTTTCAATTATATACCAATTGTCAGCACGGTTGGCACAGCTGAGCGATTGGCTGCTGTGCTGCGTGTCACGGGTTCAATTCCCGCACGGAACAAAGAATTGTATAGCCTTCAGATTGTTGTTCCAGGTCTGGCTGTTTATGAGTGTACATGTTTGTACTCGGAAACATACCCACGATACGTGAGAAATTCCTAGAGTAGGGCAAAGATTGTATAAAAAAAAAGTAAAATCGATTAATGAGATACAACCCGCTGATCAACAAACACACAAACAGCAGAGGCTAGTATTAAGAGGGTACCTTTTCAATCCTTCGGATAGGGAACCCAAAAAAAATACGTTGCTACAACCAAAAAAAAATCAACATCATTAGAAAATTATAATGACATGAATACACTCCGGTATCATTAGGGGGAAGCTCCCGAATACTGTATGTAGGTCAATTATATATCTTTGATTCGTCTTTCCTGCTGTGTGTTGCTATGCCACCTCGCTAATAGTCTTATTACGAAATGTCATAATCAGTAATAATAAACAGCGTTCGGTTTTCGTTTCGTGTTTCTTTTAACGATTCTTTCCGTTCCGTTTTCCCAGGTCGAGCAAAAAGTGCTATCGGGTTTTTCTATGAAATTCTCAGTAGGTATCAGCTCGGAGTTTGGATTTGTGCCCGGTTAATGGCAATAGGCTCGCCCCCTATTACATGGGACCTAAATATACCGGCGAACTGTGGGTGTACATTGGTGCAACTCTGCCTAACCCTTCGGGGAATACAGGCGTGATGATGATGATGATTCTTTCCGTTTCCGACGTTTATGGTTTGAATGTTTTTTTTTGTTGTTGGTCTTTTTATTATTTGTTAACTGGTTTATGCCCGCGATTTCGTTCGCGTGGAATAGTTACTTTGGGCCGTCTGATTTATTATTAAAATACTATTTTCTAAAGAACGTTTGAAAAAAAATTGATTATTTTTTGTCAAGTGCCTAAATATAAAAGTTCATATTTTTTTTTAATATTCAGTAATGCGAACTCCCATATAAGCTTTCGTCCACTATTTCAACCCCTTCTAGTCCGTTTCTCGCTACATAAGATATTGTTCTCCATGGCCTATATTATTATCCATATTTGTCCCAAATTTCTTCGAAATTGGTTTAGTGGATTCGTCGTGAAAGCGTAACAGACGGACAGACAGATTTACTTTCGCATTTGTAATATTAGTATGAATGAAGGTAGAAGAGAGAGAGAGTTTTTAGGAGGATAATGTTCGTAATAAATAGTCCAATGTTTTTAATAAAATACTAATATTACACAGCGGTAAAGTTTGTTTGTTTAATTTATTGTTTTGTTTGTCTTACAAAAAATAACTTTGAAAATACTTGTCTGATTACATAAATTATTTTACTGGTAGAAAGTCACAATATTGTCGAGTGTCCTGGCTATATTTTATGGAATATTTAACTTCGACGCGAACAAAGGTGCGTGCAGTAACTAATCATTAATGGAAAACAGGCGTGACTGTTGAACGTAAGTGTATAAGTTTTTTTTTTAACGGAGCTTTACTCCACGCTGTAAAGGTGATGGCTAAATGACTGCCCCAGGGCCAGAAACATACCTGGCGGCTCCGAGGAGCGTAAGGCCAGGTTCGCTGAGGCCGTGAAAGCCGCGGTCGCGAGTGTGGCCCGGAAGAAAATGAAGGGCAGCAAGTCCCGGGCCATGGAGGAGGCTGCGGCTACCATACTGGCGGAGGCGGAAGCCAGCTTTGCGGGGGAGGTCCCGCAGCTTCGGGCGGATGTGGCTCGCTTGTCGGCCACAATGGAGCTCCTCATAGAGGAGAACAGGAGACTCCGGGCCGACCTGGCAGAGCTTAGAGGGACCAGCTCCCGCCAGCCCGAGCCAGCGGCGGAGGATGACCAGCTGCTGCACCTGCTGGAGATTGAGATGGCGGCCTTCCAGGCACGGTTTTCCGTCCTGGAGGGCATTGTGTTGCGCCCCCCTCTGGCGGCGAGCGGGACGGCCGAGGGCGACAGGCGGGCCTCGTACGCGGCTGCCGCGTCTGTGCCGAGGCCGGGTAGCCAGCCCCCCAGCAGGGCTGGGCCGACCCCTGCGAAACCGGCTCCGGCAAAGCCGGCGCCGGCGCAAAATGTGTCCTCGAGGGGCAAGGCGGCATCCCAGCCGCCTCCACCCCCTCCACCCCCTAATCCCAATCCTCCGGCCACGGAAGCCGAATGGCAGGTGGCCGGGGCAAAGGAGAAGGGGCGCAGGGCGGCCAGATCGGCCAGAGCGGCCACCAGACGGGCGGAGGAGCGGCGGCGACGCAGAGAGCGGAACGCCGCTGCTAGGCTTCGCGCCCCTAAATCCGCGGCTGTAGTCATTACGCTGCAGCCGGAGGCGGTAAAAAGGGGCGTGACATACGCAGCGGTGCTCACTAGGGCCAAGGCGGCGATTGATCTCGGCGAGCTGGGGATCACGGCCCTCCAGCTGAGGGTGACGGCAACGGGGGCCAGGATGCTGGAGGTCCCCGGTGCCACCAGCGGCGCGTCTGCGGACGCTCTGGCGGAGAGGCTCAGAGCGTCCCTGGATGCGGACGAGGCCCGAGTGTCCAGGCCCGTCAGATGCGCAGACCTGCGCATCCTGGGCCTGGACGACTCCGTCACCGCGGAGGAGGTGGTGGCCGCCGTTGCCAGGACGGGTGGATGCCTTGCCGAGGAGGTGAGGGCAGGCACCATCCGCCCGGAGCGCACGGGTATGCAGACCATTGTGGTCAGCTGCCCAGTGACGGCGGCCAAAACAATTGTCGAGGGGGGCCGTTTACTGGTGGGCTGGGTGTCGGCGCAGGTTAGACTGCTCGAGCCCAGGCCCCTGAGGTGTTACCGGTGCCACGTGGGGAAGCACGTGGCATGTAGGTGCGCCTCGGAGGTGGACCGCAGCGCCCTTTGTTTCCGCTGCGGTCAGCCCGGTCACAAGGCCGCGGCTTGTGATGCCCCGCCGCACTGCGACGCATGTGCGGGGGCTAACAGGCCGGCCGATCACCGGGCTGGGGGCAAGGCCTGCGCCGTACCCGCCAGGACCGGGGGAAGGCCCCGCACCGCCGCCGCCGCCGCCGCGGCCGCCGCCGCCACCGTCGCCGTGGCTGCACCTGCAGCCACCGCTGACACCGCGTCCGCCGGCGCAATGGATTGCCAATAACGGCACCATTGCGCCTCCCACTGGCGGATTCCGTAGGCACGGTCTGTGGACGGTGAGCAATGGGTAGCTCACCGTCCGTACGTTATTAACTAACGACAGACCGTGTCGACGGCGCGTCCATGTTCCGCGCACAGAGGTGTCAGCCACTGGAAGGGGCCACTAAGGGCCAAATGCCTGCCGGGGCTGCGGGTTGTTCGAAAGAGATACCGCGCCCCCGGAACACAAAGGGCACATGAAGGAACATAGATGGTTTTTAGTCAGTAAAAGTCTGACACTCCCTCCCGCCCCGCCCTGGACGGGGGGGGTCATTTGATGATTTTACCATCTCTAAAAAAAAAAAAAAAAAAAAAAAGGGCCAGAAACATTCTGGAATGTATATGAATCTTACATAACCTCATAATATTTAAAAAATCATTCATGAATTATGTAGTGTTTAATATTTTCCTAGCACTTTCGTGAACTATTAAACATAATAAAGTATTTAAAAGAAAAGAAAAACTTTTTCATCGCAAACATTCGCTTATAAATATACAACCTCATTTTCGTTTTTAGTTTTATTCTTTTTCGAAAGTGTCAGTGTCACACACGCCTTTTTTCCTATTTAGGCAATATTATCTTACCATTATATTATTCCCAAAAAGTATCTGAATCTTTTTTACATGAAATACTAATATTTAGCCATTCAGCATTACATTGTGCTAGGTACCATATTTATACATGGTACCTGGCACATGGGGCAGTGGTCTATACTTCCATTTAGCCATCTCCTTTCTCCTGTATCACGGGTGCATTTACAAACATATAAAATCACATATATTCTTAATCAGCCAGACTCGAAACACCTATCTGTAAGCCATACAAATGTTTGTTCCGTGGGGGAATGGAACCCGCAGCACGCAATGCAACAGCCAATCGCTGACCCACTGCGCCAACCGTATTGTCATCGTACGGTAGTTGTACTTAATTGTTACCTTAAAATGGGTCCAGTAGCTAGCAAATAAAGCTTCATATATCTCTGTCTATTCTCAAAATTTCAGTCATACTAAGATGATATTAACTTTTTTTGTGTTAGCACACTCTTGCTACTCTATGTTTATCTTACGCTCACACATTAAAATTCTGACTTCCGCAACTGTAATAGCGAGCTATCGACTTCTGGGGGTTATGTTATGGTGGGTCCACACGACACAGACTTAACACAGACTTCTATAGAATTTTGTCTGTACAACAAATCAGTACAGACAAATGTCGGTGTATCAGAAAAGTCGGAAGTCTGCGTACATGTCTGTACGTTTGTCGGAGCAAAACTCATGATTATTGAATTACTTAATTTATTAATTAAAATCGAAGTCTGAACTGATGAAAAGTCTGCACAGACATTTGGTAAAGACCTCTGAGTAAAAATTTTTACTCAGACTTTATAGTCTGTGCAGATGTCTGTACAGACAAAAGTCTGTGTCGTGTGGACCCACCATCAGAGGTCCTCCATCTGAGGATAATGGAGGGTTTTGTCGGACTTTTACCGACAAAAACAATTCCTCCTGTTACCATGAGTTCAAATTACCCGGTATTCGCCTGACGCATGATCCGCTCCCCCGACTGGTATTAGACCACCATTGGCAGACCTTCGCAAGATGACGTAAGCCTGGCAACTCCAGGCTCTTACCCAAGAAACCACAAAATATTTATGTGATTTTTGACGCAATTTATGTCCTAACTAATACTTCTTATCAGACTAAGTTTCGGGTAGATATTACCTAACTTATTCCCAACTTAGCTGTTCCTAACGCAAAATAGAGTAGTAAACAAGTTTGGTAAACTTGCTAGTTTCTGACTTTAGCTTACTTTGTGTTTAAGCGTAGCTACACTTGGTTTAATTTTTAACGTACCTAAACTATTATCGTTAAGCTGCGCAAAGAGCATGTTAGTACTAAGATAATCTAAGTTTACTGGTTGGTTTTGTTTTTGGTATTGGAGGTGGCTTTCTGGTTTAAGTTAGTAGGTTCATAGTAAGTGGTTGAAAGAAGACTGGAAAGGTTCATCTTTAGCTGTCTACTTATATTATATGATAGAGGAGACCATTTTTTATTGCGGCTTACCTGATGGTAAGTGGTCACCGCGGCTACCTATAGACATCTGCAATACCAGAGGCCTTGCAAATGCTTTGCCATCCCAGAGACAACAATAGTTTAGTGATGTAGATAGAGATTTACTGGCTAGTAGGTATATCACGACCAACCATCCCAATTTGTTATCCTCCAATGAAAAATATACTTTTTTGGTCACAAACATTAAAAATCCGAATTAAGAACCTCCTATTTTTTCATATAGGTAAATAATACACTGATGTAAACTTACCGACGACATCAAGCCTCGCTGTGGCCATATAGTGTGGGTAGGAGGGCGCATTCTGTATCACTTCACAGCTGTAATTGCCGCTCAGGTTCGCTACTACCCGCAGCAGGACTACGTGCGTCTCATTAGACCTTAACCTCTGTTGAAGAAAAAGAAAAAAATATTCAAATCAAATCAAATCAATTTATTCGCAAAAAGTGTTGGTACAATTTCGGTCTTAACATAAATATTTACAGATCCTGAACACTTTGTCATAATAATGTGACATGCAAACATTTGGTTTATTACTTATTTAAAAAAACTTAACCCAATATAATTGTAGTCATAACAATTCGGAAATGTATAACTTTATTAGTCAAATTATAGAAAAAAATAAAAATTATTATTGTTGTCTGAAGTAAATATTGTGTACGCATTAAATTTCCTGTCTCTTATTAAATATGTCGCTTACTGAGTAGTATTAGCCTATATATATTTAATACTAGCGAACTAAACGTGGCTTATTTCAACCGCGTTAAAATACGTCTTTGTTTACTGCTCCGCTCCCGTGAGTCGTAGCGTGGTGTTATATAGCCTATTTCAACCACGCGTAAGCTGGTCTGATTGGTTGACAGAATTATCAAGAAAATATTCACAAAAGATCACTGCGGGCAGCTTACGGTCGCTTGTCGATATGTCACATGAATTTTTGTTAAAGAAAATATTTTTTTATAGAATACTTTTTATATTATTATGTAAGCATAACACATACTATAGAATAAAATAAATCCAATCTCGCGCGAATACATAAACAAATTTAAAGCAGCTGCTCTTGTAATGTTCTCCCACTCGCTCGCTATGCTGTGAGAGTGAACAAGCATGATAAGTTACTGTGTTCTGTCGCCATTTTAAATTTATTTCTTTAGTGGGGCAAGTTTTAGCTCAAATTTTTAAATCCATTAATATTCTCTGGAAGGTCCGATCACAAAAATTCTTTCACCATATGAAGCTATACTATTGCCGTGTATCATACGCTATATTTTAGGGTATCTTCAATGCAGACGAATTCACAGACAGAAACTAAGATTTTGTAAAAACCAAATTGAAAGAAAAGAGTGTCCATGGAGTTTCTTGCTCGTTCTTCTCCATAGAGACCTACGTTTTGGAACGAGCAATTAGCTTCAACTTTAACTGTAACGTCTTGACAATTCAAAAGTGCCTGTAAATGGTCTAATTGAAATAAATGCTTTGAATTTGAATTTGACTAGTGAAAAATACCAGCCACACATACAAGCACATCCCACACTCAACACCTAAAGATACTTACATCAACTTTAATCCCATTCACAGGCAGGACTCTTGTAGTGGGGTTCTCTAACGGCGAGTACCGGTAGAACTCTTGAGTCCCCTTGTACCACTTCACGGAGTATATGCCGTAATCGTGGAGCTCGTACAGACAGGCCATGGTGACGTTTCGACCTCGCTGCACGACTCGTGGCGTTATTCGGAGTTCCGTGGTACGGAGGCCACCGGCTCCTGTGGACAAGATTTGTTTGATGTTACAGGAGTTCAAGGGGTATTGATGTAGTCCATTAAAAATAAAATAATAGTAATAATACCGGCCTATATTAACCCATTGCACCAAGCACGAGCATTAATCACCGCGCTTGCTCAAGGCGGATTGGCGATTTCAGACTAATATTAATGATTAGTTCAGGAAGTCTAGTTGGTGAAGAAAACATTACGAGGAAAACGATGTCTTCCTTCACCCATGTCAATGACGTAAAATTAGAAAGTAGGTACATACATATGAATTAAAAAGTCATTAATTTGGTCATTAGTACATTTAATTCTTGATTAAGGCAGAGCAGACGAGGCAGTGGTAACTACCTCGGTGGCCAAGTGGTTCTATGCGCGACTGCTACGCTAGAGTTCTTGGGTTCGGGATAATACAGTAGCCAGAAAGAAAACATTCAATTACCGTCACTATTCTTTAGGTGTATATTCCAAAATCATTTAGACAAGAGACAAACAAAGCTTAATAAAAAAGAACGATACGAATATTCTTATTTATAATTTCTAGTTTACTAGAAATCCCATTAATCTTATCTTAAGACATACAACCGAAAATTAGGCACAGCAAGCTAAAACTAAGCCTAGAACATTCGCAAGACCTCTGAACCCGGGCCAATAAGTCGGCCAGCCAAACAAGAACACCATTTATCTACCAAACGATTCCAGTCTGCCTAATAAATAACTTCGCAGCCAAAAAGCCGACAAACAAAACCACTTAGATCCAAAGCTATCATTAGCAGAATATCCTTAAACCCATTTCTCCCATTTTTGGGTTGTTACCAGTCTGTGAATTGTTTATTTGGTAATGAAAAAATATACTGCCTCGGTAGCCTAGTGGTCCTAAGCGCAACTGCTACGCTAGAGGTCTTGCGTTCGATTCCCAGGTCGAGCAAAAACTGTCATTGAGTTTTTCTATGAAATTTTCAGTAACAGCTCGGAGTTAGGATTTGTGTCCGGTAAATGGCAATAGGCTCGCCCCCTATTACATGGGTGTACAATGGTACACCTCTGCCTAACCCTTCGGGGAATACAGGCGTGATGATGACAGTAAAAAAAAATATAAATTTTGTTAAGACTCAGGCAGATAGGTCTTCCATGTTTAAGTTTGCGTGTGTGTCATAATATTATGTATTGATTTTTATGATTCTAGGATATAAAGGGATGTAAAAAAATACATTCACATAGCAGTTAACAACGCAAAGCACCCATTAAGCTAAGTTATTACTGAAGAATTACTTTTATTTTTGGTGCAAAAAATTTCGGTGGTACTCAAAAATCACGCTGGTAACACAATGATTTTCATTTCATTTAAAAAAATATTGCTTATAAGAATGCATCCAACGAACGGTACAGAGATTGTGAGGATATCAGTTTAGACAGAACATTAAAAACTTGCTTTCTTAAAAACATAATTGGAGCTTTGGCCTTCGCATCTTTGTAACCAGAAGGTTTTCAGGTATGCTCCAGTATAAAATCATATCTATCTATAGAAAATGACTATTCTTTTGATAATTAAAATGTTCTTCCTTCGTGGTGACGAAGTAAATTGCACAAAACAAGCTGCGTAGTTTAGTGATTTCAAAACCACGACTTACACATATTTCGGCCATCAGCCCACTACAGTATCCACGGTAAAAATAATCTTAATTGTATTAATTTCGCAACGAGTCTAATATAACATAATACATGGTTCTAGTAATTATATTAAGGGAGCAATAATTATTCGGCCAGCTGTTGGAGATCATTAGTCTGTTACTGATAATAAATACCTGTTGCCCAAATTAATATTATGTGAAGGATCTTTATTGTTTAGGTATTCTGCTTATTAAGATTAGGTAATTTAACTTTCAAGTGCGTTTTTACATGTTTTATTTTATTTTTGTAAAGGGCAGATTTTTCAATATTTAGATAACTTTTAACTGATGATTAAATATGACAGTAAGACATAATTATTGTCTATACAAAAGCTCTATATAAATCGCCTTATTTTTTACACTGTTTGGTATCTGACATCTAAAAATCGGCCCTAAGTAACAAAATACATTATTTTAATTTAAGATTTTTTTAAATTTAGGTACTTAGTCTAAAGTGTCTTGGGAAATTATTTGAGTGGTTCCTACTTTATTAGCCTTCGAATTGAGCATGCTAAAGGGTTCGAGCAATTAAAATTATAAGGAGTGATTCATCAATGTCAGTATTTCCAAATTTGTTAAATTTTCTCGAGAAATGAATTATCGTGGGAGACAGAAAAATATTACAGCTATACTAAGTTAAATTTAATTGATCAAGTTAGATAAACCGAAGTCTTTTTAAATTACACATAACATACCATCACGCCTGTATTCCTCGAACAGACAGGCAGATATCAGGTACATATTTACACCCTACGCCAGTATGTTTTTTAGGTCCCATGTTATAGGGGGCGAGCTTATTGCCATTAACCGGGTACAAATCCTAACTAAATAACACCCACACCAAAAGAAAACCCAATAACACTTCGCTCGACCTGGGATGCCACCCAAGATCACCAGCTTGCTCACCAGCGTAGAAAAACCGAAATCTTTAGATTTCAATAAGACAGTCCAATCAATAATTTTACAAACCATATAAGAAAACTTTAAATCCTTTAAATCTTTTCATCCCCTAATCCCTACCCAATAAAAACAGTACCATTCAGGAACGAGCTGCGCGTCAGTAATTTCCACTTCCGTAGCTCGTGATGCATTACGCTCCGTATTGTGGTGCATTAATCCCCAGACGAGAATAATTGGTCCCACTGATGTAGGATGAACCCCGTTTTACTCTGCGTCGTGTGCAGAAGACATTTTAAAAGCGTTTTGTGTCATTATGTTTTGCGGTTGTTTATTTTTTGTATCTTATTAAGTAACTTTTTTATTTGTTTCGCAGCTTTTAGCGTTAGAATTTATTCTATATAATAAAAAAACAACTAATATCGCATAAATGAAAGATCATCACTAGCTCAGGCCGACCAATGTGGCAACTTTTTTTTATGTTTGTAAAAGCCAAGGTTTTTAAAAAAATATTCTCTGGAAATGTCGGGAATTTTGATGGTATTTTTCTATGAACATTCTGATGAAAATATGGGTTTACAATAAAAATACCTACTGCCTTGTAGGTTACTTCTAATTTTGGTTTTACTTGTTTATTTGAAGCCTCACAACATAAGGCTACAAAAGTTTTGTTTTGCGAGCCATCAACATTTTTTCGCAAAACGTACTTTTACGAACACGATTTTAAGTCCAAACTTAAATGGCAAGTTATTTGCTACGTCGGCGTCGGAAAGGTGTTATTATACATAGTATATTTGAACATTATTTTTTATGCTACACATTCTTGATATCGACGCTAAATGTCAGATGTCAGTGTCAACTATTTCAAAGATAAGTCTGACATAAATGTGAAGTAAATATTTCAGCCTTCAATATTGTTACTTACCCCTGTCTAACTTTCAATAGATATTCGTTCAAAATATTCGAACTAGCCAAGCATTTGATTCAGAAGCACGATTCTTTGTTACTCGAAGCGTGAGAGAAGAATTCAACAATATTTCTTAAGATAAAAGATGAAAACTGAATACCGAAGTCGATTCCTACGAAAGAATATAATTTATAGAAGTTTTATTTGTTTTGGAAGTTGGTAAGATAATATTTTTGATATTGCCAGCCTTTTTCTTTTTATTTTATTATGTATAAGGATGTAAATGTTGAATGCCCCGTTGGGGTTGTAAATTTGATTCCCTGGTCAGACAAAGTACCTATTATTGGGTTTTTTGTTGAGGAATTTCTCAGTAGCTACCCGAAGTTTGGAAGTTCGTGGTTTTACACCCCCGTGTCTCCAAAAGCACGTTTAGTTGAATTTCCCGGCTGTCAGTCATAGATCATTGGCAGTCGTTACGAATAGTCAGACGCCTTAAGATCTGACGAGAAAGGGGGAAGAGGTCTTTGTCCTGCAGTGAGACAATAATTCCTGCATACCGTGTCGACGGCGCGTTCGTGTTCCACGCGCGCCTCAAAGAGATGTCAGCAAACTAGGATGGGGCCACTGAGGGCCGATGCCTGCCGGGGCTGCGGGTTGTTCGAAAGAGATACCGCGCCCCCGGAACGCAAAGGGCACATGAAGGAACATAGACGAGTTTTAGTCAGTAAAAGTCTGACACGCCCTCCCGCCCCGCCCAGGGCGGGGGAAGTTATTTAATTTTGATGATTTCCCGTCTTTAAAAAAAAAAAAAAAAAGTGGTCTTGCATAACATTCCCATGTAGAGCAAAAAGTGTTATTGGGTTTTTCTATGAAATTCTCAGTAGCAGTTCGGATTTAGGATTTGAGCCCAATTAATGGCAGAAGCCTCGCCCCCTACTACATGGGACCTAAACATGCCGGGCGAACTTTGGGTATACGTTGATACTCCTCTGCCTAACCCTTTGGGGAATACAGGCGTGATGGTATGTATGAGACAATAATAAGCTAGTAACATTACTTTTATTTTATCAATTAAACTAACTTCAAAGAATTCTCTCAATTAAATTGGTTCAGTCTACAACAATAGTAAAACTAATGGGTAGGATATAAATACGCGCACACAGTGTTCTTTAATTTATTGTAACCAATTAGTACCCGTGTTAATTAATTCCTCTCCGTCTTTGAGATTAAAATTGGCTTTTATTCCGTTTTTGTTTTTAGTTTAATTAATTTTGTTTCATTTTCTTTTGATTTGTCATCGTCTCCTTTTTATAGTTAAATTATTTGTTATGAAATAAGAGATATCTCTATACATAGATATTTTTTTTTTTTTTTTTATAGACGGGAAATCATCAAATAACTTCCCCCGCCCTGGGCTGGGCGGGAGGGAGTGTCAGACTTTTACTGACTAAAACCCGTCTATGTTCCTTCATGTGCCCTTTGCGTTCCGGGGGCGCGGTATCTCTTTCGAACAACCCGCAGCCCCGGCAGGCATCGGCCCTCAGTGGCCCCATCCAATTTGCTGACATCTCTTTGAGGCGCGCGTGGAACACGAACGCGCCGTCGACACGGTCTGTCGCTAGTGAACGTACGGACGGCGATATACATAGATATTATGGTTATATTTTCACCACCTTTGTTTGACTGGTAGAGAATACCTAAGGCATTAAGACCACCTTTCCACTTTTTTTGTTGTGTAAAGTTTAAATTGATAAATATATAGCATATATTGCTTTAAAAAAATGCAAATGGGTAGGTATTATAGTACAATGATATAAAAAAAACTATAATTTCCATTTCTATGTAATCATCTGCAATGCTATTGTATAAAATTCTCCCGTTGTGAATTTAGGTAGACTGAGGTTTAGGTGAGTTATCAATCCCCAGTATCGTGAGATGCGATTTAAACTCCTCCAGTAAGTCTGAGAAGGTAGGCAAGGCATCAGTCAGGTTCTTAAATTGGGGACAAGCCCGCCACACTATTCTCAAACCACTGTAACTCCTGTAAGCCAGAATCAACAGTGGCGACCACCAGAAAAGCGCCGAGGCAATGAAGCTCGAGGAGTCCGGTTTGTCTTGGATCCCGCAACAAAATTCAGCCAGGTTCGGTAAAATTCTCCTTCAAAATAAAATAGCAAAACAGACCAGTAGAGCCTCACGTTTGCAATATCATTTCAACACTCGACAGTAATCCCTGAAGACTAAACTGACCGACATTCCAACAATAGAAAACCGTTTCCACATTTTTCAGCACTCTGAAACAAATAACCTTCTCATTTTCATGAAACTGCCTCGTTAGCGTAGTGGCCCGCTACGCTAGAAGTCATGGGTTCGATTTCCAGGTCGAGCAAAAGTGTTATTGGGTTTTTCTATGAAATTCTTAGCAGCAGCTCGGAGTTAGTATTTGTACCCGGTTAATGGAAATAAGCTCGCCCCCTATTTAATGGGACCTAAACATGTGGGGGTACTTTGGTACACCTCTGCCTAACCCTTCGGGGAATACAGGCGTGATGTTATATTATGTTTTCATGAAACAATCATAACACATGAACAACACTTCACTAACCAACTTGCAAATTAGTCTAGCGTACGACGTGCCGCTGCGTTGAGCATTGCCACGTCAATATTGAGCGTCAAGCACTCAAGGTCCACAATCTATTAAGTATCTCTAGGCTCTAATTGATCAAGCTGACAAGTAGCATTCGATGCCCAATCAAGGCCACTTGCGGGAATATACGCCAAGGTGTTACTGAGTCCGAATTTGAGCAGACTGTGTGTCCTATTTGCCGGGAAAGGAATGTATTTGAAAGTTTATTGGAAGTCTACTACTTGAATTGCTACTATTTAAATTGTATTTAAATGTATAATTATACATGTAATCATAAGCAAATATACTATTAAAAACTAGATTAATCCTATGTCAAGTTTTGAATTGTAGAAGTAAATAAAGGGTATAATTTTTTTTTTAAGGTTCTTGAAAAAGGTCAGGTGCGCAGTACTCGTAACCGGCGTGCTTGTATGACCAGATGTATGAATGTGGAAGAGGCGAAAGGAGTGTGTAAGGATCGTAGCAGGTGGCGGTCCGTGATTTCTGCCTACCCCCATGGGAAAAAGGCGTGAGTTTATGTATGTATGTATAATTATTTTTATTTCATTAATTTTATGTATTTTAATTGTTTGAAAATCGAATATAATTATACTCAGTTACGAAGACACTAAGATAGGTAGGGCAGTATATCTCAAGGATGGATCCCTGAAAATAAAGATTTAAGCTTCGTGTCTACGGTTCTACGGAAAATCTTGGAACCCAACTCGAAAAAAAGTTAAGAAAGTCGTGGAAAAAAGGAGCAGTGCTCAAGAATGTCCCATACGAAGTTGTTACTGGGAAGCTCCTAGATAATTCTATTAACCTAGCTCCCTTATCTTTTCAAAAGCGAATTTAGCTTCGAGTCCAATGCATCACAATGAGGTTTTTTCTTTTTTTTTTCAGATATCATAACGCGAGCGTGCCCCCAGAGGATTACCAGAAACAATGAATACAGAACGCGGATTCTTTTTTTTCGGCTGCGACAGAGAAGGTTGTAGCATTTATTTAATTTTGTCTGTGATATTTATCTGGCATGTATTTTTTAGCGTTTATAGAGAGGGTAGAATTGGCTTCGAATAGGCATGCAATGTGTTTTGTTATTTTTACGTTTCGCCCCGAAAAAGGGTGACGTACAAAAATAAAATTAGAAAAATATTTTTCCTCCATTGTTTTTCGTTTCAGGGAATCAGAAAATATGTGGATTCTACCTTTCTACATCGAATTCTCTATACGCCATTGAATGCTGGAAAAATATTGTTTTGTTTTTTTTTTCCGTGAAGTCATAAAATGCTATGTTATGTTAAGTGAACGTCAGAATAAAATGATCACAAAAAACAATTCTAAGAAAAATACTCGTCGATTAAGTAAAATTGCAAGAATTTTTATATTGAGATACTTCTTTCTTTGAAAACAAGAAAGTTTTTTTTTAAAGCTTGTACTAATGAGTACAGGCTATTTTTACATCACTGCGCATTTTTTCAGGGGGTATAAGTACTCATGAAAATGAAAAAAGATTAATTCTGAAATACGCAAAAAGGTACACATATATCCCATAGGTACATTCATTTAGTAGTACATTATTATAAGGAGCAGCACCTTTTTTATATTTTAGAGTTAGACCCATACTGAAAGTTGATCATATTCATGGGTACTTCCACCCCCAAAGAGAAGCACGGTGAATCAGAAGTCAACGTGTATACCTAATTGCTTTTCATCATTATAACGTTACTTAAAAAAACATCATTCTCTTCCTAAAAACCTAAATTAACTAAAACGTCCAAAAGCAGTATTATAACCCAAACAAGGTACGTACAAGTCACAACATAATTTTTTACTTCCAAATAAGTATGTTCATAAATCCACTACTAAACGCTCCGAACTCGCTCTAATATCGTGCAATAACCGTAATTCCGTACGAATATAGACTGCTTAGTCTTATTTGTGTGGGGAACGCACCTGCTACCGACCGAGCAGTAATAATTCTCGATGTCTATACATTCTCTTTTCTCCTAAAGGCGCGGTGGTAGGGGATCGGCGACACCGATTTGTTTGAGCGATTTATTGAATCTACGTGTCTTCAGATTAAATTATATTTATGAAGCGTCTGTATTAATTTAAGGAAATGTTTTTATTTTGGCGTTAGATTTAGTGACGGTGCTCTGTGATCTTTCCGATCCAATTAATTTGTGGGACTCAATTAGTTCGGGGAATTATCTCGCCTAATTTCGAGAAAAATAAACACAAATTTTATTTTTCGTGACTTATTTTGATAATAGTAGTTAATATTATTTATTTAAACTTTGAAAAGTACAAAGGCGGTCTTAATGTTTCTGATTAGTAAGTAGGTAGTGAAATATATAGATTAATTAATATTTTCCAATTCACTACTGGTTTGACAAGGGGTGAAAGTACTCACGAACATGAACAAAAAAATTAGACCAACAATATAAACGCACAATCAAAATGTATGGAACAACTGATTTATTTTTTCAGGTTTGGTGCCATTTTAAAAGTTGAACAAATTTGTGATCACTTTCGGACCCTGAAAGATGGGTAATAAATTAAAACTGGCAGAATTTTGGGTCAAACATAATATTTAAAACATATTTTACTAGCTTTTGCCCGCGACTTCGTCCGTGTGGATTAATAGTTCCCGTTCCCGGGGGATTTCCGGGATGAAAACTATCCTATGTCCTTTCTCAGGTCCCAGACTATATCTGTACTAAACATTGAAATCGGTTCAGTGGTTTAGGCGTGAAGAAGAGACAAACAGACAGAGTTACTTTCGCATTTATAATATTAGTACGGATTTATGTACTTACACTCTTTTATTTGCCATCGATACGCTAAGAAGAAAAAGAATTAAAAGTCAAGTAGGACCTGATATAATGATTATACCATGTCGAACATTCCTTTTTTATAATAAGGTTTCAAATAAAATATTATGAACAAAACTGAACAGCGGTCATTCCCCGCTATCGCTTATGTCCGAACAACCATTTGAAAGACAAACACAGTTGTAACTTTATTTGAAGAGCAATTTAATCGAATACCTACATTGTTTTATTGGTTTCGTACTTCGTGTAACTTTCTTGTTTTATTTGTGTTTATATTTTTTGCTTTTTGTTTCATACTTTAAGGCAACGGTTCCCAATCTTTTTTGGAATGCGATTTGACTAGAAATTATGATTTATGTACACACATAAATCATAATTTAAAGACATCAAAAATTATTTATTTTATTGTTTATTGAATTAAAACATTACTTATTTATTTAAAGAAAACTGAAGAATATAAATTTTATGAACATTTACCGTACATTGTATGATTTTCTTAAGTTTATCTGTGTACAGAGAAGTGGGCTGCAATATTGTCTATTAGTTTTGTACATTCCTTGTTCCTATTTTTTATATTGTAGCTGTTTGTTGTACCTCTTGAATAAGAATAAAAATTTTAATGTATTCTTTTGAATACATATTGAATCACATTTTTTAATATTTGTGCCTATAAAAATAAATACTTTTTAAAATATAATTTTAATGATTATTATTTATAATTAATTAATAAGAAGGACAGCGCATGTCGACGACCTGTCTACGCCTACTGTCGCGTGACGCCCTCAAGATAGCACTACGACGGTCCAGGGGGCGTCGTGTAGCACAGTTTGAGAACCCCTGTTTTTAGGAGTAAATCATGAGCGTAATAAGTCTATATTTACTTCAGCAGAATACCGAAGTTTCAACTTTGCTTTTTGTTCTTATAAACTAAGTATAGTTTGCTAACGTATTTTCTTAAAATAAATATTGTATATGGAATTATGAAGTTAGTTAGGTAAAACTAATTCGGTAAAGAAAGTAAAATGGTTTTGTTTAAAAGCAGAAAATCTTTTTATTAAAGATGTTTTTTGTTTGTAGTTTTCTTTCTTTCTTTTTTTAGTTACTTAGTAAATATTGAAGATGTCATAAAATAATATTACTCGGTATGATGGTGGCGGTGGAATGAAACCAACGTTGATGACAGATAGGGTTTATTTACTGTACTTCAAACACTTGACAGACTATGCAAACAAAGTTAACAGAAGGTTAGACCTATGAGTGGCTCTCGGGATGGACTGCGGGGCTATCCTATCCCTTCACCTCCTAGCTCGGCTTTTCCTGAGGGCGACGGGGCCTCCGCTCAGTTCAAGCTTGTGACAACAGTGGTGACTGCGGGGCTATCGTCCACTGTGCCTTCTAAGCTGCGAGTGCTGCGAGTGATGAGCTCCTCCGTGGTACGGGTTTATATAGGCGGCTTGACATGTTAGTGTGCGTCTTCACTATCACATACTTGTATGTGGATGTAACCTCTGGTAACGTCACGGACACCTCACACATTAAATGTTAGATGTCGCTAGTAGTCTGCTGCTGTTCATATTATGGCTGATTGATCTGGTTCGTGATGCGATCTACTCGGGTGGCGTAGTGTTGTGCACATTATCCGGTAGATGGCGTAAGGCGTCGTGTTATATTCTCCCCCTCTGGTACTCTATGGTCGTCCCGACTGAGTACCAGCACCAGTTTGCTTCCGTGGCCTTCCTTTTTGGCGTATCGGATAAGTTGGTTTTGATATCACGTTGTCTCTCTTTTCGAATTTCGTTATTGCTGACGTGTGATACTTCCCAATAGGCTTGTCTGGAGTTTCTGAGTGTTAAGAGTCTACTTGCGTATTCAACAGGGTGCTCATTTTCCCCCTCCCCCTGCACTAAAGCTGCGCCAATGGCATACTGGCGGGCATCAGTCTTGATAGTAAAGGGTAAATCGTTACTTGCCTGTTTTAACACTGGTGACGTAGTCAAGGCATTTTTCAATTTCATAAATGCTTTTTGTTGCTCTTCTGTCACTTTTGACATGAGTGCAGTGAATTGTTCCTGAGTCATCACCACCATCTCGTGTTTTTTCTCAGACATGTTAATACTGTCAAAATAATATATCTTCTTGAGGGTAGTCTCCTGATTATCCGCCAATATGTGGGTATACCGTAAAAATGTCGGTACTCCGATATAATTGTTGCGGGTAGAAAAATATTTTTCCCGTTCAGCGTCAATATAATGGTGTACCGTAAATATGTGGGTACTTCGATATAATTGAAGCGGGTAGATGAATAATTTTACGTTGGGCGCCAATATGATGGTGTACCGTAAATATGTGGGTACTTCGATATAATTGACGCGGGTAGATGAATAATTTTACGTTGGGCGCCAATATAATGGTGTACCGTAAATATGTGGGTACTTCGATATAATTGACGCGGGTAGATGAATAATTTTACGTTGGGCGCCAATATGATGGTGGCGGTGGAATGAAACCAACGTTGATGACAGATAGGGTTTAGGCCCCGTTCCCACTATGCCGGACCGGTAGATTTGCCGCGCCGGTAAATCTGCCGGAAGGGCTAGTGGCTGTACAATTTATATGAAGCTGTTCACATTATCCCGGATCCGGCATTTTTGCCGAGCCCGGCATTTTTACCGAGCGTTTTGTCACTAGGAATTTCCGGTAAAACGACCGGACCCGGAGTAATGTGAACGAGTTTGTCCGGTATCTGTCCCCCGCTCTCCCCGCTCGTGCTCCCCTCGCCCCGCCCGTGTTCCACACACGTCATTCGGCTAGCATTTTCTGGTAAAAGTAGACGTTTAGCATGGATATTCAAGCAGAAATTTTAATTACGCTTGTCCAAGAGAAACCTGTTCTGTGGGATTAGACCGAAGACGTCTATAAAGACAAAAACTTAAAGTTAGCAGCAGTTAGCATCCAAATTCAACTGTGAATTTCTTCCGGTATCCGATGTAATGTGAACACTCTGTCCGGCATCCGGTTTTCGGCAAATCTGCCGGTCCGGCATAGTGGGAACGGGGCCTTATTTACTGTACTTCAAACACTTGACAGACTATGCAAACAAAGTTAACAGAAGGTTAGACCTATGAGTGGCTCTCGGGATGGACTGCGGGGCTATCCTATCCCTTCACCTCCTAGCTCGGCTTTTCCTGAGGGCGACGGGGCCTCCGCTCAGTTCAAGCTTGTGACAACAGTGGTGACTGCGGGGCTATCGTCCACTGTGCCTTCTAAGCTGCGAGTGCTGCGAGTGATGAGCTCCTCCGTGGTACGGGTATATAGGCGGCTTGACATGTTAGTGTGCGTCTTCACTATCACATACTTGTATGTGGATGTAACCTCTGGTAACGTCACGGACACCTCACACATTAAATGTTAGATGTCGCTAGTAGTCTGCTGCTGTTCATATTATGGCTGATTGATCTGGTTCGTGATGCGATCTACTCGGGTGGCGTAGTGTTGTGCACATTATCCGGTAGATGGCGTAAGGCGTCGTGTTATATCGGTAATTTGACTAGACATATCGTTATTATCTTAAGTCTAATATTTTGGCGTAGTAGCATAATTTGAAATTTCTTTTTTACTTAGGCTTAGGCACCAGCTTGTCATATATAAGGTTGTAGGTTCGACTCACTTTGGAATAACTGCTTTCAATGTGTGTGTGTTTTTTTAAATGTACAATCAAAGCTTATATTGAACAGTACCTGCTGACATCTGTGAAAGACAGTGTCTGAAATCGTACAGGTGAGTAAGCGTGGTGTTGAATGCTCTTGCCTCTCTCTATGAAAAGAGGCCTTGGCTCTGCAGTGAAACAATAATAGGCAGGTACTATAATTAACGGTCTAGAACCTTAAATACAAGTTAAAGCATTTAATAAAAAATATACCTATTTCTTCAACACGCATTCCATTCAAACCGTTTTTCTTTCTTTCACCATTCTTTCAAACCCTTTCATCTAGCAAATCACCCGAAAAATACCTTTCATTAATTCATTCACAAATTCTTCGACGGCTATAACCATGAATTACTTCGCCTACCTATTCCGTTATTCCATACAATTTGGGAGCTAAGTTAAATGTCAACACGATAAGTTAATGTAGAACCTCAAGTGGGTAAGCACGCGACGAAAAAAGTAATAATTTATGTATAAAAATGTAATGTGTTTGTTTACGAATGTCGAATGTGGAATATACGGGAGGAGAATTGTGGCGTGCACGGCATATTATTGTTATTACGCGATCGTTTCACGATGGTTGAGATCTACGCGTCATGTTCGTGAACGGGCGCTGTCAGTTGGAATTGGTCACCTCTTAAGCCCTGGCTTTCATTTTTTTTTTTGTTTAATATACAAAGAAGCGACAAGCCTAATATAACCAGTATTTTGTTAAAACTTTATTCAAAAGACTATCCGTGGAGTGTCTTGTTCGTTCTATTTCATAGAGGCCTAAGTTTTGGTACATGCAATTAGCTTAAACTTTCAGACTATCTGATTTGTCCTGACCTGTCTTCAAAATGCACTTTTGTATGACATTTAAATGTCATCGTCACAAACAATTTACATATTTTTTTTACATAAAATTTTATCAAGCAAATTATTTATTAAATTACAATTTTACTACATTAATATTAACAAAGCCCATTCGTCTAATGAAAATGCATAAAAACAAGAGATTACAAAAATAACTACACACTAATTGAATATCGTCTATAAATACTCCGTCCAAATGTCTGACGGGTAGACAAGGACTTTTTTGTCTAACCAACGTAAATAACTTTGCGGTAATCATTAAGAGGTAACGGCTCATTTAAATTTAATCTTGCTTTGGGGGAAACATGTGGGGAAATAGCCACATAATTACCTCTGAATATATTTGAGTTGACTTGAATGTTTTATTTAATTGCTGGGTTTTATGCGGTATGGATTTATCATCGTGGTGAAAGGATTGGTCAGTTAGATTCTGAATTACAGAGTGGTAGCTGCTGTCCAGGGTGCGAAGTACGTTTTGAATCGCAAATTGTAAAATTAGGTATTATACCAAATTTTTTAATTTGCGCAGGAGTGAAAACTTTGACAATATTTATGTTCTTAGCAAAACTCCATGTCCGTGAGAGACAAAAGAGATAGAAAGTGGCCGTGGAGTTTCTTGCTCGTTCTTTTCCATAAAGACCTACATTTTGGAATTAACTTTAAACTGTATCTTCTAGACAATTTAAAAGTACCTGTAAATGGTCTAAGTGAAATAAAGGCTTTGAGTTTTTTTTTTTATAGTGACTTTTGACATGCATTTAATATTACCCACACATGAATAATGTAATTTAAACATCAAACATTAATGAAAAAATACATAATTTTTTGACGTCCCCGCCTAATCACCGGGACCCGTATGTTTCCAAAAATACCTACTTTCTAAACTTGCTCTAAAAATATTCGACTTCTGAAATGTGATTTTTTTATATCGTTTCTATTAAGTATTACAGCTTTGAGTATTTTTGTACAATTTCTTTATTAGTACTTCTTACAATGGAGTGGAAAATGTATTAAGAAACATTTGACTATTGATGTTAAAGAATGCTCTCATTGTCGTCTCAAGACGCTCTCTAAATAGGTAAGAGATAAAGTATTTAATAGACTAGGTGAGAGAAAGAGATAGATATTTAAGGGAAAAAATTGGAGAAAAATATGAAGAAGGACTGCGAAAGGGCGGAGGATAGAATAGACGTTTATTTATTTATTTACTTGCTTCTGCCCATGGCTCCGCATCTTTAATATAATTATTATCCCATGTGTACCGTGTTTTTTTTTGGGATAAAAAGTATCCTATGTCTTATTCCACACTAAAATCTAACTGAGTGCCAAATTTCATCTAGATCCGTTCAGCCATTTAGGCATGAAAGAGTTACAAACATCCATTCATCCTTATAAACTTTCGCATTTATAATATTAACAAGGAAGTAGGAAAAGTAAGATTTATTAGACGTTGCTTTGAAAAGAAAAGAAAATATACAACTTTACAGAAGAAATCCGCGCTTTTATTTAATTGTAGTCGAAGAAAATCTTATACAAATTCCTAATGATGTAAAAGTTAGTTTTATTTTCTAACTACCTTTAACTAAACTTGTTCGACTGACTTAATATAATAATATAAGAAGTTCTTTTTACAAAACAAGCTTTTGTAGATTTATGTTGTAGATGATTTTGTTTTCACTTATAGAAACAACAATAATATTGTAACCAAGACTTTGTAAAAACCACATTGAAAGAAAGAAGTGTCTATGAAGTTTTGAGCTCGTTCTTCTCCTTAGAAACCCACGTTTTGGAACGAGCAGCTATCTTCAACTCTAAACTGTAACTTCTTGACAATTCAAAAATGCCTGTAAAGGGTCTATATGAAAAAAAAATGTTTAATAAAAATAAAATTATTTTAGTAACTAAATAATAATTAAATTACAAACTATGTACAGTTAAAAAAAATAAAAAAGTAAGGTCAAAGGGCGTCAAAAAACTCATCCGCTTCGCTGTCAATGGGGCATGTGCCCAGAAGGCTGGCAGCATTGCCACGTTGTATGGCAATGCTGATTCTTTGGCCAAAGAATAGGCCAGCCCTCTGGTCACGTGAAGAATCGACCAGTCGCTTCGCGATGTCGCGATAAACTAGATGAGCGCTCGGTCCCCATGGCCCTAGTGTTTCAACCCCAAACGGCTCAAACATATAACTTTCATGAAGGTTAATATATTTGCGCCGTTTGAGATTTTCCGCACTAGACGCAGCCGCCCCAGCACAACACGTCGTGCAAGGAAGATGGGATGGCGCAAGGGTGTCGACGCATGTTGCATCCCACACCAGAGGTCTACCCAACTTCCAGGGCATTATAGTCATCCCAATCTCTGACTTTGAGATTTTACAAGCTTTTATTTGATGCGTAAAACTTTTCTGAAATACTCTACCAAAAAAAAAACACTTACTAAAATAGTTTTATTAAAACAATGACAGTCTAACCCTTCTTTCTTTACTCCGTGGTTTAACCACATTCCAACACAACTTTCTCCTACCTTCACAACCACTCAATTGATGGAAATATTCAGTGCCATGCAAATCCCAAATTGTCAGATAACCCGCTGTACCGTCCCGTGTTCCGTTCCATTGTTCGTAAACATTTTGAAATCTATGTTCATGATTCTGGAATAATATCCTCAAGATACATTTTCAATGGAAACGTCTCTGTTTTCAGTATTACTACGTTCAGTTCGATATTGGGCTTTGTAGTTACTATTGCACAGCGTTTATTGGTGCAGACAAGCATGGCTTTAGTGTAAAGGATCTTTTGATAAGATTAGTCTGAATAAGACAGCTGTTCCAGTTACTTTAGTGATGTGTTGTGTTTTGGAGAGCAATGTTGTAGTTGGAATTTAATATCGATAGAAATTGCAAAGAACTATCGTCATAAAGTTGTTTCGAATTGCTTATCCACAAGGTAGTCTATGTATCTATGTGAATAAAAATGAATGGCTAAATGTGTTGCTAAGTTCCGAAATGGAAAACGGCTGAACCGATTTGGCTGTTGTTTTTTTTTTTTTTGTTATGTTCGTACTTACCCGAATAAGGGTCCAAAACCAATTTTTTTACATAGAATGATCCACTGGAAAAGTTAAAATTTGCACAAGTTCGTAGCCTGGGCCTTACTCTACTAAAAACCAAGTCAAGTTTTGCTATACACCAAAATCCACCAAGCCCCATCAACAATTTCCAAAACCCATTATACTTTATCAATAACCGTCGGCTGGTAAATTTCGACTCACTTATCGTAAACAACCTTAAGCCATAGCCATAGGTACCTTTCAGTATAAAACTCACATAAACTTTTGTAACTAAGAATTTATTTTCATAGCCACACGAGCGGGCTTATAAATCTTACACCCGATATGTCCCTAGACAGGGGTTTTCAAACGGGCCAGTACATCTGTTGAGCAATATAGAAAATGACTCGGCAGCTATTGAAATATTCCTTCAAACGGTTCAAAACGTTGTTCACTGGAGCGTGAACCGTGATCTGTTGATACGACGATTTCTCGATTCTAGATGTCGATTCCGATTCGATTATTTTGAAAACAACGATTATGTTATTTCGGTTTAGTGTAGAAGAAAGGATGGGATTTCAGTTGAATGTAAAGGTGATGAAGTTAACAATAAGAAAGTAATTAGGTAAAGGTAAACATATTTATACAGATATTAATTGATTTTAATAAGTTGCCAAAAGAAATCCAAAACATTTATTTCTATAAAACCATTTACAGACATTTCTGAATGGTCAAGGTGTCGGTCGGGAAAATTGAAGCCAGTTGCTCGTTCCAAAATGTAGGCACGTGTCTACGGAGAGGAACGTGCAGGAAACCCAACAGACACTTTTAGATAAAGGTAGTGCTACATTGTATAAAATTATGTGCTCACATTTCTGATTCCGGCTGCGATGGTACGGGCATGTTATAAGGAGGCTGGTAGATCACAATATGTACAGGAAAGCGCTCGACCTCAAGTCAAGATCAAAACAGAGCCACGGACCCCGGCTGACAAAAATGTCTGTAGTTAAAAAAGATCTAAAAAAAGAATGATGTTATCCCAATTTTGAGCTAGAAAATACAGCTTCGGAGATAAACGATAAGAATGGCTAAACCCAAACACATATGGGGTTAGGCAGGTAAGGTAGGCCAGAAGAAGTAGAAATTTCTGTATCCACAGTAAACAAAACTGTTACAGAAACACTGACCAATAACACTCTAAATCCAAAAGCGAGTTCGATGGACAACATACTACAGATAACCACTAAAAAACAGATATCTTTTTAATATAAAAATTCAAACAAATGAAAACTACGAAACAGGAGTAACAAATTAATTAACGGTCATGCAAATGACGTTAGTTGGTGCCAACTGCGGCGTGTCGACCACAATGTGGATAACACTGAGCGACAGGCTCTCAGCGGTGACTGACACCTAGCTCCGGTAGCCTAAAGAGAATCACAAACACAAGGATAATAATAACAGGACGGCTACAATAATGATAATATAATTTAGGAAGGAATATAATTTAGGAGGAAACTAGCCCAAAATTTGGGTAGTGACTGCCTCGTTTGCGTAGTGGTCCTAAACACGACTGCCACGCTAGAGGTTATGAGTTCGATTCCCAGGTCGAGCAAAAAGTGTTATTGGAATTTTCTATGAAATTCTCAGTAGCAACTCGGAGTTTGGATTTGTGCCCGGTTAATGGCAATAAGCTCGCCACCTATTACATGGGATCTAAACATACCGGCGAACTGTGGGTGTATATTGGTAAACTTCTGCCTAACCCTTCGGAGAATACAGGCGTGATGGTATATGATACTACTAAAACACTTTATCAAAATGTTTTTATAATAAAAATTGGTGAGTCTAAAGATATATGAAGTGCTTTTAAATGCTGTTCTTTGATTTTAAAGAGACAGAATTGAAAATGATTCACATATTATCAAATGCAAATAGAAAGAGAATATTTTAGTAAGTCCTTTTTTATGACTGTACGTTACTCGTGAATTGATAGATAATAAAAAGGAATTACGGGGTGTAAAAGTACAATCACATTGCCGTTTGCTATGCGTAATGTAGGAATTACACATAGTAAACGGCCATTTTGTGATTTAGCTAAATTACATAGTTAGATTTACTTACATAGTTTGGTAGGTCAAAGTAAGAATCAAGATTATGTCGAAAGATTGAAATTGGAATTAAAAAAAGACAAAAAAAAAATTATAAGTTAGTAATAAGAATAACTAATAATAAAAAATGGTTTTGTGTAAAAAACGGTGAAACTTCGATTTTAAATATCTGTAACTAGAAGGTCAAGAAAAAAAATGTCCCAATGTTAATAAGTTACTTTCGGCTTCATTAGCGTCCTATAACACTCTTTACACGTGACATTCAAATAATCGATTCATTGAAACATGAAGCAAATTATGCAAAGAACGACACCAACTACACAAACTCAAAGGCCTACAGGCATATATCACAAATTCCCAAACACGTGAAACATTCCTTCCGCAACCACTCATTACCGCTTACTATGAGCGTCCGTTTACGAGCGATATTGTGCCCGACAGTCTATCAAACGCCTGATTGCAATCTCGCGCACTACCAACCGGAAACTGTTCATACCGCCCGCTATTAACTACAATGGCCGGTAGTGACGTCATCGACGGCTGCTCGACACACGCCGCTTGTCAAAGGTCGTTTATTGAGTGGATGACCAAAAATGTTTGACGTTTGTTAGGTTTAAGATGAAGGCGGTGAGGGACAAAGGACTTGATTTGTTGCTGGACTGACTTGATTTCTAGGTTCTGTCTCATGATATTTTATACTTTTTTTTCCCATGGGGGCAGGCAGAAATCACAGAACGCCACCTGCTACGCTCCTTACACACTACTTTCGCCTTGACCACGTTCTCACATATTATATTTTATAATAAAATAAATACATGAATAAAATAAATAAAATCATACGAGTACGGTAGGAGACGTTGGTTTCAATTATACATACCATCACGCCCGTATTCCCGGAAGGGTGAGGCAGAGGTGTACCAATGTGTTGCGTTAGATAACAATGGGTTATCTATGGAGTAAGTACCTTTAAGTATGCAGCGAAGTTACCAAAATGGTCTAAAAAGAGAATTCTTTTTCTCTTTTAAGACCATTACCGTACTAATTAAAAATCATCTTCTTAGAAGAGTAATAAGTAGGTTACAGATTTAACAATTAGTTTGAATAAATTACCAGATAAAGGCAACGTTATGCCAAAATTTTTCTTTGCAGAAATTGCCGCATTTTCAATCTTAACATATAGTATCTCCAAGAAGAGTAAAATGATCTCATTCCTAAGAACAGATAAATACAGGCAGTGCCCTCAATTATCAGATGTCTGTTAGAAGAAGAGGGTTATGGAGGCTTTCCAATTATTTTTTCTTTAATTTCCATCGCTTTATTAAAAAGTAAAATATCCCATCAATACGCACAACTAGATAAACGCCAAGCAAATTGAAACCCAATTCAAAGAATACAACAATCGATTATGCTTTAACAATTTTATTCTACCCTAGTCTTACAGTGGAACAATATCTTTATTTTTATAAAATCTCCTTTCAAAACTGAAGTCTTAGTCTTAAAGAGTTCTGTTATTGGCAGCTTCCCTCTTTCGTTTAGTTAAGCAGCAAATATATAGTTCAGGGAAGTTTCTCGACGATACGGAAAATGTTTAAACTTTCTTTTTTTAAGCTTTCGCAAGTTTTTTGATTAAAGTAAATATGCTTCGTTAGAAAGAAAGAAAGAAAGAAATCATTTATTTGTGAAACATAGGTACACATTAAAGATCAAAGAAATGGTTATTAGAGCGCTATGTTTTGTCAACAATGACATACAAATAATATAGTAAAAATAAGTCACATTATTGAGAATTAATAAAATTAAAAAATAGTCAAAAATATAAAATAATTAAAATTAAAAATATGTAAAAATTGAAAATGTGATTAATTTAATTTGTCATTTAGAAACTCGTCCAATGTGTAATAACATTTTTTAAGTAGCAGCTGGTGTAAAGCAGTTCTGAACTTATGGGCTGGCATAGATTTGACTACATCTGGTAATTTGTTATAGACTTGGGGAGCAATACCAAAGAAACTTTTTTTCAATAATGCGGTTTTACATTTTACATGACATTACATCGTTAGCAACTAAAATAGAGGCTTCGGAACTAGAATATAAGGTTTAGGTTATTTTTCTTTATTTTTAAAATAACGTTGCTCTACACTAGGAATTTCTAATACAAACATGTAAACTTACATACACAAACAGCCAGACCTAGAACCAATACCGTTTTTTTTTATTCGAGATTTTTTAAGCTTTTGAATCTATTCTAGGTCAGAGGTGACAAAGACAAAGCCAGTGATGGAGTGAGCTTACCCAAAAAAAGCCTATGTCTGTTATGTGTAGGTCATACAAACATTGTTGTTCTTTGCGGGAATCACGACACGCAGCGAAGCAGGCAATTATTCAGCCACTGCGTATTTGATGTATCAAAGATTTGAGCCAGATTTAATTTATAAACAGCTTTTATAAAAGGTAAACAAACCGTGTTTCGTTTGATGACTTACTTGTTATTTTATAAATATTATATTTTAGCATCAGTTTATAGAATTGAGTGAGTTACTCTCGGATTTTTGAACGAAACATTTATTTGACAAATTTTGGAGCGCGCGTAAGCTGCTCTGATTGGTTGTTGATAATTCAATCAACCATTTAAAGCAGCTTATAATATTTTGTAACAAATAATTTTTCGTTGAGTAACTAAAGGAAGAATATTATTTTGTTTGTTTTCTTTGATAAGTATTTCATTTTAAGGATTACAACGTTAATAAAAACGTAGAAAAACTACCTACACACAAATATTTCCTAATAACTTTATGAGTAAAGGCATCTCAACACACGACCAATATTATCACAGAAGTGATATGTGTATTTCTGTTCGTAGAACAATTTCTATTTCGACTTCACCCCCGGCGATAATATCGCTCGTGCGTGCGGACGCCTTTATAAAACTTATTCGCAAACAAACTCAACTATAATCGAGAAATAACATCCAAAGTATGGAAAGCCCATTTATCATAAACTTCTTCGGAACAACCTTAAGTCTTTCAATTTGAGTGCTCAACAAAAACTGTTTAACTTTTACTTGGATGACTTTGCTCTTTCTGGTGCATTTTTTAATAATGCAAGAGAAATTTTCTATCTTATTTTTCTCTTAACATTTTATCGAGGAGAGACTGGTGAAATTTTGCTCCTACATTTGTTTAAAAGCTCTCTCTCTATTGAAGCTGTGTTGAGTTAGATTCTGAATGCATTTGCTTGTTTCCTTTGTAATGCTTATTTTGTTTCAGTCCACTGTCAGTATTGCTGGCAGTTGCAACGTCTTTTGTTTTTGTTTATAGTGATATTCTTGTGTTATTAATTTTTTCAGTACCACTTTGTTAGATAATTTACAGCGGATCAACTAATAGTAAATCAAAGATGTGTAAACTCAATAAAATACTTTGTGCTTGGATAAAAAAGGTAGGTAAAAAGTGTACAATTGCATACCTATTATACATTCCTCTTTTAACTAGTACTACATGCAATGCATTCAGACAAAACCATAATTCATTCATCCGCGACCACGTCACAGTCCGAGCTAGTGTCCAAGAAAGCATTGAGTACGATGAGGGTTCGCGGTATGGAAGATCTAGCCTGAACAAAAGTCCTCGGAAACTCGGTTGTTAAAAAAAAATATTGCATACATTTTGACCATGTAGGCACTTTTGTTTGGCGAAGCTAGATTCTATTTTTAAACTGACGCAAAATTACATAGTTAGAAATCTAGAATCATGTGTACTGAATCCATGTTTTTATGGCAAAGAAGACGATGGCCCTCGTAATGTTAAGTGATCAAGGCGATGACCACTGCGTCTACAATTCCAGAGGCCTTGCAAATTGTTTGTCATTCCAGACACAAAGTTGAAATGTCTCATGTGCCTGTAATAACACCAGCACCCATACCCTTCAAACCGAAACACTGCAACGCTGCTTTGCCTCAGAAATAGGTATACCGATAGTACTATCCCTTCCACCCGTTAATCCAACAGTTTCCTTCTCAAATCCCAACACTATCAAACGCGAAGATTTATTCATGGAACAAAGCGCATCTTTCAAACGCCATCGCTTCACTATCATCAAAATAAACGAAGAGCCAAAGGGTACCAACGACACACCGTAAACACTCAACAAAGACTTGAGTACTAGCACAATTGTTTGTTTGTTCGTCATTCTGAGGCGAGCCACCTTCACCATTAGCCGTTAATGCGTTTTTGTTTATTTTGCCGGTCGGATCTACTAGTGAATATTTCCTTTGGTCGGATTCTCTATTTGGGTTTTGGATTCATTGGAGTTCGAACGGGATTTAAACAGTGATTGTGCTAGATTTGAGTGTTTGAAATATGATTAATAGTCTAGATATTTTGAAGCTTATGATATACGAATTAGGTTAGTACTGAAAACTTTATCTAAACTATAATATTACGAAGCTAAGGAGTTTGTTGGTTTGCTAGTCTCAAGGAATATTGATCTAATTTGAAAGAAACCTTTAGCGTATACTGAGGAAGTTTACAGGGTATATAACATCACGCTACAACCCACAGGGGTGGTGCAGTAAATAAAGACGTAACTTAGCTATAGTGAACCTATGGAGTTTAGCTAGTACTAAAATAAAGCTTAAGAGATTGTTTGGTTTCATCACGGAAAATTTCACTAGTCTGTTTTAAAAAAATCTTGAGCTAGTGATAAGCTAAGTTATCCCTAATTGCTATAGGCTACTATTTTGTTTATAAAAGTAGAGAAACGTGGAAAAAAATCACATGGGCCAAGTCGCAAACAAACGCTAGTAAAATATAAAACCATAATTATTTATTTTCAACAACAAAATATGTAAAGTTAAATAAAAATAAAAAACATCTTAACTCTTTCACCATTATTCATTCCACCCTCAAATTCTATTTCAAGACGCTAACTTCCTAAAGAGAGAAAAGTACCAAGCAATCCTTTTTTCATAGTTATTTAGGGACCAACAAAGCGCGTATTCGGAATATTCGCGGCAACAAATCATACGCCGCCTTTTAGAAGCCATGAAAGCATTCTTAAAACAAGAACATAAAAAAAGAATCAGAGCAACACTGTTTAGGAACCGTTTTAAGGTATAAGCGGTAGCGGGTGAAAACTCCGAGCGAAAGCGATTTCATATATACCTATACAATATCTGTTTTTCTAAGTAATTTGCTACGTTTAATAGCCAAACATAGCTGTAAAATGTTTAAAGTGTTTATTGATCAATTGGCATTGAATTAAAATACAAAACACATAGACTTGAAAATTGTTTAAAATAAAATGACGGCTTGGAAATATAACTTCCACGTATTTTTCGACTCTATTTCTTTACGGTTTTAGTTTATTTTCAATTAATTAATTAATGAAAAGAGTAGTTTACATTTATTTCAAGACATTGGTTTATTGCTTATTTTCAATGCATTGGTAACGATTCAAATAAAAAATTTGTTCGTTTTAGGTTTATAATGGGAATTATTATTATTTATTTATTTATTAAAACAAAATTTATAAAAATCTCAACTTAGAAACTGTGCCCCACAAAACTGTTTAAATTAGAGTAAGTATTATTAATGTTTTATTTTTTATTAATGAGTGAAAGGCGACTAACAAAAGGGATTTATATGGCAGATGTGAGTGGCAATGCCGGGAGGGGACCGTAGAAAGACCTACCTTGACCTTATCGGTGAGGTTCTTCAGAAAGGTCAAGTGCGCAGTACTCGTAACCGGCGTGCTTGTATGACCAGATGTATGAATGTGGAGGAGGCGAAAGGAGTGTGTAAGGATCGTAACAGGTGGCGGTCCGTGGTTTCTGCCTACCCCCATGGGAAAAAGGCGTGAGTTTATGTGTGTATGTATTATTAATGTTTTCTCATGTAATTGACGTTCAAAAGTGCCTTTGACTTTGATCACTCTATCCCCCATCTGTGTTTTACTATTACATAAATCCTAATACCAACTACTACTATCAGCTCTACGTTAGCCAATCTACTATAATCGAATACGACAGTACTGCAATTAGGGTTGTCACATCCGATTCCACAATCTGATTGTACAGCTTAGCTGCTTAGTTCATGTGCCTGATGGTCGCAATGATATCGGACGTTTCTAGCTTATGAAGTGAATAACAAATGTTCCTCAAAACTGCTTTCCAAATTATTGTTTTTTATGGTTCTAAACCCAAAAAGATGCTAAACGGGAACCTATTATTAAAACTCTGCTGTTACCCGTGTCATTAAAATTTAGTTTTGTATTTTTTCGGGACGTTTTTTTCCGTCTTTATACAGGACCCTTTCTATGCGAATCCGGTTTTTTCCTATTTTCTATTTACTTAATGTTGCTTATTATAGTTGAGACACGTTACACTAACGTTAATCATTACTAAAGTTTTATTTAAGTATTCTATTGTAACCAAAACTAAATATACCTGTTTACTCATTTAAATAGCAATATATGAAAAGAATATCTAATCGCATTAATATTACTAAGTGCTTAGGAAATCCATTAACTATTTTATTATAATTTTCACAGCAAAATTAATTACGTGTTCCGAATATTAGTTCAGTACGCTCTTGAATTTATTTGCTAAGTTATTTGAGGTATTTTTAATATCATTTTGAAAATATGACGGTGTGTTAATTAATATAATTTTAGGTGTTGGACATTTTATAGTAATTGACGCTCATTTTGTTGTTACTTATGGCCAAAATATTGTTAATTAGTAGTTATGATGATACACATACTTCATTAATTCTGTCATTGTATTAATTGTCTGTTTTATTTATGAACACAATGGCCAGTGTTTTATGATAAAATGTTTGAGTGTCTACTTAACCATTAAAGATCTGGATTGGATAACTAAGTTTCTCAGGATCGGCCCATGGGCTGTAAGACTAGCAAAGTAAAACTTTAATCTATAGTAAATGGGGGGTGTATGAAAGGAGTATCCCCGAGCGGCGTTAATTGCTATTCCAAACGCTTCGCTTCGCTATTCCGGCGCAACCTGGACAACTAGCACTTGATTACTAGCTGACTAATCCTTTCGCCATGATGGTAATACTAAATAAACTAAAATATCAAAATATTTTTATGTTTCCAGTTCAAAACTAAGTAATTTGTGTATTTTGGCAAAAAAAAAATTGACACACATCATATTATGACGCCTGTATTCCCCGAAAGATTAGGCAGAGGTGTACCAATGTACACCCACAGTTCGCTAATATGTTTTTAGGTCCCATGTAATAGGGGGCGAGCCTAATGCCATTAACCGGGCACAAATCCAAACTCCGAGCGGCTACTAAGAATTAGTCCTATTTTTTATTTATTTACAATCTCCTACAAAAACATACACAAATCACGACACACAAAAAATAAACTTTAATCAGACCTGTTGCGCTCGCTAAATCTTATCACTTGGACCAAACCAGAAATGAAGCGTTTGAAATACGCCAGTGAATCACAGTGGGAAGTAGGGAATGCGTTAATAAGTCCCGAGGCATCCCCGGATTTCGACTTACCATAGCTATATGTATATACGGAAGCCTCATATATGCAGATGACTGGCCTACGAGCTTGAGTGGAAACCCTGCTGAAAAAATAACGAAGTGAAGAATGAATTGGATGATTAAAAAAGAAGGGATGTACGTGGATGGGATTGTTTATTTGAACAGTTAGAATTGTACTTTATTAATATTCGAATACTGGTTATAGTTGGGTGGCAACGCACTTTTGAAACTTAATTTTACACTTTATATTTAATAAAATAAAAAAAAAATATAAAAAAATATACCATCACGCCTGTATTCCCCGAAGGGTTAGGCAGAGGTGTACCAATGTACACCCACAGTTCGCCGGTATATTTAGGTCCCATGTAATAGGGGGCGCTCGCCCCCTATTACATATTACTATTGCCATTAACCGGGCACAAATCCAAACTCCGAGCTGCTACTGAGAATTTCATAGAAAAACCCAATAACACTTTTTGCTCGACCCGGGAATCGAACCCAGGACCTCTAGCGTAGCAGTCGCGCTCAGGACCACTAGGCCAACGAGGCAGTTAGTTTATTTTTAATATTAAGATTATTTCTCTTTCTGAAATAAAATATGGTAACTTTTACATAAATATGATATTTATGTATATCAGAGTAATTTTAATACCTGCTAGTTAAAATAAGTCTGAAATCGCCAATCTGTCCTGAACGAGTGTGGTGATCAATGCTCGTGTCTTCTCTATAAGAGTAGGCTGGTATTATTTACATTTTACTTACATATGCAGTCTCTATTCGTTGCATTGTTACAACTTGATTTTACAAACCAACAAGCGAATTCGTGTAGCATTTCAACCTGCTGATCCGACATTTCAACGAAAAGTAAATGCAGGATAGAAAAGAAAGTTACAGGTAAATCTCGGGACGTAAATCTCACGAGCTCGAGCGTTGCAACGAACACAGCGTCGAACGTTCGCAGGAACGTTACATTACATGGAAATGCTTTATAATTTGATAAATATTTTGTTTTGATTGTCATCACCATCTATTAAGCCTTTTCCTAACTATGTTGGGGTTAGTTTCCAGTCTAACCGAATGCAGATGAATACCAGTGTTTTACATAAAGCGACTGTTTATCTGACCTCCACAACCCAGTTACTGAGCAACACGATACCTCTCAGTAAGACTGGTTGTCAGACTTCCCGGCGTCGGGGTATCACACCACCAACTCCGGGTTGCTACTGAGAAATTTCTATTGGAAAAACCAAATAACAATAAAAAAAAAATGTTTGAATTGTACCGTTCATAAAAATGTTACATTACATTGAAATGCTCTAGTATATATTCACCTGAGTCACAATTAAAGAGTTCTATATTTCTATTTTTACAGCAAGTAAACAAGCTTTGAGTGACAACCGTCTTTGTTCTCGGATTTAAAGAGCACATGTTTTTTCCAAACATAAATATATTTAAGGGAAACCTTTATCAATCCTTCTTATCCCAAAAAAACTGAAAAGGTTACCTGAAATGGTTTTTCTTTACGGTGTTAAGCCGATAGATAGTTTGGGAAAATTTTGTAAGACTAAAAATAATAACGACAAAATATTTTGTGGGTATAATGCGATCATAGGCTGATACTTATGGTTGTGATATTTTTTCATAATTATTTAATGAGTGCTTTTACCCAATTACGTCGAAGTTTGCATGAAGGTTTGTAGTTGCTGCGTGTCACGGGTTTGATTGCAGCATGGCCAGCATGGCACAAATATTTGCATGGCCTACAGGCAGTTGTTCCGGGTTTGTTGGCGTGTGTATGTAAGTTTATATGTTTGTAAACGCACGCGCGATGCAGGAGGAATTCCTAGTCTTCTTCTTCTTTTCCTGTCGATTGACTCGTTTCAAATTTTGTCCGACCAGTATTGAGCAACCTGTACAAGTCTATTGTTACTCTCGTTCAGGTCTTCCAAATTTCTGGTATGAGGTAAATATAAAAAGAAAAATGGCAGTCATAGGGAATTGGAAGTCACATTAGAATGACGGTGACGCGAACCCTCAACATTTGTCCCTATCAGAAACAGCTCTAGGAGCTAACGAAAAATCCACTCTATTGTTTTGGGTTCCACCTGTAAAATAGTGTGGGTTAGTTAAATAAATAAATAATAAATAAAAAATTTTCACTTAAAAAAATGATGTAAAGGCTCTTACTTTTAGTTATTTGGAAGTGTATGTGAGTAGGTCTTGAATCTGTTCTTTTAAGGTACGCAGAAAATAGCACGACGTAATACAAATTCTACTATACGAGCAATAGGCTATAAAAACATCTAAGCCAGCCAATCGAAAAAATATATATTGTCAAAGGAGCCACATTCGTCTTAGTAAGTAGGTCCTAAAAATATATTATAATGAAAGTTCTTACGACGATCGATCATAACTCCTAACAAAATCCCTTTTATATTCTTTCGCAATAACAACAGTTGTGGGCGTAATAACTAGATATTATTAAACGGAGATGAGATTTTAGATAAAAAACGAAATTGATATTTTCAGAACGATATTTTAGAATTAGTAACTAAGTATTTATTCGTTTAAAATTGTATTAACTGTCTTCTTCCCGCGACTTAATCCGTGTCAAAATTGATATATTATCCCACGGGAACCACACATTCCGGGATAAATAGTATTATTTTTGTTTTTACACACTATAGTCTATCTCGGTGACAAATTTCATACAGATCCGTTCAGCCATTTAAGCGTGAAAGAGTAACAAACATCCATCCATCTTCACAAATTTTCGCATTTATAATATTATAGTAAGAATTAGAAGGATTATTCTCTCTACAGAATTTCGGTCATGGCTACATATCTCAAACAAAATTTTGCTTGACTTAGAAATAGAACCTTGGATCTTTCAGTACTCGTGCTTATAACCACGAGATTAACCGGATAAATAATAGTGCAAAATATGAACAGCATGAAACCACATATCATTTGCAGAATATACTTGGAGAATATTCTATCTCAGCTTTATATAAAGTGTTATGTAGTATTATCACAGAAACCGATTTCCTTTGGAGCTAAACTCCGGGCGATACTCGCTCGGCGTGTTGGCAACGCTGAAGCTATAACCACGCAACATATGCACTGAAAATATACCAATAACCTACAAATGGACTGTTAGCTAGAATATGTTTATTATGATTTAGGTTCCGATTGAAAATCTATTTTCTTCTAAGAGTTTGCATAAAGAATCTATGAGGTTTTTCTAAGTTATGACTGCGAAGACATACTGCATTTAAATCAACATAATTGGGGAATAAACGGGGGAATATCGTTATGAAAAATTTGTCGTGGATTCAGTACATGATTGTAGACACCCCAGCGATAACATTTTTAGACAATTAGGAAAAAAAAAACAACTATTCAATACATTTCAATACAGGGTGATTGTGTGGGTAGCGCAATTTTGAATGGAACAGCAGATTTTTTTTTAAATAACCTGCCAAATATTTCGTCTCTCGACGAAATCATGAATCTACGGTAAGTTTTCGTTACAATAATTTAACTTCGTACCTGGAAAAATATAAAGATTTCGTTTCATCTTGTTTGCCAATTTTTTTCACACAGACCTGGATTGAATTATTGTAAGGTGAGTGTTGAATTACGTCCCTAACAATTTTTTTTCTAAAATATTCATACGCTAATTATATTTCCTCGTTATACCTTTACAGATAAAATACACGTCTTTTATAAAAAACCAACACAAATGAAAGAAAGATGAAAAGAAAGCAATTACGTTATAACTTTGTAGATAAAATAACATCGTCTGCTTACACAAATTCAAATATTTGATGATAAGTAATCATTAGATCCATACAAAATACTAGACGATATAATTTGGGATAGAAATGATAAAATGTAAAAGTAGGACAAGGATACAATATTCTATACATCTATCAAAATCAAATTAATTAAATTATTTAATTGAAGTGTCTGTTTGTAACGCTAAAAGAAACATCTTTTTACAAAATAAATATAAATGTAATATACCTATAAAAAATAGTATTTTCACAAAACAATAATTGATTCTGTTTTTGTTTGACCTTTGAAAGGACTAGAGCAATTCTGACGATATTTTCACTAACGGTTAGCTGGTGTTATAAGGTCTAACATAGGATTTCTTTATATGTATACCATCACGCCTGTATTCCCCGAAGGGTTAGGCAGAGGTGTATCAATGTACACCCACAGTTCGCCGGTATATTTAGGTCCCATGTAATAGGGGGCGAGCCTATTGCCATTAACCGGGCACAAATCCAAACTCCGAGCTGCTACTGAGAATTTCATAGAAAAACCCAATAACAACCTCAGCTAATCATTATTAAAACAATATACCTAAGGTAAGAATACAAATTGTAAATAATTATTCTATGTTCGTCAAAGTAGAGCAACGTGTTTGGTAGTAATCTTGAATCACTTGGCAACGGATTGAGCACTCGTAGGATTAGGCACGTAAGCCTTAACATTGGTAGTTCGCTTTGTAAAGGTGTTCGGGTTTCCCTTTATAAATTTGATGTGCTTCAGATGTTTCAGGAGAGCGTAATCTTAAACTACGTGTAGGACCGTTGAAGGATGCTTGATGAAAGTGGGTAAGGTTCCTGGATTCATTTGAGATTTGTCATCCTTCTAATTCAATTTGTTTCGGGTCGACACGATCTCTGCCTTATTCTATAAGATAATTTGTTATGTTAATTTTTTTTTTGGAATATTTCTAGTCTTTTCTTTTTAATTTCTTATTATTATACACACACACATAACATCACGCCTGTATTCTCCGAAGGTTAAGACCGGGTTGTGCCAATGTACACCCACAATTCACCGATTTGCCAAATACTTAAGGTTACAAATACATAGATGGAGCAGGGCAGTTACCAAAGATGGAACTAAACGCGGATGACGCCTTGGGCTATAGAACCATTATTTATATAATGTTCATTATGTTTATCATAATAATAAATCCCATAATCCCAACTAATACTTGGGATCAGCAAATTCGATAAGCCTTGTTTTTCTAATAATAATTGGTAAAATTAATGTTATAATAATAATACGAGGTAAATCCATAACTGATCTTATAAAATATTTACTAAAGAATAATAAACAAGAGTTTTACCTCATAAATATTGACTAGGATAATATTGATGGCGTAGAGCAGTAAAGATTGGATATAAATTATCTCCGATACGAATACTACTATGTTTTATTTCGTATATAAGAAATATTAAGCAATAACATCTATATCATTTAGTAATGGTATTAGAAAGGGCCATTTTTCGTGCAACTTAAATAGTTAATGCATTTTACTAATGTCTACATATATCTATACTAATATTAAGAATTTGTTGGTTCGTTCATTTGTAACGAATAGGCTCCGAAACTTCTGTAGTGCGATTCTCTAAAATGCAAACTCGAAAACGAGTCTCACTAAAGTGACCGCGCTCACTTCGATAACGAACCTACTTGACTTTAGGTGTGTTTTCGCTTGCCATGGTGACGTCACCGGCGTGATCGTGTTTAACAGAATACCGTTTTGTTATCTCACTGCGGATTCAGCTTTCAAATTACGAATTGAGGCTTAGAGAATCGCACTGCAGGACTGATTTCGAAATAAGCAACACGGAGGAAGTTGAGGGCAATTTGCTAGTTGCAAATAAATCAAATTGAAGTGTCTGTTTGTGTTGTTAAAATAACAGGTTTTTGCAAATAAAAATGTGTGTATACACACGGTATATACAGGAAAAAAGATTGTTTTTCTGGCCTTCTGTTTGTTCCGGATGGACCGATTTTAACGGGACTTTCACTGACAGATAACCGACATTATAAGGAGTAACTATGCTACTTTTTATTTTAGAAAAAGGATTAGGGTTCCGTGCAAATTTATTTAAAACTCCGCAGGTAACCGACGATCACGCGAAGTCGCTGGCATAAAATCTAAAACAACAAATTGCACTTTCATTTAAATAAACAATGAAAGCCAGGGTAAAAATTAACTTGTGTTTTGGGTGACAAGGCTCTCACAATTGAATTTTAGTTACAATTGTGTGACTTACCTGTTTCTCTATAGTTCCTATTTATAACTTAGAAAAGGTGTGAAAAGTAAGGGTGTGAGTAGGTGTGTTGTGTGGGTTAAATAGGCGTGTAGGTGTTAGCGTGTGTACGATAGTTTTAGTAGATCGTTAGTTTCAGCATACGTTTTGTCATCAGACATTTTGATTCTTTCTTTGTGCATTCTCATGAAATTTCTGAATTAATAAAACAGTGTGTTGCAATATACGGTGGTATGTTGAAGTGTTAAAACATAAAACTAACTTAAATAATAACAATAAAATTACAAACCATGTACAGTTCATAATAAAAAAAAAGTCATAGGGCATCAAAAAAGTCATCCGCATCGCTGTCAATGGTACAGTGACAGCGTGTTATACAAATGTCCAGAATATAATTTTCAACGAATTCATAAAATTTGTGTCGTCACTCGCCAAATTCCTACAAATGAAGCCAATATGTTCGCCCGCCAATAAGTTCTGACGCTGTAATCGAATCGTGTCCTGGGAGCAAGCCAACAGATATCTATGATAAATACCGAAAAAACTACCTTATAGGTCATTCTAGACAGATCAATGAATAAAAAGATATATGTATATAACGTGATTATTTTGTACTATATCGCCTTCTTAAGTGTTCTTTGAAGTTTTCGTTACAGTACCTAATTTTCCTCAAAGAAATTGGTTGTTTACTTGTCTCGAGTAGAAGGCATTCACCTTTATAATGTGACCTAAAAAAAATCAGACTGTATAGTACTGTTCGTTTGTCTATACTTTTATACTAATATTTTAGGTAAATAGGTAAAATTGCTCGTTAATTTGTAAAAGTCATCAATGAAACTGAACTGCCCCGTTGGTCTCGTGGTCGCAAGTGCGACTGCTGTGCAAGGGGTCCCGGGTTCGATTCCCAGGTCGAGCAAACAGTGTTATTGGGTTTTTCTATGAAATTCTCAGTAGCAGCTCGGAGTTTGGATTTGTGCCCGGTTAATGGCAATAGGCTCGCCCCCTATTACATGGGACCTAAATATACCGGCGAACTGTGGGTGTACATTGGTACACCTCTGCCTAAACCTTCGGGGAATACAGGCGTGATGGTATATTTATATTTTTTATTTTATGGTCATCAATGAAATTACTTCTCTAATTACAAAAAAAAAATGAGCGATAGGAAGCTACACTATTGCCGAATTTCATAGGCTTTGTTTTGTGGTACCTATGCTTGTCTTTTACGTGTAAGAAGTTTCGAACGTATTTTTTTATTCATTACTTGCTTATTTTATGTCCCACTAACGAACAAAGGCGTCCCCTTTTGCCTTTCCAAGCTAATGTTTTATATATCTCAATTAGTTCTTTTTAAGTACTTTTGTTTTAACTTATGTTTTGTCAACATTATTCAGACCAAATCTATTTTCTTATCACCGAGTGTATCATTGCAATTTACACTCTCTAAATAGGTGCCAAACACCAAAGGAATTCTGCAAAGCCATAAACACAGGCACCCAGACCAATAAGTTCACTTTGCTATAACCAAAACCTAACATCGTTTCACGAGGAAGCTGAAATGTTGGTAATAAAGACACTAATGTATGTGATGCTCCGAGAATGGTGCCGTGGAGACGATAGCAAGCGCCATCTATCATATTTGGCATGAATTACCGGAATAATGGAGGCAGGAATTGAGTGCTAAGAGTATACACTTAATAATATTGGAGCAAGCTTTAAGTGCTAAACTGTTTTATAGTTCACTAGTTACATGGTAAGCCTAGTGGTCCTAAACGCGACTGCAACGATTCCCAGGTCAAGCAAAGTGTTATTGGGTTTTTCTATGAATTTCTCTGTAGCAGCTGGGAGTAAGGATTTGTGCCCGGTTAATGGCAATAGGCTCGTCTGTGATAAACTGTGGGTGTACATTGGTACACCTCTGCTGTACCCTTCGGGTGATACAGGCGTGATAGTATGCTGTTATATAGTTCACTAGCTTCTGCTCGCGATTTCTTCGACGGGAACCGTACATTTTTCCTAAATAAAAAGTATCCTATGTGTTATTCCAAACTATTATCTACCTCTGTTTTAAATTTCATCCAGATCCATTCAGCCGTTTAAGCGTGAAATAGTAATAAACAAACAATATTAGTAGGATAAGTAGGATTAGAACTTTAGCAATATTTTCGTCCTCGTAGAGCGCTTTATGTATAAGAGGTGCAATTTTATATCCTCGTTAAATTCAGGAGGTTCTCATAAAAGACTTAATTAACAAAATCAAATAAGGACACCTGATGAATAATTAAAGATACTTGTTTTTTTTTCATGGCACGTTAATCTAACAAAGATCAGGCGCAGGACTGACAGTTTTACGTGTTTGCTGAAGTTCGGAGGTCTCACACCAACAATTTCTACACAACGGGCTGCTACTGAAAAAATCCTAATAAAAAAATGCAATACCACTTTTTGGGAACCGAATTCAAAACTAATGCTTATCTCTTTTGCTGACTGATATGTAAACTCACGTCTTTTTCCCATGGGGGTAGGCAGAAACCATAGAACGCCATCTGCTACAATCATCACATACTCCTTTCGCTTCGTGCACATTCATACATCTGGTCATACAAGCACGCGTTGGAAGTGGAAATTATGTTTTTCTTACTCCTCCGCTAATCTTTTCTGATTAATTTCGTTGCGGGATCCAAGACAGTTGAATCGTTTCTCCGGGACTCGTCGAGCTTCATTGTCTCGGCGCTTTTCTTGTGGTCGCCACTGTTGATTCTGGCTTACAGAAGTTGCAGTGGTTTGGGAACAGTGTGGCGGGCTTGTCCCATTTAAAAAAAGCACGCGTTACTAGTACTGCGCACCCGACCTTTCTGAAGAACCTCACCAATGAGGTCAGGGTAGGTCTTTCTATAAACAGTCGCGCTTTAAAAGAAAAAAAGTAGACAACACCCCAAAAGATGTACAAACGTAATTACTCAGACAACATTATTCATCTAACCCAATTCTCCCTAATCTCTAAACCAATAAAATCCATGCAAAGTTTTAAAGGACAATACCTATAGTGGTGTCAGAGCAATAAATTTTTATTAACCATAATAAAAGGTAATATCTCTGAATGTAGAGCGAGTGAAATCATTTATAACAATTTCAGACAAGGCGACCTCTTCTACGTAATAACGAGTGTTATGGAGCACGAAGTATAAATTATATGATAGAATGTGAATTTCAATAATACTGACTTTACATTACTTCTGTGAAATATTTGGTTGGGTGGAGCTTTAAATCAATTGTTGGTTGTTAGATGTGTGATGTAATATTTGATTTTGTTTTAGATAAAAATATAAGTTTAGTAATATTATGTTTTGATAGTTACAGGCACATGAGACATTTTAACTTTGTCTCTAAGATAACAACGAAGTACTTACTTACGTACGATAATATTTTGCAAGGCCTCAGATATGGCAGCGATCACCACTTAACATCAGGCGGGTCGTCGGCTTGTTTACAATCAAACGAAAAGAATAAAAAAAAAGTGCTATGAATTTCCATGATTTCAGGGTTGATCCAAGGTAGACGCTCCGGGCGTCGGGAGCCACGAGACGACTCCCGGCCACCGTAGACGCGGGTCAGTGGACGGTGAGCAATGGGTAGCTCGCCGTCCGTACGTTTACTAACGACAGACCGTGTCGACGGCGCGTTCGTGTTCCACGCGCGCCTCAAAGAGATGTCAGCAAACTTGGAAGGGGCCACAGAGGGCCGATGCCTGCCGGGGCTACGGGTTGTTCGAAAGAGATACCACGCCCCCGGAACGCAAAGGGCACATGAAGGAACATAGACGGGTTTTAGTCAGTAAAAGTCTGACACTCCCTCCCGCCCCCCTCCCAGGGCGGGGGAAGTTATTTGATGATTTCCAGTTTATAAAAAAAAAGGGTTGATCCAAAATAAAATATTGTTCATAATTTATGTGTACAATGGCCTGATTTCGGGTTTTCAGGAAAAAAAACATTAGACAGAATTTGTATAAAATGAACTGCCTAGTAACTAAATGGAAAGTTATTCAAGATAAATAGTATTTGTATCAAATAAACTGCCTAGTAACAACTTTAACAAAACTTATTCAAAGATAAGTTCTCAGAATATTAAATGTTACATCATGTATTACTAAATTATGTCAAATTTAATATAATAATATTATTCCACAGGAATAGTTATTTTTTTAGGGAAAAAAAGTATTATCCTATGTGTTATTACGCGCTACAATCTATCTCATTGATAAATTTCATCCAGAACCATTTAGTCGTTTAAGCGTGAGAGAGTAACAAACATCCACCCATTTATCCATACATCCTCACAAACTTTCGCATTTATAATATTAGTACGAAGTAGGATATATATAATAAATGATTATAGGATAATAGGATAGGATAGGATTTAAAATTTCTCAACCTTAAGTATACACTAAAAGAGAAAGGTGGTACTAATTAGTGCCATGATAAAGCCTAGCCTACGAGTAATAAATCAGACGGTTTAGCCCATCATTAGTGACACGTTCCTGGCCCAATTCCAATTAGTACATAGGATTAATTCACTAAGAAATTACGTTAGATATCCCACTCAAATAAAAGGTACCTTCTATGATTTAGATATAAGAGAAGTTGATTTAGTAAGTACTTTCTAAGTGTATCCGTACTAATATTATAAATGTGAAAGTAACTCTGTCTGTCTGTCTCTTCTTCACGCCTAAACCACTGAACCAATTTCAATGAAATTTGGTAGGTACAGATATAGTCTGGGACCCGAGAAAGGACATAGGATAGTTTTCATCCCGGAAATCCCCCGGGAACGGGAACTATTAATCCACGCGGACGAAGTCGCGGGCAAAAGCTAGTCTTGAATATTTCTGACATCGGTGAAGGAAAACATTATGAGGAAACCTGGACTTATAATTAACTAGCTTTTGCCCGCGACTTCGCTCGCGTTGCCTATTTTACCGGCCATAAGTTACATCTTTGGGTAATGCTCTGCTCCCATTAGTCGTAGCGTGAGGTTTTATAGCCTATGTTACTCAGGAATATTGTAGCTATCTTTGGTGAAAAAATGGTTAAAATAGGTCCAGTAATTTCGGAGCCTATTCGTTACAAACAAACAAACAAACAAATCTTACCTCTTTATAATATTATATAGTATAGATGTAAGTCTAAAATCACTAATCCCCCTTGAGCAAGCGTGACGATCAATGCTCGTGCCTTCTCTGTATTAGAAGAGGCTTTTGGCTACAGTATGATAATAATAGGCTGGTATTATAAATTCCACGTGTTTTGGCTTTAATAGTTTGAAGAAGTTCAACTCCAGTTGATACCACTTTTGTCAAGTTCTTAATAGAATATTAATGGCCTGCTTCGCTACCGTACCGAGTGGCTCAAAAGAGGTATTTCTGAAGCATAAAGGAATTTATGGAACTTAGAATCTACTGTTAAGAATAATAATGGAATAAATTAATTTCTAGTAGTTGTATATTATAATAATGGCATTAAGTATAATAATTTTGACGTAAATATAAATAATTTACACGCTTGCTTACACAGTGAATTTCAGGTTTTGAGAAAGATCTCAAAATCTCTGTTTAAGAAGAAAATACTAGTATATTGTTTACAAAGGAAAGATTTGTTAACAACTCGTATTTTCTCGAAAATAAACATAAATAAAAAAATTACCTTCAAATATCTGATTCGATTCAATTATCTGGCAGATAATTTTGTAATTATTCTGTGACTTTTTCTATCCACAATAATACAATATATCTTTTTTATATGCACGTGTTTCTGTGACAATAAACAATTTCTCTTTTTTTCTTTGCCCCATAACTCCAAAACCACAAACTAAAACTCCAGAATATAATGTAAATCTCAATTCACTAGCATCACAGAAAATGGAAATGTACGCCGTTGGTTTCAATATCCGTGAATCAAGGTCTTTCGTATTAAGATATATGGCAGTGGCTGGTTGACTCATCGTAGATCAATCTATGAGGGGAGTAACGGTAGCTAGTTCTGTGCCAAAATTACTGCAAAGCATTTTAAACTTGGTTACATTGAACGAGGGTTGGAATTAGGTCATGTATGAAAATTGAACATGGGAGATTGGAATCTTGATAGACTTGAATTATTTATTCTATGTTTATTAAACAGATGAAACAGATATGTTGTACCTAAGTGTACAAATAAATATAATTGAAGTGCATAATATGAATACACGGTACTTTTACTAAAAAAAAACATTTTATTTTTATTTTTGTGTGACTGTTTGTTCCGACTAAGTTCCGAAACGGCTGAACTGATTTTGACTGGACTTACACTGACATATAGCTGATGTTATTTGAAGTAACTCAGGCTACTTTTATTTTAGAGAAAGAATTAGGGTTTCGCTTAAAGAAATTAAACCCCCGCAGACAACAGACGAGGTCGTGGGCATATGCTAGTTCATTAATATTATTTGTTTATGAATTGGTACCTACCCGGTATAGAACCCGCAATCTCATGCACAAGAGACGGGCGAATTAACCACGGCACATCATAACACGTAGCACTAAGTACACTTGCAAAATAAAATTCGTTACTATAACAAAATCGTAGCGTAATAGGTACATTCAATCACAACAATCTTGTTTAGTCATTACCTTCAGAATTTTCACAGGTTACAGGTAGGTAATATCAAACATCACTCTTAACGCTTCAGATATAGGGTTCAAAATCGAATAGTCATTTTTTACTATCGTGAACGCCGAAATCAGATACTGTTGAGTGTTTGCTAACAAGATTTTTTCATGTTATCTTGTCGTGAATACCATTATGTGTGTTATAATGTCGTAAAAAGGATACATTGGCATCTCAAAGGGAAGTTATGAGTTTATTATTTCCGGCTTTCGGCCTTTGAGCTTGTCCGGCTTCGATGTTTGATTTAATATAACTGTTGATATAAAATTTTGTCCTTTCAAAGCAGGCACGAAGTTCACTGAATCGCTTTGCCGCGTATTAAATCTGGACTTTTATTTTTGATGTAAAATAATATTGTCGTATTAAAACGCCGTCTTTTTTTAAATATCACAGTTTATATTTTTTATTTGCAATGAAAAGAAAAATTAAACGTTACGCTATAAGTTTAAATAAAAAGAACTTAAAATATTATGCTTCGTGTTCGCGTGAATATCATCGGTATACACGGGACGTTTTTTGGTTTTGAGAAATTAATAAAAGTAGCTTAAGCTCCTAGTATATCAGCTATCTGTCAGAGAAAGTATTATCAACATTTTTGAGATAAGCCGAATCAAACAGGCGGACAGACACACAACAATTTTAAAATTAATTTTTCGTGTAATCATTCGTATTTATTATGAAAAACACTGGTATTTTGATATTAGATACTCAATACTCAATACTCACTTAATACTTTATTGCTTTCCACTTGTACATATAGGTCACACAATTCAGTTTATAAAAGATATCAACGCAATATTTTACTCTTTGCCTATTTATTGCGCTACTGTTGGTACGGTTGAAAGCGGCCTGCATCCAGCGTCTTTCTGTGGTCTTAATCGAGTCGTCTGTCTACCTTGGGGGTGGACGTCCTACCCGTGGCCGCTTGGAATACATGGGTGAGGCCTATGTCCAGCGGTAGACGTCCTCTGGCTGATACGATGCTGATGATGACAATATACCTACACCTTTGTTATGCTATTAGAACAATAACACTTTAAATCTTGATTCGGCGGTAATAGTAACATTGATATTAAATACTTATTAGCAAACCCCAAATGTTTCTAAAAGCACTCGTTGATTCAACACACGAAACAAGTTCAGAATTCAAGTTCATGCATAAAAAAGACAATACAACTTACCAAATGTTTTTTTCCCAAAAAAGAAACATTTCTTAGAAAATATAAACATTGTACGCAAAGTTTACACCAAAAATGTTTTGTCAAACAAATATTATTCAGCCCACTCTTGGGACTCGAAAATATCTTGAAGGAATTAAAGAACAGAATTGCAAATGATGTTGTTTTATGTAAGACTCGGTTATGCCTGTGACTTTGTACTCGTGAAGGTTGGTGATCGTGGAGCCAGACGATATTTGTCTGTAAAATTGACCATAACATATCAAACATACCGGCGAACTGTGGGTGTACATTGGTACACCTCCGCCTAACCCTTCGGGGAATACGGGCGTGATGGTATGTGTATGTAAAATTTACCATTAAATCGCATTTAGTTTACAATGGCATAGGATTTAATTTTTTTATATTTTTTTTTACATATAGTAAAAGGTGAACCTATTGTCATTAACCGGGCACGAATCTTAACTTCGAGCTACTACAGAGAATTTTATAGAAAAATCCAATATCACTTTTATTCGACCTGGAAATCAAACCCAAATCAAACCTCTACAGTAGCAGTCGTGCTTAGGGCCACTAGGTTAACGAGGCACTCTTACTTACTCTTTATATTATCAGCTTTGTGTCAGTGATTGTCAAAATAGGTCCAGCCGTTTTGAAGAATAGCCGGATCAAACAGAACACCGGCATTCTTTTTTTATTGGTATTTTGGTTCGTTAATTTATTTTGACAATACAAACAAATACTTCAATTTATTTATTTGTACACAGATTGGTCTTCAGTCCTCAGAAACAAGGGGTAAGAACACTTGGAATTTAATATCGTCATAGTAAATGCAAGATACGATGATTCTTGAAACAAGAATGTCGACGGTTGAAGGGGCACCGAAACTAAATAAGTGGACTGCTTGTAACAAGTTACATAACTTGGGTTGAATGTTCCTTTGAAGATCTTCAACGTTTTAACCAAGTCTCTCGTTCTTTTATTCGGTTTCTTTGACAAAAGGTTTCGCCCACTCATGTTAAGTTGTCCAATTTCAATATATGCAAGTACTTAACAAGTTTGCAGGACTTTTTTTCACAGCAAATACGTTACGAAGTCTTAGGTTGGGAACAAAGTCAAATAGAACTAGTTCTTTAGAGATTTCATTAAATAGTTGTACTCAGTGTACTCTGAAATAAGGGTGGGTTTGCAAGTTTCATGGTGGTAGTAAGCAAAGCAATTTATGTGTTCTTATTAAGTCTGAGATAAGCTAAAGTTATATCAATAGAAACTATAATTCTGTCATAAGAGACTTGAGTTTCAAATGAAACGATTATGACTGTCAATCACTTTTCACCTTTACGCCCTTAGGAATAAGGTTTAAAATTGAACAACAGAATTTTATGGAGGTAATGTATTCGTTATTACATATTTAAGGTCGAGAAGCAAGCTGTACAATGTTTTTGAGAAACGGAACATAATTATATTAAGAAACTGCTTGATTGTAAATTTAACTCAGAAAAAGTGAGAATTAATGACCTAGTTATCACTTACATTTGTCATGATGAATCTTCATTAATGCCGATCCGACAATGACAGATACACGTTAACGTTTTATTTAGTCTTTCATTGACGATTCATCATCATCATCATCAGCATGAGATATTATAGTGTACAAGACCGTGTGCAAACACAGGTGCACTCCTTACCTTACTCTTATAATCCAATGGGACTGTAATCTGACAAGACCAGGGAGAGGACCAACGTCTGTACGTGCTTTTCGAGGCATGAGGGTATCACAGCATCAACTTTCAAACCCCAGGCTGTTACTTGACAAACGAAAGACCGTGTCTACGGCGCGATCGTGTTCCACGCGCGCCTCAAAGAGATGTCAGCAAACATTCGAAGGGGCCAGTAAGGGCCGATGCCTGCCGGGGCTGCAGATTGTTCGAAAGACATACCGCGCCCCCGGAACGCGAAGGGCACATGAAGGAACATAGATTGGTTTTGGTCAGTAAAAGTCTGACACTCCCTCCCGCCCCGCCCAGGGCGGAGGGAGTTATTTGACAATTTTTAATCTATAAAAGGCTGTTACTTTATAATACCTATTAACTACGTAAATAAGCACAGATGAAATCAATTTCTCGTCCATAGCAATATAGCTTCTATTCTTATTCCCACACAATATCATTTACACTTATCTGGATCGGAGCTAAATTCACTGGCGCGTAAGAAACTTATTGTCCTAGATCCTGTAGACGCCAGACCTACGTCAAGTAAAGATGGCTGAAATTTTGAAAATTAGATGGAGGAATGTAATAAGCATGTGTATTTTCTAGATTCATTTAATCTGTATTATTTTTCAGGTATCAGGCACAATGGCTCCTTAGATACTTACGTTATAGTGTGACGGACGGTTTTACATTATATTTTACAGGATATTGTTATAAACCAAATTTCATTGTTGCCAGAGAGTTTTCGTGAGGCGTTATTTAATGTAGACGCTTTAAAGGTCGGCTTAAAACGTCTGGTTGATGTAATGATCCAGTTTTTAGACAAGGAAGAACGCAAACATACTTGACTGTTTATTCCCAAAATTTCAGCCATGTTATTTATTTTATTATATACAGTTTTTTGTACCTATGTGAAAGTCAAACTCATTTATTTTAATTAGAACATTCAAAGGCATTTTTAAACTTAAGAATAAAAATTAAATCCATTTGCCCTTTTCAATCTAACACGACAGTAAAATTATCTCAACATTTTTCTTTGTTTTTATTTTTATGTTAACATGACGTAATCCTAGCGACTCTAGAATCTTGGTCCATTATCACACTACAACGACATTTACATCACAGCAACCGGGCGCGATCGTCCGAGAACGTCAGTGTTCGCACGGCTACTAGTACTTGGGTATTGGGAAACTAGATCTATTTCAAGCCTGACTAAGAAGCTTGAAGACTTTTCCGACACGTATGCTTTAGACTTTTGTACTCTTCTTATTCGTCATGTAATCGTATAAAATCGTATGTTTCCGAGCGTTAACGTACAAGTAATGGAGCAGTTAATTTTCAAGCAGTATAATTGATTAATGTTAAGGTTGTTATAAGATACTTGACGTAGCGAAAAGGTCCATGTTCTTCCCATGATTGAAAGCCCTTTTTTCGTTCTAGACCATACTTGGGAACTTGTTTGGTTATGGAGATATTGAAGGTGGTAGTTCCATCTTATTTTTAACAACTTTTCTAAACCTTAAGTACCTCATGACATGACCCATAAACTATTGGATGCGCCTTGACGCACAATGATTTGTGTGTGAGTGGCATGACGCACTATATGTCGTTTTCCAGCAATAATTTTGGGTCAATGTTGGTTAGTATGATGGGGCAGTATGTGCAGTTAACAAGTATATGATGTGTCCTTTTCCACCTCGTATTACGAATTTATGAAAACAACAGAAATAAACTAGAAAATTGTAAGAATGAAAAATGCTGCGTAGAATTACATCTTTCACAAAATTTTCGACTCTATTTATGGATGTATTGTTGTTCAACATCTATTATATCAAAATAACTCGAGCATATTGCTGGTCTGTTAGCGTTGACCACAACTTTGAGCCAAGCCACAAAACTAAAAAAAAAAACCTCAAACGCCCGGCCAGGCCTTCTGAAAAAAAACAATTTACACACGATGTTAAACAAAGGCACCGATCACAAACTGCAGCACAAAATAGCCTTAGTTACCTGCACAGCATGCCACCATCAACCATACCGGCAAATAGGGTGACCACACGTTCAATGAATTTACAACAGACAAGGGAATTCAATTTATAGAAAAATGGTTTGGCCCGACCTCGTGGGAGCTTTTGAATAAAAATAATGGACAAGCGCTGATGGGATGTTGTGGGTTACGCAGGTTTATAAAAGGACCTATTATCACTTGTGTGGTTAATAAAAGTCTTCAAAATGTAAAAGCACCTTTCTGTGGACCGGAAAATAATAATTATATACAAAAAAATATTAAAGTGTCTGTTTTTAAATTTAAAATATGTAACAGCTTTTTATTATTCGAGATGTGTAAGCTCTTGACTCTAGTCTTGGTCAGTGGTGACATAGATAAAGTCTACAATCGATGGAGTGAGCTTACCCAGAAGAAGCCTGTTCACTCTAACTTTGAAGAGACTAGAGTTGCATTTTCAAAATTTTTGTCTGTCTGTCTGTTTGCTTGTACCGGTTAATCTCCAAAACGACTGAGCTAATTTCGACGAGACTTCCACTGACAGAAAGCTGATATTATAAGAAATAACTTACTAATACTTTTATTTTGGAATAAGAATAAATTTTCCGCCTAAAATAAATAAAAAGAAACAAAGTCGAAGGCCTAAGCTAGTGTCATACATAAAGAGAATATTGAAAATGAAATAGCTAGGTATTGTAGGAGATATTGCCCCAAGAATATATTTCTTTTTTTATAGTTTTTCGATAGACGGATGGCAATATTATTGGTAAATAAATATTTCTTTTGCGGATTTGGGACTCGGGATGAATGGTAGGGGTTTAGTAGCTTATGATTCTGCATAAGTTGGAAGTCGACAAAGGGAAGCGGTTATTACGGTTCTCCTTCATATTCAAGTGCGATTTCTATTCAATATACAGGTATATATTAACCTCCTATAGTACTAGTGACTGCCCCGTTGGTCTTGTTAGTTGGTTTAGTCGGGCACGGGCAAGTACCGATGTGACTTTTTCTAATTCATATGTACTAAGTTTATCTTGGATATTACTGAGATTGGTACCATGTCAGGGACCCTTGAGGAGGTTTAGAAACTCTGACACTAGAGTGTGTGGGGTCGTTAGACCTTACTGCCCACACGATAAAGAAGAAGTTGGTCTCGTACTTGCAAGCGTCACTATTGAGCGTTGGGTCCTGCATTTGATTTCCAAGTTGGGCCAATAGTGTTATTGGGTTTTTTCCGTTACGAATTTCTCAGTAGCAACCCAGAGTTTGGAAGTTGGTGGTGTGACACCCTCGCGCTTTGAAAAGCAAGTGAAGCCGTTGGGTATTAATATAGTGCTTGTAAGTACTCTGATTCTCATTATATAACGTTGGCGTTTGATAGCTTACATAAAATACTTGAATTTACATAGTAATATTCTCCCAACCGAATTCCGATCACGGCGGCCTATCTCAATGGAGACTAGCCAAGTATGCAGGAGATATTATAGTGTATTTAGTGTGTGCAAAGATCCACTCTCTCTTTCCTCACTCCTATAGTGGGATGAGACGGCAATGCTACACCAAGGCAAAAAGACAGGAATCAGGCACAAGACCAACGGCTTTAAGTGCTTTCCTAGCTACGGTGTGTCACACAAGTAACTTCTAGAGCTGCGATTGAGAAAATCCCAACAAACAACCCTATTATCACATTGCCCGACCTGGTAATCAAATCCAAGACCTACACTCAGCAGTAAACACAAGACCAATAGGGTAATCAAACTGGCTTTTCGCCATTGGAGATGGATATAATTTCAGTCCTTATTGGATTTGATTTTTCATTGAATAAATGACAAATATCTGTGTATATCAATTTACATACAACAAATAAATCCTAACATTCACAAACACAAAATTCGACCTACTTTTAAAAATAGAACATCATAAAAACAAAACACAGCTACAACAAATTAAAGCAATCATGTAAAAACAAAAGAAGTCTAATCGCAAAACAAATGGTTTTATTTAAAAATTCTAACGAGCGAAGACGGCTGAAATCCGAATCTTTGAGGAATGGTTAACATATTCCATATATCACAATCAAAGGCATAACGTCTATTAACTCTGAGCGGTATTAGACGGACGGAAATGAGAACAAACGATTATGTATATTAGACACAAGAGATTTATGTATTTCCATACTGAAATGATGATAGAAAACATCGGGAGTATCAATTTCTCCGTGTTCATGCAATTCGTGGGAACATGGAATGGAGGAAATGTTTCCGTAAGTCGATTCTTATGGAGTTATTGTTATGTCAAAGTGAGTGTGTATGCTTGGTATTTCGAACTGCTGTACTACAGTATTGATATTGAGAATGATAGAGGAAAAGAAGCATTAGGTATACGCGGAAATTTTAATCAATGTTTTTCTACGACATGCTTTGCCCTCAGTAGTACTTTTGAAATATAGATTTATACTTAAAAATAATCTTTATTTGTTTCCAAATAATAACATGTCATAATATTATGTGGTATGGTATGTTTTCACCCATATGAAGTCGAGAGCAGAAGCTACCCTAATAACATAAAAGCGAAAGGTCATTTACTGACTAAGCCCAAAATCTTCTAGACTTATAGAGCTGACATTTAGTTGTGTACTTTATAGAAGAAGACCCCAGCGAACAGCGCAGACTTCAACACAGTCAAATCCACGGGAAAAAACTAGTATCAAAAAGAAGAATCATGACGGGTCAAACTCCTCCAAAGTAAAGCCTTGTTGCTCAACAAGTCAGACAGTTCTCATTATTTTGAACACTTATCGATTTTCACTCAAGCTTGTATTGTGGTATAATCACATTTCAGATCAAATGCGTCATACATGCATACTTCAAACGTGAGAATAACTCACTCAGATATGATAGACAAAAATTGTTAATAACATTTTGTCAAAATTTGAGTCATTAGTACGTCATTCATAAACATATGCCATGTTTATATATTTGCGTGTTATGGAAAATCTCAAAAAGTACGTTACCATTTTGAAAAAAAAAGCTTCATTATCAACGAGTATTATTGGCAGTTTTTTTTTAAGTTATACAATTATAATACATGCTGCACTGCACATAGTTATGTTTAGAGAGTGCTAACATATTTTTAGTATCCTGTTTGTTTGATACTGCATATTTTTTATGCTCTTCGGCGGCTTTTCGCTTTCAGAACAAAACAGACACGAACAAAAGAAGAGAAATATATATATGTTGCAGTTAAAACTCTTAACCAGTCAAAAGTACTATTGACTAGCAAAATCAGTCAAAAGTACTTTTGACCGTATGCTTTGGTCAATAATACTTTTGACTAAAATAACAGTTCAAAGTACTTTTGCCCAATGGAGCTGGTTAAAAGTAGTTTTGACTAAGTGATTCCGTCAAAAGTGGTTTTGACTGCCCGAATCAGTCAAAACTCTTAAAAATCAGTCACTAATCTGCAATAATAATTAATAATATCTATTCTTTATAAAAGTAAATTATAGGATGAAAGAGCGAGCGAAGCGAGCTCGGGACTTGGGGCACCCCGACTCGGACAGGTTAGGTTAGAAGGGGATGGCGGGGTCTAGAGAGCGAGCGAAGCGAGCGAACAGACCCCGCCATCCACTTCGTGGTTATTTTTTTTGTAAACCCTTGAGCCCCGCGAAGCGGGGCTCCTCGACTATGCTTTTTAAGCATTATTCACATCTGATAAGTTAATAGTGCTTTTGACTGATGCTTTATTGCAGTTAAAACTACTTTTGACGAAGAGCGTTAGTCAAAAGTACTTTTAACCGCAAATTTGCAGTCAAAAGTACTAATAACCAATATTTTTCAGTCAAAACCACTTTTGACCAACCTGTTCAGTCAAAAGTAGTTTTGACTGATTTTGCTAGTCAATAGTACTTTTGACTGGTTAAGAGTTTTGACTGCAACATATATATCGATAGGCTCTTTATTGATATCCACAAACATACCCACACTACAAAAAAAAAACAACAACCTGTTTTTCATCAAGTCCCCAACTAACAATGCACTCAATCCATTCAAAAGTAAACCCAATACGACACAAAAAACATGAAACACAGTGTAAAAAAAAGTGACACAGTGTAAAAATAACAGAACAAAATCAAGTACTATCGTGACACGGTTTAGTTTAAAATATACCAAGTGGGTTGACACTGACAGACGGCTTGGTAGAACGTTCGTCCAGTTCGATACGTGCCAAAAATGGACGACTTAACTCTTATGAATTTTTTGTTACTTCACTGTGGAACTTCTGAAGTTTCCTGACAGCACACTTCATACAAAACTATTTATATTTAGGTGTTTTGTCGATAAAATTTTACTGTAGGAACTTAAAATATTTTAAAATAAAACGTCATTCATATTATGTACCTACTTTCTTAAATCTTGGACATTCCCGTTACGAGTATCGGTAAAGGAAAACATCGTGACGAAACTTGGGCTTATAATTCATATAAGTCTGAAATTTTCAATGCGCTTTGAGTAGGCTTGGTGATCAATGGTCGTGTTTTCTCTGTATGAGAAAAGGTCTTTGCCCTGCAGTGGAGCAATAACGGGCTTTTATTTTTTTACGTAATTAAAATTCAGTTTAATTTAACTTACTACCTACCTACTACTTACTAACCACACCTCTAGGTATTAGTATAATCGAGATATTATTTACTCTATCTACAAAATTTCATCAAGCTTAATTACTTATTAACCAGAATATGTCCTGATAACTTTTGTCTGGAGCGCAATGTCGGAAAGGTCTCTTTTGTTTTAATGATACTCGTAAAATATCTTAATAAAGGGCACGTGACGCAGTCACAGAATACGCACTGCTACAGTAAATAAAAAAATGAAATAAAATTTAAATGAAACAACCCGCAGATAAATAAACATAAAAACGAAAGTGTAAAAACAGTTTTTTTCTAAAATAATTAAAAAAAAATCTTTTTTATATTTTAATATCACATGCATCATAAAAACCCTCCCCACGCGAAAAGAACTCGCCCAAGGGTTCCATGCCGCCGTACGATATTTAGGTCTTTATACAAAAAAACACGGTTCTTGTATAAAAGGGAATTTCCATAACCCTCTTTATATTTTGTTGTTGTTATTAGTGGGCATAGTAATAAATACTCTGTGAAAATTTTAAGTATCTTTCTATTACAGTTAAAAAAGTCGTGTCAAAAGATAGAGCCCAATGACAAAGGGACAGACAGATGGACGGCTGAGCGAAATCAATAGGGTTCCTTTTGGAACCTTTGGGTACGGAACCCTAAAAAAAAATGTAAAAACAGATATTTATTAAATTATGATTTTAATATTCCATGCATTATAAAAAGAACATCCAATCTTTACGTAAGTATGTAATAAAAGTGTCCAATTATTTAGTTATAATAGGTTTTCTTATTATAGTTTCCATTTATTTGAAAACTGCCTCAACATGCGAAAGTTAAAGTCAATTTATTTATTCAAATCAGACTATTCAAAAACACTTTAGAACGTCCATTTACAAGAAAAAAGAAATTACATTAATTAAATGGCAATTATAACTATATACAAATGCCTTTTAACACACCAAGTCCTGGGTAACTGGGTAATTACAAAAACAAAAACAAAATAACTCTTTGCCTCCCTAGAAATCCAACCAAAACTCTACGCTCAGCGTTTGCAAACACGAGACCATCAAGGTAAAGTCCCCCATACATAAATTACAAGGCAAAATTGTTATTATTTATAAAAAGCTCCGAAAGCACGTGTCATTGTCATAAGCAAGTGAAAACATATGCACTTTCAAATTCAGAGCAAAACATTTCAGAAAAAAACCACGTGCCATGAATGTACAACGGGTCGTGTAAAAATTATTTCGTCGTAAAAATATGACACTGAATACAAAACTTCAGCGAATGTGGAACGCAATATTTTTCGTCGGCTTTTTATAATATATGTATACTAAGGCTATATTTGCGTGTCTGATTTCTCGTCGCAATATTTTTTGTGACGAAAAATGTTCTGTTACACCTTTGTAGTGTTTTTTTAAGTGCATGTTCGTGGAACTGCCTCGTTAGCCTAGTGGTCCTGAGCACGACTGCTACGCTAGAGGTCCTGGGTTCGATTCCCAGGTCGAGTATAAAATGTTATTGGGTTTTGCTGTTTGGCTATGAAATTCTCAGTAGCAGCTCGGAGTTTGGATTTGTGCCCGGTTAATGGCAATAGGCTCGCCCCCTATTACATGGGACCTAAATATACCGGCGAACTGTGGGTGTACATCACACCTGTATTCCCTGAAGGGTAAGGCAGAGGTGTACCAAATCTCTGCCTAACCCTTCGGGGAATACAGGTGTGATGATGATGGTATATGTTCGTGGATCAAAATTTAATTATCTTTTAAGCGTAGTACCTACAAGCTCTAACATAAAAATAAACCGAGAGGATTTTCAAATTGGAAATTCGACTATCCTATAGAGCATTTAGGTTCAATTTTGTTTGACAAACGCAATTAAGATCACCCAAGCCTTCGAACTAAATAAATTTTAACAGCGAAACGTGTGCCCCAATTTAAAAATAAAATTCTATCGAATATTTGTTACATTTATTCTGTGCCCTAGTGTAGGCCTTTTGATTGACTGGTCTTAAAGTTTGCGTTCAAATTATAAATCGTAAACTCACATAAATTCATAGTACACGACACAGTAGTCGAGGTAGTGGCTAACCAAGCTATTTGCTGTTGCGCTTCCCACACGAACCAAATATATGTATTGCCTACAGATAATCGTCCCAGGTCTGGCTATTTGTGTATGTGAATTTTAAGGTTTGTTAACGCACCCACCTATGCAGACCGCTTCCAACCGGTCCTTTTTGAAATGTTTTTTTAAACGGAAAATAAAGTAGATAAATAATACAACATGCTTGCTCACCTCGCAAGTAATAACGAGCACATACACAAACAAGTACGAACTCAAAATTGAAACAGACGCATCAAAGACGAAACCAAATTAACTTGAAAACGCAAAAATTAAAACATTGCCAACAACTTTGCAACGCAACGCAAAGTTCTACCAACCCGCAGGCTGCCATCAAAAACTATAGCACAGTTAATAAGTTGTTCATAATTTGTTCAGATCCCGCCCCTATGTGTGCTTCATGAAACTAAATTCTCTATGAAATTAACGACAGCTATTTTAGAACTAAAAATAGCAGCTTTATTAGATAGAGTTTATTTTAACTCATGCTTTGTGGCTGGCCGTATCGTAAATTGTTATTTAAAATATGATGTGGTAAAGGTAGTTTATATTTGGAACAAATTTTGATAATACAACATGCTTGCTCACCTCGCAAGTAATAACGAGCACATACACAAACAAGTACGAACTCAAAATTGAAACAGACGCATCAAAGACGAAACCAAATTAACTTGAAAACGCAAAAATTAAAACATTGCCAACAACTTTGCAACGCAACGCAAAGTTCTACCAACCCGCAGGCTGCCATCAAAAACTATAGCACAGTTAATAAGTTGTTCATAATTTGTTCAGATCCCGCCCCTATGTGTGCTTCATGAAACTAAATTCTCTATGAAATTAACGACAGCTATTTTAGAACTAAAAATAGCAGCTTTATTAGATAGAGTTTATTTTAACTCATGCTTTGTGGCTGGCCGTATCGTAAATTGTTATTTAAAATATGATGTGGTAAAGGTAGTTTATATTTGGAACAAATTTTGTTTTTCGAACGCGCACTTCACACCGTTTTCCTGCTACGAGAACAGGCCTTAACGCTGCCCGCCCACATCAGACAATCGGTGACCGATTTTTTTGTCGGCGAGAATAGAAACATGAATTGCAATATCCCAACGCACTCGATTACTACAAAAGGTCAGCCGACGTTTTCCTATGGATTTATTGAATCGATCCGATAATCGGTCCTACAAATAGTCGGTCGTGAGCGGAGAGGCTTAATCATCAAGGAGTAGATCTATCTGCTATTGTGCTACATAGAGCCCTACCTACATTTTGGAACGAGCAACTAATTTCAATTTTCTGACTTAACTGACTAAGTCCTTGACAATTGAAAAGTGCCTGCAAATGCCCTAATTGAAATAAATGCTTTGATTTTAACTTTAAAAGCCCGACATTCCTGAAAGCCAGAATCAAAACTCGCGGCCAATAACAACGTGTAGAGACAAAGAAAGTCGACGAGTTCGAAGAAATGGTTCAACTGTCTTAAAACCCTGAACAAAATTAAGTAAACAGAACACAGGAGTGACACAGCAATCAATAGTTTTCACTTCCATCCATATCAAGCTGGAGCCAAACAAACAAACATCAAAGTCGGTGCAAATAAAGATGTTTACATAAAACTTGTTTAAACAACTGAAGCTGTCAAATTTGATGAAATTGCTCATTGTTTAACTGCTTATTAGACACGTGTAATCGCTCGCACAGCAATCGCTCTTAGGACCACTAAGTCCTAAGAGCGATTGCTACGCTAGAGGTCTTGGGTTCGATTCCAAGGTTGACCAAAAAGCGTTAATGGGTTTTTCTATAATATTTTCAATAGCAACTCAGAGTTAGGATTTGTGGTCGGTTAATGGCAATAGGCTCGCTATTGCATCCCCCCTATTACATAGGACCATAACATACCGGTGAAATGTAGGTGTACATTTGTACATTTCTGCCTAACCCTTCAGGGAATATAGGCGTGATGGTATGTTTAGCTCATTGTTATTAGACATGCTCTCATTCTACGTTAACAAGATTGGATACTTTATTACTCAAATGCACCTAAACTGAAGACTTAACTCCTAAGCAAGATAAAACGTATTCAACAATCAACCCAATCGTATCTTACAAAGCTATGGATGAGAATTGCAGTCAAGCGCAAAACCAGACAAACCAACTCAAGATCCCCTAAAGTTACAGATAAAACGGTCGAGAATCAGTGGAATAAAGCATCATGAATAAGGAACCAGATGAAATCAGTTCTGAGAGCCGAACAATAGGGCACAATTTTGATTGGCGTGGCAAGTCTTTCGATTTTTGTAGTCAAAGGTGAGATGATTTCTTTAGGCGTTCTAGAGGGAATTAGGCTGTGCTATTCTGTAAAAAACTTCTTTGATGTATTAAATCTGGCGAGTTTTAGGTACGCTGTCAATCCTTAGTAAGTATCGGGTGGGATGGCAACTCACTTTGCCTAGAGTTTGCCGAAAGAGATTGTTACAGAATAGTATTGCTGGTGTTAAAACATCTCAAGTCACGCTTAGGCTTCGTGTCGCAGGTTCGATTCCCTCACGGAACAAATCTAAACTATTATTACAAACAGAAAAAAACAAAACAATTTTTGTTTATAATTAAATAGATAAACACAAAAAGTACTTAACCGATTATAAAAATTCTTTCACCTAGCTAAAGCTACATTATCAGCGATTAACATAAGCTACATAACATCACGCTACAACCCACAGGAGCGGAGCAGTAATCAAATACGTAAGTTAACCCGGGTGAAACCGTGACTAGCAATAGCAAGAATGTTTGTAAACGCACCCATATAATAATACAGGAGAAATTCCAAGTGACCGGCGACGTTTTTTTTAAACAGACAAGTTTTACATAGAGAGATTTTTACGTAATAGACCGGTTATTTTATGTGTTGTACTGGTTCTATTGTACCATCTTATTATATAAGACAACTGTGTATACCATGTACAAACTACTTATTTAAATAAATTATTATTATTCTCATTTATTTATTGCATATACATATAAGTTACATTTTTAAATATTAGTATAAAAAAATAAAAACATTTAAAAATATAAAAAAATATTATTATTATTCCATTTATTTATTTATTATACATATTAATTACATTTTTAAATATTACTATAAAAAAATAAAAACATTTAAAAATATAAAAAATAGTAGCCCACCGGCATCGGGAACAGGGTCCAAGCCACCGGTGGTCAGGGCTCCTGAGAAAGGAATCTCCTAACAATACGCGCCGTGTCTAGGAGTACCGCTTTATTATTATTATTATTATTTAAAGACAATTTTTTTGTCAACATTTAATTTAATAAAATCACAAGTCACATTCCTTAAAACCACACTGCGTCTCCGTAATGAAAAACCAAATTAATTAGCGCAGCGTGCATACTACCAGGAGTACATAACTACGTGGAGACTGCGCCAACATCTCACTCGCCGTTCATTAGCAACCTCAATATGCCCTTAGACAGGGAGTACAAACATTGACTCTAGCATTGACCTCACCCCGTTAACATAATAACGCAGCTTTGATGTCAGAAACCGCCATAAACACAGGACCACAGGGTAGTTAGGTGCAGAAGGCTAACTTGATACAAATGAACGAATACAGAGAACGCACGCACACAGACGCAACATCGTTCTCATACAAATGCCTATTGTTATTTATTGTATGAATGTGCGTATGATCGCTACGTATGTGTATGCGTGTCTTTGTGTGCGTGAGTTTTAGCTCGCTTATTAGGCTCAACCTACTGTACCTGCCTATATTGTGATAGAACGGAGCCTTAACGATCTTGGAGTAGGCAATTTGGTCTAGGATGTCTAATTATTTCGTGGGCATTAATTGGAGGTGATCGTAGTCCTAGATACTAAATAAACTGGGATGTCTTGGAATAAATAGAATAGATGTCTTATAATTTGATATTGTGACGTAATAGGTAGTCTATTTTTTTTAAGTTGTTTGTGAATACTAGAACAAAAGAGCGTTCGAATATCATTTAAAAAAATAAATATTATGTACCATCCATCACGCCTGTATTCCTCGAAGGGTTAGGCAGAGGTGTACTAATGTACACCCACAGTTCGCCGGTATATTTAGGCCCCATGTAATAGGGGGCAAGTCTATTGCCGTTAACCGGGCACAAATCCAAACTCCGGGCTGCTACTGAGAATTTCATAGAAAAACCCAATAACACTTTAAATATTATGTATATTTTATTAATCAAATAATTTCCTACTTCGTTAAATTTTTTCCAATATTTATTGAAATATCTACAACCAGAAATGAAACAAAAACAAAACAACGTAATTCTGATTAATTTCCGAAAAAAAATTGTATAAAAACCTTCAAACAGGTTCATTGTTAACTGAACGTCGATTCAAGCAAACGGCAAAGAAAAAAGATCGACCAATAAATAACTTTTACCTTGAAACACGTGTCAACTTCTAAAGGTGATTTAATGAATCTGTGTTAAAAAAGGCATAATTAAGGTTTAGATATTCGGGCCGCGTGGCCAGGGCCCGATAATTTTGCCTTCGTTGCTTCTCATTAAAAAATTTCTCGCTTATGTTGATTTACTACATTTCAGATCGTTCGGCATTTTGATTAATACTTTTCAACGAACCAGAAAGTTGGATGAAAAATTTTCTCGCTAATTACCAAAGATTAAGAAACGTGCCTCTCGATTTTTTCGCTCAAAAATAAATCCTTGACGTTTGATTTTTTACGGAGTAAAGTTTTGGAAGATACTTTGGCAATGAAGTGTATCTTTTGCGCTTATTTTTCGATGAGCTGGCAGTATCCTTATTAATTATCTGATTAGGCGGCGTGTTAGATTTGTATGGAATCTCTGGTGTTCATTTTTTTATTTATGCCTTTACTTTTTCTATACAGGGTGATTTGAAATTGCTTGTATTCCTCTCGGGAGAAGAAACTATGACTAATTTAGAATGATTTAACCCCTATCACTTGGGGGTCGAAAATCCGCTATTTTCGAGAAAATCTACTTTGTTTTTATTTTTAGAAAAATCCGAATTTTGGTAATTAACATTTAATAAAAAAAAACTGATCACTTTGTACTACTGATCACCTGTATAATTTGATAGCAAACAAACTAACGGCCCATCTGATGTTAAGTGGTTACTGCTGTAGACATCTGCTACACCAGAGACAGAATTTTAATGTCCATCCACCCATACTCTTCAAACCGGAACACAGCAACGCTGCTTTGCGCTAGAAGTAGGCATGGTGGTAGTACTTCCCCGGACGAGCTTCTTGGACATCACGAGAAAAAGAAAAACATCGTGAGGAAACCTAGCAAGTGTGGTAATCAATGCTCGTATTCTCAAAACAAAACAATAATAGGCTGGTATCTTTTCTATTTATTTTTCTCAAAGAATATTTTTGTGCCTTTTTTGTAGCTAGTTTAACTGTAAAAAATATAAAACGCTATCAAGCTAGATAGGTACAATAGTTGACATAAATTCTCTTATATTTTTCTAGATTTTGTGCCCTAAAAACTCGAGGCGAAAGTGCTTTTTTACGATGCTTTCATAAAACCTTGGATAGTTTAATTCAAGACTTGTTTTCTAGTTGTCTGTGTAGAATGGGTAGGTCATGTTTTTCTTTTATGCTTCTTGCACATAATATATGAGATGTTAAATTAGGGATAGTTCTGTTTAATGGAACCACGTTTAAATATATTAAAACTATAAATAACACTGATTCATTTTAAATTTATTTTTAGCATTAAATTGGTGTTGTTGGATAGTAATGTAACACATTTGGCACATTGATTTAGTTCGATGTAATTAATTTTGCGGAAAATCGTTGGTAGCGGGTAGCGTAACGGGAGAGGGAAAGGAGGGTCCCCCGTCCCAGCGGCCGCCGCGGTAGACGATCCGGGCGTCGGGAGCCACGTGACGACTCCCGGCCACCGTAGACGCGGGTCTGTGGACGGTGAGCAATGGGTAGCTCACCGTCCGTACGTTCACTAGCGACAGACCGTGTCGACGGCGCGTCCGTGTTCCACGCGCGCCTCAAAGAGATGTCAGCAAATTGGATGGGGCCACTGAGGGCCGATGCCTGCCGGGGCTGCGGGTTGTTCGAAAGAGATACCGCGCCCCCGGAACGCAAAGGGCACATGAAGGAACATAGACGGGTTTTAGTCAGTAAAAGTCTGACACTCCCTTCCTCCCGGAAGTTATTTGATGATTTCCCGTCTATAAAAAAAAAAAAAAAAAAAAAAGCGGGTAGCGTAGGACCGGACATTGGGCTATCTTTAGGGGAGCCCTATGTCCAGCAGTGAACGTCGTACGACTGATAATAATAAATGATGATGATGATAATAATATAATTATTATAATTTAAATATTGAGGGATTGTCATTTGGCTCCTTTTGGCAGACCTAATCTCAATGACAAAAGATTATCCACATCATCTCAAAATAAGGTTTAATTACACAAGTCTTTTTCTTTATTTGAAATCTATTTTAAGCATGCTTAAGTCAGGGACGTACTTTAAACTTCTTCCTTGATAGTAGATATTCCTTTTACTTATTTCTTATAATTTTTGGGCCCAGTAGGTGGCCACGCTATATGGTAAATAATATAATAATAATACCAGCTTATTATTGTCCCACAGCAGGGCAAAGGCCTCTTCTCATACAGAGAAGCCACGAGTATTGATCACCACGTTTGCTCAAGGCGGTTGCCTAGTTGTAACCTAAGATTATTAAGTTAAATTACTGCTGTCGATCCGGTATCTAACAACGGGGTTTGCCGGGTATAAAGCGATTGCAGTGAGCTAGTAGAAATCCAATATTAATAATTGGACGTTCAATAAATGATTATCCTAATATGCACTGGCATCCCTAAATCATGGGGAGAAATGGTGAAATATATCCTTCATCTTTTAGTTGAATTTTACGACTGTCAAGAGATAGTATGCAGCCTATTTATTTGATGGAAAGGACATTATTATATTTTTTTTAATCGTACCGTTTTTATGTACCCTTTCTGGTTATATCGTAAAAGTACATATTAATTAAACAGTCACATTGGTATCAAATACACAACCTCATAGACGGATATCAGTATTTTTTTTATCTGTCCGTCTGTCTGTTTACTCTAGCTAATCTCCTAAATGGCTGGACCTATTTTGACGGGACTTTCACTGGCAAATAGCTATTGTTATTAGAAATAACTTAAGCTTATAAAAATACCGCAGAAAACAGACATACAAGCCGCAGGCACAAGCTAATCGCTAAACAAATTGCTAATTTAGATACCTCTATAAAAAAATCCAGTGACCTACATACAAGCATAATTTACCGATATTTTCATCCTAGCTCCACAAGGCATTAAATCATGGTTGATAGCACTATAAAGCTTCCCCCCTATGTTCTATAAAACAGCCGAGAATTACTCTGGAGGAAAAAAGAAACTAGTAATTAATTGCACCAGTGTTTTGCAACCATTTAAATGCCTGATACTCGCTTGGCGCAGAATATTTTCCTTGGCTGCTCCGTATTTCTTAATGACTTTTGAGGGGTGAACAATGAGAATATATATTTTTTACGAGTTTTATTATTTTATTGTTATACTACTACTATAATTGCCCCGTTGGTCGGATGAGCGTGGGATTCTGGGCTTGATTCTCAGGTCGGGCAAAATGAGTTATTGAGTTTTTCCATCAGGAATTTCGCAGTAGCAGCCCGGAGTTTGGAAATTGGCGGTGTGACACACCCGTGTCTCAGACCGCACGTAAAACCGTTGGTCCTGCGCCTGATCTCTTCCCGGTTGTGTCGGATTGCCGTCCCATCGGACTATGAGACTGAGGGAAAAGGTAGTGCACTCACTTGTGCATTATAATATCTCCTGCGTACTTGGCTAGTCTCCATTGGGATTAGCCGCCGGTGACCGGAATCGGTTTGGAAATACCCACATACACTCGCTTGGTCCAGAATATTTTCCTTCGCTGCTCCGTGTTTCTTAATGACTATTTGAGGGGTGAACAATGAGAATTATATATTTTTTACGAGTTTTATAATTTTATTGTTATGATGTTTTCTCTGAAAAATGAAATGGACTTTTTAATTAAAGTTAATATACCTACAGGCTGAGTGTTAATTCTCTGTTTTTTTTTTTGTTACAACGAAAGTCAATTTATATTTCAGATTTTTAATCATTATTGTAGAGGTGGCGTAAGACAAAAAACTTTTGGAATGACATGGAGGAGGCCAACTATAGGGTAGATTAAAACATTTTTTAACACATTCTAGGAACACACAAAATTGATGAAAAATAATCATAAAATAAACGCTTTCTATTGCCAAAAATTTTTAATAACATTGTGCTATTGCGCGCCTATTTAAATGATAATGTAAAAGTAATATTGATAATCGATTTTTCTTGCCGACCGAACATTTAAAGTCACCCCCCGTTCTAAAAGCAATTATATATATTGTTCTAGAATCTAAGGTTAATTAGATTTGCGTACGACTTCATTGAAAATAAGGAAATCACAATCTGCGTAAGCAATTAAGAGTTTTTGTACATCTTGTTTTGAAAATAAAATGTAATTGAAAATACGAGATTGGTTTAATATAATTATAAGAATGGATCTATGTATTTATTTATATCAATTTGTAATAATCAACTTGAAAATTGGCACATATTTCGCTTCTGGTTGCAAGTATTTATTTTACTATTTTTTATTTGTTGTTCTACATTTTAATTGTATCCAAAAAGAAGTAGTAAATTCTAAAAGTAAGGTCTAACAACCCCCACACCTTAGTGTCAGAGTTTAGTAGACGGCCATGGATGGATGGTAGTGGATGGATGGACATGGTTACCGGTAACCATGCCAAAGTTAAGTTAATTAATTAAATAAAAAAGAAGTAAAATATAATAAGCTTGTAAATATAATATCCACTGAAAAATGTCACTATATTTCTTTTTGAATGAATGGAAACGTTTTATTATATCCTTAAATTCCTGAATCGCGAACAACAACTTCCGTATTTTTAAAATAACATTCCTTTTTCGTTCTTCTTCATAATTACATACATTTTATTCCCTCTGAAGTTGCGAATAAATATACATAATTTATAGAATACGTGCATTCATTCCCTCTGTTTTTTCTTTTGTAGTTTTTTTTTCTTAATGAGGCAAGGAACAGATAACATCTCGTTTTACGTTTGAAGGGTTTTATATTTTTCTTTGCGAGAGTTTTTACTTCCATTTTTAATTATGTAATTGTAAGGTTACTTGTGATGTAATAAAGTTGATGAGTTTTTATGTTTGTTTGTGTAATTTCTGAAACTACTCGTGGTTTAGTCGGTTTGGAAAAATCTTTTAGTTTATGATGGCCAGATTCATGAAGAATAGCATGGGCTATTTATTATCATTACGCTACGACTGATAGACGAGCGGAAGAGTAACCAAATATGTAACTGAAAGCGAGTAAAAGTACCACCCGAAAGTCGCGGGCAAAAGCTCGTGTTTATGTAAGGTAAAGGTTTAGACAGTAATTTTCTGCGGGTTGTTCGAAAGAGATACCGCGCCCCCGGAACGCAAAGGGCACATGAAGGAACATAGACGGGTTTTAGTCAGTAAAAGTCTGACACTCCCTCCCGCTCCGCCCAGGGCGGGGGAAGTTATTTGATGATTTCCCGTCTATAAAAAAAAAACGTAATTTTATACTTACATGATAGTTCTACCCTCGAATTTGGCTTTCCTCTCAACACTTCACCAACTTTGGTTGACTGGGAACTAACTTATAGAATGCCAAACGCATTAAATCCGCCATTGTACTTTTTGCTGCATAACATTAAAATAAATAAATCAGCAGATTTTTTTATCGCGATTGTAGAGTCCGGCCCATACAAAAATTTATTCAAAATTATGAGTACAAAGACACCTTTACATGTTAAATGTAAACAAAAACAAAAGCTTGTATATAAAGCCCCCATTTGCAAAGCCGAAGGTGCCTAATCTTCAGAAAAAAAAACAACGTGTCAACTTATTTTCTAACGTAAGAGGGTAGGACGGGGAAAATGGGATACAGCGATGTTTGGTACAGATAGACCAAGGTTATGCGAGTTCTTATGGATTATTGCCGCCCGGTTCATAACGGGGAAGTGTGACCGTTCATACATAAACACACACTTATGGAGATTATCCTCGACTCAGGGAATGGTGTGTTGGTTTTCCGAGTGTAGATAGTCGGGCGTAGTACTCGAGGATATTATTTTTGTTTTATGAAAATATTTTTCTTTGGTCACTGAACTGCGTAATGTAGCTTGATAGTAAGTTTATGAGGTTATGAGATATATGGTGACCAAGCAACTTGAATACCATAATATTACCAGTCTATTAATAGACACATCTATAAATAAATAAATAAATAAATAAATAAAACGTGTGTGAGTTGTCCTAAGATATTTATTTATTTTATTATTGTCTTAGGAATACAGAGTAAAGTCTCTTTTAATACCGAGAAGGCTCAAGCATTGATCACTACGCTTGCTCAAGGCGGATTGGCGATTTTAAACTATTATTAATTAGACGATAAACGACGACGACGATTAGTTCGATAAGTAATGTACCATCTATAGTAAACATCCATTTTTGCATGTATTATTATGACCTACACATGTTTTGACAAATAAAATGATCTTTATCTTTATCTTTAGACGCCCAGGTTTCCTCACGATATTTTCCATCACCGATATGCTAATTATATCCAATATATACTTAGAAAGTAGGTGCGTTTGAATTAAAAACGTCTCATCAGTGATTGCCCGTTACCAAACCCATAACCTTATGCATGAGAAGCAGGCGCCTTAACCACTGAGAGGCAGCCATCACGACATACCTAAATAAATATCCAAATATCGATTTCCCATAATGAAAAAGCAAACCTTTGTAAAACAAATTCACGACCAATTTTTTTGCGATAAAGTAACTACGAACGTACCGTTAAAAGCCTTAAAAAACGTCCCATCAATAAAGCTTTAAACATATTGAAATTCAATAAAAACGTTTAAAACAGCAGACGGTGTAAGTGAGATAGCAGTATTAAAAACACACAAGCGTGAAAGAGACGTGCGAGACAATAGAAGGGGAAGTTGGGCGGAAGCAAAACATGCAGTTTTATTAGAGTCGTCTGCAATTAGTCCAAAGCACGCGGTTTTGATGAGACAATTTTCATTCCTTGCTAATTGTGCCGAGATTTTTTTACAGAGATTTATTACGATTTTTTGTATTCTTTTATTTTGCTTACGGCTTGGAAGCCGAGAGATAGGACTTTGTTCCCTTAGGAGTCCCTTTATCTGTATACCTCTTCTATCTATCTATCTGTGTCCTTTTTAGTAAATGTGTACAGCCTCGGGTTGTGTTATCTTCGTACTTCTCTTTGTTGACCTGACTGACGGAACTAGTGGGTATTTCATTAAAGACCTACTAATGAAATACTCACCATGGGGGTAGGCAGAAACCACAGAAAGCCACCTGCTACGATCCTGATATACTACTTTCGCCTCGTCTACGTTCATACATCTGGTCATACAAGCACGCCGGTTACGAGTACTGCGCACTCGACCTTTCTGAAGAACCTCACCAATAAGGTCAGGGTAGGTCTTTCTAGGGCATCCTCTCCCGGCGTTGCCACTCACATCTGCCAAATAAATCCCTATTAAAGACCTAGAATCTGAAAATAGGTTTTCTAAATCTAGTGTGTCTAAAATAAACGGGTGGAAATAGAAGTTTCTCTTCCTACCCAGGGATGGAAGTTTTCGATAGTTAAAAGAAAAATCTACTTTCCCCACTGCAGGGCATAGGGTTCATCTCATGCAGAGAAGCATTGATCACCACACTTGCACAAGGCGGAGTGGCGAGTTCAGACTTATATTAAGTTTAAGTGGAGATTGCCTTACGATGTTTTCCTTCCCCGATGTCTAAGCTATGTCTAAGCTATCTTACTTACTTACTTAGCTAGCACATATGAATTAAAAAAAAACACAATATTACTTGCTTTTTCTGATCGCGATCCCACAACCTCAAAGAGAAACCGCGACCCCATTACGCAAAGGGCACAAGAAGGAACATGGGTTTTTTTTTTATTTTTTTTTTTATACACGGGAAATCATCAAATAACTTCCCCCGCCCTGGTCGGGGCGGGAGGGAGTGTCAGACTTTTACTGACTAAAACCCGTCTATGTTCCTTCATGTGCCCTTTGCGTTCCGGGGGCGCGGTATCTCTTTCGAACAACCCGCAGCCCCGGCAGGCATCGGCCCTCAGTGGCCCCATCCAATTTTGCTGAAATCTCTTTGAGGCGCGCGTGGAACACGAACGCGCCGTCGACACGGTCTGTCGCTAGTGAACGTACGGACGGTGAGCTACCCATTGCTCACCGTCCACAGACCCGCAAGGAACATGGGTGGGTTTTAGTCAGTAAAAGCCTGACACTCCCTCCCGCCCCGCCCAGGGCAGTAGAAGTCATTTGATGATTTCCCATAAACAAAAAAATGCATGAGAGGCCTGAAGAATTAGGCCATCATGACTTAAAGCTATAGAACTAGATCACAATAAACTCACATTAACAAAAACTTCACTTGCAAGCCTAAATTAATATCACTAGTAGAGTTGTCCTGTCTTATAATCCATTATGTGGTACAGTTTGGAGCCCCCGCCATTGCGGTCGGGGCTTGGCACTCGACCATATTATAAATAATTCTAAACATGACATGTTTACCGTCGCCCCGCGTTTTAGGGCAATAGGGTCACACAGCTTATGGTGTGCGTTTAAGTTGGCTCAATAAAGTTCTTTTGTTTATTGAAAAATGGACTTTAATGGACTGTTTTTCTGTGTAGGAGTTGGTCCTTTTTCTTTTGTTTTTCCTTAAAAACGCGCGCAGCATTTCCCATTTTAGGAATTTCTTTTGTGTCAGGTATGTTTACTAAGATATAAACTCACGTACATAAACGCCCAAACCCGGAATAACTATTTGTAGGTCATATAAATGTTTGTTCCATGCGGAAATGGATCCTGCGACACGCAGCGCAGAAGCGAATCGCTCAACCACTGCGCCAACCGTGTTTACAAGTATGAAACTCATTCTATGGTCAAATAGATTAGATTGAAGATATAAAAGTGAAATCAATTATTAAAAAAAACTGACTTTTAAACGTTGAAAATGTATGAATGTGAACGAGGCGAAATGAGTATGTGAGTATCGCAGCAGGTGGCGTTCTGTGGTTTCTGCCTACTCATATTATGAGAAAGAGACGTCAATTTATATATGTAAGACAAAAATAAACACGAAAAATATCATGCATCTGACTGAGATAAAACCAAATTATAATGATATTGTATAACAATATAATCTTAAAATAATGCTGCATACTAACAACAACGCAAAACTATTCCATTATTTAGCTATACGATTTTACTATTACGACAATTAAATACGGAAATTCTCTCGCTGAAATTCAGCCACTCACAAATGAGGTCCTTTCATACATTGAATAACGTGAATTTGAGCAATTAGTAATCCGTTCTCGTGATTTTCTCTAAATGTACGCCTATTGTCAACGTACTGGGAAGGTTTCGGATAAATCAAGATTAGTTTGTTGAGAAATTAGACGAAAACTAGATTAATCATTTGATTATTACACTGTAACATGGCTGAATATAGTGATATTAGCTGAAGTGATTTTTGTTTGTGTAAACACGCTTATTTCTAAAACTACTAGTAGTGGAGCGCCTGGGGCGTTAAAAACATGAAAACCTAGGATTTCTGTTATAGTGAATGAAATTTTATAATTCAAAGTGGAATGTTTAGCTTATAATATATACAAAAAAGTTTACCTATTAAAAAATTGTGATCTCGATTAGAAAAAAAAAATTATGAAATTACTATCATTTTGATAGTTTAAACGATACAATAACTTATAATATTAGGCTGTAGAACATTTTTCTACACCAAAATTAAATTAATTTATATATTCATATGGAGATATTAATTAGGAAAAAGAAATAAATGAAGGAAAATGAAAGAAAAAAAACAGACTCCGCATTCGGCCACCGAATGCGGCGGTCATTGAGGCGGAGCTGTACGAGGGATACAGAGAGGCGAAGACCGCCCTCAACGAGGCCATCTCGCGGGCCAAGGCTCAGGCGCGCGAGGAGTTGCTGGGGACTCTGAACGCGGATCCGTGGGGGCGCCCTTACAAGACGGTGCGGGACAAGATCCGCACCTGGGCCCCCCCGCTGACGCAGAGTCTCCGGCCGGAGCTCGTTGAGGACGTGGTGAGCGCTCTGTTCCCCTCGCGGGGAGAACATCCTCCCCCGCCCATGGCTCCGCCGCCTGCGATGCCGGAAGCGGCCCACACTGACCACGACACACCAGAGGTGACTGGGGTAGACCTGAGGGTGGCGGTACGTAAGCTGAAAGGCAAAAATACCGCCCCGGGACCCGACGGCTTGCCTGGAAAAGCCTGGGTCCTGGCCTCAGAGGCTCTAGGGCCCCGATTGGAGGGGCTCCTAAGCGCATGTTTGGAGAGGGGCCAGTTCCCACTTCGTTGGAAGACGGGGAAGCTGGTCCTCATTCGGAAGCCTGGGCGCCCTGCGGACTCACCGTCCGCATACCGGCCCATCGTGCTGCTCGACGAGGTGGGTAAGCTCTTTGAAAGAGTTATTGCGGGCCGCCTCGTCGGGCACCTGTCTGGGATGGGGCCGGACCTTGCGGACTGCCAGTTCGGCTTCCGCAGGGGGCGCTCTACGGTGGATGCCATCTTGCGCGTGAGAGCTCTCTCGGCGGGGGATGCTGTGTCCCGGGGCAGGGTTGTGCTGGCGGTGTCGCTGGACATCGCCAATGCGTTTAACTCCCTGCCCTGGTCCTGCATTAGGGAGGCACTCCGGTACCACCGGGTGCCGAACTACCTCCGTCGGGTGGTCGGGGCCTATCTGTGTGATAGAGCCGTGATCTACCCTGGTCGAAATGGTGAATGGAACCGGCGAGAGATGTCGTGCGGTGTTCCGCAGGGATCGGTGTTAGGGCCGCTCCTGTGGAACATCGGCTACGACTGGGTGCTACGTGCTGACCTCCCCGAGGGCGCCAGCGTAGTCTGCTACGCGGATGACACGTTGGGCCTGGCGCAGGGGTAGTCGCACGAGGCGGCGGCCGACCTTATGACACGCGGGGTTGCGATAGCCGTCGAGAGGATCCGGCAATTGGGTCTCGAGGTGGCCTTGCACAAGTCCGAGGTCCTGTGCTTTCATGGGCTTCGGAACGCGCCACCTTCGGGATCCCAAATAACGGTAGGAGGGGTTTCCGTCGGCGTCGGGTCGACGATGAATGATGATATATTCGTAACGTTGTCATTCCTTTTTTTTTTTTATAACACCTAAATCTGAATTGGTTTCGGAAGATGAACCCATTTTTTCACAGATAAGGCAACTGTGCTCATTACTTGTACTACTGGTCCTTGATTCATCCATTGTTAGAAAACTGTGATAGAAAACAATTGAATACATGAGATGATTAATTTATTACATTTTTTTTTCTTTTACTTAAATTAATTTTTAATTATCTATGTACCTATTATTTAATTTATTATTTAATAATCATTATGGTCCTATTATAACCATCATGATCATATAATAAACTGCAGATTTTTAATGAGATTACTTACCAAATGAACAAATAAAAAATCTAACATAGAAATTCGATAGAAAAAAAACGTCTTCAATAAAACTTTTATCAGAAATAAACAACAAAATACACAACTTTTACTCTCAAATATATACAACATGCGCAGAACACGTGTCATTTATAATTAAAAAGTAGCTAGAAAAATGTCGTTTAGTTTTGGAGCAGCTGGTGTTGCCGTTCTCCCCTCTCCACGTTCTACTACCTGTCCAAGGTCGTTATGACCCTTCATACGCTCCAACATTTTAAAAAAATATTCATTTATGTCTATTTAGGTATTATTCAACGTATAGATACGAAAAAAAATTTACTTCAAATAAAATTACATGCTCAAGTATTAATTTTTTATAGTTTTTTGTTTAAATAATAAAAAAATCAAAAGCACAAAAAAATTTTGGGTAAACTTTACACTACATAGTATAAAAAAGAAAACCCCCCCTCGACCATTTAAATTCATTCACTGTAACAAAAGTCTGAGGTCAAAACCCCCAGACACTCCACTATAGTCGGATTAGAAAGAATCTCTTGGTAGGTATGTGATAGCCATATTCATAAGGAATAGTATCCTTACTTATATACTTATTTACTTTTACTTATATACTTTATACTTATTACTTATTTACTTATATCCGTACTAATGTTATAAATGCGAAAGTAACTCTGTCTGTCTGTCTCTTCTTCACGCCTAAACCACTAAACCGATTTCAATGAAATTTGGTACAGATATAGTCTGCGACGCGAGAAAGGACATAGGATAGTTTTCATCCCGGAGATCCCCCGGGAAAGGGAACTATTAATCCACGCGGACGAAGTCGCGGGCAAAAGCTAGTAGGCTATACAATATCATGCTATGATACACGGAAGCGGAGCAGTAACCATTAAGAACGCGGGTGAAAAAAACCACGCAGTAGCCACTATGCTAACCGTGCCATCAAACTCATTACAATTACTTCGAAAAATGGAATATAAACTTTGACCCCCTCTCTTTTACTGCCCCGTTGGTCTCGTGGTCGCAAGTGCGACTGCTGTGCAAGGGGTCCTGGGTTCGATTCCCAGGTCGAGCAAAGTGGTATTGGGTTTTTCTATGAAATTCTCAGTAGCAGCTCGGAGTTTGGATTTGTGCCCGGTTAATGGCAATAGGCTCGCCCCCTATTACATGGGACCTAAATATACCGGCGAACCGTGGGTGTACCTACATTGATACACCTCTGCCTAACCCTTCGGGAAATACAGGCGTGATGGTATATTTATTTTTTATTTATAAACTTTGACGTCAAGCTAGCAAAACTAAACCTATAAAACTTTGAAAGCCGACTTAACTAAAGCTGTTTTATAATCACATCATCCCACCTTGTAATCGATCTAACAATCTAGAAGCTACTTTATCTGGGTCGTTAAAGGTGTAACAGAAATCTTAGTCCATTATCCTCATCGTGGGCGTTACTTTGAGTAATCGGAATGCCTAACCACTCAACCCGTTACCACCCACGCTAATGTTTCTTATATCAGCCAGTAATGAAAAGGAATCAATTTGGGAATATGCAATACTAATTTGCGAAGTCTGCGAATTCTTCCATGTGGAAGTCTAATCTATAGTAATACTAGCTTCTGCCCGCGACTTCGTCCGCGTCACAGTTAATGTGTTATCCTACGGGTACCGTACATTTTCCCGGGATAAAAAGTAGCCTATGTGTTATTCCAGACTATAATCTATCTTTGTGCCAAATTTCATCCAGATCCATTCAGCCGTTTAAGCGTGAAAGAGTAACAAACATCCATCCATACATCCATACATCCATACTTACAAACTTTCGCCTTTATAATAGTAAGTAGGATTATAAATTCGAAAGTAACTTGGTCTGTCTGTTACGATTTTACGCCTAAACCGTTGAACTGATTTTGATAAAATTTGTTACAGAGATATGTAGAATAGACCTTGGAGAAGGACGTTCTCTTAGCAACCTTTCGTCACGAAAAGATGGCTTAAAATCGTTGAAAATTTGAAGGGAGTCTGTCATTATTGAAGACAAAACCATGAAGTTTTGTCTTTAGACACTTGATAAATAATAAATAAACTTTTGTTCATGCGTTCTTTATCATATTTGCTGCCCATACGAACTATTCCACGCGAACGAAGATGCGGATAAAATCTACTGTGCTATGAAAAAAACCCATTCCAAAAGGTGCTTTCGTATGAAGAAGAATGTGCAAGAAACTCCATACTCAAGCTACGTTTGTTTTACATTTGTGAACAATGCACCCGTTCCTGAATATTATACTACGACTAAGATACCTTATACCGATAATATTCGGATTTCCATTCAGTCTTCAAAGAAAAATGGCGTGAAAAATGCAATCACAACAGCTCCAACACTTGCGAATGACTGTGTATAGAAGATTGATGGCGTTCTAATGAGATTTCTTCTCTGGAACAATGGAGTCGCTTTTGGTGAAAAATCGGTTTTCTGTTTAGGTGAGGATTATGTTCGGTAGTTTGGATTTCAGTTTTAAAATAAATTTTTTCACTGAATTATATTGCTATTAGCAAACCACCCCGGCTCTGCACGGGTTCAAATTCTACACTTTTTAATTGGATCTTCCAAAACTTATTCCAGGAAATTACGAACACAACAAAAAAAAAAGAATCAACCAAATCGGTCTAGCCGCTCCCGAGATTTGTGTTTAGCAACATATTTAGTCATTATTTTTTATTTATATAGTAAATAATAAACACTAATCTATCTAATTCTTTTGTAATGTTAAAGATAGGTACAGTTTCTTGATTTTTATGTTATTTTTGTTTGTAAGAGGTAATCTCTGAAAGTATTGGTCTGGTTCCAGAAAATCTTTCATGGACATACAGGTACTTAATCACTGTGTGTCATATGTTTTAGAATATATTTGACTGAACGCTGAAGAAGTCGCGGGCAAAAGCTAGCGTCTTTATGTTTTGGTTTGATCATTAACGACAACACCTCTCGTAAAAAAGAAACCGTATCTTTTCTAAAAAGACAACCAACCGGTCTTTTCGTGAAGTGAAGTGAGCTTAAGGTGACCTCTCATCCCACCGATGTTAGAGATTGACAGTTCACCTCAAGTTTACCTAAACTCACCGAGGGTTTTACAGAATAACACTGCAGATGGGACGAGGTCAACAGACTCGCGAGAAACTCGAGTCAAGTGGTATTAGGGAGTACTGCTGTATGCACGACTGCCCATAGTCACCCTCGCCATGTTTTTATTATTATGTATGATCACGCAGTTTCGTGATGCCCCAATGCTTAAGGCATGAGGCAGTTTGTCTGAGACTAGCTCTTTGTGAAGGAGCTCATCCGGGGAGGTACTACCATCTTACCTATTTCTGCCGCAAAGTAGCTTTTCTGTGTTGCGGTTTGATGTGTATAATATTTATGTATTTATAAATTATATAAGTATGTAAATCAGTTGTCTGGTTACCATAACACAAGCTCTGCTTAGCTTGGGATCAGATAGCCGTGTGTGAGTTGTCCCAAGATATTTATTTATTTTATTTATTTATTTTATCTCTGCCATCGGTAAAGGAAAATATTGTGAGGAAACCTTATATTGTGAGGATATGGGTGTCTATTACATGGAACCTAAATATACCCGCGAACTGTGGGTGTACATTGGTACATCTCTGGCTAACCCTTCGGGGAATACAGGCGTGATGGTATATTATGGTATGGGATATGGGTGTCGGTGTGATTACAGACACATGATACATTTCGGCTTGAGATCTGGGATGGCAACGTATTTGCAAGGTCTCTGATATTGCAGATGTCTATAGGCAGCGGTGACCACGTACCATTTCAGGCGGGTCATCGTCGGTTGTTTCGTCAAAAACAAGGCAGAAGAAATACCCCTTAAGAATATGGGAACTTCTCATTCTCAAACATTTGCTATTCAAGGTGAAGCCATATATCTCAGGGTCCAGGGAACATTTACATATGTACAAGTATTTGATAAATATTTCATGTGTTATTCAAATTTTTCCGGCAATTCGCAAATTCTCTAGACCAAACGTGATACATCAAAATGTTTTATCCCCTTGTTTGTCAGATTTTTTTGGTCTCATGCATTAATAAATTTTTCTTTAGGTATTCTTTCTATTACATAACATACCATCACGCTTGTATTCCCCATAGGGTTAGGCAGAAGAGTACCAATCTACACCCATAGTCCGTCGTGATGTTTAGGTCAAATGTAGTAAGGGGCGAGCCTATTGCCTTTAACTGGGCTGTAATCCTAACTCCGAGCTGATAATTGTATAATAATTTATTTTATTTTATTTTTTCTATTACTGTGTCATATTTTTAATTGTGCATGCGTATTTACTCAAGGTAGATTGGCGATTCCAAACTTATATTAATTATAAGTGCAGTGCACGATGTTTTCCGTCACCGATGTTAATGGTATCCCAAGAAATTCTTTAAGAGTACATTTTAAAAGAAAACGGCACATTAGGAATAATGATTGCTCTGTACCGAACCCGCAAACTTATACATGAGAGGCAGGCGCATTAACCACTGCATTAACCACAACCCTTATAGTCAATTATGCCCCAGATAAACATAGAAAGTACTGAATTAACAAAGTCACAATGGTACTTGCTTATGGTGGTTTTCGAACCCACCATAAGCAACGACCTCATGCATGGTGGGCAGCTTGGCCACCATGTAATAAAAGGTAATTTACTTTGATTTAGTCTTTCAGCCCCATATATCATCCCACTGCTGGGCAAACAACCTACGAGTTACAATCACAAAGCCCAAAGCTAATTTTGACAACATTTCTAAGTAAAGTGAAAATAAACAATATCTAAGCAAGCTTCAGAAATAGATAAAAAATACAAGTCCCTATTAAGTTTCGAGTTCCAATAGATCTATCTTTGAAACGAAATATTTATTTGTTACAGAAACATAGTCCAAGAATATTTATTTTTAGCTAAAATTTCTCCGTACCAATCAAAATCGTCAAGTTTTATTTTTATAGTACCTATTTTTTGTGATAAATAATTTCTTGGAACGTTATCTAAATGGCGTAGAATTATTTATTCAGAATAATTGCGAACTAGCTTTAGGCAGCGAGTTCGTTCGCGTGAATGTAGTTTATTTCAGACGTAGATAAAGTCGCGGATTAAAAATTAGCTTATGTCCTTTTCAAGCTTTGTCTGTACTAAATTCAATCAAAATCGGTTTAGTGGTTTAGCTATGAAAACGTAACAAACAAACTTACCTTCGCATTTATGATATTAGGTAGGATCTGTAGTCTAATTTCAGATAAATAGGTCCTATTTCAATCCACCGAAGGCTGAAATAACAATTTCTATTAACACTACGAGTTAATTGGACTTAAAATTAAATTGATAATTTAAAAGAAATTAAAATTAATAAATTGTTAATTTTACATTTGTTTGCTTACACAACGATTCATAGCAATGGGTTTATATGTATGGATAATAATAATATATTCTGTAATTTAGATGTTTTATCAACTGTTTAGGTTATCGGATACCTATACCGATTTTATGTGTGTATGTAATTTAATATTTCACTACCTTTAACTCTTACAAACAATCAAACAGCATTATAATACTACCATAGCTGTACAGGACATCTTGTAAAGCACTAGTCTTCAAATAAATAGTTTTTTATTCATGAGAATAATAATTTTGATCAATTTATTTACGAATTTATTTATTCAATAAAGTATACCAACAGCATATACATCAAGCATTAACTTGTTGTACAACATATATACATAAACTTATACCTTTTCCCATGGGGGTAGGCAGAGACCACAGAACGCCACCTGCTACGCTCCTTACATACTCTTTTCGCCTCATCCACTCTCATACATCTGGTCATACAAGCACGACGGTTACGAGTACTACGCACCCGACCTTTCAGAAGAACCTCACCAATGAGGTCAGGGTAGGTTTATCTAGGGCGTCGCCTCCTGGCGTTGCCACTCACATCTGCCATATAAATCCCTTAACATAACTTATTGTACAAAGTATTTATAATAATGAACATTATATTTCTAACTGCCTCGTTAGCCTAGTGGTCCTAAGCACGACTGCTACGCTAGAGGTCCTGGGTTCGATTCCCAGGTCGAGCAAAAAGTGGGTTTAAAAGTATTGGGTATTGGGTTTTTCTATGAAATTCTCAGTAGCAGCTCGGAGTTTGGATTTGTGCCCGGTTAATGGCAATAGGCTCGCCCCCTATTATATGGGACCTAAATATACCGGCGCATTACTGTAGGTGTACATTGGTACACCTCTGCCTAACCCTTTGGGGAATACAGGCGCGATGGTATATTGTATATTTCCTATGTACTTTACTACCAAAAGGTTGAAAAAATGACAGGGGAAGGGATTAATTCACAGTGAAAAAGTACAAAGTAATATCACAAGCCCTTTTGATATGATGGCAATCTCCGGTCGCCAAGACGCGACATTGAGCCATCTGAATTTCCGGGACTGACATTTTAAGATCACGTACCCTTCATTTTGATGGTGATTCCTTGTGAATTCATTTGTTTTTTTTTTCTTTTGTTTTCAGTTCTTTGCGAGTAGCAGTCCTAAAATGTAAGTCTGATGTACTCTAGGAGGACAGGTCTCACCTTGCTGATAACCACCTTTTATTAGGTCTTTATACTTTTAATTTTTCAGGGTACTAAACCTACCCAAACCTATCGTAGTTTGCGTAGTTTAACTATTATTCGGGACGGCATCGTACCAAAAACCATTGATTCAAAAAGTGATTGTAGAATTCAAAAAATGCGTCAGTTATTTAAAATAAAGCAGCAGTTCCTTACGCTTTGACCGTGTAGGAATTGCACTTTTGTATGGAACAACTGATTTTTTTTCACCGCGGTGTGATCTACAATCCTGAAAATAGAGTAATGAATCCATGAAACAAGTCGAATCAATGTCCGTTCCACCCTTTACAGTTTTAATACTGAGTTATCTTTTCGTATGCACGTATTTCTGTTTCCGTTCAGACAATAATTGTCTTCCATAACAAATAATGTAATCACACAATTAGCCAGTTCCTAACAAAATATTCTCTCCCATCAAAACAACATTTCAACCAACGCCACTATTAAATATTTAACCACTCTAACTACCCCCATTGTGTAGAACGACCATAATTATCCAATCCACAGAACAAAACATGCCAACAATACGTCCATTTGAACTAATAAACCACAATATACTGTGGTGTTGACAGGCAGGGCTTACAATTTAAACCAGCAACAATGGAAGACTGGGCTGTCAACCATTTGTCTTGGATACGTCTCGAGAACAGAGCTGATTCGATGATTCGCTGGAAGAGGCTTAGGATTTACGTAAACATGGAGTATATTATTGTGAGTGTGTTTTGTTAATAAAAGCCAATTTCGAAAGTGTATTTTTTAACTGCCTCGTTAGCCTAAGGTCCTAAGCGCGACTGCTGCGCTAGAGGTCTTCGGTTCAATATCCCAGGTCGAGCAAATTGTTGTCGGGTTTTGCTATGAAATTCTCAGTAGCAGCTCGGAGTTAGGATTTGTTTCCGGTTAATGGCAATACGCTCGCCCCCTATTACATGGGATCTAAACATACCGGCGAGTTGTAGGTGCACATTGGTACACCTCTGCATAACCCTTTGGGGCACAGGCGTCATGGTATGTGTTATGTTTTATTTCATAAATCTCAGAGTCTAAATTGACAGTTTCATACGTCAAATATAAAAAATAATACTTTCGGCACATAAACATAAAGCGCACTATTCAAGTTGGATACATTAAGCCTTCAAATCAGTACCTGATACTATTAGATGCGCTTAAGTATTCCGTAGGTACCTGAAGTTTGCAATCGGGACCCTAAGCTTCCGCTGTCCGTCCGGCATTGTCCTAATAGAAGCCGTTGTCTTGAGTCCGCAAGTGTGGGCGAATTTCATTCGTACAAATCCGCGATCAAACATACTGATTTCAAATAGGTGTCCTAATTGGGAAATGCACGCCTAAGCTATTGGCGATGGTCCCATCGCTCAGTCTATTTGTCAGCGGCGTGTATCTCATGAACCTTAATATGTAAAGAGTTGAAATATTCACAGAGTGTGTAATATTATGGCCGCTATAACTCCATAATAAAAACAATAAAAAAATAGTGTTAGACATACTCGTAGTACGGTGATACAAAATCTTTTCTTGTGAATCCGTCTCGCACAGAGCCGGATTTAGAAAAACAATTATTGTAATGGCATAATACCCTATAACTCCAGAACTGTATAAAAAAGGCCAACGCATGCAATATATTACACGAAATCTAAGCGAATAACAACAAGCAAACTATGTAAGTATGTCACTACTTCTTATTTCATGAGATGCTTCGCCTTGAAATCAGCGTGTTTATAGGCAACACCGTAAAACGTGATAAATCTTCAGCAACATTGTTCAAACATATATAGCTTTACCTACATACCCAATATTACCTGACCTCTTGTTGTACGAAGAGCCTATACAATGTAAGGTCAGTATAGTACAGTTTGGGGTGTGTATGTGTGAAGCTAATGGCGTTGCGTGTCGCTCGTTCGATTCCTGCACGGAACAAATATTTGTATGGTCTACAGATAGTTGTTCCAAGTCTGTCTGTTTGTATATGTGAGTGTATATTATGTTTGTAAAAGCACTCACGATACAAGAGAAATTCCAAGTATGGAGCAACGTTTAAAAAAACAATAGAAAATGGATTAATACCACCTACCTAGGAACACCGTCCATTAAAGTTCATTTCCAGTCCAAAACAAAAGTAAGTATATAAAGTAGGTACGGCTATAACATGGAAATAATGTTGTCGCATACACCACACATACAAAACACAATCCCCACAAAGATTTCAGGAACAAGAACAGAAAACCTCTCACAAAACCCATTACGAACTCTCACTAAATTAAATCTTCAAAAGTTTGTTCTTATTCCCATCACTATAAGGTAAGAAATTTAACAGGAGAATTTCATTGTGTCAAATAGCGTTGCTAATCTGCCCTCCCTGACATTTTACATATTAAGCTTGGAGACAAGTTCTTCAAGACCGAAGTTAGCAAGTCGACAAGTGCAAAGTGGTACTCGTAAAGAACTTTCTGGAACATCCTAGATCTTTGTAATTCGTACTTTAATCAGGAGGGCGGATAAAAATGGGAAGTTTTATAGTAAGATGTTTGTTTCTATTTGTTTTTTCTTTCTTTGTTTGATTGTTGGAAAATTGTCGTGTTTATAAACTTAGGTATATATTGTATAAACTCATTCTTATTTTAATAAGGGGTTGGGTAGATAGATACTATAGAACACTTGTTACGATCATTACTCCTTGAGCATGTTATAGTTATAAGACACTGAATAACATGCAAAAAATATTGGTTATAGTTAGCTAAATTAATATTGCGTCAATCTATGTTAATATTAGGAAGAGTATTTACATAGATTGACGCAATTTTATTGTATTTTGCAGTAGGTGTCCTCAAAAATGCTGAACTGACTACAATCAATCTTTCACTGATAGAAAGCTACAATATTGTCGAGTTTTTTTTCCTTACTTGCCGATTATCATAAAGCTGTGGTTTTTTTTTTATAACTGACTTTCACACGAACACAGTCGCGGATAGAAGTAGAGAAGAGTCTTCTGCCTTACATTGAGACAATAATAAGCTGGTATTAATATTTTTACTATCTTTTATAACAACAAGCACTTATCACATTTGCGCTGCTTTTTTTCCATTCAATACATTTCCTATAATTTAATACAATTCATAGTTCAATATCGCCATTTAACCTACAAAGACGCATAATATGAATAAACGAGTAACCCACCAATTCTGGGAACCCAATACCTGTACAGTAATCCCGAGTTTACCCGAAAAAATACGAAACATTCGGTAAGGATTTAGGGATATCAGGCCCCCGGAGCCTTAATTAATAATGTCAATGTCAGCCAAATCCAATTTGCCTTGTTCCTTATCCCTTAAAGATTAGGCCTCTTACATAATAGCGAGTTAGTCGCACATTTGTCATATTTTGAAAGGCCTCGAGCGTGTAAACATAATTCTGCGCTTAGGTTTACAAGGCCTTTGTTTTAGTATGTTTTAGTCCCAGTTTTTCCTTAGTCCGGATCAAAGGATCAAATAATAAGGACCAATATTACGCAAGGCTAAGAAGCAGCTAGCCTTGCATCTAGATTAAGTATAAAAGTATGTAAAAAAAACAACAAGTTGGACTCGTAAGCAAATGGTTACGTTACACAGTACTTAAGTGAAGAAAAACACACCGATGTAAAACTAATTTCTTGTCTAGAAACTCCCTTTGATTTGCTGTTAAAGCGGCGATAGTAGATACCTATACATACTCTAAGGACGTTTTAAGTGTTTACCTATACAGGGTGGAAATTTATTATCCTACCTGGAGGGAAAGTACTCTAAATACTTAAGTAAGCACATTTTACCCAAAGGAAACATTCCTTTATTTTTAAAAAGAAACAAATCTGCATTTAAATAATTTTGAAAATACGCTTGCCACTCCCGGGAATCGAACCGACTAAAATCGGAAAAAATAGCATCCTGTATTTTTATGGCACTAATCGATAGGGTCAATCATAAGGATCAAATCTCTGCAAACATGGTAAGCTAAATTAAACAAAAACCATGAAATTTCAATTTAAACTTATTTTATACGGACGAAAAAAATGAGTAGGTACATTAACTAATTGCAAGCTCGACATGACATTCATTTTCTTCGATGCACAAATTCAGTATTTTAAGGAATTCATTTTGAATAACTTTTAGTAGGGTGTTTTGGTGAATATTGAAAATTGCATTACGCTACCAAAAGTTACTCAAAATGATTTTTTTTAAGGCATAAATTGGTGCATCCAAGAAAATGAAGCTCATTTCCAGCAAGGACTTAGTTTACTCGTTTTTTTCGTCCGAATAAAATAAGTTTACATTAAAATTGCATGTTTTTCTTAATTTTAATTTACCATGTTTGCAGAGATTTGATCCTTATGATTGACCCTATCGATTGATGCCATAAAAGTACAGGATGCAATTTTTTCGAATTTTAGTCGGTTCGATTCCTGGGTGTAGCAAGCGTATTTTCAAAATTATTTAAATGCAGTTTCGTTTCTTTTTTAAAATAAAGGAATGTTTCCTTTGAGTAAATTTTGCTAACTTAAGTATTTAGAGTACTTTCCCTCCAGGTAGGATAATAAATTTCCACCCTGTATATGTATGTACGGTTCAAAAGCTACGGCCCCCTGACAGCCTTAGTAATATGGTCCCGTAGGCAACCTTTTAGTACAGAACCTTCAATGTGCGAGGATCTTTACAAATAAGATTGGTTACATAACTACAGCGGAGTTGCAGCAATCGCCTTGGCCGAAATCGGTCGGATCACATCACACCAGTTCAGAACCCTAATAACTCTCTCGTGTATAAGCCAATATTTTTATTTTTAGCCAGACTAAAAATGAAAAAGCATTGTCTTTATCTAAAAATACTTATCTAATTAGACTTTTATCTTCAAGACTCGTGTCTAATTAATTTCTAAAATATACCTTTTTTTAGGGGAAATCCTCATGGATTGTGGAGGCTAATTGTAACTCTTACCGACTAAAACCCCTCAGATCCCCCTACTAATAAGTCAGGTTCCCGGTATTCGTTTGACGTATAATCCCCAGCTCCGATTGTTCTAAAATAAACCTAGATTACTTTTATATTAAGACTTAAATTCTATAAATAGGTACATTTTCCGCTTCCAAACATAAATCATCCAACATTTCTTCCCTAATTATATTAAGCTTTATTTTGACCTTTAATGAAAGCGAAGGAGACTAAAACCACACATTTTCTTGAAGATGTTTTAACAATAATTGGCTCGGACGAGGCTTAAAAGATTTTTAGGTCGACAACGTTTCTTGATACTTGCCAACATTTTTCATACAAGACGTTTTTGTAAAACTGTAACCAAGGCTTGGACAGACAGACGTTCTGACGATATTGTGTGGTATGATGTCATATGTCTAGAAAACTGAACAAAGACTAAACAAAAATCTAGAATAATGGCTATGTAGAAGAGAAAAGTAAATATATTATGGTTAGAATATTACTAAGGACTTTTACTAAATCAACATCATCAGCCTGCAACAGTTTACCGCTGGACATAGGTCTCTCCAATCACACGCCACTTAGCTCGATTCTCGGCTATTCTCATCCTGTTTCTAACAGCTAACTGCGAAGATCGTCGCTCCACCGAGCTTGCCCCACCTTACGCTTGCCGATTCGCGGTCTCCACTCAAGAACACGTCTACCCCAACGGTCATCAGTTCTACGGCAAATATGGCCGGCCCATTGCTCCTTCAGCTTATTTATTCTGTGAGCTATGTCGACAGCTCTGGGTCTCTGTCGGATTAGCTCGTTCCGGATGTGATCTCTCAGACATATTTAAACAGGTATTATATATTTTAAACGAATTTTAATTTATCTCTATAAATAGCCATCATATTATTATTTTTTAAATCGATTTAAAGTTCACTCCGTACGCTCTGCTAGGCCCTCAATACTTTTTAACTAGCTTCAAAAAAGGAGGAGGTTCTCAATTCGTTCGTTATTTTTGTTATGTTTGTTACCTGAGAACTCCGTTATTTATTAACCGTTTTAAAAAAACACTCAAGGATAAGGAAAAAATATACATACTTTCAAATTGGCTCCATCATCAAAATCGGCACATAGACACAGACAAATGGTGACCCTTTTTTTTCGGTGAGAATGGAATATATGAATCTGAATATAATCGTTCCGATAATCGATCCTACCAAAAGTCGGATGTGAACGGAGGCTTTAGATACTTTGGTTTTTCTATAAAACAAAGGAACTCTGTACCAAATAAATTTTCTCCGTGAAACCATGCTGTTACATTTGGAAAGCATTTGGTACAAAACTTGTGCATTCCGTTACGAACGTGTGTGGTAGATTGAATAACTTTTTGTAGCTCCCAGTATTTATCTGATCGTTTCTACGAGATATTGGTTGTTTCACTTTTGGACTTTCGTTCGTTATTGCATCGTTTTATCTCACATTTATTAGGTTGAAAGTAATTTCAGACTGCGAGGGATGAATGTTGATAGAATACAAGTAAAGTGAGATCAGAAGGCTAATTCTGCTAATTAAAATGTCCAAAGTGTAGTCGCTATCTCATCAAAGATGTTGTTTTAAATATTGCCACTAATAATTTTGAAATATCATATGTGCTGATGGAAGGGTCAATGGGAAACCGAGTAAGTAGAGTTCAAGCAGTTTCTAATTATGAATTTTACGATACTTATAGGTATCGTAAAATTAATAAGAGAGAAAAGTCAAAGTTAAATCATTTATTTTAACAGGTGCTTTTGATTTCATTTGAAAAAAAAAACTGGTTACCCCTTCCCAAAGCTTAAATTCATGAAGAAGATTGGGATATAAACTTAGTCTTTATTTAAAACAATAATAATATGAAAGTGAAGACGATGTAATTAAAAATTAAACTACTTAAATAGATACCAAACAATACAAATTAAAAAAGCGAGTTACATTACTTATGAATAGATTCATATTGCTCACATATTTACAATATCGTAATCATTGAAGATCACTCGATCACGCATATAAAATTAGTAACAAAATCGAAATAATATTTAACTTCACCAGAACAACACAGCAATGAACATTAGTCACGCCCAATTAACCTTCCCTAACCCTCGAACGCTCCAACAAATCAAATGGTGGCACCTTATAATTCAATAATTTAATTATAAGCTACACAATAACTTATCTGATGGATAAAAAAATCGCTGACCCGAATCGTGCTATTGTTTTAAAGGAAATGTTGCAACATTTAATGCACTGACACGGTTCCAATACGTCTCCCCATGTAACTCATCGTTAATTTTAATGGGTATAAAATATCTTGTGTTTATATCTGTTGCTCTGATTCATGGACTGTGAGTGAGATGTTTACTGGTTGGTCATCGGCATTAACGGGTTAAAACTGAGGTAATAGGTATTTAAAATGATCGTTAGTGTCATTGATGACTGTATTTCGTAATTACTGTTTTTTTTTTATTTAATTCATACATACAATCACGCCTGTATTCCCCGAAGGGTTAGGCAGAGGTGTACCAATGTACACCCACAGTTCACCGGTATGGTTTTAGGTCCCATGTAATAGGGGGCGAGCCTATTGAGAAATTCATAGAAAAAACTCAATATCCTGCAAAAGAGCGCCAGCATTGAAGCTAGCAAGTAGGTACGCAAATCTTAGCGATATATTCCTCTACCTATCCTTTAATTTCAGACTTGCTAAAAGGGCGTAGGTGTGACGATACTGAGAATTGTGAAAAAAAATGTATCAATCCTTTTTTCTTGTATATAATATTTAAACGTGCCTTTCAATAGTCTAAATTGAAATATATAATTTGATTTTAACTTTGACATAAAAAAGCCGTCTAACTTGAACGGTAAGCTACCTTTTGATACTTGATCAAAATATGTTCTAGCTAAAAGAGTAAATTTAATTTGTAATTCCAACAAGGGAAGATTGCTTGAAGATCCAACGACCAAAGTGTTGATTAGAACTGACAGGTAGCCGATTCAAAAGCCTTCCCCTTGAATTATTACCGTTAACCCTATTTACCCTCAGAAATATTCAACTGGAAATTGCAGGAAATCTTTGAAATGTGTTGATGCTCCTACAAATATTAAATGGTTTATTCAGGACGGACTTAGTTTAGAGTGCTTTCTGGGTGTTAAAAGCTCTTTTTACTGGTTTAAAATCTGAGGAAAAGAAACTTTGAGGGAAATGTCTTCATGTTTATGATTCACTTTTACACACAGCAAACTATAAAAAAGTTTTTAAGACGCAGACCCAGACGACGATTGTTCATTCGGTCGCGACACAAAATCATCTAAAACCTCGATGCTACAGCAAATGCGTTGCCAAACTTCCAAAAATAGGTACCTACTTCAACTTTGTAAACTTCCATTTGAAAAATACCGTTAATATCGAAGCACTAACCGTACGCACTGTATTAAAGCACACCGAACAAAATACAACCTTAAACACACATTTTAAAGTTTAAAATCCAATGAGGCAGAAGAAACAACTTTGGGCGCCGTTTCGCCGTTTCCCTCTATTACCATTTTACAGAGAGTTTCAATAAGCTTTTGCTTTGAAATTGGCTTTTTTTCATAGTTTTTTTTTTCTCTTGATATCATTATATAACTTGAATAAATAAGATCGTAATTCGTTGTATTTAAATTGTAGATCAACTCTTGTCGAATTGTTCGTTTTGAGAGACTTTTAATGTATTTCTTGAAAGGAAGACTTTTGGTGGTATTATCTGACTTTTGATAGGATGTTTTAATATCCTACTTGAAGTCAAACAAAAGATGCTTTCAAGTTGTCAGATCAAGGAAAATGAAAATGATGTTTAGATGTTGGCAACAAAATGTGACTGTTTATGAGTCGTTACGCTCTTTATATCGATATGTTTCTAAGTGAACGTAGCGACACCAATTCTATTTTCATATCTTACATATAAAATTTCATTGTTCAAATTAACAATGGCTTATTTTAAGATATGTTACAGAAAACCATTTTAGTTAAAGGAATATAAACAACATATCTCAATTGGTATGCGAATTCGACAGGTATTCCATTTATTTTATATTTGTTCTCGTTGGATATGTGATTAAATCGGGATTTTTCTAAAAATAGAACATATTTTCGTGCTGAATAATCTCAAAGAAGTGTTGCTGTTTTCTTTTTTGCGACATCAAAGCACCTTTCAGAGTGTCTAGAATACTAACAACATTGTTTTAATGGCCGTAGTAGTGTAGTGTGCTCTAAAGTATTGTTCGTTCGCTATACAAGAGCGCCGAGGCTAACACTTTCCCACAGCGGACTTTTTAAATCGCGGTGAAAAAACATATGTACTAAAAACACAGTAATTTCCAGAAGCAAAAGAATAAAACAATACAGAATACTCTAAAATATTCAAAGACATCTCAAAGTTTGTCAACAAATAACATTAAATTTTTGCGAACAAAATGTTCGTGTACAATTATTCTTGGCTTACTTTTAAGTGGAGTTTTTTTTTTCACTTTCACCAAAGCCTAGCTAATAAGAAAAAGTCAAAAGGAACGTCGAGCACAATAGAAAACTTAAATTTGAAATAAAGTTCAGGGCTCAGAAACCTTTTACCGCGACGCCAAACTCACAAAAGTGATTTAATTCCAATTCATTCATGACCCACTGAATGACTCCATCTTAATTCCTCCGTTGCTCCTCACTTCAATAAAAGTTACAAGATTCCGAAAATTACTTGTTCAATTGAAAAGTTTTCAGATTGCCAGCGAGCAAAATAATTAAATTTAGCTCAAAACTCTCTTGAAAGTGACTAAGTTTTATAATGGTTTACGACAATATGGATTTATTAATTTCGTATGAGAATGCTTTAGTAGCTGGAGTTAAAATTATTTCGTTTGAGCCTACACTTGAGTTTTCAATAAAATTGTTTTCATTTCCTTAAAACAGAAGATCAAATGCAGCCTTGTTTATCTTACACTGAGAATAAGACAGGGGAAAGTGGGTTGCTATGGTATTTGTAAGCGAGCTGTCGAGATAACGTTGCAAGCTGTCACTGCTCGCAGATTGAACGAACACGATAGTACCGCCTAAGGCTTCGTATGTAAGGTAAGCAAACTCGTCGTTTCCAAGATTTATTTGGTTTTTGTTTTATTTGTAACATTGCCATGTTACTTGATACTTGAATATGCATCGTGCTCATTTTATACTAATAAGATGTCAACGTAAAACGAGGCTTCTCTCCAAGTCTTATATAACAAAATTAATAAGAAGAAATAATATAATGTATGTTTATAATGATATTGATGAATGAACAAAATCACAATGATGACGATGTAAGTCGTGACTGCAATAAGTAGTCGACCGGCCAAACAATATAAGACTTTAGAAGGTCATGATAAGAGGCTTCAAGAGTCCTCCCAAACCAAGAGAGTTTCAAGAGGGAAGCGGTATTAAAGAGTTTTTATTAATTAGTGCGAGGTTTGAAGAATGATTTAATTTCGAGAAAACATTTTGTAGATCGAAGAACAGCTTTGCTTTATATAAATATTTACGTGTCCAATACTAAGAAGATGCATTTAATGTTCACTATGCATTAAATATATTTGTATAGGCAAAGCACTTTATGAAATATTCTCTCACGAATGTTTACTAAAATTATAGAAAATATGTAGTTTAAATATATCTTATTATATGTACATAATATATCATTAATAAAACCTTTACTTAACTTTAATCAAAAATTTCCCTCATTAAGAATTAAATGGTGCAATCGACCAAGTTCTACAGTCAATTGAAGCAATTTAATGAACTTTTCAAACTTGGTCACCACTTCAACTTATAATAAGAAAACTTACACATTGCCGGCATTCATTTAAATGCTCAAAACTCCACTCAAATTGTCAGCCGTCTTCAAAGTCGGTAATAAAAGAGTAGGGGTACCACAGGGTCCTACACTAGGACCATTATCATAATTACTCACACGAGCAACGGTAACATAATTTGAATGAGTGGGTGAGCGGCAAAGCTTATCCTTTAGAGATTAATGTTGAAAGAGTACTACATTACTCCAAGTAATTACTGACAGAAGCAATTAATCCAGTCCCGGTCTTTTCGCGCTCCGGGTGAAATATTGTCTGCGCACATAAGTTTTCAATCTGCTACAATGGATTTTGGTCCGATTGCACTAAGATCTTTGTGCTCTAGTTCCGTACTATACAAATTATGTTTTGTTTTAATTTTAGTTGTAAAACAAACATAATATTTGAATAAAAATTGAAATTATGGGATGCAATAAAATGCGCTGTTATCATTTATTCCGCTCCTATCTATTCGCATTATCATTAGTTAGATAATAAAATAGTTTTACAAAAATCTTAATAGTTTAGGTCAGCTTAAAAAAAACTGCTCCATATAACATCTATACAGTAATACCAACAGTAATAAAATGTAATACCAAGAAAAAAAGAGATAAAAGAAGAAGTTCATCACAAATCCAACAAAAATGGATTACGAACAATATTGTTATTATAACTCACGTAAAGTCGTTTATAATAATATGTCTGTTATGTAACTGTTTTCGATATTGCATTTATTCATCTATAACAATATCAGTCCCAGTTTTAATTAAAAGATCGAGCGTATTCTAATTAAGTCCGCGCTACGTTAGCAAAATACAATCACTCACCGTAAATCATTGAGATGAATAGCAGTACTGCATTCAATACATATGAATGCCTCTTTATCCTCTTCAATTCCCCGGCCATTTTGTTTAATTTAATATAATTTTTAATACTATATTAATTTGACACTCTTCTTCTTTTCATCGTCACTTAACACTTTAATGTATTGTTCCTATTAACGTACCATTTACGTCTATCTTTTAATTACTAAATAGCTTAACATCTTGTCACAACTTATTCTCTTTTACAACTCTAGTAGTTTCCACTAAATACGTCAACATTTATTCTATTCGGTAATTAACGCGCTGACAAATAGTTTTATGACACTTAGTTAAAACGAATGTCGCTTCATATATTAAAGTTCCTACTTATGTTCGTCTATTTTTATTTTATCCTTAACCGATGTTTGGCGCATAAATTCTACGGCACTGGTGACTTTAGTAACGCGTGCTTGGATTACTTTACTGAGCATAATGAGCGAGGAACATCTAAAATTAACTCTAAAATCTCCGTTGTTTTCAGATATAAATCTTATTTAATCCCGGCGCGTAAGTTTGAAAGAAATCCTCATTTCTATACGACATTCCCGTTACAAAATTTACGGCCACTTGACACACTTGTGTACACTCGTGTTCATAAAAGTTTCGCATCACAAGAGGATTCACTGATATTTTTTGGTGTGGGGAACAAGTTGAATATCGGCATCGTCGATGGGTATTTTTCTAAAGGAGCGCGCGCGTCCGTTTGCGGAGGCAGCTCTGAAAGCACTGACTTACATAAGGGATTCGCCCGGTGCCAGCCGAGCGCCTGTCGGAGAGGGATGGCACACGATTTTCGTAAGGGTTGCAGGTCGCGTGCGGTACGTAGCGAAAGGGACGGAAGAGATTTTCGCATTCAGGCCGTGGTCCGTTGAAACGTAACGTTGAAATCTTGTGTGAAGACGCAATTAAAATGTACATAAATCTGAAAGAGATACGTTTCAGGAGTAACACGTCCAAGTTAATAAGTGTTTAATCTGGCAGTTAATAGCTTATCTGTGTGTATGAGTCTTATCGAGAGTTTACTACCCAGAGTTACTGTGATATTGAGTTAATTACTGCTGATGTGTTGATGACAAATGAACAATATTTACAGTATACATCCGGAGATCTTTTAACATAAAAACGTAACAGTACATGCAGATGCAAATCTATTACTTGAAGGGCTCTGCTACCAGTAAAATGAACAATACAAAAAGCAATGAAAACATCAGTAACATTATATCTAAAAACATTATTCTCAACAGTCAAGATTGTCCATTTCTATTCAAAATCCTTGCTAATACCATTTCTTAAATATAAATTATACCAAACGAAATTGGTGGATATAAAATTCAAATCAAGCCCGTCTTTCTGGAGTCAAATCATTAAGCAGTTTGTCAGCGATTGTCTCGCTCCTGGCCATACACAATGAGTATTGCATTATGTAGCTTTTTCTTTTATTAAATAATTTTTTTCATACTATGTTAATTTGGAATCCTTTATTTCAAATTACTTTTTTTGTGTAATTGCCTTCATTACCATTATTGTCGTCGTTTTCCTCGAAGTTTCAGCAGTTTGCTATTGTTGGGAGAAAAGCAACAAATGTATTGAGATTTTTCTTGAGTATGATGTTACTACTGTCTTGTACCAAATGCCCTGTCACCTGCACACGTGAAGACCTAATGTCTGCATCAAAGAATGGTGTTGCGGTGGCTGAAATTTAACAAAACATAAAGACAAAAAACTTTGATTTGCTTTCGATACGCTAAGAAAAGAAGTGAAGCAAGTGCTTAGATAATTCATGACCATGTTATAGATGAAATACTAATCCCGGACTCCACTAAAGCGGAAAGAAGAGGAGATGTCTCGTAAACGACCAATAGGATACTGTGTTGAGTTGAAGCTAAGCGGTGAGATGTGAAAATAACACAAGCCGATTTGTTCTAGGAGATATCTCTTGTCTCCGCTTTGGTTGAAACCGGTCCTTGGTTAGTAAAGTATATCACCACACACGCTATCCAGCTGTTTTGTTGCGGCCTACCATAGTGTGACCACAGTGCTTAAATAGTCGTAATTCTTGCTTTTACTGCTTACAGTTACGTTTAAAATGAATTAAACTAGTTTAAATTTGGAATACCATCTTCAACGTCGCCCAGGAGGGCAATTCTAGTAACTTTTGAGAACGTTCACTTTCTAATCACAGTCTGAATTTAACATAAATTGTCCTAATTTACTTATGTTTTTTGAAATTGCGACTAGATTCCGAATGTTTTTAGTTTTGAATTGGCCTTTAGAACACAGTGACATACTCAGATATATCAGTGTTTCAACGATTGAGTGTCTTATTTTTATTTGCAACTAGCGAACTGAGCTTCGCAAGAGTGCAAATTTCAGACTATCCCGGTAGATTTTTCAAAAATAGATTTTCATACAAAACTTGTTTGGGAAATTCCGAACACAACAAAAAAAGAATCAGCCAAATTGGTTCAACCGTTCTCGAGTTTTGCGTTTGGCTAACACATTTAGCCATTTATTTTTATTTCGATATAGAAAGATAGAAGATAGAAATAGATGGCCTATGTGGCTCCTAGCTACTCTATCTGAAGCATTTCATAGTAAACAAGATAACAAAGAAAAAATTTTCTATCTGCCTAGCCTTTTCTCAACTTTGTTGGGATCGGCTTCCAGTCTAACCGGTCAAGTCTGACCAGTCATGGAGCGACTGCCTTTTTGACCTTCACAACACAATAACAGACTGGCCAACACGATACCTCTTCGTAATACTGGTTGTCAGACTTCCCGGCTTCTGACTATCCGCAACGACTGTGAAAGATCTACGAATGACAGCCGGGACCAACGGCTTTACGTGCTATCCGAGGCACGGGAGTGTCACATTACCAGCTTCTAAACACCTGGACTGCAACTGAGAAACTCCTAATAGCAAAGCCTAATAACACTTTTTGCCCGACTTGGGATTCAAACCCAGGAACTCACGCTCAACAGTCGCTTGTGACCACAAGTCCAACGGGGCAGTTCCCAAACTGTATTCAACATCAACAATATTTCAACTTCACAGTTCTGTGATTTGCACAAGAAAACGCAAACACACACTAAGCCACTCACACTTCACATAATTAAAAACTTCAAACGGATTATACAAACAGAGTGAATGTAACAAAGCGGGCTTTCTAAAGTGCTAACATTTTTGCAACAGTGCTCCAGGAATTTAGATTTCCATAGCATTAATTAGAAGCCTTTGTGAGAGAATTAAAATGGTAGACAAACCTTGAGGGTGAACTTAGGAAATATTGATACAGGGTTAATATAGTAGCGGTAATAGTTTATTAAATGTTTGGTTCTTATAAAATATTTGTATTTTTATTTGTAATGGATAAAGTCAAAAACTACTTAACCAATTTTAAAAATTCTTTCATCTATGTTCAAAGCTACGTTATTAGCGAGTAACATTCGAGTCGCTGGGAAAAGTTAGTTTATTTTACAATATATAATATATAAATAACTTTTACGCATGATGTCGTCCGCGTAAATATCAGTTATCGTGGAGTAAAAAGTAGCCTATGTCCTTTCATGAGGTTTAAACTGACCATAATCCAAATTTTATTAAAATCAGTTCTGTCGTGACAGCCTAAGAAACAAACAGACAGAGTTTCGCATTAATAATATTAGTATGGCTTAACACTTTGACTGTGCATGAAGTAGACATGACACAATGTTAAACAATCACACCGAACCATAATTATGGGTCTCATGGGATAGAGAAATGGTGAAAAATGTTTTTATTTTAGAAATATTTTATTTAAAGCTGTTTTAGTTTCTTTATCGTGGTTGTTGTAGCCTTATTCTGTAGAATCAAATTTAATGTTAGTAGATTTTCTCGTTAGTTTTTTGACGAAAGTTATCAAAGGCAATCGTTATTTATTACCCTGTTGTTTTCCTTATACATAACTATAAACACGTGTTAAGTGTTATATTAAATGTTATATAAACTTTTATTTGCCAAACTGTTTCCAGTCGGACTATTGTGTCTCTTTCCGTCAATTTAGACGAAGTGATTTTGACGTGACTTCTGATGTGATTAAGAACAGTCACTTCACCGGTGGAGATTTTATTAAAAACTTTCTGGAACATAGCAATCAATGTCAAATTACGTTGTTTTTAAAACCCTACTTTAAAACTTACCCTCACGTCTGTGTTCCCCGAAGGGTTAGGCAGAGGTGTACCGATGTACACCCACAGTTCGCCGGTATATTTAGGTCCCATGCACACACAATGCATGCATGTGGTTGCATGTACTTTAAAACTTATCGCTTTTTTTATTCGAGTCATGGAGTCAATAGTTTATTCAAAATCTGCATTATTATGTTTAGGTATGTAGGCACTAGTTTATGTGACCGCGACTTTCTTCGCGTCAATGTCGGCTAACACGAGTTTTTTAATCGCGGAACCCTAATTAGGTATTATTCAAAAATTTTACGGGATTTAATTCTTTAAACCAAGAAAAACAGTACAGAGTCTGTACAATTCCGCCAAAATCATGTTACGCAAGAAATTCAACTCTCAAAAGGCCGGGACTTACTAAGTAAATAACCCATTAACTATGCATTCCCCAGTTCCGACCCTTTCACGTAACAGACCGATACAAAACTAATCAAACCACAGTTTAACTTTATGAGGAGGTCACATGCTCATGGTTCAACGGCTTGAAGGATAAAGAAGTACATTTTATTAGCGGAAGTAATACTCGTACCGTCAAAGCTGATTTAGATTTGATTTAGGATTTGTGTACATTAAAGAACTTTAATATGGCCAAACAAGTTACGCGAAAATAAACTGTAAACGAAGAGCTTAACGTTGAAATTGAATTGAAACAGGATGAGTAAGAGCTCCCGAAAATAGAACAGACAATAAGAGGGGACGATTTTATAATTAACTGCAATCAACACTGACGTATTGAATTTCGGGAATTTCTGTACAGTCGCGTAGAAATGTCGTTTCGTGTCCGTCGTACAATAAATTTGTTTTGTGTAATTTTGTTCAGTGTGTAAATTAAAGAGAAAAATACAAGTACAATAAAATAAATCGAGGTATAAATAGGTATTTAAAACTGCGAGAGACTTGTTTTGGTTTGAAGACAGTGAGAAGTAAAAAAACTTACGAGGGATATAGGACATAGTACTAGATAACTATCTCGTGTGTCTTTTGACCGCTATAACTACAAATAATATAGTTTAAAGTTATATTCCAAACAAAAAATATGTTTTACGCGTTGCTTTATTTGCTTTCGTTCTCCGTCTCTCTCGCTTTACGTCCGTCTGTTCGTTTGTCTGTTGTTGCTGTATCTTATGAACTTCTGTAATAAGGTAGGCACTTGCAATTATAACAGAATGTGTATTATTACGGCTGCTATATAAACTAATATAAAAATAGTTAAAAATTGTAGGGAGTCCCAAAACATATTATATTTTCTGGATTCAGATCGACTTTCAATTGGCATTTCAGTATTTTTAAATACTCTTATTAATCTCCAAATAAAAACCCCGTCACTCACATCATTCCCACTTGCTCCATTCTAAAAAACTGCTTCACCAGTAAAAAGAACTAAAACTCACTAAAATGAGAAGCTATATTTCATCAAGTGTACGCCTTTCGCGTTAGCTCGTGCTTCCCGACAGATGTTAACATACGTTGTTTGTTTTCTTACTTCGAGAGATATGTTTGTTATTTCCCCCTCTCCTTAGGAATGCTTCTCGTTTCGTTTTTATTTATGTCACGAGAAATTAACTCTCTTTCGAGTTTTGTACGTTTAATTTCTTAATACGATTATTAGTTTGCGAAGTCAGAATTGTTTGTTGTATTAATTTTTATAGTACCTAATACTTTCTGGTAGGTGTACACCTCTGCCTAACTCTGTGAGGAATACAGGCGTGATGGTATGTGGTTGTTTTATGTGTTACTTTCTGTCCGTGGTTTCGTTCTAGTGGTTTTTATCAACCACGTTAAGATAAGTCTGGTTACTGAACCGCTCCTGTGGGTCATAACGTGATGTTTTATACGAGTAGCCTGTTCTATTATTGCTCATAAATCTGACCTTAATTTACATTCTTTTTCTAACCCGACTGGCAGTTCTAAAATTCCGAAATTGCCAATCTGCCTTAATTAAGCGTGGTGATCAATGCTCGTGCTTTCTCTGTATGAGAAGAGGTTTTTTGCCCTACTATGGGAAAAAAAGGCTGGTATTTATTAAATTATTTTACATTTTTGTTGAATCAACTTTTTGTAGTTATTTGAAAGCTGCTTCTGCTTTCCTGAAACTAAAAAAATAACATTTATTTTATCGTGTTAGTTCCGACTCGTTAGAGAATTAACAAACGTGTCGAAATTAAAAGCTTTCAATTTTAATAACTGTTGGAAATTGATTTAACGAATCAACTGTGCGGATTATTTCCCAATACGATTTTTTTTTGTTATTTTAAGCGATATTGGGAAAATATTTGTAGATTAGAACGTTAATTTCCAATTTATGTTCGGCTTTTGTGTTCAATCACGTAAAAAAGTTTATCAATAATTTGCTCTATAACTGTCTAAACTAAATATATTTTAATTTAGTTTTTTTTTTAATTAAGCGACACAATACCGAATACAGACAATAATTATAATTGCGTAGGTAACACAGTTCAGGTCGAGACTGTATTCTTAAATATTTGTTCAAAGCATGAACATAAAAAAAATAAGTTCTAAAATTTGATTGCAATATTCATTCACACTGCATGGTAATTAACCCCAAATATAATAGCAAAACTAGAAAAACTCATACATTATCTATTTTTAAATTAGCTTATATTTTCAATCACACTGCATGGTAATAAAGTCACAAATAAAACAACAAAATTAGTTAAAAATCTATTTCTAAAATTGTGAATCAGAAATTCCCACCCTCAAGAATTTCGCCAAGTCCCCCATCTTCCATCCAAAAACAAGGGTGAGTCATGTATTTATAGAAAAAATAAACCATAAACATTGACAAATGTTGAACATCAAACATTACTAAAATCACTGTTAGGGCGAAGGGGAGTTTTAAAAATGACTCCATTTCAATGAGACATGTACAAAATGTTATTTCGGTTCCCGTTTGGTCTCGAATTTAAGTTCCAATTTGTCTTCGTGAGTCAAGTTTCTGGAATTATAAAGGTTCAGTGTGTTTCTTTTAAGTGAACGTCAATATTTACTGTTGTAGATGTAATTAATGTTCTCATTGTTGGTTGTGACTGTAGTTTGACTGTACTCCATTCGATAGCATATTTGAAAAACAATGTTACAAGGTTATTGTTACTTTAATTGTTGTGATACGTTATTTCACGATTAATATAAAGCAATGTAGACTAACAGGCATTTACAAATCCAACATGTGTTCATTTAGACAATATAGCACAATAACTGCCGTTATGTGTCCAATGCCATGCCATTAGACTTATGACAATCACGTATGACATAGCATTCAATCTTATTTCCTTAAATAACACTTAGGTCCTCGAAAGTGAAGCTGCGGGAACAGCTAGTGCCATAATAAATTTCGTTGAAAATTTGTCAACGAAAAAGCTACAGTTGTACACAAAAAGAAAAAAAAATGAGTAGTGTCCCAAAATACTTAAAGCCCCATTTTTTCTCTAAACTACGTAATAATTGATTTATCAGTTTTCCAAGAAGGATGCCACAGACACATGTTATACCAATTTTATTCATATGCAACACTCCTCTTTTTGCATCAAAGCTACACATCTACTACATCGACTCAAAAGTACAGTTCATCACAAAAACAAAATCCCATAAACTCAAATGAGTATGTACAAGTTGAGCATTACAAAAGTTGAGTCAAAGTATGTTTTCCATAGCGGCTCAGCTGCAGGTGACTTTATTGGTAATTACTGTCTCTTTACGACTGTCTTTTTTATTTCTTTCCTGAGGGAGCTGACTTTTGTTTTTTTTCTCTTGTTTTTGTTTTGTTTATTTGTGTAATTCCTTTTGCTGATTCGTGTCGTGGTATCGTTAGTGGGGATGTTTTTGTTCAATTTATAAGTTGGGTGGTTAATTGTGTGGAACGGGGCGGTGTTTGGGATATTGTTTATAGTGTGTGCAATATAAAATTGGTGTTAAATTATAGTACGTTGGTGTTCTAGTGTTTCAAAAAAAGATCTTGTTTTACAGGCGTTTAATCTCAATCTTAATCTGTCAAAAAAACTTATAAGAGAATGAACTTTTTCTAAATAAACCTTTATAAACTCGTTCGATAAGAGCAGTTTTTGAACGTTTGAATTACAGAAGTTTGACTTCAGGTGGGTACTCAGATGGCACATTATTATTTGTATAACAACAAATAATACCAAATTATATAAATGATAATATCTAAATCCCCATTTAGTTTTTAACATTATTTAATTTGCATATATTTTTATGAAGTTAATATTGCAAGGTGGTATAGAACCCTTCATATACAAGTCCGGTTCGCACTTGCCCAGTTTTTACAGAATAGCACTGCAGAATATAATCACGTTAATAGGTTTACTGTTTGTTTACCTTATCCGGCGTTAGTTTCCTATCGATTCTTCAACAATGATCAAATACTTTCCGTATTTACGAGAACCGTGCCTATCTAACACTAACAAATTACCCGAAATAGTTCGAAACAAAAAGAGCCTAATGGCACAGATGTATTAAACTTACACTTAACGATGTTCAACCGTTTATTGAACGAAACAAATCCTAAATAGAACATATAAAATGCACTTTTATTGCTTTTTGATTTGTACTCTTTGTAAACAACGGCCAATTGGTGTTTTTGAGCCAAAGCAAAACCTACCTTAACACTGTACAATAGAGTTTATTTTAGCAAGTCAGTGTTTCCTTTACAGAAAATTTTATAATTAGCTACAATACAATTAGTTTGACTTATACGTGTTTTGGAGTGAACGGAATACAGATTCTGTTGGCTATAAACATTGAAAACTAATCAATAAATAGTTTTTTTTTAGGTAAATTAATTGATTTTGTAAACCTATTTAATTTTGATGCGTTGCGTGAATTTTGTGGCGTAATAAAATAGGAATTACTATGGCAGACTTTTATAATTAAAATATATTTTAAACTAGCTGTGCCCGCGACTTCGTTCGCGTGATACAAATAAATTATACCAGCGTATTATTGTCCCACTGCAGGGCATAGGCCTCTTCTTATACAGAGAAGGCACGAGCATTGATCACCACACTTGTTCAAGGCGGATTGGCGTTTTCAGACTTATATTAATTGCATTGTGTGCAGATTGATATGAAAGAGAAGGGAGTCAGTGATAGCATGACGGTTGACTAGATGGCATGTTGCGCCGTGCCCAAGTAAGATGGGATAAGGGCCAGTAGATGATGATGATACAAGTCTAGGTATTCTCACAATGTGTCCCTTCACCAATGTCTGTGATGTGATAAATAATTTTGAGTGGAACTCTAAACGCTATTGCTAAGATAAAAAAAACTAGCCTAGTAACTGAGTTATAAAACAATACCTAGTTATCTGCCATTGAGAGTAGGTACTGGCAAACTTGTTTTTCAGCATAGTATTTCATTGAACCTCACGAAAAGTATAAAGTCTTAACTCAATAAATATATTAAGAGGTCATTGTACTCATGACTACAAACAACTTTAATATGAGAGTAACCCTGAAATACGTAAAAAAGAACAGGACGGTGTGTTCTTTTTAGTACATACATTTTGGTCATATAGGTACCTATTAGATATTACACTTTACGAGGTAACAGCTGTTTTTTTTTTCATATTAAATTTCAGTGTAAGACTCACAATGTAAATTCTTAAAAAATAAACCCCTATTAACTCACATACATAAAAACAACCAAACCCGGCACAACTATCTGTAGACCATACAAAAATTAGTTCCATACAGAAATCAAACTCGCAACACGCTACACATCACCCAAATGCTAAGCCACTGCGCCAACCGTGTCCACGAAATTTATGAGTACAACGCCCTCTTAAAATATTTCGTATATGTTAAGACCTTGCGTAATTGGTTCCGTACCAGACCCAAAGCATCAAAACCTTTGTAGTAGCCTATTAGGGTCCAAATGAGCTGTCCAATATGTATGACCTAAAAAAACATGTACAAGGTCCAAGTTTTAGACATTATTTGTTAGGGTGCGGAAGTACCCTACATAGCTCCGGGGGGTTTAAAAGAGCTATTCGTTTCATCCCACTATTTATATTATGTAAATGTGTCTGGTTTGTGGCCATTTCCTGGGCAGTAGCCTAGCTTTATGTTTTTTGTTGAAGTCTTTTTGAGTTAGATTGTAATATATGTGGTATAATTTGCAAGATAGATACTAAAACAGGAGGTTCATATATGAGATTTGTTTTTTTTTTATATTTAAAATGTTGCTCTACACTACTACCACACCTATCTAGTTCCGGTTTGAAGAGTATGGGTGCTACCAGGTAATTATAGGCACATGAGACATTCCAAGTATGTCCCTGGTACAGCAACGCATTTGCAAGGCCTCTAGTATTGCAGATGTCTACGAGTATAGGCAGCGGTGACCATTAAATTTCATTGCATGATCAGATGATCATGCAATGAAATTTCAAAAAATAACTAAGTCAAAAAAACACAAGGAATTTCTCCTAAATGATGGGTAACGAACATATTATTATAAGCTGAGTGTTGGTATATGTAATACCAACAACTAAACCGGTACATCTACCTGTAGACACTAAATCTAAACTAATATTATAAAGCTGAAGAGTTTGTTAGTGTGGCAGAACGCGCTAAACTCAGGGTTCGAATTGAAAAAATCTCTTTTGTGTTAGACAGTCCATCTATAGAGGATGAATACATGCTATATAAACATCACGCCACGGGCTATAGGAGCGGAGCAGTAACCAAAGACGTAACTTAACGCGGGCGAAAAACAAACTTGCAAACGAAGTCGCAAGCAGGAACTAGTCCTACTAATATAATAAATGCAAAAGTTTGTATGTTGGTCTCTTCTTCGTGTTCAAACGGCTGAACGGATCTGAATGAAATTGGCACTGAGATGGGTATTAGTTCGGAATATACATATAGGCTACTTTTTATTCTGAAAATATGTACGGTTCCCGTTCCATATGTCAACTTTGACACAGACAAAGTCGCGGCAGAAGCTAGTATTACATATAACTCAACAGTTTAATTAAACATAAAAGTAATAACGAGCTGTCAATGCTCGACACATAACATATCCATGGCTGCGTTATTTATAGTTCACACAGAATAATGACAGGTGGCAGCCATTTGTAATATTTATTTAACTTAATTTTACATCCATACATGCATACCATCACGCCTGTATTCCCCGAAGGGTTAGGCAGAGGTGTAATGTACACCCACAGTTCGCCGGTCTGTTTAGGTCCCATATAATAGGGAGCGAGCCTATTGCCATTAACCGGGCACTAATTCTTACTCAGAGCTGCTACTGAGAATTTCATAGAAAAACCCATTAACACTGCTCGAGCTGGGAATCGAACCCAAGTGCTCTTGCGTAGCAGTCATGCTTAGGACCACTAGGCTTACGAGGTATTTAATACCACTTAATCACTTAATCTTATAAGGAGAATATTAGTAAAGGATTTTTTTATTTATTTTAAGGATAACTTAATATAAAATCATTTTTCGCCCTCAGCAGAAGAACATTTTATTTGTATACCTCTTAATCAATATTAAGAGGTAATACAAATAAAATGTTCTAAATCGAGATACGCTCTTATGTGCACGACTGTACTCGTGAGCAAGTGTGACAGATGGTAAAGATGATAATGTTTGTACATTCGATAAATAAACACAATTTGGTCAATGACTTAGACATTAAATAAAAAATAAATAATACCAGTCCCTTATTATCCCACTGTAGGATAAATGCCTTTTCTCATACAGAGAAGGCATCAGCAGAATCACACATGACATTTAGCAGATAGATACCAAAAATCCCAAAAAAAAACGAAATCAGAAAATCAAATTACTTATAACTAGATACAGTATATTTTGAATTATAATTTATCCAAGTAAAATTTAAGCAAATAATCGATATGATAAATCAGACTCTATGCTGAAGTGAACAAAGCCCAAATTCGTAAATAAAATCCATTGTTTTTCGCAAACCAAAGAAAGTTCTAATTTCAAAACTACACGTCAGCGAGACGGCACGCGCGGATATTTAAACTTAGAACACTTACACTGCGCGCCACTGTACTGTGTACAGTCGAGCATAGCCGACAGATGTTAACATATGCCCGTGTTTTCTTTATTTAAGAGATCTGTTTGTTACTTTTTGTTACGTATCCGCGGCGCCTCCGGTCTCTCACTTATTATTTATGGCGGCGAGTGTACCCAGTGGTGATGTATGTACGCTGGAAGTGTTGGGCAATTAATTTTGTTTGAAATTGTAAATGTAAATTTTTGTCAATAGAAATGAAAAGGTCAATGAAAGCTTTAATACATGGTGCTGTTACAAATGTTAGAGTTTTTCTTTAAGACGATGAAAATAAGGTCCAATTTTGCCGTGATGCCATCCAGTTTAGCAGTATCCTAACCATCTTCAGCTATATTGTTTTTCTCATTTAATAGGGACTACATTAAAGTATTCAGATAAATATGTAGGAAATAGTTTTATCATAATATCCACAATTTTTTTTATAACGGCCTGTCCCTTATTCTTTTTTAAGGGAAACAATCCTCGTATTAATTATGTATTAGTTTGGATATGTTACACAAATAATATTTAAATGAAAATTAAAAAATAAACTCATTATTTGATTTGATTTTGTGTCTGTTTTATGTTAAAATTCAAATTACTATCCATCTAATTAATCACAAAATAATTATCATTAAGACACATTTACGTATATAAAACAATATTACGAGACTACCATAAACAAAAATAATAGACAGTACAGAGGAAACGGAAGTGGCTTCATACACAATGACCATAAACAAAGGGAAATGACCTCTAATACACTATAACAATAATGAGCAAAATCTTTCATAGACGATAAACCGAGAATCATAAATAATATGAATATGTTAGGCTTATTTTAGAACGAAATCTATGACTTTGGTCCTGTTTAAATTTTTTTTGGTGAACATTGATTTTTGATGACGTCAGAAGAAACGTCAGATGAATGCCAGAACACCAGTGACATCTGACATTCTTCTGACTGACTGATGAATTTGTTCAGAAGAGTCGGACTAGCATATACAAAAAAATATTTTTGTAACAAAATTATGATAGCCAGATTCATAAGGAGTAGTTTAGGCATAAGGCGTAGTGTACGCGTAACACAACGCTACGATATACGGGAGCGAAGCAGTAACTAAAAACGTAATTTAAAGCAGGCGAAAATCAACACGCGCGTGCAAAAGCTGGTGTTACATATTTGACATATGCAATTTATTTAATTATTGAGTCTTTCGAAAATTCCAACAAAAGTATGCTGAGTTATGTCGCAGAAAATATTATAAACATAAATGGAATAACTCAAACACTACACACACGCTACGCTTTTGTTTTTCATATCTCAAACAACGGACGGATCAATACCATATCTCTTCCATTGTCCATAGCTGCGCGTCCCCAAATGTTCGCCAGTGCGGGGTCGGACAACTTTTCACATAACTCAAGCCACTCGATTTGGTAGCACAGTTTATTATTTGTACTCCCGGCCCCGCTGTACTCCTGGTAGCGTACATATTTCGTGTTTTATCACTATACACTACGTCTTTGTTTCACTTCAATACACGACACAGATCTAGTGTTGTTAGAAATTGGAGTCTTTCTCAAATATTAGAAATTATACTAGATTGTTATTGTCCCACTGCAAAGGGCAAAGGCCTCTTCACATACAGATAAGGTACGAGCATTGATCATGACGCTTGCTCAAGGCGGACTGGCTTTTCAGGCTTATATGATACATATCATATCATCTATATATCTCTACCTAGTATAAAACAAAGTCGCTTCCCGCCGTATGTGAACGGTTATCTATTAAAAAGAACGCAACGGATTTTAATGCGGTTTTCATTAATAGCTAGATTGATTCAAGAGTAAGGGTTATACGTATCAAAAATCACGCTATGACTAACGAGAAAGGAGCAGTGGCCAAAGACACGGGTGACACTACAGGGTATACAGCTAGTTTATTATATAAATCTAGGTTTTCTTACGATATTTCTCTTCAGAAAGCATTATATGAATTGAAAATCTCACATTGGTACATACAAACATTAGAATGTGAGTTTATTTGAGAATTTCTAACTTTGGATTTTCTTTTTTGTTAGATAAAAGTCGAACCGTAAAGACGCTATGTTATTGAGACTACTTATTGAGAAGTTTTAGATTGTGTTGAGAAAATCAATAATGCATACGCAGGATGCTTCTTTCAACCCACTTTTGGCGTGAAGCTTTTGAGAAATAACTGTGAAAGTATAGGAAACATATAATTAATACTTGGGCAAGTTTTGTGTCTTTTTGATGAATACTTGGCGGATTTGCGGAATTTTCCTTTAATTATTTATTTGCATATTATGCCTAATAACCAGACCTCAATTTTTCGAAATAACTTTTATTTTGGATGTTTTCATTATGATGATTTATTTTAAATCTATTCTAAGTTTAGATTTGGGACGGGAGAAGATGAAATGACCGGTTTCACATATTTAATTAGTTTTATATAGCTCATTTAACTATTAACAGATTGTGGTTTCGTTCGATTATGGTTTGGCAGTAGAAATGTTGCGTTTTTCGAACTAAGTTCACTTTCTGATTTGTTCACGTATCGTGTTCAAAAACCAACCAAATGAAAGAAGCGGTTATTGTAACCAGTAAAACCTATCTTTTTCGTTGACTGTATAACGTACATGAGTAGTGACGTGAACAGTCGATGCGACAAAAACTTGTTGAAACGAAACTAACACGATGACATATTGTAGTCGCAGTGTCCATTGCCTGCCGGATATCATAAACTATCAGAAAACAAATAGCAATTGACAGGCTTGACATTTTTATAGTTATTTTTTAAGGTATAGTTCTAACTGCCGGTTTAAAACGTTTGGAAATAAGGAGATTGCAAAGATGACGCTAGCATATGATGAATTTTCACCTGCCGTGTTATTGCTTTACCACTTTTGGTTGCATGGTAGTGAATGACAGGCAGTCCGACTTTTTGTTACATAAAGTTTAAATAAATAGGTACCTACTATCAACGGTGGCATTGGCCATATTGCTTGCCGAACGGTTTGACGGAGATTAAAGGTTTAGAATTGGTTGGTTGGTTTGATTTGGTTTAGATTTGGCTTTCACGCGAATAAATGGTTTTTCTTTCTTTCTTTTTTCTCTCTAATTAAGTGACGAAAAGCGCAGCGTGTGGAGGCTTCCAGAACCGGTAACCAGCCAGGTTTATGTATCCGTGTTAGAATGTAGCTTGCAATGAGCTGTCATCACACATGATATTTTTGATTGACAGTTTATCTCAAACTCACTTCACTTAAATTTCCTGAGGGAAATTTTCAAAGAGTACTCCCTCCATACCTATTTCTACTGCAAAGCAGCGTTGCTGTGTTTTGGTTTAAAGGGTATGGGTACTGGTATAATTACACGCACATGAGACATTTCAATTTTGTCTCTGGGATGGCAATGCATGTGCAAGGCATTTGGTATTGCAGATGTCTATACGTCGCGGTAAGGTACGGGCGCGGTTGTTTGCCACAAAATGACATGAAAAAAAATATATACCGACTGGCATCCACAGGAATCCGCTTGGTGCGAAAAGTATAGAGTCTGCCGACGTGGCAATGCTAAGGAAAGGGGTCTTTCGGCTGGCTGATAATAATGATCGACTGCTGACGTTCAAGAGACTCGACCCTTCTACCAAACCTGTTGACAGGCAATTTTTTTTGTCAAATCTCTTTGTTGCCGCTCTTTTTTTAAGTTTCAAGTACTTTTGTTCGTTTTGTGGCGTCAGCTATACTCGTTCTGATATGAATAAAAAAGAATACGCATAAATAAGAATTTGACCTGTACTTCGACCTACTGGAGAATAAACCTTAATAGATTTCTTCTTATTTAGATTCTTAGTTGACGCCCTACTTTTAGCTACAAGGTACGTAATTGTCGTCAGACAGCCTTCACCTAATTGATGTTTCTTTTTGTTTTTAGAAAATAATTATCATGTAATAAGGCACTATAAGTGACATAATGTGTAACGCTGAAATGAAATGGATGGTAAATAATGTAGTTAATATCCCTAATAACAAAAATACAAATTAAAGTAACAAGAACAAACATTATATGAAAAGAGGTTCTTTTAAGAGTTTCTTTATTTGTAGATTATTTTAGTGACATTTACTATTTTTTTTTATTATTGAAAATCTGATAGAATTTGTCAAATTAAAAAGTTATAAAAATATAATTTAATTCTAAAATCACAAAAGTAACTAACTATTAATGAACTTTGCCAAACAATATTAAACTCTGGACCAACAAAAAAAATCCAAAGCTTTCAGCCAATCAACTTCAAAAAAAGAACTTGAAAACCCGTAATTGAACAAGACATCAAACCTTGCTCAAAGTCTTCAGCCCATTAACATGTAAAACCCACAAAATAATATTCTAAACATAAAAACGGAACATATTTTACATGTCCAATAGAATAAGTCAGAAAGGACCTGTAAGGGACATACCCTCTTCATTTCAATAACCATTTATTAGATTTATGGTCGCCGACTATATTTCTGTGGTACAGTCGATGACAGAAATTGAATATTATAAAAATGGGGGAGTGTTTTCTGTTTTCCTTTTTTGGAGCAGATGGCATTTAGGTTCCTGGCGAAAGTTTTTACGTGAGGGGAATAAATCTAGGGATGTTAGGATATAGAAAGTGTTCGGGGAACGTTTAAGTCGTTATATAAATTATGTTGGACGAAAAACTTATTGTCAGGATTTAGCTTTTCTTTATTGAGGGGCGTTCAATTGTTCTTAAATCGAGGTTATAAGTGGAGATAACGTATGTGGAGGTTTAACTACGTACGTTTTATCATATTGTAGTTTTTATGCAAGATATAGCTATTGGGTTTTTCTATGAAATTGTCAGTGGCAGCTCGGAATTAGGATTTGTGCGCGGTTAATGGCAATAGGCTCACCCCCTATTACATATGACTTAAAAACATACCGGCAAACTGCGGATGTACATTGGTTACACCTCTGCCTAATCCTTCGGGGAATACACGCGTGATGGTATTTTATGTGCTATGTTATGGTACGAGACCACGTTTCAGTGCCATAATTGTCATCACTTGCAATATAGTGACTGTCACACTGGTCGAAGGCTTTCGATTTAAGGCACCGAGGTATTTTTTTTTAATAGTTATGCCAGCCTATTATTATCCCACTGCTGGGCATATAGCTCTTTTCATACGGAGATGACACAAGCATTAATTGAATAGCCACGCTAGCTCAATTTAACCGATATTCACGCAGATAAAGTCGAGGGTATAAGCCAGTTCTATCCAAAACGTGAGTGAGAAAACAATAATAGTAACAATAAAAACGTTTTCCTGTTCCTCGAAGGTTATGACCTTCAGAATATCAATTTGTCACAGTAAGTCTTTGGCGCTGCGACATCAAGGGTAAGGGTGGCGCCATCTTAATCAGACCAAAGCCTTTACGGCTTCTTTTTTTCCTATACGTACACTACGTATTTTTTACAAATGGATTTCGAAAATGTTGCAAACAATGATATGTTATGCGTGTTATTGGGGTTTTTCTATGAAATTTTCAGTAGCTCGGAGTTAGGATTTGTGCCCGGTTTTTGGCAATAGGCTCGACCCCTATTACATGGGACTTAACAACATACTGGCGAACTGGGGTGTTAAGTACATTGGTCACCGCTATGGTTAGGTCCTATGCAATATAGGTTGAGCCTATTGCCATTAACCAGGCACAAATTCTACCTCCGAGCTGCTATTGAGAATATCATAGAAAAACCCAATAACACTTTGCTCGACCTGGGAATCGAACCCGAGACCTCTAGCATAGCAGTCACGCATCGGACCACTAGGCTAATAAGCAGTGATGTATTTGTGTACTAATGTGTGTAGTAGTGTAGTAACACATCTTATGCGAGATGACAATAACACTTTGCTCGACCTGGAAATCGAACCCGATATGTCTAGCATAGCAGTCACGCATCGGACCAATAGGCTAATAAGCAGTGATGTATTTGTGTACTAATGTGTGTAGTAGTGTAGTATCACATCCCAGATGACGTCGTCGTCGATTCGTCATTTTCGATTAATTTTATCCACTATCCAATGCCATACAATTTAGTTCACCAACACAACCGAGACTGTAAATGAATACATACAAGCATGGCCACTGATATTGGCACACAGTTCGCCTCATTTCACTCATTACCAGTTCGTGTAGCTTTAACTAACCCTGCCTGCTCCGAAACAGACAGATTTCATTAAAGTTCTAATGCATGTAGCACTAGTATATACAATTCGACTGGTTTTCATGATTGATTTCGTGGAATTTGTGATTGAAATGCCTGGAACTAGGGATTGTATCCTATTATTTATGTATTTGGAGAACTTTGGTTTTCTATACTAGAATAGGCATCTCTACATAGATTATTCTTGTTGCTCTATATGGGCCACAGTTGCCGGATTATAACATGATTGTTATTTTCTTTACGTATCTTGGGACCATAGGGTCCCGGGCCTTTGAAACACGTACGAGGGGCCGTAGCCAACCCGCAGAGGCCCCTTAGATGGCTTTAAAATGGCATGAAACACAACCGTCAATTATCCCTGTATGCACTATGGAAGTGTACCCAAGGACAATTCCTGGTTGGCGCAGGACTATTGCAGGATATCGAAAAAAAGATACGACTATAGGTTTGTCAATTGTTTGTTTCAATAGATAGAGTGATTCAAGAGGAAGGTTGGAGAAAGGTTTGTATGTATGTAAAATATCGATACGATATGACCAACGGGAGCGGAGCAGTAACCAATGTCGTAACTGAAAGCGGGACCGCGGGCAATGCGTGGTAAAAGTTGAATAGTTTTTTTGAAGTGAATTACACGAATAATTTTAATTTTAATTTTTACACGAATAATTATATTCTTATTTTTATTTCATTTTTTATTTAAGCTTTTGTTTTTGTATTTAAGTAGGTTAAGTAAGTTTATGTTATTTGAAGTGAATTACACGAATAATTTTAATTTTAATTTTTACACGAATAATTATATTCTTATTTTTATTTCATTTTTTATTTAAGCTTTTGTTTTTGTATTTAAGTAGGTTAAGTAAGTTTATGTTATTTGAAGTGAATTACACGAATAATTTTAATTTTAATTTTTACACGAATAATTATATTCTTATTTTTATTTCATTTTTTATTTAAGCTTTTGTTTTTGTATTTAAGTAGGTTAAGTAAGTTTATGTTATTTGCGTCACATTCTCATGCGAATAAATGGTTTTTCTTTCTTTCTTCTTTCTAATTACTTCAGCGGTGTTGTACACTTTTTTCGTAATGGGTAAAAAATGTTAATTTCGCGTCAGGACACGTGACCTGATCGAAAATTCGTAAGATTCTCGATCAGGTCACGTGTCCTGACGCGAATTGTCATGTTTGCGCAATAAATAAATATTGTATTATACCACATAAATGATAGTAGGTACTTTTATACTGATAATTAAAGCAATTCGTGCAAAATGATTCCCTAACCATTTCAAAATATCAAAAATGCACAATGTTAATATTCAAGTTTTCACTTCTGCCGGCACTCCCGGAGTGCAACCCGTCGTTTTTTTTTTTTGTGTAAAAAGGGATACGTATCTAACTTACATAAAATACATCTGATTGTGTGTTATTTTTCTTACTCTATATTCTATTAGGAGTGATTGAGGTAAGGCACTTTGTGGATTTTTTTTTTCTTTGGATAATGTTGTCTTAAATACAAATAATCACGTGTTTAGGTACTGGTCGCTAATTACCAGTCACCGTATATACAAGATATCCTTAAATAAATTCCGGGTAGAAACTAGCGAGTCATAATTACTATCATGTATTTATCCGGGTAAAGGTAAATGACCTCTTCTGATATTGAGAAGGACTTAACGCTTACTCGTTGCGTAATGTAATTTCAGCTGTCCATTACAAGTCCAGTGGGATTATTACGTAACACATTTTGGTACCTCGATCCGATCTACGTTGACGAAAATAAATACATTGCTGTATATGTTTGAAAGGTTCGTCTGCTCGATAATGTAAATGAGGCAATGAATGTTTTTTAATTGTCAAAATGAAAGGCATTATTTGCATGTTACGAAATAAAAAAGAAAGAAAAAAGTTTATTGACACATACCAAGTGCACACAGGAATACTAACAATAAGGCTATTCTAAATAAGGATGCAGGTTTTGAGGTCTTTTCTTTACCGTCAGTTAAGTACCGACTAGAAGACCAGCCCCCTAGCCAAGTCACAAACGATAATCGTAAACGCTCGGTAGGTACCAATAGATTTTTAACTTAATACCCAAGAGCCTTAAGTTGAAAATCTATTAAAGATTTCTAAGCGTTAGCGACTGGAACGAACGAAAACGCTATGCAATCTTCATTAGATCTTCAACTTAAAACCAAGCACATAAAGTTGAAGATCTATTAAAGCCTACTCAGCGTTTGCGTTTATCGTTTGTGACTTGGCTAGGGGGGCAATTCTACTAGCTAAATGACGTTCAAATTTAAGTCGCGTCTCAATGTAGTTTCAGTGCCGAGAAGGCTACTCCTAAACAATATTATTGTGTAAAACTAAATTAGTTATCCGTTAAGACTGGTCATCTCTTAACTGCCACGGCTTGTCTTAATTTTTTTTAACCAGTTTCTACCCTCGTCTTCGTTCCTGTGTTTATTTTCTTTGGTTATTGCTCCGCTCTCGTGGGTCACAGCATGAAGGTATATAGCCAATATTATTCCCTTATATGACTATCATATACAACAAGATTTAATAAACCGACGGTGAGTTTAAGAGATTATTTAATTAAAACACTGGACACTGGACTGCCCCGTTGGTCTCGCGGTCGCAAGGGCGACTGCTGAGCAAGGGGTCCCGGGTTCGATTCCCAGGTCGGGCAAAAAGTGTAAGTGGTATTGGGTTTTTCCATTAGGAATTTCACAGTAGCAGCCCGGAGTTTGGAAGTTGGTGGTGTGACACCCCCGTGCCTCGGAAAGCACGTAAAGCCGTTGGTCCTGCGCCTGATCTCTCTCCGGTCGTGTCGGATTGCCGTCCCATCGGGCTATGAGAGTTAGGGAAGAGGGAGTGTACCTGTGTTTGCGCACACACTTGTGCACTATAATATCTCCTGCGTACGTGGCTAGTCTGCATTAAGGTTAGCCGCCGTGGCCGAAATCGGCCTGGAGAATTACATTTTTTTACGTTTTGAAACGGAGAACTAGCTACAACTTTCTGACTGTCTGTCTTAATTGAAATAAATGCTTTGTCTATTAACTTTACGTTTGTAATTTACTTGTCAGTAGGTACTACACAATAAAGCTATCCAGTAGATACTTTCGTTTTAAACGCGATAACTATAGTTGTTTTGTGTTAAAAAATATTTATTAATATTATTTTTATCATAAAATGCATTATAACCATGGCTGTTCCTTTATTGCACTTTAAACTTGTTAATTACGTCAGTTTTATTAGGGTTCCGTGGCTCAAAAGGAATGAAACGGAACCCTTAAATAAAGAGTGATTCTACTCTTTATTTTATACATTGGTTTTTTATTTAATTCATACTTACTTGGGATTTATTCTAAGGTTCTGTACGTATTATACTCATTACGTAAAAAGAGACAGGGGGACTATGTATCTTAAATTATTCCATTATATTTGTTTTTTGATTAAACACACCTTTGATGTTCCCGAAGTATATTAGATTATTCTTACAGAATTGGGAATCCTACTACAGCCAATCAAACACTGTTTCCATCACGTAGGTAGCAACCTAAACAGTTAATGTAAACTGTTACTAGGCCAATATAACTTGGAAATCAAAACAAGGCCATTCATTGTGTCGTAAACACACCGCATCGTTTTACACTATCCCTGTATGTATACCTATGTGTGAGTGATTCGAAGCTATTCAATGTGAGACATCTTCGATTGTGTATTGACAACAGTCCAGCGATTGAATTGAATTGTTGCTCTAGTTTCAGTTAGAAGCATGGCACCTCTTACTACGTTTCGGCCGGGGTATCGCTCATAGCATTCTTCCGCACCCTGTCAGGTATTGACCCGCCACCAGTAGAAGACTGGTCTCGTCTTCCACAGGCCAAACTGACTTCAGAAAGGCGAGCCGGTAACACATCGCGCGTCTTAGAATAGAATATACGTAGAACAGAATAGAATGTATTTATCCATCTTAGGTACAGTAGGTACACCAGAAGGTCAAGGAAAGAAGGATGGTGAAGGTCTTACTTTCGGGACTTTCTCTATTCGGGAAACCGACTGACTTCAATATCACTGCCCGCAGGCCCAGGATAGGTATCTAACTACCAAGCTTACTTTCTGGCTGTTGACCTCTATCCTCGTGCATACTGTAGAACTCAACTGATGGGATACCAATTCGACATGATCAAGAAGAGACCGAGCGCAGGACCTACAGTTTAAGGGCAAGGGAAAAGGGAATGCACCTATGTTTGCACAAGGTGTTTGCGACTTTGTGCAGTCCAATAACTTCTGCGTACTTGACTAATTTCCATTAAGATTTGCCGCCTTTTCCGAAATCGTAGTGTTGTGATGGCCCAGTGGTTAAGGTGCCTTTCATGTGTTGTGAGTTCGCATCCGGATATGGGCAAATACCAATAAGACTTTTTCTAATTCATATGTACTTTCTAAGTTCAGCTTGGACATCGCTGACATTGGTAACCATGTCAGAGGCACTTGCGGCGGTTTAGAAACTCTGACACTAGGATGTGTGGGGTCGTAAGACCTTACTGCCCACACGATAAAGAAGAGAACACCGAAATTCGGTCGATAGAATATACAGATATGTACACAACAAAACTGAGGTCAAATGAGAACAAATTGAGGTCAAAATTCGCAGGTCCAACATTGTGAAACAATGTCAAAACTTTAAATGTAACCTTGACCTTTGAGTTTGTTTCTTTGTTTTCTTGCCAAAGTTGGAAAACTAGGATATATTCGATATAGAGCCTTCACTAACCATACAAAATTCACGTTTTATCATAGTGACCGAATTATTTAGACCTCGTAGTTGCAAGCGCGATTGCGAGGCTTGTCATCCTGGGTTCGTTAACCAGGTCGGGTAAGGTGTTATGGGGTTTTCGTATAAGAAATTTCTCAGCAGCAGCGCGGAGCTTGGTAATTAGTGGTATGACTCCCATGGGCCACGGAAAGCACGTAAAGATGTTGGTCTTAAGATTGATCTCTCCTCGGCCATATTGGATTGTCCTTCCAATACTAAAACTCTTTTTCACAAGAGAGTGAGCAATAAACTTTGCAAACACATTTGTGCACTATAAAATTTCCCGTGTGACCAAAATTTGGTCAGGAGAGTACGGTTACTCAAATCTATACTAATATTATAAATAGGAAAGATGTTTTGTACCGATGAAGCTCCGAAACTACTGGACCGTATCACAGACGAAATCGCGGGCAGTTGGCTAGTGTTCAAACAATATAACGATCGTCTTTTTTCGTACAACCATTATTGTACCTTAACCCTTTCTAAAAAAATAATAATATACCATCACGCCTGTATTGCTCGAAGGGCAGAGGTTTACCAATGTACACCCAAAGTTCGCCGGCATATTTAGGTCCCATGTAATAGGAGGCGAGCCTATTGCCATTAACCGGGCACAAATCCAAACTCCGAGCTGCTACTGAGAATTTCATAGAAAAACCCAATAACACTTTTAACCCTTTCTATTTTCAGAAATTAAACCTTTCCTTAACCCGTTTAGATGTAAAAAAAAACTGACTGAAAATACTGTTTGTTTAATTTTCCGGCTACTTAACAGATGGTTTCAGTGATTTAAATACCTTGTTGATAAAATTAAACGACTATCACTTTGGGGAAAGCCGCTTAGGGAGTTATCGGGTGGTTGGTCTTGTTGTACACTTTTTGTGAGACATTTTTTGTTACTTCGCTAATAGATCGCTTTTTTGTTCGAAAGAAAAAAAAAATGGGTTTAGTGTTGCCATAATTAATTAGGTATTTCACGTCTAATTTTCTCCTACTTGTCTAAATATATGTAACGGTTTTGTGTATTTGACGCTGATTAATTCTAAATCTATTTTAAGGATAAGTTAGGTAAGTATTTTGAGTTGTTTTTACCCGACTACGGCGAAGCAAAAAGGAGGGTTATGAGGTTGACCGGTATGTATGTATGTATGTATGTATGTATGTATGTATGTATGTATGTATGTATGTATGTATGTATGTATGTATGGATGTTCATCTGTTCCCTCATAACTTCTAAACCGTCTAACGTAAATTGACAAATGAGGTGTCATTAGAAGCGTCTTGATCGTCCGCTGGTTATAGGCTACATTATGTTGCAATAAATTGTATGTGGCGCCCTCTAGGGCTCAAGAAGATGTGAAAAAAAAATTTTTTTCTTCCAAATATGGTCGTGTTGCATATCAAACTAAAGGGCTTAATTAGCACATTTCAAATATATATATATTATAAAAGTAAATTGTACATAGCACCCTTTAGAACGCATCATAAACCTAGCTAACTAACCAATATTTCGTTTGGGAGACTTAATAGATTATTATTTCATGTATTGTGTATATATGTTGCAGTTCCAATAATATTACGCATATAAATGTCTAAATTTAAACCCCAAAATATTTTAAATAAAAAAGAAGTTTAAAAAACTAAAACCCGACTACAAAAAATTCACGTTCTAAAAAGTATGAAACAAGAAAACATTCTCATCTGAAAGCCGTGGTCGTATGCCACCTAATTCAGGTAAAACTGTATGTATGTAGTTATAGAACATGAATCTTTAGCACTAAAGTTTAGGGTAAAGTGGCATACGACCACGGCTTTCAGATGAGAATGTTTTCTTGTTTCATACTTTTTAGAACGTGAATTTTTTGTAGTCGGGTTTTAGTTTTTTAAACTTCTTTTGTTGAATAGTATCTAATTTTCTTAACACGTTTGGCATATTGAATTATTTTGACAGTATAGCGATTGTGGATGCAAAGTATGCTAAATTGTATTTAACAACATTGATTAAATTATGGACTGATAATCCCAAATCATAATGTTTTTTTTCATTTATTAAACTTTAAGCACATAATGTTAAAATACACCGTACGAAGGCGGACTTAATGCCTAATAAGGCCTCATTTATGTTACAGTTTCATTTTTTAACCACGCTTTTCGAAAGCGTACTCAAAAGTTGTTAGTTTATGAGTACGTTAAATTTATCTAGATCCAAATTCCAAGTTACAATGTGAAGAAGAAGTGAGGAGGGTGAAAGTTTTAAAAGCAAGTGTGGCTTAAAAAAATCAAGAATCACCAATCCCAAAAAAAAAATACCACACACATACATACATACAAATATAACCACGAAGCTGCAAGAGATGCAGTAACAAAGGGCTGGCACTTGGCATGGACCGGTGATCGCGTCGCTACAAGCTATCCACTGCGCTCTGTAAACATCGAGCTGCATTGATTATGACACAGACGCGACAACCCTTTGAAATGTTCCACCAAGAGAACGCGTAAGTGCTTTCTTTTCAAAAAACGCTTTTTTTCTGTTCCTACTCACTAGTAGTGATTAGGAGGAAGTAGGATTCCTATCCTACTTCCTACTTACCTTCCTTCCTTCCTTTCCTACTAATATTATAAATGTTAAAGTTTGTGAGGATGGGTAGATGGATGGAAGGATGTTTGTTACTCTCCCAGGCTCAAACGGCTGAACAGATCTAAATGAAATTTGGCACTGAGATGAATTGTAGTATGGAATAACACAGAATAGTCGCGGGTGGAACCTAGTATTTGATACTATCTGCTCGCGATTTTGTCTATGTAGACTTTATTAGACTTAGACTTTATTTTTCAGAGTAAAGTCAACATTCCTAAATTATTCCACGGAAACACAAGAGCGGGATAAAAAATATCTTATGTGTTAAGCTAGATCAATACGTGTGCAAATTTTAACTAACTTCGTTCATCGATTTAAGCCTGAAAGAGTTGTAAACATTCATCCATTATTCTATCCTCACAAATTTTCGTAATCATTATTCTGATAGGATAATAGCAGGATAATATTTTTGTTTCTTAGTATGCTTAATTCATATTGGTAATATTTCGTTTGGTATATTATTTCGTCAAGCATACTCAAAATAAACAAGTACTATTTACAAAAAAAAAAAAAAAAAATCATAAAAGACTTCAAATAAAAATAATTTCAATAAGACAAGATAAATCCACCATAATGTTCCACAAAGTTTACAAAAAGAAAAAACTTTTGAACATCTAATTAATCAGACAAAGGCATAGTTTTATACGCTTACATAAACTCAGTAATTTATTACTTTTTAGAATAAGGTTTTTTTTTTCTAGTTCAGTCCAATTTTTTCCTGAACAGAAATAGAGATGAGAGCATTTGATGGACTTTGTAGTGACTTCAAAGAACTCTTATATAGACTTTGAAGAAAATGAAGGTTTCGAGAAACGTCCAATCGTTGGTTTTATTTTTTGTTTTGACAATTTTTTATACACAACATGTCATGTCTATACCAGTCATATAAAAAATAGTACTTTTGAAGTTGGAAAATGTTTGCATTTAGTTAAATTAACTATTATAATATATATGATTGTCTACTTTATGGTGATTGAAATAAAATATTTTGAATGAGTGTTAAGAGTGTTCGTGGAGATTTTTGCTAGTTCTTCTCCATAGAAACCTACTGTCTGAAACGAGCCACTAGCTTCAACTTTGACTGACTGACTACTTGACAATTCAAAAGTACCTATACTTAAATGGATATAAAGTTTTAAACAAATAATTTGATATATGCTTTATAGTATATCTAACTTCCAAGCGGACAAAATCTAGACTAAAAATTAAATATACGATCTACAAATAGGTACAATAATCTTCTGCACCATCTGTAATCAATTACTAATCTATGTCCGTTTTATATTGGGTTTAACCGGGCGCCTGTGCACGCAATATATTTGGTAGGTGTACCTTACAGGCCAACGCCCATTGCCTATCTGTACAGCGATAAAACTATTTTATGTATCTTTCGGGTATGTTCAAGATAGCTGCTAATCTTTTCTTGTTTTCTTTGTAAGTGTGTATTTGTTGGAGCGCGGTTAAGTTATGTGTACGTTTGAAATGTTATGCGTTTCCTTGCGTGCGGTAGGTACGGCTTTATCGAATAGGGAATTGCTATTCTTCTTTTGTTTAAGTTTTTATTTAGAAGAATGTTATTGAGCTGCTCTATAAAGTCTACTGTGTTGGGATATTTAGTAGTTGATATTGCATATCGATATATAGGTCTACATTATATTACTAGCATCTGGCGGTGATTTCGTCAGCGTGGTGTTTTTCATCCGCCTTATGTTATGTCTTTGATTATTGTGTCGTATGTCGTAGTGTGATGTTATAATATAGTCTATGCTATTCCTCGTGAATCTAGCTATAATAAGCAAATATAATGCTTTCCCGTCCGGCAGGTAGTTACAGAGATTAGCGCGTCTAAAGGAACAAAAAAAAACTCTTCAGTTTTATTATATTACTACTAGCTTCTGCCCGCGACTTCGTCCGCGTCACAGTTGATGTGTTATCCTACGGGTACCGTACATTTTCCCGGGATAAAAAGTAGCCTATGTGTTATTCCAGACTATAATCTATCTTTGTGCCAAATTTCATCCAGATCCATTCAGCCGTTTAAGCGTGAAAGAGTAACAAACATCCATCCATACATACAAACTTTCGCCTTTATAATAGTAGTAGGATAGATAAGTATATAAATCGCCTAAAAAGTTAATAATTGAAATATTCCACAGCGACCAGGGTCATCAGTGTTACTTGGTATTTTTAACCCCCGACGCAAAAAGAGGGGTGTTATAAGTTTGACGTGTCTGTCTGTCTGTCTGTCTGTCTGTCTGTCTGTCTGTCTGTCTGTCTGTGGCATCATAGCTGCCGAACGGATGAAGCGATTTCAATGTAGTTTTTTTTGTATTAAAGGTGACCTATGTGCGAGTGTTCTTAGACATGTTTGATGAAAATCGGTTGAGCCGTTTAAAAGTTGTGGGGGTAAAAGTAGGGAAGAAAAAGCGAATGTCTGTAAATATACTCGAGTGGGGTCTCAAACTTAACAAAATCGACATTATAATAAGTAGGTACCTATAAAAAGTATAAAATAAAAAATTAAATTAAAAATTTTAAAAACCCCCAACACAAAAACCTAAGTTCCCTTTAAAAAGTAAGAAAATAACAAAAAAAATACGTCACGTTGGGGGACCGATGTTGCATTTAGGATACGATCGTCCCGAGCGGTCCCCCAACGTGACGTATTTTTTTTGTTATTTTCTTACTTTTTAAAGGGAACTTAGGTTTTTGTGTTGGGGGTTTTTAAAATTTTTAATTTAATTTTTAACGTCAAAAGTTAAACCCTTAAAAGGAACTTGAATTCCTTATCAATGAGTCGGTCAAAAGGCAAAAAGCTAAAGTTGCTCAGTTCATTTCATAATCCATAACTGCTTTCCAGCTTCCCTTCAAAATTTATTTAACCACAAAATATTAAAACCAGGAAATTCCTTCAGAATCTCCTTTTAATCTAATAACCAAATAATTAAATCGATGCCCCCAAGGAATAAACCTGTATTGTACTATTATGGACTTTTTATTGTTATGTCAAATTCAACATCTGTGGGTTGGGAAACACCTTTGCAATTTTTTCCAGATTTTTTCTACTATAATTAACGTCAATTTTCCTTGTAACACTTTTATTATTTGGATTTTTTTCAATTTTTATTTACTAGAAAAATAACGCAATACTTTATTACATATTAAATTCTTTGACTACATTTTTGGTAAAGTAGTAATACGGTAAAATATTTCAGCAAAATTTCTGGTTAACGCGATTACAGGTTTATTGTGGTGAATTTTCAGGAAGACAATTTTGGTAACGCAACGTTACAGTTACAATCGGGTCAGTTACAATCGCTCTCTGTAATGAAAAAACACGTTTAATAATCCAGTAAAGCAATATTATGTATATGATTTTTAAGAAATTTACAAGAATAATTCGGTATGTGAACATTACTAAAATAATGTTCATAAGTCATACTTGTAAGATATCAATACCCTAAAAAAAGTATGAAACAATTATCGGTAATATGTATTTTGGTGAATAACTAATTCTATTTATGATTAATAGTTATAGTTTATACTCCAAACTGTTCAGGTAAAAATTAGCTTCCCCGTCATATAACAATGTTATCATAATTATCTTCTGTTGAAAAGATATACCCCAAAAACACTAAAACATTTCTCCTGTAAAATTGGATTTTTGCGATTACCGGTTTATTCCTTGGGGGCGTCGAAATATTAACAAACTGTCCCAATTTCCTTCCCTTCCTAAAAATAACGTAATCACGAACCCAAATGCGCCAAAACACAGAATCTGCCAAAATTTTGCTGGTAAAAAAATAAATAATACGTTGGCAAACAAAATAATTAAGCGCTATTCGTCGGGTTTTAATCAGCTATCTCATTACGGAGTGGCGGTTAACCGACCGAATGTAAAGTGCTGTTTATCAAAGCACAAATCTGCAGTAGCCAACGGTTGCGGTCATTCTCGTGTCGGAGCCAGATTGCTTTTTGCTTTGGTCGCATATTCGGGTTTTGTAAGATCGGTTTGGGTTAGGATGTAAGAAGCAGTTCAGCGTGCAAAATAACAATTTTTACGTAGGTAATTTTTTTAAATGAAAATTTTGAAAACACTGTTACTTTTAACTCCGAGGTAATTGCTAATACGGGCCCATTACGCGTGCCATTTAATATTATTGAAATTTAACCAAGTCAATTCTACTTGACTAAAACTTTATTAAAAACATTCAAAATGTAGTCGCAATCTTAACTCAGCAAAAATCATTTAAAAAAAACGTAAGAACTTAGAGGCATTTTACTCTGAGTTAAGTTTTTAAGTCAATAGGCTCGCCCCCTATTACATGGGACCTAAACAAAACGCCGAACTGGTACATTGGTACACCTCTGCCTAACCCTTCGGGGAACACAGGCGTGATGGTGGACAAATATGTTTAATTACGTATATAGAGAAAACATTGTAAGGAAACCTGAACTTATAATTAATGTAGGTAAGTCTGAAATCGAACTCGTGGCTAAATAATTACAGCCGCATAGACCGATCTTCCGGGTTAAGCCACGCTTGCCGAGGTTGGTCTGTGGATGGGTGACCATTTATCATAGCGAGTTTCCTCCGTGCCTCGGAAAGCACGTAAAGCTGTTGGTCCCGGCTGTCATTTGTAGATCTTTGACAGTCGTTACTGTTAGTCAGAAGCCCGAAAGTCTGGCAACCAGTCTTACCAAGAGTATCGTATTACCCATTACTGGGTTGTGGAGGTCTGATAGGCAGTTGCTCCATGTAAAATACTGATATTCAGCTGCATCCGGTTCGACTGGAAACCGACCCCAACATAGTTGATGAAGAAGTCTGATGATGAAGTCTGAAATCGCCAATGCTCTTTGAGCAAGCATTGTATCTGTATTAGAATAGACCATTACTCTGCAGTGACACACTAATAGGCTAGTATTAATATTATATGAAAATGTACGTTCCTATTTGCAACCACAAATACCACATCCATTAAAACTATCCACTTCCCACATTCCATTCATCGGTTACCCTTCGGCCACTATTAACATTTTAATCACCTGTTTACAAGCAACAAAATTAATTTAAAATTAACCATGTACCATGAAATCCAATTTCGTTGATAGCTTATTAAAATTTTCATAATGTTTACACCTTATAGGTACTTGTACGTGTTACTTTTTAGTAGTCGTTATTAATTATTATTATTATATTTGAAAGACCTACCCTGACCTTATTAGTGAGGTTCTTCAGAAACGTCAGGTGTGCAGTAGGTACTCGTAACCGGCGTGCTTGTATGACCAGATGTATGAACGTGTACGAGGCGAAAGTAGTGTGTAAGGATCGTAGCAGGTGGCGTTCTGTGGTATCTGCCTACCCCCATGGGAAAAAGACGTGAGTTTATGTATGTATGTATCATATTTGTATCAGGAGGGCAATGCTACTAACTTTTTGGTAAGATCGCAATCTAATCTCAGTCTTAATCTGCCAAGAATGCCTCTAATTTATCCAGATTGTTTGTCGATGAAATGATATTCAACTGTAATCTCTTCAAAGTTAGATTGAACAGGCTTATTCTGGGTAACCTCACTCCATCGCATCGTAGACTTTGCCTATGCCACCTTTGACCAAGACTAGAGTCAAGACCTTATCCATTTCGAATAAAAAAATAAAATAAAAAATTGGGATTACATTTCGAACGATCTTAAAGAATAGAATTGGGCTTCGGATTGTATATCTATTTACTTGGTTTATTCCATTAGAACGGGCTGCATTCATTTCACTACTGAATGGAGCGATCGTTTACATTGTCTTTGTGGGGAACACAAAAGTATTCGGTCTAAAATCTCAGAGTCGTCAGACCTAGGAAGTTTACAGCAATAACGAATAGTGGTTTTTAAGTACCTTACTCGCTTATATACTAGAGTGACTACTGGTTTTTATAACTCACATAATAAAGTTGAAGAGATTTTATTTTACTGTTATTTTAATTGCGCTTATCTTTTTTTTTTATGGGACAAGCCCGCCACACTGTTCCCAAACCACTGCAACTTCTGTAAGCCAGAATCAACAGTGGCGACCACAAGAAAAGCGCCGAGACAATGAAGCTCGACGAGTCCCGGAGAAACGATTCAACTGTCTTGGATCCCGCAACGAAATTAATCAGAAAAGATTAGCGGAGGAGTAAGAAAAACATAATTTCCACTTACGATTGCGCTTATCTCTGAAAATCACGGTCGGATTGGATAAATTTTCTTTGTTTATGATAACCAGATTCATGAGGGATAGTACACACTGTCTTATATCATCCTTCAACACACAGCGGTGAAGCAGAGACTAAAGATGTCACGTAACGCGGGCGAAAAGAAACGAGAAACTAGTAAAAATATAAAAAAGCCGTCACATATGAATGTGAGTAAGGCAGACATTTGATTGACATCTACGTATAGTTATTAAGCTTGCTTGGCCTCTGAGTTAGTATTAAACTGAAACTGGGATAAGTGTTAAAAAACATACAACTGCCCATAAATTCTGCAATTCCAAAACTGACCCGACCTTTGCAAAAAGCACTAGGAGTCAGTCGTTTAAACTACTGCATCTAACTGTCTCGGAATTCGGCTCCGTATAAAACGAAACGACTTGGGCGGGATCCCCTTTTCCGTTCACCCTTCAAAGGAAATTGCCGCCATACATTGATGTTTATCTGTGGATCTATTCACATCTTAGCGATGTCGCAATGGTTTTGTTCCTTCCGTTTTGTTTAAGTGTTTCGTATACTGATGATGGTAACGATAAAGGAATGGTAAATGGATGAGAATGAGGAATTCTGTGGGAGCAGGATTGAATGGTATGGAGAGCTGGCATAAGTATAAGCTTGCTTGAGTGATCTTGAAGAAATATATGGTGCAGTTTTGCGTCGTCGTCAAATTTCGCTTGCTCAAAGTGTCGTGATGGTCCAGAGGTTGACGCGCCCGCCTCTCATGTACGAGGTTGTTGGATCGCAACCGAGCACGGGTAAGTACCAATGTGGTTTTGTTCTAATTCATGTGTACTTTTTAAGTGTTCTTGATATCGACCCCGCAAGCTCGTGTATGAGAGGCGGGCGCTTTAACTACACTGGGCCATCACGATCATTAATTAAATCGCTTTCATTTGTTTCCTAAAGAACGATCATAGACTCCAATATTTCACAATACGAGCAAAACATTTAACTGATACAAAACAAAACAAAACGAATCATTTTTTCCAAATACCCTCAATTAAACAATGACCACAAAACACTGTTATCGAACATAGCTTAATGTCGTTTAATCTCATTTATATTGGTGAAAAATAATTGTTGCACATAAATCGTTGAGTTGTGCGAGTGTGTGTGAGCAATTTGCAAAAAGCAATTGCCGCTATACATCAATGTCTTATCGTCGGATCTGTGCGTCGATTGTCACTGGGCATGTAAAAAGAGAGGACGGTAGGACAACTCGCGACATACATGAAAAAAGATGCTAGATTTTTTAACTTGAAACGTCTCTAACCTTTTGACCATCTCAGTCATGTAAAGATGACAAACCAAAATGCACGCCATGGTCACGATCCCATGACAGACTTTAAAACTAATAAAACAACATCGATATAATTCTGAACTCATTACTATTTTGTAGGTATTATAGGATGAGTTCGTAGCTTGGCGCTGAGGGCACATTATTTGTTTTTTGAAGTAGTGGTCAAAAGGTTAAATTCGGGTAAATACTGGTTCCAAATAGCCAGGACCTGAAGCAACTAAGTATCTGTAAGTCACACAAATATTTATTTCATGCGGGAATTGAACCCGCAACACACAGCGCAGCAGTCAATCACGCCACTGCGGTAATCGTGCCGCCAAAACACTTTTCTAACTAATGGCTTAGTTTACGTCACAATTTTCTGGACAATACTTCTTCGAATACCTGCGCATTGGCAAGTCTATCTATGGTTGTTTTTCTAGCATTTTATTCAGGCGTTTGCAACGTTTCAACTAAACGTTTTCGCTTCTCAATGGGATACGTAGAACAGATTTGTATGTAGTTAAAATGAATGAGGTTCACGCCCGTTTCGAATGAGGTGACTTTATTTTCAAGTCTAAATAGAGTGAGGGTAGCTTTTGTTTCTGTTTAGTATTTAAAATTTAGGATTTTTTTATTTAATTTTAATTTTGTACTGGTTTTAATGATATTCTCTCTTTTAATGATAGTATTGTGGTTGCTAGTACGACTGCTGAGTTCGGGGTCCTGGGTTGGATTTCCAGGTCCTCAGGATTTTCATTAGAAAATTTCTCTGTAGTAGTCCAGAGTTTGTAAGTTGGTGGCGTGACACCCTCGTACCTCGAAACGTTGCTTTGCAATCCTTTGCTGCCGGCTGCTATTCCTAGATCATTGGCAGTAGTTTAATATAGTTAGAAGCCGGAAAGTCTGACAACTTGTCTTACCAAGAAGTATCGTGTTACCTAGTAACTGGGTTGTGGAGATCAGATAGGCAGTCGCTCGATATAAAACACTGGTAGTCAGCTTTATCTGGTTAAACTGAAAGCTGACCCCAACATAGTTGGAAAAAGGCTACACAGATGAGTAACAGTACTGTAATAAATGGAGTAAGGATTTCAAGTTTGGTATAATTACAATAGTTCAGACTTATTATTTTGAAAGGAATTTAATTTATAGCTGTTGTTTATCTTAACTTCTCAAAGTATCTTAATAGATCTTTGTGAATAGCTTCTAAATTAAAAGGTTTATTTACATTTTACATTCAATTGTACTTTAAAATAACAATAAAACAATTAGTATTCAATGTTAGTTATTTACAACAGTGAAGCAATGCCTTGCTGTGAATTAAATATATAGATTATTATATGAGCTAACAATATAAAGGTGGATGGAACAGAGAAGAAGAGGGAAGCGACAGAAAAAAGAAAATGGATGAATGGTATGAAGAATGATATGAAAGAAAAAGGAGTCAGTGATATCATGACGGTTGACCAGACGAAATGGAAGAAGAAAAAGGCAGAAGCAACAAGGGAGGAAGGCAGGAATATGATGATGATATTATATTGTTATCATAGTAACCATATCAGTGACTCTTGAGCCGGTTTAAGAACTCTGTCATTAGGGTGTGTGGGTTCGTTAGACCTTACTGCTCATACGATAAAGAAGAATTATAGTTCAAAATTAGACGAAACATTCTAGGCTCTTATTACTGTTTGTAGTGATGGCCCAGAGGTTAAATCGTCCGCCTTTTATGCTTGAGTGCCGGGCAGGCCCAAAGTGACTTTTTCAATTCATATTATGTAGTTAGGTACTACCTAAGTTTATCTTGGTCATCACTGGTGCAGAAAAATGTCGATGGTACGCCTGAACTTTTAGTTAATATAGGTCTGCAATCGTCAATCAGCCTTGAGCAAGTTTGGTGCTTGTACCTTCTCTGGATGAGATGAGACTATTGCGCAGCAGTAGCACAGTAATAGGCTGGTTTTATTATTAATATCAATTGTATAAAAATTAAGGTTGCAGAAGGGGAAAAAAAAGAGCTAAGAACCAAATAATGAAATGACAAATTAATAGCAACAACATTTTTAACGAACTCAACATAAAAAGCGCAAAGAAGACCCAACAAACAAACCATTAAAAATGTTGCTTAGCAAAATCATTTTTTAAATACAGTCACGACGAACGTTAAAAAAGGGGTTACAAGGCTATTTGCCTGCAACCCTTTGCAGGGGTTGTATGACAAACATGACACGACAACCCTTCCTAAATAATTAACGAACAAATCAGATAATTAGAGGAAAGGAGTGAGGTAATCCTGTTCAAACAATCACTTTAAACGCTTTTGAAAGCGATTGGTGTCATCTATTAAATATCTTCTTTTAAACATTTTCTAATACTAAAGAATTCTTCTTTATCGTGGATGCATTTACCGACATACTTACTAAACTCACGTTTACAGATAATTACAATCCGTGCCACAAAAGGTGAGACTTGACCACCAACTTTATTATTTTGTAATTAATATTGTAAAGAATTTTTGTATGTTGTTTTAATTCCAATGTCATCGAAAAATCCCTGAATAGATATACAAATTATGGATAACTATTTCGTATACTTAGTACCTGCGCAAGGTCCCCATACTGACACTCGCCAAGTCTCATCCTTCGTGGCACGGTCTGTACCTACAGAAATCTCTCCAATATGGAGACATTTCTAGTATGTTTCAAATATAAAAAACTTGGCGCACAGGAATTGTATGCAGATCTGTAACATTAATATTATTATAGTAGGTAAAGCTGAAGAGATTTTTTGTTTGTTTAAGTGCGCTAATCTCGGGAATTACCAGTCGGATTGCAAAAAAAAAGTGTATATGATATACACATCACGCCAAGACTCACGGGAGCAAAGCAGTACCTAACCAAAAACGTAACTTAATGTGGATGAAAAAACCACACGAAGGAAGACTCGAACAAAGAATAATAAAACAGTTTAATTTTTAATCTTCTAAAGAAACCTTATCTAAAGGGAGATAATAAAATCACTAGCTACACAAGTTTTGACCTAATTCCAAGCAGATAAAATTTCAAGCACAAAGTTTCTAAACCCACTTTAATCGTTCTTGAAATCGATTTAGAGATTAACTTTATTGTTTTACAATAATTGTTATACAGCCTCCAATAAAAGGGTAACAGTAATATAAACTGGCTCGAGAAATATGATCTAATTTCGTTCTTAATACAATCTTGTAAACCCAATTTGTTACTGGGACTTACAATTATATTTGAGTCGTAAGGGATGAGCGTTTTTACGATTACGTAGTTTGACGTATATCAACCTATTACTGTTCCACTAACAGACGGACTGACGGACAGACGATCCGTGGGGCAGACACGTGTTAGAATGGAGACCACGTTTAGGCAAACGTAGTTTGGGACAGCCTGATCCACGGTGGACCGCTGATTTAACGAAAATGACGGGCAGTGCATAGGTTCTGGCTGCCCAGGACCGGGATGGTTGGTGCACCTTGGGGATGTGGGCCACATTCAGCCATGGACGGCTATAGGCTGATATGACTGATTAACTGTTTTACTTCAGGGCAAAGGCCTCCTCTCATAGAAAGAAGACATGCGCATTGACCACAACGCTTGCTTTTAAATTATAATAAAACAGCAATAGCTCGCCGCTCACCTGCGCTAGGTTACGCTTTTGATGATGCTCGGCTCCCTTGTGTACTAGCGTTATGTATTATGTAAAATGTGCCGTCGTGTTTGACGTAAGAACAAATGCCACCTATGTTTATTATTCATTTATGAAACAAATGAATTAATGTAAATATGACGTAGTTTACCTTGAAAAGGCCTATTCATATAGCTGTTTTTTTTGACGCGTCGTCTCGCACTTATAATTTCTCATGTATTGTTTATGCGTTCACAAATTTATGTTCACATATACGAAACAACTATCTAGGCCAAACAAATATTTGTTCCGTGCAATAATCGAATACGCGGCATGATTAAAAATACAGGAAAACGTTCTTAGAAATACAGGAATTAGACCTTAGATAAAAATAACATCATCAATACAAAAACGAACAAGAATATCAGTAAGCCAAAGAACCGTTAAAGAAAAGGTATTTTTAACTTTTTTCCGAAATCCATGGCCAGAAAAAAAAAAACAAAGCCAGGATTTCATTATAATTTAATTACCTCTCGCGCCCTCCCAACACTTGCACTAATTTCTTAAGTAGAAGTAAAGCTCGATAGGGCAACGTCGCCCCAGGAGCAAACCCTTATCAACAACGTCGCTTGACTTAGATTCCTTTAATACACACACTGTCACCCGACTTTCAGATGACGCTACAGAAATTTAAACTATATCCCCAAGACTCAAAGTTTGTTTTTGTGTGCCGAGAATCGGTTGTAAGGTTATTTAAACTAAAACTGTCTAACATTTACTAGTGGGGCCGTATTTAAGTCAATTTTCTTGTACTGTTACCTTACTTTCAATAACTGCGCAGCAATCAAGTTATAGAGACAAAATTGTTCAGGAGATTGTCTCCGTTTGCGTTTTATAGGGAAATTGGATCAATTACCGGTTTTTGGTGGATTTAGTTCTTGTATTTGTTAAGATCGTGTGTTTATTTTGAACTTTCAATAAATTACGTTTACTGCTATTTTCGAATGACAAGTTATATGTAATTTACCTAAGAATGGAGGCTTGATTCGCCACCGCTAAATAGACGCCATTTACAAGATATATTACAGGCTAATCCATCAATAATTAGACAACTTTTATCTGAAGAATAAATATTATTACAGTTTGACATATTTTCAATACAAAAGTTATAAAACCAGTTTATTTATTCGCCATTATGATCTAATATTTGAAAAATCGGTCCTGAAAAGTGAAACAGATTTTTTTAAACTATCTGGCACGTAATTTAAACCGACATTATCCGATGGTGATGAAACAGAACTTTACGTCTAAATTATGAAATGCAACTGAATTTTAAGTCGTATATAAGTCTTATGCTATCTTAGTCACTTTAAAGGTCACAGCTCATTAGAGCCACCCGGCACCCACTTCGCACCGCCTCGCCTCGTGCGGTTAGTATTCTTGATATGGACTTGTATGGGTATGCGCTCACTACATCAACTCCGTAGCGTCACCGGATCGCCTCTATCGTAAGCCGTCCACGCGCGGACGGCGGGTGGACCACTCGGTGACAACTCGCTGCACTGCGTTGACTGCGCATCGCCAACGCGCGGGTCCGAAGCGGACCGCGCGCTGCCCGCGAGTGGCACACGTGTAGACCTAATGCCAATTGTTAACAGACTACTCGAAAATTCGTGGACTAAGCGACGTCCACTCGTTGACCACGCGGCGTTCACTCGTTGACCACGCGGTGTTCACTCGTTGACCGCGCGGGGTTCACTGGATGATCGTGCAACGTTTTGGTGATAACGTGGCGTCCACCTGTCGACAACGAGTGGACGCCGTACGACGAGGCGGTGCGGGGTGGGTGCCGGGTGGCTCTAATGAGCTGTGACCTTTAGGTGTATTGTAGCTACAGAGATATATTTCAGAACGTTTTAAGGTTTAATGTCGTTTGTGAATTCTGGGGTTAATCTATCATACATCGTGAAAGACGCGTACGTTCCTGGGAACACCGGTGTGGTTTCTTATCAGTAAGAGTCTAACAGATCCCTCCACCCTAGAACAAAAAAATATCATATAACTTTTCTTATAAAATAAAACGTGCATATATTTAAATTCCACTTTTTCTTTTATCTTGCATATACTTCTTCTTTTCTTCTTCTGTCAACAACATTTATATACGTTAGATTATATAAGCTACATAATAAATATAAAGTTAACAGCATCTTTACCTACTTGCGTGCAAAATAATCGGCCCACCTCTTTATTTTCTATTTAAGAAAAAATATCTCAGTTTTTTTTAATAAAATCAATTTTAAGTTACAATTTCCAATAATGTTATTGATACCTTACCTTTTTATTTACCCTACGGTATTAAAAATCATTGTTTATTATTAAATATTTTGAGTTCTCTTATTTCAAATAGAATACTGGGTGAGCCGATTATTCTGCACGCAAGTGTACCTATATACCCACTTTCGAAGATCGACACCTGAATGAACTAGTTACCATAAACCATGTAATACAATTACAGGGGATGGCGAAGGGTAGGGGATAAAATATGTGTTCCAGTTACAGGATACCTTCGGTTTCACGTAGACTGATGTTTGGATCCGATCATTTGAATTTAGGTATGTTATGGAATGCGATCCGTTTGCTGTTCTATTTTTGAAATAGTTGTGTACGGAGAAGAGTATTTACTTATTTGTTTAGTAATTTACAACGAAATCACTAGTTACAGCTAAAATTAATTGTTTTGTGTGAGTCATCATCTGCCTAGCCTGAAATAAGTTACTTTAAAAACTCCGCCTATTTTTTTAATACTAGCTTCTGCTCGCGACTTCATCCGTGTTGATTTTTACAACCGCGTAAAGTTACGTCTTTGGTTACTGCTACGCTCTCGTGTGTCGTAGCGTGATGTTACATAGCCCATACTATTCCTCAAAAATCTGGCATGTCATATATGTAAAAAAAAACAATACGACTGATAGTTCCAGAGATTAGCGCGTTAAAACAAACCAACAAATAAAATAACTTCAGCTAGGGCTGTGGAGCAAAATTTTTGTCATCCCTGATTTAATACACTGAAAAACCTTACAAAAGTGACAACATACAAATTCCAATCTTTTTCCAATAACCTAATCCTAAAAGTCCTGAAAATTGAACAATACTAAAGCCCAACAGGACATTTAACGACAAAAGAACCGAGCATGAAGTACCTATAAAGCAAAATCGGATTTTGTTGGTACAACCGTGCCGCCGACCCGCGTCAATGTGGACTGACAGTTCTAACTGAAGAATGAACGGAATTTGGCTGTTGGTTTACTCGAAATGTGGGAGAATGGTTAGTTTTGAAGACAAGGAGTATTGTGCCCATTAATATCTAGATTCCTGTCGCTGAAATTTAATTTGAAATATCTTCTGTGGGTTGGTTGATTGAGATAATATTGTTGCTTGTTCTTGTACTGTGGTCTTTATACAATGCTAGGTACTGTCGTCCTCTTCGTTTGTGTAAATTTCAGAATAATAATATCAAGTCCTAAATTATACCCCAGAAACACAAAAATGGATTAACACACCTATGTGTGAGACAATTTTCAGTGAACTCTTTTCAGCCGTCTAAGCATCAAAGAGTTATAAACATCACATCCAGCAAGAAATTTCAGTCAATAGGTATCTTTTATATTACCGTTATAGTCAATCAATAAGGTTTAATTTTCCATGAACTTGAAATAAATAAAATGAGTAATTTATTTTCTAGTAAAATTTAACAAATCTTGGGACCAGATATTCTTATAAACCAAGGCTGAATATCAATATTCTAAATGAAATTACTGTTTAACCTCCCCAACCTAATTACCGATGAGGGATGCCCTAAATAATATAATGACCCAAAATCATTTAAGACGATATCCTAACAAGATTAGGGAGAAACCTAGACTTTTTTCATAATCATAGCAGTATTATATACCTGCGTCATCGTCTGCGAAAACTTAGGCCTTAAAAATAGGCCAAATGATTTTGTTTTAAACTAGATTAATATAATGTAATGGTAAATTCTGATTCGCCGTTTAAGTGTGAAGAGTAACAACGATCTATCCATCCGTCCAAGTTTACAAACTATCGATTAACTTTGTGCTGTGTGACTGTAAATAAAGCGACGAGTGCGAGTAGTGTGTAGGGTGTGTAAAATTTATCTGACGAGTGTAGATATGTGGTGTGTGGGGTGTAAAGTATGTGATGAGTGCGAAAGGTATTTAGGGTGAAAAGTAAACGGCTAGTGTGAGTAGTATGCGTGGTGCAAAATATGTATGTGACGGGTGTGAGTGGTGTGCTAGGTGCAAATTATGCGATGAGTGTGAAGGGTGTGATTATAGGGTGTAAAGTGCATGACGAGTGTGAGTGGTATTTGGGGTGAAAAGTACGCTATAAGTGCGAGTAATGTGTGAAGTGTAAAGTATGTAACGAGTGCAAGTTTTGCGCCAATGTCTGTAATACGAACTCAATACCACAATACCGTGAAAGCAGTTCTTTTTTTACAAGAGATTATTTTCTTATTTGTTCGTACAGCAGATTAAAATAACCGTCACTTTAATATCAGTCCCCAACCACACTACAGGAACTGCAAAAGACACAGCCATAATCATATCGGTAATTGCATCTAACCGTCATTAACTTACAACACGACGCAGCTACACTCCCTAACCCCAGTCGCCTTCATAAGTAGCTGAAAATTTCATTAAGCACAAGCTGTTACGCAGTGCCCCATAATGATCACAATATTGTAAGTAATTCACAAGTCAGCTTCCAGCGATGTCACTTCAGAAACATCGCTTAGCCGCCGTCAACGACACCCAGGGGGACTTTGGGGACTAAGAACTGTGGAGCGCCATAGTGATCCATTTTGGTAGACATTCAAGTGACAGTGGGGGTTTAGGCTGTTCTGTCTGCTAGTCTCTGAGGTGGGAAGTGTGCTTTTGTTAACATCCCAAAGTAAGCTTTCTCTTCAAATCCATAATAATATTAAAAACGAAAAAAATTTTTTTTTGTCTGTCTGTTACGCTTTCACAACTAAACCACTAAATCGATATTAGTGAGACTTGCTACGGAGTAAGTTTGAACCCTAAGAAAGGACTTAAAGACAAATCTTCTGGTTACAGAGAAATGGATGGTCAAAGTTTCAAAATATCTTTAGGTTTTATTTTTCAAAAACGAGTTATAAATGTTTTAACTAAACTTTATGTATCCCTACGCCACCTGTACTGTGTAATGCATCCGTAAGCACAATATTTTGCCTTCATTATATTACACGCTAATAAAGTCGTTTCTAAGCAACAATTTTTGCTAAATTTTACTTAGTTTTATGAGAAGTATGCTTAGTTAACGTCTATGTGATGTGTCTTTACTATACACCCCGATTTGTATGGAACACAGTGTCTAGAATATCCCTTTAAATACCTTTATAAAGCTCTAACAGCAGATCTCAATTAGCTGTAAGCAAGTTGATCGTCATTAATCGGATTCAACCCTTATATATTTAAGTTAATGCTTTTAACACGGGAGCGTGTGGACTACCCTAAAGGCTGTATAGAAAAGGGTACATTTTACAAGGGATTGGTCTTAACATTTTACGGTGAACAGTTTTTAATGGGGTAGAAAAATTAGCCTCTTTTCGGTTTCAAAGAGGTTTGGATGAAAGGGTTTTTATGTTTTAGACATGTGGGTAACCGGAGAATACGGGAAGATGTTCAGTAGGAATAGCATAGGTGCGCTAACGAACAGGTATTTCATTCCATTTTTTTATTGAAAATACGACTATCCTATAGCATTTCGATTTAATGTAACTATATATTATGATAACCATAATTATTAGTTATATTAATATTAAAATGCTTCCAATCAAATTTCCATCACAGGCAGCCGATCTGAATAGAAAATAATCAGGTACACAGAAAACAATATAGTGAGCAAGAAGTGTGTGCGCAGACACATAAGACACCATCTTTAAAAAAAAAAAAAAAAAAAAAAAAAAAAAAAAAAAAAAAAAGACACATAATACGCTCCCTCTTTTCTTAATCTCAAAGTCCGATGGGACGGCAATCCGATACGACCAGGGAGAAATCAGGCACGGGACCAACAACACGTGCTTTTCGAGGCCCATGGGTGTCACATCTCTAATTTCCATACTCCGGGCTGCTACTGAGAAGTTCTAAGTGGAAAAACCCAAATACACTTTTTACCTAACTTAATAATAGAACCCAGGACCGTGTTTACAACCACGAGACCAACAGAGTGGTACAATTATTGGTATAACACCAATAAATTAATATTACGCTCTATTGGGCACTTCCGATTAAAAATATATATCAAATTAACGTTAAGTTCTCTCCGCCCTCAGGTATTGTCGTATAGAGGGGTTTTACACAAAACAAAAACCCCTTAATACTGGTAAATATAACCTCATAGTAATATTGTAAACAAATGCGAAGAAGCAATGTTGCGTAGTATAATTTGATTTTTATAAAACTAATTAATAACACAACCATATGGAATTGGTGATAAAACAGCTCCAACTAAAGGGAAACCATTGAAAAACAGGTGAGCATTTCCAATAACTTACAGATACGATCGCAATCTATTCTCTGTCTTAATTTGTCAAAAATGCCTGTAATTTTACTACAGTTTTTGACACTGTTTATCGCTGAGATGACATTGCAACAAGAATAGATATATTTTTTTTTAGTATTTGTCTTCTGATATTCTGACGTAAAACATCAAGTTTCAAAATAATAAAAAGTATTACAAACAAAATGAATAAAATCAACGTTTTATTCTTTACAAAAACGAGCTAACACAACAAGAAGTATAAATATTTTTGACGCATATCCTCTCTTCAAAAAACGGATAAAAAATCCGCACAAAGCTTTGTTGTACTCGCATAAATGGCTACGGAGCTACGAGTTGTAGCTGTGACGTCATTTCGTAGCCAGGGTGCTACGAGCTACGAGCACTTGGAAAAACCGTATGCATTTTATTGAGTTTTTCTGTTGAAACTTATAAAATGGTATTTCAAAAGTGAGGATTAGTTGGGAAGTACATGTTACTTGGAAATGTTGGAATAATTAAATGTTATTCTTTCTTTGTCAGGGTTCTTCTTCTTTCTTTATTTTCTTTTTCAGATGGGAAAAAGCAAAATACCGCTGCTTATGATCTTAGTAGCATGATTATGATTACTATAAAATTAAGTTTAATTAAGTAAAATGTATAGCGAGTAATTGTTTTATTATACTTTTTTAATAAGAATATTTATTTACTTTTATATTTTTGGTTCTTTTTTCGAATTCGTATTCAAATATTTAAACATAGGACCAAACTTTAGTTATTACCCGTAGTTATTACCCATCGAAGGTCAATAGCCAGTCAGACATAGCCAATCCGGTTTTTCTATAGTCGGAAAGTTATTGACCTATTATTCCACTAGCTATATACCTCGCGGTGTCGCATTCCTTTAGATCTTTGGTTACTACATTATCTCGTTGCTGTCGTGATGTTTTTAACGTACAAACTTTTCTCTTGAATCATTATTCTATCTATTGATGAAAACCACATTAAAATCCGTTGCGAAGTTTTAAAAGATCTAAGCATACAAAGGGACAGACTGTGGGAAGTGACTTTGTTTTAAATTATATGAAGATACAAAAACTATCAAGCCCTGATATTGACCAACCCTGTAATTATCTGACCATTGAAAAACCGACTCTAAAATATCTTATTACCTACCTATCTTCGAACGATAATTCGATCTTCGAATCCATTTCTTGACCTTTTCCCATTCGATATAAAAGAGAAATATTTTAATTTTCATTGACCATTATTTCCAATAACCATAACAGTTTAATGTTTAATAATTATACAGATAATGGGTGCTTCTTCCAAAAAACTCAAGAAACAGACACCTTATAATCTGTTATACTGTAATAATGGAATTAATTAGACGGAAAAGTGAATTAACCGAAGCTGTGTGTAGCGCACAATTGTCACCATCTGCCATTCTTAACTAGTGTGACATACTGATGGAATATTTGGCGAACAAATGATTGTAATCAAAAAAATCTGCAATATATTGTAGCCATATTTATCGCGCAACATGCGACCTACAACTGACGTTTCCTACATTGCAATCAAAGTTCTTTGCGACCTTGGCATATTAAACAAAATCCCGACTACAACCGTCGGGCAGTCACAACACCGTTCAATCAACGTCAATATTTTGACACAAATATTGGTAAGATAGAGTCATTATTGACGGGTTGAGACAGTCTATTGCCGAATGAGGATAAAGTCGTAGGCAGGAGCTAGTTATAGGAACTAACAATATCAGTGGACGTCGTTTGGCTGATATGAAGATGATGATAATAATGATCCTACACATCAACAACATTCGCCACTTCTACCGCTCGCCATCCGTCAAACCCGTGTGTCTCCCAAAAGGCCATTGCAAGTCCACATTATCATAATACATTAACATAATTCGCGACATCCATTCCCGGCTGTGCGGTTATGGAGCAATTTGCTAGCCGTCCCGAACGGTAATGTGTAGTACAGTTATTACATTGATTAGTAAGAAACTGAATTAAAGATGGAAAGACATTTTTTAAATTTTCATTTTAAACTTCTGCAGTGTATTTGCATTCGTATTTCTTGTTGAATTATTTTGCATTCGTGTTGATAGTTTGCAGAAAATAAATATGGCGCGGTGTTTTAGTCAGCGTTGTTAGGTAGATGAAGGAATTGTTGGAGTTATTTTAATTATTAGCTTCTGCCCGCGAGTTTATCTTTTTACCCGCGGCAAGTTATATCTTTGGATACTGCTCCACTCCCATAAGTCGTAGGCCTATACTGCTCGTCATTCTTTCTTTTCTTTCATTTCGTTTGGACAGTAAGGTCTACCGACCCCACCCACCCTAGTGTTAGAGTTTCTAAACCGCTTCATGGGCCTCTGACATCATGTTACCGATGTCAGTAATGTCCAAGTTAAACTTAGAAAGCAAATATTAATTAGAAAAAGTCACATTGGTACTTGCCCGTGCCCGGTTGCGAACCCATATCCTCGTGCATGAGAGGCGGGTGCCTTAACCACCAGGCCATCACACACTCGTCATGAACGTACCAATAATAAACAAAAACCATATTTCCAATCCAACCGATAGGTTCAGAGATTAGCGCCAAACAAAAAGACACACAAAAAATCTGTTCAGGTTTATTATATAATATTAGGAACTATAGATGAAAATCAGAATACCTAATTCCTATACCTATTCAAAATTATTTACATTCAAAAGTTCAGTCACCCTTGTTACTGCCCTAACGTGTGCCTACCCGCATAAAGTATCCCTATTTAGTCCAGGAGTTAAGGTTATTACATCGGCCGATGTCCTTGAGGATTTGACATCTGTTCTATTATTTTTTAAATTTAGCGCCATCTACCGATATTCACTATGCTACGATAAAAGGAACTTAACATTAAGCAAGAACACAGATGTGTCGCAGAGTTGTCATTGTTTTTGCCTATTTTATTCGCTCTCTGAGAGATTTAATACCTACATTTTGTTCTTATGTTATGTATTATTTGGTACACATCGTAATTTATATTTATTTTGTTATACACGTTACTTTTACATCGTTCTGGAACCAAAAGCCATAAACTCTGTCATAGTAACAAAAACTATTGGCTATATTATTTTCAATAAATAACATTAAAATTTAATTTGAACTGCCTCGTTAGCCTATTGGTCCTAAGCACGACTGCTACTCTAGAGGTCCTAGGTTCGACTCCTAGGTTGAGAAAAAGGTGTTATTGGGATTTTCTACGAAATTCTCAGTAGCAGCCCGGAGTTTGGATTTGTGCCCGATAAATGGCAATAGGCTCGCCCCCTTTTACATGGGACCTAAATGTACCGCCGAACTGTGGGTGTACATTGGTACACCTCTGCCTAACCCTTCGGGGAATACAGGCGTGATGATGATTGTTTAATTTGTGAAATAATGAGAACTCGAAGTAAACGCTTCTTTGCAGTTTATGCATATTTGTGTGTAAACCTTATCGACTATACAAATGCGAACGGTAGCCTTTGAAAAATCCATTCATCGATCAGGCAGAAACGCACTAACATCTTGAATGATAAAAACTTTGACTTTGACTCTGACTTTGACTTTTGACAAAAAAAGTCACAAATTTTCAAATTCTTTGAGACGTGTTATAAAAAATAACGCCAATAGTAATTATTACCTACATTACTGGAGTTCCTGTGTTTCGGCTCCCGAATGATGTAAAAGTAACCGTCTAAATAAAATATTCACTTATCGGTTGTCGGAAACGAAAATAGTTAGGATGACCTAGCTTTCAATATTTATCTAACTAAGCACGGGTGCTACTATGTGGTACATTGTAAAGGTGATGACCAAGTAAGTGCTCATCGGAACTCAGTAACGGAAATAGTTGTGCTCATACATGATACATTCTGAAAGTTTGGTAAGCAAATAATTAAAAAAGAAACATCTAAATCTATATTCTAACAAAAATAAACACCAAAGAAATAATGTATCTACTAAAAGAGTAGGTATGTACCATAGATATCCGAGGTAAAATAAAAAATATAAATATACCATCACGCCTGTACTCCCCGAAGGGTTAGGCAGAGGTGTACCAATGTACACCCACAGTTCGCCGGTATATTTAGGTCCCATGTAATAGGGGGCGAGCCTATTGCCATTAACCGGGCAAAAATCCAAACTCCGAGCTGCTACTGAGAATTTCATAGAAAAACCCAATAACACTTTTTGCTCGACCTGGGAATCGAACCCGGGACCCCTTGCACAGCAGTCGCACTGGCGACCACGAGACCAACGGGGCTGATATCCGAGGTATTTTCCAATAATTTTGGAGAGCTCGGTCAAGCATTTGTTTTTATACATAGGCATAGTAGTCGGGCTTACTCTATGATAGATATAAAAACTAAACGAAATTACAAATTTGTTTTTATTTATTTACGAACTTAATTTCAATTCTTATTTTACGAAATATTTACATTTGTACTATTTACAATATTGCTTCATTCATAAATTATTCAAAAAGTGAACTTTTGGTTTTTATTTTGGAAAAAATAACATGCGTATAGTCCACCCTTGACAAGAGCCATCAAGGCACTGAAGTTTGGCGTCTCAGGCATAGCGGGGGTGCCTCGTGGGGGGAATTGATGAAATTTCAAGTTTTTAGTTATTATTACAAAATCTTAACAGAAACAAGAAAAAGTAAACAATGCGAATTGTTTGATATGTCATTACATATTTTTAGGTATAAAATTCATGTCGAACTATTCAGCCGTTTTACCAACAATTTGCAATTTAGATTGAAAAATGACCTGTTTAAAATATTTTTTTCCGAAATTTGGGCAAGTTTATTACAATTCTAATCAATGCGAACTGTTGAGAATGACTTTAAGTATAACATATATTTTTTATGTGGAAATCGTACAGAAGGATTCCTCAACAAATTTCTTTAAACATAAGGTGTTTTTAGGACTTGAGCGATGTAATACCCTTAACAAGTTAAGGTATGATATCTATTTAGAAGTTCGGTCTAGACATTATTATAATTGCCTTCATAACAACTACAAAATGGGAGGCAAAACTTCTCGCTACGTATTTGACCCTCTAAATTACCTTCGCTAGCGCCTAGAAATTTTGAAATGGCTCATTATTTTACTTAATTGGAATTTACAAGGATGAGATTAAATTATCACTTTGATTATAGTGGAGGGTTGCCAAGCTGGTGGCAATTGTGTTACCTTTACGTTTAACCTTGAAAGAGTCAACTGGTTTTATTCTTAATAGTTTTTTTTTTGTTTTTACTTTAAAAATAGAGACATGTGACTGATTATCTGTTCTAATGTCGTGGTAGTCCAGTGGTTAGGGCGCCCGCATGAATTAGGTTGCGGGTTCGAGTTTGGGCAAGTACTAATGTACATTTTCAATAATTCAAAGTACACTTTTCAAGTTTATCTTGGACATCACTGACATCCGTGAAGAAAAATATCGTGAGGAAACCAACACTTAGAATTAGGTCTAATCGCCAATCCAACTTGAGCAAGCGTGGTAATCTCAACCCGTTTATCGAGAATGATTATAGACGATAAAGGTTGTAATATGACGCTACAATAAACAGGAGTGGGACTGTAATAAAGACGTAACTTAGCGCGGGTAAAACCGTAAATCAGTAATCACTGCACCGTACAGTGTACAGAACGGGTGTCCACTTAGGATATCATGTGCAAACCCGTCACACGTGCTCGTATCAGATAACGTTGCTCATACTATTTTTCAATATAGAAACGCGAGCGCGCACCCACGCGCCTTTTAGCGTACGACTTTAGAAGTGGAGCCATTGAACTAAAAATCTATGTAGGTACCTTACTCACACTTCCGAATTTTCTCCTCAATCAACCAGCAACAAATTCAAACTTTTCCGACCAATAAAAAACAATTCCACCCAAAAAACAAATTCCACCCAAAAACTAACTTAACACAATTTCCATACATATTACACAAACCCATACATAAATAATGCCAAGCCAGCCGCACAGGAGCGAATATAAATCCACATAAACTCACAACTGCTTACAACTACAATACGTCAGTAAAAAAACTTCCTCCCTTCAGAGAAAGGGGGAAATACGTAGAGACAAAATGGATACGACCCCGAATAATCCATCACACGTTTGAAAACTAGTCGGCGAGCTTGCCGATATCAAAATGTAGTTACTATTGTCCCCGAGTTGATAAAATATGAGCGGTGACGTTGACAAATCGGCGAGGAGTAAGAAAGAAACGTTCACAAGTCAGCCTTCGCTTAGAACTCTGTATAGCGTTTGGGGTAACCGTTCTATTCATTATTTGGGAGAAAAAAATTGTGTGACATCATAATAATGTACAGTTAATACTAGCCGAGATATACTAAGTGCGAGATTTGTTGTGAAACGTGGCGAAGGTCAATAAAATAAATAGTAATACCAGTTATAAATTCAACACAAAAAAAAAAAGATTTATCCCAGCAATACTGTTTTTTTTTTAAGACGGGAAGTTATCAAATAACTTCCCCCGCCCTGGGCGGGGCGGGAGAGAGTGTCAGACTTTTACTGACTAAAACCCGTCTATGTTCCTTTCATGTGCCCTTTGCGTTCCGGGGGCGCGGTATCTCTTTCGAACAACCCGCAGCCCCGGCAGGCAGCAATACTGTTAGCTCAATGTTATTTTGTTCCGCAGTATGTGTAGTAAACGGGTATGTGACAGTCTCCTTTAATCCAACTGCGCCAAAAGGAGGGTTATGTTTACACTCCGTATTATTATTAGAAATAGGAAACATAAAATAATATCACGCCTATATTCCCCAAAGGGTTAGGCACAGGTGTAACCAATGTACACCCCCAGTTTGCCGGTATGTTTTTAAGTCCCAAGGAATAGGAGGCGATCCTTCCTATTGCTATTAACCGGCCACAAATTCAACTACAAGCTGCTACTGACAATTTCATAGAAAACGCAATAACACTTTGCTTGACCTGGGAATCAAACCCAAGACCTCTTGCGTAGCAGTCGCGCTTAGGACCACTAGGCTAACGAGGTAAAAACGGGACACTGCCGAAAAAAATGATTACAGTGTCTATTCATTACAAATAATATGATCATAATCATCCTAATCACCTACAAGACTGTCAAACACGAACTAAGGGAACATGCCACGATTAATACAAACTGATCTAACTTGTCAGCTCACAAACGTGACAGCTACCTACTTATCGGGCTTAAGTGTTCCAAGTAACTTGAGCTTACGTATATATACTTGTTTCTGTTATAATTTTCAATCTATATATCTGCAAACATAAATAAATTAAGGTGCGTGTTTGTACCTAATGTCAAAATAATAACATTTTACAAAATTTTACATGAATATAACCAATTTTTAAAATATATGTCTGTCTGTCTGTCTGTTTTTCAAAACGGCTGGATCGAATTTGACGGGACTTTCACTTTTCGATAGCGAATGTTTTAAGGCATAACTTAGGCAACTTTCTTTTTCTTTATTTGTTTATAAGGTTTTTTACGCATAGCGTATGTCAGTCCCATCGTATCCTAAATAATTGTACTTTTAAAACACAAAAGGCTACTTTTTTTTAAATACTATTGTATTAAAAAAAAAACCTACCCACCCCTACCCTGACCTTATTGGTGAGGTTCTTCAGAAAGGTCGGGTGTGCAGTACTCGTAACCGGCATGCTTGTATGACCAGATGTATGAACGTGAACGAGGCGAAAGTAGTATGTAAGGATCGTAGCAGGTGGCGTTCTGTGGTTTCTGCCTACCCCCATGGGAAAAAGGCGTGAGTTTATGTATGTATGTATGTGTAAAAAAAAAGTAGCCTTTTGTGTTTTAAAACAAACCCCGGAACCCTAATTATTATTAGGGTTCCGCTCAAATAAGTAAAACCCGGTGATAATCATAACATACACCAGAAAGAGGTTAAGAAGAAAAAGAAAGAGAAAAAAGAAAGAGGAAAGAGGAAAGAGAAGAGGAAGAAAGAGGTTGAGGAGGTAAGAGGTTTCGTTTTTTTTTTTATTTTTATTTTTTTTTGTTATGTCATATGATTTTATGTTTACTAACCCACTAAACCACTATGGATGTTACTTGTCCGAAATAAAGGTTTTTTTTTATAATCAACATTCATGCAAAGTCACGGGCATAAGCTAGTGCTTTAGGTATATGATTGCAGCTTATTACTTTAGCTCCCAGATCGCCTAGAGGTAGACTTTGAGCTGAATAAGTTTGATGAAAGTTTAGATCGTGTTAGTGATGCTGAAGGGCTCTTTCGAATTTCGCATTTGGTGTTGGTCTGCTCTGCTGCTGCAAGAGGGTGGTTTAAGTATCATACTGCACAAACGGTTGTATAAATGTAAAAACGATGTAGGTGAATACATTGTTTTCTCATTTAATTATTAAACTTTATGCACATAACATAATATAATAACACACTGTACAAAGGCGGACTTGATGCCTTAGGCATTTTCTACCAGTCTACCTTAGGGTGATTTACATGAGTACCGGTCATCTGTGGCATCTTTGATAACAAGAACGATGTAACCAGTATTTAATAAAAACTTAATTCTTAATGGGAAAAAGGCGTGAGTTTATGTATGTATGTAACGGCACGTGGCCATAATCATTCAAATCTGGGTCCATTACGACTGCCGAGCAATCGTGGGTAGGCGGGCGAGGAGAATTAAAACCACGTGTTGAGGATGATTATTATTTCAACAAAATACGAAAGTAATTACAATCAGCCACTTCCTAATTAATTCCAATACGACGACACTCCACCGAACACGTCTTGCTTGAGAGCGTTGCAAACAAATTATATCTCGTCTGACCGCCATGTGCAAAAGAGCCCGGAGTTGTGTCAGAGTGAAGAAACGTCTAACCGCACTTGTCAAATGTCCGCTGTCGTTCTTGACGTTTCTTGACACTCTCAAAACTTCAAAGCGCCGTCATATGTATGTTAATTCTTTCTTTTTCTAGAAAAGACAAATAAACATCATACATCAACTTTATGGAAACAAGGAACCACCACGGCAAGCCATGTGCAGCACGGGGCGCCCGCACCAGTCTCTAGCGCTGCAGTAGTCTAACATCAAATGCTTAAATTGTAAGTATGCTCATTCTGTACATTTTTGGTGAGAGGTAATGTAATATGACCTTGAATATCCAAACAGCGGTTAGTTATATCGGATTCCAGCTGTCCCATTATTCAGTCTGTTTTTCAGTTGATTTAGGTAATGTAAGTTTGAGGTGAGCTCACCTAAAACTCACTTCAATAACGCAGATTACTTCTAAATAACATCGAAGGACTTAAAACGCTGAAAAAAGTTAAATTTAGTTTCCTTTGTCTTCCTAAAAATCACAGTTAGCACAAAAAATCTTTTTAGACAAAGCCAATTAATTTGGTATTGTACTTCTTCCGACTTTTTTGGAGAGAAAGGATTCATCCAGTGCGTCAGTTTTTTAAACAATCAGTCAGTCTTTTTTGTAAAAATCTCTTTCAGTATAATTAGGTGAAATGAGATTGAAATAAAAGGTGTAGTGAGAACTGTCATCTCAGAATAATGCTAGGGGCTGACAGGTCACCTAAAGTCACCAAGTGAAATATTTACACAAAACCATTGCAGGTACACCCCAAACTCGGGCAATGTAAAGCATTCCCACCTACCCTTCTTTTTGTCCTCATCTAACTTTTCCAATCAAACTTGACAGCCCAACTGTTCGTTCCCATACTTTTCCCCATCAATCGTGACACTATATCATACAAATTCCCTCCACCCGTTTGTCATCCCATAAAACTGACTACATAAATGTTTTTGACGTATCAAAGCATTAATCAAGAGGGAGGGAGACAAAAAATGTTTCAGAGCCAACATAGTGGAGTTTGAAGTACAATGTTTGCAGTCCTCTCTTATCACGTTCCAAGAGTATTTATCTTGGCATGAATAGGCTCCACGACTTTGACATATCGTTTCTACCCGTGTTTTGTTAAATAACTCAAGATTGGATACAGTTAGCTTTTTGTGTGTCAGCTCTTAGACTATTTGTTGATGTTCAATTTGTTTGATTGGTATTCTTGGCTGATTGATATGTTGTTTGTGAATTAGCGTTATTGTTTTGTTGTAGATTGTTGTAGTGCATGGAATATTTATCTAATATCTTTAATAGAACAATTTTCGGTCACGGCGTCCAATCTTACTTGAAATTAAAAAAGGAGCAAGAAGTAAAAAAAAAAAATTGTGCAGTACATAAGAGATATTATAGTACATAATTGTGTGTGAATACAGTTGGTCAATTCTACTAACTTATAGGAACGATCGCAATTTAATGTAGGTCTCAATCTAACTAAAATACTACTAAAAGTTTAGTAAAAACATTGCAAACATGTTTTCGTAAAAACACGTAAAAAAAGTTCGGTCTTTGAACTTTAATAGCTCCTTAACCTGAAGATTCTCAGGTACCTTTGGTATAGAATAAAAAGTGATTGCAATGATGGGAAGAACATATAACTTTTGACTTCAATACTCAATACTCAATTTTTTATTGCATTCCATAATGTACATAATGGTCTTAATATAAAAATTGTACTTAATATTGTACTTTGCACACCGACATATATACGGGGAGCACTCATGCATAACCATAAGGTAGAAATATTTAATAATGTATTGTATATGGACCTAAATCATCATAATTACGCATACTTCTTTGATTCCAACTATGACCTAACATTTGACATGTTTTCACAAACATCAGGTAACCTAAATAAGGCCGGAATTCAGTGCATATTTAAGAATGTGATGGATAAAATTAAAATTGACATGGAGCTATTCCCTTATATGCCAGATAATGAAACAAATGAACAAATTAATTTATATAAAAAATCCACTGACCAAAACTTATCGGCTAATTGCAACAGTAACCACGTAGATAAGGACCCAAAACAAGATTTTTTTCGTGTATAGCAATTTATATATATTGCATCAAAATGTTAATGGACTGTTGGTAAAATTAGATATACTAATAGAATGTCTAAATACTCTTTCTAATAATGGAAAACAAGTAAATATTCTATGTTTCACAGAACACAATATGAAGTCGAGCGATGTCAACTTTCTTAATATACCAGATTTTAATTTGGGTTCATTTTCTACAAGAAATAATCGGAGTGGTGGCTCTTGCATAATGGTTCATAAAAGCATAAAATATGAAGAACTAAAGTCAATAGAACGATTCAACATTCCCAATGTTTTTGAATGCTGCGCCATACAATTAACGGATCATAAGATCATAATAATATGTGTGTATAGGATTCCAAATCAAACTAATATTAATATTTTCTTTGTTAAATTAACTGATATCTTACATCTTTATTGCAATAAAAACAAACAAAAAATAATAATCTGCGGTGACTATAACATAGACTTATTAAAGAATACCAAACACTCAACTATTTTTAAAAATATATTACAGGAATTTAATCTTAAATCGGAAATAAAAGAACCTACGCGTCCTAGTAGCGGTACCTGTATAGATAATATTTTGCATAACATACGAGGAAGCAAAGGTGAAATATTGGAACTAGGTGTATCTGATCATACAGCGCAATTAATGAAATTTCCTGTGAAAAAAACCTGTGTTTTAAAATATTGGTACATACGTCTACGTAATTACAGCAAGGAAAACATTAATAATTTTAAAAATCACATTTGCAGAATAAGTTTCTCAGAAGCATATGAAAGTAATAATGCCAATCAAAGTTTTGAATCTTTTTTTAATCTGTTTAAGTTAATTTACGACCTTTGCTTTCCCGTAATGAAATGCAAAATTTCTACAACGTCACGGCCTAAATGGATCTCACGTGGTGTCAAACTGTGCAGCAAAAAAAGACGAGATCTGCTTTGGAAATATCGACTTACACGGGACATAGAGGCAAAGTTAGCCTTCAAAAATTATACAAGAAGATACAAACAAATAGTAAAATTAACACAAAAAGCACAGAATAGTTATTATATCAAAACTAGCAAAAACAAGTCCAAAGCAACATGGAAAGTAATTAACGCTCTAAAGCATAATGTGCCAAAAGATAACATTAATTTAATAAATATTGAAGGAGAAGATGTAACTAACCCGAAATCAATAGCGCAACATTTTAATGACCACTTTATAGACCAAATTCAATTAGATACGAACAACTCTATCACTTACAACACTGTTTGCAACTACAAATCATCTAAATCACTATGGATGCCACCAACTATACCAAGAGACATTGTGACAGTAATAAACAACTTAAAAAATACCAACACTACAGGTTACGACGACATAAACACTAGGGTAATTAAAGCAGTGAGTCACATCATATCCCCTGTCCTATCAGATATCATAAACAACTGCATTCAATCTGGAGTATTCCCAGAAAAACTAAAGAAATCTATTATCAAGCCCTTACACAAAAAAGGTGATAAATCCAACATTAATAATTACAGGCCAGTGGCACTAATACCTGTCTTTTCTAAAATTTTCGAAAAAATTATATACAATGCATTATACAATTACTTTGAAAAAAACAATATCTTTTGTAAAGAACAAATGGGTTTCAGACAGAAAAAAACGATCAATATGGCTCTTTATAATTTTCTTGAACAAGTGCATAAAAATATAGACAATAGAAAACCAGTAGTATCTTTGTTCATGGACATGACAAAGGCGTTCGATTACGTGGAACACGAATTATTATTAAGAAAACTACATGATTATGGTGTTAGAGGCAATGTGCTAGACTTGATTCAGTCTTATATGAAAGGTAGGACACAAATAACACAGATAAACAGACTGAACGTAAGGACCAAAACAGAAGTAACTTATTCATCCAATGAGAGAGTAATCACATACGGCGTTCCACAGGGGAGCGTCTTAGGGCCATTGTTATTCCTGTGCTACATCAATGACTTTCCTTGCGTCACTAATAATCTAATGTCTTTATTTGCTGATGATAGTGCTGTGATTTTTAGCAATGGCTGTATTAAAGACATTGAAAGCGATATAAAAAAGACACTGATAGCAATTATTGACTGGTTAAATTCTAATAACTTAAAAATCAATCTAACAAAAACTATAGCTACCTATGCACTTTCGATTGCGACAAAAAACGCCATTATCGCTGAATATAGACTACATGGGACAAAAATTGGAAGTAACAAACGTCACTAAATTTTTAGGGTTGCATATAGACAATAACATGTCATGGCAATCTCAAATTGAGCACGTATGCACAAAACTTAACCAATTTTCATACGGCCTATATATGTTAAGGAAAATTTCCAATCAGACTGCTCTTCTTACTGCATACCATGGATTAGTCGGCTCAACTTTACGATATGGTGTTATATTTTGGGGCAATGCCACAAACAGCAATGATGTATTTATTGCCCAAAAAAGGTGCATTCGAGCCATTTGTAAACTTAAAACAATTGACACATGTAAGCCACATTTTCAAAAACTAAAGATATTGACCTTACCCTCGTTATACATTTACGAGGTCTGTATCTTTGTACGAAATAATATACAGCTGTTTAAATTTTTTGACAGTCAACGCCGCTCTGATAAACTCCAGCCAATACCAACCAAAACAAATTTTCTATATAAAAGTATATATGCAATGGCGCCTAAAATTTACAATAATGTACCCAAGCAAATTAGAGATTTGAGAAGCCTCATTGAATTTAAACGTAGACTTGTCAGACTATTGATCGATAAAGCCTATTATTCTGTAAATGAATTTATTTGTGACAAATTTTAATTGCTTGGCTTAATTAATATGTATATAATTATGTTATCTTATTATATAATCATTTTGTCATTTAATTCTATGGACATTTTTTATTGACATTTTTAATTGTATTATACTGACATTTTTGTTGTATTGTATTGTATTGTATTGTATTGACATTTTTAATTGTATTGTATTGACATTTTGTATCTTTATTTAATTTGTTTTTTTTTTTTGTAATTTAATTGTATTTTATTCAACTGTCCCTTTAGAATTGTTGACATTTTTGGAAAATTTATTGGATTATTGGAAATTTATAGTTATAACGCCATTTATAAATTGTATGCCTATCGGCGGGACACAGTTGAGGACTATGACTTAGATTTTAACACCTATGTTTTACCTGTGTTCACAAAAATGACTGAATAAATGAATAAAAGTAAAGAATCAATTATGGACCCTGTCGGGCACAGCAAAAACATAGGAGAGAGGAAAGGGCTATACAGCAACAACTTAATATCTAAAAACTTAAAAGTAACACAAATATCTAATGTTATATCTTACTCCGTGGTTATATCTAAAAATCTAATTTCTAATCATATTTTTTATATACTATGCAAGCACTTATACTTTATTATATATGTGTTATAGATATAGAAAAAAAAAAAAATCTAATGTTACTTATATCTGTAGGTATTATAATTATTTATTTGTTTTATGTGGGTATTTCTTTATTTATTTACATTGATGTTTAGTATAATTATGTGTATCTAACATATTTTATATGTGTATAATATTATTTTATTTGTATTGTTTTGTTGTATTTAGTTTAATTGGTTTTAGTTTAGTTTATCATGAAAAAATTCGTTTATTGTGTAGTAACATTATATTTCTAGGAAACATTTTAACTTATTTAAAAATATGTTTGTTTTTTCCAGTTCTTTTATGTGTTTCGGTAATTTATTATATATTTTTACCGGCATTGCTAGGGGACTAGACGAATGCATTTTCAGACGGGATGTAGGTAGGTTTAAATGATTTTTGTCTCTTAAGGTATACTTTGTTTGTATGTCTTTACGAGTGGTATAGTATTGGGGGTATTTCCGGACAAATTTGCAAATTTCGAATATGTATAGGCAGGTAAGGGTTAAAATTTTATGTTTTTGGAAATGCGGTTTACAGCTGTCGGTTTGCTCTATGTTGGTTATTATTCGGATTAGTTTTTTTTGCAGGATAAATATACTATTGGATTCTGTGCTATTTCCCCAAAGGATAATGCCATATGAAAGCCATGCTCGGGCGTACGCGTAGTAGGTGACGAGTGCGGTTTTTAAGGTCGTGGTTTTTTTTATTTCGCGTAGGGCATAAGAGAATTTTGATAATTTTGCTCGAATTTTTTGTATGTGGGATTTCCAATTAATGTGAGTGTCTATTGATAGTCCGAGGAGAGTGAAATCATTTACTTGTTCTATTTCGATATTGTTAAAGGTATATTTAAGTTTTAAGGGGGCTTTTTGGTGGGGGTGGACTTTATTTCTTGTCTTTTTACACCCTTAGTAAGTAGCTATCTTTATACCAAGCGACTATGCCACCTTTTTTGTGTCATCCGTCATGTAAATCTCATTTTAGTTATTACAAGATTTATGGTACACTATCTTCTGCCTGCGAATTCGACTCCTGCACACAAAAATATATTAAATACTGGTTGACCTAGAAAACGTTGTTTTGCCATATATTTCTTTTTTGGGTATAAAAAATTTTGAGATTCTCATAATTATCTACCCGATATACAAACAAAATTTTATGGAAATTGGTCAAGCCGTTTCAGAGTAGTTTGGCAACAAACACCGCGACACCAGAATTTTATATATTAAATATAATAATTAGTATTTATATTTGCCATCGATATACTAAGAAACTGCCTCGTTAGCCTAGTGGTCCTGAGCGCGACTGCTACGGTAGAGGTCCTGGGTTCGATTCCCAGGTCGAGCAAAAAGTGTTATTGGGTTTTTCTATGAAATTCTCAGTAGCAGCTCGGAGTTTGGATTTGTGCCCGTTTAATGGCAATAGGCTCGCCCCCTATTACATGGGTCTTAAATATACCGGCGAACTGTGGATGTACATTGGTACACCTCTGCCTAACCCTTCGGGGAATACCTACAGGCGTGATGGTATATATATACTAAGAATAAGAACAATATACAAACTAAAGACTAGATTTATAACGAGAATAGATACTGTCGCATCGTATTTTAGAGTGAGTCCCACCAAAATTACTACCCAAACTACTACCTATATATCTACACAGGGTAATATAGCTTTCCTAACTCAATCCAACTAGCCGATATATCGGGCCTCCCCAGCATATCACCTTAGGGTAAATAATTGCTAAACACATTAATCACGTGAATTCGAGCCGTTCAATGACACACTAATGATTCATTGCAATCGGTAAGGTGTGTGTTGTTGCTTGCTATGTGATGATGTTGGGTTTTGCTTGTCTTAATTCTGGGTAGTTTATGAGTTAATCTTAAGAGAGGTGTTGTGAGAAAAATCTTAGAAATTAATTGTGGGCGTAATGGTAGAGGAAATCAGGGAAGTTATAAATGATTGGATTGTGTGAATAAGTGTTATTCATACATACTAATAATATAAATGTGAAAATAGCTTTGTCTGTCTATCTGTCTGTTACGCTTTGACGATTAAACCACTGAACTGATTTTTATTAAATTTGGTACTGGGGAATTTTGAACTCCAAGAAAGGACATAATGCTACTTTTTATGTCGCAACTTTAACACTTTAGGCAACATTTACGCAAAAGAAGGCGCAAGCAAAAGCTAGACCATTCATAATTTCTTTAAATGTGATTAGACAGGGTTTTAATATTAAAATGATGGGATAGAGATGAATACAAGAAAGCAAATTGAGATGAAGTCCATGTTTGTTCAGTTTTTCCTCGCAGTGCAGCTTCTTATCCTACTGCAATTATTTTATTCTATTTCCTTTAATTCTAGCAGGAGATACAAGATAAAGTATAAAATCAACCGATCTATTCTGTCAAAATCCCCTATGGTGAATTGCGGTAAAGTGAGCTTGAGTTCAGCTGTCATACCACCTAATGCTAGTGATTGATAGGTAACCCCAGGCTCACTTCACCTAAAATCGTTGAGGAAAATTATTTGAACTACCGATGCTAAAGATTGACAGTTCACCACAAACTTACTACACCAAAATTCAGCGAGGTAGATTTTGATAGATAGACGAGTCTAGGTAGAAGGGACTCGCTAGGACCAGTGCCTAGCACAGTTGCGGAATCTATTCAAAAGACTCACCGCAACCCTGGAACGCAAAGGGCATTAGGAGGAAAATGGATGGCTTTTAGTCAGTAAAAACCTGATACTTCCTTTTTTTTACTCCTTCGTTAGTCTTTTCTGATTAATTTCGTTGCGGGATCCAAGACAATTGAATCGTTTCTCCGGGACTCTAAAGCTTCATTGCTTCGGCGCTTTTCTGGCGGTCGCCACTGTTGATTCTGGTTTTCAAGAGTTTCAGTGGTTGGGAATAGAATCTCGGGCTTGTCCCATAAAAAAATAGATGTCTGACGCTCCCTTCCGCTCTGCATAGAGCGTAAGAAGTCCTATAATGATTTCCCATCTATAAAAACAAAAAATTGTACTTGACCAAACGCCACTGCAGTACACCAACACACACACATCCCCAAATACCCTTATACATGTGTATAAGGGTATTTGGGGATGTGTGTGTGTGTTCAGTATGTACTGAAGAACATTATACCGGATAGAAGCTATGATTTACTACCCAACTTATCGATTCTGTGTCGCTGGAAAGCAAATGATTGAGGGTGATGTTACATAAGGCACTTCTGCGATATCTCTCCAATAGATAATATTCTACGTGTGGATTTCGAGATGTACAAAATATGAAATGGGTTTCTTCTCAAAGCAACGTACATACCTTCCTTGGGGAGTGTGGGAGGAGCTGTGTTAATTCAAAAGTTGGACTTTGAATTGAATTCCATTGAAAATATACTATGTTTGTCTTTTCGTGTGGGTTTAGTTTCACTGAGAATGTTTTTGAATTTGTGCTTAATTTACAGTTTAGTAAGCCGAAAGTTACATGTTCTTCACAATCATTGCGATATTTTTTTGTTGTTTTGGGCCGAACCCGGTTGCTCTCTGCAATGATATTGAAGGTATCCAAAGTCTTTTTTTAAGCGAGATTTAAATGCCTTACTAAACGGACAATCCCCACAAACACTATACAAGTGTCAGTATAGTCTTCTTCTTAGTGTATCGATGGCAAATAATAAAATATAAATAATTTTATATAAGATATTTTCTAAATACTATGTTTGACCCAAAATTCGGCCACGGCAACACCATCAGTATAGTGAAAAGCAATGTTTCGCATACGTTAAGTACATTGTGTGATTACATAAACAGTGATTTTTCACACACCAAACATAAATAGCAATAGTTTTAGTTTTTAAGTGTATTTTTTGTAACTTTTATATGGGTCTATGTAACCTGAAATAAATGATATATTAATTATTATAAATATTTTCAAAGGAAAAATTACATTTAATATTACTTAGTTATGTGGGAACTTGGCTATGTGACGATCATTATTAAATTCCAATTCCTTCTAGAATTCGACTGGATATTTAAATTAAACTAAACTTCAACTAGGTTGCCTTAGCATACAACCTCCACAGTACTTACACATCCTCCTCCTATGTTCAACTCACATACAAACATCCAACATTCACAAACATCCACTATAATGATGTGCTGCGAAGTTTGTTAACAGCCATGGCTTCTCCACCAACAACAATAGTTCGTCATGTCGTCTGACGGTGTCAATGTACTTCGTTCGTTATTATTCTCTCGCGCAAAGGAAAGGGAGCACTCGTTTGTTCTACCATGCCTTTGTGTAGGTAAAATCACCTTACAAATACGGTTATCACTTCTGGGTTTAACTAAACTCCTTTTTTTGGTTGGTGTACCTGTATTATATCTTGGTACTTTCAAAATTCTATTTTTCTGGTCTTGTTTTTGGTATTTTCGTACTAAAGGATTATTGTCCCACTGCAGGACAAAGGCTTCTTACCATGTAGAGAAGCCACAAGCATGATCATCGCGCTTGCTCAAGCCGGATTTGTAAATTATAAGTGCAGATTTTGTCACGATGTTTTCTCTAACCAATGTCAGTCATGTCCAAGTTAAACTTGTCACAAAAAGTCACATTAGTTACGGTTTTGATCAACAGCTTTATGAGAAGTGGGTTCCTTTATTACTGGACCATTTAGGTGTATTTTAGTTTAAAAGTCAGAATACCTAGGTGTTTTTAACATAAATGCTAAGATATATTTATTAGGGCTGCTTTTTCAACAGAGATGAGCGACGTAGCTACGACATGCAGCTAAGCTGTGTCTATTACCACTAGAGATGTCACGCAATTAATCAAGGTTTGTACACAAGGTAACGAGCTAACCCACAATCCCTCAATAATTAAATTATTAACGTCAAACTAATTCCATTATAATATGCCAAATGTGTTACAGCTACTCGTTTAACTGTTCAATTGAGAACCAAAACTTATGTTTAGAATATATTTAAAAATAATATTAAGTATTAAAAATAATTATCAACAAACATTTCACAATGGAGTTGCTTTTATTTTTACTTTAAGGATCGATCATTTTTGTTATATTATTTAATACTAGTTATTTAAAATAGTAAATGTTATATAATTCCGAGTAAGGGAGTCTGGTTACTAGACTATACCACGATAGCAACAAGACTGCGACGGGCAAAAAAAATACAATTGAAAAGAACGAGACTATGCCCATTGGACTGTTCCGTCAGCGACCAACACCGTCGTGAGTCATGCACGGAGTGTCAACAATTGACAGTTGATACGCCATTGATACGTTCTAGTGGGCACAGTAGTTCGTGTCATGTTTCTTTTTGTGCCTGACACACTCACAGCACGGACATGGTACGGTTTAGTGTAGTGGGTAGATTCCATTAAGGACAAGTTAGGAATACAATTCAAGAATTTTAAGAACACATACATTTATATCCTTATGTGGGTAACAAGAAAGAATATTGGAGTGAAGGTCGGATTTAGCAAATACAGTTAAACACTAAAAACAAACAGTGTTGGTGAAAAGTTAGTGCTAACAGTTAGTAATGCATTCCTTCTTACATAAAACTCCGGGATTTATAGTTCTTTATTAGGTTACAAACAGGTATCTAATACAGACGATGTAAAACATAATACTTTTAATATTATTAATAATAAAATAGATTAGATTAATGAGATAATTGAGTCTAGGTATCAACATACCTATAAACAATATAATATCAAACAAGGCCTACTTAGACTCAACAGTCTAAGTAGGCCTTGTTTGATATTCCCCATATAAATATGACTGTAATAATCAACTTTAAATATTAAAAAAATGTTTTGTCTGAAATTATCCGCCAGTTATGTACCTAAATCATATTTGGAAATTGTAAAAGAAGCTACCGTTTTTAGATGTTTTCCTTATTTTTCTTTTTCTGAAACAAAATATTTTACATCAGATTTTTCCTAAAATCTGGCATCCTTTTGTTGAAAACCACGAAAACATTCACAAACAACCAGAAACGGCAGATTTTTTAATAGGAAACTGGGTCATTTAAATCGTTAGCAACTTTATTAGCAGTCACACGGTCACACCTAACTTTTACCCAAAATGGGTGTCGCTACTAATACTAACAAACAAAAATAGTTTGCAGTTTCAATTCCCGGGACAAAGTTATCCCGGACATTTAATCCCGTTGCCGGAATTCACGCACATGGCCACCACTACACGCTAGTTTCCAAAACAAAGTACGTTTTGAAAAACAAAAGACCACAAACATACCGTTTAGGTTGTGAGTGTACTGAGAGAACTAAACATTTCGACTTTGTAGACATTTTATATGAGACTGAATATGATCAACACTTTTAACGTAATTATGTACATACATAAACTCACGCCTTTTTTCCATGGGGGCAGGCAGAAACTACAGAACGCCATCTGCTATGATCCTTATATTCCTTTCGCCTACACAACATACAACACTTTTAAATCGTGCTCAATAGCTGTCGGTGTCATCATTGTACTGAAATATTGATACTGACTGTTCCTGAAATAAGTTAATGTACTGACCGCGTTCAGTTCCATTCCAGTAAATATAGTAGGGATTTTGTCGTATTATAAACACGAAAGTTTTTAAGAGTGGGTGCAGCAGCCAGAACCTAGCATAATAGGTATGGTAGGAGAAGTAAAAACCAATTAACAGTAAACCATTAACATTTCATAACAGCAAACACAATGACGTCATGCAAACGAAAACCATTAACACCAGTTTAGAAAAGAAAGAAAAAACATTAAAAGTAGTGTTGTGTAGTGTGACTTCAACTCAGTATTGTGTTGTGTTCGGTCGCGCAATGCTGGTTCGTCTCTGTTTGATTGTAGTCATGGTCGTCGTGTGGCCGCACTATGACTCTGTTCATGGAGGTATTGGTTTGTCTTTGTTTTGGAGTTATCAGCTCACTTGTTTGTGTTTGGTGAAGGCTTTCCTTTTATCTACGTGGATATTTTTCTATTCGTTGGTCTCAAAATTCATATTCATATTCATTTCGGACCTGTTGGTCTAGTGGTTAGCGGCCCTGACTGCTAAGCCGGAGGTCGCGGGTTCGATTCCCACCCAGGACAAACTTTGTGTGATGAGCATGATTGTTTGTTCTGTGTCTGGATGTGATTTATCTATAATATGTATGTATTTATAAATTATATAAGTATCTATATCAGTTGTCTGGTTACCATAACACAAGCTCTGCTTAGCTCGGGATCGGATAGCCGTGTGTGAGTTGTCCCAAGATATTTATTTATTTATTTGCATTCCATAATGACAATAAATGTGTTACAATTGGCTTAATGTTAATAATAATAATAATAATATATTTATTTGCTCTAAAACATGGTATACAGGTATTAAGGTACAATTATGGACCCAAAAATTGCATACTTCAATTAGCAATGGGCAGGGCATAGCTCGTAGAGCAGACAGCTGTTGGGGTCGTAGGTCTTTTGAGTGGCGATCACGTACCCGAAGGTAAAGTGTGGGAAGACCGAGGAGGACAAACGAACTGGTAAAGGTCGTGGGAAATCGCTGGTTAAGGACAATGATGATACTGATTGTGGCTATGTCTAGGAAAGGCCGATGTTCAGCAGTGGACGTCATTCGGCTGATATGATGACGATGAGTAGCCGTATTTAGGTAAAGGCAAACTATTCGAATAAAAATATTTAAAAGATTATAATACTGATTTATTATATTATTCTGTAGAGGTAGCTTAGGTACTTCCAATCTTATTACGAGCCCTAAAGTAACCAAAACAGTCGGTAAAATATAGAAACCCGGTTAACGACACGTAATTACCGCTAGTATTTTATTAAAATCGTGCGTTTTGTTTACAGTAATGCCAAACTATATCAGGATAGCACTTCAGCGGAAGAACCGGGTACTGCCACATTTACGGAGGGAAAAGACCAAAACACTTGATAAGTTAAGCATGAAAGAAGTCTTTGAGAAGATAAAAGACATCACTAGAAATCTGAACCTTAACGCTATGAGAAATGGATACAAAGTTGATTATAAGTTTAGGATATTAGACCCGAAGTAGAATAAAATGATTTTAGTTTTTGATTTTTGATTATTACCCGACTACGGCGAAGCAAAAAGGAGGGTTATGAGGTTGACCGGTATGTATGTATGTATGTATGTATGGATGTTCATCTGTTCCCTCATAACTTTTAAACCATCTAACGTAAATTGACAAATGAGGTGACATTGGAAGCGTCTCTTGTTTCATACTTTTTAGAACATGAATTTTTGTAGTAGGGTTTTAGTTTTTGAAACTTCTTTTTTTTGGTTATTATTCCTGTTGATTATTCATTACATAGTGTATAACGAAGTCGCCTTTCCCCGTCAGTCCCTCTGTACGCTTAAAAATCTTTTAAACTACGCAACGGATATTAATAAATTAGTCAATAGATGGAGTGATTCAAGAGAAAGATTTATACGTATGAAACATTACGCTACAACTACGGGGATCAGAGCAGTAACCAAAGATGTTACTGAACGCGGGTGACAATGCAGGATTTGTAGCTAGTAAGAGTTGTCTGCTAAAATGGGCTTGAACAGTTACGGGAATAGTTCATGGCTTTGTAAAAATATTACATGGTTATCACAGTACACAGTAAATCACAGTAAATCACAGTCTACAGTCGTCTAACTCAAAGCATTTATTTAAATTTAGTTTTTTTTTTTAATTGTCAAGTGACTCGAACTCGACGCTACTCGAGAGTCAAGCTTGAAGCAAGTTGTTTATTTATTTATTTATTAAAACTTTATGCACAAAATGTATAAAATACACCGTACAAAGGCGGACTTAATGCCTTAGGCATTTTCTACCAGTCTACCTTAGGGTGATGCAGAGACGGAACAAAGTAGGTGCAAGAAACAGAAAATTTCTAAGAATTAAAATATATATTAGATAATAAATACATAAATACATACATATAAACAAAATATACAATGTAGGGAGAGATAAGAATACATAGGTGGCGAAATATAACAAATTAATTATAAGACGAATCTGCCAACTTCTTATGTACGTGTTCGCGAGTTGTTCTATTTCCAAACCAATAAAAATTTCATTACATTACATTACCAAACTACAAACTATTTTCCAACAAAACAAAATACAATCACTCACAAAATTGAAACTGTTGCAAAGTAGCAGAAAATCGTAATAAAACATGGATTCCTTCGCTGAAAGGAATATAAACAAAATGTATACTTATGCACACAAAACTTTCGTACAAGATTACTAGCTGCCAGATATTGTTTTATCTCATACAAGTACAAGGTAAATATGATTTAACTTCATATAAAATAATGTTGGTTACTACTATTGGATTATGTCACGAACTATTCACAAACGCGAGAAAACTGTGAGTTAGTATTACATCAAAATCAAGATTAAATTGAATTAGGTGTTAAAACTTCACCGAGATTGGAATCGACGTTAAAAAGAAAATTTAAACAATTAACGAATTCAAAAAACTTTATAGCTGTCTGTGTGTCTATTTTATGGTAATTAAAAGCGTGAAAGACGCTCAAACAGTTTTACTGAATTACCTGATATTTAGCACACGTATAGATATTGATCTAGCCTAACACATTTTTGTTCCCGTGACATCATAAGACTTGAGCTTAATAATAATATCCTTTTATCAGACAACAATTGATTCAATGACATTAACAACATAATTACAAGAAAAAAATATAATTCTAGGACCCAGTTTCACCAAAACCACTAAATACATTTAGTGCCTAAACGTATGTAGGACATTATTGCATCCCTGTCACATTGTTAGAAGGTGACAGAGACATAATGATAATTTAAACACATTTAGCGTTAAATACAGGAAAAGTTTTTAACCAGTGCGTAATTTTTTTTTGGTAGTTCAGTGTCAGTTATAGAACACATTTCCGGGTTTAGTTAAAAAAAAAGAGTTTGAAATAAGCAAAACATGGACATAATCTATTCGCCATACTATCAATGAAAACTCGCGGCCGCCGCCCGGGCGCATGGCTGGGGTGAGGGGGTGGGGAATGCGCTAGCGCCGAGTGACAATAAAATATGGTTTTTAAGTAAACATGTTTCGTAAGCGATAACTTTTTTTTTAGTACTAAGACATATCAAAATAAAATATACGTGTTTAATAAAACGTGTTGAAGTTTACTATGGCAAAATTTACGCACTGGTTAAATTTTTTTCCTGTATGTTTAATGATTTGTTGTGAAAGTGGGCCTAGATGTTAGTAGACAAAATTAATTCTCAGGTCTACACAGACGAAGCCACTGGCAGATTAGTAAATAAAGAGTAAAGTTCGTTTGTTTTCCTGTGATAGGTAATCTCTGAAATTACTAGCCCTATTACAAATAATATTTCACTAAAAGAATAGCGTTGCTGTCATAGGCTATGTTTTATACTATAAGTACTTGGCTTTCATGCAGACGAAGGCGAGAGCAGAAGCAGAAGTATGTAGTAGTTTTTAGTCACGTTCATTGTTTTCACGTATAGAAGCAACAAGAATTTTGTAACCATGCGTTAGTAAAAACCAATTTGAAAAGAGTGTCCATGGAGTTTCTTGCTCGTTCTTCTCCATAGATTCCTACGTTTTGAAACGAGCAACTAGCTTCAACTTACTGTATAACTTCTTGACAAATTAAATGTGCCTGTAAATGGAATAATTGAACTTTGAGTAAAATTAAAATGTTAACACAATCCTATACTAACGTTAGTTATCTACGTTGCATACTGATAATCTGTTACGGACGCTGTAACACTGAATCTAAATTGTAAATCTAGTTGCAAAGCCTAGCTGTCTAGCTTTACTGGGAGTTGTGTTTACCTATGTAGGTCACCATATTTGTATTAACTTAGTGCTAGATATACATAAGCACCGATCGTGATAGTTTACTTACCGTAATGACTGTCCTGTTGGTCTCTTACGTCTGAGGCGACCTAAGTTCGATTCTTAAGTCGGGCAAAAAGTGTTATTGGATATTTGTATGAGGAATTGATCAGCAGCAGCTCGGAATTGGTGGTGTGACCTTGCCTGGGAAAGCACGTAAAACCGTTCTTCCCGCTTCTGATTTTTTCTCGGTCGTGTTAGATTGCCTTCGTATGCACCTATGTTTGAGCACACTTTAACAATATTTACTTACTTTTAAGGTAATGCTGCCTTTCCACCCAGTGCCAGGGATTGACTTACTGACTTCACCTACGTACAATAATTTATGCTAGAATAGCTCTACTGTTTTTTTTTTTGTGTATCTAGGAAGGCAATTCTACAAACTTTCAGGAGCGTTAATCTAACCTTAATCTCAATCTGCCAAAAATGCCTCTAATTGACATTTTTTTTTGACATTGATTGTTACCGGCAAATTGGTATTGGGATATTGCGACGAGATTTTAAACATTCTTAATTAGTAGAATTAGCCATCTAAAATACTAACTCATGTTTAAAATCTCTTTGACCTTGACCTTACAAAAGAGTTGTAAGTTTTAGTGTTTTAACTAAAACTTACAACTCTTTGTTCTAATGCAAACATACCTACATCCTCACTCCTGAAAACCTTTATGCAGACTTTTGCCCGTATTTAAATAAGAATAATACTATATTCTCGTCGAATGACGTCACTTCGTGAATTCATAGTAACTTAACACAGGTAAGTTATGTTATTTCGGAATACCTAAGTAAACAGTGTATGCTAGAGCATGTTAGGGCAGGGGTTCTTGTTAAACAATAATTCTGTTATTAAATTTTCTTGTGGGGGCCAAAAATTTGCATTTACTTCCATATCATTCTCATTCGTCGTCCTTCCTCGACTGCCTCGGTGGCCTACTGGTCCTAAGCGCGACTGCTACGCTAGAGGTCCTGGGTTCGATTCCTAGGTCGAGCACAAAGTGTTATTGGGTTTTTCTATGAAATTCTCAGTAGCAGCTCGGAGTTTGGATTTGTGCCCGATTAATGGCTATAGGCTCGCCCCCTATTACATGGGATCTAAAATATACCGGCGAACTGTGGGTGTACATTGGTACACCTCTGCCTAACCCTTCCGGGAATACAGGCGTGATGGTATATATATATTATATATATCATTCTCGTTTATTAAAATGAAAGAAGTAGTGTTTTTTTATGGGGTTTGTTTGCTTCTGTCCACGTTTTCGTTTGCGTGGTTTCGCCCGTGTTAAGTTATATTTTTGGTTTCTGTTCTGCTCCAGTTTGTCGTAGCGTGATGTTATATACCGTATACTATCACTTATGAATCTGGCTATAATATACAAAAAGGTTTATCCTAATACGACGCGCATTTCCAGAGATCAGCGCGTTTAAACAAACACACAAAGAAACAAAAAAAAGGTCAGCTTTATTATATTAGTACCTACAAATAACTATTTCAGAAGAGGAAAAAGTAGCACATACCAGTACGCCCGTATTCCCCGAAGGATTAGGCAGAGGTGTACCTTTGTACACCCACAGTTCGCCGGCGTTTTTAGGTCCCCTGTAAATATTACGAAAAAAAAACTCGATTTCTTTATTTATATTGGAATTCCGACTATCCTATACCTCTATATCCTATATATATATCCTATTTTATTTAGTATGACAGCCTAATAAAATCAGGGCTATGATATGAATAAAGTCTTGAAATGAATAACAAATTTTGTGAGACACGTGTATTTCTAATTCAAAAATCGATCTTATTTACGTTTCCTCCGTCTATTCGTCCTTGGCCGTCTGAAGTGTATACTAAAGGCCTATACAGACCGGGATAGCATGTCAAGGCTCTACCTTTAGATGCCGCGGCATCATTATAAAGCATAGTCATGTCTCGTTTGCCTAGTTGTATACTGACTCGTTGGCCTAGTGGACCTAAGCGCGACTGCTACGCTAGAGGTCTTGGGTTTGATTCCCAGGTCGTGCAAAAAGTGTTATTGGGCTTTTCTATGAAATTCTCAGTACTAGCTCGGAATTTGAATTTGTGCCTGGTTCATAGCAATAGGCTTGCCCCTATTACATGGGACATAAACATACCGGCGAACTGTGGGTGTACATTGGTACACTTCTGCATACCCTTCGGGAAATACTGGCGTGATTTTATACCTTTTTTGTTTTTTTTTTATTAATCTAAGTCGTATTTCTACAAAGATACGTTTGAATGTTCATTGGAAAAAAATTAAATCACTTGCCATGACGTCCCGATCTGCGTAGGCCTTAAGAGGTCTAAAATAAGAACAAGTAAAAGAACTTGAACACAAAAATAACAAAAACAAGATACTTAAGTCTTAACAAAAAGTAACAAAGAAAATATTGTTTTAGTAATTCCTTTCATTTTGTATCGATCTTTATTCTACTAACAGAAAGTGTTCGTTTATAAAACTTCGGTATTTTCAAGTTGTACTGCTGTAGGTATGAAATAAAGATTTGAAGGCTTCACTGAAATCAGTTTGGTATTTATTATATTAATAGCATCTCAATATACTAACCAAACAATAAGTGTCGTGATGGCCCAGTGGTTGAGGCACCCGCCTCTCATGCACGAGGTCGTGGGTTCGCAACCGGGCACGGGTAAGTACCAATGTGACATTTTCTAATTCATATGTACTTTCTAAGTTTATCTTGGACATCACTGACATCGGTAACCATGTCAGAGGCCCTTGAGGCGGTTTAGAAGCTCTGGCACTAGGGTGTGTGGGGTCGTTAGACCTTCCTGCCCACACGATGAAGAAGAACACCAATCTTTAAAATACAATAACAATAATTGAATAGAACTAACCATTAGAAAAGGCACGAGAATTAATCACCGGTGTCAGAGATGTCCAAGATAAAATATAAGATATCTTTAAAAGTATTCTTAGATTTAGGAGTCGTTCCACATATGTAAAACACAAGGTATTCCGCTGCATCTAGTTAGACTGGAAGCTGACCCCAACATAATTGGGAAAGACTAAGCAGCTGATATTGACATTCATTTTGTTCTGCTTTTTTTTTCAATTTCCAGTTTTTTTTTAATATACGTATTTTGTCATTTCACCTCCTGAAACATCAGTGAATCAAAAATCATCCTGTACAGATTTACTAGCCCAATAAACCCCATATTTGTGTTATTCACAAAACTATAACGGTTGTTCTCATATCGTGGCCCACTGGGCCAATATTTACTGCGTTCTGAAACTGACAACTTTACGATCTCCTCCCCCCATTCCCTTTTATGTCAAAAACACACAGTGGTTAGGTTGTTAGGACATTTTCTTTATTTTATTGTGTTTATTGTACTGATGTGAGCTAAATGGGTTGTATTTCCGATTGAATATGCCCCTGAGGTGGGTTTATAATGTTCTGGTTTTGTCGTAAATCTTTTTTTATTTTTGAAGGATTTGTTGGCTATTTTTAGCGGACAGGAGAATAGAATTGAATTATGAATAGCATCTAAACTTCAACCGACTCCTCGTTCCAGAACTGCCTCGTTGGTCTAGTGGTCCTAAGCGCGACTGCTACGCTAGAGGTCTTGGGTTCGATTCCCAGATCGAGCAAAAAGCGTTATTGGGTTTTTCTATGAAATTCTCAGTAGCAGCTCGGAGTTTGGATTTGTTCCCGGTTAATGGCAATAGGCTCGTCCCCTATTACATGGGACCTAAATATACCGGCGAACTGTGGGTGTACATTGGTACACCTCTGCCTAAGCCTTCGGGGAATGCAGGCGTGATGGTATATAGAACCGACTCCTGATTAAATAAACGTGTTAAAATTTTTTGCGTGACATTATTCGGTGAGGGTAAATCTACGAATGTACTTCGTACTATTTTTTGTTAGTTTTGGTTTTCATAGAAGAACTAAGGTGACCGACATAGCTCTCAAAATTGCGAAATTCAAGCAGCAATAGGCAGAGCACATAGCTTGTAGAGCGGATGGCTGTTGGGGTCGTGAGGCTCTCGAGTAGCAACCACGCACTGGAGAACGCAACGTGGGCCCCCTACACGAGGTGGGCCGATGATATAGAAGGAAGGGCGCGGGTAATAGCTATTTATTTATTTAAACTTTATGCACAAAAAAAGTACAAAGGCGGACTTAATGCCTTAGGCATTCTCTACCAGTCAACCAAAGGCTAGCTATCTTTATCGGAAGCCTATGTTCAGCAGTGGACGACTATCGGCCAGTATGATGATGATGACGAGTTTTCAATTCCTTGTAAAAAAAAAAATAGAAGATGAAAATAATTCAATACCTAACCCTAACACAATACTTAACACATATCCAATCTTCCAAAATCCACCTCAATAACATGGTTCATATAAGATCGAAATTAATCCTACAACAAAGTAAACTACTACGAGTTTGATCCCTCTAAACATAATCGACAGGTTCAATTTTAACTTCAATACAAAGGAGCGATTTAATTGTTATTGCTCTAAAGTACAAACATGCTAGGTGCAATAACATGAGAGGGTTAACATCCGCCTCATGTCGTTGAACAGTGGTACAACAGATGCGTGACCTGGACACAATAAAATGCCTGCCGTGAAATAAATATCGTGAGCTGCATAACAAGGTTTGTAGAGGAACGTTGTATTTTACTGTTTTTAGTTATTTAGTTAGTTTCTGTGTCTGCACTGTGGTATAGATTCGTTAGGCGGATACATAAAATAAAAGATATGCCTTTAAACTGTGCATAGAATGATAAAATGGTTATTTAAGAAACTGCAAGTTTCTTGCATATATTCATAAGTCCTAAAACAATATTAATAATATTATAAAAAACTAAGTATACCTCTACATTATATAACCAGGGGAACAATTATACTAACTCCTAGAAACCATCAAAATCTAATTTCAGTCTCAATCTTCCATAAAATCCTTAGGGCCACCCCCCACGACCGATTTTTTTGGACCGATAATCGGGCAGAAAAACGGGCCCGTTTTTTCAAAAATTTCAACGCCCACGACCGTGTTTTTGTCGGTGACTTTCGAGGGAGGAGCTTAAATAGCGGTCAAATTTTATATCGCAACTTTTATTTGACAGAGTTACCGATAGTATAAAAATAACGTTAATAGAATTAAGGTTATTTAAGTTACAATTTATCGTTAAATTGTTTATTGACGATATTTTTATCGTTTTTTTTTAAACAATTGATCCTTCTAAGATGGTAGTAGCGCATGACGGAGGTGTGGCGGGTCGCCCACCTTAGCGTCGCGCTAATGTAGTGCCTAACAATACTTTGCCCGATTCTTACGAATGAGAATTATACACGCTTACTTTTACATCGTTCTGAAATCAAAAGCCATGAGATCCATCATAGTACCTAATAAAAGCTATTGGCACTATTATTTTCGATAAATAACAAAAATAAATAAAATAACTCAAACATTTGTGAAATAGTAAGAACGCGAAGTAACGCTTCCTTGCAGTCAAGGCATATTTGTGTGAAAACCTTATCGACTATACATGCGTAAGGTAGCCTTTAAAGAATACATTAATCGATCAGACAGGAGCGCTACTAACATTTAACTCGAATTAACAAAAAAAAAAGTGACGAATTTCCAACATCTTTGAGACGTCTTAAAAAAAAACACGCAATAACAACTATTACTCGACTGGAGTTCCAGTGTTTCAGCTGCAGAACGATGTAAAAGTAACCGTATATGTTATTATTAGACCTGGTAATCGAACCCACGACTTCACGCTGATCAGACGCGCTTTGCGACTACAAGCCCAATATAGTTAGTCAGTGTCAATTAATATAAACGTACAAACGGCAACTTACCTAATTTAACGGTAAAAATAACGATTAATTCATCCGTACTAATATTATAAATGCGAAAGTAACTCTGTCTGTCCGTCTGTCTGTCTCTCTGTCTGTCTGTCTCTTCTTCACGCCTAGACCACTGAACCGATTTCAATGATAGTCTGGGACCCGAGAAAGGACATAGGATAGTTTTCATCCCGGAAATCCCCCGGGAACGGGAACTATTAATCCACGCGGACGAAGTCGCGGGCAAAAGCTAGTATTCTATATTAATGTTAATTAACATTATATTACTGGTAATGTTATCAAATAACGTTTTTATAAAGTTACTTTTTTCAAAATTTTCGAGTTCATGGAAATTAACGTTACGTAACGATTATTATTTTTTGATTTCATAACGTTAACAAGCCCTGGATTTAAGTCATTACATATTTAGCAAGCTTAGTCGTTGAAAACGAATGTTATTTTCATTCTTAAGAATTGATTAAATTCGTTTGATTATATTATTTTTTTAATCCATTAACGTTATTTTTATATTAACGGTAACTCTGTCAAAGGTAATTTTATAAATATTTACCGGTATTTAAAACCCTGCGTAAATCAACACAATATTATTTACTTATTGAAATCACAGACGATTAATTTAGAAAAAATTGATTTACCATATTATTAATAAATAAATAAGCTTTTTAATAATAAATTATTGTTATTATTCAAATGCTTCAAACTCATAAGTACTAACTTAACATAACACCACAATTGTACACTTAATTCGCAATAACTGCTTTTGACTTTAGACTTTTGACTTTAGCAATGACACAACGTTCTTCCCTAGTAAATCCATGACGCATAGGGTAAGTGCCCCAGTGAATGAACACACCCCAGTGAAATAACAAATCCGAGTATTTTCCAAAAAATAATAAACTAAGATATTACCTTCTATCCAACGCAGTATTTTTTTTTGTAATTGCTGCTCTTTATTCTAGCATAGTAACAACATTCATGTATTGCGATACTGTTCGTTTTAAAATGACGAGCGTTTAAAGTTGGCAGTGCTGGTGTAAATTTTCTTTGTTCGGGCAAGAATTTAGGACTTGGGTCAGACGCAAATTTTTTGATAACACTTTGCAGCCGTAATTAAAGTATGTACTATAAGTTATTTATAAATTCGAGTAATGGGTAGTTATAATATATGTATCAAATCAATTTAATTGCAATTTTAGCTAGTTTTAAGTAAATTATTGAGTGTTCCAGCATTGGCATTAAAAAACGTTTGAAATCCAGTGAATAAACGACCGTTAATTCACTGACCAATCGTTAATTTCATGAAATCTAGTGAAGGAACTATAACATTTTCATCATGTTAAAATATAAGCTTTCGTCATAAAAATGTAACCAATAAATAAATGAATACCACATTTTGAGTTAGTAATCATCATTTTAGAGAACGGAGAACTAATAAATAGATCAAAGCTCTGAGACTCTAACTCCCAAGCTCATAAAGGAAAGACGGGAACGGAACGGGCAGTCTTCAATGGGTGCAGGTTCAGGGTCTGCGCCCACGACCGATAATCGGCCCGATTATCGGGCCGTTTTTTTGACAGATTTCTTCGCCGGCTAGAAGAAACAGCCGAGAATCGGCCCGATAATCGGGCCGATTATCGGAATAAGCTCGGCTTATAAGGCAGATCCTGAAATCCATCAAACGCAACACACCTCAAATGCTGACGAAGCTGGCGACTAACGATGGCAGGATCATCTTGTCTAAACTAGAGCTTTTAAGGGAGGTAGAGAAGTTCTAAAAGCCCGTCTCTAGTCCAACAAAAGACCCAAGAGCTAGACTGACCTGACACTACACCGATGAGATCCCGGACGTCAGCCTATATGAGATAAATATGGCTTCTTAACAACTTAAGGACAACAAGGTGCCGGGGAAGACGGAATCACTTCTGTACTACTGAAGAGGCCTATGTCCAGCAGTGGACATCGTTCGGCTCATATCATGATGAATTGATTGTTGACGTTGGCTAGGCTTATGAAGGTATATAATGATTAAGTAAGAGATTGAAGGCTTACAATTTGTTAAAAAAAAAAAAATGTAGTAGATTTAGAGGCTAAGGATTTATGTTCATTTATTTATTCCATTTTGAACTGCATTTGATATAATAATAAGGATTTTTTGTAACTATTAATTAAAAAAAAACTTGTGTTCATTCACTGGTTCTAATGCTGTACATTTACTGGAAAATTTAATTCATTCACTGGGGTTTTAGGGTATTTTTCAATATATTGCCAAATATATAAAAAAGTATACAGGTTATGTCGTAAAACCAAGTTAAAAAATATTCTTTAGTAGACATAGATTACCAAAATATAAAACCGCATACTTTAGAGGCAACATAATGTAATGATTTTTTGAAGTCTGAAGATTGCTTAAGTGTTCATTCACTGGAGCATTTACCCTATTTTCTATTTTTCACCGATAATCGGCGGCCAGGATGCGTAGATTTTGTTTTTGGACCGTTTTTTTCTCGGCCGTGGGCGTTGATGTACTAGAATCCATACGTTCCATTCTCGCCGAGAAAAAATCGGCCGTAAAAAATCGGTCGTGGGCGGAGGCCCTTAATTTACCCACATTTTTTGACATTTATTATCGGTAAGTTGAGATTGTGATAAGATTTTGAACATTTTTTTACTAGTACAATAGGCTTACTGAAATTTCACACAAAATAAATAAAACGTTTTATCCACACATCGTTTAAACGCCCCACAGTGCCAGAGTTTAAGATTGATAGCTGTACTAAGTGTTCCCCGGGTATCACCTGCTGAACTTCACTTGTTAACTTCAAGGAAAATCGCAAGTAACTGCGATACAACGGTTCAAGGGCTATTCAACAGACTAGAGTAACTACCCTCTAGGGTGGAACTATTCCTGAGTTTTATTTCTCGGAAATCATCCGCACTTTAAAAATGATTTACAGGTTTATAAAGGTAAGATTTAGGAAGAAATTCCTTTGTTTCATGTGCTTATTTGCAAGGGTTAAGAAACTTTTAATTATGTGGTTAGTAGCTTTTAAGATGGTATATTATCGCACGAGGACCGTGCATTTTTCTGGGATAAAAAGTAGCTTATGTGCTATTTGAGAGTATAATCGTACTCCGTGCCAGATCAAGATACGTTCTGGAGCTCTGGCTTGATTGAGTAACAAATAACCCTCCATACTTTCACATTTATAATAGTAATATTAGTAAGATCTGTCATTACAGTTTGCTTTCATTTATTGAAATTTTCTTAGAACCATTACAAAAATGTTACTTAATTATAAAACTAGGTTGCAATGGTATATTGGACTAGTTATAGTTGAGAAATAAAATATCTACGCTGGAAAATAGGAAAATACTAAGCTATAATTTTAATTGTCCGACTACGCCATAGCAAAAAGGAGGGTTATGATTGTTTCCTAACCTTATTAGATTCATATAGACTAATACAAAAAAATATATTTTTCTTCGTAAATAGTTTAAAATTTCCAAACATTATACAAGCAAATATTATAAAACGAACAACTTATATTTCAAGCAACTTAATCACAAAAACCTATATTTTAAACCTCACCAATTCAGTACAAGAAAACAGGATCTAAGATAAGAAAATTCCAAGTAATTGGTGTTCGGTATCATTCATCATGATCCGTCTTCCGCAGAGTGGTTCCATGTAAGCGTTTAGCTAAATGGGATACATTGCCCCACTTGCGAGGGATCAGGGATGGCAAACCAATGACACGCGTAGCATAGGTAGCAGTAGTGTCACGTGGGTAAAAAAAATCTGTCACGCCAGAAATTAGGTGTTAGACACTACCGATCAAATGACATGCTTTTTTGACCTGTCAAAACGCGATTCCTTCATAGATTTTGTATGGTAATAGTTACTTTTTTGCCAACTATTTATTTATGAAAAAACAAAAAAAAAATAAGGGTTAGTTGAAAATTAGACAGGTTTTCAGGGCAAAAACAAAGTGTTTATTTGGAGAAGTTATGTCTTGGAATTATTGTCTAATGGTGACTAGTATCCGATTGGCAAATCTATGTATTTAATCGAATAAAATTTGCAACAGCTTAAATCACACTATCTACCCTTTTTTTTTTATTTATAAAAAAAAATGATATATTAACATTTCCATTGTTGTACCTTTAGACTTGTAATTAAAGAGTTAAAAGTATTCAGTTTTATTTTTCTATAGTATTGCATCTTAGCAGACATGACAAAACCACATTTAAAAAAAAATTGCACGTTCATTTGCAAGAGGTTCATTGCAAGACGTTTGCCATCCCTGGAGTAGAGTATATGTCGCTGTTTTTAACGCTATAAGACTCCTTATAAGTGCAAAGATGATGTAGTGTGTGTTTATTTTTAAGTTGTTTTTAGTATTAAGAAAATGCAATGCTTCGTGGGGATTAAAAGAGTGATCATTTTAAAGAGACAAATTTTTGTTTTACCGTTTTTAAACCAGATCTTAATCGACATAATTTAAATCATTTATTTTGAAATGATTATAGTTTTGGTAACATCGTTTGCTATGGAGTAAAATCGGCTAGATAGAAATGCAGAATTCATTTGATTATAAAAATATTCGATATAAAACGATAATTTGAAAGGGATTTTTACGTTAATAAACCGATTAACAACAAATTTCATAAAGGTGACAGGTAAAAATGTATGCAGGTTATTATTTTTTTCCTTAAACTCTTTAATGATAATTATCATATTGTGTACTATTGTATTTTATTAATAAATAATGTTACAAAATATGTAGCAAAGGTATGAATGAGGTAGCAATAATGCAACCCTCGGTTGAAAAGAGTGTCGGTGGACTCCCTTGCCCTTTCTTTCCTATCTTACAGTATCTTTTTGAACATGCAACTAACTAGCTTCATCCTTCTGACTGACTTCATTACATTCTTAAACGCCTTTAATTATTATAATTGAAATAACATAAGCTTTGACTTCGAATAGCTCTTCAAAACTTCCCAAACTAGAAAAGCCCACAAATAACGTCAACATTCTTCCACAACAGAGCCATAACTACAATACACTAGCCACAGAACCGAACATTAATTACCCAAAAACATCACAATAATTCGCTATCTTAATTTATTAGAGCAAAAGACATTTTCTACAAAGCAAACACGAATCCGAGTAGGACGCTTCGGGCCCGTAAATGTGCCCACTATCACTCAAAGTCAGACCTCTTATTTATCACTAGACATATCACGAAAATTCTTACACCATCAAGAATTTTCCACGAGGACCCTATCTCAAGGTCATACGGCTTAGACTCCCTCGGTTTTGAGTTCTGCAGCTATTCGCGTAAGGTTGCAAGGCAGTTCCTATATTTTTATGAGCCTGGTATGACGGCTAAAGGTTTTGTTGATTCCCGTCTGCTCGTTTAGGCTTTTTTACTTTGGTTTATTGACTTTATTATAAGCCTAAGATTTCAGTTAGGGTATGCGGGTATATGGGTGTCCTTTGTGGTATAAGTGGGCAGCTGAAAGCTTTTTCTTTGAATATCATTCTGGGAAATACACAGCTATACAAATGTAGTATTTATTGATGTTTTTGCGGGAATATGTCTTTATGTAAGATGGGCATTGGTGTATTTCAGGGTACATTTGAGTAGCCAAGGTTTTCATGATTTCTTAAACCTTAGAAACATCTGATATCTGGCAATAGCAAAGGCCTATATGGAAAGCACTCAATCGATCGGGTTTCCAGATTAAGCCACTATTAATACAATATGGCAAAATAGGGGATTATATTTTCCGATGTGAGTGCAGGGCTTTGAGGATTTAATGAACGCTACTGAAGCTGTTGGTCACTTTCTAGGAAAAGATTACCACCGGGAGCTTGGTACCCAGCTCCCGATACCGGTGAAACACAATTTATATAATAATATTACCTCTTTATAAAAAAATTGTATGAAATATTTTAAAATGTAATTTTGATTAAGAGTTTTGAAAGGAATCATCATCAACATTCTTATCAGCAGTGGGGGCGGCTACTGCTGATAATATGATGGATATAAATCACAATTTATATCTCTGACGTGACTGATGAGGTTCTTCAGAGAGATCGGGTGCGCAGTACTCGTAACCGGCGTGCTTGCATGACCAGATATATGAACGTGGGTGAGGCGAAAGGAGTATGTTAGGATCGTAGCAGGTGATGTTCTGTGGTTTCTGCCTACCCTCATGGAAAAAAGGCGTGAGATTATGTATGTAAAGCACAATTTATTTTCCTTATTTTGATCTGGATAGAAAATAACATCTCCGGTCACATGATTTTCTTTTACCGACAAAAACTGAGGTATTTTTTGTGGCTAAAACTACTTAGTATGAGACATTTTAGATTTTATTAAGCACACGTAAGTACATTTTATACATGTGGGCGAGAGCAGTGCGTTCAGTTTGCGATGCGGTCGCTTTCTCATGAATATTCCTACCGGATAATTTGCGGCCCGTTTAATATCGCCCGCCAAACTGCAAACTGCGACACTTTGTGTTACAGATTTTGCTAACTTGGCTCGGGTTGGCTGCTTTTTGTTGGATGGTCTATCAATGAGCTGATGTCTTTGAAAATTCAAATAAGCTTAAAATATAATATCAACGTGTACTTGATACACGTACCTACCGTGGCTGAAATTTCGGTTTAGGTAAGGTTACCTCGACAATCTACTCACTATAAACTGGTAGAATATTCGAAAATGTTTAAGCTATAAATTGGAATAATTAGTAAGCGTACCAAGTAACAATACAAAATCGATATACAAACTAGCAATGATTATACTCTAAACGCCTGCTCAAATATTCATAGCACTCACACACGCGAACAGATTATTCTAAATCTCGCAGGCGCTCACAAAACGTTTAACGAAAAATACTGACGCAATATTGGAAGGAACAAGGAATATTCTAGGTTCGCCTTTTAAAAGATTCAAATCTTATCTCGAATCTTAATCTCAGGTTAAAATCAAGCGAGTTAGAAGGAAGGACTACTTAAAATCATTATGTTGTAATGAAAATGGAGATAGGACACTTAGATTGCAATCGTGGAGTTTATCTTTTTTTTTCTTGTCAGTAATTTAACACGACTCAACTTAAGTGAGCACTTAACGGGTGATTCTTCGGTTACGGAACGGTGTTGGACCGGTCCGTTAATGTTGTGGCTTTAGACACGGACGTAAAAATCTTTGCAGTTTTTATGAAATGGTGTGTTTGGTACAGCATTTTTGCAATAAGAAGAAAAGAGCAGTGCTATTATGTAAACAACTCTCTTTACGAATATAGATGGAATGAGTGTGAGTTAAGTTGTCAATGACAACAAAAAGACATGCTGGAATGACCAAAATTAGTACCTATGAGACCCAGGAAATACCTAAATACATTGGTAGATTGACTAATTTCAGTTTTGAACTCATCCCGGGAATTACTACCACCATATCTATTTCTGCCGCAAAGCAGCATTGCAGTGCTCCAGTTTGAAGGGTATGAATACCGGTGTAATTGCAGGCACAAGAGATGTTTCAGCTTTATCTCTAGAATGGCATTTGCGAGGCCTGTATTATTGCAGATGTCTAAAGACGACGGTGACCACTTAATATCAGGTAGACCGTCGGCATGTTTGCTATCCATTAAACAAGGTGCCTAGAATATCTTTGTACCTTAACTTCGTACTTCTAATCTAATCACTAAGTACCTAAGTACTTGTTCTTCTATTATTTCCAGCGCTCACAAAATTCCCAGCACCTGAAAACGACCCGTCCTTAACACGAGCGTACCAAATGGCTGAGTAAATAAGAAAATGTTCCCACCCTTCTAATGGAGACCTACCCGGAGTCGTTCGCGTGGCAAACCAAATATACCGTCTTCCTACGATTATAGGGGTCCAGTTGGCCTTCCGGAAGGTTCCTTGGACCTTGGAGCATAGAAACTGGAGATATGTTGACTTTGAAAACTAATCTGGGTGCCAATGTCGTCGGTTTTTGTGAGTTCATGGAGACTTAGGCTCTATCCTAATGGAACGCGACTAGCTTGCGCGAATTTCAGTCGTACGAATCCGCGATCAAACACTGATGTCGAATTGGTGTCCTAATTGTGCGATCGCCCGAGTGCAATGTTTGTTTTCTATTCGCGATTGTCGCATCGCGTAGTTGCGTTTTATTAGGACAGCTCCTTGTTTTCCGATTTGCTTTTTACACCCGATTAAGATCTGATTCTAGAAAATTCAGAGATTATGTTTTATTACCAACTAGTTTTTGTTTGCGACTTCGTCCGCATGAATGATGGTTGGCAAATAAAAGCCGTGAATTATAAATAAGCCTATGTCCTGGCTGGGCTATTGGCTTCTGCGCTCGGTGTCGTGGATTCGATTCCCACATGAAGCAAATGACCTACAGATAGTTGTGCCAGATGTGGCTTCTGTGTGTGTGAACTTACATTTTTGTAAACGTACCCACATTTTAAAAAAAAGAGAGATCAGAATACAAATTTAATGTCAAATTTCGATGATGTAACAAACAAGTAGATAGAGTTAGTTAGTTTAGAGTATAATATTTTTGATATCAATGTATTTTAGACACAATTAAATATGGGTAACAATGATAATATATTGATGGCTGTTGAAAAGCTTTAGATAAAGGATTCGGCTACGGCAAAACTAATCTGCCATGGTTCCGTCTTTATCAGAGAAAATGTTACATTCCTATTGCGTACACTGTTATGCTGCGTGCATTTTATAACAACATACTGAGTAAACCTGGACTTATAATTATAAATCTGAAATCGCTAATCCGCTTCAAGCAAACGTGCTGATCAATACTCGTGCCTCTTAATGAGCAAAGGTCTTTGCCCTACAAATTATTATGATGATATTCTTATCTTTTATGTTTTACTATAATATATCGTACAGTACAAAAACGTGTTAACGCACATCTCTTTTGTTTCTACGATCTGAGGTGTAAACTTACGACAATACGGGCAACCAATTTGTGGTTGGACCTAAAAACTAGGATATTCTGGAACGGTAGAATATCACAAGTTTGTTTTAACGCAAGTTAGAAGTGTGTGGAATATAATATCACGCTTGTAGTCCCCGGAGGGCAGGGCAGGGATTCTAGGTGCAAGTACATTCAAGCGTTGCCTGCGTGAAGCTTAATAATAATACACTATCAGCAGGTAAATGGGTCGATAGGGAAAAGTTTTGACTAACCCATATAGAAAATGTCGGTCAACAGTTAGGTCAAGAGTCTTGCGGTCGTCTTGGACACAGCTAGCATTGTGAGAAGGTTCCTCATACTAGATCCTTTAGAATTGGGCCTTAATATCTCGCTGAGGGCAGAGCACTCTTTTATATGTACGTATTTTGGAAAAAAAGAACACTTTTTTATGACATTGGATGGTAAACAAGCCGACGGCCCACCTGATATTAAGTAGTCACCGCTACCTATAGACAAGAGACATAGAGAAAAGTTAAAATGTCTCATGTGCTTGTAATTACACCGGCACCCATGCCCTTCAAACTGGAAAATAATAACGCTGCTTTGCGGCAGAAATAGGTATGGTGGTAGTACTTCCCCGGACGAGCTCTTTTACAAAGAGCTCTACTACCTACTAGTAAAACTACCTTTTTATATTCCTTTTGTTTGTGTTATGTTAAAGTAAGGAATACAGATTTAGAATACAACTTTTATATTTTGTAACTAATTCAAGACTTTTATATTTCGAAGTGCTAATAAAATACTGAAGGCACAACACAGTAATTAATTTGGATAAACATTTGTATGTTCGTAGCACTACGCGTGGCACTTAAAGTTCATTACCATGGCAACAGATGGCGTTAGCTACAGTAACTGGCCCAACACTGTATTATTAACAAGAGTTTCCCCAGGATATTCCCCTTTACCATGCGAAGCTTATTACAAATTTAAATCGCGAGAATATACTTGCCAAACAAGTCAGTTTGAAGTCGAACGATTTTTGCTTGGCTTTGAATTTGGGTAAAGTTATGTTGATCTACGGGTTAAAATAAACTTTGCTTGTGTTTTCATGAAAGAGTACGATATTACAAGGAGTTGAAAAGGTACCTATTACTTTTTACTAAAAAATAAAAATAAATATAAATATACCATCACGCCTGTATTCCCCGAAGGGTTAGGCAGAGGTGTACCAATGTACACCCACAGTTCGCCGGTATATTTAGGTCCCATGTAATAGGGGGCGAGCCTATTGCCATTAACCGGGCACAAATCCAAACTCCGAGCTGCTACTGAGAATTTCATAGAAAACCCCAATGACACTTTTTGCTCGACCCGGGAATCGAACCCAGGACCCAAACTACACTCTTCTTCTACTCTACTTTTTACTTTTTCATGATAACCCTTTTTTTTGGTTTGAGAAACATTATGGTTGGCAATGTAAATACAGGCTTACTGGTGTACTCGACTGCACGTCTAAGCGCGTATTTTGCGTACGGAGATAAATTACAGACTAATGAGAAATTAAAGTTTTTTTTAATGGATATTCGATGTCGGTCGATGGAGTCTAGCTGTGAAATTCCTTATGGTAAAACCCAATAATACTTTGCCCGGACTGGAAATTGAACCCAGTACCCAACGACTATGAGACCAAAGGGACAGTTTAAGAGAGAGCAAAAGTACCTGACATAAAACCCAATATCAAAATAAAAATCAAGTTAATTTAAAACACGCAATCAACGATCTCCGTCGAACCATCTTAATATAAACAGAAGCTGCAATTATCACGTGTCTAAGCACCACAATAATCCCACGAAAGCCACAAACACGAGTTTACAGAAGAACAGACTAGAGAGTGTTCTCACTTAATTATTATCATTGTTACCACGACACAAATACGACGACATCTTTATTTAAAAAGTATCCCCTCCGCAAACAGTCAGACAGTTTATTCACAGCATAGGTAGATGCAGAAGGCTCACTTCATACAACGGGCTACAGCGGCCGCACACACACACACATACATACGTTCACGTACGCACACGTACATACGTATGGTGATCTCTGACTAATGTCAGTTATGTGTGTGCGTTTGCACTGTACGGTAGCCATATTTAAGTATTGTAAAAAGTCACATCATTATAGCCGTTAAATTATGTATTTAACGGCTATATGATGTGACTTTTTACTGCCCGTCGAGCTATGTAAATGTGCTTATAGGTGCAATACAAGAGATGCGAGGGCATTTTATACTTAAATAAAAAAAAATACGGAATAGTATTGTTGATCTTCAATATCCTAAGAATCAATAGGTCCATAGATTTGATTCAAAACAATAAACATTGTCTTTTAAACTCATTACGTTTAAGTGCGAATTCAATCAATATCATCATCACATCAGCCAAACGACGTCCACTGCTGTACATAGGCCTCCCCTAAAGATAGCTACAATGACCGGTCCGCTTGGATTTCCCATGACCTTTACTAAGCCGTCAGTCCACCACGTAAGAGGCCTTCCCACACGAATTCACTCGTTGTATAGGTAAAGTCAGCCTTCTGTAATCTATCTACTCCGTGGTTGTTTGTCCGCCATAAAACTGAGCAGTAGCAGTAATTAATGAAATGCTTTGCTCGATAAATTCTGAATTAAAATTGTTATTGTTGATAGTGTGTTGTTTGTTTGTTCTTCATTTTTCTGGGGTGAAAGTAAACAAGTTGGGTAGGAGATTAAAAGTTTTTGCTTGTATGTAGCTTTGGTTAATTAGCTATGTACAATTATTCTTTTTGAGTTTATTTTGTGGTTGAAGATTTGATCTCGTCAAATGGCACGTAGGTCGGTGGGTAGTGGTAATGTACGCATTTTTCAAGGATCACATGAAAAGATCAAATTAAATCTTTACATTGATAAGGAGCTAGTTACTCAGAACGTTGAACCTAGTCAAAACGTAGGTAGGTAGTCTCTATAAAGAAGAATGAGCAAGAAACTCCTCGGACACTATTTTCAATAAAGTTATTACATTATTGTTATTGCTTCTTGGGTAATAACAATCTCAGAAATGACCTTTCTATAATTATATATAGTAAAAATCTAGGTTAAGATCAATATAGGTAAAACAATCTAAAAAGTAAGTGGTAGCCATGGCAGTTAAAAAATGCGCAGTCTTGACAAACTGCGCCTGTTCACGAACCTGACGCGAGTGTCATGATGAATGTAAGTTGTCACCGCTGCCTTAGATATCTGCAATACCAGAAGCTTTGCAAATGCATTTCCATCCCATAGACCAAGTTGAAATGACTCACGTGTCTGTAATTACACCAGCACCTTCAAACCGAAACATAGCACCGCTGCTTTGCGGCAGAAATAGGTATGGTGGTTGTACTTCCCCGGACAAGCTACTTCACAAACAGCTGAGCATGACATGAAGTAGGTACACCAAAATAGCCAATATTTTATCGGACACAAGCAATTACGTAAGTAGTACTGACTGTTACTAAGGATGCCATTCAAAACCATCATCTGGACCTGAACAATGAAAAAACACTTTCAGAATCGACATCGGAGGTTTATTCCATTCCTGAGACACCACGACCGTTCCATACAATAGAAAAGGATGGAAAGGGATGAGTAAAAAGCAATAAAGCTGGGAACATATTGCGAACACAGTTACGTTAAACAAGAAGTGATATTTTTATCATTCGCACACATGGGCTCAAGTGGGATGGGATTTTTTCTGGATGCTGTAGAGATGTTTTCGGTAAGGTTAGGAATTGTAGACCTATTCGGGAATGAAATATATACGTGTCAGGTCGTTGATAAGATTTGATTTGAGTTTGGTTGTAAATGTTATGGGTAGGTTCCTATTACGAAAAAAGTTTTGATATTTTCTTCTTTTTATGGTATACGATTTAGAGTAGCCAGACTTTACTTACTTCTTTATTTAAATTTAAAGATAAAAATGTAAAGATGGTATCAGCTACCATGCTCATTTATGATTAAGAATGACGACTTTGTTTTAAATACTAGATCAATTACAAGATATAGTTTTTCGCAGAATGCAGGTCGCTTCCAACTGGTCTTTTTGGAAATCTATGGGGGAGGCCTATGTCCAGCAGTTGATGTCCTGCGGCTGATATGATAATGTTGATGGTGATAGTTTCAAACCATTATTCGTTATTACTCTGGTAATAACGAATAATGCGATGTGTGTGTGTTGTCCTATGTTTGTGTACTTACTGATGTTCTATTATGACGCCCACGTATACTTAGTCTCCGTTGAGATTGGTCGCCGTTCCCGATATTCGGTCAGGAGTATATTATTGGAGGCTACATCAAAATTTGTCAAAGCACTGCTCGGTTTGGACATCACAAGTTGCTAAAGCAACCAATTCCTAGGTAACATATTCCCAGAAAACAGTTATTTAGATACCTCTATGAAAGGAAATAAACATAGTAAGCTTCATATAGCCTCTTTGTGAATACAGTATAGTTAGAACGGTAAAATTAGAGCCAAAATTGCACTCCATTTTCATCATGGCGAACCTATCAATACAGTATTGATGCATCGGAGCTCAAGCATTCAGCACAATGATTGATATGACCCGATTAATGCAATGACGTCACTCCTCTCAGGGTATACTGAACAATGCTTTGCTTGGTGGATAAGTAAATATAGTACGTACTTTAATATCATAATATCTGTTGTGTACGGCCTCGTTAGCCTAGTGGTTCTAAGCGCGATTGCTGCGCTAAAGGTCTTGCGATAGGTTCCCAGGTCGAGCAAAAAGTGTCATTGGGTTTTTCTATGAAATTCTCAATGGCAGCTCGGAGTAAGGATTTGTGCCCGGTTAATGGCAATAGGCTCGCCCCTTCATGGGACCTAAACATAACCCTTCGGGGAATAGAGGCGTGATGGTATATTTTTATTTTTTATATAATTGACAGAGTAAATTGAACAAACAGCAGGTTTGGTCCATATTATAGATTGGTATCATCCGGACTAAAAAAATATATTGATAAGTCCTGCAGGTCATGACATAGAGGTAAATGTGAGCTTTCTATTAAAATCTTCTCATTGATTTCCTTTCAGTGTTGATCCTTAATGCTGTTTGACAACACGGTTGATGCGATGGCAGAGTGGTTTGATGCCACGCTGCGTGTCGGAGCAAATATTTGTATGGTCTATAGGTAGTTGTTCCGGGTTTGGTTGTTTGTTTATGTGACTTAATATATTTGTAAACACACCAACGGTACAGGACAGCTTTTATATTATAGCATACCTCAAATTCACTTCACCAAAATTCATGAAGGCAGAAATATATAGAAAGACACCACTGAATTTGATTTTAAACCCGATATAACGCATTAACTGACCAACACCTTTCTCTTTCACACCCACACAATATTTCAATGTACGATTGAGATATGAAGCTGCATTGTCGCGATATTGTGGTTGAATATTCATTCAGTTCAGCGGTTTTCTGCGTTGAACACATTTTTCTAACACACCGTCTCACACCATTAGGTTATGCCTTAATGCCAACCTTTTTCCATTGTGTACCAAAACCCGTAATGTGGGAGAAGGTTTGGGTATTTTGCGACATTATAATGCTATATATTTTCATGTTGATATGGGAATAAAAATAGGCACAGTAGAGGCATTTTTCAGGCGCTCCTTGGATAGATTTATTTAGATTTATAAGTGACTATACCTCGCGGTTTCACTCGCGTTGTTGTTGATCACTGCTCTGCTCCTGTGGGTTGTAGCGTGATGTTATATAGTCTTTGTTGCTCACAGATAATGTAGCTTTATATAGATGAAGGATTTTTTATAATTGGTTAAGTGTTTTTTGTTTTTTTTCCAATACAAACTAAGGCTTTTTTATTTATTTTTAACTCAGAATCATATTTTCATTTCTATTAAGACTACATAGGTTGTGTTATAAGGGTTCCTTACCAGAAGTGTGCCAGCGAAACATTACTAAGCTTATGCTGTCCGTCCATCTGCCTGTCAGCGAGCCGTACCTCATGAAGCAGAATAGGTAGACAGTTAAAACAACGTATGTTTTTATATTGCCAACAAATAATAAAAAAAAAAACGAAAAATATGTAGTATTAAATATTATGCGGTACTTCGAAACAATTCGGATATTTTTAATGAAAAAGAAGTCCCAATATTTTGCTGTTTCAGTTTAAAATTCCAGAACAAAATATAATGATCAGATTACATGGGCAAAAAACAAAATACGGTTGTCTGTTCAATTCAGTGAATATACTAAACACCACAAACAATTTTCAAACCAAATAACTATTGAAAAACGCATACAACCTGTTCCGTAAAGGAATAAAAACAAAACAAAATAAAATTCGAAAATTGAAAAGAACAAAGGCGACCCGAACTAAACCAAATTGTCTGGCCACAAAGGATAGGAAGTTTATTTTTAAAAGTAGCTCGAACAATTCTTAGGTAAGCTAAACAGCATTGGCACAATGGCTACATGAATCTAGCCCCCAGGCTTGCACTTCAAATCGATTTGGCTACTACTTGACCTAACATTTACTATGATACTTAGCGGATCTTCAATTTTGGAAGATATCGTTTTGTTCGTCGTACATTGCTTCTTGAGAGATCAAGAATAAAATTTGGAAAAATGCGCTTTATTGTTACTTTGTGGTCGTGTATGTAGTCAATAATCTTTTAGAGAAATATTTCTTTGGATCTTTAACCGCTGGATGCAGGCCACTTCCAACCAGTCCTTTGGAAAATCTATAGGGGAGGCCTATGTCCAGTATATAATGATATATGATGATGATTTCTTTAAATTGAGAGAACAGCTCAAGCAGAAGGTGGCGGACTGCCTTGAAAAACAAAAACTTTCTAGGTAAGGCAAGGATAGGAAATAGCACGTCAAACAGAAAATGCCTGAAAAAGCAACTGAATCATGAGGGAACCAGGTAGTAAACATGTGTATTCCCCTGAACTTGACCTATAGTGCAGAGATTCGGTCTTTGACTGACATTCAAAACTCCATACTCAAGGTTTTCCAACGTTCTGTGAAGCGCAGTATACTAGATCTTAAATAACTAATCGCGTTCTAAAACACCACACTACTTGTTTGAATGTTTCTGATCTTTTAGCTCAATAAGCTGCTCAGCTTAAATGGGCCTTGCTCTGACATGTCTACCAAACTTTGGCAGGTAGGTACTTAATAAGTAGAAGAGGACAGTTAATTACAAAGTAAATTTTAGATTTTCTTATTTATGGTCACATTCCGGCCAATAACTTAGCGTTAATCTAAAATCAACTGTCACATGAAATGCGTTCTGCATTCCGTTCAACTGTTTCATTCAATGAATATCGACAGTTAAGCCTCTTTTAGCCTCCGTAATTAATTTTGAACTAAATACCATCAACTGTGATTCGTTAAGTCCAATTGGCACCTTTTGAAATTCATTTTACGAATCGATAATTTGCAAATTGGCATCTACTTTGCTGTGATTGCTGCAGTGGTATTATTTATAGGCAATAATACAACAACACTTTGTTATAATGTTGTTGTTGTCGTCACAATGTTGTTGCTGTCGCAATGTTGTTGTTATTATAAGGCTGTTGTTGTCACAATGTTGTTGTTGTCACAATGTTGTTCCTGTTGCAATGTTGTTCATGTTGCAAAATGTATTGTTGTTGCTGATGATGGGCCAGTACCAGTCAGGGCGTCAATGTATACTGGGTGTTGTATATCATGGTGGTAGGAGAAACCGTGAGGTTTCAGTCCGTTAGAGTCTGACAAACATAACCCTCCGTTAATCCTAGATAGTGAGTATTCATAAGAATTAAAACGTATTTTAGTACTTAGTTTACAAGAACTTTTTAGAAACAAGATCGGCCATTAGCTCTTTCAAAAAAACTAAACCAGCAACGTACATCGAACAGCCGAAAATTCCCGAAGTTACCCGAAGCCGCGAAGGTAGCGCATCCACGGCGGCGGAGTAGCAAAGCTAGTGGAAGGATGCCAATGGCCCGCGACATATGCTCGGCCTTTTCTCAATTCTGAGACTATTTTCGGAAAGTGTGCTTGTAAAACGTTTTGTTAAGAACTCATTTTACAGTGGGAAAATTGATTCTAGTTTTGTCTTGGATAACTTTGAGCGCAATTGATTTTTTGTGTAACTATACTTCATTGTGAAGTAAAATAAATGCTCTTTTTGCATTAGAGAAAAATTGCGGTGTTGTATTGTTGAAAAGTGTATTTTGTTTTTTTTTTTGTTTGTGAGTGACTAATACGTAAATCGTCAATCATAGCTGTATTTATCGTTAAATAACGAAACTTAAACAAACACTCATTCCAATTCCATTAGGGATCCTTACATACTCCTTTCGCGTCATCCACGTTTATGCATCTGTAGTGCGATTCTCTAAAATGCAAACTCGAAAACGAGTCTCACTAAAGTGATCGCGCTTACTTCGATAACGAACCAACTTGTCATTGGTTTAGTATTCGTTCGCCGTGGTGACGTCACCGGCGTGATCGTGTTTAACAGAATACCATTTTGTAATCTCGCTGCGGATTCAGCTTTCGAATTACGAAGTCAGGCTTAGAGAATCACACTGCTGGTCTGGACAAGCACGCACACGACCCTTCTGACCTACCCTCACCAATAAGGTCAAGGTAAGTCTTTCTAACGCGTTGTTGCCACTCACATCTGCCATATAAAATCTTTTTATTGGTAAATCCATACAAGTATAAGTTACACCAGGTACTTCAGTCACTTGGCACTTGGCACAACTGACCAAGTACCAATGTTAATGTATAAACTGTAGTATCCCATTACCACCTTCGTATCCATCTTCTGAATGGCAACAGCAATCGTCTGTGTGCTAACACACTATACTGCGATCGCCAATTTACTGCTAAATGTGGTGCCTTTGGCAATATTCCAGAGCCTTCAGATAGTAGAATTCTTTGTAGTTCAGAAGAAATGCTAGCTGAGAATTCCTGCATTTTTGAAAAGAGTAACGAGGAACTCGTATTTAATGCGCCATTATACATAAACGTACCATCACGCCTGTCTCCGAAGGGTTAGACAGAGGTGTACCAATGTACACCTACCGTTCGCCGGTATTAGCTCCCATGTAATAGGGGGCGAGCCTATTGCCATATATTGCGTCGTCAACATTTTATTTCGTAACTTTTCCATTGGTTCAGCAAGTTCTAAGTTCTATCCCAGGTCGGGTAATTTATTTTATGTATTTTTATTAGATATGAACGAGACAGGAAGATTGACCACCAATTCGCAAACTCCGGGCTGCTACTGAGAAATTCCTAATGGAAAAACCAATAGGTTTTTCAGCGCAGTGCAGTGCAGGACAGTCGCAGTCTCAACAAAATAATTAAAATTAAATTAAGTTTTTTTAGTATGGCAACGTCAAGCGGTTAGCTTGGGTGAGGTCGCCACTATGCATGTGACGTAAACTGTATTTGAAAAGGAGGTGTGTGAGCCATCTTGGGTGATCACTTTCATGATTAGGACGAACTTGCCGCGTGACCATAAAACGTTACATCTTGGAGTTCCCGACATCAGAGAACACTGCCTGACCTAGGAATCGAATTCAGAATGTCAAACACAGCCGACGCGAATAAATAGAATACAGAAATATCTAAATTTAGAAACCAATAAGTCCATAAACCTGGAGAGACCTCGAGAAATGTATGGTTGAATAGAATTAAATCTAATGTTATTGTTTTCTGCTAGGACTGTATATACTTTGCACCTGTCATGTCATCTCTTCCCCACCTTTAATTGTCTGTTAAGTGTAAAGATAACATCATCTGCCTAGCCTTTTCCCAACTATGTTGGGGTCGGCTTCCAGTCGAACCGAATGCAGCTGAATACCAGTATTTTACATGGAGTGACTGCCTATCAGATCTCCAGACCACAACCCAGTAATGGGTAATACGGTACTCTTGGTAAGACTGGTTGTCAGACTTTCTGGCTTCTGACTAACAGTAACGACTGTCAAAGATTTACAAATGACAGCCGGGACCAACGGCTTTACGTACTTTCCGAGGCTCGGAGGAAACTCGCTATGGTAAATAGTCACCCATCCACAGACCAACCTCGGCAAGCGTGGCTTAACCCGGAAGATCGGTCTATGCGGCTGTAATTATTTAGCCACGAGCTCCTCGAGCTCTCGTAAAGATAGCGTTTTTTTTTTTTTTTTATACCACTGTAGGTGGCAAACAAGCTAACGGCCCGCCTGATGTTAAGCGGTCACCGCTGCCTATGGACACTTGCAACACCAGAGGCATCACTCGTGCGCTGCCGACCCCGTAAAAACCTCAAAACTCCTTTCTTGAAGAACCCCATGCTGTAGTCTCTTGGGAAAACCGTAGCAGGGAGCGCATTCCACAACCTAAGCGTACGAGGGAGGAAGTTCCTCTGAAACCGTACCGTACGGGACCATTACAACAACAAACAAAGTTTTAATAAATAAACTTAATAGTAGTGTCAAACACCGGGCTTAGAGGGCCAACGGTCCACGTTCAAATCTTAAATTCTGATTAATAGCAACAGAGGTATAATAACACCTTTATTCATGGGTTTAAATCATCAACCGCAAGAGATCCTGGACTCATAAACTCATGGTTTTATCACCTACTAATAATTTAAGTGAAGGTTTTGTGAGTTTGTATGTTTGTAACCCCATCAAGCTAAACGGTTGCACGAATTTAGATGTTAACTAAATTCGGTCTTTTTCATAACAACATTGATTTCGGTTTCCAATCCTACTACTATTATAAAGGCGAAAGTTTGTATGTATGGATGGATGTTTGTTACTCTTTCACGCTTAAACGGCTGAATGGATCTGGATGAAATTTGGCACAAAGATAGATTATAGTCTGGAATAACACATAGGCTACTTTTTATCCCGGGAAAATGTACGGTACCCGTAGGATAACACATAAACTGTGACGCGGACGAAGTCGCGGGCAGAAGCTAGTTTAATATAATGTAGCTGAAAAATAGCAGGGAAAGCGACGGCTTATCTGACCTGCAAAACCTAGTTACTTGGTAACACAATAACCCCTTGGTAAAGCTGGCTGACTGATTTTTAGGCTTCTACAATTATACTTGTAACAACTGTCACTCTAGGTAGAATGTAGGTGAATTTAGGTGAAGTGAGTTTCAGCTGTCAATCCCTAGCTTTGGATTGACATGACAGCTAACTTCATCTAAATTCACCGAGTGTGGTTACCGACTGACACAGGAATTAACTTCTAACACACGTAACTTAAAATTCTGGTTGAAGATTTTTATAGAGTTGGAGATTTTTATAGAGTAGGAGATTTTTGTAAACTAGATTAACATAATTAAAGGACACATTTTATATTAATACATTTTCAAAGTCCTCCAAGAGAAGCGAAGCCGCGAACAAAAGCTAGTCGTCTCTCGTAAAACTTACACATTTAATATTTACTAGTATTTGTGAAGGGCGCGTATTTCAAACGCATATTTCATGAAGGGTGTGCGGTTTGGTCGTAAGTCATAACGCGCTGCTCATAAGGGCGTGGTCTCATTGGAGATACGGCTTTCGAAAACCGTCTAGTAGGTAGTGTCTAGTATAATATGTATCTGAAAAAATGCGTGAGAAAATAAACGAAAAGAAGTAGGTAATAAATCACAAAGCAAATCCCAACTAATATTATAATGCCAAAGTAACTCTGTCTGTTATGCTGTCATGAGTAAACCACTGAACCGATTTTGTTCAAAGGTACGAGGTAAGTCTGAATCCTATGAAAAGACATAAGGTACCTTTTATTTTGCGATTTGGTTTGCGTCTATGATAACCGACATTTACGCGGACGAAGTTGAGGGAAAAAGCGAGTAATAGTACAGTCCGTGCCACGAAAGATTGGCGAGTGTCAGTATGGGGAGCTTGCGCAGGTACTAAGTGTACAAAATAGTTATCCATAATTTGTATATCTATTCAGGGATTTTTCGATGACATTGGAATTAAAACAACATACAAAAATTCTTCACAATATTTATTACAAATTAATAAAGTTGGAGGTCAAGTCTCATCTTTCGTGGCACGGTTTGTACATTTATAACGTATAGCTTTTGCCCGCGACTTCGTCCGCGTGGATTAATAGTTCCCGTTCCCGGGGGATTTCCGGGATGAAAACTATCCTATGTCCTTTCTCGGGTCCCAGACTATATCTGTACCAAATTTCATTAAAATCGGTTCAGTGGTTTAGGCGTGAAGAAGAGACAGACAGACAGACAGACAGACAGAGTTACTTTCGCATTTATAATATTAGTAAGGATTAAAATATTCTTCCAACCTAATAGAACCCATTGTGAGGAAACCTAGACTAATAATATAACTCTGTTTAAGAAGAGGCCTTTGCCCTGTTAATAATAGGCTACTATTATTATTTAAAGTGACATAAAATTCAAAGAACCTATTCATTTAGGCCAAAAAATCAGCTTTGCTATACAAAATCTTTTGAAACCTGCCCCATTTGACAGCGATGTGAACGAATTTTTTTATGCCTCAACAAGAATAAACTTCTTTTTTTTTATAATTTGTAATTTAATTATTATTTACAAGTTTTTTGTTTAGGCTAACTGCTATGGTGTAAATAGTTTTCAAATGAAATATTTTTTTAGATTTTATTAGGCATTCTCATTAGGAATCTAGGTCACCTGGTCGTTCTTTATACCAGTACGCAGACCGTATTTCCAGGAACATAAATACACATTGAAGAATAACGTCACTACTTCAATAGAAACAAAGCTTCAAAGAGTAGGTAAGAAACGCACGCACTGGTGCGGAATAAACGCCGCGTTTGTCTCGCGGTTTACGCCAACGCAAAAATTCACAACTCTGGAAAATCCTTGTGTGTATAAAATGGACGATTTCATTCGTACAAAGATAAGTCTTAATGTGATGTGTTTTTCACTGATTTTTAATTCACATCAAAGGCGTTCTGTGGTTTCTGCCTACCCCCATGGCAAAAAGGCGTGAGTTTATGTATGTATGTATCAAAGGTATTTTCGTAATCGGGGGTGAAATGGATTAAGTTGGATTGTAGTGTTCAATTGTGATTTACATTATTTTTGGTACATTAAAAAAATGATTCATAAATTTTGTGAAAGGAGTACCTACTTTTGTTTGTATATTTGCAGAATGTATTGTGCAAGCTTATATTTTTGTATCGCAATATCTTTTGTATAATGATAGCCAGATTAATGAAGAAAAATAAAAAAATAAATGCATAGGGTCTAAACATCACGCTACTGCACATGGGAGCGAAGTAGTAACCAGAGATATTACTTAACGCTGATGAAATGAACACACGGATTAAGTCGCAAGCAAAATTCTTATTAAATAGAATAATATAAATATTAAAAAACTACTAGTTAGTGGCACTTCACTTTATCCTAGCGCTGCCATGTGACACTAATTGTCAATTGTTAAAAGTCTTTTCCATAACGAGGGGCAAAAAACCAATTGTTCCCACCATGTACACCTTGGAATTGAATTTATGGTTTAATTTATTTTTAACTTCAATCCACTCGAATCTAGTTCTTCGTACAGTCATTATAATAATGATAATCGTATTATTTATCTAAAACAGAACACAGTTGCATACTGGCCTGAACAAGGTTGAACCTGTGCTTCAGGCTAGTTCAGTTATAAGTTTCAGCTAGAAGTGCTTACTTTGCGTTTTAATTAACTACCTTTTACCCGCGACTTCCTCCGTGCAAATGTTGAATAAAAACCGTTAACTGGAAAAGTGCAAAACGCTTGAATAGGTAACAAACACGCTTACTTCCACTTTTATAATATTCCCCGTACTTCGTTCGCGTCAAAGAGATATTATGCCACCATAATACCGCATACGTAACCATACGTTTTTCTAGGATAAAAGTATCCTATATCAATCTATATCAGTGCCAAATTTCTTCCAGATCCATCCATCCTCACAAATTTTCGCATTTATAATATAAGTAGAATAGGATAAAAGGAAAGGATAGTTAGGATTACCAATAAATAAAAATTGGGAAAACTTCCAACTAAAAAAATACCTACTACAATAGTAATAATTACATACATACATACATACAAGGACGCCTGTATTCCTTGAAGGGTTAGGAAGAGGTGTAACAATGATGTAGTAATAATTATAGTGTGTTATTAATTCCAACTGCCTCGTTGGCCTAGTGGTGCTGAGCGCGACTGCTACGCTAGAGGTCCTGGGTTCGATTCCCGGGTCGAGCAAAAAGTGTTATTGGGTTTTTCTATGAAATTCTCAGTATCAGCTCGGAGTTTGGATCTGCGCCCGGTAAATGGCAATAGGCTCGCCCTCTATTACGTGGGACCTAAATATACCGGCGAACTGTGGGTGTACATTGATACACCTCTGCCTAACCCTTCGGGGAATACAGGCGTGGTAATGGTATATATATTCATTCGGTCCTACAAGGACACAAAACTAAGACTTCAGTACATTTCCCTGGCTTCTAACAGGCACTTTCATACTCTTTGATGTTCCATCTAATTAAAGGGAGAGCAGTGTGAAAATCTTTCACTCCGCCACTATTTCCATATTTTTCTTCGCTGCCTCTTGGTTTCTCCTGTGACTTTTATAACTTCAGTAATGAGATAACAAGCTGGCATGATGTGCTACATTTTTATTCTTTAGTAAAACATTTTTCCGTTTTATTGGAATTTATGAAGATATTTTTTTAGTTATGTTGAAGATCGTCGCACTATGTACTGTTGGTGATCCAATTAGGAAAATTGTTGGTGTGATATGGGACTGGTAGATTTATAAATTATTTAGTTATTTGTGTGAGTAAGTATCTTGGGAATTTTCTTTTTGAATATTTTGGAACCGACTAATAAAGCTATTATTTACTAGGAAACCAACTTCACGCGAGCACGAATTTTCCACTTTTTCGGTGGATTTTTCAAATATATTATTTCATACATGCCTTGTCAAAATTATGGACACAACAAAAAAAAAAACAGGTAAATCGTTCGCCCCGTTTTTTAAGATTCGCGCTTAGCAACACGTTAATTAGCCATTCATGTTCATTTACATATTACCTTTTTTTACGTACGTACGTACATACATACATACAATTATAACAGTAAAACCAAAGGAATATCATACGTAGAGAAGCACAACTACGCAACAGTATAAAATATAACCAAAGGCATTTTCATTGCAGAGACTTCCGCATTAAAGTAAAATTCTGTTCTCTTTAATCGCTTTTGTAAATCATAATCAAACCGGCAAATACAAAAATTGATTTCAATAATATCTTTCCAATTTCAAACCAGTTCCTTTAAAGTCGCAGCGTTTTCTCAGCCGAGTGCACAAGCTAATAGGTCCTGCAGTGAGAAATTACAGAGCGTATCCTTTAGAGTACAAACGAGGATGTATGGGCAGCGCTGCGTTCTGTGAAGCCCTGCCCCATATTTAGCGGCAGCAGTGAGGTGAGAGGCAATGTCGTAAATACAAGGTTTATGCTACTGCCAGAGTGGGCATCGGACCGCCTGCGGTGATACTGTTCAGAGTTACGAAGGGTTGCTGGTCCGAAGTTTAATTGGGATTATGATCTGGTTTATTGATATTGTGCGATATGAAATCTTGTTTACCATTAGGTTCTTCAAGTGTTCATAACTTAGAGAGTGAATAAAAAATGAGGAGGAAAGCAATGCTATTTAATATATTTAAGTTATTCTACAAGCAGTAGAATGTTTGATACTTTGGTTTGCAATGAATAGATAAACTTAATGAAGGAACTTTCTGAACTGGTATTCGTATTCAATGGGACTTGATCTATATCTATCTTGTTTTATACTATCTTATTCTCTTACTGACTCAGAACTACTACGATCTTAAGCACCCATGTTCACCGCAGCTGTAATGTATTGAAAAAATCTACAGAATAACATGAGGGCTGACTAGGTTTTCTATTCAAAACGATATTTTTTCTACATTGGTTTTGCTCAGCTAAATATAAATTATGGTGTAAATGATTTGTGTTATCTCCTTTTTGTATATAGTAGTAGTATTTTTGGTGCGAATTTTATATTCTGCTGAATGGAGGAAGATGATGGAGAAGACAGGAGCTCAATGCTCTGAGGATATCACATGTAGTGTAAAGTTTAACAGAGAAATAACTCGGTTGGCGCAGTAGCTGCGCTGCGTGCGACCGGTTCGATTCCCCCAAAGAACCAATATTTGCATGACCTACAGATAGTTTTTCCAGATCCGTTTGTTTGTGTAAGTTAGTTTAAATTTCAAATTCCGAGTAGGGGCAAGATTTTTTTTTTAAAGAATAAGAAAGAATAAAATATTTTCAGTAATGCCAAGGTGTTGCTGGTCTGAACAGTATATTTTTCACCCGTACACAAACTACGCGCACTGTACTAAACAATAAAATATAAATCTATCGTTACATCAAAATAATAGAAGAAAAGGCAAGAACATTGTCACTAACAGACTCAATTCTGTTAACTAGACAGGCGTCTAAGACTTTATTTTTCATCCATTCATTTTATCTGCAAGGAAATAGAACGGCTCTCTATTTTGCGTAATTTTGATTGAACTTACTCAAGAACAATCAATCTTATTAGATCCGCTTGCTGTGCCATTTTAAACTCAATCTCCTTTGCACAAAGATGAGAATTGTTCGAAGTGGCAGCAATAAAATAGATTGCCGACTCGACAAATGTATTAATGGTTGTATTGATTGAGTTTTATGACGTCTGAATGTAGTCTTTGAAATTACGTCATGGGCTCTAAGATAGAAATACCTACAGTGATTCAATTTTATCGAAGCACTTAGATAAAATACATTTTCATGTTATTTTAGAACACTCTGAAGTTTATCATTGAATTATTATTTTTATGGAGACTAATGTTACTAATATTAGTGGGGAAAATTTAGTAATATTTAGGAACGTGTCATTCTAATCTTAGTCTCAATCTGTCAAAAATGCCTTTAGTTTATCACATTTTACACGTTTTTGAAGTGAAAACTTCTTTAGCGGCGTTGTGCACTTTTTTGGAATGGGTAAAAAATGTTAAACTCGCGTCTGGACACGTGACCCTGATAGAAAATTCGTAAGCGGCGTTGTGCACTTGTTTTGGAATGGGTAAAAAATGTTAAACTCGCGTCAGGACACGTGACCTGATCAAAAATTCGTAACATCTTACGAATTTTTAGTACACAAATATGACAATTCGCGTCAGCGTCTTACAGCGCTCTCACTCTTCGCTTTCGCTGCGTCTTTAGCGTTTTCACTTCTGCCGGCACTCCCGGAGTGCAACCCGTCGTTTTTACCCGACTGCGACAGAAGGAGGGTTATGTTTTTCGAGGGTATGTTTGTATGTATGTATGTATATATGTATGTATGTATGTATGTATGTATGTATGTATGTATAATTGTTTGGCACGCTCTGCAGGCTGAACGGCTAGATGGATTTTAGCTTGAGAGGTGTCATTAGATTCGTATTTACTGTGAGAGTGACACTGGGTATATAAAAAAAAAAAAAAACAAAATGGCGGATTTTTGGCGCCAAATTCAAATGTTTGGCTCGCTCTGCAGGCTGAACGGCTCGATGGATTTTAGCTTGAGAGGTGTCGGTAGATTCGTATTTACTGTAAAAGTGATACTGGGTATATTAATTTCTTTTTTAAAACACTAAAAAAATAAAAAATAAAAAACGGTAATTTAAAAAACTAAAAAACCCGACTGCTATTCTTTAAAAATCCCTAAAACAAGATAAATTGTAGCAGTCGGGACCCATTCGGGACCATCTGCAATGTAATATAGGTATGTGCTCTCAATTCACTAATCCTCCATTTCTAGAATGGGTCCCGACTGCTACAATTTATCTTGTTTTAGGGATTTTTAAAGAATAGCAGTCGGGTTTTTTAGTTTTTTAAATTACCGTTTTTTTTTACATTTAATAACATTTATTGTCGGTGAGATGAAATTGCGACTAGATTTTGAACATTTTGATTACTAAAATTGGCCTTCATACGTGTGACGAACTTGGGATGAAAGTATCATAAATTAGTTTTCAGAAAATATTCAGGTACAGAATAAAGTTAATTACATTATCATAATAGGTAGTTATGATAATAATGTAATTAACTTTATTTATAACATAAAACATTATCTCTTAAATAACATCTTTATTTTAAGCTATCAAGCTTCAAATACGAAAATAACACAAGAATACTGTGTTAGAACAATATTTTATCACATTTGCTCGTAAAGTGGCTCTAATTGCATTGTTTTTAGGTTCATAATGCAGCGTATTACAATACCAAACAAAAGACGGTTTTATTTAAGCCTTATTAAGCGTCTGACGTTATAAGTAGATAAAAAGCAGTAATTTTTATATGCTTTGAGTTGATTGTCCTTTTGTGTCTTTATACCAATGATGACGTGAATTATTCTGTAAAAATATTGACAGCTCATCTCTCTCAAGTTTATTTCAACTAAATTCTTCTAACATACCATCACGCCTGTATTCCTCGAAGGGTTAGGCAGAGGTGTACCAATGTACATCCACAGTTCGCGCGTATGTTTAGGTCCAATGTAATAGGGGGCGAGCCTATTGCCATTAACCGGGCACAAATCCTAACTCCAAGCTGCTATAGAGAATTTCATAGAAAAACCCAATAACACTTTGCTCGACCTGGGAATCGAACCCAAGACCTCTAGCGTAACAGTCGCGCTTCGGACCACTAGACTATCGAGGCAGTATATTATAAATTAAAATATATTTTACATTTTAACTAGAATCACTGCTCGTTACCTAAGTACATGCAATAATCTAACACTGAAACATCCATTCATTGCAATGAGCTTCATGAATTTGACCCAATTTTCAGTGAACGCGTACATTGTGCCACATATAAAGATTCTCGATTATTGACGCGCATATAAGTAGGCCTAACACGAACGAGCTAACGTCAAGGTATTTGAGTGGTGAAGTGATTGGATTTTCAAATTTGAAGTATACCATTGTATACGACAAACACAAATCGATGGTCACTTCGTGTTGGGTCTTGGGTTCGATTCCAAGGCTGTGTAAAGATTATTGGGTTTTCTATTACGCGAATTCCTTAGTAGCAGCCAGGGGTTTCAAAGTTGGTGGTGGATATCTCAGTGTCTCGGAAAGCAGTTTCTCCCGGCTCTCTTCCGTAGATCATAGGCAAGATAAAAATAATTTTATCTAGTTGCAAATTCCAAAAGGTTGTCTTATATGGAGAAATTACGGTGATTAAGAAATCAGGTTATCCGACTACTTTGTGAGTGAAACATTAATTATTTCGAATCGGATATTTTCGATTTGAAAATCGAATTATTCGAAAATACACACGTTCATGCTAGGCCCAAAGGAAGATAGAAATTACACCTAGTAGAGGAAGGAATAGTTAGTTGTTAACGCGGCAAGGAAAGATTTATAGCTTTGTTTTTGGGGAAAATTGGATTTGTCATTCCAAATTATGTCGTACGTGAATTGGATGAATGATTTACTGCGGATGATGTCGAAACTACATGTCGTATAACTAGCCCGTTTTGCGGGTATTTTTTTAAATAAGGGTTCCGTATACTGTACCTTCGACAGAGAACCCAAAGTTGTCGACTTAGCTTATATAATAAGTAAGCTGAAGTGGCAATGGGCCGGCCATAGTAGCCGTAGAACCGATAACTGTTGGATTAGACGTGTTCTTGAGTCGCGCCCGCGACTCGGCAAGCGTAAGGTGGAACGCCTTCAGACTCGGTGGAGTGACGAGCTTCGGAGGGTAGCTGGTGGCAAACGGATGAGAATTGCTGAGAATCGAGCTAGGTGGCGTGCAAGTTGGAAGGCCTATGTCCAGCAGTGGACTGGTTGTAGACTGATGATGAGTCTGTACCTCTAAAGGAAAGACGGTGAAAGTCGGACTGGCACGCGAGGGGTTCAGTACTACCGTATAATATTTTATACTACACATTCAATGGTATCAAGGCCTTTGGTAAACCTTGTATTGGGACCCAGAGTAATTTTAAGCTTTATTTTATTTTTATTATTTTTTGTAATGGCGTTGCTTATATTGTTATAAGAAAAACCAATAAATAAATAAATAAATAAATAGTACATAGTACCTATGCATTCTGTAAAAAAATTAAGTGTCTACCTATTACGGTTTAAAAGATCCGTCTGTCACAGGGCTGTGATGGACATATTCCGGACTCTTAGTACCTAATAGGATCCCTAGATTTGGGTGCTGAACCCTAAAAAACGGAACCATTATAATATCCGTTTGTCTTAAAAGGTTTCGATCTAGACAATGTTGGAATCTTAATGTTGTCACAACGTTAGGTCCTAATAACATACATATGAGTTTAGAAAAAAAACAGGCAAATTTTTGAGTTATTCCGATCTGTCAACTTGCTTTCGCCTTTTACGGGGAAAGTTAGAACTATATTTACTTCTATCTGTCTCCTAATTAGTGATAAGCCCCCCTAGCCAAGTTACAAACGATAAACGCAAACGCTGAGTAGGCATTAATAGATCTTCAACTTTATGTGCTTGGTTTTAAGTTGAAGATCTAATGAAGATTGCATAGCGTTTTCGTTCGTTCCAGTCGCTAACACTTAGAAATCTTTAATAGATTTTCAACTTAAGGCTCTTGGGTATTAAGTTGAAAATCTCTTGGTACCTACCGAGCGTTTACGATTATCATTTGTGACTTGGCTAGGGGGGAAGGACAGATAGGAGTAAATAAAGTACGAACTGTCCCCTCGTTACTAACAGGGGGACAGTTATTTTCTCGATAATATGTCCTCATAAGGGGACAAAGCAGGGTGACAGATCGGAATAATTTATTTATATTTTTATTTTTTTATTTGGGGCCTGATAAGCGTTGCCTAAATATATAATGTTCTTAGGATTCTAAGAAATTTATTTATTTAGGCAACACTTATTTTTCTCTAAGTAAAAAGCCTTGTCCCAACCACTATTTGATTTATCAACATTCAATAGTAACAAAATTGAAAGAAAACCACAATAATTATGATGGCAAAGAGACAACCATAAAAGAAGAGTGTTTAATTAATAGATAGATGGATGGGTCCAAGGTTGTCGCTCATCAATCAAGCACAATCTCAACATTATTTGATTAAGGCAAAGGAATAAATATACTGGATAGGTATTTTTTTTATTAATACTTATTATGTGGTGTGACCAGAATGGATAAGGTAAGGAATGAGTATATTAGAGGAAGTTTGAAAGTAGCGCCAGTGAGAAAAGTTGAAAGGGAACCGTTTGTCTTGGTATGGGCATGTGAAGAGGAGGGATGACACACATGTGACCAAAAGAATAATGAATATAAATGTGGATGGATGGAGAGGAAGAGGGAGGCCAAAGAAAAGATGGATGGATTGTGTGAAGAATGATATGAAAGAGAAAGGAGTGAGTGATAGCATGACGGCTGACAGGATGGTATGGAAGAAGAAAACGTGTTGCGCCGACCCCAAGTAACATGGGATAAGGGCAGGAAGATGATGATGACTTATTATTTCTTATTGGTGAGGCTCTTCTGGAAGGTCAGGTGTACTTGTAATTCGTTCTTGTCTGACCAAACGTATGAACGTGGAGGAGTCGTAAGGAATATGAAAGAATCATAGCAGGTGGCGTTCTGTGGGTTCTGCCTACCCCCAAAAAATAAAAGATAAAATTATATTTAACCGAATGATGTAATATTGTGTTTTAGACATTTCAACTTTGTTTCTGAGACGTAAGGTAATCTGCAAAATATCAGGTGGGCATTCAGTTTGCCATTCAATAACAAAACAAAAATGATTTTAGGTACCTAAGTAGGTATATGCAGGTAGCGTACCACAAATAAAACCACTTCAACAAAAAATTAAAAACCAAAGCGAGTCGCCAATTCCTTTAAATGACTCTCATATTTGCCACTTTTCTTTACACTTGGGACAATAACTCTTAATGCTGGTGATTATTACGTTCATTTTCTTTTGCATATTGTTGTAAACCATTATAACTCGAGGACACATTACGAAATACAATTACTAGATACGGCAATGATTCAAACGACTACCAGACAACGGCGATGCGGAGGAAATTTCTGTTTTTTTTTAAATTTATAATACTAACCTGTTTTTGTTTTGTTCGCTGCAAGGCAAAGGCCTCTTCTCCTACAGAGAAGGTATTAATCACCATACTTGCTCAAGGTGGATTGGTTATTTTAGACCTAAATTCAGATTTCCTCACGATGTTTTTCTTCACCGATGTCAGTGATGTTCAATTCGTATTATCTTGGGGCTATTTAAGAGCTTACAAGCTTCGAGGCAATCAACAAATCGATCGCCAATCAGGATACACTATTAATCCTATACTGAAAGGCTAACAAAAAAAAAGGTAAATCAAAAACTATTTCCTCTCGGCCCGGTACACAAAGAATATAAAACAGTTAATCCTTGCGCCGCCCACTCCATTTCCACGTCAGCATAGATATTAGAAGAGTTCTTTTCATCCCGAAAGTAGCAAAACTGTTCATATTCCGAATGCACTCACAATTTATATTTCCGATCTACGTAACCCGACCGAATAAAAAACACACTCGTCTCCACACTACACTCCAATTTCTTAACGTTCTCAATTCCCCCGCATAATCTCAGATATAAAGAGCAAAATTGAACTCAAACGTGAATATTTACAAGTGAACATGGCAATATCTCGTCCAAATATACGTGCAACACTCTACGCGAAATTAAAATTGGCTTGAGGCCAATATAATCTTACTGTGGGTCCGTATTTATCGCTTTGGATAGGGCAGAACGGGCGCTATTATGAAAATCAGGAGGAAACTAAACCCGTACCAGATCGTTTAGTATTTTTAGTAAAAATAAACAACTTTTATCAGGTTTTGTTGGTTGATAAAAGCAGAAAATTACTTTGTTTTTCGTCCACAAATACAATGTATTTTCATTCAACGACAATGTAGACCAAGGGATCGTTGATAAAAAATAAGTGATAACACTATGAAAAGAAAAGGAAACTCCTCGAACTGGGTACCTTTTTTCATCTTGAGGAAATTCTGATAGGTCTCTTTCTGAGGAAAACAGAGCATTCTGTCGGAATCTTACGGTCACTGTACTTTCTACTACCATGACTTGGGAGCTCGATATACACTTGACGCATGATTCGCATCCCCGACTGGTCCTCGAACCACTTTGACTACAGTGTGACATTGAAATCACTGTGTATCATTATTTCGCTTTTATTTTCGTATTCCCAAATATGTCCAAAATCTTCGTGATTAAAAGCTCACACTCTCCTCTCTTGCTGATTTACATGGCTGTGGGTTTGCAACCGGACATAGGCAAGTGCCAATGTGATATTTTCTATTTTAGGTTTTTAATGTTCTTGGACATCACTGACATCGGTGAAGGAAACCATAGCGAAGAAACCAGGGTTTACAGTTAAAAAAAAATAACAGAAAGCGCCAATCCTGCTTGAGCAAGTATAGTGATCAATGCTCATGCTTTCTCTGTATGTGAAAAGGCCCTACAGTGGGACAATAATAAGCTGGCCTTATTATTATTTAAAGTTAGTCCTGCCCCGTTGGTCTCGTGGTCGCAAGTGCGACTGCTGTGCAAGGGGTCCCGGGTTCGATTCCCAGGTCGAGCAAAAAGTGTTATTGGGTTTTTCTATGAAGTTCGCAGTAGCAGCTCGGAGTTTGGATTTGTGCCCGGTTAATGGCAATAGGCTCGCCCCCTATTACATGGGACCTAAATATACCGGCGAACTGTGGGTGTACATTGGTACACCTCTGCCTAACCCTTCGGGGAATACAGGCGTGATGGTATATTTTTATATATTTTTTTAGTTAGTCCTATTATATAACTTTCACCCCTGAAAGATGTGCAGTAAATTTAAAGCCAGCCTGTATAAACTCCATCCTACAAGGATAATCTAAAGGTCTATTTAGGCTAGTCCACTTACCGACTATATAATTGTATTGGCCTAAAGCCAGGGTTGCACAGTTTCATCTCTAAATGGCCACGTATATAATTTTTATTGCAGTGCTTATGTCCGAGTGCTTGTTTGTGGGAAGATGTTTTGTGATGCTCATTTAAGCCAACTTATAGTGGCCGATGGCGATCATTTGACTTAAGAGCTAAGTGAATTTTTATTTGCTGTTTTTAAGAGGAGTGTTTTTGTTGGACGGTGGTTTGGGAGACAGTAAAGAGCTGTTGATGGCCTAGTGACTAAGGGACGCCTTACGTAATGTGTAACTTAACGTGACTGTTACGTACTATCTTTATCATGAAATGTATCCTAAACCCAACAGTGATTTGACAAGCAATTACTTAACATCGTCTGCTTAGCCTTTTTCCCAACTATGTTGGGGTCGGCTTCCAGTCTAACCGGATGCAGCTGAATACCAATGCTTTATATAGAGCGACTGCCTATCTGACCTCCACAACCCAGTAACGGGGCAACACGATACCTCTTGGTTAGACTGGTTGTCAGACTTCTTGGCTTCTGACTATCCGTAACGACTGTCAAAGATCAACGAATGACAGCCGGGACCAACAGCTTTACGTGCTTTCCGAGTCACGGGGGTGTCACACCACCAACTTCCAAACTCCGGGCTGCTACTGAGAAATTCCTAATAGAAAAACCCAATAACACTTTTTGCCCGACCTGGGAATCGAGCCCGGGACCCCTTGCTCAGCAGTCGCGCTTGCGACCACGAGACCAACGGGGCAGGCAAGCAATTACTTAACAAAAATGAATATACAAAAATGAAAATGAAAAGTACAATCACCGACACTTTTATTATATTTACAGAGTCAGAGTCATACTAATATATATATTACAAATGCCAAAATTTTGAAGGATGAATGTGTGTCAGTTACTCAATCACACCATATATCTATAATTTGGAAAGATTAAATTCTGAAAGAGCACATTAATAATAAAAAGTAGGCTACTTTTTATCCCGGAAAAGTGTACGGTTACCGTGAGATAATTTAGCGAAGTCGCAGAAGTCGCGAGTAGAAATAAAGCATAAAATTGCAGTTGTTTGAATGGTTGCTAGGCAACTAATATTATTGATTACACTTAATTAATCTGTCAAGCATGAGTTCTTCAGAAGCTACGATATGATGAACTATGTTTTTGTGTTCGGAAACAAATGAAAAAGTTCCTACGAGTATGTGATGTCAGTTTGTGATTGATAGTGTTTCTTGATATTATTTCACTGTGAATAGAAACAGGATTTGTAGCCGATTTACGTGAGAAACTTGGGTAAGTCAGTCTTATCTATTTTCTCTATTTCATAATTAAACAAAATTATAAAATTTATACACAATTTATAAAAGAAAAAAGAGCGTCAAAATCTTCAATTGGTCATTTTCTATTTTGTGTACAGAAAAATAAAAAATGGCCATTTATTGAGGCTGTCTTTAGGAAAGGCCTATGTCCAACAGTGGACGTCTTTCGACTGATAATGATAATGACTGAAAAATATCCTTGTACAGTATATTAAAAATCAACTATCTACCAAGTATATAACATATAATCACGCCTGTATTCCCGGAGGGTTAGTCAGAGGTGTACGGTACACCCACAGTTCGCCGGTATGTTTAGGTCCCATGTAATAGGGGGCGAGCCACAAATCCTAACTCCGAGCTGCTACTGAAAATTTCATCTTAAACCCAATAACACGTTTTGCTCTACCAAGTACATATTGTAGATACCAATTACATACCGACACGCCTGTATTCCCTGAAGTTTTAAGCAGGGGTGTAAACACCCACAGTTCGCCGGTACATTTTAGGTCCCATGTAATAGGGGGCGAGCCCATTGCCATGAACCAGGCACAAATCCTAACTCCGAGCTGCTACTGAAAATTTCATCTTAAACCCAATAACACGTTTTGCTCTACCAAGTACATATTGTAGATACCAATTACATACCGACACGCCTGTATTCCCGGAAGGGTTAGGCAGAGGTGTGCCAATATACACCCACAGCTCGCCTGTATGTTTAGGTCCCATGTAATAGAGGGTGAGTCTATTGCCATTAACCAGGCACAAATCCTAACGCCGAGCTGCTACTAAGAATTTCATATTAAACCCAATAACACGATCTTATAGATAACAACTCAGCTCATTAAATCTGTTCATATAACATTCTGGTTAGATTAACGCGTGCTAATTGTTTGATAGTCTTTGTCAATTGACATTAATTAAAATAAATTAGAAGATCACGTATGACATTGAACAACTATCAATGATCACACACAGTTAATGAGCAATGATTGAAGATTCATGCACAATGTCCTTCTCAACACTTCATAATTTAAAGTAGCCCTTGTTTGAGACTTCAATTGCGTATTTTTTTTGCCTCTTTGGATACTGCTTCGCCTTCGTAAGTCATAGCGTGATGTTATATAGTGTATACTATTCCTTATGAATCTGACTGTCTGTTATAAATAAATTGTTTCCGATCCGACTGTAAGTTTTAAAGATAAGCACGTATAAAAAAATACAAAAAAAGAAAATCTGCTTTCCCATATAACTATATTTTTATAAATCTTTTGTTTTAGGTGGCTTTTATTTTTAAAGGAATATTCCAGCCGATCCGCACATCACACACATACAAATTGACAAAATGTATGGATCAGCAAAATTGGTATTACAATGTTGGTACTTTCCCGGACCAAACAGTTTTATCTATTTGTAATATAACAAACAAACTAAGATAACAGCACAATGTTATCACTACTGTCGATTAATCAAAATGAAACTCATTCCGATAATGTGTCAAGTATTAGTATTAGGTATTGATAAGTACGTAAATGCTAATTGTTTTTATCTACCACCTGTAGTTGTTGGCAATTAGTTGAGTACCTACTTATGAATTGAAATCGAATACCAATCTGCTTTGAGTAAGTGAGGTGATTAATGCTTGTGGCTCCTCTGTTTGAGAAGAGACCTTGGCGGACCAGTGGGACAGTTATAGGTTGGTATATTTTTATTTTACTTCTAAAATTAATGAAAGGAAATCAAAATATCAAGCACTTTTTAGTTATTTTTGATAGCAATTGTCAAAGCAAATTCATGCCATTTGTGTTTTGAATATTTAACTTTTTTTTTTCAATTCTTTACACTGAAACGAATTGGATAGTTGTGTGACACGACCACAGTGATCAAACGCAGCACCAAAGTCCAAATCCAGGTTGCTTCCGAGAAATTCCTCAAAGAAAATTTCAATAAAACTTCGAGACCTGGGAGTTAAACAGTAGTCCCCAACACTCGCATTTATTTTACTGTTATTTATTTACATAGTATAGGCATCCGATAAAAGATCTACACACACACATTACTCTAAAATCCCAGCCACAGGTGCAAAAACATAAAGTAAAACCATCATAACTTTGAGAATCTAACCCTGAAATATGTACCGTTCAAGTCATAAGTACTGTGTCTAGTAAACGGTAGTTCCTGGTCACTGTTGCAATTTATACTAAGTAAGTGGTGCCATACATCGCCTCAGAGCAACGCCTCTAGAACTAGGTCAGTAGGAAGCTGAATCTATCACTCTTTATGTACTGTGCTACGATTTTTAAGTAGTTGTAATATAAATATAATACAACGTGTAACATATTAAATGCGTACCCAGAAAGTGGTTTGCTCAAAATGGGCTATTGAATCATAATTATTTCAAATTTTTCTTAACTAATATACGCATACCATCATGCTTGTATTCCCGAAGGAATGGGCAGAGGTGTACCAATATACACCCACAGTTCCCCAGTTAAGGCCTATTGCCAGTAACCGGGCACAAAAATCTTAACTCCGAGCTGCTACTGCGAATCTCATAGAAAAAAACCAATAACACTGCTCGGCCTGGGAGTCGAACCCAAGCCTTCTGGTGCAGCAGTCGCGCTTAAGACTACATAAATTATAACACCTCTCTGTTGCCAGTCGAATCCACCGAAAATGAAACTTAAGTCAAGGCAATAAGGCTATTGCTGCTGTTACAACTAACCCGTGTGACTACCAAACCCGATCTCCCCTGTCTGCAGTGTTATTCTGTAAAACCCTTCTTCCGTGAAGTGAGCATGTGGCGACCTGTCAATCCCTGAATCGTATAGTGACAGCCCAGTTTTAGCTCACTTCACGTTAATTCACTGAGGGAGATTTCTTACAGAATAAGCCGGCAGATCTACTTTCTTGCTTTTCTGGTTAGAATTGTTTCGTCTCATTTGTCGGTCCAACTTCCATCATAATGTTATGCATAAAGTTACTTATGACGCACACACAAACACAATGACACATATGACTAAGAACATCAGTATCTAGGTAGGTACTTATGATATGGCTCGTTGAAGAGGAAACTATTGCATTTTAATAGACTAGGGAATGTTTATGTTATTATTTTGTTGTTATTTCCTGAAAAATGTAGTCCCTATTTATTTTCCGTATGAAATAGTCATCAAAACTATGGAATCATATTTTAAAAACATATCAGCCTTTTATTGTCCCACTGCAAGCCTAAGGCTTCTTCTCATACAGAAAGGGCATGAGCATTGATCACCACGCTTGCTCAAGGCGGATTGGCGTTTATAGATATATTATACTAATTAAACATCCAAGTTTTTCTCACATATATAATTAAGTAATTCATAATTTATTATACTTAATATTTTTCCATTTATTAACTATTCAACATATAAATTACATTTTTAAATATTAGTATAAAAAAAAAATAAAAACATTTAAAAATATAAAAAAAATAATTTATAATAATAAATTAATAATAAATAATTTATTACATTTAGTAATAAATTATTTATTGTATATTATCGAACTGTAATTATATCACTTAGTATTGATCAGTAGTGTTATTCTATAAATCTCACTCGGTGAATTTAGGTAGAGTGAGCTTTTCCTTGGAGAGCCGACGATCGGGCTCAGTGATGCATCTTGGGAGAAGCCTATGTCCAGCAGTGGACTACGATAGGCTGATGATGATGAGATTTTTACAGAATAAGCCTGTAGATTAACTTTACTAATAAATCTATGATGATAATGTGCATATTTAAATTATCATTATGCTATTGCCATTGTACTATTATTAGAACAGTCACGCATTACAAGCACAGATAAATCCAATCTAATCTGAACCTTAACCAACATTGTAAAGAGGTGAAGTTTGTTTGTTTGTAAGAGGAACAAAATTCTTTGCACAATAAACATAAGGATAGAACGCTTGCAGGAGCTAGTAGGGAAATAATATAAATAATAATAAAAATCTCAATATATTTAAATAAAAAAGTAAGTACTTATATTTTTTATCAAAAAGGCATATAATTTAAGAATATATAATTATGTATAATCGCATTATAATATGATTATAATAAAAGAAAGATTAAGGACGATCCATCAATATTATCATTTCAGAATTCATTTAGCTATGAGTACCTACAAGCATAGACTAAGCGAGTATAATAGAGGTGATATTCATCTGTTTTAACGTTTGCTTCTGGCATAAAACTTCCGACTTCCCACATCCGACTTTATGTAGCACAAATTATTATTTATCGGAGGCTTGCGGCGACTAGGATCGCAATTAACTGGGACCGCGATCCCAGTTGCTACTTCAATTTAATTTTCATATTTTTCTTTCGGCGACTGGGACTACCCATAAATCAATCAAAAGAAAATCAATCATTTTTGCTAAAACGGTACAGTCAAGTGATTTTTTTTTTTTAAGAAAAAGAGTCTTTTATTCAAAAATATTATTTATATTTGTATGCATCATTCGTTTGTGTTATAAATACACATTCACAATTCTTGGTACTTATTTAAAATTTATTTAATAAAAACATGACTGTGTATGTTTTTATTACGTAAATCATGCTAAGAATAATCAACAATTTACAAACAATAAACAACAAGTAATAATGAACCATTACAAAATTAGCCTTAATGACGTTAAAATATAATTGAAACATGCACATAAACCATATTAAAAATAATCACACAATAATCACACTCAACAATCACAGTTTGTTAAAAATAATCATCATACCGTGACTTGCAAGAAGCTAACATTAATTTAAAGGAGACATCAAATTGATACTGCCACTGTCTTTTTGATACAAAATGTAAGGGATGGCATGAATTTAAAGTCTCTGTGAAACTATATAATGTTGATTTTCATTTATTTTTTGTTTTGACTGTACTGTTTTTAGCGAACAAATAGTTCGATCTATTTATTTATGGATGGTCCCAGTCGCCGTAAGAAAAATATTAACATTAAATTAAACCGGTAACTAGGACCGCGGTCCCAGTTAATTGCGATCTAAGTCGCCGGAACCCTCATTTGTCAGAACGTTCCATTTTCTTCGACAAAAAAAAAACGTAAAGTAAAATATTTGTCAAGTTATTAAATGGTAACCATTCGAGAAAATTGACATCCACTAATAAAATAGGTTCTTTTTAACCCCCGACGCAAAAAGAGGGGTGTTATAAGTTTGACGTGTCTGTCTGTCTGTCTGTCTGTCTGTCTGTCTGTCTGTCTGTCTGTCTGTCTGTCTGTCTGTCTGTCTGTCTGTGGCATCATAGCTGCCGAACGGATGAAGCGATTTCAATTTAGTTTTTTTTGTATTAAAGGTGGCCTATCTGCGAGTGTTCTTAGACATGTTTGATGAAAATCGGTTGAGCCGTTTAAAAGTTGTGGGGGTGAAAGTAGGGAAGAAAAACCGAATATCTGTAAATATACTCGAGTGGGGTCTCAAACTTAACAAAATCGACATTATAATAAGTAGGTACCTATAAAAATTATAAAATAAAAAATTAAATTTAAAATTTAAAAAAACCCCCAACACAAAAACCTAAGTTCCCTTTAAAAAGTAAAAAAATAACAAAAAAAATACGTCACGTTGGGGGACCGATGTTGCATTTAGGATACGATCGTCCCGACCGATGTTGCATTTAGGATACGATCGTCCCGAGCGGTCCCCCAACGTGACGTATTTTTTTTGTTATTTTTTTACTTTTTAAAGGGAACTTAGGTTTTTGTGTTGGGGGTTTTTTTAAATTTTAAATTTTTATATTTCTCAATACAGTATAAATAATGAGTAGAAGGGACTCGAAACGAAAACTTTTACCATGAATTGAGTACATGATTCTATAACCCTAAAAGATGAAATTTGCCGTCGGTAATTTAAAAAAAAACACTTGATCTATACAAAAATACTATTTGTCAAAATGTAAAGCACCTTAGATTTTATTTTTATAACCGATGGAATTTTTTAACAAGTGAGGTCTTTCATTTACCCACTTAATCAATGGCAAAAGTTTTCGATACGATGTCCAATATGTATGTATATTTATGTAATATATTTAATACTTGTAATATATTTTTGTTATAATATAGTTTATTTTTTGGTATAATGATCATTCAAATGGACTTTAGACATTTTTAATTAGAACATTAGGTTCAATGTACAACAACAATGCAATATTTTACATATTCAAATTCTCATGACCTGTAGAGTTAATATAAACCCGTAACAATTTTTGCTTTTCTTGAATATTTTTTTAGTCAAGGCATTTATTAATAGGTATTCACAGCGGTTTTAAAAAAAAATGTGTCTATTGTTTTATATTTTTTGTCGTATGTCTGAACAGAGTGAAAGAGAAGTGAGGTGCCACCTGTGTTTTAACACACCTTTGTGCACACCTTGGCTTGTCTTCACTGAAATTTTCCGTCGATTCCGAAATTCGAACGGGAGAATATTTAAATACTATAAAAAGTAAGGTGAACGAAAAGTATCCCCCTGCCCAGCAGTAAGACTTTAATTTTACAATATTTTTGAAGATTTCCTTCCTTTTGGGTATATTAGCAATTGGATAAAAATAAGCTAACACCACTATTACAAAAAAAAATGGCTATGCCTCTCTCTGAATAGACAAAAGATAAAGTGTTTTTTTTTTACTTTCCACATTCAGATTATTGTGTCATTCATTCAGATGTAGACAATTCATCATACTGTTTCCTTACCGCAAAATCCTCAAAGCAAACCAGTGTCCCCTCTTTAATATTCCTCTTCTGTGGCACAAATTAGCTTGTAGTTGGCAACATAACAAAGCGAACGCACGCACACTGCGCTCGCGTCTTATCGCGATCAAAGGGCGATCGCGACGATTTAATTAAATCCTTATTATTATTTTAAATGTACCGTTCGATATTTGAATTGAAGTGAATCGTTGTGAGTTACAATTTAATTAATTGATGTGCGATTTTTTGTTGTACGAATTTGGATTTTATTGCAGAGTGGTAAGTCCTCTTCTTGTGTTTTTTGGACTATTTTATTTTAGTACAAGCTTCTGCCTATGACTTTGTTCGTGTTGAGTTAAGTATGCCATAAATTAAAGCTTATAACAATCGGTAATAGTGTAGATTACTATCAGTAAAAGAATTTTGGTTATCGGACCAGTACTTCCAGAGATTACCACTTACAAACAAACATTACCTCTTTGTAATATTAGTATAGATAAAATGAACTCTAAGTGGACATTTCTTAATTTTTTTTTTGTTTAGTTTATCTAGGCTATAATTTTCTACTGCTGGCAAAAGGCCTCTCCCATATACTTTCAAATATTCTTTTTTTGGGTCGAGTGCGAGTTATTTTTAATTAAAACCTTTTCTTTTTATTGTCTGGTTTCTAAATAAATACAAGTTGCATTGAAAATTAAATTAACTTAAAATCAAGTAGTACTAGGCAGCCGTATCTGTGCATTTACGAGCAATTTATAGCACGAAGAGATACTAGCCGATGCACAAATCATAAATACATGTATAAGTATATAAAGATTATAGCGAACTTCGTCCGCGTTGTTTATTTCACCCGCCATAAGTTACGTCTCTGGTTAATGCTCCGCTCCCGTGGGTCGTAGCGTGATGTTATAAAGCCTATGTTACTCGGGAATAATGTAGCTATCAATTGGTGAAAAAGTGGTTAAAATCTGTCCATTAGTTTCGGAGCCTATTCGTTACAAACAAACAAACTAATCTTACCTCTTTATAATATGTATAGATCGTCTGATGCCATTTATAAAGGCAATTACTTGAAGCGTTTGCTTTAGTCCGACATGATTTTCTCGGTCAAGGATCATTTTGTTTATAGCACTAAGTATAAACTAGTTTATTTACAAATAAACTTTACCTTGATGTAAATAAATAGCATTTATCTTAACTGATACTAATACAAAAGTGAATTTACTTATTTATTTGTTAGTTACCTTATTACTTCCAGCATTCACGCGGAGAAAGTCGCGGGCAAAAGCTTGTTATTTATATTATGTATATGGAAAAACCCAATAACACTTTTTAGCCCGACCTGGGAATCGAACCCAGGACCCCAAGGTCATTGGTCGTGCTTGCCACTATGAGATCAACGTGTCAGTTTTGGATTTTATAATAATTTGTTTTTTGCAACAGCTCGCTAATCTGAGCTTACTATTTTTTTGTCAAAGGACGAAATACACACAAAAATGCATCTGTACGTCCGTAACATTTAATTAGAATGCGTAGGTATTTTGGATCTCAATACACAAACGTATAAAAAGTTACAGTTTTAAAATGAAAAATTTCATTCAATTTCTTTTGAAAATATTGCTCGAAATCGGGTCAATAACGGTAGGTGTCGCTTTAAAATATTGTTCAACACATTTTTGTGCACATGACTGTGCCTATAGAACTCCAATACAATATTGCCATTTCAACAATGTAACTGTAAACAATAGTTTATTTTTCTGTATTGTTGTGACGCAATATTATTCATTTCGTAAATAACAAGTTGCTATGTATATGTCACCGGAAAATAACAAGATCCGTAAGTTTATCAATTTACTAGGAAGTTTATAAACTTTCGTAAGATTCTAAACGGGAGATAAATTGTAATATTTTACGTCCATATTTTCGTAAATTTATCAATTTCCGACGTCATACGGTAAATTTATAAACTAACGAATATCTATTCGTAAGATTTTATATGGTTCGATTCGACCAATCACAGAAACTCTTTTAAATGTACGATCTTTGAAATACGTAAAATAACACACTGCTCTCTGATTGGTCAATGTTCATAGTGGCAATGCTTGTGTCCATAGGAGGAAGGAGAAGTGACACGTGACAGCCAACCAATCAGATCGCGCGTAGCGTTTGGTTACTGCTTACTTATTATTTTACGAGTGAGTTCAGTAAGTTTATCAATTTACGAAAATGTGGACGTAAAATATTACAATTTATCTCCCGTTTAGAATCTTACGAAAGTTTATAAACTTCCTAGTAAATTGATAAACTTACGGATCTTGTTATTTTCCGGTGACATATATAATGCTTATAATGTATTTACTTACGCATTAAACTGAAAAAAAAGCTATTGTTTTCAAGGATTATTTCATCTATATACTTCTATACTAATATTATAAAGAGGTAAAGATTGTGAAATTGTAGGGGATTATCTTTAGATCTCCTGAACCGATTTTGAAAATTCTTTTACCCATAGAAAGCCACGCTATTTGCGAGTGTCATACACTACTACACATATCATCACGCTACGATTAAAGGCAGCGGAACAGTAACAAAGTCGTTACTTAACGCGTGTGTTAATTAAGTTTTAAATTTAATTATAAAGTTTTAAATATTTATCAACCAGTCTTTGCACGAAAATTAAATGTTGGAAGTCGGTTGTGTATTACTTTCGACACAATGCCTCAGAAAGTATGTAATGGTCCTGCGCCTGATCTCACACCTCACTCCTATGAGAATGAGGGAAGAGCACTATAATGTCTCCTTCTTACTTAGCTAGCTCTATCAAGATTGGTCGCAGTGCCTAAATTCATTGTGGAGAATATTATTGTAGCTAAAGTGAACAGGCTTCTTCTGGGCAAGCTCACTCCATCGTAGATTTTGTCTAGGTCACCTTAAACCAAGACTAGAGCCAAGAGCTTATTCCTCTCGAATTAAAAAAAAATACACTATTTCCATTGGTACACCTCTGCGTAACCCTTCGAGAAATACAGGCGTGATTTTATGCTCTCTCTCTCTTTGCCTTAGTAGAGTATCACTGTTAGTGCACATTTCATAACACGGCAACAAAACATTTAGAAATCACGTGATAGAATCGCTAAGTAACTAAAAACTGCATGATAACAGTGATAACCCAGATTATGTTTATCCAAATGATTTTAAGCTGATTCAAATAGATAACTACTAAAATAATAAATTATAATTATTACTATGCTAATTATTCCTATCTTTGACAGTCTTATTAATAAGGTTGTTTGATATAGGTTTGGTGTAGAAACACAAACATACATACATACATACCATCATGCCTGTGTTCCCCGAAGGGTTAGGCAGAGGTGCATCAAAGTACACCCACAGTTAGCTAGTTTCTTAAGGTCTCATGTAATCGGGGACGAGGGTATTGCCATTAACTGGGGACAAATCCTAACTCCGAGCTGCGACTGAGAATTTCCTAGAATAACTCAATAACACTTTTTGCTCGACCTGGGAATCGAACCCAAGACCTCTAGCGTAGCAGTGGCGCTCAGGACCACTAGGCTAACGAGGCAGTGGGTGTAGATATTTTAGATAATTACCTACTTTACGTAGCTTAAACTCTTGCTTAACCCGAAGTTGGTACCTAGTTTGAAATGTAGAACAAAATTTGCATGGTTAAACCGAAGTTAATACTGGTGTAAACGGTCTGGTCTTGGGTTACACACTCCTGATGTATTAATTAAAGGGTTGTGATAATTATAAAAAGTGTAGATGACGAAATGATTATCAAAAAAAACTGTATATCTGTTGAATTTAAGTTCAATATTATCCACACTACTATTTTAAATGCTCGTACTTTTGTTTATTTTTTACGGTTTCACATTTAAACTACTGAACTTAGTAGGTATAGACTATAGAATAAGTTTAAACTCCAAGAAAGGACATTAGGCTACTTTTTAATTTGCGACTTCTTCTGCACCTACTAAAACCAACATTCACGCGAATAAAGTCGAGGGCAAATGCAAGTTATTTTCTGTCGGCTCGTTCGTAAAGTATAACTAAAAAAAAGACAATGGCAGAAATACATAAAACAGATTAATTAAGTGTACGATCACAATTTACATAAAATAATTATAATTGTTAGGTATCCAACACGACACAAGAACAATCAACAATTTAAATATAAATCACTCTTAAAAAATACATAATTTCTTGAAGTTTATTCAGTGTCATAATTTATTTATAATTATTATAACTAGCTTCTACCCGCGACTTCGTTCATGTGATTTTTTTTAAACACGATAAATTACGTCTTTCGTGTCTGCTCCGTTTCCGTGTGTAAAAGTGTGATGTTTTATAGCTAAACCTATTCCTCATGATACTGGCTATCAAATACTAAAATATTTTTTTGAATTCGACTTGTAGTTCCTGAGATTGGCGTGTTTAAACAAACACACAAATAAACAAAACTCCATACCATCACCATCACGCCTATACTCCCCGAAGGGTTAAGCAGAGATGTTAGTATGTTTGTATGTGAGTATGTTTAGGTCCCAAGCAAAACAAAACAAAGCTCTTTAATTTAAAACCCCGCAGATGACTGTCATTCACGTGGACTAAGTCGCGGGCATTAACTAGTGACTTATACCTATAATATATCACTCTTGTATAATACTACATACGTAACGTTACGATGGCAAAGGTAAAGTTAGAGATCATGATCATTTAGGTATAACGGTTGTTAAAAGACTATTAACGTGTTTAAGTCGCATGTTTCTTTTTTGTCGGTGTACATTGGTACCTACACCTCTGTCTACACCTTCGGAGAATATGCCCGTGATGAATGTTCATATTTTTCTTATTTCGTTTAATGGCAAAGAAACCGACGTTGCACCTATTGTTAAGTGGTCACCTCTGCGTATAGACATCTGCAATACCAGAGGTCCTAAAAATGCGTTGCAATGCCAGAGACAAATTTTAGATGTGTCATGTGCCAGTAATTTCACCGGCACCCAAACCCTTCAAAGAAGAACACAGCAAGGCTACTATGCGGCAAAATAAAGAATTTTACTACTACTACTAATTATACTACCCCGTTGGTCTCGTGGTCGCAAGTGCGACTGCTGTGCAAGGGGTCTCGGGTTCGATTCCCAGGTTGAGCAAAAAGTGATATTGGGTTTTTCTATGAAATAGGTACTTAGTAGCAGCTTGGAGTTTGGATTTGTGCCCGGTTAATGGCAATAGGCTCGCCCCCTATTACATGGGACCTAAATACACCGGCGAACTGTGGGTGTACATTGGTACACCTCTGCCGAACCCTTCGGGGAATACAGGCGTGATGGTATATAATATATATATTTTATAATTATACTACTACACGTTCTACTAATGTTCTTTCCTGCATTGTTATACTTGTTTTGTCTTGAACCATACCTGGAAACATGACAGATACGGGAATATTGAAAGCCACCGTTTGAACTTTATTTTGTTACGAAATCTAATTTTTAATGTTTTGATCTAAATTTTAAGCACCCACCATCATCATCATCATCTTCCTGCCCTTATCCCAAGTTACTTGGGATCGGCGCAACACGTTTTCTTCTTCCATTCTGTCTTGTCAGCCGTCCTACTGTCACTGACTCCCTTCTCTTTCATATCATTCTTCACACAATCCATCCATCTTTTCTTTAGCCCCCTCTTCCTTTCCATCCATCCACAATTATGTCCAAAACCCTTTTGGTCACATGTGTGTCATCCCTTCACTTTGCAACATAAATTTTAAGCACCCAAAGGTGTAAAAAGATACATCATGTAAACGTTGAATACGCATACTGACCAGTAAAATAAGTAAAATTGAGCAAAAAAAATTGCTAGGATCGGCCTTTTTTTGTGAAAAATCATTATTTATGATCGTGCCCACAAAATATTGTGCTTATGGGTGCATCCAACAGCATAAAGTTATTAGGTTTTGGGAAAGCACGTAAACCCGTTGGTCCTGCGCCTGATGTCTTCCCGGTTGTGTCGGATTGCCGTCCCATCGGACTATGACAGTTAGGGAAGAGGGACACTTTTCACTTCGCTAAGTGTTCTTTGCACCCTTTATATAATAAAATTATTACTTAATCAATTTATTATTTATACCTGAAGGTTGATGTTCACTAGATTTTCTCTAAAGATTAAATAACAAAGATAAGATTATAAGTTTAATTCATTTACTATCTAAATATTTGGAATAACATTTCTCTCATTATCAGTTATTAGGTAGCTACGTACCTATAACACACAATAGTGATTATTACACCTAGAACATTGGCTAAAATATCAATATTTACTGTTATCTGGCTTCTGTTTTTAAACAATATGAGAGATCTAAAGTCTTCAAGTTAATTTATTATTTCGAATAAACTTAATGAATTGTATGTGCTAAATAGCATTTTTCAATTGAAGAGTCGGTCAAATCTACAGTAAGTCCGTAAAACGCGCGCTCGCGCTCGCTGTTCAAGTTCGCCGAACAAATGATCGCGACAATCTCTTTCTATTTGAATAGTGCCTTATTTACATAAAAATAGTATCGTATTATAAAGAGAGTTACGTAAACATCTAAACAAATGACAAACGCAGGTACTCGCTTGTCTAAAAATAAAAAGATATTTAAACCATGAATTTCCCGTGACTTTTCCTGTCTATAAATATATTTTATTAAAATAATTCAATATGGAATTTCCTGGCGATAATATAAAAGTATGTTATTCTTTTTTATGTAATACTATTATCGTGCGCACTTGCACATAACATATTATTATTATTTTATTTACAATTTCTTCTACTACGCAACACAAACAAACAATCCTGCAACAATTAATCATATCACTTTTACGTCGAGATTACGACAAACAGAAAAACTTTCCCTTGTCAAATGTTTAGTATAAATGTCACATTGTGAAACAACCCGTAAAACATTGTTCTCCCAACGTAAATATTGAGTTATGACGTCATAGTTTCACTCAAAACCGTGACCCATTCGGCCTCGAACCAGTTTCATGAACAGCAATAATCAACCTTATGTTAATTGGTGTACGGTTCTTAGTGAGGTTTTTAGGGTGGTTGAACACTGGCGTGTAATGCCTGGGTAATCTAAGGCTTAGTACGATTTCGTATTAAGACTGGCTCTAATGACGGACTTATAAAGATAAAGGCGATGCCAACATTGTGTAATTTCCTGCGTTTTATTGTGTACTTGTATTCTAGGACAAGTCTTTTGCTAAGACATAATAATACATCCATACATACATAAACTCACGCCTTTTTCCCATGGGGGTAGGCAGAAACCACAGAACGCCACCTGCTACAATCCTTACATACTACTTTCGCCTCATCCACGTTCATACATCTGGTCATATAAGCACGTCGGTTACGAGTAGGTACTGCACACCCGACCTTTCTGAAGAACCTCACCAATAAGGTCAGGGTAGGTTAAATAATAATTTATTACAAAACTGATCTAGGTACATATTATGACAAAACAGACTTAAACGGTGATGTAAAAACTAAACCAAAAAAAATATATTTACTTAGGTACATGATACTAAATAAAAAAAAAACGACAACATAATGGAACACCGTAACTGCCCCGTTGGTCTTGTGGTCGCAAGTGCGACTGCTGTGCAAGGGGTCCCGGGTTCGATTCCCAGGTCGAGCAAAAAGTGTTATTGGGTTTTTCTATGAAATTCTCAGTAGCAGCTCGGAGTTCGGATTTGTGCCCGGTTAATGGCAATAGGCTCGCCCCCTATTACATGGGACCTAAATATACCGGCGAACTGTGGGTGTACATTGGTACACCTCTGCCTAACCCTTCGGGGAATACAGGCGTGACGGTATATTATTATTATTAATGGAACACCGTAGTTTAAAAATTACAATAAATGTTTATAGTACTAGGTCAACCAAGCAAAACCTTCTTAAAAACGACCTTCTTCAGTGCAGATGCGTAATTTAAAAAATGTTTTTGTATCAAGCATCCATGTACGAGTATCTACACATCACTCGCACTGGAACAGTGGGTTCAGTATAGTATGTTAGTACACAATACAGTGCATTAACAACTGTGCCAAATAGTCAATGAATCGATCTATTGTTAGACTTCCAAACATACTGATTGGCATCTCTATTTAGTATCGACTAACCTTTTTGTAACATTCTCAAGACCTTTAGGTCAAAATGATAAGATCGTGACGTCCTGTACTGTACTTGCATTTTGGTGATTTTTCTTTTTTTGTGACTGGATAATAATCTTGATTACTTTATATTTATCGTGAAATAACAAAGCTTATTACTAGTTAACATTATTTTTCTAATAACACATTGAATGGAGTATAGAATTTTTTCCTGTATTGTGAGTGCGTTTAAAAAATATAATATAAACTCATACATGATGAACACAACCTATATTTTCCACGTTTTTTATTTGTAAACTCATTAGTAAGTACTAAATATTACCTCTTAGTGAAACAAAGCAACAATTTCACTAATTTTCATTCATTCAACAATAAACGATACATACTCATCTCAAACGAAACGTAACAAGTCAGATAGTAACACCTAGAATTCCTATCTAAATTCCTGAGTGATGAAGAAATATAGAACAAGCGCACAAGTGTCATTATACACTATCAACGTAATTGCGCCTGATTGATACGTGGGCGCAATGGTATCGCAGTTAGGAATATCGCAAACACTACGATTGATACTACTGATGGTAGGTCAGTTCCTACTTATTTATTTATTTTTATGTCATTGGATGTCAAACAAGCCGATGACCCACCTGATCTTCTTTCTTCTATAACGTGTGGGCCAATAAGGTCTAACGACCCCACACACCCTAGTATCAGAGTTTCTAAACCGCCTCAAGGGCCTCTGACATGGTTACCGATGTCAGTGATGTCCAAGATAAACTTAGAAAATAGGTACGGTGGTAATATAATTTTTTCAAAATTCAAACAAAAAGAAACTCTTGTGTCAGTTCATTCTTTGACATAGTCTCATTATCCTAAAGTTATAGGATATCAAAAGGAACACGTTTTTTATTATTTTATATTCCTCTACACCTACAATGTTTTCACATACAGATAAGAATAATGTAACAAGGATTTTGTAAAAACTTGATTGAAAAAAGTGTGTAATTATGGAATTGTTTGCTCGTTTGAGCTTGCAGCTGCAGCTTCTGGTTTCTGATTAACTGACGGACTCTTTGACAATTCAAGGTGCTTGTAAATGGTTTAATTAAAATAAATGCTGTTGCTTTAATACTAGGCATTGTCAATTCACTTCATCTCAGGTAACTTTACCTAAATTCATTTAGGAAGATGTTAACAAAACTACAATGCAAGATGGTCCATAAACCTTAATGTGGAATTAACACTGAAACAGTGAAAAAAAAGTTTGCTGATCCCATAAACTTATGTTCACATAATTGGCCAAACGTGTGGATTCCAGTGTTGCTCCCATAGTAAAAATTGTTCACAATGATGAGTACAATGACCCCTTTTTAAGTTTCTGGTAGATAAGAAATCTAAGCTGGTTTGTCTATTGACTTAGTTATTGGTACTTACACAATCAATTAGGTTGGGTGGACACTTATCTTTGCCAACTTTCAACAGTTGATAAGGGCTACTCCTTTATCTACAACTTTAAGGCTAAGGGTGTACATTGGTACACCTCTGCCTAACCCTTCGGGGAATATAGGCGTGATGGTATATTTTTAAGGCTTAAACTAGCTTTCACCCGCGACTTTATCCACGTGAGTATCGGTTATCGCGATCCCAGATACATAGTCGCAGATTCAAAAGTAGCCTATGCCCTTATCTCGATCCCGACGTGCCTCTTGGAGAAAATTTTATTACGATCGGTCAAGTTGTGTCTAGTTAAGATAAACAGAGAGACGGACTTTTACATTTTTTAATATTAGTCATCATCATCAGCTTAGCCTTTTCCCAACTGTGTTGGGGTCGGCTTCCAGTCTAACCGGATGCAGCTGAATACCAGTGTTTTACATGGAGCGACTGCCTATCTGACCTCCACAACCCAGTAACTGGGTAACACGATACCTCTTGGTTATTTTTTTTATATTAGTGTGTTTTAGAAAATTATTTATGTTTTGTGAAGGTTTCAAGATAATGGAGATATTTTTATAACCATTGATATGTTGTAATCAAAATAATAATTATGCGCTCATTATCTGTAACGTTGAATATTCAATGCTATCTGATAAATGTTTATGTGTTTCGCAATATAATTTTCTCTGCTCTGAATAGTTTGTAGTCGTAGTCATAATTAATATTCGATATTATCCTCCCGACCGAATTTTGGTAACGGTAACCAATTTCAATCGAGGCTAGTGAAGTACGCAAGAGATATTATAGTGGACAAGTGTATGTGCAAACACAGGTGTACTCCCTTTTCCCTTACTCTTATAATGAGACGGAAATCTGACAAGACCGAAGAGAGATCAAGAAACAACGGCTTTACGTGCTTTTACCACCAACTTCTAAATTCCGGGCTGCTACTGCTGCTACTGAGAAATTCGTAATGGTAAAACCCAATAGCACTTTTTACGTTTACATACATAACTTCACGCCTTTTTCCCATTTGGGTAGGCAGAAACCACAGGACGCCACCTGCTAACATCCTTACATACTCCGTTCGCCTCATTCACGGTCATACATCAGATCATATAAGCACGCCGGTTACGAGTACTGTGCACCTGACCTTAGTCTTTTGTAACTAGATTTTATTCACATCCCTTAGAATTCAACATAATATTAAACATCAAAATAAAAAATGGTATTAATTAGGCTGCATTATCTCTGCTATATAAGTCGTATATAAAAGACAATAAAAGTACATGAATACAGCGGTACGGTCAAACGAAAGTCGCTGGTGTGTGAACGGCCTAATAAAACTGGTTGCTGTATTTATTTGAGTTTGTTGTTATATTTAATGGCCACTGCGGTCAGATAAGTAAATAGATTTTTGAAACGGTCCGAGATATTTCTTTTTTTTCACTTTTGTCATCCACGACTTTTTTTTTTTTAAAACTTCATTGGTTGGCAAACAAGCCGGCCCAGCTAATGCTAATTGGTTACCTCTGCAGACATCCGCAATACCAGAGGCCTTACAAATGCGTTGCCTTACCAGAGACAAAGTTGAAATGTATCATGAGCCTGTAATTACATCGGCACCCATAACCCTTCAAACCGGAACACAGCAAAGCTGCTTTGCAGCAGAAATAGGTATATTCTTACATTGTTCTCACGTTGTACCCCATTCAGCATGAATGATATCATAGTGTCCATGGAGTTTCATGCTCGTTCGTTTCCATAGCAACCTAGTAACGTTTAAGTTTACAAATGACTACAAAACGCGTGCTCTATTGCATGACTAGGTATTACAAAGGTGTTATAATTATTCTTACTAACCTTGCGTTGGAAAACCTACTGTAGGAAATTGACACACGATTGCAAATGCAATGCCGCCGCCGTCCAATATTGCAATGTTTTGTCGTGTACTGTTTAAATTGCTTTTTCTCGTATTATGTGATACCTACTGACTTATGCTAGGTAAGTAAGTTTATTATACCATAAAACATAATCCTGAATTATGGATAAACCCCATTACTTTAAGCAGTCACCTTTGCAACCATTCGACCTGCTTGGAGGATTTTGATGACATGGCATTCAATACTTAATTCCTGAAGTTACACTTAGGTCTGCGTGAGCAAAGCTGCGGGCACAGCTAGTCCTGAAATAATTGTATTTTTTTGTAAGTAATCGGACCAGTGCTTCTAGAGATCACCAAACAAGTGATTACAAACAAACAAAACATTATACCTCTATAAATATATTAAAGAAAATGATTTTTTTAGATATAAGTATGATTTTCTTAGGTTTTTTGTAGGTGTTATATGCGTTCTTTCCAGCAGCTAACTCACTGAAGTGTGTTGCAAGTTGACCTTGTATCCATTTTGCTTTGAATGATCGACTAAGTATCAAGACTGTACTCTCCATATACATGCACTGGTATACTTTACGTAATTATCATAAAGAGTTATGTATGTATTTTTGTAAGAATAAAAACCCTAGAAATATTGATCCGACTACAAGAATTCTTTCACTAATAGAAAGCTACACAATTGCGGAGATTATTTGCATTTCATGGTACGGTCAGCAACAAAAGTCGACTGACAATGTTACTTATACATAATTATCGTAATTATAAATCGACACGAACGAACCCCTGCTATTTAGATTTTTTTTTGGAAATAACTAACAGTTCATTATAGTTACCTTAATTTTAAATCCATTTCGTATCTCCTTTGATATTGTGCTCAATAATAAGATTGAAAAATCTGAAATATTAATCTACTTTTGTTGCTGACTGGACAATAAACAGCGATTTTTTACACCAAAAAAAAAACTTGATTCCCAACAATCATTACTGCTAAATGTTACTTTGTTTAGTGGGCCTTTTTACACCCAAAATAAATAGTTTTTTTTTAAGGTCTCCTCTTAATGTAGGTGTCTCAAATTAAGGGTGAATACACGTCTTATTTATCTTTAGTGCATGCCATTAACTGAGCAGACCAATTTGGCCGGTCATAAAATTTGTTATTACGCACATTAATCTACCAAATGTTTTTTATTAAAATATTGATAAAACTAATAGCAATGGTCCATTGGACCTTTGGGTAGCAAATTATTTTAAATGTAAGGTTAATGTTATTTAATTAATTTATTTATTATTTAAACGTTTATGTAACAAAGAGTACAATTGCAGACCTAATGCCTAAAGTATTCTCTACCAGTCAACCTAACGTGATCAAGAGATAACATAAGACGTGCAGATTATCGTAAGATTAGAAATTATAAAAATAAGTCAGCTGTTCCTTCAAAAATGCACTGCAACATGATCAAAATATATCGCACCGCTAATTATTTTTTTTCTTAAGTCAATGTTGGTCCTTTAGCAAACGTTTTTCATATTCATGAGTATTTTCACCCCCTAAATGATAGCAAGTGAATCAAGTCACTCTATATTAACGTAGTTAAATCATATTTTGGTCGCTAAGTAATTAAACTCTGAAATTTTGATCCATCGCGATTTTCAGTTATGTATCGTTTTTAGATTGCGTTATTTTTTGCGAAATTGACACAAGCATAGATTTTGGGGCCCCTTTAATACTATTTACAAAGTCATAAAGTATTTAACTCTTTGTTAATATATGTATGAGGGTGACATGTCATGGTCATACTGTCAATTTGACTAGTTTTGGTCCACGACTTAGTCCATGTAAAAGTCGGTTATTGCAGACGCAGACAAAGTTGCCAGATAAAAAATAGCCTATAGCCTTTCTTGATGTTCAAACTTGCCCCTTACAAAAATTCTTTAAAATTGACTCGTGAAAGCGTAATAGACAGACAGAGTTACTTTCACATTTATAATATTAGTATAGACAAAGACTAGCAATACGAAGCGGTTTCATCTACATGCAGTTACGTCTTTGATTACTGCTTCGCTCGCGTGGGCCGTAGCGCGATATTATATAGCCTATAACCTATATCGGACCATATACTGCCGTCTATAAACTCAAAAGCGATACCGCATTCGCGATTTTTTTTTCTTGGAACTAATTTGCCCAGCTTTACCTTTGGGCAACTCTGGGCAAGTCAGCTTCGAGAAACAAAATTATCCCATAATCCAGTGTAACCCTCGAAATAAACACAAGTTAACATGCGTTGACCTTGACCTTAAAGGTCCAAAGGTTAAGTAAATCGAAACATGCACTGCGAAGGTCACAGATTGGATTCCCGGTGGAGTGGTTTATGAAATTGTATTGGCCTTTTTATGACTCCGGAGAACGTTGAGATAATAACAGACCAACTCTGTGTATTGAGAATTTTAACTAAAAAGAAAAGTCAGTTTTTTGGAAGTTTGAAGAAAATATTTTAGTTTTTGCGACTAACACTATGAAAAATCATCTACCTACTATGTAGTACAGATGGGAAACTGTATTGTATTCTTTTTTTCGTTAAAAATCTGTTCATTCTACAAAATTCATTGTATCGTAGATGCGTTTTTATTCATAAACTTACAACACACACACACACAAACAGCCAGACCCTCAACTACTATATGCAGGTCATACATAATAATATAATTTTTTGATCCGAGAGGAAATCGAAGCTGTGACACGTAGTGTAGCTAGCGTAGCGTAGCTGTGACACATAGTGTAGCGGCTAATCGCTCAGCCACTGAGCCAAACGTTTCTAAAGATTACCTACTCTGGGTGTTTATGCTTATATTTTTTGTTAGTTATCATTTTTAACTGACTTCAAAAAAGGAGGTTTCACAATTCGACCGTATATATTTCGTTTTTAATTTAATTTGCGGAAAAAAACATTTTTGATAGCTACTTGTTAAACCTTAAGATATCAAACTAATCTACATAATTTCTCTTGTTTTAGACGTCCATGCAGATTCACTTCTAAGAAGAAAGACTAATCCAAGATGGGGGCAGTGAGCAAGCAACTGTTTGAGGCGACGTGTCGCGACGTTCCTTGTAATGTCCTCACTCATCCTTGGCACGAGAGCTGCCTCGGAGCATCACCGCCTCTCTACAAAGATGCTGTTATTGGCAGCGCGAAGTTCTACTCCGTAATTTATCTTGTAAGTACCTAATGATTTCTAATCGTGTTAATTGTAGATACTACCCGCGAATTCGTTCGCGCGGTGGATTCTTAACCGCTTTTAAGTTACGTCTTTGGTTACTACTACGCTCCCGCGTATCATGGCGTGTTGTTATATAACCTATGTAGTCAGGAGTAATACAGCTATCTAGCTGGCTATCTATTTGTTAAAAAATGGTTAAAATCGGTCCAATAGTTCCGGAGCTCATTCGGTACAAATACAGAAATAAACAAAAAATATTTCCTCTTTATAATATTAGTATAGAATAGCTTCTGACTGCATAGCAATCAAATATAACGTAAACCTATGATACTCGACAATACTGTAGGCTTTTTCTGTCTGTGCAAAAAAAATGTTTATAGTAGGACCAGCACTTCCTGAGATTACCTCTCCCAAACAAACAAACGAACCATTTTCCTTTTTATAATATTAGTTTAGATTACAAAACCAACCTTCTAACTAATATCCCGTTAAAATAAAACCATGTACCTACTGAATAAAGTATCAAAAATAATGCTCCTCTTTCATATTTCAGGCACAAATCTTGATGCGAGGTAAAAAGATGTTGAGAAAGGATCAATGGATCAAGATGGGTGAATACTACGTAAGGTCAACGATGTTAGGAGTGACGGTCACATCGCTTGCACCCAATATTAGTTGTATAATTAGGTAAGGTATGTGGGAATTGCTTGTATGGAAATGGCTTTTTTAAATTCAAGATAGGTTGAGCTCTTGACTCCAGTCTAGGTCAGAGGTGACAAACTCAACGATGGAGTGAGCTTACCCAGAAGAAGCCTGTTGGCTATAACTTTGAAGAGATGAGAGTTGAATGGGTTCGAAAATACAGACAAACATTACAAATAAAATCTACAGTGTAAATGAATTTTGGAAAATAAAACACTACAAACGTAATAGTCCAAGATCATATTATCAGACTATCAAACACCTTTATTATTTTATAGGGTTCAGAACCCAAACGTGCCAATTTCATCCTGTTACTACGCCTAGGCGCTGTCCGTCTGTATGCTAGCCCGCTGTATCTCATGAACCGTAATAGCTAGACTGTTGAAAATTATAAAGTGTGTATTTCTATTGCCAAATCATGTTCTAAATCAATGGTGTAGGATACGCCCAAACAAGCTGATGCCTCTTAAAATCTTAACTGATTTCCTTAATTTTTCCAGAAAGTTATTAGGTGACAAGTTTACCTCTACTACGTACCTGTTCGTACCCTTCACACTGAGCGGACTCTTCATATATCTGGAGCCGCCAAGCAGGAGAGGGTTGGTTATCAATCTTTTTTGCAATTTGGTAAGTAAATTTTTACATAATATATAATTTACAGGATTGTAGCGACATCTATCGCGCAACATGGGAACTACAAACGTCGTTTAGCGACATCTATCGAAATAGGAACCACAATTTACGTTTCTTACATGCAATATCAAAGTTCTTTGTAACGTTAGCATAATTATGATTATACAATATATCACGATAGCAACCAGTGGGGTAGTAGCCCACCAGATACAACCCCTGCCTGGTCTGAGGATCCTCCTTTTCAATGGAGATGGTTTTAATAATAGGTACCGGCGTGCCCATCGTAGAGCTCTTTCTGAAGGACCACGTCTGTAGAAGTACTACTACAATAATGTATTTCTGCCGTAAAACAGCATTCCTATATTACGGCTTGACGAGTATGGATGCCCAGCCAATTACAGGCACATGAGGCGATTCTGCTTTGTTTCTGGGATGGCAACGTATTTACAAGGTCTCTTGTATTGCAAATTGTTTATAAGCAACAGTCTAGTGGCTAGGATGCGTTAACTGGAGAAAAAAAATACATACGCAGCTGTGGAGCATCGGATTGTTAGCCATTATGTGACTGTTAAAAATTATGAGTACAAACCTTCAAATAAATGTATTGCAGTAGAAGTCGTTGAACTTTAGCACAAAACTTGTGTGGCCTCGTATACGAAGGGGTCCAAAACTAAATTCCGAGGACACACGAGTAGATTCTTAGAATAGACGTAAGAATCTCTCATGGAGAAAAATATATGATATTTTCTCGATCGTTATGCTCCGTTTCACGGTCCAACAAACATCAAGTCATGTATGTAAAAGCGTCAGAACTTTTCAAAGATGGTAGTGAGTTAATGTATTACTTCTTTATTAATATAAGTTGCCTACACGTTTATTTCTGTGTCAATAACTAACTGACACTTATATTAATAGCACGTACGGGTTAGGAATTTCTCCTGTATCTGTATATAAGATGTAAAAAAATCAACTTTACAAACTTCTTGTACGTGCTCAGTACCGAAAAATGAATAAAAGGCAAAAAAAAAAATTGTGTTAATTTTTCGCACGTAAAGGCATTTTGATTAAAATTGTAACTAAATTGCCTTTACATGTTAAAAATGAACACAGCATTTTTTTTATTTTGCCTTATATTACTTTTTCGATACTAAGCAAGTACACAAAAGTTAAGTTGATTTTTTAACACCGTATATACGCCCACATACACAAACAACCAGACTTAGACCAAGAACTTGTAAAAATAAAACTCAAAATGAATATTCCAGGTGATCGAGTACTACCTCAAAGTCCTGCAGAGAGCTGGATATCTGACCATGACGAAGTCACGGCAAACGCTGATGTTCATGTTAGGGAGCTCCTTACTGTTCTACCTGATGAGGCTCGAAGGAGACAAGAAAGAGAGAACGCCATTGTTTTGGTAAGAAACGCCGTTTTTTGTAGGGAAATCCTCATGGACTGCCTTTGACTCGGGGAAGGAGGAAGGGTGTGTTGGACTTCTACTGACTTAAACCTCACGGTGTTCTCATAGTCAAAGGGTCATGCGCAGCAAGAGCCATGGTTGTGTCCAAATTTTTGGCAGTCATTAGGTATAGCAAGAGGATAATTATTCATTAGTCTTGCATAAGTCGTTGGTGTGTCAATAAATAAATAAATAAATAAATGATAATGTTTGTCTATATAATCGAACTGTGTTTTTTTTATTTTTTTGTTGTTTAAATATTGTTTTAATCCCTTACGATTGCATCTGCCATGATATCTCTTTACCACCTTTGGTTGACTGGTAGAGAATGCCTAAGGCATTAAGTCCGCCTTTGTACTTTTGTTGCATAAAGTTTAAATAAATAAATAAATAAATTTGGAAAACCGTCTTTCCAGTAGCGGAATCAATGATGATTTAAATATTTCCAATAACAACCAAATTCATCGAACTATAAATCACAAAACAACGATTCTAAAATTCCAAATACAAAGTAATAAGACAATGAATGCACAATAATGTATTTACTTTATTATCGGTCACGGTTCATTGTCATAAGTATCTAATCAGCACGTTGATTTCTTGAACCAAAGTCCAATGACTTGTTTGCAAAAGATAACTTTGAGGGCAACAACATTTTTTTTGACGATTATATAACGCTTTCTAGCACGTGAAAGTACGCAAGCCTTAGTTGTGAATGGCTTACACAAAAAAAAAAACTATCTAGTCTTTGTAAGCCCTAAAACAGTATTTGACGTTCTGAAAAGACTGTTTTCACTAAAGACAAAAATCCTGTTAATTCGGCTGATCGGAAAATACGTTCTCAACTCATGTCTCCTATCTATAAACTAGGTACCCACCTGTCAAACAGCTGCATAGGTCAGATACTTTTCGAGATCTTGTGTTTAATTTGTATTACAATTTTTAGGTTTTTCACTCCAGAAAAGGTGAGAAGAAAAACCGACGAATCCAAAAATGTTTGCCCTCATGAAGGAAAATGCGAAAAATACATAGCTAAGGTAAGCAATGATAATGATTTAAAATAATAGCGGCTCTTCTTAATTGAGTGTAATATTATGTGAACAAACCAACTTACATTAAAATTTCTTCCATTTTTCTCGACACGCACTGACAATTACACATATTATATTATACACGTACATTGTTTGTTGTGTTATTGCTGGGATATTAAAGTAACATTTAGCATTATGGTGTAGTTATTTTTTAGTTTTACCAGGACTAAGATCAATAAAAAAATATTTACATGTCCCAATTCACCTAAGCTTCACCCGATAATGAAACATTATATTGATATGTCAGTAATTTCATCGGCAAGCCCTCTTCATTTTGAAATTAGAACACAGCACAGCCAGTGTTGCTTACAGACAAAACGCCGGGATTAGGACCTACTTTTATAGACAACCTCTTTTCCAACCAGTTCTTATTGAACGAATTATTTTGACAAATGAAGCTTCCACCATTAAAATTTATTTGTTTTTAATAAACTTGATTATTACTGCCTTTTCTGTTCAGGGCTTTGCTACTTACTTCGGAGTAGGCCTCGGCATATCCTTAGCAAGACTGATTCTACCAAAAATCCGGACCCCGGTGAAGGCGATATCTTCAATCAGAGGGAAGCACTTCAAGTTGGCACTGTTCTTCAGCAGTTATATCGGTATTTACAGAGTACGACTAATTTAGTTTGTGTAATAATTGAATTTAAATAAGATATTAATTAATTATTTGTTTTACTCTCACATTTTTTTTATTAATGCGTGGAAATATAACGACTAGATCTTTGACGAAAATGACAATTACAATAAAAATAGGCGTTCATGGGGACTGTCGACAGAAGATAAAACTAAGTACCCAAACCCATAATGTTTAACCCTGCCAATAAATCGCCCAAAGCGACTAAAGAAGGGATCACTTAAAAAGAAATATATCTTTCAGATTATTATTTGAAATAAGATTTTATGCTCGTATATTTCCTTGGTTTTTTAAAAATATAATAATTTAGCTTGATTCTCATCACACGACAAAAATGCCGTATAATATCCATTTTAATTAAAATCGGATGAAATCTATCATCGTGCGACACCAAACTTAATTTTGATTTCCATTGCAGGCGGTGATATGCTACTTGTGTCGTAAACAAGGGTTCGACTCAGCAAACTATGCGTTACCAGCAGGATATGCCGCTGGAATATCGTTCCTTTTCAGCCCAAGTCTAGGGTTGTCCATAGCATCGTTGACTGCAGCATTCAAAGTAAGGACTTTTTTCGAAGTATCTAACATTCGAGTTTTTTTTTTCTTAACATTGCAATGTGCTTGATATACACTAGGCTACATTAACATAACTGCAATTGGGTAGATGACACCACTAATCAATTGACGTACTTTTTGTGAGCTGTCAAAACGCAATAGATTTTGTATGACAATACTAAACTATGACGTCACTTTTTTGGCATCTCAATCCGCTATTTATGCATTTCAAGTTCAACTACTAATCGAATTTTATAGTTATTGAAAAATTGATCGAGGTTTTTAGGGCTAAAATAACGTGTTTTTTTAGTGAAGTTGTGTTTTGGAGTTATTGTTTAATGGTGTCTACTACCCAATTATCTACATATATCTACACTAATAATAAAAAAAAGGATTTGTATTTTTGTATGTAATAAGTAAACTTAAAAAGTACTAGACTGATTTTTACCATTTTTCACCAATATATAGCTACATTATTCCTGAGTAACATAGGCTATATAACAACACGCTACGACTTATAGGAACGGAGCAGCAACCAAAGACGTAATTTAACGTGGGTGAAATAAGCCACGCGGATGAAGTTCAGCAGTTTGCTAGTACCTAATAAATTAAACTCCTCAATTTCCAGTTGTACTCAACCATACTATACGAGAAGAAAGTGCTGCCATCTAACGTGCCGCTGCCGGAGATACTGTACTGTTTCTGCCAAGGCACGCTGTTCAATGCGCGCATGATGGATCCTGAGGCGTGCCCCAGCTATGTGTTCAATCTCATGAAGTCTTGCAGCAACGGGAGGTAGGGTTCCCATTTTCTGCTGTGTGAAATATTTACACCTTATTTTAATAACGTAAAGTATGACAATAGAACTTTTCCGAGTACCTAATATTTAATCATGTTTTTGAACTGTAGTGTGTTTGGCTACAACACAAAACACTAGACACACTAAACACTGGTATTCAGCTGCATCCGGTTAGACTGGAAAGCCGACCCCAACATAGTTGGGAAAAGGTTAAGCAGATGATGAGTGTGTTTGGCTATATTCTTTTTCAGAAGCTTGAGCTGGTTATTGGCAAAAGTAACGCAATAGTTACCTATCTGAACCGTAATTTTATTTCTTCTTTCAAAACTTTTACACAACTAATATTATTTATTTTATTGACAGCATTTTTAATGTAAGATAACTCATTTTTACCTAATTCATTTTCTTATACACACATTCCATACATAATTTCAAACTAGATACAAAAAACATTTAAATTATAACTTTATATTTTATTTGTATTATTTGTTAGTATACCAGCCATTGTAATAGACATTATATTTTAAATGTCTAAATGACTGACGGACAGACCGACAGACAGAGTACACTTTGTGATATAGTGCCGCTTGGCACTCCGACTACGGAACCCTTAAAATTATCAATAGAGTGCTTCAGTAGAAGCCATATTTATTTCTTCAAAGAAATCTACTTTCCATAGCCAACCATCACACTATGATTTATGATGACAGCATAAAGAACGTGGTTGGCAGAGAGCGATCACTTTTTAATTCACTGATTATTATTTCTTACATTAAATATTCTTTTGTTTCAGATCTGACTTGGTGTACAATGGTTTTGCCGAAATCATTCGAAAGGCGATGTGAAAATAAAAATAGGGAGTTTAGGAAAATTGTAACGGGTGTAAGAACTTAAGGCACTAAGGACTATTAATAAAAGACATACTTAAGTTACATGTTACTCCCATCATAGCCATCTTTTCGTTTTGTTTTGACCATAGTTTATGAACATTTTGCTAATAGAGATATTGGAAATCAACGTTCTAACTAAAAAAAAAAAATGTATTTCCTGAGGGTTAGGCAGAGGTGTACCAATGTATACCCACAGTTCACCGGTATATTTAGGTCCCATGTAATAGGGGGCGAGCCTATTGCCATTAACCGGACACAAATCCAAACTCCGAGCTGCTACTGAGAATTTCATAGAAAAACACAATATCACTTTTTGCTCGACCTGGGAATCGAACCCGAGACCCCTTGCACAGCAGTCGCACTTGCGACCACGAGACCGACGGGGCAGTTCCGAACGTTCCAACTTTTTACTATTTTTTACGAAACCAAGTTCAAAAAGTTATAATTTAAGTTTACGCATAAGCACAATGTTTTACGTGCATTCAAAAACAGTGATTTTTACACAAAAGAAAGTCGTTCTCCACGCAATTGGCACACGCAGTTGTGCTGTGTTGTGTATTGTTGTTTGTCGGGCCTGTTGGTCTAGTGGTTAGTGGCCCTGACTGCTAAGCCGGAGGTCGTGGGTTCGATTCCCACCCAGGACAAACTTTGTGTGATGAGCATGATTGTTTGTTCTGTGTCTGGGTGTGATTTATCTATAATATGTATGTATTTATAAATTATATAAGTATGTATATCAGTTGTTTGTTACCATAACACAAGCCCTGCTTAGCTTGGGATCAGATAGCCGTGTGTGAGTTGTCCCAAGATATTTATTTATTTATTTATTATTTTTGCTTAAAGTTTGATGGGCAGTAAGGCTTTATGACAGGGTTTCTTAAAGTGGGGTCCACGGACCCCTTAGGGGTCCGTAGCATGTGTATCAGGGGTCCGCAGTAGGTCAGTTTGTAGAGTGTAAACATATTAAGAAATAGTGTAATAAACTCGACGAGACGCATTGTAGTTGTTGAGTGGCGAATTCAATACGTAACGACAATTTAATATTCTGATTGAAGCCAAACAGCAGCACCCTTCCCATTAGTATTATTTCAATAGTTTTAGTTGTACTTAAGTACCAAATAAAGATATTTTTTTTTTTATTTCCAAATATTTTTTTGACAGGGGTCCGTGGAATTCTTTAAATTGTGAAAGTGGTCCGTGACTACAAAAAGTTTAAGAAACCCTGCTTTATGATTTATCTTATTACACCCCGTATTGTTACGTTCAATAGCGACTTAATTAAAAACAATAGTTTTGTCTTTACTTTAATTTTAAAGTGATGGTGCGGTGATGTAAAAATTGCATACAGCAATAAAATTGTACTGAGTTTAATGAAAGTTTGTATTAAATGTGTAAGAACAATTAAGGCACGATAGTAGTTATACGAGTAAGTTTTGTGACTTATATGGATTTGGGCAGGTGTAGGTAGTTTAATTTTGAAGGAAAATATTCCCATACGGAATATATTTAAACCTTGTTTTCCCGAAGCATAAAGATAATGGGTAGTACATTCGATTTATACTGTTTGTTATTTTTCTATTACAATGTAAAATAGCAGATTTATAGTTTTGTAGACAAAACTCAGAAGCGACTTTGAAACAATGAATATTTAAATGATGATTTGAAACCAACATTTTTATTTTTTCAGTCTAGCTCATTATTTTTATAGTGTACTATGGTAATTACACATTACTGAGGACAAATCAACTACTTATGTACAGAGTCCACTAAGTAAAGTTATGGCAAACATAAAAATCGAAAAATGTGGAGGCTTTTAATTTGTAATTTATTAATATTATATTCTTTTTATATGTTGTTTATCAGTCTGTAACCCTCCTTAAAATTGAAAATGTGAAATAACCCAAAATTAATACTGGCACGTTACTTTATATTGTTGAAATATTTTTTGTATAGTAGCAAAACCGTTCATTGTTTTCTACTTTAAAAAAAATGCATTGTTATTTGATATGTAAGAATATTATTGGTGATTGTATAAATATATGTTAATGTCGTGTTAAGTGATTTTATACCAAATAAAAGACAATAGAATTTTATAAATATATTTAATTAATACTCCTTTACCAATTAATCTGTTGTAATGGTTTTATGTAAAATTATGCAGGTTTCACACGCTCCCGAAAAGGTGCTAAATTTGACTGACCTACGTAAGAACTTAAGCGACATTTTAGCCATGCTAGTAGTATTTTTAATTAGTAGTAGTAGTAGAGCTCTTCGTGAAGAAGCTCGTCCGGGGAAGTGCCAGAAGAAGCAGCGTTACTGTGCTTCGGTTGGTAGGGTTTGAGTGCGGGTAAAATTACAGGCACATGAGACATTTTAACTTTGTCTCTGGGATGACGACGCGTTTGCAAGGCCTCTGGTATTGCAAATATCTATAGGCAGAGGTACCCACTTAACGTCGTCGGGGACGTCAGCTCGTTTGCCATCCAACGATGTATTTTTTAAATTAAAGATGGGTGAGCTCTTGACTCTAGTCTTGGTCAGAGGTGACATAGACAAAGTTTACACTGCGCTGGAGTGAGCTTACCTAGAAGAAGCCTGTTTACTCTAACTTTAAAGAAATCAGACGATACAGAAAAAAAAACACATTTTATTTAGAGAGTAGTGTAATTTAACGTTTTCTTATGTAGCTTTTGGCTTGGAGCAATTTCCAGCTGGTGCTGTAGGAGCAGTAGACTGTGGAGCTGCATCTGTTTTATCAGGGTTGAGGATCAAAACTTTCTTCAAGCCGCGGCTAGGAACTTCCGGAGGGGCAATCGGTGGATTACCAAAGCGACAGACTTGATCACACTGTAAAAGTTATTGTGTACATGTATTGCCATTATTTTTATTAGCGTCTCGATGTACGGAGGTTGTGGGTTTGCAACCTGGCTTGGGCAAGTACCAATGTGACTTTTTCTAATTCTTATGTACTTCTAAGCTTATATTGGACATCACTGACATCGGTAACCATGAGGCCTGGCTAACCCTAGAGTTAGAGTTTTTAACCCGCCTCTAGCGGGCTAAAAACTCTAACACTAGGGTACTTACTGCCCACACGATAAAGAAGAAGAAGCGTCTCGATAGCAAAAACTACTCGTATAGTTTTTTTTCCAAAATATGTTGGGGTCGGCTTCCAGTCAAACCTGATGCCGCTGAACACCAATGTTTTACATGGAGCGACTGCCTATCTGGCCTCCACAACCCAGTCACTGGGCAACACAGTACGTCTTGGTAAGACTGGTTGTCCGACTTCCCAGTTTCTGACTATCCGTTACGTCTGTCAAAGAACTACGAATGATAGAAGGGTCGGCTTTACGTGCTTTCTAAGGCACGAGGGTATCATACTTCCAAACTCCGAGCTGCTTCTGTATTATGTACAACAACCTATTGGTCCACAATAAAGAATATTTGATTTGATTTGCTACTGAAAAATTTGTAATGAAAATTGCGACTAGATTTGAAAAGTTTTTAGTTACGAAAATTAGTCTTTTTCATGAGACTATTTAGATTGCAACTTACATTATATCTTCAAGTAGTAGTCATTAATCGTCGTTCGTCATTATTGTCGTTGTTAGTTAGTAGAATTGGCATGTTAAATAACTAAAATCGATTTCGAAACAATGGGGAAAAATGGCGTAGGTATGTCGATTTGTTTCAGCAGATCTAACCCCAAATCAAAATCAAAACTAGAATATTAAGCAGAATCTTCTTCTTTTTTTAAGTCGGTTAAAACGCACCTGGGCTTTACTATAGAAGTTATTCTTGTTCCCGCCACATCCGGAATATATGGTAGATTTACAGACCTGCCATTTTGAATCAAAGAACCACCTGTTCGAAGATCCAAAGCAGAATCCATAGTCAAATGTCAACTGGCAATATCTTGGACGAACCTCTGAAACGGAGATAGAAATGTTACTGTGACTGAGAACTTACCTAAAGCCATAACCCAAACTTTAATATTATAAATGCGAAAGTTACTTTGTCTGTCCAGTACAGTGTTGAGTGAACCACTGAACCACTGAACCACTTTTGATGGGTATGCGGTGAGTTTGAACCCCAACAAAGAACGTAGGCTAATTATTATTCCACGACTTTGCCTCCGCGATAAGCGACATTTTCGCGGACGTAGTCGCGGGTACAAACTATTGAAATATTTGTCGCGGCCAGATTTTAAAACTGATCATTTTATATAGTGTTCGACCATTCAGTGGTAAGCTACTTTGCCATCAAATGACACAAAAAGAGAAAATACGTACTGCCTGTGTCAGGATTGGTCAAACAGTATCCCATACATTCGGAGTGTGAGTTGAATCTGTTCCCATTCCCTTGGCAACCCCCCCAGTTGAAGAGGGAACAGTTTGATGAGTCGGGTTTGTAGTAGTACATCCTTATCCTATCACGACAAGGACCCCGATCTGGTTTCAACAGACATGTCATGCTGGTCACTGTAATAATATAATGCAAGATTTTATTATTGAGATCGAGGTCGTCCTTCGAAAATGAAATAAAATTATTAATGAAATAATTATTATTTATAAATTCAATTATGAATTTAAACAGATGAAGCGATTTTGACACATACATAAACTCACACCTTTTTCCTATGGGCGTAGGCAGAAAAACACCACAGAACGCCACGTGCTACGATCCTTACATACTCCTTTCCCCTCGTCCACGTTCATTCATCGGGTCATACAAGCACGCCGGTTACGAAAACTGCGTAACCCTACCTTTCTGAAGAACCTCACTAATAAGGTTAGGGCAGATTTTGTTCAGGGGGATTTGGATTTCAAAACGAATCATGGTTTAGTTCAGCCAAAACAAGTCAACTGACAATCTCTCAATAACTAAATTTATTGCGTCAAACTGAGCAATTTACTTCAGCGCTGCGTGTCGCGGATTCTGCACGGGACAAATATATGTTTGAGATAGTTGTTCCAAGTCGGGCTGTTTGTATATGTAAAGTTAAATGTTTGTAAACGCACCCACGAAACGGGCAAAATTCCTAGTGTGGGCCTATGGCCATTAACCGGGCACAAATCTTAATCCCGAGCTGCTACTGAGAATTTCATAGAATAACCCAATAATACAGGAATTGAACCCCAGACCTCTAGCGTAGCAGTCACGCTTAGGACCAATAGACTAACGAGGCAGTCAACGAGGAAGTCAATAAGATAAATAATGGTTATAATGATGGGTATAAAGAAAAAATAAATAAATGAAAAACGTTACATGATGGCTGAAATTTTGTGTACCACGACATAGGCGGAGATACGAAATTCTTGAAAAGTCTGACCGATTCTGTTTTCTGCACATTACAAATATAAAAGTAAAAAATCCACCACAACACGTCTGATGACATTTTTGCAACAAAAGTAACACATTTGCATTCGCTGCCGGAAATTGTAATAAAATATTGAACGAATAAAAATTTATTAACAATTGATGGAAAAAATATTGTGGACTTTTTTATTTATTTTATGTCCTGAAAAATCTTTTATTGGTTGCCCAGTTTCTGTTTACATTTATTCATGATTTTTTTAACCTTTGATTTAATGGCTTTCGCTTCAAACTGAAAAAATAAGTATTTATTTTTTCAGAGTCAAGCAATGCATAAAAAAAGAGTTAAACATTACAAAAAAAACAGCAATGTTTATTGATACTATTAAATACTAACGTTTTAATTGTGTGTTTTAAAATACTAGGTATGAATTCCCGTCTATATTACCTAGGACGAAACTTGACACAAATAGGACTTATTCTTCATGTTTTCACATAATTTGATTATATATATACTAGCTTGTGTGAGTTATTGGGTTTTTGTAATAAATGCTCAGTTGCAGCTCGGAGTCAGAATTTCTGCCCGGTTAATAGCACCCTATTACATGGGTCCTTAACATACCGACGAACTGTAGGTGTACATTGGTATACCTCTGCCTAACCCTTCGGGGAATACAGGTGTGATGGTATGTTATGTTATAGTTATTAATAGCTCCTGCCTCCAACTACGTCCGCGTGGTTATTATTAAATTTAATTTTCAATCATGATTCAACAGACACGTGGCGCCATCTATGATCATAAGAACGTTATTGTTATTTTTCACGGGAACTTAATTTTTTTCCGGGATGAAAGGTACCTTACGTCCTTTTCTGTACACCTGATAACGTATATGCAAAATTTGGGGATGATCAGTTGAGTGGTTAAGGCGATACAAGGTAACAAACAAACTTACTTTCGCATTTATAATTTTAGTAAGGGTTAGGATTTTAGTATTTGTGTGTTGTTTATAGAGATCATAATGCATTGCACTGTAACGCCTATTGTAATCTATTTTCACAAATAGAAATGGCAAGAAACTTCAAGAAAATCCTTTCTTGAGAATCTTAACGAGGCTCAAACCGTTTCCTATGACGTTTTTCTCGTGTACAAATCCAATTACCATATGTATTCTCGGTATGAAATTCAGAACAGCTTTCCTACTTGGTGAATTTGCATTGTTAATTGTGGGTACCCCGCTGTTGCTAACTTCCTAGTTCTCATGTAAATGTCACTATGTTAGTGCATCTTAAAATTGCGAGTTACGCCTATGTTTATCTAAAGTTGCCTCTTTTATTTGTTGTGCAGAGTTTTGGGAGGTTTTGTTTAGTTCTCGTATGTATATAAGCTTTGTTCCTAGGAGCACGTTCTCGCTAAAGTTTTGAATGTTAAATTGTACAGTTTGCTTCTGAGTCACCGTCAAGTTTTATGCAATGTGTGGTTTGAAGGTTTTAAAACATCTACTAAGTTGTTTTATAAATGTTAAATCTGTGATTGATGATGACGATGTTGATCATAATGACTGCCTCATTCGCCTAGTGGTCTTAAGCGCGACTGCTACGCTAAAGGTCTTGGGTTTGAGTCCCAGGTCGAGCAAAGCGTTATTAGGTTTTTTTTATAAAATTCTCAGTATCATCTCGGAGTAAAGATTTGCGCCCGGTTAATGACAAAAATCTCGCCCCTATTACATGGGACCTAAACATACCGGCGAACTGTGGGTGTACATTGGTACACCTATGCCTAACCCTTCGGAGAATACAGGCTTGATGGTATATTATGTTACGTTAAGTCTCTGTAAGTACGGTCCGATTACTAAAATTCTTTCAATGATAAAAAGCTAGGCCATTCCTGAGTGCCATGTTTTATGGCATTATTGACTTATGCGGACGAAGTCATGGGCACAAACTAGACAATACTAATTAAATAACTGTTTTCATTTTTCTTTCATTTTTTATTAAATAATTATAGTCGATGTTTTATTTCCATCGTCATTAATTTTGTAAAAGGGTGATTTCGTACGTAAAGCTGTAGGTTAGATGTACTAAATTACCTTAAAAAACGAGTTCACCAGACTATATCGCCGTCTATACGTACATCCCAAAGCTGTAACCCAAAAACCGTTTCCATTTCCACAATGTCTCAACCTCCGACATTTCTAATAGTAAGATAAGCATCTAATATTGCCTGAACTGCAATACTGTGAGGTTACTTTTATCTAAGCCCCGAGGATTTGTGGTATTTGCTCGCTTTGTAAAGCCGCTAGTACCTGGTTGCCAAAGGCAAATTGATGTTCATAGTAACGGAGGACGGAGGTAGGTACCTACTCTTTTCATTCGATTGGTATCAAAAAGCGGGGAAATAGAGCGCTTCGAATGTTATCCTTCGGGTTTTGATTGAGATATCATGATACTGTTTTTAGGCTTACATTATTTTTGTGGTTTATTATTACATAGGCTATTTTTACATTCATAATTGACAGTCTTTTTGAAGTGGAAGTACCTACTCATTAATATAAATATCTTATGGGTTGGAAGCAACTCCTAATTATGATAAAAATTGTGCATTTTATTTTATCCTATCTCATTTATACTAATATTATAAAGAGGAAAGATTTTGCTTGTTTCTACTGAATAGGCTTCGATCTACTGGACCGATTTTAACCATGTTTTCACCAATAGATAGCTACATTATACTTAAGTAACATAGGTTAAATAACATCACGCTGCGACACACGGGCCCTGAGCAGTAACCAAAGATGTAACGAAACGCGAGTGAAATAAGCCACGCGAGCAAAAGCTAGTTTACTTATAAAATCAATTTGATGTCAAAACCTCCTTTAAAATACCAATAACTTGACTCAACTCAACAGTTGGATGACTAACAGGTAACATACTAAACTTCCTCGTTAGCCTAGTGGTTCGAAATTCTCAGTAGCAGCTCGGAATTAAGATTTGTGTCCGGTTAATGGCAATCCGCTCACCCCCTATTAAATGGGGCTTAAACATACCGGCGAACTGTGGGTGTATATTGGTACACCTTTGCCTGACCCTTCGGGAAATACTGGCGTGATTTTACATGTATGTGTACTAATCAAAAATTTCCCTAAATCTCATTCAAGAAAATAACACAACGTAACTTTATTAAAATTCAATCTCCAATGAAGGACACTCACAAACAAAGAGGCCAAAGAAAAGCAATAGCAGTTTTATAAAATAACAAAGCAGACATCCAAAGGGGATAATAATAAACAATTTCAATTCTGTCAATTGTAAATCCGGAGCTCGAGAAATACCTGAAACCTCCTGCACTATGCAGAACGAAAACATTTACTCGCAGACTTGATTCCCGGAGTAAATCCCGGCTCAATCCCCCCTCTATCCGAGGCTTCTCAATCACGGGAAAAACGGGATTCTTAAGTATACAAGAGAACGATTTGTGCTATAGTGTTGAGGGTACCGCGGGAATTATTTATCTACGTCTTGGGCGATTGCGTGCTTATGTAGATGACGTGTTATTTGAATTTCATTTCTGTTGCCGTTTTAAATTGTTTGAAGATTGAAATTGATACTGATTGTTCAGATATTTACCTACTTACAGAATATTTAAATCAAATGGTTGTCAAACTCAAAGCATTTATTTCAATTAGACCATTTACAGGCACTTTTGAATTGTCAAGAAGTTACAGTTTAATATTGAAGCTAGTTGCTCGTTCCAAAACGTAGGTCTCTATGGAGAAGAACGAGCAAGAAACTCCATAAATTAATTAAATTAATCTCCATGTGAGATGATGAATTACTGACGATGATTTGGTTGTTTGCTGAATACTGATATTGAGCTGCATCTGGTTCGACTGGAAGCCGACCCCAACATAGTTGGGAAAAGGCTAAGCAGATGAGATGGTTGTGAGATGATGAATTGGGATCTAGTTGCGCGATGTATCAAATATATTATGGAATCTTTTGTTTATTCCATGGTCGTCTGTCTCTAAATATTTTCATTAAAGTTTCGATTTAGTTTCTATACCTACCTACAATTATACTACTTTTCCTTGGTGTTTCAAAGACAAACTAATAGGTCAATTGAAGAATTATACATATTCATTTGTGTTAAAAGATTCACGGCACTTTTGTTTTTGTTTACTTTAATTAACTTGGTAGTTAACCATTAACAAATAACAACAAGGCACAATGTTTAAAAAAAAATCAAACTCTTGTCTGAAAACCCGATTAACTTTAACTTTCAATTACTGTTATTAGATTTTCAGTTGCTTTAAAATCAATACAGCAAATACGAGACGTCACTATACTAGCTATTGCCATACAAAATCTATAGAGGAATCGCGTTTTGGCAGCTCTTAAAATGTAAATCAGTTGTGTCTGCTACCCAACTGTCCAACTTTAATTATTTTGTGGAGTCAAAGTCAAATCATTTATTTCAATTAGGCCATTAAAAACCACTTTGAATGTCAATTACACGATTAAAAATTAATAATATTGAATCTCATTAAATTGCCCATTCCAAAAGATCTTTTCGTATGGAAAAAAATGGGCAAGAAATTCCATACATGAATAAAATATTTTAAAGTTTATATAAGTAAAACGCCACCTGCGTTCCTTCATTAACATAGTAAACAAAGAGAATCAATGCGCATCGCGGCATAGTAAATAATTGGTGCAGAGTTAAAGCAGAATAAAATTCTTCTGAAGCTTTGTGGCGCGCGGCTTGGGGCGCCCCTGGCGGAAGCTGCGGAGACTAACTATGCGACGGGAACACTCTGAATAACGTTGCACAGAGTAGCCGTAAAAACAGAGGTTTTCAATTGTGTTTTTTTTTTTTGTAGATCAGATACCTGCTAAATTGCTTTCGGGTACTGGAGGTCCTCAGATTAAAAAGTTACTTTGCCGCCGGTCCCTAGAGGGACTGAGAAATCATTTTTTGTTAAACGACTTAAAACCCTATTTTAAAGCGCGTAGAGTCCATCTAAAACGCACGCAAAGCATAGAGGTATATATTATCTACGATCTCGACGCACGTTTGCAACAGATACAAACAAAAAATTCTTTAAAATATTGAAGTATACCTCGATGTGGCCGCCGGCGGCCATTTTGTGGTTATTTGCGGGCCCCTGTGAATTCGCGCTCGATAAAAAACGTCACGTTTGATATGAAGGTTAAGGTTTTAATTAAAGATAGTGGAACCAAATTAATCTAGAATAACTGTGCTGTGTTATTATAATATTGTGTTTAGTGTTGTGTGAAGTGAAATGTGCTAAAATCGAAAAAGTCGAACGCGTCGCTGATGACGTCACTTGTTTACGAATTAAAAAATGGTGAGTCATATAATTATTTAATACGGGAGTTTATAGGCTGATGGAGAAACTAGTGATATTTTTTTATTAAAGCTACTTAACTAGCCTTTTTCTACATAATTATCATTTTGTTCTAGGTTTTCTAGTTTTTGTGTACATAGTCCGTCTAGATTAGGTCTAGATTAGGTCTAGATTTTCTATAAATTTGTAAAGAAACAAAAAATTTTTTTCTTACGATTTTTTTACCATGATTATTAATGTTTCTTATTAAATAGTACGAATAACTATTCTAGTTTATTAAAATAATATAAAACTATACACCTATCGCGCAAACATTTTCACAATATCACATTATTCAATTAAAACGGATAAAATTTGCTCCACCGTCACTTTTGTCGCACAAAAAACAATATACTCACACCTCCAATTACAATAACAAAAACTATCCTTTGTTCCTTATCTCAACGTGTACCCGAAACCGTAAACAAAAGGCCGCCAGCTCACTCGGGTGAGTCATAAATCAAGTTACAATGACGCCGGCCGGGCCGAGTGTTAAGTACTTTTTTTGTTTATGTTTTTTGGAGCATTTTGAAGACGAGTGCATAAATGTTGCGCAATGTACTGACATGCGAAGGGATAGATAATCTTTCTGGAATTGGTCAGAAAGGGTTATTAAAATGAGTACTAGTGAAAATAATTAATCGACAATTTATAGGGTACCTACATAGGACCTTACCTAGATAGCCAGGAAAATAGGAAATCAGGTAAAATAATTACAAATAAACTACTTTTTTGACAGTGTAGTTAATGAATGTAATTAATGTAAAAGTAATTAATTCGTTACGTTTATGACTTGTATAAGTTGTTATGTTTATTTTCTCAATGTGTCACAGCGTTTCTACAGCAATCACTTTGGGTACATGAAAAGAATATTATCGACACCATCCATTAAATAAACATAGTTTACATACATTCATACCATCACGCCTGTATTCCCCGAAGGGTTAGGCAGAAGTGTACCAATGCACACCCATAGTTCGCCGGTATGTATAGGTCCCATATAATAGGGGGCGAGCCTATTGCCATTAACCGGGCACAAATCCAAACTCCGAGCTGCTACTGAGAATTTCATAGAAAAACCCAATAACACTTTTTGCTCGACCTGGGAATCGAACCCAGGACCTCTAGCGTAGCAGTCGAACATAGTTTACTCATATTTTTATCAATAAATAATGAAACTCATGGTTTTTTAGATATAAGTCCAATTATTCTATCTAAATTTGATCCAGTTTAAATGCTTAGATTTAGCTACGTTTTGTATGGAGCATGCTGTCGATAATATTGTTTGCAAGAAGTGACGTAGTGCAAATACACAAACTAATGCCTTTTTCCCATGGGGGTAGGCAGAACGCTACATACTTCTTTTGCCTTGTGCACGGTCATACAAGCACACCGCGCCGGTTACGAGTACTGCGCACCTGACCTTTCTGAAGAACCTCACCAATAAGGTCAGGGTAGGTCCTTCTAGGGCCTGCCGGGGCTGCGGGTTGTTCGAAAGAGATACCGCGCCCCCGGAACGCAAAGAGCACATGAAGGAACATAGACGGGTTTTAGTCAGTAAAAGTCTGACGCTCAGGGCGGGGAAAGTTATTTGATGATTTCCCGTCTATAAAAAAAAAAAGGTCCTTCTAGGGCATGGGTGGGTCCCGGCGTAATGCTCAAGATTCACAATATCCTTAACTACTTACCATCTACCTAAATCCAGTTACTGATCTATCTCCGTAGCATCTGTTCCGTCGCCTACTCTGTGCTACTAACCGGCAACCGCCTCCCGCTATGTTTGTTCATTAGAGGTTTTAATTTGATTTTTCTAGCGCGTTCTAATTGCAGTGTGCTTATAATTCCCACTCATTCATAGAAGACAATTAGGTTGCGTTTATTTTTATGTTTTTTAATTGTTTGTCAAGTACGTAATATTTTTTGTTGACCGGCTTATGAGAGTGTAATTTTGGAGTGCTTACTTGACGATTTTATTTGTTTGATCTTTCTGTGGGTAAAAATACATATCACCAAATATCTAGCGTGTTTAATTACTACAGTGATCACCATTTTGGTACTTACTTAAATTTAGGTCGAGTTGCATTAACACGAAAATATCAGCTGTTTTTGTTTTTAACGAGTTGTACTTACAAGATCAAATGTTTCTAACACATGGTTTTTTTTTCTTCATATTTTGAGGTTGTTTCCACCAAGAAAGTTTTTCGTTTTCATGAGTACTTTTATCCCTTGAAAGATGGACAATGTAGTAACGGCAAATTTGTATAATGTAGCTGTGGTGATTCAGTGGTATTGACTCCAAATTATTGTTGAGGTTCGAACTCAAATAGGCATGAACTTTGGACTTTCACTTATACATGAGGTCCTTAAAGACTGACCACTTATCAATAGATGTATTCACAAGGGGTGCCAAAATGCCATTAAAATAAAAACGAAAGTTCTGCAAATTTAAATTCCTTCTGGAATTCGCCTGAGTGTTCGAATCATAAAACTTTTTAACCTACTTTCAGTCAGGTTGCATTGGCATAAAACCTTTGCGGTGCTTACCGCCACGAGATCGGATCGCCCTTATAATACAAAGTAACTTCCAATACCTATGTACTCAATAGCATACTGGCTAAACCGAACTCAGATTTGGCGAAAAAAGTGTATAATATGTGTAGTAAATAAGTAGATTAATTTTTGTCACACTAGGACTGGCATCTTGATAAAAGTCCTGTAAATAAACAAAGATAAAAAAAAAAAAAAAGTTCCAATAGAAGAATTACATTAAATACATCAGCGACAAATTGAACTGGAACCAGTTTGATTGGATTTTAGATTGCACCTGGGATCGGATTAGAGCTAGATCAGAGGGCCAATTCTTTTAATGAAAAAGATCAAATTCTATTCACAATCTCATCTCAACGATAATTAATGTCAAAAATGTAGGCGAATTGGAAGTATTTTTGAGAAATGGAGCCTAGAATGTAATAAAATTCCTGAAGGATATGAAAATTACCCCTTTGATGTAACTACTATTGTATCTACTTAGACTGCCCCGTTGGTCTCGTGGTCGCAAGGGCGACTGCTGAGCAAGGGGTCCCGGGTTCGATTCCCAGGTCGGGCAAAAAGTGTTATTGGGTTTTTCCATTACGAATTTCTCAGTAGCAGCCCGGAGTTTGGAAGTTGGTGGTGTGAAGCACGTGAAGCCGTTGGTCCTGCGCCTGATCTCTCTGCGGTCGTATCGGATTGCCGTCCCATCGGGCTATGAGAGTTAGGGAAGAGGGAGTGCACCTGTGTTTGCGCACACACTTAGCTAGCCTGCATTAAGGTTAGCCGCCGTAGCCGGAATCGGCCTGGAGAATTACATTACATTGTATCTACTTATAATATCTTTAGCTGTCAAGATTACGGTAAACAGGTCATTCTTTTCATTGATTTCATTTAAAGCTTTTAATGTTTGAATCTTTGGCTAACGGCAATAACCGGTGAAAAGGTAATCGAGACACAAACTCATATTTTAAATGTAATAAACTGTTAGGTTTATTGAGACGCTAGTACTTTTCGTAGAGACAGGTACATCGGTGCGTAATTCAAAAACCATCACCACGTTTCTTTAAGTTATATTATACACAGTAGAAGGGAAATTGTGACACAAACTTTTAACTTGGGTTCAGTACATTCATAAAGTCCTCACGGGTTAAGACTTTTCGTTTGTAATAAAAAAATTAGCTGTTTACACCACTATGAACTCCTTTGACCATGTATAACATTAACCGATGGAGTAGACGAGTTCTGGAGTGGAGACCACTTCTAGGCAAACGTGGTGTATAGGACGCCCTTCGAATCGTTTCTCTGGGACTCGCCGAGCTTCATTGTCTCGCGCTTTTCTAGTGGTCGCCACTGTTGATTCTGGCTAACAGGATTTGCAGTGGTTTGGGAAGTGTGGCGGGCTTGTCCCATTAAAAAAAAAAAGGACGCCGTTCGGCTAGATGGAGCGACGATCTGCGCAAGGTGGCTGGCAGAAACTGGATGCGGAGAGCCGAAGATCGGGCTCAGTGGCGCACCTTGGGAGAAGCCTATGTCCAGCAGTGGACTGCGATAGGCTGTTGATGATGATGAGCTACTAACTCAGAAGATTAATTAACTATGGAACAGCGCCACTTGTGAGAGGGACAAAATTCGTACTGAGACTATTCCTTTCAAGACTATGCTTATCGTACGGTTATTGGTAATGTAAAAGGAACTTTATGCTTGTCGCGTAAGGTTGGTTTTTATATACAATTTGATCTTTTATATTACTGTTAACAACTATTGTAATAGGTATCTGCAACGAAATAAAACAACAAGAAAATTATTTTCAAAAATTTATTTTATTTACAATTTTCATTGACATGTAATAAAATCTTTGGATAAATTATCAACATTTCCAAATAATTAAGACAATTAGTGCTTTGTGTATTCTAATGATAAAATAATTGGATTCATAATTAAGGTATACCTAATAATATTGCATGAAGCAGTGAAGAATATTGTCAAAATGAATGAAATAGAATCCTATACATACATCGTAGTTACCTACGTATGTACGTACGTACGTACGTAGTGTCGTGATGGCCCAGTGGTTAAGGCGCCCGCCTCTCATGCACGAGGTTGTGGGTTCGCAACCGGGCACGGGCAAGTACCAATGTGACTTTTTCTAATTCATATGTACTTTCTAAGTTTATCTTGGACATCACTGACATCGGTAACCATGTCAGAGGCCCTTGCGGCGGTTTAGAAACTCTGACACTAGGGTGTGTGGGGTCGTTAGACCTTACTGCCCACACGATAAAGAAGAGTTACCTACGTATGATATGATGTAAGAAAAATGAATTATTAGCATGATACTGGAAAACATTTTAGTCAAAATAAGACAGAGTAGGAATGACATGTGAAACATTACAAAGCTGGCACGGACATTTAAATTTGTCAAAAAACCAAGAGTGCTAAAGAAAACTCGTATGGTATTTATTCCATGAATGGAATGCATGGTCTATTAATGGGTTGTATGGTATTGCTGTACCTGATGTCGCCATGTGTAAAGTCTGACAACCAGTCTAACCAAAAGGTATGGTGTTAACCAATTACTAAGTTGTAGGTACTAGACTAGTGGCTAGTGGCTGTCTAGTGGTCAGATAGGCAGTCGCACCATATAAAACACTGGTATTCAGCTGGAACCGGTTAGACTAGAAGCCGACCCGTCGTTACCATCATCATCTGATGATGGTATTGCTATACAACTACAAACATCATAATTACAATTGATTTTGATTTTCTTTTATCGTACGCATAGGCACGAATCACGATACAAAACCTTGCCTTTTAGACCTGCTACAAACTTACGCGGGTTGGCATTCTCGGTATAGTATTTTCAATACACTCTTGAATTAGGTTGTATTGAGTATATTCAAACCGAATATGCCTCCGACCCGCTAATGGCCTGATTTCTTTTACAGCGGATAGGAGAGAAATCTCAAACATGCAATCGTCTTTTATCATTGTGACGTCACCGCTTAGCTGCAGCGCAATTCGAATATCCTATTGGTTGTTTATAAGACATCTGTTCTCCTTTCCACGTTGGTGGAGGGCATCGATGTACTAAATTCAGATATAATTATAATAAGGTCAATGGCTCTCAGTTTAGGGTCAGTTGTCAGGGTTTTGGTCAGTTGTGGGTGTACATTGGTACACCTCTGCCTAACCCTTCGGGGAATACAGGCGTGATGGTATTGGATGATGGCTCTCAGTTTTATGCTCATAAAATATAATCTGCGGTGTTATTCTGTAAAACCCTCCTTCCGTGAATTTAGGTAAAGTGAGCGTGTGGCGACTTGTCGATCCCTAGCATCGTGTAGTGACAGCCCAATTTTAGCTCACTTCACCTTAATTCACTAAGCGAGATTTTTTACAGAATAAGCCAGCTGAAATGGATCACCAAATAACATAAATTGTTATTATTTACAATCTGTATAATGTTGTCTAGACATCTATGGTTATTTATTTCGATGTTAAACATTAACTTATAATATTATACGTTATTTCTATTATTTAATTGAACATAATTGTACTGTTTATGTTTCGTTATTATACTGTTCTCTGCCTTCAGATATAAAATATTTACAAAGGTTTTGTTAAAAAGAGATAAATAGTTAGTAGTAAGGCTCTTGAAGCTTGATGTTAGAAAGGGACACATAATACACTCATTAGATATGTATCTACCCAGAAGAAAAGTCAGAAATACACATTCATAGGCTGCCTATACAACCTCCACCTGGACATGAACTGCCATGGCCGATCTGGAAGTCTTTAAATAGGCTCCGAACTCAGGTCGGTCGGAGCAAACACAACTTGTTTAGGTGGGAATTCGGTGAGCTGTCTGTGCGGTACAGCACAAACGATGGCCCATCTCACATCGTGCCCTGCGTGCCCTAACAGCTGCACGCAGTAAGATTTAATAGCTGCCACCGACAACGCAGTCAAAGTGGCCAAATTCTGGGCCGCAACAATATAATATACCAATAATATAGTTTGTCACCGAAACGCTAAGAAGAAGAATACCTATTTCTGCCGCAAAGCAGCGTTGCTGTGTTCCGGGCACAGGCACATGAGACATTTTAACTGTCTTTCATAGTTATTAGTAAGTTACTTTTACTGGAATGTGTAGCTGCAACACTTTCGAGTATAATCCGGAATTACACACTGCACTGCTGCTTTACTGTGTAAAAGACACTTAACAAAGCTGATCGTTACAGACATGTTGTTCCCATCATTGCGATAATTTCTTTTTTGTAGTGGATTATACCTGTGAAGCTTTAGTTAGTGAGATATTCAAAGGTAATGCGTTTCCGTCACAAACGATTTTTCAACTGATTATCTGGCCGATTTTCCACAGACTTCGTAAAAAATCGGCGCTATAAGAATCGGTAAAAAAATCCGTCGTGTAAAGAAACGCTAAAGTAACGACCTCATTTTAAAAGTCTATAAGGATTTTTAAATACTACAACAACGCCTGTACTGTTACAAGTACCTACACGAAAAAATTGAGGTGTGGAGTGTTAGAAACTGTTACTGCAATGCTTGTCAGAGTCACCAAGTGACATTGAATATATTGCTGGGTATTTCAGCAACATAATAGATTATTTATCAAACGCTTCAGTGCACAGGGATACTCCGGTACCTACCACAGGGATATTCATGCTACCTTACCACCTAGCTCTCTCTCGCTTACGTATTATTATTATACTCAAGTTAATAGGCAGCCTAGACCTAAAATGTCGACTGTAATTTAGAGTTTGGCATAGTACTTAGAAGTAAGATACAATGAGTCAGTGCCGTGAATTACAGTTTCTTTTTGTACTAATTCTGCAAAAGCGCTGATAATAATTGAAACAGATAGCAGAAAAGAAAACAGTACAAAAAGTATTATGAACATACCATAATGGAAACATAGTGAAGTTAACGATATTCTCGGGTAGTTTTTATTTATAAATAAAATTGATTATGAACTTATACGAATCAGTAACAGAGTTGAAAATGATGTATCAGTTATCTTACTCGCTATTACGCAATTTTTAACGTTACTGCTATAAAATTTCAGTTCATTATCAATTAACATACAAGTATATTGCTGCTAGCGCATTTAAAGCAAAAACCTAAAAGACTTCCCAACTTTACATCATAGTACTTTCCTGTGTACGAACAAAATAAAACAATTCAATTTTATCGGAAACTGTACATTCATTATACATTAAGTTATGATGAAAATTTAATTTTCCCAGTTACACTTAATCTACGGGGCGTGACAGCCCTAACATTATCACAATATGTTATAACTGTGTACAATAATAATTATAGAAGGATATCAATATTTACATGAAAACTTATTAAATAACGTAGAATAATGAATAATGTAGAATAATGTTACATAGAAAATGGAATGTACAAAGTCACAACAATGAAAACAAGTGGCTTCGGTTAAGAAATGATTAGCAGAAAGTGTGCAAAGCAAATGGAAATATTTTATTTTAAATTTAAATCAAAAACTCTTAAAAATAAATTTGAGCTGTGATCTACATGGTAAAGATCCTTGATTAACAATAATTATAAACGGTATTAACAAGTAATAAAATTAAGTAACCCTCGACAAAAGAATAATGATCCCTACCGCAGCTAATAAAAGAGCTGATGAACTTGAAACGGCTGAACCGATTTCGATAAAACATAACTAAGAATCATCGCTAGGAAATCTGCTTTCAAATAAAAAAATCGCATTCAAATCGGTTCACCCGTTTAAGAGCTTCAGTGCCACAGACACGTACAAACCTACAATACCTCTCTTTTTGAGTCGGGTGTTAAAAAGACATATTTTGAGGATACAGTAATTGACCTACTCGGTTTTCCTTGCATTGCCATATTTTTTTTATCCAGGTCTAGACCTGGTAACCTTCTACTTGCTGAAAAATATTAATGGCCAAAATGTTATTAATATTTTTCAGCAACTAGAAGGTTAGGTACCAGGTATTCTTCAACATAAATAGACGAACGAGGTAATTGACGTATCTTGTATTTCAGAACTTTGCCATTTCAAAAATAAAAATTAAATACGAATATAAATAAAAATACTTCCCAATTTTGACATTGATTCTTGCTGAGATAACATAGCGACTACTTCGATTTTATTAAAGGGAATTGGCTTCCATGTGTTGATGACAAAAATATGTGTACCTTCAAATTTAAATAATTTATTCACTTAAACAAAAAAATGTTCACTTCAGACCACAATAAGGTACCCACCAAAATCTCTTTTACAAGACAGAACTAACCATGTAGATTAAGCTGTTTATTTAACAATTATATTCTAATATAAGGTAACCCAATTAAAAGTATCACTTAAAATCTTTCTCGTATGTTGGTATGAATAATTTCACCAGTTGAATCCGTTGAACCCAATGATCAAAACACTATAAGGGTACAAAGAAAGGCCAATTCATGTTTGTTTTTTTTTTCATTTGCCCGACTCTTATTTCTCTTGTATCATGGGAATATTATCTCACAGTGATTATATTAACTCACATACAAATACAACCAAACTCGGAACAATTACCTAAAGACTAAACATTCATTTGGTGATTTTTAAACTATAGACAAAAAGTAACCGTTCTAATTATTGTTTGCGAAAGTCAGTATGTTTGTTAATCAAACACGCTTTATTGGCTTAACGGATTTGGATCAAATTTGGCGTAGACCATGTCTTTCACGACCACCTTTTGAATAATATACATAAGTGCCAAAAAATTAAGCCACTTAAATAACGATGAGTTAAGTTCGGATTCAAAATATTAAAAGCATTCGTTTCAAGACATGCACATGCCCAACATACAATGCATGTTTCAAATAAATTGAATCTGCTGTCGTAAAAATTGTTCTTATTGTGTTGAGTGGCCTAATTTTTTTTGCACGTAAGTGTATAATTTACATTTAATTAGTATTTCTGATCTTTGAGTTCAACAGTAAAACTATAAGTACAACAAAAACATTCCTTAAAGCGAATTCTTACAAAAAAAGTGTAATGCTTAAGTATCGTGTTTAAAATTAATTATCACACTAAATTCGTATCTTTACAAGTCCCTTAACATTTAACCGCCAAGGAGTGACGGGATTACGAAGGTGCGTTCTTCGTAATAATCATCGAACTCCTGGAAGGGTATGATGTAGTCTTGGCCCATCGCTACTGGCAGAAGAAACAGTAGGAGCAGAAGAATCCAACTCTGGAAGCACTTGGATGCACTGTTGAGTGTAACTGGAAAGGAAACAAGAAATACAAATATTATTACGCAAGTTAAGTACTAATTTTGCAAATCGTACAGATGTACATATGCTGAAAGAAATATCTTTTATTTTATTATATTTGTTAGGGACAAAAAACAGTTACATGGCAAGATTAACTAAACATTCTTAAATTAGCAATTGTGCTAATTTAAGAGTTTTGCTAAGCTTTGACTTAGAAATGCAGTTATATTTATTCTATTCCATATTTATTTTATACAAAACCCACACCATTGTCCACAAATTCAAAAAAAAAGAAGTTAAAAGTAAACAGATATACAGTGTGGATAAAAGACTTCGTGACGCAAAACAAGGATTCAGTACATTATTCCCGACTGCAGCTGATTTCTAGAATTCTGTACTCGAAGGGTGCCAACGTAAGTAGGCCGGTCTAATAGTACAGGTCCACCACATAAAACATTGCATTTTCATAAGGTTTTGTGGTTAGAAAGGCAGCGACACTTGCGATGCCTTAAACATCCAAAGGCAGCCATACCTTATGCCTGCCTGGTTTCCATCCAAGAACATAAAAAAGAACTCACTCCTCTCGGGTCGAGGATCCGTGTCTGGAGTGAAGAAGTCCAGGTTGGCTGAGCTCCTGTACACGTCATAGACTGTGGAGAGGCAGGCCACCCTGAGCCGGCCACCGAGGAACAGCTCTGGCGTCACCTTCACGTCGACCTTCACGCTGGTCCAGAGAAGACCGCTTTCTGATGGATGGAAGCTTGTCTCTGATGAACGGAGCTGGAATGTGATGGAAGTTAGCGTTAGTAGGTTGTATAAATGGTTGCAGAATTTGTTTGAAAGAGCCACTGCGGTGGTGGAACGCAAGAGGCATTATGAGGAAGATGGATAGGTTTTAGTTAGTAAGAATCTGACACTTCGTTCCGCTCCGCCCGAAGTCATTAAGTAATCTTCATTACCAAACTTTCGTATCAAATTTCATCAAAATCGGTTCAGTGGTTTAATCATGAAAGTGTAACAAACAGGCAGACAAACAGATACTTTCACATTTATTAGTTTGTATTTTAAGTTTTCTAAGTATGTATAAAATGAAAATAGTATTTCGCCCACAGCGAGACATCTCACGATGAATGCCATGTTCAAGACAATCGCCTTTTATGTCTGACTCTTGATGTAGCTCATATTTGATTATGATACACCTCTGCCGAGCCATTCGGGGAATATAGGCGTGATAGTATGTATGTATAATATGAAAAAGTTATATTTCAGCTATAGGAGGTGCTTAAAGAAATGACGACTTTATTTATATTGTCAGCTGTAAGAAAAAATATTAAATAAAGGTAAATATGTTAGTAAAATAATAAGATTTTTTACATTCAAAAAGAACCACCTGCTCTTACACACCTTGTCGAAATAAATAACAATTAGTGTCTAAGTTACAGGTGGCCTGCAAAGTGCCTAATCTAATTATAAAACTTTACACTTACAAAATAGGTCGTTTATTACCATTAAATTTGTTTTAACACCAAACTTTTTTTGTGAAATTAAAAAGTGATTTGTACTACCTATTATATATACCATCACCATCACGCCTGTATTCCCCGAAGGGTTAGGCAGAGGTGTACCAATGTACACCCACAGTTCACCGGTATATTTAGGTCCCATGTAATAGGGGGCGAGCCTATTGTCATTAACCGGGCACAAATCCAAACTCCGAGCTGCTACTGAGAATTTCAAAAAAAAACCCAATAACACTTTTGCTCGACCTGGGAATCGAACCCGGGACCCCTTGCACAGCAGTCGCACCTGCGACCACGAGACCAACGGGGCAGTACTACCTATTATAAAAAGAAAATGTCAGTTTGGTCGAAACGCTGGCACCTCGAGTCAGGTAAATGCGTAGTTAAAGAATCAACTGCAATTTCTATAAGTTATATTATTATTCATGACAGATGGGCCATCGTGTCATGATTGTAGTAATTTTTTTTTATTGATTATGAAAAAAAAACCAGTGTTCTATACATTTTGACCTTGTTATTGTTGCTCATTTGAATGGAACAGCTGTTCTTGTGTCTGCCATTGTGGATAGAAGTTGTTAAAAGACACATTACCTTAAATTTCGTTATGTTTAGTGCTTTACCATGTTAAGTTAACAAACAGAATTAAATGCATAAATAATATACTTTTGTGTTAAGAGAAAGAATCTTATAAAACCTATCAATATTTCTATCTGAGAATCTGTTTCATAAAAACATAACGATTATCCTTTAAATTATTTCAGTTATAAATCACGAGATACCTAATGGCCTGGTCGCAATGTTGTCCCATAATAAACGCATTTGAAAGCAGATAGTGATGAAGAATGTTCTTCTTTATCGTGTGGGCAGTAAGGTCTTACGACCCCACACACCCTAGTGTCAGAGTTTCTAAACCGCCTCAGGGCCTCTGACATGTTTACCGATGTCAGTGAAACTTATAAAGTACATATGAATTAGAAAAAGTCACATTGGTACTTGCCCATGCCCGGTTGCGAACCCACAACCTCGTTGATGAGAGGCGGGCGCCTTAACCACAAGGCCATCACGATATATAACCTGCTAATTAAAATCAGGGTACTCACAGGCTCCTCATTAATGTAGATAGTGAGGTTAGCAGCAGGTCTTGCAGGTGAAGACGTGCAGTTTGCTTGCAGAACTTCTCCAGGCTGGTAGCGATCCTTGTCTGCCTTCAGCACAGGTGGGATTGACGGCAATGCTGGAATAGTTGGAAGAATTACATTAAAAATCGTTTGTAAAATATTGACATGTTCGTGAACAGGCAGTGTTAGTTGGGATTGGTAAACTAAGGCAGTAAAGAAAGCCTTGGCTTACACCTTCATTGTTTTCACATATAGAAGCAACAAGAATTTTTTAACCAGGATATTGTAAAAACCTAATTGAAAAGACTAATTGGTTGACTGGTAGAGAATGCCTTTTTTTTTTTACAGACGGGAAATCATCAAATACCTTCCCCCGCCCTGGGCGGGGCGGGAGGGAGTGTCAGACTTTTACTGACTTAAACCCGTCTATGTTCCTTCATGTGCCCTTTGCGTTCCGGGGGCGCGGTATCTCTTTCGAACAACCCGCAGAGAGAATGCCTAAGGCATTAAGTCCGCCTTTGTACTTTTGTTGCATAAAGTTTAAATAAAATAAATAAATAAAATAAAAAGAGAGACCGCAGAGTTTCTTGCTCGTTCATCTCTATAAAGGACTACCTACGTTTTTGAGCAGCAACCAGCTTCAAGTTTCTAACTGGCCGACTTTTTAATAATTCAAAAGTGCCTGTAAATGGTCTCTTTGAAATAAATTTAAGAGGAAGGTTTATACGTATAAAACATCGCGCTCCGACCAACAAGAGCGGCGCAGTAACCAAAGATGTACGAAACAGCGGGGTATACAGGTAGCTAATAAAAATAATAAATGGATTGAGGTCTTTATACCTAACATAGCAACGCACGGTGGGTCGGTTTCGGAGTCCGAGACTGTATTATAAATATACGGTTTCATAAATATTCAACATCTAACATCACAATATCATTCGGTTCCCTTCTAAATCTGTAGGGATTTCCCTCGAAGAAAACCGTGGATACTGAATTGAATCCTAACAAAATAAAATACTTATTCAAATGGTGATGGGATTCCTAAAATACATGTACATCTATGAATATTACGATCCTACGGGACACAGTTGATTTCAATGCTTGTGGCTTGACCGGAATATCAATATTTAATATGGTTTTATTATGATAATATAACAACAAAGTATTAAACTAACAGTTGATAAAAAAAAAACATCTAACAACATAATAGTTTCTCATGTGCTTTTTGACATTTTTCTTCTTAGAAATATCGAAATATTGTACGCATACATCATGAAATATATGCAGGTCGCTTCCAACCGGTATATCTGGAGATCTAAAGGGGAGGCCTATGTTCAGCAGTGGATGTCCTATGGCTGAGATGTTGATGATGATGATGATCATGAAATATTGCCTGTGAAACTCGACAATAACTTTTTATAAATTAAATGATATTTGTAATCGGTCTAGTACTTTCAAAAAATCCAGAGATTCTCTTGCAAATAAACAAACAATTTTATTTTCTAATCAATAGTAATAAGCTGAAGAGATTTTTGTTGTTTGATTGTTTTACTATGTGGGACTACCAGTCGGATAAGACAAAATATTTTTTTTTATAAAATAGCTGGTTTTTTGAGAAACAGTATAGGTTATAATTATATCATCACGTTACGCATCACGGGAGTGGAGCAGTAACCAAAAACTAAAAGCGAGTGAAAAAAACAGAAGCTTATATTAATATAAAGTGTGTGTTTTTAATCTCGTAGACTGATTTGACGGCTTCTTACGTCAAACTTGAAAATAGTGTGCTTTATGTTCATGGGCCGAAAGCACATTATTTTTATATTTGACGTATGAAACTGTCAATTTAGTCTACGAGATTAAAAAACACACTATAGATCACAATAAGCTAAATATGTATAACCAACTTCACCAATACCTATGTCAATAATAATTTGATATTAGACGAAGAAAACTAGCCAGCTATCAGCTAACTAGCTAGCTAAACCTACAAGAAGATACTCGTATTAATAGCCCAAGTAGGTATGTAATATCAAGAATCAAGATATATAATCAAGGTACTAATGTAATATTGCTTAGAGCTCTGATTAAACGATTAAATTACCTTCTGTAACGCGATCTTGTTAATAAACTAATAATCTACACAAACAGGCTGTCGACAGCTGAGAGTGGCATCTCCTCCTACTGCTATCATAATTATAGGTACCTAGTGGGAATAGACGCAATTCTCATCTCAACATTCAGGTTAATAACCTGAATGTTCGTGTGGATGGATGAATAGATACAAATACAGAATGGATGTTTGTTACTATTTCATGCTTAAATGGCTGAACGGAATTACCTGAAATTTTGCACACGAACTTTTAGTAGTAGTAGAGCTCTTTGTGAAGGATCTCGTCCGGGGAAGTACTATCTATTTCTGCTGCAAAGCAGTGTTGCTGTGTTCCGGTTTGAAGGGTATGGGTGCCGGTGTAATTACAGGCATATGAGACATTTCAACTTTATTTCAGGGATGGCAACGCATTTGCAAGGTCTCTTGTATTGCAGGTATCTATAGGTAAAGGTGGCCACTTAACATCAGGTGGCCAGAAGGTTTGCTTGCCAACCAATGACATAAAAAAAAAGATTTTTATCCCGCTTTTTGTGTTAGCTTCGTGTGTTTAATCTAATTTTGAAGGCTACGCAAACGAAGTCGCTTTTTTACAGGTATTGAATCGGTCTATATTTTAATTTAGATGTACCGACTTCCCTAAATATAAATACAGAATGGATGTTTGTACAAATATTTGGATCCGCTACCAGTTTTCCAAAAAGCGAAAAATCTAAATTTTTCACGAAGCCGCTTAAGCGTCAGAATTCCCTACCTTATATCGTTGACTTCCTACACCATGTTTTGTTCTATCAAACAATATAGATAGGTACATAAGACACAACAACTTCGCAATATATTTTCGTATCAAACATTTTGTGCGCGCAGCTTCTTTACATCACGTTTATGACAAACATCGCGTCCTCATTTTCAAATTATGTTTTGGAAGGAAAAGAAAATATATCTTCGATCTTCTTTTATTAGTAAGCAGAACAAATCCTGCTGTGGAAACAAAACTATAGATATACGTAGAAAGGTTAGTTTTGCATAATATGGTTGGTCATATTTTGAGACTTATTTTTAGAGGTATCTTAAGGCCAATTTATTACCGTAATTAGAAACGATGAATCTTATTTTAGCGACAAACATTGAAGTCAAATAATTGGGCAAAAAATTTGAAAATTAGAGTCATTTTGACAGATTTAGACTAAGATTAGAACGCGTCGAACGTTCTTACTTAAAATTCGTATGTGTTAAGCTAGAAAATTTCAGGTAGTTCCATTCAGCCGGCAAAGAATGAAACAGTAACAAACATCCATCCATCCATCCATCCACCCTAAAAAACTCGCGAGTTTATAATAGTAGTGGGAAGGATAAGATAAAATTTTATTATACGTACACCATAAAAACCATTTGAAATAACATAAACTGCAAATCAAGGGTTCGTGATACCGCTATTTCAATAAAATTATATTTGGCCAACATTATAATAACACCAACATTTCCCTAGGTATGCAAAAAACTTTTATACCAATATCTATACCTATGCAAATAAATAAAATTTTAGCGTTTGTTTGTAATTTCAAATTAACAGCGAAATGAATATGAAAGTATATACGGTACTTACGTCAAAAAAAAAACAATTTTTAAAATTTTCGTCGGTCTGTCAGTTTGTCCCGGCTTATCTCTGAAACTGGATGGGTCTTTAATTCGCAGATAGTTATAGTTATAAGGAGTTATTAGCCTGCTTTTATGTTAGAAAATTCATTTATTTTAATAAAAAAAGGGATTTACGCTAAATGAGAATTACAACCAATGATATAGTCAACACGATCAAAGCCGCGGGCAACAGCTAGACCCTTTCTGAAAACCGTAACAACTTCGTAAATTCAAAGTACAACAGGAACACAACAACGATGAACGTCCTATTCCATTACAAACTACAGGATACGTCGAAACTTAGACTATCCAATCCCTAATAAATACGAGATCGGTCGGCGATAACGGTACTGATATCGGAAACTTTATGTCCCATAAAATAACAATACTGAAACTGTTATAGCCAAACACTTCACGAAATGGAATGAGGACCTTCCGAAATTGTGTTGGCGTTATTATGAATGCAGCTGTGGAGAAAATTAAATGTAGAGGATAAGCGGATGTTTATGTAGTTGTAACGTCGGTCGCACACGACCGATAATCGGACCGATTATTGGACCGATTTTTACAGTTTCTTCTCGCCGATGCTTAGCATGGCTATCAAGGTTAATACCCTTTCTCTAACATGTCCTCGGAGAAAACTATTTATCGTTTTCCAATAGAGATATATTTACGTAGCAGAAACTAAAACCTAAGAAACCACTCAGAGATTTAAAAAAATACCCAAAATAATTTGAGCACAATCCAAGAATTTGCACTCATTTAATTTAAATAAAAGCATTTAAAAGAAGTATATCCCGAGGGAGATGTTTTAAATTAGTTATGTTGTTTAATTCGGACCATCCATGACACTTGTTATTGTGACATTTAGAAGATGATGGGAAATCATCCAATGACTTCCCCCGCCCTGGGCGCGGCGGGAGGGAGTGTCAGACTTTTACTGACTAAAACCCATCTATGTTCCTTAATGTGCCCTTTGCGTTCCGGGGGCGCAGTATCTCTTTCGAACAACCCGCAGTAGAAAGAAAGAAAAACCATTTTTTTTATTTAGACACCAATAAACTATCACGATAGATATCGTCAGTCCGATAACGATTTTTCCCTTTTTGAATTCAGAACGCTAGAAAATATAGTTGGGTTAATGACCACTGTTACCATGCCAAAACGCCGCAACTAGGTGTAGAACATTTTTCACGAGGGTTTTATGTTATTGCCTGGCGTAAAGCAGGTGGGCTTGCGCTAATGGACATCTGCAATGCAAGAGGCAATTCAAATGGGCTGCAATATAAGAGTCAAAACTGAAATGTCTCTTTTAATTACACATAGCAACACTGGTTGGCGGCAAAAATATATATAGGTTTGATGGTAGCAGGTATTTCTTCTTAGGATGAACCTCAAACCTTCTTTACAAAGAGGAAAATAGACAATGAAGCGCAGTGTCGGTAGGTGCCAGACCTATTCACAAGTAGTCCAGTCATATCTTGGTACATAACTAATTAAACTCGTTGAAGTTTTGTTAACTACAAAACTTCATCTTTATCTTCGAATAAGGATCGCGTTGTCGGTGTAGTTCCCTTATGTTTTACCCATAAGGGAACTACACCGACAACGACATTTTCGATGTTTTATTTACAAATGTTTATCCATACTTCTTCAAATTTTATAAGTAGTAAAGTAAATAGGTTAGAAAGACGCTGGATGCTGGCCATGGACGTCCTGAAGCTGATATGATAATGGAGATAAAGAGGTAATCTCTGTGAAACAATTATTGCAATCGGACTTGCACCGATTGCAATAATTGTTTACTGATTAAAAGCAACACTATTGTGGTATATTTGACTTCCACGCGAACGCAAAAGCAGACGCTAGTTCATAAGAATTTGCTGTCTACCGCAGACACAAAAAGTTTATAATTTTGTTGTTTTACTTAGTACGTTATAAACCGTGTTCAAAACTAGTTTTAAAGTCAAATTCAAAAACAAAAGCAAACAGTACCAAAATGTTGTCTCGATTCTTCAATTATGAACGAGTCAATAAAATTGTTATGACACTGTAAAACTTTTACTGAATGACGTTAAACCGAGGACCAAACGTCCGCCCGAAATTACTGAGTTAAGTAAAGTTTTCATTCAATTATTAAGATGGTTTATTTTGAAACCAAAATGGCAGATGTTGTTGTTTCGGTAATCTTCATTTTGAACACACTTTCATTATATAATCATTACGATCAATCAAACGCTTGTTTTATTCTCATACCTATTCTTTTTATGGCAAGGCTTGTAAAAACAACATTTTATTTAATCAACTATGTTCTGTTCTATGTTCTGTGTCTGTGTGTATATGTGTGTGGGTGTACATTGGTACACCTCTGCCCAACCCTTCGGGGAATACAGGCGTGATGGTATTGGTATATTTTTTTATTTTCTATGTCCCTCTTTCTTTTTTTCCCTCCTTTTACTTTGTTTCTTCCAATGATAATTGATATTCCTGACTAAAGAAAAATTTACTAGGTATATCACCTTTACTACCTCATGACTAATGGTCACCTGATCATCACAGATAATTATGATTATTTTACAAAACAATATCATATATCATCACGCCTGTATTCCCCGAAGGGTTAGGCAGAGGTGTACCAATGTACACCCACAGTTCGCTGGTATAACAAAACAAAAAGCTAACAAAATAATATCTAAATCGTATTGCGTGCTAGGTTTTTGGCCATAACTAGACTATTATAATCCGGATCCAAAGCTACCTTTCTATTTCTCATTACAATCAGGTTTTGCCATTATGAGGTTGTAGGTTTGTTTTTGTTAAATGTCAAAATAGACTAGTAGTTTAGGTACCCGACACTCGAGTATGTCTAAACCGGAGAAATACCAATGCTAATATTCTAATTCATATACACTTTCTAAGGTTATTGTCGATATCACTGACACACGATGAAAAATATCGTAAGGAAACCTAAACCTTATTATAACGTAATGTAAAGCTAAAATCGCCAATCAGGCTTGAACAAGCGTCTTGATCAATGCTCGTCCCTTCTCTGTATGAGAAGAGGCCTTTGCCCTGGAATGGGATAATAATAGGCTGGCATTATTATGTATCCATTTTGTAAGGTTTCATAAAGCAATATTGAAACCTACACAATATTTACGTTTTTTCAATATTTGAATGAGTAGATACTATTGTTATCATTGTTGAAGATGTTTTTTCAAACAGTACAATAGAATCTCATGTATAAAAGTCTTATATGTTTTTTTTTTAGGGTTCCACACTTGAACCGTGCCAACGTGGCCTTATTTTATGACACTTACTAGTTAGTAACTTGAAATTTTCACGAAGTGTGTATTATTATGGCCGCTACAACAATATTATAGGTATTAAAATTAAAATAAAGGAGGTCTCCATACAAGGAACGTGCTTTTTGTATGTAGTGTTACATACTAATAATTATGTATAATTATCGTTCAGGTAGAGCGAAAAGTCATTAACTCGAAAAACCATATTTTGATGTTTTACGGGAAGGTACCTATGTTGTACGGAACCCTTTCAGTGCTGAGTCTGACATGGCTGGGTTTTTGTACTGTAAAATCTATGTAAGCGCCTAATGAATGTTTTGCTACTGGCCTTTCAATTGCATGGGTTCAATATGTTTTCACAATAAAAGCTGACTCAAAAGGGACTCTTCTGCGCATCTTTCAGGGAGTAAAAAATCTTTTGTTGTTCATATGAACTCCTCGTACGAGTAAATTATTAGGTTTTCAGGCCAAATCCTAACTAAGATTTATGATTTCAAGTCTTATTTTCCCAAAAGACCATCATGAAATTTTGCATACATATTATCAAGGCCACAGAAAAGAACATAGGGTGCCTCTCATATAGAAAAAAAAGATCGTCATTTGCATATACGATATCACGGGTACAAAAAAGGACATAGGTTACACTTACTCCAGAAAACTGCCCCGTTGGTCTCGTGGTCGCAAGTGCGACTGCTATGCAAGGAGTCCCGGGTTCGATTCCCAGGTCGAGCAAAAAGTGTTATTGGATTTTTCTATGAAATTCTCAGTAGCAGCTCGGAGTTTGGATTTGTGCCCGGTTAATGGCAATAGGCTCGCCCCCTATTACATGGGACCTAAATATACCGGCAAACTGTGGGTGTGCATTTGGTACACCTCTGCCTAACCCTTCGGGGAATACAGGCGTGATGGTATATAAATATATTTAATCCAGAAAAAAGTACTGTCCAGAGATAGAAAAGTAACTTGTACGAGAGCAAAGCCGCGATCAAAAGCTTCCATCAGAACCCATTCTATGTAAGTTAAAAAAAAAAGAGTCCCAACAAACTCTTCTGTTTTGACGTCTCAGTTAACCAGTCCCAATTTTGATTACTTCCCGGTTAATCAAAAGTTTTTTATGACATCATTCAGAAGTAATACTCAAACTGTGAATAAACTTAAGATTACAAAATTGACTTAAAGCTAAAGCTTCATTTTGTAGGCAAGACTATAAAATTATAACGGTTTTTATTAAAATTCGAGAAAGACTGGTGGCAGTTATTAGACTGTAATGGTTTTGCGTGTTAAGTTAATTAAGGTGATTTTTATTAGCTGGTCTTTAATTTAATAGTTTCAGTACATGGAAGGTTGTTTAGATGATATACGGTTGAGAGGGTCTCTAAAAGGTGGATCGCTGACCTAGTGAGAGTCGTGGAAAGTCGCAAGATGTAAACGGTGCAGGACTGGTTCATTTGGAAAACTTTGGGACCTATTTATCACCACCCAGCAGTAGGCATCTTCCGATTGATATAACGATGATTATTGTCCCACTCACTATTAGGTCAAGGCCTCTTCTCATAACCAGCTACGAGCACTGATCACTAAGCTTGCTCAATGCAGATTGGGGGTTTCAAAACTAATAATAGGTCCATGTTTCCTCACGACGTTTTCCTTCACATTGGTGAAGGACATCATTGACATTGGTCAATGATGTACAGGTTAAACTTAGGAAGTACTTATGTTGTTATTTATTAATGTTAATGCGTAAAAAAATATACGTTTTATTTTACAAAGTTTACGAAACTGTTATTTAAGCGTGATTTACCCTTTAACAAGTCAAAACGATTGAGTAACCGTTTCCTAAAAAAACTATTCCCTTCTTTGACCTCATAAACATTTCCAATACCATTTTCTCTGCGTAGTAAAGAAACAAAGTAACACAACAGTCTACTCGATAAATAATAAGCTATAAAGCGCGCCGTTTTGAAATAGCGACAAATTGCCCCACCTGTTACCGCGTCCATAAACTAGCTTCGTAACTCGGATAAATTGAGTGGATACATCGTGGCTACGTTTACTGCACTCACACATATTTTCTCTGGTGATAGGATAATATATTTTAATGGTAATAAACTCTATCGTTAGTTACATACAGTACATTTTTGTTGAAGAGAAGCTGATACGTATTGTTTTTTTTTTTAGTTTGATTTTGGTTTGTAAACTTCAGATGTTTCTTCTAAGCTTAGAATTTACGACATTACGTTACTAATGTAATTTAGTTTATTTTTTAAAGATATGTTATTTTTAAGTGCAAAATGTTAGTGTAAACAATTGCTGGTAAATAAAGTACCTACACTAAATAAATACAATTAAAGAGTCTGTTTATAATGTCAAAATAACAAGGGTTCTGCGCAAAAATAATAAAACCCCATGATATATATTATCTGAACTATATTATACCAAACTCAGGTCGGTCAGAGCAAAGACAATATGTTCAGTTGGGGATTTAGTGATGGTAGCGACTTGAGCTGTCTGTGCGGTACAGAACATACGATGACCCATCTTACATCGTGCCCTAATTGGCTTAACAGCTGCACGCAGGAAGATTTAATGGCTTTTTTTTTTTTTTTTTTTTTTTTTATAGACGGGAAATCATCAAATAACTTCCCCCGCCCTGGGCGGGGCGGGAGGGAGTGTCAGACTTTTACTGACTAAAACCCGTCTATGTTCCTTCATGTGCCCTTTGCGTTCCGGGGGCGCGGTATCTCTTTCGAACAACCCGCAGCCCCGGCAGAAGATTTAATGGCTGCCACCGACAACGCAGTCAAAGTGGCCAAATTCTGGGCCGCATCAATATAATTTATAATAATAATATATTTTATTTATTATAATATAGTTTGTCATCGAAACGCTAAGAACAAGATGATATCTGAAATTCACACAGAATGATGCGTGCCGGGGCTGCGATGCCTGCCGGGGCTGCGGGTTGTTCGAAAGAGATACCGCGCCCCCGGAACGCAAAGGGCACATGAAGGGAACATAGACGGGTTTTAGTCAGTAAAAGTCTGACACTCCCTCCCGCCCCGCCCAGAGCGGGGGAAGTTATTTGATGATTTCCTGTCTTTAAAAAAAAAAAAAAAGGCTAGTAAGTAGGTAGGCCGAGTAGGCCCTTATTGCTTAATTCTTTAAGTACCTACTTAATTAAAATTATACAGTTTTATAAAAACTAGCTCAAAACTTTACTCAATTTATCCCTCTTTCTATCATTAATCCATCTCAACACCAATAACAAAAAATAAAGAACATTTTCAATGTGACTATGTTATTCATGTGGCTACTATATTTCTATGGCGGTGCCATTTGTATCTGTTGTTACGAAGTTCCGAAGGGAAGCCGATGTTGTATGGAGTTCGCGCTACTGATCGATAGGATACTTCTTTGTAATGAATTTATTTTTAGGCTGAATGATGAGCACAATACACTTGGTTTCTTTTTTAGTGTAAGTTAGGTTGTCAATTAGATGTATTTTTCTATTCTTATTCTTTTTTAGTCTTGTGCGCAGATTTACACTCTAGCACTCTACACTTCCTTATGTGTTGCATTCTTTAGCCAATCTCTCATAACGTGTGTAGCAAAATTAGACGTCATTCTTTTTTCAAGACGGATATACATACATACTAAAACCGTAGATACCAATAAACAGAAATACTTTTTTTTTTCTTCTTTATGACATTAAAAATGGTATGTTCATGGTCTAATTAATACAAACATATTTCATTTACGTTTGTTTTTTATAAATTCTTAAAACTATATCTGCTGATTGCTCTGAAACACCTATTATAATAAAAGATTATTACTTTATAGATAAAACAATAGTCTTAAAGCTTACCTCCTGAAGAGATAAGTAGTTGCAACAGTAAAAGTATTACTTACCAATAACATCGATGAATTTAGTAGCGATCTGCGTGGCGAAGGACGGGGAGTCAGCAGTCACCTCGCAGCTGAAGTTACCAGCTAATGTCAGGTCCAGTCTTCGAAGCAGCACCTGGGTGCCGTTGGATCTGTTCATCTGGAATTTTATGAGGAAAAGCCTTCAAATATCACTAAACATCACCAAGTATCAGGTTTTTTTTTATGTAAGGTAATGAATGCAAAAATTTAAATTTTTGACTTTGACTGTACTTTGCGAAGTTAACTACGCATAATACCATCAAACTAGGCATAGAACTATAAGAACATACTAGACAACGCTAAGCAAAACTGTGGGAATCGTTAGTATTTTTCGTTGTGAAAAACCACTATTATTGGTAGCACAAAAGCATTGAGCTTTCAAATGCAAGCACAGTACGAGTCGTGGGAGAATTTAAACTTTTGATTATAACATTAAAAACTTATAATTATATTCGTAAAAAAATTGGCAATATCGTTCATAGTATCTTTTTACACTTACTATACATCAAGAAAATATCTATACATATAATAAAATCGTAGCGATGTCAAAACTGTACATTTAATATTTTTGGAAAAGAGTGATTGCAACGAGGTCAGGTAATGATTCTAATGCCGAAAATACTTTTTTTTTAATTTTTGTCTGTTTGTCTGTTTGTTTGTGAAAGCATCACGCAAATACTGCCGGACAGATTCTGTTAAATTTTAGTATATATTATTCCACATGGGCCAAATTTTGCCGTAGGCTATAAATTATCACGCTATCTGCTTTAGGGGATGAGTAATTTTGCATTATGTTGTATTCTCCTACAGATTACGACGGGTTTTTGTAAAAAGACGAGAAACAATATAAGAATGCTTTAGATAGCTGAGGATTGAACTGCTGAAATATTTATTATCACGCTATACCTTCAAGGAGCTAAACAGTCAATCATGACAAAGTAGAACGGCTGTTTTAGAGTACTTCCCATCGAAGCATGTAGTGTAATGGTTCGACAACCGCGTTCTGAGTCGCTAGGCTTGAGTTCGGTCCCCAATAAGTGTTTTACTTTTTGCGTTTTTTAAATATTATCTTTGAATGATAGAGGATTTCCAAACAATAATAAAATAAAAGTAGGCATTTTTATACCATAACATTTACCTTGCTTATTTTTCCAAATCTTTTATTATTTAAAAAATAATGTCTATCCATTAAAAAAAAATACCATCACGCCTGTATTCCCCGAAGGGTTAGGCAGAGGTGTACCGATGTACACCCACAGTTCGCCGGTATATTTAGACTACACATACATAGTTTCTATACATAGTTACAAATAAAACAGCATTGAAGTCAAAACTATTCATCGAAAGAAAAAAAAACGAATAGGTGTGGGAACGAGTTGAGCGGGAAATATACGTACTGTTAAAGAATTTCTGTCTGTTTGACTCTCCCAAATTAATTTTGTCAAGATAATCTTTACATGTTGGGCCAACACATGGCTGCCTATTATTACGCGAATTGAATTATTCTTTCCGCAATGAAAAGGATAGCTACATTTTTATCAACCGTTTATTGTTGTTTATAAACCAAATAAATAATAAAAATATATAAAATAATAATAACAAGTAGAGTTCTTTTGAGGTGGCTGTACACATTTGAGTACAACGGCGTATTGCAGGTGAAAATTTTCAAAACATTGTTTTTCCACAAACATTGTTTTAGGCAGTTTTACATTACCAGCGTACTCTTGCGTGACATAAATCGCATATTCATGTGTTTAACAGCTTTTGTGAATAGCGTCCTACTCCATCCTCAGGCAAATCTGAGATCAACGAAGACAAAGGGCGAACCATAGGTAAGATTTTTCTGCGGAAATGGCACCTTGCTACGGAACAGCTCAACAATAGTTGCTCCATGCTGCGGCTGTGACTCATTATATGCAAACGCCGGGAATTCGCAAGAGCCATATCATACCATGTAGGTAAATAAGACCCACCACTACTTCTTTCCCCGTACATCCTGAAATATTTGTGGTCGCATGGCCCTTAATATAAAATCAACACCTACTTCTTCATCGAAAAATCTTCCAAATGTTTGTGAAGATCTCCAAGCTGTTCTTTTACCAGTTTCTGTCTGTCTAGCACATTAGTTTTATCTTCGATTGTAGAAGAGTATGTTGGAAAACAGTTATGCTGCACTGGCTGATCTGGCTGATAACGACTTCTTTTTACCTGATGAGCCAATGACTTATCATAGCTGCTGTTGTTATCGTCTCTTCCCCTCTATATTACCAGGCACATCCCGTAGCAAAGATGCGACAAATAAGGTTATCTTCAGTACTTTATCTGTCTTATCGCTCGGTTCTGGTGGTATGACTGCCAAGTCGTACTCACCGACCCTGTCAATATGTTTTAAACAGGCATGAAATGCTTCCTCTAGGCCATTGTAATGATTGGAAATGTTAAAACAGTCCGTAGTAATTATTACAGAAACCTGGCAAAAAGTGCGATTGTTATACGGCCGTTGTACTCAAATAGGTACTGTTCCAAGAACGATTTCGAACAGATGAGAGACGCGGTGACGCTTTCGAACAGATTCCTTAACTCTGGCAGGAACTGGACCTAGCGGAACTTATCTACCAGTGCTGAAATCTCTTTGAGGTACACGTGGAACACAACGCGCCGTCGACCCAGGGTTACAAAAGTCACCACCCAAAGAGAGAAGTAGATTGTAGGAAGGAAAAAACCACCACCTCATAACTACTTGAAGCTGCGAGACTACCTGCCTCCCGGTAGTGAACTTCAGTGATGTATCTGGAAGGTAACGGATTGGTTGCGCACTTAAGTACGAGTATGCCGTTGCAAACATAATTTAACGAAATGGGTCATCATCGACCACGTGTACCTCAAACAGATTTCAGCATAGCAGACGGGGCCCGCTAGGGCCAGTGCCTACCAGGGTTGTAGAATTTGTTCGAAAGAGTTACCGCGACCCTGGAACGCAAAGGGCACTAGGAGCAACATGGATGGGTTTTAGTCAGTAAGTGTCTGAATCTCCCTTCCACCAGAGCGGCAGAAATCATTTGATGACTTATTAAGCTTAAAAAATAGGGTTCGCTGCACCGTGGGCCTACCAACGTCGACACTTCACTTCATACAAGTGTTGGACGATTTATCTGCAAACGTTTTGTGTGCAACATGTTACTGGCTGGGCTGAGTTACGCTACCAAAAAAGTGTACTTCTATTCCAATAGCTAAACAAAAATAAATAAGCAACTGCAGAAAGTGTACCAAAATCAATTTCACCCTTTTAAAAATTCTTTATAGTAATTTTTCTGCCGTTGAATGTCTCACAAACTTTAAGTTCTTAGGATACATGTAGAATCATGCATCAATTATGTATCATGCATTGCATATAGACTTTCTTCTAATAGGTAGGTACTGTAAACAGAAGAATTATTCTAGATGCTTAAATATTACTTCTAAATAGAAATACATTATTTAGATTACCGTCATTCTGCAAAAGCTGAAGGGTAATTTGAGAGGTAAAACTTTGCTTAGCGTTTTAATAAGTCTTGCTTACTGTCCATACTTTCTCCAAAAACATTTGATTAATTTGGTTATAACACGAAGCTCAGATTCATTTCTAAGGTCTTGATACTAGACCGATCCAAGCTACAGTGTGAGGTTGTTAAAGCAGTACCTATTAAAGATGCTTTTAAATGGTTCGGGAAAGAAAAATTAGTAAATTTGACATCACATAGTATTTTCGAAAGCCTATACCCTCTTTACGCCAAATATGTTTCGGTATGGTCGGTAATGGGCTCACGCCATACCTGGGACGACCCAGGTATGGCGTGAGCCCATTACCGACCGGGCACAAATCCAGACTCCGGGCGTCTACATACAAATTCCTAAAACTCACAGAAGTAACTATTAGCAGTCACCTTAGCGACCATTCGACATGCTTGGAAGATTATGATGACATAGTATTAAATACTTAATTAGCTAACTATCACTTAGGTCCACGTGAGCGAAGCCGCGGGCAACAGCTAGTTTATAATAAAATTATACGTCTCCATTTTCATTTCTGTATCTGTAGGTTTCATAAACAGTAACTATGAGAAATGGTTCAAGTCGCGGTACATATTGTAGCGACATCTGTACCGCCGCATACGAACTACAATTGACGTGTGACGTGACCTACATCACGACATCAAAGTTCTCGAAAGATCCTCCCTTCTCAATGGAGAATGGAGAACTATGCAATAACTTTCTAATATGCTGAAAAATTTACCTATATATTTATCCACATGAGTTATATATGGATAAATATAGGTTAGCTTAGTCTCTCAATATTGTTTCAATTACTTTCATTCTAGTTCTTTCATTTTGAAAACTAATTTATTGTGTATGCCGCTGACGCCAACACATAATGATATTTATGTGTATGTAGTATAGATATAAGTACATACATAAACTCACGGTTTTTGCACATGGGGGTAGGCAGAAACCACAGAACGCCACCTGCTACGATCATTACATACAACTTTTGCGTTGTCCACGTGTATGTATTATAATATTTTGTATCTACGTACCTAATATGTTTTACATAATTATCAAACATTGATTTCTGCCTTTAACTTTCCCATCTTGTTAATCAGCTACACGTATATTGTTTATTTGTTTGAACACGCTATTCTCAAAAATTCCTGGTCCGATTTGAAATCATATGTTTGCGTTGTATAGCCCGTTCATCGAGGTACATTATAGGCTATATAACTGGAGTGGAGCAGTACCAAAGACGTTATTTAACATGGTTGAAACCGCGTAGTTATTTAGTACAGACTTTAAAATAACGACTGCTTGTGTAATTTATTCTTGAAATTATTCTATTTTGATGAGATTTTTTATAATTAGCTAATAGGTTACATTGCTCCATTATCATGAAATAACGAAGCCTATTGCACGCTTTTTTTTTTTTTTTTTTTAAAGATGGTAAAATCATCAAATGACCCCCCCCGTCCTGGGCGGGGCGGGAGGGAGTGTCAGACTTTTACTGACTAAAAACCATCTATGTTCCTTCATGTGCCCTTTGCGTTCCGGGGGCGCGGAATCTCTTTCGAACAACCCGCAGCCCCGGCAGGCCTTGGCCCTTAGTGGCCCCTTCCTTGTGCTGACACCTCTTTGCGCGGAACATGAACGCGCCGTCGACACGGTCTGTCGTTAAATAACGTACGGACGGTGAGCTACCCATTGCTCACCGTCCACAGACCGTGCCTACGGTGTCCGCCTGCGGGAGGCGCAATGGTGCCGTTATTGGCAATCCATTGCGCCGGCGGACGCGGCGGCAGCGGCGGCCGCGGGTGCGGCCACGGCAACGGTGGCGGCGGCAGCGGCGGCGGCGGCGGCGCGGGGCCCTCCCCCGGACCTGGCGGGTACGGCGCAGGCCTTGCCCCCAGCCCGGTGATCGGCCGGCCTGTTAGCCCCCGCACATGCATAGCAGTGCGGCGGGGCATCACAAGCCGCGGCCTTGTGACCGGGCTGACCGCAGCGGAAACACAGGGCGCTGCGGTCCACCTCCGAGGCGCACCGACATGCCACGTGCTTCCCCACGTGGCAACGGTAGCACCTCAGGGGCCTGGGCTCGAGCAGGCGAACCCGCGCCGACACCCAGCCCACCAATAAGCGGCCCCCCTCAACAATGGCTTTAGCCGCCGTCACTGGGCAGCTGACCATAATGGTCTGCATGCCCGTGCGCTCTGGGCGGATGGTGCCTGCCCTGACCTCTTCGGCACGGCATCCACCCGCCCTGGTGACGGCGGCCACCACCTCCTCCGCGGAAACTGAGTCGTCCAGACCCATGATGCGCAGATCTGCGCATCTGGCGGGCCTGGACACCCGCACCTCGTCCGCGTTTAGGGACGCTCTAAGCTTCTCAGCTAGAGCGTCCGCGGGCGGGCCGCTGGTGGCGCCGGGGATCTCCAGCATTCGGGCCCCAGTTGCGGTGACCCTTAGCTGGAGGCCGGTTATCCCTAGCTCGCCAAGGTTGATGGCCGCCTTGGCCCTGGTGAGCACCTGCGCATATGTCACGCCCCGCTTTTCCGCCTCCGGCTGTAGCGTGACCACTACAGCCGCGGATTTCGGGGCGCGAAGCCTGGCCGCGGCTTTGCGCTCACCACGTCGCCGCCGCTCCTCCGCCCGTCTGGTGGCCGCTCTGGCCGATCTGGCCGCCCTGCGCCCCCTCTCTCTTGCCCCGGCCACCTGCCATTCGGCTTCCGCGGCCGGAGGGTTGGAGCTAGGGGGCGGAGGGGGTGGAGGCGGCTGGGATGCCGCCTTGCCCCTCCTCGTGGGCGCATTTTGCGCCGGCACCGGCCTTGCCGGAGCCGGTTTCGCAGGGGTCGGCCCCGCCCTGCTGGGGGGCTGGCTACCCGGCCTCGGCGCAGACGCGGCGGCCGCATAAGAGGCCCGCCTGTCGCCCGCGGTCGTCCCGCTCGCAGCCAGTGGGGGACGCAACACGATGCCCTCCAGGACGGAAAACCGTGCCTGGAAGGCCGCCAGCTCCAGCTGAACCAGGTTCAGCACCTGGTCATCCACTGGCTCGACTGGCTCGGCTCTCCGGCTCCCCGCCTTGGGCGCCTGGCGGGAGCCAGTCCCGCGGAGCTCAGCCAGGTCCGCCTGGAGCCTCCTGTTCTCTGCCACCAGGAGCTCCATGGAGGCCGACAGGCGCGCCACCTCCGCCCGAAGCTGCGGGACCTCCCCCGCAAACCCGGCCTCCGCAGCCGCCGCAATGGTGGCCGAAGCCTCGTCCATTGCCCGAGACTTCGACCCCTTCATCTTTTTGCGGGCGACGCTCGCCACCGCATCCCGCACAACCTCCATGAACCTGGCCTTACGCTCCTCGGAGCCGCCAGGTTCACCTTCCACCACGCGCGGTGTGTCCGGCTGGACCACACCGTCGCCGCCAGTCTCACTTAGAGAGGGGGAGGGGGACTGCCCTTCAGCGACAGACGTCGCCGGTCCCCTCCGGGCAGCAACCCTCCCTGGGCCTCGCTCCTGGGCCCCACCGCGTCTGCTGGTGGGGATCTTTCGAGCCGAGGCCAGCTCTTCTTCGGAGGACACCCGATCCTCCGGTCTGGGCCGCTTCCTGAGAAGCTTTTCCAGCCCATCTAACTCATGGTGTGAGCCGAAAGGGCTCACAGTCACCATGCTGGATGCCGAGTCGGACTCCGACCCGGCATCCCCCTTCCCTCCTTCTGCAACGTTTTGTTTTGAGCCTATTGCACGCTAACATTGAAATAACGATAGCATTGTAATGTTATTTTTCTAATGTATTGTATAATTTAATTCTAATCTAGATTAATGTGCCTAGGTAAAACTATTTTATACTTCAATTACTAACTACTAATTTATAATGATGAATATTTAATGTAAGTTATTCCATTCTATCGCTTTTGTGAAATAAATTAACTTTAATTTTCGTCTAGATAACTTAATTTTCTGGTTGATTTGAACTCGTTTATAGTGGGGAGGTGAAAGTTTGTTGACCGCCTGTCGAAATGTTTTGCTTTAATGCTAATGGTATTATAATTTCAGCGATCCATTAAGTGTTTTTTAAAAGTTACTAAGTGAATATTAAGAAAAAGATAAGTAATTTCATCGCGTGATAACTTGCATGTTTTCTTTTTGCTATCAAAATTTAATGATAAGCAAAGACGAAAGCTGGATCTGGTTAAGAGCGCGCATCCAGAAAGTTGGCAACGTCGCAAACAGCTGTCAAATATTTCCCTGTTTTGATTAATTTGTCAATATTACTGTATGAAAATAAGAAATATGGCTTACTAATGCACTAGAATATTCATTATGAAATGCAATAATTACTATCGTAACACCGAATATTTAGTTTTAGATGTAAAAAAAGTATTTGGAAACTTTACAAATGCCTTTTTTACACCTAAAACGGGTACAACATCAAATTCAGTGTTTTAATTGCAATTCATTATTAATATTCTATTGCATTAGTAAGCCATATTTCTTATTTTCATACAGTAATATTGACAAATTAATCAAAACAGGGAAATATTTGACAGCTGTTTGCGACGTTGCCAACTTTCTGGATGCGCGCTCTTAACTAACTTATAGTTTTCAAAAAAAATACGTTGCCTTCACACTAGGAATTTCACCTGTATATTAAACTCAGATATAGACCCCATCGTAACCGTTACAACTACCTATAGGCCATACAAATATTTGTTACGTGCGGGAATCGAATCCACGACATGCACCGCAGCTGTCAATTGCCCAGTCATTGCGCCATCCATGTCGTCCAATTTACTTATTGGTTTCGAACTTGATCAGCATCATTTACACAATTTTTTTTTTCTAAATTTTTGCGTTTTTTCAACTGATCATCAGTGACATTATATTCACAATACAGTGACTTTAGAACGTTGAAGGACTCATCAAATTGTCCTGGGCCATTTACAACCAAAGATCCAATTAAATCCAGTCCATTAAACAAGAAGTATCACTTTGTAACATTTTCCGGATCGCGGACACAATTACTGTTAGGAGCGTCGATTTTCGGTTCAAGATAAAAATAGAAAACATCCAATACAATGCAGCTCGTGCAGTAAATATCCGGAATGGATTTTAAAGTATCCACCACCAACAGATATTCGCTTTAAACACGTCTACAATAAAAGAGATGTGAAAAACCTCATTCCGGTGTAATGAAAGGAAGACAGCACTATACTCTCAGCGGATCGCACCTCGAAAATCGTTTTCAATCCCGATCCAGTCTTTATCGATTCAATCTAGTAAAGTGAGACTATGCTAGTGACGTCGGTAGCGAAATTCGGAATGTTTTCAAACAGGTACACAATATGTGTACTAGATTTTTGTCGCTTCCAGCCTTTTTTGTTGTATGTTCCTTTTTCGCTGACCGAATTCAAACGTGAAACTGCTAGACTTTGTTTAAATTTGGAACGTTTGTTTCTACCAAACTGTGGTACGTACATACATTGGCTTGAAAACTTTTTGGAACTTCAATTTTCACATTTTGTTATGTTTTTATAGTGCGAAGTTTTTGTTTTTTTAGCTTTGATTCTGGACAGCTTTGTGAAGGACAAAGCTGGCCAGAATCAAAGCTAAAACAATAAACAATAGTCAACAAACTATTTATTTAGTCAAAAGTGTTTAGTGTTCTTTAAGTAAGTTATAAAATGTTCGTTAACCTGCGCTCTTGATAATCTGAATAACGCCTGAGACGCCATATTAAACATGGCCGCCTACTGGGCCCAAATAGTACAAATTAACACAGGTGTATAAAAAATAAATAGTTGTGGAATAAATATTAACACAGCGTTAACAATTACCTAATACACTCAACGACATTAAGTATTTAACCAAAACTTAACTTATAAAAAATAAAGATTTGTTTTTTATTTGTAGTTTTAACTTACACCTATGGAAAGTTAGATTATCAGAGAATCAAACCAACCGCGATTTCAACAAAGTACAAAAGCTCAAACAAAACGATCTCGCCAATCAATAGACCTAACAAATTGCAGAACAATGCACCATTCTCAATGAGCCAACCCAATCAAATGAACAAGGATCGTTCTCTTTGTTTATTGCCGGTGACTCAAAGAATTAGATTCTGCGATCGAGTCCTATCCATCCGTGTAATAGCATCTTTAATCTGTCCGTAAGGGTGGGCAATGGCGGGGAAGGAAAAACATATTGGGAGGTAAAGAAAGACCCTAATTATCTTTATGTGGCTCTTGGGTGAGGCATCAAAACTGGAAGATTGGAGTGAGAAGGAATTAAGATAAGATTGCATTGATATTGCTTTTAATATTAACTTGTTTTATAAAGAGGTAAAGTTTTTAGGGGGATGGGGCTTATTTTAAACATTCTTTTACCCATAAAAAACTACGTTATTTGTGAGTGTCATAGGCATAACTATCATACTACGACCACAGAAGCAGAGCAGTAACCCAAGACGTAACTTACTCTCTTTCACGCTTGTACGACTCAACAGAATTGGGTGCATTTCGGGACATAATATATTAACACATAGGATTTTGGTCCCATTTTTATGTACCGTGTGGGATCATTTTGGACTTAATTCTGAAATATACAAGCCAAGTCAGCAAGTAGTCAAGTACCAATGTGACTTTTTCTAATTCATATGTACTTTCTAAGCTTATCTTGGACATCACTGAAATCTGTAACCATGCCAGAGGCCCTTGAGGCGGCTTAGAAACTCTGACACTAGGGTGTGTGGGGTCGTTAGACCTTACTGCCTACACGATAAAGAAAGAAAGAAGTAAGAAAACAATAAAAAACGACGAGTGCCGGCAGAAGTGAAATCTTGAATATTAACGTTGTGCATTTTTGATATTTTGGAATGGTTAGGGAATCATCAGTATAAAAGTACTATCATTTATGTGGTATAATACAATATTTATTTATTGCGCTTTATAAATTCGTAAGATTTTCGATCAGGTCACGTGACCTGACGCGAGTTTAATTTTTTTTTACCCATTACAAAAAAAGTGTACAACGCCGCTAAAGAAGTTTTCACTTCAAAAATCTAAAATATTAATTTTACTCACATCCACATAGATCCCAGGCAGTCCAAACACCCGCGTATCTGGTTCCTCCATAGGCGTATACCTGTAGAACTCATGGTTGCCCCTGTACCACTTGACGGAGTACAACGGCGCGCCCTGCATGTCCCGGGAACAAATTAACGCAGCGGTGCCACCCCTGATGACTGTCGAAGGCTGAACTAGAAGCATGACGTCTCGAAGGCTTGTGACTCCTGGAATTTTAAAAAGGTTTTATGTGAGAAAAATTGAACAAAGAAAAAGTAGTTTAATGTCATTGATAACAAGATACACATTTCATTGTGACAATTCACTGTGAGAAGGTGCAATTTTGTTTTTATTCGTTACGGGTAAGCTCTTGACTTCTTGGTCAAAGGTGACATAGACAAAGTCTACAATGGAATGAGCTTACCCAGAAGAAGCCTGCTCGCTCTAACTTTGAACTTTGGACGTATTCTAATTTAAAACAATTAAATATGTATCTTTTCGTGTAGTAAATAAAGTTATATTTTGAGTCGTTCTATTTGAATGTGCGCGCAGTGTCGCGTTGAGTCGCGTCTTGGTGCGAACTGACCATAAGCGATAGACAGATACAGGTAATTGTTCCGGGTTTGGTTGTTTGTAAAAGTGCCTTTATATGTTTGTAAAAAAACCGGCCAAATGCGAGTCGGACATGAAAGGTTCCGTACAAAAACAAAACACGTTTGTTGTATGGTAGCCCCCTTAAACATTTATTTTAGACAATATATCACTAAATATTCTGTGAATATTCTAAGCTTCTACTTATTTAATTGCCGTTATAAATATCGAGCAAAAACGCGCAAAAAAATCACGTTTGTTGGTATGAGAGCCCCCTTAAATATATATTTTATTATATTTTTTAGTATTTGTAAGCGGCAACAGAAATACATCATCTGTAAAAATTTCAACTGTCTAACTATCATGGTTCCTGAGATACAGCCTGGTGACAGACGGACAGCGAGGTCTTAGTAATAGGTTCCCGTTTTACCCTTTGGTTACAGAATCCTAAAAACAATAGGAATTTCTGCTGTATTGTGTCCACCCATAATACAGTAGAAATTGCTAGTATTTCTTGTTTTAATTCCATGTCAAGTAAAAGAAACACGTGTGTAATATAAAAGAAAAACAACTTCGATCGATAGAGGACAAAGATAATCAACATTTTTGTCTAGAGGTGAACCAACAAATATAAATATTCTGTCTGCTTAAAATGCTGATTTTTAATTCAATAAAGTTCAATATAAATTGGGGGTTTTAATATGAATTTTAAATAATTATGTTAACAATCAAATCTGAAGCTTTTCATAGAATCGATTCTCGTTATTCTAATCGAGTCTGAGATTTTTAACATTATTCACATGAGAACAAAAAAATATCTGTGCCTACTAAAAATAACTGTTCAAACTGAATGGATATTTACCGTTGAAAATACGAATAAGCTGAAGGAAATTATTTTTTTTTTTCATCATTATCCTCATCATCCTCATTATATCAGCCAGAGGACGTCCACAGCTGGACGTTTTTTATTAATCAACAATAATTCATAATGATAATTCAAAGTGGAAGGGTAGTAACATAGTCCATGATACTATACCCATATAACTACTATGCCCCAAAGGCAAAAAAAAAATCGACGATTATGAAAAATAACAGTGTGTGTTATTTTTCGGAGATCAAGAACTGAATCCATGGTAAAAATTGTCGGTGCGAAGTCCCTTCCAGCCATTATGAACAAAGCTTCCTCGTAATACCGCAAAACAAAGCCTTTTGAGTCAGCCCAATAAATCGTCAAACACAACGTGACGTCACAATATATGTTCTTGCTCTTTTAGCTTGCCTTCCAAAAACAAATGACGAAGTATGATCACATTTCTTGGATATCTAATAGAGGACTCTTTCCCAAACTCAGATGGATTGTCTCATAACTCTTATGAGACATGGCACATATCGTCCGGCCGAGTCCAACACAATAAAACATAAAGTACCCACAAGTATTTTGTCCCGACCCGAATTTAGAGTTCGAAGGAAATATTTTTGGACAAATATACTTAGTGTTTTTTGTGTCGAGAGGATTGCAAACTTTGCTGGATTCCCGGTGAAGTTTTTGTTGGAATCAATTCAGGATTGTGTAGTGTTTACTCTTAGGGAAATGGGGGAAGGTAAATCATTTTATGTTTTAGGGAAATACACAGACGAGCCAGCTTTATAATTGCTTAATCCATTCTTAGTGAGATAATCTCATTACTGGACGGTTTCGACAAATTGTTTACGTTGATGACAGGAAATTGAATCAGGATGTAAATTGAGCATCTCTTTGTTGATGTATAAAATATGGTAAATAAATACAAAATGACTTCGTTCATGTATTTCTATATAGGTTCACCACCGCACACCTTTTAAAGGGGTGAAAAGAGTTATGAATATGAACAACTTTTACTATGGGACCAACTCTAATATATGATGTTGCTGTTCAAATAATTAAAGTTGGTCGTGGTCATAAGTACTTTCGCACCTTGACACGTGCACAGTGAATTAAAAGCTAGAATTATTTAAACCAATTTACAATTTTGAAATGTCAAGTACGCACGTTTCAAAATGTAGGTATGTAAGCCTCTTTAGAGTAGAAAAGCAAGAAACTCCACGGACATTGTTTTCAATTAAGTTTTTACACAATCCTAATAACAAAATTCTGGTTGCTGCTGCTGCTTTTCATCTTTAAACTGTTTTTTTTTTAAATAAAGATGTCAGTCATGACAGTTGAGAGATGACTAATCGCAACTGACAGCGCCCGTTCAAGAACATGACGAGTGGATAAACACCACTTAGCTCAACCATCTTGAAGGGAACCAAATAATCCAACACACGAAATATCATCAGCGAGTCATAAATATATCAAAACCTACCTACTTTACTTTCAAGGACTATATCACTCTGTGTAAGTAGGTAGGTAGGTAGGTGCCTACTGATGTATCAAAGTGAAAGTCAAACTAAAGTTAAGGACATTACCAACGCCTTGTGAATTTCCATCTACCCGCGCTTTCGTATACTTCGCATGGTTGTGGCTAAACAAATTTTCAGTTTTCAAAGTATATTATCGTAAATTGGAGATATTATTTACATCATTAATGTAAAGTTCGGGTTTAATCATCGATATATTATGATAAGTAAAACGAACAAAAGAGCTATTTAACATTAAAATAGAAGGTAAAAACCGGTCAAGTGCGAGTCGGGGTCGAGCACGAAGGGTTCCGTACTATCTATAAAAACTTCAAAAATCATGTCTGTTGTATGGGAGTCAACTTAAATATTTATTTTATTCTGTTTTTACTGTCTGTCTGTCTGTACATTTGTCAGTCTGTTTTTTTTTTTGTATTTTTGTTGTAGCGGCAACAGAAATACATCGTCTGTGAAAATTACAACTGTCTAACTAATGACGGTTTATGAGATTGAGCCTGGTAATAGACGGACAGACAGAGACGGACGTAGGAACAGCGTCGACTTAGTAGATAGGGTCTCGTTTTACCCTTTGGGCACTGAACGCTAAAAACGGTAACAAAGCAAGTTCTTAATCGCTTTTCAGATCAACATAATACAATATTAACAAAAGGAAATTATAAAAACTAATCGTACTTTTCTTCCAAGTCTTCGCCCAGTGGCTTTCAATTCACTTCGACGAACATAATTCATTGCGATTAGTTCGTATTTCTCACAACAGATGGCGTTAGCAGTCGCACCGCAGTTCATTGTAGCAGAAATTAATTAATAATGTGTGGTTTTCGTTCAACTAAAACGTTGCAAAGTTAAACCTAATAATATTATGGAGGTTTTAAATTGTGCTGATGTTGTTTTGCTTAATATAATATCGGCTGTTTTATTCGTTTGTGTAGGAGGGACCTATTTTGGACTTTTAAAGGTATTATTGAAAGTTATAGACAAACATAACATAAAAAAAACTATCTATAGGCTATACAAATTTGCGGGAATTGAACACGAGACACACAGCGTAGCAGCCAATCGGTCAGCCACATACCATAGTTTTTTTAATTTTTTTTTACACCCACACTTCGCCGGTATGTTTAGGTCCCATGTAATAAAGAGCAAGGCTCAATAGGCTTGTCCCTTATTACATACTTACCTTATTACTTTATGGCAATACATAAAGTCACATTATTTCTTACCCATTTTCAAACCCATATCCTCAGGCATGAGAGAGAATAGTGCCTTTATCACAATTGAGAGCTACAGAACCTCCTAGAGGTGTTAAAACCTACTAATACAAACAAAAAACCTAACTTTATTATTATTCAAAGTTAATATTAAAAAAGGGCCCTCTATAAACAACACGTTTAACATTCACTCCCGGTACCGGTGTCATCGAAACGACAGCAAATAAAACCGTCGTGTGATGTTTACTGTCGGACCCCTAACTGCGTGTTCGGACTATCATAGTAGGCTAAAGGATCTTGATACTTTATAGACAAGTATTTATGGCGGGTACTGTAGGCCTAACACGATTGTTTCTTTTTGCTTTTTTTATTCGGGTTGGTAAAACTTAGCGGGGAAATGTGGGTGTATATTGGTACACTTCTGTCTAACCCTTCGGGGAATACAGGCGTGATGGTATGATGGTGGTGGTTAGAGGTGACAGTGTCAAAGTCGCAAGAGGAGTTTGGTTCTATTTGATTTTCGAATTGAAGATACGACAGGGTATCTGTAGTGTTTTACTTTAATTTTATACAAAACCACAATTAATATAATTATACTGCGTTCTTTTTTACGTTGGCCTACACTATTTATTTCTCCTATAACATGGGTAAGTTTATAAATATATAAACTCACATACACAAACTTCCAGACCCGGAACTACTATCTGTAGGCCATACAATATTTGTTACGCGAGGAACTAACAACAGGCAACGCAGCAGCCAATTGCTCATAGATATATGAACAAAGCCTTCAAACTAAATTTAACTTGTGTGGGAACAGGTATTTCAAGAAAAAAATTGATCCATTTTACATTGCGGTTACTCTACGCGGTCATGTTAGGCCCTTGATACTATGTATATAGAGTAGTTTTTATTGTAGGTACTAGGTACTGTTGGCCTAGATCGACCGGGTATTCGATTCGATTTCCGAATTGGAAATAAGACTGTCTTTTGGCGTTTCCGTTTTAGTTTTATTTTAAACTTAACATCATGAGCTATCGTCTTGTTTCCCATGAGATAAAAACAAAAGATCTAAATGCCTCGTTAGCTTAGCGGTCCTAAGCGCGACTGCTACCTAGAGGTCTTGGGTTCGATTCCCAGGTCGAGTAAAGTGTTATTGGGTTTGTCTATGATATTCTCAGTAGCAACTCGGAGTTAGGATTTGTGCCCGGTTCATGGCAATAGGCTCGCCCCTGTTACATGGGATCTAAAACATACCGGCGAACTGTGGGTGTATATTGGTACACCTCTGCCTAACCATTGAAGAATACAGGTGTGATGGTATGTTTGTTTATTTTAAACTTAACATTATGAGCTATCGGCTTGTTTTTCATTGAATAAGAACAAAAGACTACCGTCTATGGCTAATAGCAAAGGCGTCGCCGATACGTAGCCATCCCAGAGACAAAGCTGAAATGTGAATGACGTGATGATTACTCGATCAATACGCTATTGGTGACTACTAAATGATGAAGCTATTTCAGAATGCAATATAGGGCACATCGATTGAACACATACGTTAGACATACCTGACAAGTAATTAAAATTTCTGAACAGGCAAAGGTCATTGCTTACTTATAACAGCTTGGTTCTAAAACAGCTAATAATTTGCCATTCAATTTAGAGCTTTAAATCATGTGGTTTAAAACATTTTTTTATAATGGCAAGATAAAAGGTGACGGTTTGCAGGTGGCGCGCTTGTAGTGATTGGATTTTTAGAGGCGTTACCGCTATCATTCCACCAAAAATATAGATTGACAGCACAACTTAATCTTAATTTACCTAAATTTTTAAGGGAAAAACCCAATAAGTATTACTTTTTGCCCGACCTGGGAAACAAACCTAAGACTCTACGCTCAGCAGTCGCGCTCACGACCACGAGAGCAACCGGACAGTTACGTTAATCCCGAGTCGTACCTTCCACAGAATCCAGAAATTCAACCGACACATTAATAGGTCGTTACAGAAAGAAATATACTTCAATCTGCATAATTTTAATGTTACTTTTCCGCTCTTCAAGTAAAATCACGTCATTATTTAAATTTTCTCTTCGGAAAACAACCCGATCTCTATCTGGAAATGGCGTCCTAATCTATTTTGGCATCAGAAAGTGTTTTTGGGAAATAATAAAGATTCGACATCCGTGTTCCTTAGGCTTTGGTAATGCGACATTTATAATCCAAGGAGTTGTTAGTGGCTATTGTTCTTTATTTTGTTGGTAAGGCAATGCAATAATGGAGTAGAACCAGCCAGTGATGTTTTGAATTTAGAACGTAAAGGATCTTGGGCCCGCTTGCGCCTGTCAAGGTTATTTTTAAACTCTTTAGTTAGAAATATGGGCTCATTATGCATGAAATTTTGTGATTTAACCTCGACTTAGTAACTGACTCTGGGTTAAGTTTTTGTGTAAGTGGGCCTGAATGTGTTGCCATTGCCAATAAAAAGACATTAATAATAATGTGCAATGAAAGATAGGATTAAAATTGGTCATAACAAACCTGTCATTCACAGCCTTACAAAATATGAACCTTTTTGTAATTTAGAATTGAAAAATTACGTCGATTACCTTCCAACGGACGAATTGACTGCAAATAGATCACAGGGAATCGTAACGAGATTTCAGATTTATTTTTGTCATCTCTTTTTATACCTCGCATTCGTATTTGCTGATTAGGCTTAAATTTGAAGATTTTGGTCAATATTTGGCTTTCGTTAACTCGAGGAGGTCACCGATAAAAAGAACGGAATCAATTTGTGTTGAAGACATAAATTGTGAATACGTAATTTAAGGATCCTGAGAAGACCAAAATACACATCAAAGAGGCTTAATTTAAACACGTTTTTAGAAAAATCTATTGAATTTTTTGGCACCGGCAAAATATGTTTATATATCTTAAACATATTTCTGAGAAGTCTGGCTTTTCAAAACACTTTTTATTATTATTTCTTGATATAAAAACATGGCAAAGTCACCTCATAAAATGACCTTTTTAATAAAATTCCTTTAAATCAACATTGTGCTATCAAAATTGTATTGTAATTGTTGATTGCCTTTTTATTTTAGATTTCATTTTTTTTTGCATAACTCGATATATTATGCTTGCTTTTCTTTTTTTTTTCTATGCTGTCTGAAAGTAACAGCGCTTCAACATTTGTCTTCGCCTTAAAATTAGATAGTATTTACTACACGTATTCATAATTATAAAAGAGAATAGGTAATAGTAGGTATTTATGGCATAAGTTAAATAAAGAAAAAAATAAGAATCTTTTATTATGCATACAAACAATATGTTCAAAAAACAATAATAAAGTAAACATATTCCTATGACAATATTCGTATGACATACATCTAAGGGTCATGATCTCATCCCGAAAAGGCCGCAAACTTTTAGCAACATTCTCCATCATACAGACCGCAATACTTCATCCAAACTCATCCAGAACTTTTGCTAGTTCATCCGCCTACCTTTGGGGCAGATGTGGCTTTGTCAACAGACAACACGACACAAGATATTCAAATTGAATTGTGGTACTGGCCGGTGAATTTGTAAATATTTAAGTATTTTACTTTTAAGAAAAATATAATCGATAAAATATGCATTTTGTTAGATCTTGTTTTTTTTTTTTAAGTTTTGAATAAGAGGTTTTATAGCAAATAGATTACTTTCAGTAATCAAACTCAAACTTTTTTTTTAAATAATTTTTAGCTTTGATATTGTTTGTTTTAAGTGGAGATATCACTGCCATTTTTGTTTAAAAACACTATCAGTAGCTCGATCTACACAAAAGTAGTCTAGTCATATATTCTATTATAATATCCCTAACTTATTATATACTATAGGTACGTATTTTACATAGAGTGCATTGTCAGTAGATATTCAAGTCCCCGTAATTGTAATTTTAGTCCCAATATTTGCGGTTTAGGGGATAAGCAACATTTCTTCTAAATCTAACCGAATACTGGTACACCATCAATCAAATTATTGTTTGGGCGCAAATCGATCATTTTTTGAGCCTCTACTTCATCAAAGAATATCATTAAGATAATGTATTATACAGACATTCTTAAGACGTCTGAAATGAAATTCAATGAGACCCTGTCAAAATGTAATCGCGTACTTACGTTCCTTGTTCCGTACATTTGGCGAAATAACTTATTTTTTATGTCATTCAATGGTAAAAAGCTGACGGCCTGCCGCGGGGCAATTCTACTAAGTTTCAGGTACGCAATCTAATCTCCGTGTCTGTCAAAGTTGCGATTCGATTTTAACCGTTTTTAATTTGTAGAATTGGCTTCTGATGTTAGGTGGTTATCGCTGCCTATAGACATCTGTAATATCAGAGGCCCTGCAGATGCGTTGCCATCCCAGAAATAAAGTTGAAATGTGTCTGTAATGACACCGGCATTCATACCCTGCAAACCGGAACACAGCAACGCTGTTTTGCGGTTCAAATAGTTATCATTTGAATCAAATGAACATCACGCTGAGAAAACTTCCTAAATAAGACGTTCTAAGATTTCTTTAGTATAAGAAAAATTATTATTTCGTTGCTTTTTTTGTTTATTTATTTATTTATTTATTAAACTTTATGCACAAATGTAAAAATACACCGTACAAAGGCGGACTTAATGCCTTAGGCATTTTCTACCAGTCTACCTTAGGGTGATGCAGAGACAAAACATAGGAGGTGCAAGAAAGAGGGAACAGAAACAGAAAATTTACAATATAAAATATAATAATAAATACATATATACATACATACAAACAAAAAAAAAAATACAAAGTAGAGAGAGATAAAAATACATAGTGGAGATAGAAAACAAACTAATAGTGGGTCGAGTCTGCCAACTCCTTAAGTAAGTGTTCGCGAGCTTTCACCTTAAATGTGAACCGACTGGTGGCCATCCTGATGTTCTGAGGTAGTGCATTCCAAAGGAAAACCGCCTGGACAGGAAAAGAAGATTTAAGAAAACCAGTGCGGTGGGACGGACATCGTAGAAGACGATTATTGGAGGAACGAAGATTCTTACTGTGCGCTGAGCACAAGTATTGAAAATGAGAAGTTAGATAGGAGGGAGAACTAGGCCTGTTCAGAAGAGAGAATAAGGTTGTCAACGCTCTTAATGCCCTGCGCTGTCTGATGGGTAACCATTTTAAGAGCGATCGATGTGCGGACACATGATCATACTTACGGAGATTAAATACGAATCGAATGCAGTTATTCAGAAGTCGGTCAAGTTTATTGAGGAGATCTGCATTCAGGTCGTAGTAACACACATCGCCATAATCAAGTATAGGAAAGATAAGGGACTGAACCAGCATTGCCTTTATGTGTGATGGTAGAATATTTTTAAGCCTATAAAGCGACCGCAACGTTCCAGTGACTTTTTTACTCACGCTCGCGACCTGCTTACGCCAACCCAAACAAGTGTCAACAAACAAACCCAGATCCTTGACGTCGGAGCTAAACGGAATTACTGTGCCATCAAAGGTAACCGGAGGCAGCGCCAAACCATCAAGCCTACGCAGACTGTGGGTGCTCCCTATAATAATAGCCTGGCACTTGGCTGGGTTAACCGCTACCCCGAAACGATCAGACCAATCTTTCACCACGGCTAGATTCCGGTTTAGCTCCTCAATCGCATCAGATATGTTGTCGACACCCGCCTGACTGTAGAGCTGCAAGTCATCAGCATAGAGATGATACGCACACTGAAGCTCAGCGGTGATACGATCTATAAAAATAGAGAATAAAAGAGGAGATAAAATACCGCCTTGAGGGACGCCAGCATCAAGGTCACACCAGTTGGAGGAGGAGTTTCCCCCTAGAACTGACTGCTGACGCCCCCGAAGATACGAAGAAAACCAATCCAAAACCTTGGGAGAGACCATTAGATAGGAGAGGATGGGTAAAAGGACTTCATGACTGACGGTATTGAATGCATTGGAAAAATCAATCAGCACCAAAATGGACACTTTGCTGTCTTCCATTCCTCGCCTTATATCGTCAGTCACTTTGAGGAGGGCAGAAACAGTACTGTGGCCGGGCCGGAAACCGGATTGGAAGGGGCTAATGAGGGAGTTGCGGTGAATGAAGTGGGAGAATTGTTTATGGACACAGGCCTCGAGTACTTTGGACAAAAAGGGAAGGATGGTAATTGGACGAAAGTGACTGGGGAGGGTGGGATTAGGTATTTTGGGTAGTGGTCGCACATGAGCTTTCCGCCATAGCGAGGGGAAATCACCGGAGTAAAGGGAGAAATTAACAATATGGGAGATTGCTGGAAGGAGCTGGTCAAGAGCCGTCACGATCATATAGCGACTAATGCTGTCACAGCCCACGGCTTTTGACTTGATGGAAAGGATAATCTTTTTGATCTCGCCCGGGTCGACTGGGAAGAAAGCAAAGGGGGTAATATTGGGTCGCGTCAGGCCATCAAGGTAGTCAATGGTTTGACATTTGGTTAGACTGTCAAGGGTGGGAACAGTGGCGAAATGGCGATTGAGATCGTCCAAACCAAATGTAATGGGAAGGTCTGAATGCCGCGATCTACCGATACCTAGAGTTCCAAGAAACTTCCAAATATCGGCAGGAGAAGAGGAAGTGATATTATCGAGAATGTGACGGCGTTTAGCGTTGCGTATCATCTGGTTACAGCGATTGCGAGCAGTTTTGAACAGGGTCCAGTTATCCTCCGACCGATCCTTCTTGAACTTCCGGAACGCGCGGTCTCTTCGTCTCATTGCCATCCGAACACCACGATTCATCCAGGGCGCAGGCGGGCGCTTCAGCTTAATTCTCCTGACGGGAGCATGAGCGTCGTACAGCTTGACTACAGATGCGTTAAAAATACTGACTTTTTCGTCAACTGAGCAGGCTTCCTCCAGGGGTGTCCAGTCAATATTAGAAGCATCCTCTGCTAGTTTTTCAGTATTCATCCGCGCAAAGGCACGCCGGTACTGGAATGTAGGCTTGGGTTTAGGAGGTTTAAGGACATAGGACAGGAAAATAAGGTCATGATGGGAAAAGCCAGGAGCGACATGTTGACCATGAGAGGAGACTAGGGAAGGATTAGAAATGAGGATTAGGTCGAGCCAAGTATCATCACCGACAGTGTTATGATGAGTAGGCTGAAGAGGTAACACATGCAAACTAGCTGACTCGACCAGATGTAGGAGTTTACAGGATCGGGAGGAGTTGTGGGCAAGGAGGTTGGTGTTGAAATCCCCCATGATGATGTGATGTGCGTACTCCGAACCCAAAGATTCTAGAACCGATTCGAATTCGGTGAAGTAATCAAGGGAAGGGGGACAATACACAACTCCAATAACAGTTTTAGCCCCTTTCACACAAACCTCTAGAAAAAGAAACTCGGCCGAACTGTTAGAGGAAGAAGAAGCGAGAATTCTAAAAGGAAAATCGGCACGAAGATAAATTGCTACACCACCCCCTCACCTACCGATTCGGTCATTCCGAAGAAGAACGAATCCCGGGAGAGAATAGGTGGTGGATAGAAGTTCAGGTTTTAGCCAGGTCTCAGAAATCAGGACGGCATGGACGTTGGTGTTCGCAAAAGTATCGTAAAAGTCATTGTAGTGGCTAGGAACACTCTGAGCATTTATGTGACAAACGTTAAATAGCCGGTCAGGGTTTTGGTTAAAATTTTGCCGCAAAAGATCGCCAAGGGTGTCTGTAATAGAGCAAAAGCTATCATCAGAACTGGTAGCAGATTCGTTGGCAGAGAAAAAAGACTCATTATCAAAAATATTTGACATAAATAAAATAAAAATAGAATATAAATACAAGGGAATATAATAAAATAAATACTGAGATAAAATAAAACACTAAATAATATAGTAGAACTATACGAAAATCTATCACTGCGTTTGCATCTCTGCACCACCCGCCAGCTAACATCATCATAATAAAATAACTAGTAACACAAAAGAACACACTATGAAAATAAAATAAAACGATTGCACAAAACAATTTACAGAACATCAAAACGTAAAGACGAACTAACCTTATAATGGTATTCGGAACGCACCCTACAAGTCTTTAACAACATAATTATTTGCAGAACGTATCCGATCTTACGAAACGTCAAACGTCATTTATATATGGTGTCAGTCAGACTTGACCATTATTATGACAAATTTGACATAGCAACATATCAAGTTTAAGAAAGAAAATAAAAAAAAAAGTAAAAACAGCTTGTTGAGGGTACCTAACCATTATTATTTAGAAAAATGCAGCCGAATAATACACATAGACTTCGTAACAATGGCAACAAGCCCAAGGCTCGAAACAGCGAATGATGAAAAGTAATAAGGTAAGTAGTTAAATCCTACCTATCGATAGGATTGGTATGCTGTAAATTATGAGTAGAGAATTTTATCATTACCATAACTAACGCGTACTGTTTTTCAGGCCATCTCCAGAAGCCTGAGCCTTGGGATACTTCACCAGCAGCGGGCTCAGTTCTTCGAATGATGTGATCTTGTGCTTGCTTCCATCGGGCGCTTTGATAACGATCACACCATCCTGAGTCCAACACGATCGCATGGAGAAGTGAAGCCGCGCCTTTGCAAAGATGGATTGTCGGGTCTTTGTCAAGAACTCCTTGACAGAGATAGAAGAACCTTTCAACCCAGTCTTTGCTCTCCAAACTGCAGCCCTGTCTTCATAGCTAGAAAATTTCACGAGGATGGGCCTATGGTGATCCTTATTGGCCACACCAAGTCTGTGGCAGACCTTTATGGAGGATGCAGTGACACTCTGAAGAGCCAGCTTTTTGTTAACAACCCCCAAAATGACCGAGCTGCTGTCCTCCCCGTCAACCTCCGCTATACCCTGAAAGATCAGCGTCTTTCTCCGGTGCCTGGTCTCCAGCCCGTCGACCTGTCCAGCGCACTCGCTGATCTGTCTTCGAAGCAAGCTCAGCATGCTGAAAATCAACTCCCTGAAGGTGCGAAACTCTTCAGCTACCCTTGCCACGGTATCTTTGGCAGGTCCGGCACACTGAATCTGCGCTTCTAGTTCGCCCATCTTCCGCACAAAGCTTTCTTCCAGAGTCTTCTGAGCAGACAAGATCTCGCTGAATTGAGACATTGCAGAGCTGATTCCACTTGTGTCCAGTTATAGTGAAAGTGAAAACAGTGATGTGATGTAATGTGATGAGCTGGCAGGTGGTGTAGTAATTAAGGCTTGAGTCACATAAACGTGCCGCAAACGTAAGTACCCGTTGTGTAGATTAAATGCAGTGTTAATTTAAGAAATACTTGTAAAAATACTGGGAATTTCTATTTTAAATATAAATTCGGTACTAAGGACACGTCCGTCTTTTTTTACACCTACCCCCGAAAAAAAAAAAGTTTAAATGCGCTAATCTCTGAAACTACCAGTCGGATCAGAAAAATAATTTTAATAATTATAAATAATTAATTATAATAGCCAGATTCATAAGAAATAGTATAAGCTATATAACATCACGCTACGACGCCACGGAACCGGAGCAGTAACCAAAAACGAAAATGCAAGCGGAGAATGGATTAGCGAATGGGAGCGGAGCGGTTTAAGAAAAACAAGCCGGACGAAGTCGCTGGTATATAATACCTCTCTCTCTCTCTCTCAATTCGGAGAATTATTTATACCACAAGCCATTTTTTTTTAACTTACTTATGGTATAAGGTAGAGGTCCCAATAGACTTATTCAATGGACCGCACTAATATATTGTCACTACCGTCTAATATATATTTCTGCCTATTTCCATTCTGCTGTCACGGACTTAATTAATTTGATTTGCTCATTAAGTACGCCAGATATATTTGATATAGAGTAGGTATATAATATTATATTTTGCCTCTAATTGAAATGAGAAATGTGTGCGAAAGTCGGCCTATTTATTTATTCGAGAGCCTTTTTAGCTTTCACGGGAATCACTTATTTCACAAAAATATTTGTATTCCTGGCATGTTTTTTCCGGGATCCATTCACGAAAAAAGAAAAAATATTATTTCGTCTGGTATGTTACCCAGCAAAGATTTAAAAACGTTTGGTTATATACACTGTTTTCATTTGTATATATCTAATGTAATATTTTGAAGTTTTATTTGTGAATATTGAATCATAAGTAATAATAATAATAATATATATATCCGCAGGGCAGCTTGTGGCGAGCTGTTGGGCAGTAGCGACCCCACGGACCTGATCTCCCGGGAGAAGTCTTGTTCTTCATCTCTGGCTTGCCTTTATTGGCCGGCCGGAGTGAACACTGACGAGGAACAGAGCTCCCACCTCTCTCTTGCCTTCATTGGCCGGTTTGAGTGGAGAATCGCAAGAGCATTCGTGTTCGGGGGAAGGAAGTATTTCAGTAAGGTGCTGGTAGGGATCTTGACCGTACTTCCGGGATTGTCCTGATAGCCGTGAAATACCTCTCCACTCCTCAAGCACCTCAGTCTGTGTTGCCCTCTTGTCGCTACGTCACTACGTGCTAGCGGCCGTTTTAGGGGCCCATTTATCGAGTGTGCTAGTCACCCCCTGCCATTTTATCTTTGTCATAAAAACATTGATTGGCAGGGGCCATAGTCCTTCCATAGTGTCAGGAAACCAGTCCATTTTAGTCACCCAAACCCATAGCCCTATTCTTAGTTTCCATATTCTGTAATAGTCCTGCGCCAGCCGGGGATTGTCCTTGGGTGCATTTGCATAGTGCAAACAGGGATAATTGTCGGCTGGTGTTCCATTTCATTGTAAAGCCATGTAAGGGGCCTCTGCGAGTTGGCTTCGGCTCCTCGTACGCCTTCCAAAGGTCCGGGACCCTAGGGTCCCGAGATACGTTACCAAATAAAAATAATAATATAATCATAAGACTGCTTCGTTAGCCTAGTGGTCCCAAGCGTGACTACTACGCTAAAGGTCTTGAGTTAAGGTACAGATACACATAAATAAATAAATAATAAATTGATTTTCGCGTGCACTGATTGATTTGAGCATGCTAGAAATTAGCATGTGTATTTGTGTACCTTTAGGTTTTTTTATAACATTCTCAGCAGCTCGGAGTTAGGATTTGTGCCCGGCTATGGTGATGTGATGGCAAAATAGGCCTATGGTAGACTAGTAGAAAATGCCTATGGCATTAAGTCCGCCTTTGTACGGTGTACTTTTGTGCGTAAAGTTTATTAAAAAAAAAATAGGCTCGCCCCCATGGTACTTAAATATACCCATGAACTGTAGGTGTGCATAGGTACACCCTCTGCCTAAACCTTCAGGAATACTGACGTGATGGCAACTATGTATGTTTCAAGATTCCAAAATCGTTAGACTTGCATTATTTTAGCATAGCAGAAATTAATATGCGTTATTATTGGATCGTGGGTCACAAATGTGGCCCACGGAAAGTTTATGCCAATAATGTATCTTGACTTTTAACAATATCATGTAAACCATATAAAAACAGGACGACCGTCTCTCTGGGACCTAAGTGAGTAAGGTACCTTTTATACCTTGAAAAGGGTCCAGCATCAATTCTAGCAAGTACGCATACCATTTTAACGACACATTTCTCTATCTATTCTCAAAATTTCGCAAAGTTTTGCTTTTTTTCTTCAAAATGGTATTCGGTATTTTCAATCCACTAGGTTTACAAATACATTTTAAGAGGGGCAACTAAATACAATTCTATTTTTCTCTTATGTTCGAAAGTGCCAACTAGATACAACCCTATTTTTTTCCTACGTTCTCGCAAGTGCCATTTAATTGCCTTATATTTTTTTATTTAATCTCACAATTATAAACAACATTTTTACACTAAAACGCGAATCTAAAATAATTACAATAATAGAAAAAAAAAACGAAAACAAAATCGCATCAAAAAATTCCTTCGCATCGGCGTCAACTGAAAATGTCCCTAAAATCAGTGCTCCAATTGAAATAATGATTTCACTTTGACTTTACTAGATTAGCAAAAAAGTATCATATAAATTGGTTAACAGCACCATTGCTAATGACACGTTATTTTGGCACCAATGTACGGTAGGTCACACAATACGTTCCTCTAAAGTTCAATTAAGTAAAAGTTAGCCATTTGTTTTGTTTGTAGCCAGTGCTTCGGATCATTAAGTTTTCTAGAACCTTTCGATTTTCCACTTCAGCTGAACTGTGATTGGTTTTTAAGGTTCCTTACGCAAAAGAGTAAAACGGGAGCCTATTACTAAGACTTCGCTGTCCGTCTGTCTGTCTGTAACCAGGCTGTATCTCATGAACCGTTATACTTAGACAGTTTAAATTTTCACATAATTATGATGTATTTCTGTCGCCGCTATAATAACAAATGCTAAAAACTAGCATAAAATAAAAAATTTGGGGGGTTTCCGTACAACAATCGTGTTTCTTTTTTGCTCGTTTTTGCTCGAAATTGATAACGGCAATAGGTAGACGCTTGAAATATTCACGGAATATTTTGTTATTATTATCACATTAAAATAAATAATTAAATCAAAATAAAACAAACATTTAAAGGCATCTCATTCAACAGACGCGATGTTTAATGGTTATGATGGTGATGATGATAATGGTTCGGAACCCCTCGTGCGCGAGCCAGACTCGCACTTGGCCTGTTTTTTGTTCTCTTAGGAAAGGGATGCCGAAGGTTGACATGTTACGTAGCAGTTTAAAAACAGCTGGTGTAACTGTAAAAGTGCTGAATTAACATTCTAGATCTATGTAGATTTTATTTCTAGTCTAAAGTAAGTAAGTCAAAGTATTTATTTCAATTAGAACATTAGTGTTCTAATCGAAATACTTTGACTTGCACTTTGAATTTGACTATCAGAATCAGAGTTGTACAGGTAGGTAATAAACATAAAAAATATTTCCGTATGTAATAATGATATGTAAAAATGATGTGTAAAAATAATTATTTTGTACATCGGCCGATACATAAGTTACTTATTAGGTTTTTTCGTAACTTTCATTTACCTACCTTAGTTTTAAAATATCATTATTTTCTGTAAGTATATAAAAATGGCAGCGGTCCTACCTATGAAAACTATCTATAATTATGATGATTACTTGATTACTGATTTTCATTTATTTAGCCTCTACTTATAATAATAAACTTTTATTTCAGGCAACTAAGGTCCAATACATAAATATAATCATAAAACGAAAAGGTTTTGCCTAACCTACTTATAAAATGGAAACACAGCCGGTATATCAATCAAAACAACTATTCATGAACCGAAATTACAGGTACAAAATAACAACTGTCACAACTAATACCAAATTGAAATCCATAATCACAGTAACATGTTTCCCTTCCATCCTAAAATGTAAATTAATATAAACGTAATGAATATTTAATCGGAACAACTCGGCCTGAGAATTGAGTTGAACATCGCAATAATGTGATTCAGGCCTAATATTTATAATTCCATTTCGAGTCATTTGGGATTTTCGGAACTTGATTCGAGAGTAATTACCTCACTGTGTCCACAGACTATAGAGTACGTTTTGTTTTAAGGTAGTGCTGAGGCCACACCTGCGTTTACTGTCACGAAGCAATGTGGGACGAAGTATCAAGTGTTTATTTCGATAAAAAGTTCATATTCATGGATTTGTAAAATGTATAGAAAATAAATTACACAAGGTTTAAAACTTAAATTTAATCATGGACTTAAGAAATAAAGACATAATTCAAATATTACCTTTACATTAAAAAAAAATCAACAACACAGTTTACGATGCTGTGTGTAGCTTATAAGTAGTTGTTATGGATCTGATCCTTTGTGTATGTGAGTTTATAAATGTTTATAAATGCCCCACGATACAGGAGACATCCTTAGCAGGCAACCCTATTAAAAAAAGTTTAGAAGATAACAATTCTTCTTTGAATTCAAATGAAAAATAAAATTCAAATAAGTAATCGTGGTAATGCGATGGCCACAAAAGCAGCTTCATTATTTGTTTAATGTGTGCCTATTCGATAACTGGGACGCAACCCGATGTTTCGCTACAATAACCAATAATGATTGGTTATGTTTATGTGTATTGTATCATGACGCAAAGCTCAGTGACAATAGGCGCAGGTGCGGACCCAGCATTAAAATATATTGCAGTACTGCCAGATGGTAGGTACCGTAGAAACTCATTACTCTGTAATGAGGAAGCAATCGGGTAACGCGTCTCGTGGGTGCAAAGACAGTGATATATTATTTTGTTACGCTGATAACTTGCTCTTATACCTATTGGAGAATAAATGATTCAAGTTGATTTTCGACCTTCGGATTTAGATACCTTTTGTCGTTCAAAATCTAACCTTCTAGCCAGTCGGTCTAATTCGCTTTTCCTAATCTAATCTTCTCGACCCGATTGTAATTTTGTTGAAAGCTTGTTTGTATGCCTGGAAAAGCCGGCAGGTAATTTTTATCTCGAAAAATAGTAGTGATACTTTAGCAGCATAGCTAAGGAGCATAGGAAGATATTATAGTAATAAAAAAATAAAGAATACTCGCCTATTATTGTCTTAATACAGGGTAAAAGCCTCTTCTCATAAAGAAAGGGTACAAACATTGATCACCACGCTTGCTCAAGGCGGATTAGCTATTTTCATCTTGATAATATTTTTAAGTACAGGCTCCCTCCCTAAAATGTTTCCCTTTACCAATGTCAAGATAAACTTAGCATGCATATATTTGATACGTGCGCTAATTGCAAGCCCGTGAGCGGATTGGTATTTTCCCAATAATGATCCGACCTCAAGCATGAAAGGCAGGCATGAAACACTTGGTTGATTATTAATTTATCATTACCATAGCCATGATAGCGATAAGTTAATAAATAACCAAAAATAAACACAATCTGAAACTGTAATTGTTCAATTACATAGTTGTACATGATGTCAATTGCTACCAACATGTTTAATTAAAACAAATGTTGTGCAAGATAATTGGGTTTTCAACGAAATATTTCAATTTTGGAACGATAACAAATGACAAAAAAAAATGATGTAGTTCTCAGTGGCAGCTCGGAGTTAGGCTTGGTGCCCGGTTAATGGCAATAGGCTCGGCGCCTATTACATGGGACCTAAAACATACCGGCGAACTGTTTGTGTACATTGGTACACCTCTGCCTAACCCTTTGAGGAATTCAGGCGTGATAGTATGTATGTATGTAACAAACGACATCGAAAAATTTGAACCATTCATTCCTGACTGTAACATGTTATACAGAAATCTTTTCTCCCATCAGATAATCCCAAGCCCATATAAAATTCATTTTTAATATGGACTTCAAAGAAGTGTGGAAAAAAGAACGCAAAAAGTTTCGAGTTAAGCGGATCAGAAACAACGCGGGACGGACGCAATCACAATATTTTTCATAAAAAGGAATTTAATACATTGCACAGTGGTTTTATCTGATAGTACACAATGGCTTATCGTGATACTGTTTTTAAATTAAATCATGGATTTATTAATGACAGTTGGAGTTTATTCTGAAAAAACTTACAACACAGGTCAAAATGTTGCTTTTTTCGAAGAATTGTTATGATTCTCGATTGGTAACGATGTTTAATTTAATCTAGTCTAAGTGATTAATTTAGTTACAGAGACATTCTGGATTTATTGTTGTTGTTCAAGTAAGAGTAATTGTGAAAGGAATTTGGAATGCCATACATTTATAAAAACATACTAAAATGCTATGCATGCATACTAAATGGTAGGATTCTCATATTTTATTTATTTAAACTATGGAACAAAAGGTAGGCGGAGTTACTGCGTTAGGCATTATCTATCAGTCAACCAAAAGTGATAAGGAAATAATATGACAAATTGCTGACAGCTGCAAATTGTTGCGCGAGCGTAAAAAAATGATTTTGGAAACCAAAATAATTACAGAAACTAAGGAATGTACATAAATACAAAACGTCCACTCAAATATGTTTTTGTTATCGCGTTCGTGCGATGATTACGGTTTTTTTTTCTAAGACTAACTTAATCCCGCGGTTTTGTCTTTGATTAGGTACAGCTTCGTTACCGTGAGTCGTAGCGTGGTGTTATACAGACTATACTATGCCTCATGAGTTCGGCTATCATATACAAATAGATGTTTTCCAATACGACTGGTAGTTCCAGAAATTACCGCGTTTAAACAAACCAACAAAACAACTCTTCAGCATTATTATATTAGTTATGTACGTAGATAGCTAGAACGACGTCGTGACACATCTTATGGAATTGGTCATACACTGTGCGCTAACATTATCCTTGTACATTGATGGATCTGTGCCAAGTTCTGCTGACATTCAAGGCCAAGTATTATCCGGTATAAACCTCAAGGCCAATTATTCTACTAATTAAAATCGTTCAAAATCTAGTCGCAACCTCATTTCAGCGACAATGTCAAGAGATAAACTTGAGGTGTTCTGTCAGATTGACACAGAAATTAGATTGCGACAGTTAGAAGAATTTCCCCCTGGTTTCTTAGAAGGAAAGAAACATTAAGTTACCTGCTAAGTTTCTAAGAAGATAGAGGTCAGGGTTTTGTGGCAAAATTGAGCTCAGACAAAAAGCGACCAAATAACGTTCGTTATTAGGTTATTATTGATAGATAGCATTTAAGTGTCTTTTTTTTTTCATTTCAGATGAGGGTCATGACGAGAGGTCATTGAAGAAAAAAACTTGCTATTATTTTTTAAAAGGCGCCTACTACGCAATTTACGAAAACAAACAGTCGTTTCTAAATATACCCAAATAGTTCCAAGCTAGTGGTAGATCGATCTTCATGCCAATTGTGTGAGATGAACACGTGAGCAATTATAACTTCCGAAATTGAAACACGGCTCGACCGCATCCCGCTTCGGTGGTTCCGCGGTGAAACATTTCGCGTTATGAGGTCGTCACACGTAAACAATAGTTCCTCCTATTGTGATTTGGTCGTGGTGTATGTGTAAGTTAAAATTATTGTGTATGTATGTGTGTCTATTATTATCTGTACTAAAATTATTAATAGGTAAAGTTTGTTTGTTTATATGCGAGTGCATTTTGGTAATATATATGGGAAGTTTGTATGTTTATCTTGAATATCTCTGACGTCGGTGAAGGAAAATATCGTGAGGAAACCTGAACTTATAATTACTATAACTCGTAAATCACCAATCGCCTTGAGCAAGCACTGTGATCAATGCTCATACCCTCTCTGTATGAGAAGAGGCCTTTACCCTGCAGTGTGACAATTAATAGGCTATTTTAATGTTAATGACTAGTACGAGAATTTATCGTAAGATAACGTTATAACGTTATTTGTGAAATGTTATTATTAATAACGTTTTTTTATCTAGCCTATAATGTCCCACTACTGGGCAAACGCCTTCCGAAGTCCTTCCAAGTCCTATTTTCGCCCACCGCCTCGAATCTCTCGGTGCGTATCTAGGTCCCCCCTTTTTTTTTAATAGACTGGAAATCATCAAATAACTTCCTCCGCCCTGGGCGGGGCGGGAGGGAGTGTCAGACTTTTACTGACTAAAACCCGTCTATGTTCCTTCATGTGCCCTTTGCGTTCCGGGGGCGCGGTATCTCTTTCGAACAACCCGCAGCCCCGGCAGGCATCGGCCCTCAGTGGCCCCTTCCAAGTTTGCAGACATCTCTTTGAGGCGCGCGTGGAACACGAACGCGCCGTCAACACGGTCTGTCGTTAGAAACGTACGGACGGTGAGCTACCCATTGCTCACCGCCCACAGACCCGCGTCTACGGTGGCCGGGAGTCGTCTCGTTGCTCCCGACGCCCGGATCGTCTACCGCGGGTCCCCTAAATAGATAGTTGAATGGAGTAAAGGTTAATTAAATTATAACTGTTTCGTAACTATTCCAATATTTATGATAATAAATATCAATAATCAAACTATCTTAGACCCATACAAGTACCTATACCTGTCTACGTATTTTTGAGAAGCAGGGGTGTGACCTCGCAATACATTCCACAGTGTAACCGATTTGAGTCAATTACTCTTGTCTACTGTCTAGACTATGAACTAAGTCAACCACAATTTGTTAGCCTTTGTAGATCTGAAAATTATGCCTACATTTATATAAAAAAGTACAAAGGTAACGCGGTATATACCTTCAAATAAAAAGTATATACGTTAGATAAACGAGTTTTTTTATTTTGGGAATAGTTTTATTTATTTGCAAAAATAAAAGAAACGATGATTTTCTTGATAAGTTCAATTCAAGGAGATTTTTTGTGATTTCGTGAGAAACTTCGTCCTTGTGGATTTTATTTTACCAATTCCAGTTATTTTTGATAATAAAATATAACCTTTATAGCACTCAGGGATAATGGTAACTTCCTAGCAAAAGAATTTTCAGAATTGGATCAGTAATTCCAAATTGCATTTTGAACGAACAAACAAACTCATCCGCTTTATATTATTAGTTTCTATATAGATTGTAATGGTGTTCTTTAACACGGTTATCCTAAAATTCTAAATAAAAGTCTTGCATTTTGTGTTTAAAATACTAGATAGGTACTACACTAGGTCTTTTGCATTGTTACAAATTCGAAATACTCATATTTACTCGGGAACCCAGTACTGTAAAATGTAGGCCGTTCAAATATTTGACTGTGTGCGGGAACCGATACGTAGTGCAAAGGCCAATCGCTCAACCACTGTGTCGAATCAAGTGGCGAAATTCAAAAAATATTTGAAAAGATGCCTTTGTTCGGCTCTAAAATAACCCATTTTTGGGTCACAAGGAAATGTTTTGGACACCTAAGTATATAAAAAAATATAAAAAATATATACCATCACGCCTGTATTCCCCGAAGGGTTAGCCAGAGGTGTACCAATGTACACCCATAGTTCGCCGGTATATTTAGGTCCCATGTAATAGGGGGCGAGCCTATCGCCATTAACCGGGCACAAATCCAAACTCCGAGCTGCTACTGAGAATTTTATAGAAAAACCCAATAACACTTTTTGCTCGACCTGGGAATCGAACCTTGGACCTCTAGCGTAGCAGTCGTGCTTAGAACCACTAGGCCAATGAGGCAGTTAGTTAGTTGGCAGTTTTAGACACCTACCATGCCTATATCTATTCTAAAACTATAAAGAGAGATTTTTTTAAGATCTAATATCTGGAAGTACTAGACTGATTACAAACATTATTTCACTGTTAAAAAGCTCCTTTATTGCTAAGAGCAATGTTTTATAGTATACCTCCCAGGTGCTAGTAAGAATATTCTGGAATAAAAATTTGTCTTTCAATACCATTTTTTAATACATCCATCCTTTTCATACAACATTCTGTCAATTTTGACATTTCCAGTCATGACTCGATTTTTCTTTGGAATAAGCCCGTTACACTATTCTCTGAAACTGTAACTCCTGAAAGCCAAATTCAATAGTGGCGAGAACCAGAACCACAGCAAAAACAAAAAAAAAGCACAGCATTCATAAAGCACCGACACAATGAAGATCTACGGAACCAAGAGAAACGACATAACCCGTTTATTACATTTACAAAGCTGTTTATTACTTTCAAAGAAGTCAACAATGACTTCAAAGAATCCATTAACAAAGCACTTTCTAAAAGAACCGCAAAACTTAACATTCTCTACCAATACCAGAATAAGGGTACCGGTTTGACCTGTGTAACGTACCAGAAAATGGAATTTGCGTGTGTTATCGATAAAATATAGGCCTAGTACGAGAGCGCTAACGTTTGCATTTGACTCGAATAGATTTTAAAATAAAATACAAATTATTACCGCGTCAATTAACAATAAGAATAAATACATTATACATGTAACTTAATAGTCTAGTAGATAAATCAACTACACAGTCATAGGTCACAAAATAACCCGCCCCTAATCGTTCCCGGCGCAAAGGTGCCCATAACACCACTTTGCACCAAGAACGATCCCGAGCGGGAGTCACCGGTTGCCTCCCCGAGCTTGCGGCCCAATTTTGCCACAAAACCTTCGCTGCCCTACTCCAACTACCTAGGGTCTCCACTGCTACCGGTACAAAATAGTAAGGCCGCTCCAAGGAAGCGTACTTGAGCCTTTTTGCAGAGCAGGCGTCCTCAGCTGCGGCAGAGGCAGTGTGCAAGGTGCGACAAGTGTTTTATTTTGACTATAACTTCGATCGAATTTACACAAAATTTTCTCCGCCCGCTTACGCTAAGCCTTATGGTAAGGAGTTACGCACTTTAGGCCTGAATTCAATATTGTGGTGCCTTTGGCTGCCGCTCCACGCAACTCTGGAGCCTTTACAGTGAAAAGGTTTCAATTAGATTTGCACATGTTACCGTGTTATATTATCATGTAATTTCTTTTCTCTGATGCCTTTCTTATTGATTGTGAATAAGGAAGTATTAGATTATTTTTGTAATAAAACTCATCCGCTCTGAAGACAAGGATGTGTTTTATTCTATTTTTTTAACGTCTTCAAAATCACCTCGTTGGGCTAGTGGTCCTAAGCGTGACTGCTACGCTAAAGGTCTTGGGTTCGATTCCCAAAAACTCGAGCAAAAAGTGTTATTGAGTTTTTCTATGAAATTATCAGTAGCAGCTCGGAGTTAGGATTTGTGCCCGGTTAATGGCAATAGACTCGCCCCTTATTAGATGGGCCCTAAACAGACCGGCGAACCGTGGGTAAACATTGGTACACCTATGCCTAACCCTTCGGAGAATACAGGCGTGATGGTATGTCTTTAAAATTACATACAGGTACCAAGTCAGAAAAGGGGAAAGTAATGAAATAGGTTCCAATACTTTGATAATAAAAGGGACTCACTGACATAGACGTTTTAAGTTCAACCTACAGCCGTGTTCCCCGACACAGTCCCACCAGTTTTTTTTTTACTTTTTTTTCTATCTGTCTATCTCCGTAAACCATGTGTTTAAGTCCTTAAAGGGGTTTGTAATGTTTATCTATTATTCTTCTATTACTCCGGTATGATACTATGACATTATTGCCGAATATCATAATCATGTTTAAAGGAATACTACTCGGCATCCACTCAGACGGAGTCGCGTGCAAGATTTAATATTCAATAAAAGTGAAAATTTATGAGTGATTTAATGGCTGCCATCGACAACTCAAAGTAAACAAATTCTACAACAACAATATAGTACAACAATATACATATATAGTGTGCCATTGAAACACTAAGAAAAAGAAAAGTGACATTTTAAATCGCAATATTATTTTAACAGTAAAGTAACTTAGTAAAAGGATAAATAATCGCATTACCAACAACGCGCAAGAGACGAATATTCTCACATAATTTACTAAGTTGATAAACCCCACAGGTATTAAGCATAAGCTGAAAATAACTTCAGCTTCAATCCACGTAACTTGGCAATTTAAGTTTTCAAAACTATCCTGAAGTTGCGCTAGTTAAACGCTAGTTGTACGGCCCTAGAGGTTTCCTATTTAGTGCTGGCGTGATGTTGAAGAGTAAGCGAGTAACAAAAAAAAAAGAATAAAATTGTGGCTTTTAAATAAATTCTAGTATTTTTAATTTTAAAATTCGAAATTAGTAAGCTCTTAAATTGGCTCTAGGTCTAGATCAGAAGGTAGGTAATGTTAATAATACAAGTAGATAATCTAGTACAGTAAAAACCAATAAAATTGCCGCGTGAATAAAAAATTTGACTGACTTTTTTGTTGTGTTCTTAATTGTCAGGGAAACGTTTCTTGCTACTATTCCCATATTATTCGAAAATCCCTCGCAAAAGTCGTTTTGGATTGTATTTTTGTATGAAGTTGCATCCGTATCAAGCTACGTAGATAAATCCATAAGTTGATTGCCAATTCTATTTTTGAATCACAAAAGATAAGCCCGTGTCTCGCTATGCTACGCGCTTAACAACGCTCAAAGCTTCGCTACGCGCCGTGCTACGGCGTAGCACCATGCTACGATCGGAAGGCTCAACCTTTAAAACCTTCTAGCAAAAGAAATATTGAAGGCATTTTTGAGGTATATACTAATCAATATGCAGATTGTTTTATATCAGTAATTATGGCATATCTCGAAGCAATAATAACAATAATAACGCATTGTCATTATTATTGTTAAATTAAAAATGTTGCCTCATTAGCCTAATAGTCCTAAGCGTGACTGCTACGCTAGAGGTCTTGGGTTCGATTTCCAGGTCGAGCTAAGTGTTATTGGGTTTTTCCATGTAGTTCTTAGTAGAAACTCGGAGTTAGGATTTGTGTCCGGTTAATGGCAATAGACTCGCCTCCTACAGAATTTACAAGAGACCCTCTAAATGTTTCTTCTCAGAGTCGTCGGCTAAGAAACAACTTCTTCATCTAGTTTTATCAAAAATTGACTTGTCAAATTGTTCTGCGAATAGGATTATTTTTTCAGTACAGTTCTAAATCACTAATCACTTTGCTCAATATAGGTTGAATAGCTTTTTAGAATCAATCATTATTCACGCTTGAATGATTATTGCAATAATTATTCTATTCATTTAGAAAATTGAATTTCATCAGTTTACTAACCACACGCGTGAACAATTGAAATTAAGCTGAAACTTTAACCAAATAATGTAATACAAAATTTGATTGAAATGTTGACTCATGTTTAAACAAATGTCATTTTTACAAACAAACATATTATTGTGTATAGGTATTTTATTTATTGATTTTATTGCCTCGGAAAGCACGTAAAAGCCGTTGGTCCTGCGCCTGATCTCTCTCCGGTCGTGTCGGATTGGCGTCTAATCGGGCTATGAGAGTTAGGGAAGAGGGAGTGCACCTGTGTTTGCGCACGCACTTGTGCACTATAATATCTCCTGCGTACGTGGCTAGTCTGCATTAAGATTAGCCGCCGTGGCCGGAATCGGTCTGGAGGATTACATTACATTGATAAGTGTACACATTTTATTTTATAGTAATTATTCTGTGTTTATTAAATATCAAATTTTGTTCTTTTACTCTTGTATAATAATTTGCACCTACCATGTTATGCCGTCATCACCTTTTTTTGAATGGTATAAAATAATCAAGGCATTAATTCCTCCTTTGTAGCTTTTGCTGCATAAACTTTAAACAAAATAAATCTAAACTAATATTATAACGAGGATTTTTATTTTTTTTTTACTTCTAAAAGATAAACTCAAAAACTACTCAACCTATTTAAAAAAAATCTTTCACGTACATAAATCTGTCTTATCAGAGAGCAACATAAACTATATTTTACTGTAAAAAAATAGAGATCCGTAAAGTACATTCAAAGTCGCGGGCAAAAGCTACAAATAAATAATTAGTGGTTGCGGTTCAAGCGTGTCTCCCACAAACCCGCTTCCTCGCCTAACTTAACCCAGCATATCAGACGGTTGATGATGCTTTTAACTGTAATTTCAGCAATTTCAGTTGCCGCAAGTCTGTTCACTCTTGCGATGCGTGCACCCAAACTTCGTTCGTTCTTTTGTTCATTACGGCTGAATTTACATCGAAGACTAGAAGAAAATTTAGTTCGAAGTGGCAGCAAAGTTGGTTATATGTTCTCGTTCAATTTCCTGCATGATAATTTGAAGGCACGGTGGTTGAGTTATTGGATGTTGTGTCGTGTATGTGTCGTAAAGAACATTTTACATACACATAAACTCACGCCTTTTTCCCATGGGGGTAGGCAGAAACCACAGAACGCCACCTGCTACGATCCTTACATACTACTTTCGCCTCGTCCACGTTCATACATCTGGTCATACAAGCACGCCGGTTACGAGTACTGCACACCCGACCTTTCTGAAGAACCTCACCAATAAGGTCAAGGTAGGTCTGTCTAGGGCGTCCCCCGGCGTTGCCACTCACATCTGCCACATAAATACCTTTTGTTAATCGCATTTTACTCATCCTCTCAATATGACCGAACCATCTAAGCATACCATAGCCTAGCATTTCAGCTGAGAAAAAAAATTGTGTCACCTACAGGCAGAGGGTTCGCACGGAAAAATATTAGTAGGGCCTACAGGTAGTTGTTCCAGGGTCTGGTTGTTTGTGTACGTGAGTTAATACTCGTATGTTTGTTAACACACTCACGATTCAAGAGAAAATACGACAGAGGAACCAAAAATATAAAAAATATATATACCATCACGCCTGTATTCCCGAAGGGTTAGGTAGAGGTGTACCAATGTACACCCACAGTTCGCCGGTATATTTAGGTCCCATGTAATAGGGGGCGAGCCTATTGCCATTAACCGGGCACAAATCCAAACTCCGAGCTGCTACTGAGAATTTCGTAGAAAAACCCAATAACACTTTTTTTTTGCTCGACCTGGGAATCGAACCCGGGACCCCTTGCACAGCAGTCGCACTTGCGACCACGAGACCAACAGAGGAACCAAGCTGTTTAAAAAAAATGGGTTGGACTTTGTCGAGGCACGCGGCCGTTGGTTCAACATGAAACGTGTATTTTAGCGAGTCGCTTTCTGTGTTTCAGATTTAACCCTTCTCTATAACTTTTCTGACTTGGCACCCGTATGTGATTTCAAAGGCGTTTCACGTCCAAAAATTATTTACTGTTTCCTGTTTCTTGTAACTATTTCTAGATGTATTTATATCAATAATTAATTAAACTCTATGACATTTTTAAACAGGATAAAGGCACTAATAACTACGCTTGTGATCATTCGGTTTCCATGTGTGAGAACGCGTTACGTATCTTTATGAAATTAAATTATTTGAAAGGCCTAGTAATGCCTGCTAAACCCAAGTACCTATCAGCCAAATGGAAAGTGTCTCATAATCACTGTCACATGTACGAAATCTACAATAGGTAGGTACAACGCAGGACAATGGTGGTTTACCACTTTTCAACCTTATTGCAAAGGGTGTAAGGTTGAAAAGTGATTCACCGCAATTGTTCGTGAATGTACATTAAGAAACCAAGGTCGTACTCAAATAGAGTGTAGTACTCTTGAAAATAAACAACATCTGCGCCTTACTACACTTAGGTTCGCATAACTCGACAAAATATAACTGTCCCGCTGGCCTCGTGATCAAAATCACAAATGCTGAGATTGGGTTCGATTCCCAGGTCGGGTAAAATGATATTGCTTTCAACCAAAGAAGAAGGATATTTAAGAATATTCCTAAGTAGAAGCCTAGAGTTTGGAAATTGGTGGTGTGAAACCCCGGTACCTCGAAAAAGACGCTAAGCCGTTAGTCCCGGCTGTCATTCAAAAATCTTTTACAGTTTTGGGATATCGAAGTCACACAAGCAGTAGCTCCATATAAAACACTGGTATTCAACTGCATCTGGTTACACAAAAAGCCGACCCCGACAGAGTTAGGAAAAAAAATATGCCAGATGAACTCGACAAAATGAAGAGAACAGCTGATTTGTTTCATGATTTCAGGATTGTCTTATAGTTTGCCAGAGTTGCGGAATCTGTTCGAAAGAGTTACCGCGGCCCTGGACCGCAAAAGGCATTGGGAGGAACACGGATGGGTTTTAGTCAGTAAGAGTCTGACACTCCATTCCGCTCCGCCTAGGGCGGGGGAAGTTACTTGATGATTGATCTATGAAAAAAAAAACGGGTTGGTCTTATAGTAAAACTTATTAATATTCATAAGAACGAGAGAGAGAGGAAGAGAGAAAAGAAGAGCTAGTTTCAACTACTGAAACATGTTCCATTACTCTTTTGTTCAAAACAACAATAAACTCTACGTGGTACAAATAAAAATACGATTGTCCAAAATCTGTTCGGATGGAGTTTGGACGCAGTTTGCATAATGCTCACAAAACTAAATCCAACTGCAAGCAAACTTAACAATATCTACATAACAACGAAAGGGTCGGACAAGTTAAACAAACTTGGCAATTAAACTAAAAATCTAATTAAATTATTTCTTTCAGGTTATGCAAAATTAATCTCTAAAGACATTATTTTTTTATATTAACTGTACATAGTTTGTAATTTAATTATTATTTAGTTTTAACTTTGTGTTGATTATTATTTATAAGTACGTAAGTTATTGTTTGTTTTTTTCCGAATAAAAACTAAATGAAAGAAAAAAAATATATCTCTAAAGTTACTGGTATAAAAGCCAATTATACTCGTACTTGTGACCCAGGTAATCTTTCTGCCCTAAGTACTGTAAAGGTCGTAAGTTGCCAATGCAACCAGCAGTGCGATTCTCTAAGCCTCACTTCGTAATTCGAAAGCTGAATCCGCAGTGAGATTACAAAATGGTATTCTGTTAAACACGATCACGCCGGTGACGTCACCACGGCGAGGGAATAAAATAAACCAAGGTCAAATGGGTTCGTTATACGAAGTGAGCGCGGTCATTTGAGTGAGACTCGTTTTCGAGAATTGCACTACTGGCCGAAAAGTTTTATCGAAACGCTCAGGTAAATTCCAAATTCAAATTAAAAATAATGGTCAATTGTTTTTTTTTCACTGGAGCAATTGTCTGCTCCAGCTCATGCAACGTGCACGTTCCCCCCCCCCCCCCCTCCCCCCACACGTCTGGTACTTACGTGACGTTTAGGGTTATAAATAGGCGAAAAAGCGTGCTTGCTCGTGCATCTATCAGCCACTTGAGACCAACTTGGAAAAGTCAAGAAACCGTAATTAATAAAAGAAACAAAAAGAAATGAAAGAAACTGGCTGGCTGCAAAATTAAACGCACATCAGAGAGAAGGCTCTTGTACGAGGGAATAGAGTAACGTAAATACAATCGATTTTTAAATTGAAAATTCCCGTTCTTCTTCTTTAACGTGTGGGCAATAAGGTCTAATGACCCCACACACCCTAGTGTCAGAGTTAAATACCCGTTTCGCACATTATTTAATGAATGTTTCATGTATATCAATAGATGATAATAAATGTACCTGTCGTTTTGATTTTATTTATTTATTTTGACGGTACGTTTGGCGCATTGGGTGCCACGCTACGTATTGCGGGATTGATTCTCGCATGGCACAAATTTTTGTATGGCCAACAGATAGTTGTTCCGGGTCTGGCTGTTTGTGTATGTGAGTTTATAATTATGTTTGTAACCGCACCCTCAAATGGATAAATGCCCAGAGTAGGGAAGGGAGAGTAACTACTTTAAAAAAAAATGTTTAAGGATAACCGCATTTCCAATTCGAAAATCGATTCAAATCTAAAACTTGTACGTTGCCGCACTCGTGCTAAGCCTACAGAAAGCTAAATCAACGCTGCGTTCTCCACAAAAAAAAAGCCCCACTTACCTACCTCAACAAAACCTAATTTCGCAATTTGTCTGCAGCACACTGCAATGTTTTTAATTGAAATTTATTTCAACAAACGCCGTATTTTTTCTACTTTTTGCACTTTTTGTCTGGCCGTTTATTTTTATGAATAAGTTTTTCATATCGCCCGGCGTATGCTGTGGATATTATTCTGCTTGTTGGAATGAGAGCCTTTTAAAATCAGTCATACATTAAAAAGTAGAGAGAGGTATTTTGGTTGTGTTAAAAATAACTTGGTATTTATTATATCGTCAGAATGCTGCTGAATTTAAATTGAGAACGAAATAAAGCTTCCATTTTGATTGACTCCTTGCTAACCGCCATTATTTCGAAAATTAATTGAGGTTGATTCTTAATTTAATTGTTAGTTAATTGAGGTTCTGCCACAACGAGACAACATCTCAATAATTAAATTAAAATTAATTACGTCAAACTGATTCAATATACCAAATGTGTTGCATTACTATCCATTAATATCAGATCACATTTAATTAGCGTAGATTATAGGCTACATCATTACAATTACTTCGAAAAATGAGAAAAACAGCATTGGTTTGTTTTGGTAAAACTATGTCAAATTATTTGATGATTATATTTTATAGACAAACGACATTCCTCTTACGATAGTGTAAAGTTTCATATTCCTTCCATGCATCGTTGGGATCCTTCTTTTGTGTTCTAGATCATACTTGGGGAGATATCAAAGGTCAAAGCTTCACCTTTTTGTTGGAGAACCAGTTTTAAACGTTAGGTATAACTAAAACTTAAGTACGAGTTAACGAACGAGTTGAATCCCACGAATTTTGCATTATTTTCTTGACAGTTCAAAAGCGCCTGTAAATGGTCTAATTTAAATAAATGTATTGACTTGGATTTTGACTTTAGAAAGTACAATGTTTGGCGTGCGTTTAAAAATTGCGCACTTCTATAAAGAGTTATTTTTCACACCAAAAATAAAAGGCCAACAATATTTTTTGCTCATTGTTACTTAGTTTAATGGCAGTATGCGTGGTTAACGGGTATATGATGTGACTTTTACACCCCGTATAGTACATAACTTTCATGAATATCTGTATATAGGAAGATATCCGATCGGATGGTTCGGTCATGTTGAGAGGATGAGTGGAAGGCGACTAACAAAAGGGAATTCTACGGCAGATTTGAGTGGCATCCCCGAGAGGGGACGCCCTAGAAAGACCTACCCTGACCTTATTGGTGCGGTTCTTCAGTTCTCGTAACCGGCTTGCTTGTATGACTAGATACATGAACGTGGAGGAGGCGAAAGTCGTAGGTATGTAAGGATCGTAGTAGGTGGCGTTTTGTGGTTTCTACCTACCCCCATGGGAAACAGGCGTGAGTTTACGTATGTATGTGTATGTATGTAGGAAGCTATCAAAGTATCTATCTATATATCTGCCTATAACCTCAACCAACATTACATAGAAACTAGGTTTGCTTCCAAGTCGATTGAGAGAAATAGGTCAGATTGTCAGTAGGTGACGGACTGGCAAGTTGTCGTGTGGCTTCGTTGCATTCTCTGGTATAAGGGTATTTGCTTATTGGAAGGTTATCGACACAATATTTGTTGGTATTTCCTTGTATCAGTTGTATTGATTTAAGTGTACACTGTGGTATTTTTTTTATATTTCTTTTTGACGTGGAACGTCTTTATAATCACATACGAGACTAATTCAGAAAAACGAAAAGTAATGATATTATAGGTAGGTTTCAATTTTTAAAACTAAAAGCGACTAGCTGACATAGACGTTAATCGTTAACCCAATGGCGGTCTGTCCCGACTCAGCTTCACCTAATTCTTTTCTTTTAATAGGTACTGAGGATAATTTGAAACAGCGCATGTTGAATGTTAATGGTTATAGAAACTACCTACTCTTGGTTTCTATAAAGATGAATTAATATTGACAAATAATCAAGCGCATACGCTGCTTTGATTGGTTGACTGAATTATCAACAATCAATTACAGGATTTAACAATTTGTCAAATTTATATTTCGTTCGAGATACCGGAGAATAGTAATGTAATAAAATAAGTCTGTTTGGTAAGTCTGTAATTATACTGTAGTTATGACGCCATCAAGACCATTTAGTGACACCACCATAAATTGAGATTGACACACTTTTTATGAACTGTCAAAACGCGTATCTCCCATAGATTTTGTATGGCGATAGCACGCTGTGACGTCACTTACCGGCCTACTCAATTGACTAATATTTATTGATTTTAAAGTAAGTAAAACTTGAATAATACATTAAATAAAAAATAAAAAAACGATTTTCATGGGTAAAATAAAATGCTTTTTTAGAGAAGTTGTGACTTGAAATTATTGGTTAGTGGTGTCAACTACCCAATTCTATAGAATAAAACAAAGATTCATTTCAAGCATCTGAATAGGCATCATATAACTTGGAATTATCATAAAGATAATCTTCGCGGATTCACCTTTCGTAAAAGTTTGTGACTTGTGAGAATGGATGGATGGATTGATATTTGTCACTCTTTCACGCTTAAACGGCTGAACGGATTTAGCTGAAGATATAGGAACATTTTTATCCCGAGTTTGTGTTCCCGTGGGACAATTTGGGACTTTCGGTTAATTTGGAAATCTATTCTGACGAAATTGCGGACAGAAGCAAATTTTTACATAACAGTATAACTTGACTGCCTCGTTAGCCTAATTAGCCTGCTACGCTAGAGGTCTTGGGTTCGATTCTCAGGTCGAGCAAAAAATTTATTGATTTTTTTTTATAAAATTCTCAGTAGCAGCTCGGAGTTAAGATTTGTGGCCGATTAATGGCAATAGGCTCGCCCGCAGTTACATGGGACCTAAACTGAACTGTGGGTGAATTTTGGTACACCTCTGCCTAACCCTTCGGTGAATACAAGCGTGATGGTATATAGTATAACTTGCCTTGTACAAACATCTTTACCAATATAGGTATGTTGGTGTACATCGTCTCAAATTGCATTAAGGTATCTGCGCAAGACATACTTCTAACAAATTGATAGGCACCTGACTCTGACGTGTTTCAATTGCAAAATTACGCAGAAATTCAATCAAGTTCGCGGACTAAAGTTACTTTTGTAGACTTTATAAATCAACTCATCAAGCAAACTTATTGTTTTTCAAATGTTTGTATTCTCCTGACACTTTTTGCTCGACCTGACAATAGATCTCTAGCGTAGCAGTCGCAGTTTATTTAATAAAATATATGTATATTTTGTTATCGTTCCTTATATTTAGTATAGTTGCGCCCTGCGGCGCTCATTTTATATCCATGCATATATAAACAAGCATAATTAAACATATCCTCTAAATATGTATGTTTTTATCGTCTTATTTGTATAGTCTTGTTTAGTAGTCGCATTTGCAATCATTATAAATACAAACAGTCAGCCTCAACCATCGGTAAGCCATATTTATTCGAGCGAGAATCAAACACACTCGAATTTGTTTCATTTTACTGTATTCATAAATATATTAAACATTGATAAAAAAAACATAGGTATTAGCTACCTACACAGAAATATAGAATATTTAAATCTTCAAACAAAATCCAGCCTTTGAATTGCAAATCGACTAAAAACAGGTTGTTGCAAATATTGAAAAAACAGCTTGTTTCAAAGGCGTGTTGGTGAGCTGAATGAATATAGTTCGCTTTAGGCGCTGCATGCCTAACGAAATCTGTCGCTTTACAACTCAGCGCGAATCTGAATAAGCAGAAACAAGTTCAAAACTGACTCCGGGACTACGTAAGAGCTAGGGTTGCCGCTGCAATGTTCAATTAATATTTTTTAAAATAATTTATTACTTTATAACTCTTTTATTCTATATTTTACCGTTTCATTTTTGTTTAAAAAAACCTAATTACATTTTTGACACGAATAATTATGAATGATGTTAGTTTGTTTTAAAAATCATCATATCATATATCATCATATCATGGAACAACTCACACACGGCTATCTGATCCCAAGCTAAGCAGAGCTTGTGTTATGGTTACCAGACAACTGATATACATACTTATATAATTTATAAATACATACATATTATAGATAAATCACACCCAGACACAGAACTAACAATCATGCTCATCACACAAAGTTTGTCCAACAAAAATATTAAAACAAAAAAAAAAATAAAAAAAAAATATATTTCAGTCTGTCTTTTTTCATTTTCACTTTCTTAGTAATAAACCTAATTTATTTATTATTTTAGTCCTACTAAAGTTATGTAGTAATTAAAACATGAACCACTATAAATAAAAAATACAGTAATTAAAAAGTAGTTTAATTTTTTACGACACTTGTGGTATTTCAGAGTTAGTTACCTACGACCAAGGCTTTAAATTCAACACGCTTACTATTTTTGGCTTCGGTAGCAAAAAAAAGTTTCATCATACATACAATCACGCCTGTATTCCCCGAAGGGTTAGGTAGTGTACAAATGTACTCGCCGGTATGTTTTAGGTCCCATGTAATAGGGGGCGAGCCTATTGTTATTAACCGGGCACAAATCCTGAATCCGAGATGCTACTGAGAATTTCATAAAAAAACCCAATAACACTTTTTGCCCGACCTGGGAGTCGAACCCAGGACCCCTCGCTCAGCAGTCGCGCTTGCGACCACTACACCAACGGGGCAGTCACCAGTAGAATCAATATTAAATAATGAATACGATACGAATTAATAATAATTGTGTTGGCGTCGAGAAGCTCAACATGCAACATGCTCAACAAAATTATGGCAAATAAATAACAGTTATTAATTTATTCAAACTACTCTTATTTTTAGCTTTTTCATTTAAATACTTTATTTTTATTATTTTGTACAAGAATAATAAAATTTAGGAATACTATACACAATACATAAAATATTTTAAACTACTCACTTAAAAATTTGTTCTTTATGCATTCAAAAGAATTCTAAACTATTTTTCATAAAACATAGAATTAAGTACTTACTCTTTAATAATTAAAACTTATTATTATAACTTGCGTCTTCTTCTGCAATATAGTCACACGTATGAACAGAAAAACGGCAATGAGTATCGCTTTAATCTAAACACAATTATCACGAAGGTAGTTTATTGCCCACCCCGCAATTACCGACGCAATAAAAACCTATTTCCTTCACTTTTATTGCTCTCTTGCGCTGATAAGCAACTAACTCATTACCTAAAGAAAATATTTCTTTGATAAAAATAATTATAGTTCTGTATAATTAGAAAATGTCTGTAAGGTATAATATAATATTGTAAATGCGAAAGAAACTGCCCCATTGGTCTCGTGGTCGCAAGCGCGACTGGTGAGCGTGAGGTCCCGGGTTCGATTCCCTGGCCGGGCAAAAAGTGTTAATGGGTTTTTCCATTCGGAATTTCTTAGTAACAGCCCGGAGTTTGGAAGTTGGTGATGTGACACCCCCGTGCCTCGGAAAGCACGTAAGCTGTTGGTCCCGGCTGACATTCGTAGATCTTTGACAGTCGTTACGGATAGTCGGAAGCCAAGAAGTATAAAAACCAGTCTAACAAAGGGGTATATGTTGCCCAGTTACTGGGTTGTAGAGCTCAGATAGGCAGTTGCTCCATGTAAAACACTGGTATTCAGCTGCATCCGATTAGACTGGAAGCCGACCCCAACATAGTTGGGAAAAGGCTAAGCAGATGATGATGAAATGCGAAAGAAACTCTGTCTGTCTGTCTGTTACTGAACCGATTTTGTAGAAAGTTGATAATATGGATCACCAAGAAAGGACATAGGCCACTTTTTAATTCGCGACATCCTTTGCGTTCACGATTACCGACATTCACGAGAAAGAAGACGCGGACAAAAGCTGGTAAAGCACGAATATAAGTAGGCAATGCTTACTCATTTTAACTCCAAAACATAGCAGTCGTAATCCTGAAAAATGCGAGTGAGCCGCTGAAATAGTTTGTACTGAGTGTATCATGTTGTGTCACTCCCATGTTAAATGACCGCGCTTGCCACAAAATTTGAGATATTTTACAACAAAATAAAAAAATAAAAACAGTTGCGTTCCAATTTCAACCAAATTAAAATACAATTTGAATACATGTTTTTCGGCGTTGACCATTCAAAAGTTATAAGTACTATAAGTACATACACGCGCTTGCATAATTTAGGTACCCTGTCCAAAAGTAAAAACGCGTGAAGGTCACCAAATTAATGCAGGCGTCTAAGTACATGTCAAATTCCCACTCAGAACCAAAAATGTAATTAAAATAGGTTGTAATTCATTTCGTCCCTTATTACGTCGGCTCTTAATATCGCTGGGGGACGGTAGTGCCAAAGCAAAGCGTATTTTAAGTCTATTGAATTACAACACGAGACAGTATATTTTAAGTAAAATAATTTGGGAGCGTGTAATTGAATAAGAGGTCAATTTGTGTGACAACCCTACAACTAGCGCCCTCTACGTTTGGCTAGTGAATTAGTCCGCATTGGAGCTACAAGCTCTTTAATTGGAAATTGTCGAACGGTGAGCTAATGGATACGTACTACAGAATACCACTTTGGTTTATATGTGAGTGGAGAGAGATAGCCTATTTTCATGGGTCTGTATTAATATGCCGTGCGATTTTCATAACCGAAACTTAGTCAATTTTATAATTAAAAATTAATAGCACAAGACAATTTAAATCCAACTCTATCGGACTAAGTTACTAAACAAAAAAAAACAAATTTAGTAAAATTTGTTTTCACAGAATAACATAAAAACTAACATTCCCATCGTTTTTTTTTTCAGATCGATATTAAAATTTTCAAGACAAACAGTAATAAAAAAAAAAATGACGCAGTATGGCACGCCTAACAATATAAATCGCTGGGCACAACCTACAAATTACCATAGGAGTACTTTAATTGAATTAACAACTTAACAATTCAATGTCAAGTTTTTAGGGAAATGTAACTAAACCGTCGCAACGCTAGTAATTAAATAAAAGGCCCAATTACGAGACAGCCCTGAAATTCGTGTCCTATGTTTGTCGAGTGAATTCAGTCTGGTGACGTTACAAGTTCTAATTGGTACACGACTACTGTATTTTCTTATGTGTATGTGTTAAGTTGTAAGTTAAAGTTAATCGTTAACTGTTGGTATGATGATGTGAGTTAAAAGTGTACGTAATAAGTTGTGGCTGCTTTTGATATGGGTTGGTTTACTTAGACAGGTTTGCTTGGCTCTAACTTGAGAGTATCTACGGAACTCGTGCTGGTACGAGTTTTGAAACAATGTTTTGTGTTCTTGTAAAAAACACTGAACAAAGTGCGAGTTCGGTACTACCGTACAAAATTAAGACATGTATTATTGTCTGTTACTTGTTGTTATCATATCTATAGAGACTTATGTCTATAGAAATTTCATCTTCTTTTTCATACAAGTATCTATAGCATAGGAGAATGTCAGTTTTTTATTTTTATTTTATTTTTTATTTCATATATTTGTTTATGCCTAAATTGTTCTAGTCAGATTTCTACAGTAAAGCCTAACTTAATGTAGGTAGGTATTGTATTGGTTCAGTTTTGTCTTTTTTATAGTACGGTTATTCAGTTCGGTTTTTCTATTCGAAATTCTCAGTAGCAGCTCGGAGTTAGAATTTGTGCCCGGTTAATTTATTTATTTATTTATTTATTTAACACTTTATGCACACAAAATGTACAGCGGCGGACTTAATGCCAATGGCATACAATGGCATTTTATTAATGGCAATAGCCTCACCCCATATTATATGGGAACTAAACATACCGGCGATCTGTGAGTGTAAATTGGTTCACCTGTACTGCCTAACCCTTCGGCGAATACAGGCGTGATGATACGTAATGTATGAATTTTAAAAAGTCAGATTAGTATTTGCTAGGTTTCGAAGCTACAGAATCTTTAACCACCTCGACGTTCACACGGTTTCAGAAAATCCTTTATCCAATTTCAATCAGTTTGAGTTATATATAGGAACCTATTATGCTTATCAACATGCGACCCTACCTTACCCTATAATTCGTTTTCTCGGGGCGGTTTTTCCGCTGATAGTAATTTATAAGTGACATGGCGCATGGCGTACGTGTCATGGTTGAATATCATTACTTTTGAACCGACTTCAAAGACCGTGGAGTTTCTATATTTAAATATTGGTTTATTTTTGGATTGATCTTTGGAAGGAAATGGTTTCTTTTTATGTTATCTCATTTTAAGTCTATAAATATTGTAAATATTACGAATATTAATTAATAACAACAGAAAATATAATAGATAAATAAAATATGGGCTGCCCCGTTGGTCTCGTGGGGCTGCCCCGTTGGTCTCGTGGTCACAAGTGCGACTGCTGTGCAAGGGGTCCCGGGTTCGATTCCCGGGTCGAGCAAAAGTTGTTGGGTTTTTCTATGAAATTCTCAGTAGCAGCTCGGAGCTTGGATTTGTGCCCGGTTAATGGCAATAGGCTCGCCCCCTATTACATGGGACCTAAATATACCGGCGAACTGTGGGTGTACATTGGTACACCTCTGCCTAACCCTTCGGGGAAAACAGGCGTGATGGTGATGGTATATAATTTGGGGAAACAGTTAGTAAGAGACTAAGGGAGTCAATTTTTTCATCGTCAAATAACTCTTGACGCAGGAATAATTATGGCGGTTTGACAGCTGTCAAACTGTCATATCTATTCTTCAGATAAAAGTAAGTATTGAAAGTCAACCCTAATACCTAAATATAACATCATTATGTTAGTTTCATTAGCTGCGTTCCTACTTATAGATAATTAATCAAAATAAAGAGTTAAAAACTCAATATTTACACTAACAATATCATTTACCGTTAATTACCTAATGTATAAATATTTATTTATCCTAATTTGCTGCATGCAAATGTTTATGATATGTGACATAAATCATAAAATATTGTAAACAGATTAATAATTATTGTTTATTTACAAAAAATAATTTAAATACAGAATAATTTGATATTCTTTTATATATCCTGCATATATTGATTTTAAAAGAGTATCCATTGAGGTTCTTCATCATTCTTTTCTATAAGAACTTATTGTTTGGTACGAGCAACTACAAGTAGCTCTAATTTTCTGACTGGCCAAAAGACAAATCAAATACGACTGAAATTGGTTTATTTGAGTTTAAGTTGAAATACTCGAGCAGCTTTACATATTATTTAGTTCATCAATTTTAATTACAGCAACATTAAGCTCCTGACATGCAACATTTAAATCATTAAGGTTCGTCTTAAAATTAATTTGAAAGCTTAGTCTTACGCGTAATTGTACCATCATTGGTGTATACAATATCTTCTAAAACATTTTTATGAGAAGTTTTGCCCATTCTTCTTTATACGAAACTATAATTTGAAAGGTAGACTAGATAAAATATTTTTCGTAATTTTGTTTTACGAATTCTTGTATTGGATTTACAAATACTACGAATTTCTCCTGTGTTTTTGAGTGCGTGTACAAACATAATAAACTCACATACACAAACAACAATGTCGTTCAAAATTGCCTTATAATGGTCAGTCTAAATACCTAAATAATTCGATTTTAACTTTATGTAGGTCAACTAACCACTACATACGTTTTGTTCGTTTCATCCATATTACATACTTAGCCAAATCCCGACCATATTAGGGTCGGCATTCAGTCCAGTTTTGACCTACTTATGTCAATAGAAACCACGAAATATAGTTTGATTGTAATATTCCGGGAACATAAATAGCTGAAGGGATTTCTAATGTACTTATAGATACGTCAAACAAGTTAGATTAGTTGAATTTAAATGAAAGACTGAAATGCTGTTTGTTGGCCATTTGTAAACGTAAATATTAATTAAACAAGAATCTGATTGTTCATTATCTGTGTGCTATTTCATATAGGTACAGTTTGTGACAGGTAATGCTGGGCTGTATCTGCACTAAAATTTCGTAGGGCTTTACTTTTGTTCTTGTATTAATTTAGCTCTCAATTTTTAATTTGTAGCATTTAAAGTGATTCTTAGTTTAGGTATACGGAGCCTTTACATACTTAGTCAAATTACTTAGTGTATCTGTGCAAATTATTCTAAAACTTTTTTTAGAGAAAACGTATATTAAACACATGGATGGATGAAACATGGACCCCATTTGTCTCCATTCGAAACTATCTATTAGAATGGGTAATTCGATTTATGTTTTCGTTTAAACTGACATTTGAAAGTTCCTTTTAATGGTAGGCCATTTTATCTGATCAAAAATAAAAACTGTATAGTTGGATAGTTTTCTAGATACTTCTAAAAAGAAAAGCTAACATCCTAAAACTAGGCACTTAATTAAAGCGTTCTCACACTTCTAAAATGTACTCTGAAGTGCAAAACTAAATTTGCACAAACCACACTGAACATGAATGCATAATCCCCGTCCAAAGTAACGCAAGCTAACCATAAACTACAGCGAAATCCTCCATTTTCGAACAAAGACAAATAAGCTCTTAAAAAATACTTTTTTTTTCTTTTCAATTCTATAAAGTCTGTGGCCACGATGCTTCATCTGAAGGCTCTTAATTAAAAACCAGAAACAATAGAGTTGCCAACGTGAAAATGGCTGGTTGGTGCATTGCATGAATATTATGCAGCTTTCCGGTTCTTTTTTGTCTATGGTTGTTTATGTTTTTGTCTTTATCAATAGAGGTACAGTCCCAAGGCTGACATAGAAAATGAGCAAAATGATAAAGACTAAAAAAGTCTAGGTAAATCCCTACCTTGAATACCCTATCTTCTTTTTTTGAAAGCAACTTTTATTATAAATCTTGTTGCGGATTGCGATAAGCTGAAAGTAAAAAATGATAACCTAGTTCAAAAAGAACCGAATCTTTTGAATTTCTTGCGATACGAACCAAATTTTCAATAAAAAAAAGATTCTTGATTTTAAATCCCGCTCTCCAATCAGATATTCTTTGATATATTTCTTAGAGGTTACCGTTTAGAATGATCGGCGTGTCGTCAGCACCCCGTGCCTCAGAAAGCACTTAAACCCGTTATTCTTGCGCCTGATCTCTCCCCAGTCGTGTCGGATTACCATCCCATCGGACTATGAGAGTGAGGGAAGAGCGACTACACCCGTTTTTACACAAACAAATATACACTATAGTATCTCCTGCGTACATGGCTAGTCTACATTAAGCTAGCCACCGTGTCCAAAATTCGATTGAGAGTACATCATTTTTATTAATGTAAAGGCTATTTTATTCCAACGGGGTTGGGTTCCCATTTGATTGAATTTACATAAACAAATACCGTTTCCCGAAAGGGTATTTATTAATGCCGTCATGACCCTCATGCCTACTCTCACATCGTTAAATTTTAACTGAATTTTACGACGCTTTTATTTAATTTTATATTGGCACCAGAAATAGTGCTTCGAGAAAAGTACAACACTGAGGTTGCAATTTCAGTAAAATACAGTTTTCTTTGGCGTATGCCAAAAACCATTTAAGAAAACGCAGACATTTAGGCTTATTGTAGTTTTAAAGTACTATAGTCCAGTCTAGACTATTTGTTTTGTTGGTCTTATAAAATTTTATTGCTGTATTAGGGTTTTGCTCTGTTAAATCTGGTCTGGAATTTGGGCTGGAATCAAAAGTTGTTGGAATGGAACTTTATTGATAGTGTGCTGCATACAAATGTAACGTAGTTATGTTTTTTTTTTTCAATGTATAATTAAACTTGATGAAATTTTTGCATAGTCAGTTTTTTTATCCATATTGTTTTAGTTTTTTTTTTCTATATTATTATTAATGTTTTATGTTATCCAAATTTAAGGCTGTAAAAATATGTATAAAACTTCTAATTCTATATTTCAAATGATAATGCAATTTTAAATCTGGGAGACTAACCTAACCATATTTTCCCGGTTCCGGATCCCGGTTTTTTCGTAACAGATATAAAGGTAAAACAAATTCATTAATATTTGGTATTTTATTTCAAAGTTCACTTTTATCTCTGCAGTGTCATTATAAAAAATAATTTAAAAGCAATTGTAATAAATCAGGGAAACGACGCATTTTTATTTTATTTTGTAAATGTATTTATGAATTTTAGAACAATTTGAGCTACAAATTATTGGTTTTATTTGCATTAATTGACCTTAGTTGCTAACTAGCTAACTGACACGCTCTCAATAATTAATCTAATTACGTCAAGCTAATTTCATATGCCAGATGTGTTACATAACAATCCATTTCAGTTCAAGGTACGCCTCAAACTTATGCTTAAAATAGATTTTAAATGAAAATTACAAATACTTCGGGAAATAGGAGAATTTGTTACGAGATTCAAAACTAAGTTTTGGCACAACTACCCTAGTTATGTAAGTACAGTAATACAAAGGTAGATATTTCGAATATGCTAGTAAATATAGGTAATATTTTGGTGTTTCATTTACATTTACGAACGTAACTCAGTAAACACGTACACATGCGCGTTTAATTCTGAAATCCCATTATTGTTAACATACATTTGGAAATTCAGCGACGTGTAGATAGATACTTATCAGTGGACGTGACTGTACAAGAGTACCTTTTTCTGAATAAATAATATTTCTATAAATCCGATAAGTAGGTGCCATTACTTTGACAGTGCGAACATCTGTGCTGTAAATCTGAGGGCCTAACACGGATGTGCGGAGTTAGGGTGTTTGTACACAGCCGCTGTCACCGAAAAGTCACCGAGTTACGAGATTATTCGAACCGAGCGGCCACGTGACTGTGGGCGTATGCCCACTGCCACTGAACGAAGTTCTGTTTTGCTCTCTCTGATTATGATACAGGGTGTAAGGAATATAAAGCCCTAACGTCTCCCCACACAACCGAGAATCGGCCCGATTTTTGACAGTTTCTTCTCGCTGAAGAAGAAATCTGTAAAAAATCGGGCCGATAATGGATTGTGGGGAACCCTTAAACTTTGCCAGTGCACTCAAAACATTATATTGACTTCAGAAGAAGTGGAATTTCTCGCCGGATTTTTTCCCTATTTTCGGCAGATCAAGTTTGAAAAAGGAGAGTGGGCAAAAATGTATGGGAGTTGGTCTACCTACTCAACAGTGATGTAACATACGTCGTTGAATAGGTAATTGTGTGTACTCCATTTTGTTATATGGCCGTTAAGTTGTAGGTAATGGGGTTCTCGAGATATTTCCCAAAAACAAGCTAAAGCAAAATAATTTCGCCGAATAGAACAATAATGCAATTTTTCATTAACTATGGCTACATAAGTGACTAGCGACCGTGTCGAACTTGGAGGAGTTGGTAAACCACGCCTCTCGACGCGTGCGCTTTGTTGGAAAAAGAGCGAGCTTTAAATATTATGACTTATTTGGCATATTTAATATTGGCTGAAACGACAATCGACACAATGATCGCTGAGTGCATATTCCACATGTCGACAACCTCGCGAGCCAAATCAAGATACTTGATCTTCTTGTCATTCTCGGCCTTCACGAGGTTCACGTCATGTGGGACGGGACTGTTATGACAACAATCATTGCGCGCTTGTCTACGTGATCTACCACCACTATATCAGGCTTATTGGCTACAATAGTCCTGTCAGTGATGATGGATCGGTCCCAGTACAATGTGACATTGCTATTTTCGAGAACTGGGTCGGACACATACCCATAGTTCGGTACTTCCTATTCTACAAGGCGGTATTTCAGAGCAAGTTGCTGATGAATGATCCTGGCTACAAGGTTGTGCCTATGCAAGTACGCTTCGTTAGCTAGACGAGAACCCCCAGAGATAATGTGGCGGATTGAGTCCCCCGGCCGGTGGCATGCCCGACAAATGTCAACCGTGCCATCCTTCACAATAAATCTCCGGTAGTTATTCGTCATGATAACTTCATCCATAATTGTACAGACAAAACCTTCGGTTTCCCCATATAGGTCACCGAAGCGAAGCCAGGATACGGACGCTAAGAAATCTACATCGGGCCCATGCAAGGCCCGGAAAAAGCGTCCGTGAAGCTCTTTACTCTGTCATACCTCCTCGCGATCTTTAGTCTCCAGCACTACTGATTTGCTTCAGTTCTCTTTAGCCAAGGAGAGCGGGGTGAGGCCTTTATCCACTGCCATGCCATGCACCATCTCGGTGCATTCCTACGTCGGCTAAAAGCAAAAAGTCTCTGAGACTGCATATCTCGCGGTTGTGGAAAGTCTTAGCATTTAAGAAGCCGCGAACTCCACACTTCCGCGGAATATACAGTCTCATCACCGATGACCGTGGGTGATGCATTCACAACGATGCGTTAACAATGTACGGACCCTCCCATCCAGGGCATTGAGTTCCGTTTGAGTCCATTTTAGTATGCCAAAAGAGTACATCAATACCAGCATGACCCACCCGTTGTAGGCAACCCTGCATCCGCCTGATAAATACTTTTTTCAGGCGGCCAAAGAAGCGCTCCTTCAACGATTGCTTCACGACAACAGTATTGATGCCCAACGCTTCCGACATACCCAAATATTTATTGGTCTCCGTTAAAGAAAGGGATCTAAGGTTTATGGATTCCGAGAGTTGAACTCCCTCGGACTCCACAATCTCCCCTCGCTTGACATACATGACCGCACATTTGTCAACACCAAATTCCATCCTGATGGCGCTACTGAAAGTTCCTGTTACCTTCAGTAGCTACATCAGTTATTATGTGATTACCAATCGTGAAAACTAGAAAAAAGAACTTTTTTAAAATAGCAAACTGTTGTTCCTAAAGTGTAATCAGTTAAACAGCTGAGTGATTAAGACACTTGACGACTTCATGATCTTAAAATAAGCGGCGCTTATATAGCTATAATTAATGAAGATTTGCACTAATGTTCCATGCAGCGAAATTAATTTTCTTTAACTTGTTTTTGGGAAATATCTCAAGAACCCCATTACCTACAACTTAACGGCTATAAAACAAAATGGAGTACACACAATTACCTATTCAACGACGTATGTTACATCACTGTTGAGTAGGTAGACCAGGTTGCCCACTCTCCTTTACCTTCTGCTTTTTTAGTCATCCCCAATGGCAGTATTTGTAGAACTAAAACAAGGTCAACGTATTTTTTTACCAGCCGCTAAGAACGATACAGAAGGAATAAGAGCTAACTTTCACCAAGCAGAAAAGTATTAAAATCCTCCATATCTTTTTACTTATGGTTTTCCGATAAAAAAAAACTTATTGTCTGATACGCAGTCCAGAATAGTGAATTCATGATTTCAGTTAAAGGATAGATAGAGGTTCCTTACACCCGCTATACAAAACTAAAACCGTACAGGCGTGTTCCATGACAGTGTGAGCACAAGTTCAAAAGGGTTTTGTATTTCCAGTACATCGGTTCGTCACAATTTTGGGCCGAGTTCTAATAGTAGCGCCGAATTACTCGAAACTTCGGTGGCTCGGGTGACGGACGTGTGGTGGGCATGCCGCCATATTGAATATATGCATCACTACATCGGCCCCGTCATCTAGTCTATCTTGATGTCGTCTCGGTGACCGTGGTGATGGACAAACGCCCTAAATGTAAAGTAAATAAGAAACAATTTTAAAATTGGAAATATCCTTAGGTACCGTACTTTTTTCTTTTTTGTTAGCTTGTTATGTCTCGCTCCTTGGCAAAGGCCTATCTCCACTTCTTCCATTCACGTTTTCGTGCCTCATTTAGATGAACTGGATGCCATCTCCTTCGTGGCCTGCCGCGACCCCGACACACATAACATTTATTTAATTTTAAGACTTCATTAGCATCAATTATTGATTCATCATCTGCCTAGCCTTTTTCCCAACTATGTTGGGGTCGGCTTCCAGTCGAACCGGATGCAGCTGAATATCAGTATTTAACATGGAGCGACTGCCTATCAGACCTTCACAACCCAGTAATGGGTAATACGATACTCATGGTAAGACTGGTTGTCAGACTTTCTGGCTTCTGACTAACAGTAACGACTGTCAAAGGTCTACAAATGACAGCCGGGACCAACGGCTTTACGTGCTTTCCGAGGCACGGAGGAAACTCGCTATGGTAAATGGTCACCCATCCACAGACCAACCTCGGCAAGCGTGGCTTAACCTGGAAGATCGGTCTATGCGGCTGTAATTATTTAGCCACGAGCTGCTTCCGAGCAATTATTGATTGTAAGTAATAAAAATAAAAAGGTTGTAGGATAATCATATTTCCAATTCGAAAATCGAAAACATTTTTCGCTAGCACGGTCGTGTTAGGCCTAAGAATATTTTCCAACACATCATTATTTTCTCGCCTTCCTATGTAAGTGCCCGTACCTACAATTGAAGACTTTTTATGGCCAACTCAGTATAATGTGAAGTACCTTTTTTCTACAATATCTAAGATCCTTCGCTTAATAATATTTTGTAAACGAGATAAATAACAAGCAAGTTAAAAATGTAAGCAAAGGTATAACACTTGGAAGAGTAATAGGAATGTAAACTATAATAAATTCAGTTCTAGTAGTACCGTAGTAGTAGAGCTCTTTGTGAAAGAGCCCGTTCGGGGAAGTACTACCACCCACCGTACCCATTTCTGCCGCAAAGCAGCTTTGCTGTGTTCCGGTTGAAAGGGTATGTATCGGTATAATTACAGGCACATGAGATATTTCAACTTTGTCTCTCGGCAACGCATTTGCAACGCTTCTGGTATTGCAGATATCTATAGGCAGAGGCGACCACTTAACATAAGGTGGGTCGTCGGTTTGTTTACCATCCGGTGATACAAAAAAAAAACACAATGATTTTAGACAGAAATGAGATAGAGATATGATTCTAGAGAAAAAACACCCTTTTAAAAGGAATCTGGAAAATTAAATGTTCACAGCCATAGATATAGCTTAAAAAATATTTTAGCTGAACCCATCAGCCAAAGGATTTTTATTAAATATCAAAGCAGACATTTTGTTAATGTCTTTAGGAATTCCGTGAGCAACAGTGCCAGTACGTCTGCACAGCCATTTTAATAACGCGCCACGAATCCACTTTCACAAAGTATAAGGTATCTAAGTATCTCCCCACGTTTCCAATAATGTTACGATATCGTTGTAGAGCCCAACATTATGCCAATATCGTTCAAATATATTTTTGTAACACTATTCTTCAAGGCCTCTTCAGGCCTCTTCAAGCATCTTCTCATATATAGAAGGTACGTGCATTGATCACCACGCTTTCTCAAGGCGGTTTGTCGATTTCAGATTTATATTAATTTTGAGCCCAGGTTTCCTTACCATCTTTTCCTCCACCCAAAGATATAAATAGAAAATTATTATATTGACATATAAATTGAAAATGTCACATTGGTATTTGTATCGTAACCAGGAAATACATATTTCCTCATATTATTTATTATTTTTAGACTGAATCCCGTAAACTGTTTAAAAGGTCAGATGGTGCGGTTATACGCGTAATAACGTTCAGTAGGGTGCTTGTGGGTAGACTTACTGAAACTTCATTTACAAGATGACAAACACAAGAATATCTTAACAACACTTTTACTTAAAGTCAAGAGTCATCAGTCATTATAAAAGTGCTGCTCCGGCACAGCAAACAATTTAGATCTTTAAATAGTGTGAATTAAAGTATTTTTTATAATGATATGATAAAAAGTGACAGCTTGCGGGCAATGCGCTGACAGCTGTAATGTATGTATGTAGCAATGGTAGCACTTCTCGAGGTGATGTAGAATGAGCTATTCGATTCTGTTGAATATAAAAATAAATCTATCCTACTAATGTTATAAATGCGAAAGTTTATGAGGATAGCTGGATGGATGGATGCATGTTTGTTACTCTTTCATGCTTAAACGGCTGAACGGTTCCGGATGAAATTTGGGACTGAGATAGATTGTAGTATGAAATAACACATAGGATACTTTTCGTCCCGGAACAATGTACGGATCCCGTGGGATAATATATAAAATTTCTATAGACTAAGTCGAGTGTAAAAGCTAGTACTTACATAAAAGTCGTTAGAGTACTATTTCCTAGTACATACGTCACACGTATGACGCATTATAAGCAATTTATCCAACGGATAACCCTCTACACAGTAATTATGAAGTATCAAGACCGCACGGTATAATTTCATTTCGGAAAGTCCAGAAACCCTTAGCCACATACAATCGGACATACCCTTGTAAGAGCTATATTTAACTGACTTATACACCCGGCCCCTTAACGCACTCGTGTAACTTTGATCAAGTACTTGCTTCTAAGGCAAAGTGTTTAGTAATTAATATCTAGAACATTGAGAAGACTTCAGTATCTATTACTATTAAGTACTACATTTTCACGTAGTATTGTGTATCATAGAGGTATCTATGTCTAAGGAATTTCTCGAAAAATAAATGTTCGTTCTGAAATTTTGTTTGAGAACACTTTCTACATTTTTTAAGCAATAAACGTGGCGAACTATGAGCCTAAGTAGTTATTTTTTTAATACAAAAATTAAGAGACATTCAGGGGAATAGCACTGTTGTGAGTTGGATGTTCTATCACTTATATTTTTTACGCCATTAAAGCAAAACATGACAGTAACCCGATTGAACTTTATGTAACATCTTGCATTTATGTGTATACTCATGTTTTAGCAAAATAACTATCTTATATCGATGATCTGTGTTTCGCAATACCCACTTAGACATTAGGCCGATACACATAAAACCCGATGCGGCACCGCACCGCCAAAATCAGCGGAACTGCACATTGTCATGTGACTTGTGACATCACACATGTTCACGATCGTAGGAATGTAGGTACGAAGACGAACAATGAACCAGCAATGCCTGGAACCCGAAGGGCTCCATCTCGAAACGATGTGTACATATTATATTTTCATGAAAATTCTTATTAAAGTCGAAAACAAATGAACACAATTCTAGAACGCTTTCAAAAATAACTGAATGTTTGATGGATTTACCGAAACTCGAAAATATGCAATAAAAATATGAATAATGTTTAATAAATAAATCTACATTTTAGTTACCAAGCGCTCCCGAATTTGGATAAATATTACACATGAGTTGAATAATGTATTAGATACAGAAAAACTTTGAAAACAATCAAAAATTTACAAAGAGCCTCGGTAGGTAACTTGGTTTTAATAAATATTTTAATGCCCATAGGACGAACCTCTCTCTAAAACGTAGTACAGGAATAAAGGCCCATTTTTTCAGACTGTTACGTGACGATATACTGACGGAGTTACATAAAAAATTACAGCTCAAAAAATCTTTATTACATAGTATAAAAAAAGTCGCTTCCCGTCATCTGTAATTTTACAATTTTAATGTGATTTTTAACCCCCGACGCAAAAAGAGGGGTGTTATAAGTTTGAAGTGTCTGTCTGTCTGTCTGTCTGTGGCATCATAGCTGCCGAACGGATGAAGCGTAAGTTCCATTTAAAAAGTAAAAAAATAACAAAAAAAATACGTCACGTTGGGGGACCGCTCGGGACGATCGTATCCTAAATGCAACATCGGTCCCCCAACGTGACGTATTTTTTTTGTTATTTTTTTACTTTTTAAATGGAACTTACGTTTTTGTGTTGGGGGTTTTTTAAATTTTTAATTTAATTTTTTCATCAATAAATAGTGTGATTCAAGATAAAGGTATAGTATACGTATCATCACGCTACAAGCAACGGGAGCGGAGCAGTAGCCAAAGACGTAACTGAATGCGGTTGGTACTGCGGGGTATATCGCTAGTCTATACTAATATTATAAAGAGGTCATGTTTGTGATGTTATAGGGGGTAATCTCTGGATCTACTGATTACTGAACATTCTTACCCATAGTAAGCCACGTTATTTCTGAGTGTCATAGGTTATATATTGTGGCAGTCGCTGGTAATAAAACCACATAAATGGATTATTTATAGTGGACTGTATTTAAATAATGCACAAGGTACAAAAATATTAAAAGGCAATGTGTTGCACCGGCAGGATGCGAGCGGTGACTGGGAGTTTCGTTCACCTGAACGGAACGAGTGAATTATTATGTTTGCTTCATACATATATCATTACGCTACAATACACGGAAGCGGAGCAATAACTAAAGATGTAACTTAACGCGGGCTAATAAGTACCAAGCGGACGTAGTCACAAAAGCTAGTAGTAAATGGACGGACTGGACGGGCCTGTTGGTCTAGTGGTTAGTGGCCCTGACTGCTAAGCCGGAGGTCGTGGGTTCGATTCCCACCCAGGACAAACTTTGTGTGATGAGCACGATTGTTTGTTCTGTGTCTGGGTGTGATTTATCTATAATATTTATGTATTTATAAATTATATAAGTATGTATATCAGTTGTCTGGTTACCATAACACAAGCTCTGCTTAGCTTGGGATCAGTTAGGCCGTGTGTGAGTTGTCCCAAGATATACATATTATTATATATATATTATATATATTAAATAAACCAGGAAACTAAACAAAATAATACCGTGGCCTTACTCTCGAGCAAAGAAGTCACTAGCATTGATCACCACCCTTGCACAAAGGGAATTAGCGAATTCAGACTTACATCAACACAGTCAGAGGATCTAATTTTGAATGACATTTGACACGGGTAATATTCATTAAATTCATTAACCTTGGCTTATGTGGGTACTGAAATATTTCCGTATATGAACATTTATTGTCGGCCTTACTGAAACTTTATCTCTCGATGCAGCAGTATTGTAAATAATATTATTTATGAGCGGATGTGTATGCATCATAAAATATAATTGAAGAGTTTAACGAGTGTGAGTATAAATGCTGTTATGAATGTGCAATATGCCAATATTCAAATTCCGATGTTGCATATAAGTATTTATAGATTTTGACTGCCTCGTTGGTCTAGTGGGACTGCCTCGTTGGTCTAGTGGTCCTAAGCGCGACTGCTACGCTAGAGGTCTTGGGTTCGATTCCCAGGTCGAGCAAAAAGTGTTATTGGGTTTTTCTATGAAATTCTCAGTAGCAGCTCGGAGTTTGGATTTGTGCCCGGTTATGGCAATAGGCTCGCCCCCTATTACATGGGACCTAAAACATACTGGCGAACTGTGGGTGTACATTGGTACACCTCTGCCTAACCCTTCGGGGAATATAGGCGTGATTGTATGTATGTATGTTGTAGATTTTGAGGAAAATCACTTTCTGATAAAGGAATAAAAAGTAATCTTATAAGGGTTCAAATTTTTCTTTATGAAACCTTAAAAATAACCAAATCCCAGATTAGCTTCGTATATTAACTTTGAACAGTAAATCTGCTAAATATAGCTTTAATCCTTACAATTTGAACAATTCGGTCCTGATTTTAGAAATCACTAGAGGCGGGTAGCGCTTTTTTTTTTTTTAGAGATGGGCGGGGCGGGAGGGAGTGTCAGACTTTTACTGACTAAAAACTATCTATGTTCCTTCGTGTGCCCTTTGCGTTCCGGGGGCGCGGTATCTCTTTCGAACAACCCGCAGCCCCGGCAGGCATCGGCCCTCAGTGGCCCCATCCAATTTGCTGACATCTCTTTGAGGCGGGTAGCGCAGGACCGGTCATTGCGGCTATCTTTAGGGGAGGCCTATGTCCAGTAGTGGATGTTGTTTGGCTGATAAGATGATGAAAAACAAACAATGATATCAAAGATAAACGTAAAAATAGACGGGCCTGTTGGTCTAGTGGTTAGCGGCCCTGACTGCTAAGCCGGAGGTCGTGGGCTCGATTCCCACCCAGGACAAACTTTGTGTGATGAGCATGATTGTTTGTTCTGTGTCTGGGTGTGATTTATCTATAATATGTATGTATTTATAAATTATATAAGTATGTATATCAGTTGTCTGGTTACCATAACACAAGCTCTGCTTAGCTTGGTATCAGATAGCCGTGTGTTAGTTGTCCCAAGATATTTATTTATTATTTATTTAAAAATAAAAATGCATTAAATTATGCATTAAAAATGTCACATTGATACTTGTCCAGTATGGAATTCACCACCTCATGCTCATGAGATTCTCATTAGAAGCCATCATTACTGATAATTATAATTATAATCCTTACTAATATTATAAATGCGAAAGTAACTCTGTCTGTCTGTCTGTCTCTTCTTCACGCCTAAACCACTGAACCGATTTCAATGAAATTTGGTACAGATATAGTCTGGGACCCGTGAAAGGATATAGGATAGTTTTCATCCCGGAAATCCCCCGGGAACGGGAACTATTAATACACGCGGGCGAAGTCGCGGGCAAAAGCTAGTATTATAATATTTCACTAGCGAACTGCCCGCGACTTAAGGTACGTCTTTGGTTACTGCTTCGCTCTCGCATGTCGTAGCGTGATGTTATATAGCCTATGTTACTCAGGCACAATGTAGCTATGTATCAGTGAAAAAATGGTTGAAATCGGTCCAGTAGTTTTATACTTTCAAACGAACACAGGCGTACTTGGGGCCTATTCGGTACAAACAAACAAACAAAAATATATTTCCTCTTTATAACATCTTTTTATTTAAGTATATAGATTTTATTTCAATAAATGTTTTTCCTAAGAAACTCGTAATTTAACTTACATAACAAAAAAATCTCTCAGAGTCCAATGGATTAAAATTTTGACATTATAAGTATACGTAACAAAATTCTGTTTGAAAATAGTCCAAAACTCGGACAAGGGGTAAAGCGAAACTCGCTTCTGTTGAATCCAAGATGTCGGAATGCACTCCACGTCCATTTCTATAATACATTGCATTGCAACTCAAACAGTTCGCAAATTGAACGCTAACCTTTACTTTTGTGCAAGCAGAAGCTAGATATTTTCAAAGATATGGGTTTAAAACGTCAGTACCAAATTTTTATAACATACCATCACGCCTGCATTCCCCGAATGATCAGACAGAGGTGTACCAATGTACAACAGCAGTCCGCCCTCTATATTTTAGGTCCCATATTATTATATGGGGGCGACTCTATTGCCATTAGCCGGGCACAAATCCTAACACCGAGCTGCTACTGAGAATTTCATGGAAAAACATTACTCGTCCTGGGGAATCGAACCCAAGCCTCCAGCGTAGCAGTCGCGCTTTGGACCACTAGGCTAACGAGGTAGTTGCATTTTTTATTATCATTTACTGATATTATCAAGAGATATGTCTGAGATGAGGTTCTTGGGTGCGATTCCTAGTGTGGTCAAAGTGTTATTAGGTTATTCCACTACGAATTTATCAGTTGCAGCCCAGAGTTTGGGAGTTGATGGAGTGACAACCCAATGCCTCGGAAAACACGTAACGTTTTGTCCGGGGGCCAATAACTTGGTTGTAGAAGTAAAATAGGCAGTCGCTTCATGTAAAATACTTGTACTCAGTTGCATCCGGTTAGACTGGAAGCCGATACTAACATCGTTAGGAAAAGCAAGACAGGTAGATGCTAGATTTCGCTCGCAACTGTGTTCGTTTGAAAGTCAAGTATATCACATAACATATCCTGCGCCTGATCTCTTCCCGATTTAGTCGGATTGCATCTCTTCGGACTATGAGAGTTAGGGAAGGGGGAGTGCACTTATGTTTGTGCACACTTAAGCACTATAATATCTCCTGGGTACTTGGCTAGTCTGCATTAAGATTAGCAGATGCCGTGGCTGGAATCGGTCTGGAGAATATATCTTGGACATCTTTGATCTGATGAAAACCAAGTCAAAATTAATAACCAAGTTTTGTATGTTGACGCTGGGGGGTCTCTAGAAGTTTAGCCTAATCTCTCTCTTGAACGACGTATACATATAGATTTGTTAACATAACTACGCGAAAACTCATTATGTTCATTCGATTTGCAATATTAACCACAAAGGACAAAGAAAACAATGGTAATAAATAGTACGGTAACGTCCGAGGCATCTCGAACCGAGCGAAAGGACCGTCGGAGCGGACAAGCAAATGAAACGTGAAATAATCCGGGACTACAGTTCACTGTATGTTGCCATTTAAACTAACTGAAGTATTTTTGTTTGCAGCTGTTTATTTTCAGTGTCTTCCAACTTCTACAAAGCAGCAATATGGTCGAGTGGTTTTTGTAAAATTAAATTGATAATTTTCTCTCGGAAAACTAATTGTAACACATAGGGTTATTAATTAGTAATCATTGCCATTTCAAGTTGATAGGGCTGGGGGGGGGGGAGGTCGTGGTATATTATATAGTGAACTATAACGTAATAGAAATAGAGATTACAAATGCGTAATTTCGTGCAAGATAATAAATACTGCGTGGATCATACACTGCATACTACCGAAGAGTAAATAAAAATGTGCATAGCACTAAGCCCATATTCCCCGAAGGGTTATTTTTTCTGTTGGAAAATCATCAAATATCAAAACCTAACTCCGTGCTGCAACTGACAATTTCATAGAAAAACCCAAAAACACTTTGCTCGACCTAGGAATCGAACCCAAGACCTCTAGCGTAGCAGTCGCGTTTAAGACCACTAAGCTAACGAGGCAGTTAACAAAAAAAATCTTTAGTTTTTTTCCATTCCCTTGCGACAACTCTGCAGATGGAACCAGGCCACTTTTAATATTGAATCTAAGTTAAATTCATCTGCCAGTTACCCAGTTGTATGCTCAATACCTATCTATTACATAATATATTAGACGAGGCGCTAAAAGTTATCAACTTTTCCAGTTTCTTTCTTTGCAAAGTTGCCTCACTATGTCAAAAATATTGAGACATTATTTCAAAACATTTAGGTTCATAATACCTACTTATTTTTTATGGTTACTGTGTTTCTTAGACGGTTTTCTTATTATTAACTCATGTGGCATGGCAACCAACACACTTAAGCTTATATATAACAGTAAATATACACATTATACATTTATTCAAAGTCAAACAGAACTTTATAATCCTGAATTGTATAAATAGGAACAGAATTAACTACAATTTTAGAGTATTTTGGGAATAAACCTTTAAATAATGAAGGCCCGTTTGTTTTTATAACACAAAGAAAGGAGCTAATTTTAGAAAAGTTTCGACTTAAGTACCTGTACCAGTCGTTACTGTTGGTCAGAAGCCAGAAAGTCTGACAACCAGTCTTACCAAGAGTATCGTATTACCCATTACTGGGTTGTGGAGGTCTGATAGGCAGTCGCTCCATGTAAAATACTGATATTCAGCTGCATCCGGTTCGACTGGAAGCCGACCCCAACATATTTGCGAAAAAGGCTAGGCAGATGATGACCTGTACCTGGGTATTCGTGTTTCAAAGTTATTTTCTCACTGTCTGCCTGAATTTTAAACGAATCTTAATTTATTTTTATAAAATTTAGCCTATGTTGCTTGCTACTAATATTGATTTCCATAGGTGAAAGCTATTTTAAAATCGGTTTTCGATTTTATACATTACAACCAAAAGGGCAACTCTTTAGTTAAGATATAAAAACTGTATTTTGAAGTCTATGTAACTATAAGTTACTACTACTAGTATTTAACTTGCAATATTACTTAACGACATCCAAACACAATTACTGCCCCATCCTTCCATTTCCAAAATACAATTCCAAAAAACAAGTCGAACTAAATAATAAAATGGAACCCAGAAAAACAAATGACCACCGGAATAATGACGTCATTTCCCGTTTTTATTTACGGGACCCTAAAAAGGGACGAACCTTGGATCGTCGGTCAGTCATACCAAAGATGTCTGAGGATGACATGTTAAGGAATTCCGCATTTTCTTCCAAAAAGGAAAATATTAGTATGATAAATATGATCGCATACAGGCTGCTGTCGAAAAAATAGACAAACGTGGTGTTCGATTTTGAACCTTATGTCTATAAAGTAGTAGTAAGATTTCTATCACTAAAGATTCAAGAAAGTAACAGTGTAATAATTATTATAGTATTACTATTTTCTTAGACTATTTTATATGCGAAAGGCGGGACGGATCTGGATTAAATTACACACAGAGATAGTTTATATATGTTGTTTATGTATGTTTATAGTCAGGAATAGGACATAGGCTTTTTATCCCAGAAAAATGTACGGTTCTCACAGGATTATATCAGCTTTCACGCAAACGAAGTCGCTGGCAGAAGCTAGTAACACATAAGTAAATAGAAAACGTCAAATCAATGTGGCAGCTCTAAAAAAAATATGTTACCGAAAATGGTTTCAAAAATTCAATTTATTGAATAAATAATTTCAATTCCAGATGATTAGATTTCGCGACGTGCCCGCGTGTTTATTTTATTTATTGATCTGTTTATTTTCGCGGAGCCACAGCTCTCTGCTTAACCATCAAAAATAACGTACGTACATACATACATCAATAATGTACCCCGTGAAATGCGGGCCCGCCTAAGCATGGGCAAAAAAATCCCGTGAAATGAAAATCAAATTATAATTTCAGTCATGTTTTGCCTGAACGGCGTACAAATATGAGATGTCGAACGTTACACAGCATCAATTATTTTTATTGATTAAGTAGAAGATGGCGGGACGCATTGGATGGCTTCTGAGGAACTGGAGAGTGGAAGCACAATACAGAGGAAAGTGAAAGAAATGGGGGTAAGCCTTTGCCAAAAAGTGGGACAGTTAATTTCAGCTTGATATCTTTAGGCGCTCCTGAGGAAGAGTCTTGATAGACAGACAGACCACGGAGTGCCTAATCCTATAAGTACTCATTTTTCTTTTTGAGGTAGGGAACCCTAAAAACAAATTGCCATGTAGGTACCTTCGTACTTTTATTAAAAATATAGCATAAAAGTTTTTTTGTGTAGATATAGGTACAATTGCTACCTGGGGAAAAATCTAAAATATTTTTCATCACAGAATTATAAAAAGGGTACACATTGTATGCTTGGGTTGAGAGATAAGGCATAATCCAACACTATTCTCACATATATAAGCCCATGCATGCATAATAATATTATGAATCCTTCTAAAAAGTGTATTGGGTAGATTACATTAGTGAATGAATTATTAAAAACTATCATTTGCACTTGATTTTATCCGTGAAAATGTCAGTTATCGTGCACAAGAGCGGTTAGCTCAAAACAAATATATACACCATCACGCCTGTATTCCCGAAGGGTTAGGCAGTGGAGTACCAATGAACACCCACAGCTTGTCGGTATTAATAAGCCCCTTATAATAGGGGGCGAGCCTATTACTATTAACCGGGCACAAATTCAAATAACGAGCTGTTAATGAGAACTTCATACAAAAACTCAATTACACTTTGTTCAACCTGGGAATTGGACCCAAGATCTCTAGCATAGCAGTCGCGCTTAAGATCACTAGGCTAACGAGACAATTAGAGCAAAAATGTTGCTTATGAGAGCATACCAAATTTCATAAAAATCGATTCAGTGATTTAGTCGTAAAAGCGTAAACAAATAGACAGACACAAACTGCCTCGTTAGCTTAGTGGTCCTAAGCACGACTGCTACGCTTGAGGTCCTGGGTACGATTCCCAGGTCGAGCAAAAAGTGTTATTGAGTTTTTCTATGAAATTCTCAGTAAAACCTCGGAGTTTGGATTTGTGCCCGGTTAGTGGCAATATTCTCGCCACCTATTACATGGGGCCAAAATATACCGACGAACTATGGGTGTACATACATTGGTACACCTCTGCCTAACCCTTCTGGGAATACAGGTTTGATGGTGATGGTTCGACATATACAAACAGATCGAATACAGAACCTTAGTTTGCGAAAACAGTTAACAAAAAGTACATCCTGTATCTTGTTATTGTTGTTCACTTACAATGATACGAGAGCGAGCCATCGACGTGTTTACGTGATGTTCATTCCACTACTCGAGTAGTAGCTCTTAGCGAAAACATGTCAAAAAGAAAAACAGTAATGTATAGTGCATGTAATAAATAAGTAATGTAGTTGTCTAGTAGGTGAGCATGTGTTCCGCAGAGAAGCTTTTTACGTAATGAAAATACTGTGAATGTAATACATTGTACCGTTATAATCTAAGGGAAATGAGATATTGGATGAAAACCAGTTTTTTTTTGTGAAAACTTCTTTTACCATTTTTGGTAGGAGTAAGAACGTACTGAAAATTTCATAGAAAAACCCAATAACACTTTTTGCTCGACCTGAGAATCGAACCCGAGACCTTAAGCGCAGTCGCGCTTAGGATCACTAGGCCAACGAGGCAGTTTTTCCGAAACATTTTAAATAAATTATAATGTATATGATTATACAAATTTAGTACAAATTATCTTATCTTATAAGATTTGCAACTCTCTGCCAGAACAGCCATCCAATTCCATCTCAAGTCGGTACATTTTATGAGTGTGAGAAATTATATGAAAGAGGCGGAAATTATTAAATTACATACAAGTCTTTATGGCTTTAAGGATAAGGCTCCTTACAGATGAAAAGGTTGTGCGTCCCCTTCGGCCTGGCTACAATTAAAAATCAACCATATTGCAACATGACAAGGTATAATTTGGAGCACACTCGACTGGTTTATAGGATTTAGATGGCCATAACCAGATGATGAAAAGTGAATGTGATTGAAAAATGCTTGGGAAGCAAAACATGAAAGGGGTGTTATTATTGCTTTATGTTAAGTAGCTTCTGCTCTTGACTTCGTCTGCGTGGTCCTCATAATTTAACCGTGAAATAAAAAAAATAAAAACCACCATATTAGGTACTTTTGTATGGGAGAAAAATATCCTGCGTTAAGCTAGATCCTTATCTACATGTGTGCAAAATTTTAACTAATTTCATTCAGCCGTTTAAGTGTGAAAGAGTAACAAACATCCATTCTGACAAACGCGTTTCACGTTTATATTAAGTAAACAGTAATTTATGTAAGAAAGAAGTAGGATTCTACAGTGAATAAAAAAACTCGCAATGGTTACAGAAAAAGAAATCTCCAATACTGATAAAATTTACCCTACAGCGACAAAGTAAGGGTAATATTAAAAATGCACAACAATTTCTATCGAACCAAACTTTTAAGAGGACGAATTGGAAATTTTGGCATCAGTGATCTCTATTTTTGTCAGTAATTACGAAACGTATAAAAATGTGAGTTGGTGATCTGAATAGTTCATGATGAAAGCCTTATTTTGTTAGTTTTCATTACATGATTAAGTAACTTTAGTAACACAGAAAAAAAAATCAAACATACCTCTTTTTAAATAGAGATTCACATCTTATGGGCAAACGGGACCGATTTTAGCCTCTAAACTTGCTCTGTAGACAAGTCTATACTCTTTAAAATAGTAGAAGGATTTTCTCAAGTTATCATTTCCGACTAAATAAAATAACAAAAAGCTTAATTACCGGGGTGTGTGCGGGTTGCGGGGGGCGCGCGCCTGGTCTAGAATTATTGTTAAACAATTCGTCGCCTTAGCAACATAAGTGTTAAAAATTATTTGTTGCCTGTGTACCTACCAGAAGGATCACGGGAAGTTTTTTTTCATCCATGTCTAAGTCAAATAATTTATTTCAATTAAACCATTAAAAGGCACTTGTGAACGTCAATTACACGACGAAAAAATTATAATGATGAATCTAGTCGCGCATTCCAAATTCATGTAGTTCTTTCAACTTTAGTAAGTTAGTAAGAGCGTACTACGCTCGAACCACACCACTTTTTCATCTACATTCTTGATCTCAATATTCTAAACGCGATTACAATACGATAAACACGAAATAAAATAAAATAACGTTACTGCAAGACCTCAGAAACAATTCGATGTTATTTGGCATTGCCGTATTGGATAAAGTGGCTGTTAGTGTCGGCCATATTGGATTTAGTGACGTCACGTATTCTATGACGCTCCGGCACAGTAGCACTGTAACGACACCTCGTTTGTTGTTGAAATAAGTTGAAATGTGTGTATTGTATCACCATACCTTCTATTTCTTGTGTTTTTTCTTCTTTTTTTATAATATCACATTGGATGGCAAACAAGCTGATGACCCACTTGATGTTAAGTGGTCACCGCCACCTGGTAGACATTTGCAATACCAGAAATATTGCAAACGCATGACAAAATTGAAATGTCTCATGTGCCTGTATATTTGTATGAAATAGCTGAAAAAAGTTTATAATTAATGAATAATACCAGCCTATAGAAGGTACGAGCATTGATTATCACGCTAGCTCGATTGTAGAGCGATTACAGACTTACACTAGTTATAGGTTCAGGTTTACCCACGATGTTCAGTCAGTGGTATCGAAAATAAGCTTAGAAAGTACATAATTAATTTAAAAAGTTACATTAGTACTAGCTACTAAAAGTTTATGTCATATTAAAAATAATATAAAATATAGCCTCCAAAGTGGAAGCGGCGCTGCCCACAAGCCCAGGTTGTGAACGTTAGAAGACTAGAAGTTGTGAAGAATAAGGCAATGTTTGGCAATCTTTCGCTGTATGGAAAGGTTTATTTTAATATATTTTATGTGCTTTACAGCTTTATTGTACTCAATATAACTCGGTATTACGGGACAATTCCCGAGTAAATACTTTACCTTAAGTATAAGTTTAAAGCCATTGAATAGTTGAAATTAGTTTTAAGTAAGTACCCGTCAGTTTTAAGCGCCGAGGTAATCAAGCTCAACGAGTCCTGGAGAAACGATTCAACTGTCTTATTGGATCCTGCAACGAAAATTTATCATAAAGATTAGCGGAGGAGGAAGAAAAATCATACCTGGCGTAAATGTAGGAAAGGCACATTGGGGGTGTTTTTAGTCAGTAAGAGTCTGACAAATCCCAGGACGCGGGCCATTTATTAGGATTTCCCCACCCGGAACAAAAAACAAAATGATCACACCACTACCACCCTCAGATAATCTCAGCCTTCAGCTACAAAAACATATTTGAAAATTGAATAATTCTTCCGCCAATCACACGGTGAATAAACTCACAAAATATTAGTTTAGGATGCGTAAAATATCGCTTCAAGCCGAACTCATGTATCCCGCGAACTAAAAGCAACACAAACTATTCGAGACAAGACCGCCAGGCAATTACATAAATTATTGCAGCGAATAATTGCTCCTAATTAAACCGTTCTTGCGATATGTGAGCCGAAACCGAATACGGGTTAAAAATAACTATTTTGTACGTAAAACTGGGTACGTCATAGAATAAAGATTTACGGTGCGGTATTAAACATTCTTTCAGCGGTATTCACTTATATGAAATTCGTGTATCGTCGAAAATATGTGGTTATTTTTACGAGAAACTACCTTTTTCCTGTGACTGTGTTTTTTTTTGTGACTTTGGCTGTGTGAAAGTCAAAAGATCCCTTAATTCAGCCTTGTTGCAACAAATTTATAAAATAGCACAAAAGTACTTCTTCTTCTTCTTCTTAGCGTTTCGATGGCAAACTATATTATTGGTATATTATATTGTTGCGGCCCAGAATTTGGCCACTTTACTTTTTATTGTAAAAAAAAAACAAAACTAAATTAATTAATTTTGTTGTTAAACAAAATTAAACACTAAAAACCGAGCTAGCTAAATTGTTGAAACAATTGTACTACTAGCAAGGCTAGGTTTAACGCCTAATTTAATCTTCCATCTGGAAGCATAAAGATATACACCACAATTTCTAATTAGGTCACAAGCTTTTAAACGTTTAAAACTCTATCAAAGTTCGTACAGCGGTTTTTGTGTGACGACTGTGCAAACATACAGAAAAAGAAAATACTGAACGCTGCCTGTGGAAAAAAATTTGGTGGTGTTAACAAAACAATTGTATACCGAATCCAATGGCCATCGATCGTAACACTTGCTTTTACCATGAATTCAGTTCATAGTTTTAGATCCCCCAGTGATAAATGTTTTAGTCGGTTATCAATATTTATTATTACAAATATGTATGTGTAATAATATGGCGTGATGGTATGTACCATCACGCCTGTATTCCCCGAAGGGTTAGGCAGAGGTGTGCCAATGTACACCCACATTTCGCCGGCATGTTTTTTAGGTCCGATGTAATAGGGGGCGAGCCTATTGCCATTAACCGGGCACGAATCCAAACTCCGAGCTGCTACTGAGAATTTCATAGAAAACCCCAATAACACTTTTTGCTCGACTTGGGAATCGAACCCACCTCTTTGGGACCTCTAGCGTAGCAGTCGCAGTTTATTATTAATCAGCTGTTCGATATAAAAGTGCAGTTCCTACACGGACAAAACCAGATTGCAGATGAAAACCAGTTTCTGCATTGAGCGACTGAATATCTAACCTCCACAATCCAGTTACTGGGCAACACGATACCTCTTGGTAAGACTGATTGTCAGGCTTTCCGGCTTCTGACTATTCATGACGATTTTCAAGGATCTACGAATGACAGCCGGGACGAACGGCTTTACGTGCTTTCTGAGGCGCGAGTCAAATGATATGGTGGAAACGGGGCACAAATCCAATAATTTAAATCCCATAAATCTAAGTTTACAAATAAACGATTTAATACGCAAATAAACTACGAAATAAATAAGTACTCGTTTAAGACCCCGAACTCCTGGACTTCGGCTAACAAAGTATGGAATTCTACTTTGTATGAAATTTTGGTCGCACGCCGTTGGACGCAAATAAAGCCTGAACTTTACAGGCTATAAGAATGCTGAGCCCGGCTTTTCTCTATGTAATAAAATAGAGAATAAGGAAACTTTAGAACCGAATTATAGTGGGTGTATAATAACTTGAGTTCGGCAATGGGGTTGACAAGGCCGCCCCTCCTACACTGAGGTTGAAATAAATGACTATCGGCCAATTTATACACGATTTATACAAACCGAACTACCATTATAATGAAAATCAAAACCAATAATAATGGATGGCTTTCCATTTTGTTAACTTTCGTGCGAAACTAGCTTTTACTTGTTGGTTTGACAGTTAATAATGATGCTAAAATGATTTATTGAAGGAAGCTAAATAAATGAAATTAAACGATATGGTACAAGAATCACCAGACATACATCATTTTATCAAGGTTCAATTTTGAGAATAGATAAAATAATAAGAAGATTAATGGTATAAAATGAAGCGTAATTTTATCATGGACATTGCTGTCATTGGTAAAGGAAAACATAGTGAGGAAAACTAGGCTCATCCATATTAATATAATAAAGTTAAAGAAATATTTTTGTTTGTTTAAACGCGCCAAACACGGCAACTACCAGTCGAATTCAAAAAAATCTTCTTGTATACGATAGCTAAATTCATGAGGAATGGTATACGCTATAAAATATTCCGCTACGGCCCACGGGAGAGAAGCAGTAACCAAAGCCACAACTTAACGAGAACGTAAAAAATCATATGGTTGAAGTCTGACGATTACGTCAGTCCTCCTTGAGCAAGCGTAGTGATCAATTCCCGTGCCACCTCATAATAAGAAGAGGCCTTTGCCTTGCAGTTGGACAATAATAAGCTAGTTAAGTACAGACATAGATAAAGTTACAACTTTTTTCCATGGAGGCAGGCAGATGTATAAACGTGGACGCGAAATTAGTATGTACCTAAGGATCGTAGCAGGCGGCGTTCTGTGGTTCAGGCCTACCCCCATGGGAAAAAGGCGTGTGTTTATGCATGTATGTATATATACATATAGTATATATATACCTGCAACGATCCTTACATACTCCTTTAAGCTAGTATTATCATAGAAACACCTATTCAAAAATACACGTTAATGCATTTACCTAAAGTATAAACGACTGCCACGCTATTGTCCCAACTTAAAACCCACTTAATACTACATAAAGGGTATATAATCGTGCACCACTGTGTGAACAGGTGTACATAATGGCTAACAATGGTCCGTTTAGCGTTACAAACACAATGTTGGACTGACCGCAATGAATGAAACAGGAGAACACAAGAGTGTGCATTTAATTGTTTTTAGCTTTCTAAAAATACTTTTATATTGTTAGGTAGGTGAAAAATTGTGGTCAGAAATTGTAGTTTACTTCTTGGCCACGTCTTATAAGATACATCGCATGAATTCATGCTGGCAAGTATCCATGCAGCGTTTTTGATGCCTTTTAACTTGAGCTCAATAGGCCTGACACGGGCGCACTTACGTAAAAGTATTCGATTCTAGTCTAGTTATTCACGAATTAGAAATGTGACTATCCAGTAGTACCTACTTCTTTTTAATTTTATGAGATTTTCATATAACAATTAGTGTCGCCCATTGATATGCGGGCAGCGCAATACCGATCATTGTGTTTATATCTCTAGGCGAGGTCATTCCGCTGATATGATAATGATGATGGATATGAATAAGGCATTCAAAGTCAAATGATGTTTTGTGTGGAGTGGATATTTCCACTATGATATTTTTTTGGTCTGTCTGTCTATTTGTTTCGAATAATCTCTTAAATGGCTGGACCAATTTCTACAAGACTCACGGGCATCTGTTGATGGACCGAGGAGTAACTTAGGCTACTTTTATTCAAAAAAGAAACCCGTGAAAACCGTCATTAAAGCGAAAGAAGTCGCAGGCATGAACCCGTGCGGGTCTGTGGACGGTGAGCAATGGGTAGCTCACCGTCCGTACGTTCACTAGCGACAGACCGTGTCGACGGCGCGTTCGTGTTCCACGCGCGCCTCAAAGAGATGTCAGCAAAATTGGATGGGGCCACTGAGGGCCGATGCCTGCCGGGGCTGCGGGTTGTTCGAAAGAGATACCGCGCCCCCGGAACGCAAAGGGCACATGAAGGAACATAGACGGGTTTTAGTCAGTAAAAGTCTGACACTCCCTCCCGCCCCACCCAGGGCGGGGGAAGCTATTTGATGATTTCCCGTCTATAAAAAAAAAAAAAAAAAAAAAAGGCATGAACCCGTCAAAAAATAATCACAACCAAACCTTCACGTTTTGCTTACGCTACATGCAATTTTGTCGAAACTATTACTTAGACCCATTCTATTTGTAGTAACATTTTACGCATCAATAAAATTTCGCCTAACAAGGAAGTTCCACATCTATTTTTCTTGAAGAAAATGTTGTGCCCTCGAGGCTCATCGATGTTGGTTCGCCGGCGTTAAAATACAGGATGAATAATCCTTGTGTATATATTTACGGGAACTCTCCCCGGAGGGCTCACCAAACTATCAGCGCTTACTTATGTACTCCTAGTAAGTGGAAGGTTGAAGATCGCTTGTAAATAAATACTGAGTTCGGCAAGATTGAGGGAGGCGGAATAGTTGGAGGAAAAGGCTGAAAAGTAATGGTCGAGGATCCTAAAGTTAGATTTAGTCATGTTGCCATGCCTAGTTATGAAAAACATTTTTTCACAAATTTCAACCGTTTAAAAAAAATATGAAGTGAAAAATAACTTTATTTTAGAAGTCGGTGGCTTTGGTTTTGTAGAAAAAAACGAGTGTTACTTTTAACCTTTTTTGAAGTCGGTGAAAAAAGTACAGGAATACGTATTTGATATGCGTACTTGCTTGAATCCAGAAGAGTCCAACATAACCTTCCGTTTTGTCCAGATGGAGGGTATCAATAAGGTCTACCACCTGGGTTTTTCAATGTTTTACAGTATAATATTGATAAAAACCATTATTCATTATTGCCAGACACTTTCCGTTAGCCAAACTTCAGCCAGATGCTTTCAAGATCAGAATTTGCATGATGTAGGTCGAGCGACCTTTTGATCTCAGACTTTAACACAATATAACGCTTGCATTTTCTGAGGGGGCTTCAGAGATGGGTATAATTTGTGCACTCACATTTCATGTTATGTTACTGTCATTATAACTCTGTCTCTGTTTTTATGGGAGTTAGGGAAGAGGTAGTGCACCTGTGTTTGCGCACACACTTGTGCACTAAAATATCTCTTACATATTTACGTTGCTAGGCTGCATTAAAATCTTGGAATGACCAAACCGATTCCGGTCATCGGAAATCATCATTCCTTAATCAGTCTGGAGAATACACCCACATTCTCAACAACAATCCAAATTTTTCCACAACAATCCAGGTAGCATAACAACAATCCAGATTCTTCCGGACTTTCCATCGGAAAGAGTATAAAATAAAAATATTCTGAAGCTTCGTAAGCTAAGCCATGTTAGCCTAGCTCGCGGTGTCTGCGCTTAATATTTATTTTGTCGTGAATTATTTTGCATCCTTTATCTTGTGGGTAGCGTTTTATTTAGAACCATTTTCATGAAACGTCTTCATATTTATAGCACGTACACATAATTTTATACTCAACTAGCTTATGCACGTGACTTCGTTTGCGTGAATTTCGATTATCACGGGGCGTTTTTCGCGACACCCTAATTCTTTTTCTAAAATAAAATTAGCCTAGGTTAGTAAGTAAAAAGTAGTAAGTAAAGTAGCCTAGCCTTATACAATCAGCTATCTGTCTATGTAAATCCCGTCAAAATTGGTTCAGCCGATCAGAAGATGAGCCGTAAAAAACAAACAGACAGACAAACTTTAATAAAATGATTTTTTTGTAAACGTATCTGGCAAACATTAATATGCATTTAGTAAAAAGCTGTTATTTTGATATAAATAGCAGGCACTTCAACTTAATTAATTTATATAGAGAAACTATTTCATAGAGAACACATATGTAAAGAAACACCCACTATACACTACACATACTTAGATCACACTCGCGTAATCTCTGCAGTAAGCACGTTGCAGGGGTGTTGAACCTTCTGTATCGAGTTACATCCTTTTGTTGTGCGCTGATCTCGCCGCCTCCGTTGTTGAAATCCACACAATACGGCGGCATAAGAGTACTACGTCTCTTGTATTGTTTGAGCAACTGAAATTTGATCGCGACAACAAATATGTGGTTGAGCGTTGTCCTTTTTTGTTCGGACTTCTTTTGTTGTTCGATATTTAATTAACAGGTACTTGGTGTATTGTTTTGTTCATTATATTGAAAGCTAATACATAAATTGTTGTTTTTGAAACATGACTTTCTTTATTGTGTTGTTTTTTTTTTCTTTTGTGTGCTTTTATTAGGTAGACTTTATCCTTATAAATCATGCCTGTTAACATGACAGGAAAATGTTCAATACCGTTTTCTTCTTTATCGTGTGGGCAGTAAGGTCTAATGAGCCCACACACCCTAGTGTCAGAGTTTCTAAACCGCCTCACGGGCCTCTGACATTTTTCAATACCGTAATTTTCCCATAGTTAAGGCGCCTGCCTCCCATGAACGAGGTGGCAGGTTTGATACTGTGCAACCACCAATGACTCTTTCAATTCATTAATGTAATTTCAAAGTTTTTCTTGGACATTGTTAGGTAACCTGCACCTTATGCAGAACAACTATAAGTCTGAAATCGCCAATCCAACTTGAGCAAGCGTGTTGATCAATGCTCGTGCCTTCTCTGTATGAACAGAGGCCTTCGACTTGCAACGGTATAATAATAGGCTGGTAATATTATTATTTATGTTCCATTAAGTAGCAAAATACCTTTGCTTACTTAAATATTTATTGTGCAAAACAGACTTTAATAGGTACTTAATTCACTTCCACCATTACCATTCCTGTCTACTTTTGTTCCTAACTTTTATTTGCGTGTATAATTTATCTTCCCGTGCTGTCACAAACTAGCCAAAACGAATTACATTGAATAATTCGTGCTTTCTATTCATTAGGTAATGGTTTCTACTTGGTGTCACGCCATTTTTTGAATGGGTTATAAATTCTATGGGAAACTAACATAGATTTATGTGGTTTTTAACAAGTTGACAAACTGGTAGACTGGTCTTCAGTATGCCGGCCCGGAATTTGGAAGTTGTAGGTGATCACACTACCAACTTCCAAATTCCAGGATTGAAGTACTTTCCGAGTCACGGGGATATTAGTCCCCGTGTCTCGGAAAGCACATAAATCTGTTGGTCTTGGTACCCAGTAACTTGGATGTCGAGGTCAGATAGTCAGTCGCTTCTTGTAACACTGGTATTCAGCTGCATCCAGTTAGACTGGAACCCCAACATACGTATAGTTGGTATGTACCACTCAAAGCACACAATAAAAGCGCTGTTCCAATGCAGTGCGCTTGGTTCACGGTGCGCACAACCACGTTAGCTTCATGGGTCCGTGATTTAGATCTTGTGTAGAGACAGATTCATCATCATCACCACATCAGCCGTAGGACGTCCACTGCTGGACATAGGCGTCCTCCATAGATTTCCAAAAGGACCGGTTGGAAATGGCCTGCACCCATCAAGGCTGCACGCGTCACAAAAACGTTGCGTTACCCGCACTGAATGTGTTAATGCACGAAAATTCGTTGTGAATGACCCATGGCTACGGTACGTACAGATGCGTGGTTTTATGACGTCAACAATAAGCTAGACAAATGTACTCACGCTTCTAACGTGCGTAGACTCTGCGTGCACATCCTACGCAGCAACTGTGAGCCGCAAGTGTAGTTTGCGTAGCGTAGAAACGCGTGGGCGACATTTATCCAAACCACGCGTGTATCAATGACGTCACCAACCGGGTTACGTTGGGCGATGCCATTGGTGCAGTGGTTGAGCGATTGGCTGCTGCGTTGCAAGTCGCGGGTTCGATTATCACAAGGAACAAATATTTGTATGTCTGTTATTATATTTATATATATTTGGTCTGGCTGTTTGTGTAGGTATGTGAGTTTATATGTTTGTAAAGGCATCCACGATGCAGGAGAAATTCCTAGTGTGGAAAAACGTTTTTCTAAACTACTAAACTAGCTTCAACTTTAAACTGTAACTTCTTGACATTCAAAAGTGCCTGTAAATGGTCTAATTGAAATAAATGCTTTGACTTTGACTTAAAAAACAAAAAGCCACAGCGTATTCAGGGCTGTAGTGGAAATCATTTCGTCACATACATTTTCATACAGCGAAGTGAAGTCAAGCTTTGATTCTAAAAGACGTTCAATTACCTAAATATGAATAAGTATGTATAGTTCGGCGCCTACTTGTAACATTAGTATGTTTTTAATTAGTACTTAACGAAATATTATTCTCATTTTCTTTGTCATATACAAAAAGTATAAATGAACTTGACTTAATTCCAGTAAAAATGTCTGGAATATCTAACAAAAAGTCCTTGTTAGGTTTCGACCCATCTGGAGTTCTGAAAAAGTTCTCCGTAATCGGGTTTTCAATAATAATAGATTTACGATTTTAGCTTTTGCCTGCGACTTCGCCCGAGTGTTTTTTTTTTAAATTAAGTTTAGCCTATGTTTCTCACTCGCTACAGCTTTTCATAGATGTACGACTTTTTTAAATCAATTTAGTAGTTTTTGTGTTTATCCAACAAAAACTACTAAATTGATCTTATCTTTTCTATTTATAATAACATAACTTACCATCACGCCTGCATTCCCCGAAGGGGAGGTAGAGGTGTAGGTACCAATGTACACCCACAGTTCATCGAAGTGTTTTAGGTCCCATGTTTTCATAATTTTAGTTTAAATGAAAGACAACAAGAAAAATACTAAGTTAATTTTATATGAAGTTGGTCTATTAAGTTTCCACTTAAAGTACTCCTCCTCGCTTTCAGCGAAACAGACCCCTTTCCTAACTGCTGCTGCCAGACGGGTAACGTAAGGAATTTGCCAAAACTTGGTTTATTTTTAGAGGAAAAGTGCCAGAAACACTAATGACTCGAACTAGCAGACTGTCTATCAAAGTCTTAAAGTACGAGAGAATTTAGAACGTGAACGTTCTTTATTTAAAACATGTTCCAAAATACATTAGGTTGGAATTCTGAACAAGAAAACTCGACTTAACATCGCTTCTGTGAATTTATTAGTGGGAGATTCAATGCCAGTTGATTCTTGTGTACAGGCTGAATTTAAAGTGAGATTTAGGGAAACTTATTTTTTTAAGTGAAATTACTTTTGCCGCGTTGAGGATTTTTTGCAGCTTTATTATATTAGTGTAGATTAACTAAGAACCTTTAAAAAAATCCTGAGACCTTGGGGGACATACGTACATATCGTCACGCCTGTATTTCCCGAAGATTTAGACAGAGGTGTACCAATGTACATCCACAGAACTATTAGTAATCTGTATTCTACTAATGTATAACAGTTTATGCTGGACGTGCAAGTACAAAAGTGACTTGTTATAATTATTATAAGGCTGAAATTATCAATCCGCCTTGAGAAAGTGTGGTGATCAATGCTTCTCTGTGTGAGAAGAGGCCTTTATCCTGCACTGGTACAATTTCAATAAAGCAATTGTCAATTTATAACACAACTAAAAATAGAACGATTTGAAATCGTCAACTCTTTGCTTTTCAATAAGAACTCAAACTTAAATATCTCACAAATATTGAAAATACGGAAAGTTAGATAAATCTTGCAACATACTTAGGAGCTCGATACGCCTCGGACGTGACGTCACAGCCTTCGCTCCTCGTGCATGCAGGTGCTACTGCATACGAGTATAATATATAAACCCAAAGGCAGCGCGGAAACTTGCTTATATATTATGTGTATAACTTCGTATAATATAGGTAGTAACTGTGCAGATATTTCAGTGAAGTTTTTCAGATTTTCTGAAGAATGATGTACTTATAAGTTTTTTGAAAAGAAGTTGAATGTGTTTGAGTTTAATATGTCAGGCAAGTTTGTATGTTAAAAATAAGGCTAGATGAAAATGTTCAGTTACAGCGTTTATAGTTTTTGCCAAGGGTTATTACTAAGCCTCCTCTGTCAGTCTGTCTATCAGCGGGATGTATCTCATAAACTGTAATAGGTAGAGAGTTGAAAATTTTGCCGTGTGTATTCCAATTCCCGCTAAAACAACAAATAATAAAAACTAAGATGGCGAATTTCAAAATGGACATCATGCAAATAAAAAAGAAGCAATTACGCTGGTATGTTTTGGATTTCATTATTTTATACGATGGTGCGGAAGCCTTCGATTGCAAGTACAACTAGTACATGACCGGTTTTTTTAATAGGTGTCTTTTTTACGTAGGAACATTCTTGTCGATACCCTCGAGGGTTAAACGAGACTAAAATCCCACGGTTCCTCCTACTATCATAAGTCGGGAACCCGGGATATATCTAATTCTAAATATAGACACGCCTACACTTTAAAAACCCATCACTAAATATTACCTATTGTACAAGTAAACACTGTTCAAATATTTGTAGACCAAACAATTTCGCAATTTAAAATTAATTAAATCTTAAAAGTTTTCCAATTTCAAATTAGCTCACTACAAACTACACAAAGAATTAAAAAAAAAGAGTAAAATCTCATAAAATTGATGCAGCAAGCAAAAAGTCTTACAACGCCAGATTCTTTTATGTTGCTCATAAAAATTCATTAAACTTTACTTAAAAAAAAAACAAAGCGGATAGGCTGGTCCGAAGTCCGTAACAAAATTTGAAACACCCAATTTTCTTTTCAAGACTTATGTAAAATGGCCGACGGCTTGGGGGTAATCCCCGAGCCAAATGCGTTGAGATTATGTATATTGGAACATAATTGGATATAGGTTGAGAAGGTAAATTAATAGAAGCCTTCGTGACATTTGAGCTTAAGTTTTTGTTTTGATAAGTTTTTATTGGAAAAGAATACCAAGGACGTATTGAAATTGTCGTGATGGCCTAGTGGTCCTAAGAGCGACTGCTACGCTATAGGTCTTGGGTTCGTATCTCAGGTCGAGCAAAAAGTGTTATTGTGTTTTTCTATAAAATTCTCAGTAGCATCTCGGAGTTTGGATTTGTTCCCGGTTAATGGCAAAAGGCTCGCCCCCTATTACATGGGAACTAAAAAAAGCATACCTACCGGCGAACTGTGGGTGTACATTGTTACACCTCTGCCTAACCCTTCGGGGAATATAGGCATGATGGTATGTATGTATTGGAATTATTGAGTTGACGTAGAGATAAATTGTCATGGTTAGTTGAAGAATTTTCGTTAGCCTCATATTGCGCGATGAGCGTGCAAACATTTGACGTAGGAACGTCACCGTATCTGCATTCCATGGAGGGAATGTAGCTGAAAGCAAATGCGTCAGACCAAAATTTGAAATTACGCGCACATTCAAACCAAATCTATGGGCATTTAAAACTCGGTAACGCGCTAAACTCGCATGCATGAGCTGTTATATACGAGTCAAATTTGCTTGACTAGCATTTATTTCAGTGACTAGTTGACTTACGGCTCATTATTCAATGGTCATCGTTTTTGATGCAAAATTCGATGAAATCTCACAATGTTACTGAAATCAGACAAACAAGACCAGGATGGGGACTTTATTTTAATAGAAACAAGTATTTCAATATTTTCCTATTAAGTAAACGAATGGGAAAATATGAGTTATCGACATTCATACACAAAACTCTCCATGAGACATATTCCTCCGTATGTCATGTCCATACCAGGAAAACTTATATCCACAAGAATACCAATCATTTATTCCATTAGAAGCCAATTTTGAATGTCACTTACAAGGAAAAATATTCAACCTAGTTGCTCCTTCTAAAGGTAGTTTCATATGGAAAAGGATGAGCAATAAGCTCCATAGTAGATATGGAGTTTCTGTCTTTTTCAACTATGTGGACTTAATTTTAAGAGTTAGTTTTCATTGACTTACTCATTTCTCAGTCTCTCAAATTGTACGTTAACCATTAACCATCCTGAACGCAGATTGTCACTTAGTCGCTGTAACATACATACATAAACTCACGCCTTTTCCCATGAGAGTAGGCAGAAACCACAAAACGCCACCTGTTACGATCCTTACATACTCCTTTCGCCTCGTCCACGTTCATACATCTGGTTACACAAGCACGCGGGTTACGAGTACTACGCACCCGACCTTTTTAAAGAACCTCACCAATAAGGTCAGGGTAGTTCTTTCTAAGCCGTCGTTGCCACTTGCATGTGCCATACAAATTCCTATAACAGATACTAATATATCACAAACAGCGGAAAGGGACGCATTCTCGACAATGATCAACGCTCAATAATTTATCGCTGTGCCCATCGCATAAACAGTGTGATAATGACGGTCGTAATTAGCCACTTAACCCGAACCACGCCATTCAGTATAATATCCGTGTTGATGATAAAATCAGCCGTTAGGACGGCTAGCTACATGCTTTAATAGTTGTGATAATTATGACAATGAAGGTGCCTAAGTACAATGCTTCTTATCGATCCTTTGGAGAAGAAAATCTATACAATTGAATAATAGACAGTACTTACAGAAAAGAGAAAAATAAACATATTTTTCACAAATAAGACAATCGGTTTCAGAAAGAAGATAGTCAAAAATAACTTTAGTTTTGGAAGACGGCGGCTTTGGTTGTATTTTTTTACTTTGTAGGCTTTGAAGGCAGCAGTTTTGTGAAAAGTATTTTTTTTGCGATTTTTGGACCTACTTCTTATCATCCAAAACCATGAAGAAACGGTAACACTACGTAAATTAACAAACAAAACACCACTGAAAAGGGGCTCTCAACCCCTGACTGCCGCCGGTAGCTTGGACCCTGGTACCTACAACATGCTTGCCATTTTTTTTATATTTTGAAATGTTTCTATATACGAGTATATTTTAAAGGAACAAAAGAACGTAGTACCTATTTATTTGAATTTAATGAATAAAGAGATAAATGAAGTAAAAAAAAAAAATGATTTCGAAAATAGCTTACGGGAGGCTGTGCATGTTTATTTTTTTAAATGTATTTTCTTTTAAAACTGCTCTTATGTCCCCATTTATCTTAATCTAGGGCTAAAAGGCCTTCCAATTGGGTTTAGTTAAAGGGTAAAGGGAAATTTTAATCCGTTTAAAATCGGCTTATCTTGGGAGCACTAAAAAGATCTTTTTAATGCATTTAAAGGATCTTTTTTTACTGGATTTGCGTTTGGTTTTTGATATGTTTTACTCAGAAACAGTGAAAATAGTATTAAAATAATAAAGGTTATTTTTACCATTCTTTTAGTACATGATTCTAAAAACCACCATTAAAAAAATTCCATACATTTTGATGCACGAGGTTGCGGGTTCGCAACCGGTCACGGGCAAGTACCTATGTGACTTTTTCTAATTCATATGTACTTTCTGAGTTTATCTTGGACTTCACTGACATCGGTAACCATGTCAGAGGCTCTCGAGGCGGTTTAGAAACTCTGACACTAGGGTGTGTGGGGTCATTAGACCTTACTGCCCACACGATAAGAAGAAGATACATTTTGATCGTGTAGGTAAGTGTTACACCTTTTTAACACAACTAACACCTGTTTTTTTAATAACCGGCAGGAGTTTCATGTCTTTAAACTTAACACGGAATACATGTTAAAATTTACGATAAATTTTTCAACCCTTATTATACAAGGTACTAAAAACCAAGGATAGAAAAATCACATTGGATAATATTCTGTATCTACCTACCTACACATACCTATAGTACTTTTAATTCCGTGAGTGCCGAATCGGATCGAAATTCACATCAGTGAGATTAAATACAAAATTCCTGTATTTTTCTCAAAATAGGTTTGTATTTCACTTTTATTGTGAACGTGTTTACAGAGATCAACAACATTTCGACGATCATTATCGAAATTTATTTCGATTTAATTTCATGCACAACGATAACGAAAATAACGAATCTTCCACAATAAGTGTCAATTATGACACGATTTCAATTATCGAGAAGTATTTATAGAATAGAAAAGCCTTGAATACAATATTTTGAGATCTAATTGGCGCGGAAATGTGAAAAATATCAACAAAAAAATTAAAATGTTCCATATTATTGTTAAGACGGTAATTATGTCACGTCTTGTTGACATAAATTGACAATCCCTGACATGTCCCTGTTTTTATTTTATGCTATCAAAGTCAAATTATTTACTTCAATTAGACCATTAAAAGGCACTTTTAAACGTAATATGAAAATAACGTAAAATAATTTAATCTAGTTGCTCTTTTCGAAATTATGGATGGATGGATTATGAAGATTTTCGAATTAATTAAAAAAAAAGACTTTACCAAAGATTGTTATTGAAATCTCAGTGGCTGTGCGTCGTAAGCTCGTTCGCACAAAAAGTCTGACATGTCCAGCCCTTATTAAACACTAAACATTTTAAGATTCCTTTTGTTTTAGTCCAACAGTTTACTGGCTGTGCTAAATCCTTCCAGTTGATATTCCATTGTTAGTTTTAATAGAATCCTTGATATTCGCTCTCTCCTTTGAAGTAGGGCTGTTCAAAATCGCAGAGCGTCCTTCTTCGTATTTTGATATTAATTTGGACATGAAGACACACCTTGTGATAACTTAAAAAATACCTACCACTGTAGCTGCCCTAAACGTAGCTTAAGGAGGGCCCATCAGGTGGGCCCTATGTGTAAAAAAAAACAATTTAATTCGATACTAAGCGAGAAGATATTTACTTATTCACTAGCGAGCCGCCCCGGCTACGCACGGCTGCCAATGCCCACTTTTCTGTTGGATTTTTCCAAAATGTTCTTTTATAAAAACCTTGTACAAGAATTATTTTTTTCGCGTAAATACCAATATTTTGATTCTATTTATTTGTAATTCCATACCTACTCTCTACTCGACGGAGAGACGATATTCGCAGGGTAGCTGGTAGCAACTGGATGACAGTTGCCGAGAATCAAGCTAAGTGTCGTGCGATTGGAAAGGCCTATATCTAGCAGGCTGATGATATACCTACCTACTCGTATTGTTTAACAAATAGTTCAGCCAGACACTATTCCATGACAATCATCCCTGATAACAAGGCTGGCTATGCTAAGACTTTGAGTCTACCACGAACCCACGAACTAGAAACCGAATTGACCTTCATAGCAACGAACATGTTTAATTGGGTACGAACAACATAACAAACAGTTTATATGAGTAATATTTTGTACTCTTTATTTATTTAATAAATTGGTGTAGTTACATACGCCCCCAGAGGTACATAGTACACGACTGTTAGGCGTAACGAGGTACACAACAAGATTGTTTCGAAACCAAAAAGTAATAATAAATATCCTCCTGACCGAATTGCGGTGACGGTGGCCAAACTTAATGGAGACTAACCAATTACTCAGAAGATATTATAGTGGACAAGTGTGTGCTTAAATACAGATGCAATCTCTCTATCCTCTCATAGTCGGATGGGATGGCTCTCCGACACAATCAGGAAGACATCAAGATCCTCGTGTCTCAAAAAGCACGTAAACGTGGTTTGGTGGGTGGTGTCACACCACCAACTACAAACTCGGTGTGCTATTAAGAAATTCGTAATGGAACAACCTACTAACACTTTTGTCCAACCTGAGGACCGATTCACATCTTCCAGGGGTGAAAGTATTCATGAATACGAACAACTTTTATTATAGGAACCATTGTACGGAGAAGACAGCCGTTCGAGTACCACATTGTACCAGTGCTAAAGCAGGCCAGCGCCAAACGCATAAATTAAAACCGCCTTATTGCTACGAAATAAAGGTGTTGTTACTGTGCCAACTTTTATCATTTAAACATCGAACTTCAAACTTTCTTGAAAAAAGATTGAATTCATTCGCTTCAGCTTATTTATGAAGTCTATGACTGAATTGTGGAAGTAGATAGGTGCGGGAACTTTTCCACTTCTTATCTTTTTCCCGTTGAGTTTTCAACGATCACTCCTGCTCAGTTCCGTTGTGATATTGCGCAGCGAACTGTGAAATGAAACTTTGAAAGTTGGTCTGTCGTTTTTTAGATTTTCGCGGAGACGTCACTTGAGGCCCCGCTTACTTTTTTAAAATAATTTTCTGTGTTATTAAACTCGTTTTGTTTATTTTTTTTTAAGTTGCTGCTCGTTTTCCTTTAGTGATTTAAGTTTTAATAGTAACTAAATACAGGATGACTTTGAATAAATGCGACAAAATGAAATGGGAGCTTCAGTTACAGTAACATAGTAATTATTTAATGTTTTTTCTACAATCTAAATTGTTAAAAAAAATTAAGTGATTATCGTTTTAAAATGGTCCATTGATCTTGTTATCTTCATTTAAATACAAATTATCGGCATTCCAGAAAAAAAAAATGCTAAATAAATAAGAAAAATTAAAATATCAAGAAATCTCGTCCGACTCATTGCAGTCCTCAGTAATCGTCGTGGAGTACTACAATGTTATTAAACGTTGCCGTTCATAGCGGTCATTTACCTAATTTATTTGCTAGTGTAAAGAATGTACTTAAATTCTTTGATACTTTAAATTTTTTAACGTTTTTCGTAACACTAATAAAAGTTTATTAATTTTTCTTTTGGTATGATCAAAATTTTCTTGATAACACGTAATATTGTATAGTTAAATTTGTCGCATCTATTCAATTTCACCCTGTATAAAGGCAAGAAAAATCGAATGTTTTTAAGATACCAAACGGAACCCTACTACTAAGAGACTTCGCTGTATGTCCGTCCGTATGTCCATCCATCTGAGAACTGCAAAAGTTACATACATATTCAGAGGTAGGTGTATTACTAAGGCCGCTATAATAATAATAAAAAATATATAATATAAAGAGAGTCCCCCGCAAGAAACGTGTTATTTTATAGGTCGAGTCTGATTGGCGCTTGTTCGGTTTTTGTATAGTAAGGATATAATGATGGGGACCCCAACTTCCTAACCTTCCAAGTAAAGAACGTTAGCATTTCATTCATTTCTTTTTCAAAAGTACAACATCCCGTACTATTATAACACCAATAATTTAATTCATTTGCAAATCCCCGATCCACTTGTTAATCGCCCTGATTATGGCAATATCCGATGCAATTCCATTGAAATGGACTGGAAATCAGCATGATAAACCACTAATCCAACATTTGGCTTGTGATTAACATAACATCACGCCTGTATTTACTGAAGGGTGGGTAGAGAGGGGGAGGGGGTGTAAGGTTAGGACATGTACACTCTGCTCCAAATCAAATTAATGATAATGTAAACAAATGGGTCATTTAACTTACTGTGGACGTTCACCAGAATAATACTTGCCTTGCTATTACCATAGGCTGGATTTTGGGCTGCTACTTAGCAATTCCTAATAGGAAAACCTAATTACACTTTGCTCGACCTATGTACCGAATCCCCGGACCCTACTTTCAGACGAAGCGCTTCCGACCACTAGACCAACGAGCCGTAATTGCAATTGTCGCTATTTACTACTAATGCCTATTTCCACTAAGCTGTATCTAAATATTATTCCACGGTTAGATTCCAAATGGTTAAACAAAAAGTTTGAAGCGTCATGTTCGTGTACAGGCGCTGTCTGTTAGAATGCTCATCTCTTAGTTGCAACGGTTTTTATATTTTATAACTTTTTTTTTAAATATACCGGGGAACTATGGGTGTACATTGATACACCTCTTTTTTTTTTTTTTTTTTTTTTAGAGATGGTAAAATGATCAAATGACCCCCCCCGTCCTGGGCGGGGCGGGAGGGAGTGTCAGACTTTTACTGACTAAAAACCATCTATGTTCCTTCATGTGCCCTTTGCGTTCCGGGGGCGCGGTATCTCTTTCGAACAACCCGCAGATTGATACACCTCTGGCTAACCCTTCGGGGAATACAGGCGTGATGGTAACTTTATTTTTATTTTACAAGACCTCTTTTTAAGTGTACAGCATGTTATATGGTTTTCACATTCTACCCGTAGAGTTAACGTTAATGAGGTAAGTCATGTCATGTCTTAACTATTGTGGCTTATAATATCTTTATTTCCTTTTTTTTGTTTTATATACAATACACCAACATTGTTTTTACATACGTACAAAAGCAACCAAATCAATCAAATCAATCAAATCATTTATTATTTGTGTAACATAGGTAGAGAATACAGATCTTAAATAAGTACATAGGTCGCTATGTTATGCCTCGTGGCGTACAAATATGGTGGCATGCAAAGAGGAAAAGTCCACTACCAGTCATGCGAGAAGGAAATTAAAATTATTTGAGAGATAATATGTCAAAATTAAATTGAATGATGAAAAGTAAATACAATAAAAAAAAAAATACAAATGACACAATAAGGAGTAATGTCTATTAACAGTCAATGCGTATATAATAATCAAAATTGTTTGTATATTCCAATAAAAAAATAGGTCTACATTAATATTCATCATTCAGAAATTCATCAATCGTATAATAGCATTTTTCAATTAATAACTGTTTCAGTTTTTCTTTAAATTGTTTAACATTCAATTTTTTTATGACATCTGGTAATTTATTATAGATGCGCGGTGCCATGCCCAAAACGCTCTTTCTCAGCAAGGCAGTCTTACAACGCTGATTGCTTAAAGCGTTTGCGTATTGGCTACGAATCGCAACATCACGTAACGTTGACACTTTTTCGAAGAAGTTCATGTTTGTTTTTACGAAAATACTAATTTCAAAGATATATAATGAAGGTAAGGTAAGAATTTTCAGCGATTTAAAGAAAGATACACAGCTCTCATCACTTTTCAGACGACACATTGATCTTATGCATCTCTTTTGTGCCCTAAAAACAATATCTTTATCAGTAGAATTACCCCAAAAAATAATGCCATAACGCAAAATTGAGGCTACTAATCCATGATATGCAACTAACAGTGCTTCCATATTTATTTTTCTAGCAATTTGAAAAAGTGCATATGCTGATTTATTTACTTTCTTACTTAGGTCTGCTATGTGGGCCTTCCAGTTAAGTTGGTTATCAATAAATAAACCTAGGAATTTGGTTACTTTAACTTCTTCAATGTCGCAGTTACTATATCTAATATTTACTTTTGGTACTGATGTTCTTTGGTGAAAGTGCATTATTTTGGTTTTCTTTAAGTTTATAACTAAATTATTTTTATCAAGCCAAGTAATTATGTCTGATAGTGTATTATTTATGTCATCTTGATAGGTATTGCGATCAATACATTTTACTATAGCAGTACTGTCGTCTGCAAACATAACCATTTGATGTTGAGTCACTTTTGGAAGATCATTGATATAAATTAAGAAAAGAGGTGGCCCAAGGACACTACCCTGTGGGACACCAAACTTAATCAATCTATAATGAGATAAAAAGCTCTTTTCAAATTTTGTTTTTTCGCATACTCTTGTAATTTCTGTACTTTGCATTCTATTGGAGAGATATGATTCGAGTAGTTTTAAAATGTTACCTCTGATACCGTATCTACGCAGTTTTTCTATTAATACATCATGCTTTACATAATCGAAAGCTTTTGTCATATCTGTGTAAAGGGCACAAATTGGAGCTTTTTGGTCTACTGCTAACATAATACTACGTAAAAAATCAAAAATAGCCATGTTGATCGTAGTATTCTTTCTAAAACCATTTTGTTCCTTGCATAATAAGTTAAATTTATTAAGATAGCAATACAGAGACTTATATATAACTTTTTCGAAAATTTTTGAAAATACAGAAATTTTAGCTATTGGCCTAAAATTTTTCATGTCAGTTTTATTATCTTTTTTATGAAGTGGTTTAATAATAACTTTCTTCAAGTCTTCAGGATAAACCCCGTCAATAACGCCAAGGTTTATAATATGCGCTAACACGGGTGCTATAAGTTCATTTACAAATTTTATCACCTTTGTTGGCACACCGTCAAATCCTACAGTATTTGTATTTTTAAGTGATTTTATAGCCGAAACAATGTCAGTTGATAGAACTGGCTGCATGAACATTGATTGTCCTGTCAAATTGCCTAATGTATTGTCAAATTCCATGTCAGTTTTACTATTATTCTCTATTTCGTCAATAAAAAAGTCATTAAATGAATTTGCAATGTCAATAGGTTTTGAAAAGATCAGGTCACATTTATTAATGGTCAGTATCATTCTGTTCTTTAGGAGAATTATTTTTTGGTCTATTAACTATTTGCCACGTAGCTTTCGATTTATTCAGCGAGGTTTTTATAAAGTAATTATTTTGAGCTTGTTGTGTTAGTCTTATAATTTTTTTATATTGTAAAGAGTATTTTTTAAAGTTAGTTTTATTCCTTAATACAGGATTTAGTCTGTATGTCCATAGTATTTTTTTTTGTTTTTTACTACAAATTTTTATGCCTCGCGATATCCATTTTACTTTTTTATTAGTGTGAATAGTTATTATTTTATCAGGGAACGAAAGATTATAGAACAGGGAGAACGTTTCATAAAATCTTTTGTACGCTATATTGGCATCGTTACTTTCAAATACATCAATAAAAGATAGACTTCGAATGCATTCTTGGAATTTTTTGAGATTGTCTGTGGAGTAGTCTTTTTTTACAATTTTCCAGTAATTTAAGCGGCATGTTCTATTTATGGGAACCCTGAGTATTTGTGACGTGTGATCAGAAAGGATGAGGTCTATAATTTCAGCTTTACATCTCCTTTGTATGTTGTGAGCAAAATGATCAATACATGTGTTACTACTAAGCCTGGTAGGTTGATTAATTTCTAATATCAAGTTGTAACTCATTAAAAAATTCTCTAGTTCCAAAGTAATTCTATTTTTTTTTAACGTATCAATATTTAAATCGCCACACATAACTATTCTTTTCTTATTTAACAAACATAACCTAGTCAAAACAATGTCAAGCTTATCATAAAAAGTCAAATAATTGTATTTAGGAATTCTATAAACACAAATTACAATAATAGAATGAGTTATCAATTCAATTCCACAAATTTCAAAAACGCCTGACACTGAGTGTTTAGCAATATCTGGCAGTTCCTTGTATTTATGCCCAGTTCTGACAAGAATACAAGTCCCACCGCGATTTGTTTCGCGACAAAAAATAGCGGCGGGATGAAAACCAGGAAGGTACAATAAGCTTTCATGACCAGAAGGAATAAAATGTTCACTTATACAGAGAACGTCTACAATAGTGCCTTGATTTTCAAGGTTTTTTAATTGAATTGTCAATAGATCCAATTTGTTTAGCAAACCGGCAATGTTTTGGTGTAAAATATTTAGTGTATTATAGAAAAAACTGCGAACTTTGTCGTTTAGAACTCGTCGCAGATGTTAATATGAAGTCATTCGAGTTGTCATTAAGATGCATTTTGTCATTTTTATCAAGTCTACGTAATTCATACTCAGTATTGACACTTTGAATATAAATAATCATATTGTAGATATCATTAAAAATAGATGTCATTCCGTAGTAATTTATCATTCCCGTGCGTCTATTGAACATGGTATCATCATATCTTAAATTCTTGTTACTATCCAGGAAATACGCATGTTCATGAGTAGCTGTATCTAGATATAACAAGTTATTAAAAGTTTCCACTCTCGAATTATATAAGTAATTATTAGTGAAAAATTTGTACGTTGGTGTGCATATAATTATGTTTGTATGTGTGATTTCTTGCAAAACTTGTCTTATTAATAAAATACTGTCATAATATTTACATGTGACTTGAAAGTCCTCACTGCCTATCAAAATGATGCAGTAGTCCAGCATAGTGAAATTTTCCAGTTTTTCTTTGATGCCTTTCAGGAGAGCTTGAATGTTTCTATGAGGTGTGATGTGGTGGTAAAATCCACATTTATCCATAATTTTTTCTGCAATGTCAAGCAATTTATTCCTGTTATCAGTGCTCAGGATGCAGATTTTGCTACCTTCTAAACTACTGTTGTCCGAATTATTAAAAATTTGCTTTGTTGTAGTGACAGCATTAGTTTTTTTGGTTTGGTTGACTTGATGAATGGAAGTAGTATTGTAACTATTTACATCAGTTTGTGCTTGTTTGCATGCGTTTTTCGTTCTTAATTGTTTATTACCACAGGTTGTCGATGTTTGGCGTGTCAATTTTGGTGGTGTATGAGCCGTGGAAATACTGGTTTGGGTCTCCTTATTCAAAGTTTGTATTTGGCATGTGACTTGATTTCCCAAAGATTTTTTTATTGGGGTCGATGTTAGGCTGCTCACTTGTAGTTTCATGTTTGAAACCTTTCGTTTAGAACCTGGAGTAACACACTTAGCTTCTCCTGTACCCACCTTCTTATATAGTTCTATGACACGATTACATTTATCCAGATCTGATTTTAGATTATTATTCTCACAGAGCAAGTTATCAATTTCCTGATTCGCGCTTTGTAGCTTAATCCTCAAATCATTGACCTCTTCTTGTAGTGTCGTAATGGTTTCATCATCTCGCAGTGAAGTTTCTGGCATACTCATAACTGTAGCATCAAAAAGTGATGTTTCTGAGAACGACGTAGACTGGGTTTGTTTTTTTCTCATCGTTATGTATTCATCCTCCATGGTGGTAATATTATTCTAAAATGTACTAAATAAATAATTTGAAGAATCACTTGTTCAAATAAATTCCCAAAAATAACTTTATATGGTGAGTTTCGAACCCGAGCCTCTTTACATTGAAGTGGAACGGGTTGGCTCATTAGCTAACTGATCAGTAGCTTTGCAGTCGAAATAGCAGGTCATATTAATATTGTATACTTCTTTCTTGGGTAATAGATGTCGCTATTTACAACAATTATGCGCATTGATTATTATTTTGAAATTGCAACACCATCTGTCATTTGATGTCAATTAGTTATATCAGTTCACGACTTAACTACGAGATGGCGTGCATGTCACTGTGTTTCAAATAAAAAACGAACTTCGAAAGTATTACAATTTTAGATTTTATAGATTCCACAAGATCACTCAAGTTAACTTTTGATTTTTCTTTAATGTACTATACAGGACGTAAACCACAATACACAATTTAAAGTCTTCACACACTTATATTAGTAGTTTACGTTGATTGCTAATCATTTGTGGACGTTATTTAGATGTCAATGTTTTGTAGTTAATACACTACTAAAGTCACTGATAACACTACAATTGATGCTTTTGGTGTCCTTTTTCACTTTTATGCACTATTTACTGTCAGTTAAGCACATTTATTATTTTTAGAAATTAATTTACGGGAGAACGATCAAACTCTTTGTTTACTATGCAGCGCCATCTGGCGGACTCAACAAAAATAATGTAACCAGGATTTTGTTAAAATTTAGCTGAAATGAGTTTCCGCGGATTTTCTTGCTCGTTCTTCTCCATACGACCATACGATTTGAAACGAGCAACTAGCTTTATGAAAAATAAGGGAGTCAGTGATAGCATGACGGTTGACAGGAGGGCATGGAAGAAGAAAACGTGTTGCGCAAACCCCAAGTAACATGGGATAAGGGCAGGAAGATGATGATGAACTAGCTTCAACTTTTTGACTGACCGATTGTCTGAAGTCTGAGTATATTAAAATAGTTTATTTGAAATAATTGATGAGTCTATGTTTGATTTTCAACTCTTGACACTTCTTCTTCTTTATTGTGTGGGTAGTAAGGTCTTACAACCCCACACAGCTTAGTGTCAGAGTTTCTAAACCGCCTCAAGGGTCTTCCACATGATTACCGATGTCAGTGATGTCCAAGATAAACTTAGAAAATACGTATGAATTAGAAAAAGTCACATTGGTACTTGCTCGTACCCGGCTGCGAACCCACAACCTCGTGCATGAGAGGCGGGCGTCTTAGCCACTCGACACTGAGCCGAGTGTTCAGAATCTGACGGTGCGCTTTCCACTATCACTTCCCAACTAGGCAGCCCATAATTCTAGATTGTACTCGCCTAAGTTTATAAGCCTTGCGTATAATGCAGGTGTTGCTTTGATCCCTTATAGTTGGTTTAAGCCCCCACTGTCCGCAACCTTTGTGTTCATAATATCCACTTTAACGGGGAAATTGTCGGGTCTAACATAATAGTACTCTGTTTAGGATTAGAGTTGCTTCTAAAGTGTACAATGGACAAATTATTTACAGTGTGTACTGTTCATACATTTTTGATAGAGTGGACTTTGCTTAGCTTGTGTATGAGCGTGCATACAGTTCTGTTTTTCGTTGTATTTGGTTAATACAAATATAATAAAGCTGTATGGTATTTTTTTGTTTGTTTAAATGCGTTAATCTCTGGAAATTCCAGTTGGTTTGTTTTTTACTTTTTGTATTTGATAGCCAGATTCATGAGATATAGGAGGGTGTCGTGTTGGCCCAGTGGTTAAGGCGCCCGCCTCTCATGCACGAGGTTGTGGGTTCGCAACCGGGCACGGGCTAGTACCAATGCGACTTTTTCTAATTCATATGTACTTTCTAAGTTTATCTTGGACATCACTGACATCGGTAACCATGTTAGAGGCCCTTGAGGCGGGTTAGAAACTCTGACATTAGGGTGTGTGGGGTCGTTAGACCTCACTGCCCACACGATAAAGAAGAAGATGAGGAATAGTACAGGCTTCACGCTACCTCACACGGGAGTGGAGCAGTAACCAAAAGGACGTGGGTGTATCTGCGCAGTATTTCCGGAGATTACCAAATAACAAAAAAAACCTCTTTATAATTATGTATAGATAAAGTACTGTCATGGTCAAACTGATAAACCCACTCAATATTTTCCTACTGAATTATAATAAATTTATTATATTAATCAGTATTTTGATAACGAAACCTAAAAACATGTTTACATGTATAATAAATGTGATTTAAAGTTTGTTCATTAAAATTTGGACAAAATTGATAACGACTTAATTATTAAAACTAAAAAAATTAATAAACATTTTATTTGGTTTAAAATTCAAAAATATGAAAATGTGTATATGACATTTAGTTTATCTGGTGGCTAACATATATTTCTTCGTTCCTTAAAGTTTCGTCTATAATTTGAGATACAAATCATTAGCCAGGTCTGGGTTCATCTTATGTCATCTCCACCACCAAAGATAGTATGAAAAAGTGCAAACATAAACAAATGTTTTCTTTACTCCTACCAATTTACACTATGACAACGGGCACACAACACAACCTTTTTCCTCTTTTTTCAACATAGAACGCAAACAAATTCTCATGTAAAACAATAGACAGTCGGAAATGCCTAGTCACCCCACTGACAATTAATAACACTGTCAACATTACTGGCAGTGACAGCAGTTGAAAATGTTTTAGCAACGCTCAAACCACTTGTGAATGTAAGTGTAAGTTAACAATAATTTAGGCTCCATTTAATTATTTCTATAGCAGAAATATATATCTAGAAATCATTAAAATGAAGCAAAATTAATATTAACTGGAATAAACTTGCGTTAACCTGCACTCGCAGCTTACTTCCGAGCCGCTATTAAGTTTGAATCGTACTATACACAGTGGTGTAACCTCAAAACGTTGATTTTGACGTGGCAACTAGAATAGAATAATGTCGTTTTTGTAAGCTTTTATTTTCGTTCACCCGACCCGGAGTCTGTGGCTAATTAAACAAGTTTTTAAGCCACTTCCCGATTTTCGATTGAGCTGAAATTTTGAATAAATGTGCAATTTGCACGACATTGCAATAACATTTTGTGAAAATGGCAGAGTTAGTCTGATGATAGAGCCGGAAGGTGGCCATAGGAACTTAATCAAAACTTACAAGTTAAATTTGACCCATTTCCCGGTGTTTGATTGAGCTGCAATTTTGCATACATGTGCTTATTTAATGACAATGCAATTTGAACCCTGATTGAAAAAAATAGGACTTGTTTCGCGTTATTATGTTGGTATGTTGGCACTTGCATTCGGTGTTTTCAGAGAGGGTTTGAGAGTCGGGTTACGAGCAAAAGGATTTTTGGTTGTTCCTGATTTTATGGGCAAGATGAGTTAATTTAGACATCAAGGGAATCTCATGTTTAAATAGAATGTGGAGAGGATCATATTTTAATTAAAGAATCTCTAGTGACGATATTTTTAAATTTTAAAACTCGATACAGTCATGGTCTCTTAAATTCACATAGCAACGAAGAGTTCTTCAAAGTGGTGACCCGATTGGCGCACGGGTTCGATTCTCGCACGGAACACATATTTGTATGGTGTACAGTTTTTTGGTTTTATAGCAGACAATTCATGGTCTGGCTGTTTATGTACATGAATTTATATGTTCGTAAACGCTCCCACGAGACAGTAGAAGTGACCAGTGTGGGGAAAAGTCACGTAAAAAAACAAAACTGCACGTACTGTCCCACTCCTGGGTCTCCCTCCTCTCCTTACGTAGGTCGTGATTTTGCACTGTCCCTTCAAAGTGATGAGTATAAACAAACTAGTTTTGATCATAGAACTAAAAAGCAACATTATTAAACCCAACAGCAAAATTTAGGAAACATCTGCAAATCAGACTCTAAAATTAATCCAATATCGACCTCAGACATTTACAAATAGAATTCCAAATCAAATACCCGTTAGTTTGATTGACAGAAAAACTATTACATCTTCATGTAGTTCATTCATGAATTATTTATAAGCCCCGAACGAAAGAGCCCCGAACTTGCACAAAGGGTGAAACTTGCTCTCTAACATGCAAAAAAGTTTTATTTTATTCTTTTGACCGATTTCTTACGAATTATATTAAAAAAGTTAGTAGTTTTGTTATGTGCCAGTAGGCTATTTGTGACAATAATCTAAATGTAAAGGAAGTTCTTTTATATGTATTGATAATAGCTATAAAATAATATATTTAAATTCGCAATTGGTATTGGGTTTTTCTATGAAATTCTCAGTAGCAGCTCGGAGTTTGGATTTGTGCCCGGTTAATGGCAATAGGCTCGCCCCCTATTACATGGGACCTAAATATACCGGCGAACTGTGGGTGTACATTGGTACACCTCTGCCTAACCCTTCGGGGAATACAGGCGTGATGGTATATATTTTTTTTTTTTTTAATTCCCAATTCATTCCCCATTCAATTAATTCCCAAAGCAGCTCGGAGTTAGGATTTGTGGCCGACAATAATGGCAATAGGCTCGCCCCCTGTTGCCATTAACGGGCTACATGGGACCTAAACATACCGGCGAACTGTGGGTGTACATTGGTATACCTCTGCCCAACCCTTCGGGTACTAAAGGCGTGATAGTAAGTTTATGTGATAATAGCTACACCCCGTTGCCAGTTGTATGTTTTACTGCTCTGCTCCCTTGTGTCTTAGCGTGATATTATACAGCCATGAACCTACGCTATTCTTCATAGATCTGGCTCCTAATACCTACACAAAAATATGTTTTCCAATCCGAGTTGTAGTTCCAAAGATTAGAGCGTTTAAACAAATTAGTAAACTCTTCAGCTTTATAATATTACTATAGATTATTATAGCCTATAGTCGTTATGTTAATTCTATAGAAAAATAATAAAATGGAAATGGGCCTAATGATAATAGTCAAAGAATACCCAACTAGATGAAAGAGTCATTGGAAACGTTTTTGTCAAATTGAAAAACCTTTCATTTTAAAAGTGAAATATCTACCTACTACAATCCATTTCGATTTTATTATATGTATAACAATAACGTTATAACTAAATCATTGTTATAATGTGAGAAATGAAACTATAAGTCCGTTTCTATAATAATTGTAAGTCTGAGTAACTCCTTATAATATCAGCTATCTGCCATTGAAGGTCCAGCCGTTTCGGAAATTATCCGAAAAAAAAAAGAATATATATATAATAGAAAGGGAAGATAATTTTGCTAACGTTTCCAAGAAATTAAATCACGAAGCAAGTTCTTTACACGAATTAACAGCTTTTTAATAACACATAAATAAACACATTTTTCCCTGGAAATGTATAGTCCAAAGTATAGCGGCTTCCTTTTTATTTTCGCATTTTTCAATACAAAAATCCAGCGTTAGATAGTTTTTAATTTCAGTATTTTTAGTGGTTGTTCTACGTATCGGTTTTTGTTCTAGTCTTGAGTTTCCCCGACCTAGTTTTAACTTGGTGTGTTTTTTAATTATAATTCCTAACTTCTGCACAATGTTGTTCTTGTTAAAAGTGGTTGTGGAAATTGTTCATTTTTTGCTACAATCTGCTTTAGGTACAGTAAGAAAGTAATAGAAGTTCATTATTTATTCAGCAATTATTTTTTCAAGTTGAATAAATTGTTGTGACAAAAGCAACGTGTATTGCTTTTGGAATTCCGTAAAAAAAGGGTGCCAAACGGAACCCTATTACCAAGACTTTACTGTCAGTCTGTCCATCTAGCCACGAGACGACTCTCGGCCACCGTAGGCGCGGGTCTGTGGACGGTGAGCAATGGGTAGCTCACCGTCCGTACGTTCACTGAATAACGACAGACCGTGTCGACGGCGCGTTCGTGTTCCACGCGCGCCTCAAAGAGATGTCAGCAAACATGGATGGGGCCACTGAGGACCGATGCCTGCCGGGGCTGCGGGTTGTTCGAAAGAGATACCGCGCCCCCGGAACGCAAAGGGCACATGAAAGGAACATAGACGGGTTTTAGTCAGTAAAAGTCTGCCACTCCCTCCCGCCCGCCCAGGGCGGGGGAAGATATTTGATGATTTCCCGTCTTTAAAAAAAAAAAAAAGTCTGTCCATCTGTCATAAGGTTGTATCTTTTGAAACTTAATAGGTACATACTTGAATTTTTATAATGGAAATTAGGTACTATGGCGGCTACAACTAATAATAAAAATGACGTGTAGATAAAAATTAAAGAGGGTTAAAAGAAAACTGTTAAGACTCGTACTTGGCTAGCTTTTTATATCAGTGCTTTTATTAAAAGTGGTTAAAAATATTCCAATATTGTATATTAAAACATGTAGATACACTATGTGACTTGCCGTTTTAATGAAGAAAGTGGCAGTAAAAATGGAAGATGAAGAACGGTGACAATTTCTTCCTAAGAATTCTCCACATGAACTCTTTTACAAAGAGCCATATTTCCACAACTAGGTCAATAAATATTTGCCTAGCTATATGTACAGACAGCTGCATTAATTGGTTACCCCTCACTCGTAGAAAAGGGGGAGTATATAGCCAATTGACGTCGCTATCCGGACGTAATTTATTATCATAAGAAGAAAAATACATAGGTACATACATACCATCACGCCTGTATTCCCCGAAGGGTTAGGCAGAGGTGTACGAATGCACACCCATAGTTCACCGGTATATATTTAGGTCCCATGTAATAGGGGGCGAGCCTATTGCTATTAACCGGGCACAAATCCTAACTCCGAGCTGCTACTGAGAATTTCATAGAATGATCCAATAACTCTTTTCGCTCTATCTGGGTATCAAACCCAAGACCTCTAGCGTAGCAGTCGCGCTTAGTACCACTAGGCTAACGAGACAGTTAAGGAAAATATGGTTCCATATTGACAAAGAATGCAACACCGCTCCATTTCTCATCTCAAAGTGTCACATACTCTAAAATAAAACGTCAATATCGCGTACAATTTGTTGAAAACAACAAACGTTACACGCCATTTACAATTCAAGAAGGAAAGGAAATATTGTGTAGCTTTCTACTGACACGTAGAAATGATGCCTGTCTCATATCGCAAGCTTTTAGAGAAAATGTAATGAAATGTACGGTTTGAAAGATAGATCTTGCTTTGTGAAATAGACTAGATAGTCGAATAGATAGTCATACTACAAATGTTTGTGAGACAAGACATAAGGATTTGTTAAAAACATAGAAAAATCTAGAACATTATCAGTGCGCTTTTCGTTAAGGAGCTCGGTAGTAGGGTGCTTCACAACACCATTTTTTTTACCCATGGGAAATCATCAAATGACTTCCCCCGCCCTAGGCGGGGCGGGAGGGAGTGTCAGACTTTTACCGACTAAAACCCATCCATGTTCCTTCTTCTGCCCTTTGCGTTCAGGGGCGCGGTATCTCTTTCGAACAACCCGCAGTTCACACCACCATACAATATAATATCGAGCATAAAACGCCGAAAAAGTTCCTTATATCGTATCATTTGCTATTACAGCAGCCATAGTAGCACATACTCTGTACAAATTTCAAGTGTCTACCTACCTTTTACGATTTAGAAGCCTTTAAAGAGGGACAGTCTGACAGACGGACGGATGAATGAGAGCAATGAGACTCCGTTTTGTTTCTTTGGACACGGAACTAGAAACGTAGATATTAATTTTAGACCAAGATCGATTTACTAAATCTAGACATTTGAAAAGTCTATTAGACTTATAGCAAACTACCTATACCTTGCGGTTCTCCCGCGTTTAGTTAAGTCTTTGGTTACTGCTCCGCCCTCGTGTGTTATAGCGTGATGTTATTACAAGCCTGTCTCTTGAATCACTTGGATCTATTGATGAAAACTTCTGAGCAGTTTCAAAGATAAGCGTACATAGAGACATACGGCATATTATAATTCCTCATGAACTTCTATAACTTAAACAAAAATATATGTTCAAATCCGACTGACAGTTCTAGAAATTTGAGCGTTTGAACAAAAAAAAAAGAAATATAAAACTCTTCTGCTTTATTATATTCGTATAGGTTCAGATGACATTGAGATAGTTCTTTGATAGACTACTAAAATTAATGACATCTCACAAAACCTACACGAAATAATAAATATTTGAACGAAGCTTTAGAAAAAAACCCATCAGCTCGTGTGTCCTTTAAAAAAAATATCATAACAATAGCTCAACTTCTACAGTCATATGACGTCACAATCCCGACACAATGCGGGCAGGCTTGCCTTACATCTTTTAGACGAGATCTTTCAAACGTGACTGAAATACTCTGGGACCTAACATAGCATCAAAGCCTTTAGGCACCGCTAAGTGAGTTCCTAAAATGTAGGTTATAAAACAAACGTATTTATTTCACAAGGAAAAGGATGAAAATGTACATTTCCATACTGATGTTGGAATAAAAGAAATTGGGTATGTTTACTGTCACACGATGGGCAGAAAATGCTCCCTTCAAGCGTGTTTTCGCATTTAGTGTTGCTATATGTGTATGTTTACCTACATTATTTTGTCATGCTAGATCAGTAGTTAAGGCGCCCGCCTCTCATATACGAGGCTATGGGTTGGCAACCGGGAACGGGCACCACTTTCTAAGTCTGTCTTAGGTATCACTTAAACGGTAAAAGAAAACATAGGAAAGGAATATAAGTTTGAAATCGCCAATCCACCTTGAGTAAGCGTGGTGATCAATGCTCATGCCTTTTCTATGTATAGGAAGAGGCCTTCACCTGGTGGTTGGATAACATAGGCTGGTGTTTTTTGGATATACATGAATTTTTTTTAACCAGTGCGTAAATTTTGCCATAATAAACTTCAACACGTTTTATTAAACACGTATTTTGATATGTCTTAGTACTAAAAAAAAAGTTATCGCTTACGAAACATGTTTACTTAAAAACCATATTTTATTGTCACTCGGCGCTAGCGCATTCCCCACCCCCTCACCCCAGCCATGCGCCCGGGCGGCGGCCAAGAGTTTTCATTGATAGTATGGCGAATAGATTATGTCCAGGTTTTGCTTATTTCAAACTCGGATAAGGATGATTTTTTTTTTGAATTTTTTTTTAACTAAACACGGAAATGAGTTCTATTACTGACACTGAACTACCAAAAAAAATTTACGCACTGGTTAAAAACTTTTCCTGTATGAATATCGTAAGGGTGTGATGGTTAGAAATGGAACGGCAGCGGCAGGCGTCGCGTTTTCCCAAGTTGCCGCGTCACTGTTCCAGATTCAAAGCGTACAATAAATATTGTATTCACGCCAGCATCTACTTCATCAAAATCACTAAATACACCCAGGGCCACTTTCACCAAAGTCACTAAACACATTTAGCACTAAATATGTTTAGTGACAAGTGGTGAAAGCGGACCTTAAAAAGAAAAAATGTTACACACTAAGAACTTTTCCAGTATCGTAGATGCGTTTACAGACACATAAACTCACATACACAAACAACCAGACTTGGGACAACTATCTGTACTTAATACAAACATTGATATTTGTTTAGTCTCAGCAGAACACACAGATAAACTTATCAGGTATCTCAAACGTAGCCGTCAGGTAAGTAAGACACAAGGCACCTAAGCGCCGCCTGAAGCAATCCAACGTTCTTGGAATGGCTCTCACTTGCTACGAGACGTCAGGCAGAATATTGCCAGCAGCCACAGATCAAAGATTATTACAGTAATACTAAGAATCCTATGTGCGATATGTAACTAAGTGATTTGAACGTTTGTGAGACGAAAATTAATCAAAGACTATGTAGTTTGTGTATCATTTTGGCAGATAGATAGGATTACTCACTTAATCTCAGTTTAAAGGTATTTTGTGGCTTTTGGATAGTCTACAACCATATTATTTTTCATCAAACCTGAAAACGGGTCATTGTACTATTAATTCATCAAAGAAAAAATCAGTGGTTGTTACGTCATTTTGACAGATCTTTGGCATTCGGGCGTACATTGGTAAACCTCTGCTAAACCCTTCGCGGAATACAGGCGTAATGGTATGCTATGTTACGTTATAAAATCAGTTGGTGGCATCATCATCATTATCATCATGATGAGTGTAATGTATTGCCTGACCGCTTTCTTGTGTTTTAAAGGGGTCAGGTATTGCAGGGTAGCTTTACATAATAAAGAATATTCTTAATATTTTACTACGAGTATCACATTTTGTGTGAGAGACAGTATAATTATATAGTAGTAGTTCATTGACATTATACGCATATAAGGAAATACTTTAGAGATAGGACTTCCAAACTCAAAATGGCGCTCGAATGTAAAAGACCTGTCAAAATGGCGTAACAACCATTTAAACTTCGAACATTTAAACACAAAGCGCCAAGCGACCCACATTAGACAAATCCTACACAGTACACTAACCTTTCGTCAAACCTAATCAGTTGAAAATTCCAAGTATTTTCTCACCACAGAATATGCCGAACTAACTCAACATAAAACAAACAGTTCTGAACTCGTAAAATTGTACCGCAGAACGAGGAGCGTATCTCAGTCTAACTTGCACTTAATTGACAAACGTCGTAACTCCACATTTGTTTGGCAAATGGTCAAGTGCGTGTTGGAGGGCTTCATACAATTTGTTACGCTGAATTGCTTTCAACGAAATGTTATGTAATGTGTAGCACTAGGACTTTCAGCGGAATCTGTTCTGTGGAGAGTTTGGAATATTTTTGGGCGTAAGTACCAACCTACGCCTTATTGTGTGGGCGTATGGTTGCAAGCATTCTTGCAATAATATATTGTTACGCAAGTAGTTGGTTTAACTACATACATTTTCTAAAAAAAACTTGTACGAGTAAAAATATTTGAAGGCACTCTATTTTTCTACCAGTCTAGAAACATCTTATTATGTAGATAAATCGAAAAATTATAATAAAATACGTAGACAGACATATTATCGGTGCCATCCCGTTTTTCTTTTTACTTGGATGCGGATTACCGCATATATTTATATCAAAATTAACTTTAAGAACATAAATAGCAACCATACATAAAGTCATTCTGTCCCCCAAAATACAGGCGCTGCCTAAACCTATATATTATTCTTATTCTTAAAATCCTTTAAAGATAATTATAATACCAGCCTATTATTGTATCACTGGTGGGTAAAGCCTTCTTGTCATATAGAAAAGGCACGAGGCTTTCCTTCACCGACGTCGGAAATGCCCAAATAAACTTAGAAAGTACATAATATTATAAATTGAAAAAGTCACATTGGTACTTGCCCGGTATCGAACCGACCACCTCATACATGAGAGGCGGGCGCATTAACTACTGGTTCATCATGACAGTCAACTATCCTAGTTTTTTATCGGTCATATAAATAAGATTTCCGGTTCTCCTATTTCAAATAATAGCGACGATCTCTAACTTAATAATTTTCCCGAAGAACTCCCTTCACAATAATCAGGTAATTTTCTTAAGATTTTCTTTCCCGGATCAGTTTCAAACAAAACACAAACTTAATTAAGTTCAGTGAAGAACAATTTAATTCAAAGTTTTGTTCTAACCCGATCGTGAAGGAAAGAAAAACAGTATCTAATGTTAGCGTCTGATGTTTATCATCCGGCTAAGTTATTAAAGTTGGCTCAAGTTATTGTTTTAGTAGGGAGTAAATCAAATCAAATCAAATCAAAGCATTTATTTCAATTAGACCATTTACAGGCACTTTTGAATTGTCAAGAAGTTACAGTTTAATATTGAAGCTAGTTGCTCGTTCCAAAACGTAGGTCTCTATGGAGAAGAACGAGCAAGAAACTCCATGGACACTCTTTTCATTCAATTTGGTTTTTACAAAAACTTGGTTACAATATTCTTGTTGCTTCTATATGTGAAAACAATGAAGTGAAAGAATGAAATATAAAAAATAACAAAATTATAATAAAGATGTAAGCCATGGCAGTCAAGAGATGACCAATCCCAACTGACAGCACCCGTTCACGAATATGACGCGTGCATCAGCACCATTTAGCTCAACCATCTTGAAGGGAACCAAACGACCCAACCCACGCGCCACCGTCAGCGAGACATTAAAGTGAGCATGACGAAACTCTCAACTGCCATGCTCAGTGTCCAACACATAGTAACTTAACAAATAAATGGCTCCATGGTACTCACATTTACAAAATTGAAATAAATTATGTTAAATTATATAATACTAAGGTTTTTAGTGAACCTATTCGACTGATGTATGTAATACATAGCAATAAAATAACGGTAAACGTTATTAAGGTCAATCAAAATGAAAAAAGGGGTAAGAAACATTCCCAAAAAAACAATATCTATTAATTTGTGAGCCCGAGTCTCTGTGGAGCAGGACCAGCATTAAGCCAAGCATTCTTATCATTAATATAATCTTCTAACTTATAATATGCCTGACTACATAGTGTGCGTTTGATGCAAGTTTTAAATTTTCTCTCATTTAGTTCGAGAATATCGAGCGGTATTTTGTTATAACATTTTACACAGTACCCCATAAAAGAAGTGTGTACTTTAGACAATCTGAAACCTGGTTGATCTAATTTATTCCTATTTCTAGTATAAACATTATGTCTATCACCAATTTTTTTGAAAAGATGAAGGTTTTTTCGAACGTGCATAATGTTTTCATATATATATTGACAAGGAACCGTCATGATATTAATTTTTTTTGAACAATTCCCTTAGAGACTCGCTCCTGCAAAGATTATAGATGGCTCTGACAGCCCTCTTTTGCAGAATAAAGATAGACTCTATATCTGCAGCCCGCCCCCAAAGCAAAATACCGTAAGACATAATGCTATGAAAGTAACTAAAATAGACCAGCCTCGCGGTATCCACGTCTGTTAATTGTCTGATTTTTCTGACAGCGTAAGCGGCTGAGCTCAACCGCCCTGCTAGAGATGTTAAGTGAGGACTCCATTGCAGCTTTGAGTCAAGCGTAATCCCTAGGAAAACTGTCTTTTCGACGAATTCCAGTATATCCTTATTTAATGTAACGTTACATGACATACTTTTAACATTTGGCAAAGCGAATCTTATGCATTTAGTTTTCTTCTCATTTAATACTAAGTTATTTATAGTAAACCAATTATGAACCTCATGCATAGCGTTATTTACGTCGTCAAGATGTTGTGCCTTTCTATTTACTTTAAAAATCAGTGAAGTGTCATCAGCAAATAACACCATTTGAGGTTGGTTTTTCAGTAAATGAGGTAAATCATTAATATATACTAAAAAGAGAAACGGACCCAATATTGAACCCTGCGGAACCCCCATCTTTACTTTTAAGCCTAATGAGTTTACACCGTTTATTTGCACATGCTGCAGTCTATCATTTAAGTACGATTTTATCAAGTCACGCGCTAGATGACCAAGTCCGTAATGCTCGAGCTTAAGGAGGAGTGTTTCATGATTTACGCAATCAAACGCTTTTGAGAGGTCGCAAAAAATGCCAATGGCATCCTGTGAGTCCTCCCATGCATTAAAGATGTGTTTAATTAAAGTGACACCGGCGTCTGTAGTGCAACGCCCTCTGGTGAAACCATACTGTTGATCGTGCAAGATGTTGTTGCAGTTGAAATGATTGAGCATTTGATTGAGCATCACTTTTTCGAACACCTTGCTGAAAACCGGCAAAATCGACACAGGTCTATAATTGTTGGTGTCTTTGCTATCCCCGGACTTAAAGGTGATTCAGGATCACGTGGAATATTCGGTCATTGAACTGATGTCTCACAGAAGTTTCTAACTTGGAAAGAACTTATAAGAACTTGAGAAGTACCCAGGCATACACACGGATGAAAGACGGTTTGAAAAAAGGTTGTACCATTTAAATAAGTCAATATTTTTTTAGCCGGCGATAATTTAAGACTGATTCTAAAGCCAAAAAAAGAGGAGGCAACTCTTCTAACTTTGAAGAATGATCACAATCTAATCTCAGTTACAATCTGTTAATAATGAGTCTGATTTACTTACAATTTTCGACATTGACTGTCGCTGAGGTGAGTTTGTGACTAGATTTTGAACGTTTTTAATAACAGCCTTAAACTTTTCAGCTTCAACAAAATACACCAAAATAACATCTCAAGTCAAATAATCCTTGCGGACATACACGGAGTGACCAATGTGACCACACATACATCTAAACCAGGAATTCCAACATGATATACTGTCAAGAATTATGTTTGTTGGTCTAACAGCTTAGTTGTATAGCCGAAGAGGCTTACCGGACCAAGCCTGAACAACGTCCATTTATTTCCGTATAAAATCGTGGTTACCCTATTCGTCTGACATATTGGACGTACTTGTGTATATGCGGCTTTAAGTCAAAATGTAAATATTTGGCGAAGACAAAGTTTGTTAGAGCCTTATAGGCTTAGTATGTACATAATATAGGAACATAATAATATATGAGCCTATATATAAGACGGATTTATTTTGGGGACTAGTGTTAATAACCTTTCTTGGTTCTGGACTAGTTTCTTTGAATAGGATATAACTTCATTTTAAAATAGTTTCCTTTTCAGGATTGTAAACTTCTGGACAATTCATGAAATATAGTAGTCTGCTATATTTCATGAATTGTCCAGAAGACGGTCAGTTGGTCATAAAGTAGAAGCTGCCGTTCCTAAACGTAGTCTTAATGGCAAAGAGCGATCAACAGTGTAAATGTCAGACGCGCACAAAGTCGTAAAACCGTAACATAAGAACCACAGAGCACAACAACCAGTAGAGAGATCATTGACAAGCTTTTGTTCTAAATCAAAGTCACCTAAAAACGGCGGGGGGAGAGGTAAGACTCGCCGCTGTGATTGGGTGAAGAATTCACAAACAAATGACAACGGATTATCTAGTGATTCCAAAAATGTACTTTAAAAATATCGATATCGATAATTATTTGACTTTGTTTGATACGGAGATTTCTGGTTCGATTTTGAAATAAAACAGGTGTTTATTTACAAGATTTCATTTATACAATCAGAGATAACTTTTTTGTGTAGCTCTAATCCAAATTTCTTCTCGATGTCATCGTTGGGAAGTCAGCAAATTTTAATGCATATAAAATACTTTTTTTAACTTATTACATTGGCGTTAACTACAGCACGTGCACAAATAAATGGGGCTAGCAAAGTGTTCGCATACTAACCATTCAGCCCCTTTTAATACAAAAAAAAACTTTTAGATATACACACTATTCTTTAAAAAAAGAATCATTGAAGTTAGATTACACTGTGAAAAGTTAGTCGTAATCAAACGTCAAAAAAAAATAAGTGTCCTGTTGAAAACTTCCATTTTTTGGCGTCGGTGAAAAATCTTTTTTATTTATATAATGATCTTAAACTAAATTTTGTGTAAAAGGCAGGCATAGGCATCATACGCTTACAGTTTTTTTCTGTTATGTACAAGTAAAGTTTTATAGTAGTATTATGTATTTCAACATACATATTATTCATTCTCTGCACATTTGTTAGCAAAGCCAAGGGCATAAGCATGTTTTAAAATAAAGCAATAAAAATACAAAAATAAGAAAGATTATATCGATATATTTTAAATTAGATCGATACAATCGTCGCGATGTTGCGAACAGCACTATCGAGAATGGCTAAAAGTAGCGTATGCTTGGTGACCGCGGTAGCCTCCGCATGCGCTCTCTACTGGTTTTTCTGCTCGTTGATAAGAACAGACAGTAACTTTCGAATTTATCATATTAGTATGGATTAAGCTTCTTCTATTTCAAACTAGCTACACGATACAAGATATCGAACAAAAACCAATCCACACGAATATTATAAATGCGAAAGTAACTCTTTTTATCCATCTGTTTGCCCAATGCTTTCACGACTAACCACTGAACTGATTTTGATGAAAAATGGCATAGGGGAAGTTTGAACCCCAAGAAGGGACATAGGCTACTTTTAACTCTACGTACTGTATTTACTGCCCCGTTGGTCTCGTGGTCGCAAGCGCAACTGCTGAGCAAGGGGTCCCGGGTTCGATTCCCAGGTCGGGCAAAAAGTGTTATTGGGTTTTTCCATTAGGAATTTCTCAGTAGCAGCCCGGAGTTTGGAAGTTGGTGGTGTGACACCCCCGTGCCTCGAAAAGCACGTAAAGCCGTTGGTCCTGTGCCTGATCTCTCTCCGGTCGTGTCGGATTGCCGTCCCATCGGGCTTTGAGAGTAAGGAAAGAGGGAGTGCACCTGTGTTTGCGCACTCACTTGTGCACTGTAATATCTCCTGCGTACGTGGCCAGTCTGCATGAAGATTAGCCGCCGTGGCCAGAATCGGTCTGGAGAATTACATTACATTACACCGTATTTACGTGGAAGTCACAGGCAGAAGCTAGTATTAAATAAAATGGAAAACTTAAGAGAACATCAAGTTATTCAAACTTAAAAGTTTAATATAAAAAGGCTATTTAATTATAAAGTAATTAAGATGTTGTTAAGCGCAGGAATATTCTATCTAATTTTATTAAAAACCTTTGTTGGAATAGATAAGAAGGAAATTTATATTTTGCGCTTGAAGAGAGGTTGGAACATTGATAGGTCAGTGAGCTTGAGATGAGCTGTTAATCCCTGGGATCGGTGAGATGATAGCTAACTTCACCCAAATTCACTGAGAGAGATTTTTACAGAAATTTACGGTTCGAGGCAATATCTGTAAAATTTTACAAATTTTCAGAGGCATTGCGGAGGAATTGTTTTATGGTACCTATTTAGTTTTAGTTTCTTTTTTAATACTTTTTACATTACACACGTATCATCACGCCAGTATTCCGTGAAGAATTAGGCAGTGGTGTACCATATGTACTCTCACAGTCCGCCGGTATGTTTAGATCTCATGTAATAGGAGGGCGAGCCTATTGCCATTAATCGGGCACAAATCCTAACTCCAAGCTGCTACTGAGAATTTCATAGAAAAACCCAATAACACTGCTTGACCTGGGAATTGAACCCAAGACCTCTAGCGTAGCCAGCAGCAGTCGTGCTTAAGACCAATAGGCTAACGAGGCAGTTAAATACTTATTGTATTTCTTTTTACGTTATCTTATTTATTAAGTCTATAAATATTAAACATAGATGTTTTTTTCTGTATAGGATGTTTTTTTTTTCTATATTCATGTTGTTTTGTTTTTTGAAAAAATAATTAGCCAAAAAAAAACGGGTTGTTCCCTGAGTACACCGAACTCCGAGGCGGATCCCGGGAGACCACGATTTATTTTTATCTTGATAAACCCAAAAAAGCAACAAAACAAACAACATCGATCAACAATCACTTATCTACTTTTGTCTCTATCTACCTCAATTTACCTCAACAACAACAAACACATTTTTTACAATACACGGCAGCAAATCGAATAAGACCCTTATTTACTCCGCGGGCAAAATAAATGATTCATGATCAACAAAATAAAAAAGAAAACAATCCTATTTGTAACAAAATGAAAATTCACCTACCTACGAGTACATAGATATAACAGACCGACTTGTCTGCCTCACATTTATTAAAATATCATTCGGAATTTTATGAAACCCATATCAGGGTCACAAATGTAATGCGTATAAAAATATGCCTTGTTCAAAGGCAGCGGTAGTCAACTGTTTTTTTTCGCGGCCCAACGCTTTCGGCCTGCTGATTCGACGAAAAAATGGCGCAGATAAGCATCCTATAGCGGTGCTCGAAAGCGTGAACATTTCATTATAACATTTCGTAAACACTGACTGCTGAGTCTGGTGCATGTAGCAACCACAATAAAAAACAGTCAGCACAAACACATTATTAATGTGATCTCCAAGTCAAAGCTATTATTACAATTAAACCATTTACAGGCACTTTCGAATTGTGAAGTTGTCGGTCTGTTCAACAGAAAGTAGAAGCTAGCTTGTTCCAAAAAGTAAGTATGTCTCTATGGAAAAGAACGAGCATTGGCATTAAGTCCGCCGCTGTACATTTTGTGTGCATAAAGTGTAAATAAATAAATAAATAAATAAACGAGCAAAAATTCTACGGTCATTGTTTTCAAACCAGTTTGATATACGTACAAATCATTATTTTTATTGGTTATACGCTGTTTATTGCAGTGTATTGTTACAAACACAAAGAGGACGCTATTGTCTATTATTACTAATATTAATAAATCTTTAGAAGTATCGGTCCAACTACAATAAATCTTTTACTGATACAAAACTACACTATTGCCGAGTGTACGTCTTGACGTACACTCGGCATTAGTTTAGTTTTTTTGTCTAATTTTCATCTAATATCAAACAAAGCTACAAAAGTCTGCTCTCAATCAATAAAATAATAAAAATTACTATGAATAATTTATTTCACAAAAAGAGGTACCTACAGTTTGTCACAAAGCAGGCTACTTGACAACATAGGAACAATTTACAATTGAGTTGGGTAGGTAACAATATATTTTACGATCAATGAAATCCCACTTCCCGGCCGTTCAAAGAATTTCGACAGGCCCCCACAAGGTGTTTACCGACCCATTTCACTCAACACTTTGAGAGCCGCTGCCATAAGGGATACGTGTGTACGTGAAATTAATGAATAGCAACATCAAAAGTCCTGTTAATACTTAAAACCCTCTGTAACCTACGCAAATTGAATTGGACTATCTACTAAGTGAGTGAACGTTTCATTTCTGTTACGTCGCCATTTTGTTCCAGTATAGCTGACGCGGGTTTCCGTGATAGATTTATCTTGGGGAATATTTTTGATATTGATTAAATGTTTTTTGTGTACGTTGTCATAGAGAATTCTTGATGTCTTTCCAAGAAGTAAGAGATAAAAGGCTCTATTGTGGTAGCAATTAGGCCCCTTTGAGAGTAAACCTGATCTTGTGTGTGTCGACATAGGAACTTGTAATGCTTATTTGAGGTAATTGTAAGTGTTTCTACGCAGATAAGAGATCTCATTACGAAACGTAACAGTACTATTGAACTATGTTATTTAGTTAAATAACAAAGGAATGAATTTGTAAGAGTCAATGAACTCGGAGTGGTATTAATTCCCTGAAATCTTCAGTGAAATAATTGTGTTTAGAATTTCGTACCAAAAGGGTGCTAACTGAAACTCTATTAATACGACGCCGCTGTCTGTCCATCCGTCAGTCCGTCTATCATAGGACTGTAACTTTAGGATTGTAATAGACACTTGAAATTTTCAGTAAAATATTTTCCATCAATTCAACCCAATGTCTTCAAAGTCAGTGAACAGCCTTCTTCTGGGTAAGCTCACTCCATCGTCGACTTTGTCTATGTCACCTCTGACCTAGACTAGAGTCAAGCAACTCGTTTTTTTTTTTTATTCACTTGGTTTGATTAGAACCCACCACTTATACTGATAATTACTTTATAGAAATAATAGTCTGTTTTTAAATCGTATTGCTTCTAAACGTATTATTGGGCTTGTGTTCATGAAAAATCTAATCAAAATCATCTATTTCGAACAGGCACTTTTAAATTGGGTAGATGACACCACTAATCAATTGAAGTACCTACTTTTTTTGAGCTGTCAAAACGCCATTCCCCCATAGGTTTTCTATGACAATACTCAACTATGACGTCACTTTTTTGTCATCTCAATTCACTAACTATTTATTGATTTCAAAGCAACTAAAAATCGATTTTTATAGTTATTTAAAAAATCATCGGGTTTTTAGTGCTAAAATTAAATGTTTTTTTTGTGAAGTTGTTTCTTGAAATTATTGGTTAGTGGTGTCATCTACCCAATTGTCAAAGAGTCAGTCAGTCAGAAAGTTGGGACTACCAAAAAACATCAAGAACTCTTTTTTTATCAATAATATATTTCAAGTTTAGTTCACATCAGTTATGTGGAAACAATACTTTAAGTCATTCACGGTAAAAAAGGTATATTGTCAAATAAAAAAGATTATAGACAAATCCAAAAGATATTCGAACAGTTCCATTTTCAAAAAAATACTTAAGCAACAGTTTAAACACATAACCAGCTGATTGAAAGGTGGTGAACACGGGCCCTTGTCTATGCTTCTGACGAACAAATGAACAGTGAAAATAAGCTACAACATTTATTAAGATTGATGTGAAGTGGTAAACATGATACATAGCAGTCATATTTCATACTTACTTATTGGTTTAAATTTAAATTATGCCCCTTTATTACTCCTTGTCAGTTATTATTGCTTCCCTGTTTATTTAATTTTCTACAACATGTAGGATATTAAATATACAGGGAAGCTTTTAAATAAAGCTGTGTGGTGGAATTTTGGAACGGAATCTTTTACCTTGGATGTGATTTTAGTCCCCCCAGAGTTAACATTTTTAAAAGAAGGTATGTTGTGCTCTGCTCTTGTAGGTATTGTAGTTTGGATGACACACTTGATTTTAGTGTTATATAATGCTTCTGATTTTATTCTGCGGTTGGCAATAATAAGGAAAGAGATAAGAACGAAAATGCACATTAATTTGACAATATGGCTGGCGCAGTGGCTGAGTCTCGAGCTCGATTTCTGCACGGAACAAAAGTCAAAGTCAACTCATATATTTATATACATGCATCACACTTTTTTTTTCTTTTAATTTTGTACTTGTGTAAATTTTATTTTATTCATATTGTATTACAATTCTTTTTTTTTAATCTCAAAATGTGTGGATTTTCTCTTGTACATTAATTTGCACCTGCCATGTTATCTCTTCACCATCTTTGGTTGACTGGTAGAGAGTGCCTAACTAAGGCATTAAGTCCACATTTATACTTTTTTGTTGCATAAAGTTTTAATAACCAAAAAAATATTATCCATGCAATAATCAAAAACATAAGTAGAGTTCAACATTTTAAAATTAGTTACGTATTTACAGAAATCAGTTTTTTTTAAATATACGCATTAATACAAATATCAAATTCGAATAGTTTAAAAGCTTTCTCTAACAAGAGCATTATCATATTTTCACGAATAATTATATTACTAGCTAAATAAATCTCGTGTCAGTGCAATTTCCTGGAACTTTCTCCTCTTTATAGCATCTTGGTACTTGGTACTCGCTGTTGAACTTAGTGAATAAGCGCTCGATTTCAGTATAATATTTCGTTCCAGTGAAATACTAGAAATACTAATTAATATACTTTTCGAGAAATATTATCATACCGGCGAACTGTGGGTAGTACATTGGTACACCTCTGCCTAACCCTTCGGGAATAAAGGCGTGGTGGTATGTATGTATGGCATGTAAGTGTTAGGTTAACAAATGAAAATACGTTGAATAAATTCTAATATAACTGGCCATAAACAAAATAATTATTACCTAATATGTTTTTGAAAAAAGAAAATTCAATGAATTTGAATTCGGAGAATCGTGATTCGTGGTTGCGTGATTTTGTTGTAACGAATTTTGTTTTGTAAATTACCTATTTCGTTTTATTATAGACTTTGCCCGTAACACCGTCAGCGTAGATTAAAAACGTTCTACTACAAATTCACCATCCTAAAAAGGCGTAAGAAAAAGTTAAAAATTAAAACGAATAACGTCTAACTATATTATTCACGTACTTTCGTATTAGTGCCTAATTTCAAGTTGATTTACTAAAAAATTTCATACAAACCAAATCCCCCTTTTCATATTTTAAGGGGTTGAATTTTCAAAAATCCTTTCATAATGTTTCTAAAACTATAAATAAAGTTGTATACATAATTTCACGCTCCTAGTTCCAATAGAACAGATAGATATACTTGTTCGTCTGCTGGTGTTATCTGACACTGAACGTCTCATCAAATCGATATAGCCATTTCAGACAAATACAACGTATTCTAAGTTAGCGTTTAAAAAATCATATTTATTTTAATATGACAAACAGACACTTAAATTATCTATACATATGATAAAATCGTAACGAGGCCAATTCTGTACATTCAATATTTTTTATAAAGAGTTTTTCTCACATGTTAAATACATTATACTGAAGCCCAAAAAATGGTTTTTAGAATTTTTGTCTGTTTGTTTGTTTATTTATTTGTTTGTTTGTATGTACGCGCATAACTTTTTAATTCCTGCACCGATTTGAACAAAACTTTTGGCATTGTGTTGGCAGTAACCTGAGCTGTAATCTTAGGTACAATTCATCACGCTATGTCACAAAGGGGTGAGACAGAAACAGTATGAACACTATTAACTTAAAAATACTGAACGCGAACGAAGTCGCGGGCAACAGCTAGTACTAAAATATAAAGATAGCAAAACAAAAGAATTTAATGGTTACATGTTTTGTAGAAGCGTGTTTCAGTTTAACAAAAAACCCGGTTACCACACTCGAATTACAAAATTTCCACATGTTTTCTTCAAGGTACTTACTCGGTAAGACTTGTTCATAAAGCGACTTGCAAAATGGTTTCAAAAGACTCAAGTAGGAACATTTAGTTCTTTCATTTCCTTGTGTTAACCGTCGGGTTTACTTAGCCTCTTTTTTCCCTTCGACTTTTAATTCAGTGGCAGTTAAGTTGGTTACAGAAACTAGCAATACGTCGCGGTTTTACTCGCGTTAAGTTACGTTTTTAGTACTTTCGTATAGAGAAGAATGGGTAAGAACCTTCACATTGAAGAGTAAGTTAGTAATTTAAGTTAAGTGTGTAAATTCAAGTTAGTGGTTTAAGTAATTAAAGAAAAAAATACAATTTACTCTTTAAGTTGTATTTTTTTCTTTATCATCATCATCATCATCATTTCAGCCGAACCAAGAAAAGATCGCCACAATGCTCAAATTCAGATGAGATGATTCAGCGATCCGCATATGAGGCCTACCCAGACTGCGCATTCCGGTCCAACCCACAATGCGTCTTCCTGTTCTTTTCATCTTTTCATAGCAGCAATTATTTTTATAACAAACTAGAATTATATATTTTTTTATTTTAACTGCCTCGTTAGTATAGTGTCCGTATGCGCGTAAGGTCTTGGGTTCGATTCCAAAGACGAGCAAATTTTACTGGGTTTTTCTATGAAATTCTCAGTAGCAGCTCGGAGATAGGAATTGTGTGCGGTTAATGGCAAAAGGCTCGCCCCTTAATACATGGGACCTAAAATATACCGGCGGGCCGTGGGTGTACATTAGTACACCTCTGCTTAGTCCTTCGGATAATACAAGCGTGATGGTATAAATGTGTGTATTATTTAAATATTATAATTAAAGTAATTTAATTTTAGATAAGTATCCTCAAAACTCCTACAATTTCTACAACGTAAGCAAAATTCAACTTGCTCTAAGAGCTAGGGTAGATTATACCCTCTGCATTTCTGCTCATGCTATAAAGAGAAAATGAGTGTGTAGATAATTCTGAAGCCGTGACCTGAAACCGTGCTTTCACAGGCTTAATTAGGTTCGCTGCAGGCGTTTGCAGGAATATTAGTTTGGCTGAGTCAGGCATCTAATTCTGTTAGATTCCATTTTAAATCTTTTACTTAAAATATTTTATGATTAATACTATACTAATTATAAAGTCATTAATTTTGTAACAAGTTTTGACAGTGTTTTATGAAAATTTTGATGTATTTTTGCAGATGACAATTTAATTTCGTTCATACTGAATTTCTATGAAATTCGCCACGTAATCCAATGACTTTGATCAAATAGATTATATGTATACGTATACCGGTATATTTCTAGATTTAAAAAATACCGAACGAGTACAATATTTTACATAAAATGCCAAAAGCGCATTTCTTTTAAATTACTATTTTTTCAGTTATTTGTTGTTGCAGCTGTAATAGAAATACACTCTGAAAATTTCAACTATCTACCTTTACGGTTCTTGAGGTAAAGCTTACTGTCAGTCAAACGGACAGACAGTGGAGGATTAGTAATAGGATCCCGCTATCACCATTAGGGTATGCACTATGTTACATCGATACATTTACTATTCATCGAAGCGTAGGTAACTGTATATCGATAATCGAGTTCACTACCTAATCCTCTCACTATAATGAGTGAGATACCTCTAATCCAACGCCAAACGACAAAGCCAGTTACTCCAGGAACAGATGCTTCCACAAATGGAAGCTGCCACTCTCGTCGCACACACCGTACTTAGGTGCTAAAGAAAGGTATTTCAAAAGTATATTTCCTGGACCCTTTTTAAATCCCAGGGAACGGACAAGCAAAATAGGTATACGTCACAACACAGCATTGTTAAAATAAATCTTTTAAGGGTAAAAGAACCCTTACTAATTAGATGGGTACCCGCTTTCGTATATCACTTAACCCGTTTCAGGCAAGATGGTAATCTGGTCAGCCTTGCTGGGTAACCTTTGAGGATTACGTAGAAAAATCCTTTTATTCTCAATTTGGGGCGTATGGTAAAATTTGGACGTCCTTTATGTTTTCGCAATGCGGTGTGTGGCTGTCTTTAGGTGTTTAATCGCTGATTCTTAATGCTTTGCGGTTCGTTAAGTACTTATTAGCTAAAGTTTAACCTTAAACTTGTAAATGTGAATTGAGTTTTTAGGTAGCGTCGAAACGGTTAGATTTCACTGAATACAGCAAAGGAAAAACAGAAATCCATCAAAAATGTTGATTTAAAAAAGCAATCGGAAACTGCTGGTATATTCTGCGAAAATCTCCCTCGATGAACTTAAATGAAGAGAGCTGGAGATGAGCTGTCATTCCACCTTGGTATGTAACAAATTCTAAGAAAAAAATTATTCTTAAAATTTTAAAAATTCTGCTTATATTCTTTTTGTACTAGTCTTGAATGTCCCACTTCTGGGCAAAAGCCTCACCCATTCCATCCACTTGCCTTTGTGTTGTTTCTCCTTGTCTTAGTTGGTTAAAATCAGACCGTTTTTCTGCTACATAAAAAGATACCTAATTCTAGTGAAAATAAATCACTATGAACATGGATATTTTTCTTATTTAGGTAGGCAAAAAAATTGCGGTATGTCGGAAATATATCAAAATAACATTTTATGTGAAGGGTTATACTGCTATCTGATAGAATATGAGAAGGGTTGAAGATAGATGGCAGCAGACGCACCAGGAAACTATAATTAGTTAAAGGAAGGCACAAATTCCTTCTCCTTTTGATGCCTCTCTAATTCTGGGGAAGTGTTGATGCGTTTTCCCATTAGGAATTTTTCAGTAGCAGCTAAGGAGTTTGAGGGTTAGTCGTGTGATCCCATGGCTTGAAAAGCACGTGGTCCTGCTACTAATCTCATGGTTTTGCCATGAGAGTGAAAAAAGAAAGAGTGCACATGTGTTTACGCATACATTTGTTCACTATAACATCTCCTGCGTAAGAGGCTACTCTACATTGAGATTTGTCATCGTGACGAAATTCGGTCAAAAGGTTATACGGGGCGTACAAAAGCATCACAGCCGTTAACTATGCTTACCGACGTCAAACTAAGGAACTTTGTGCAAAAATAATTGTTAGGAAACGATTTTTTTTGTGGGAATAATATGCAACTTTCAACCTCGTTAACTGTCTTTTTACACACACGACTGTGAAGGTCAGACAGACAGTCACTCCATGTAAAATGTTAGTATTCAGCTGCACCCAATTAAACTAAATTAGCGACCCTATTAGGGCTGAGAAAAGGCTAGGCAGCTGTTGACTACATGAAATGCTCACTAAACCCTTAATTACTCATATTATCTGGATTCTAGCGAAAATCTGACAACTACTCAGCCTGGAAGTGTAAGTAGGTACCTCCGCTCAGTAATTACATTATATGTAGAGTTGTAAAACTTGGGAATTCTCCCACCTGCCTGACATTACATAACTGAGGTAAAGTTAGATGCGACCTTCTTGACGTGCGCCTACTGTAATAATATTTAAGAAGAACTTTTCTTGTCTGTGTTGGTGGTTAAGGCGCCCACTTCTTATGCATAAAAGGAAAAATGCAAAAGTAACATTTTACAATAGGCATTCAGTTAATATATTGGTACGTCTCTGGGCAAAACATAGAGGATCTACTTATGTGTAATATGTCAAACTCTGTTGTAATTTGACGTATGCCCACAAATAAAAGCATTCCAATTCGGCATGAGGTTGTGGGTTCAATACCGGACTAGTATGAATGTGAAATTCAACTCTCTATAAATGGCTTTTGTGAAACACACCACAATTATTATTTTGCCAATATCATAAAGGTTGATGGTAAAAGGACAACGTGACTTTTTCAATTCATAATTATATGTACTTTTTAAATTTATCTTGGGCATCACTGACATTTGTAAACCTGGATTTATAATTAGTATAAGTCTGAAATCTCAAATCCGCCTTGAGCAAGCAAGGTGATCTAATGCTCGTGTCTACTCTGTATAAGAAGACGCCTTTACCCATTTTTTTTTTAAAGACGGGAAATCATCAAGTAACTTCCCCCGCCCTGGGCGGGGCGGGAGGGAGTGTCAGACTTTTACTGACTAAAACCCGTCTATGTTCCTTTCATGTGCCCTTTGCGTTCCGGGGGCGCGGTATCTCTTTCGAACAACCCGCAGCCACGCCTTTATCCTGCAGTGAAACAATAACAGGTATCGAACACACAACATCGTTCATCAGAGGCAAGCGCCTTATACACTGGGCCATCACGCCGCGTCAACACACGTTTCCTTTTAAATACCGCAAAAAGGTGACACATTCCCACAGTCATAAAAAACAAAAGAATCTAATAATGACGCAAAGAAACAGACTAAAGTATTTAAAAGCTTGACAGGCGTGTAAAAATTACGAGTACCCTACATAGTACTCATAAATATTCATTTGAAACCTGGACTAAACCTTTTTGAAGCGCTTTAAATAACCATAATGCGGATAGAATTCCGAGTTGAGATTTGAAAATAGAATAGAATAGAATATTGTATATTTTAAGGTGTCTTAAGCAAGGCAAGGTATGCAATTATAATTTTTAAGGCATTTATCTTAGAAGCTAAATTGATTTTTTTATCAAATATACAGTCAGACTTAGGGCTGTCATCATCGTATTCCACGCGCGCCTCAAAGATATGTCAGCAAATCGGAGGGCCACTCAGGGCCGATGCCTGCAGGGGCTGAACAACCCGTTGTCCGAAAGAGATAGCGCGCCCCCAGAACGCAAAGGGCACAAGAAGGAACATGGATGGGCTTTAGTCAGTAAAAGTCTGACACTCCTTCCCACCCCGCGTAGGCCGAGAGAAGTGATTTGGTCATTTCAATTCCGAAAAAAAGGGGTATCATCATCATCTTAAGAAAAATATTTTTAAAATTCCATACAAACGTTATTCCCCAGAAATAAGAAGTGTCCGGAATGCTTTTTGATAACCTGCTTTTTGATAACTTTTTGATGCTCGCTAAACTTGGCCAAGTCCGGAGAATTCCGGACAGATGACAACCCTATTCAAACCTCAATACCTACATAGTATCCTGTCCTTGACGTTGTTTACCTTTAGACCAAGTTGTGAAGAAAAAATTATGATATATAAGAAAATAATAGACTATACACTAATATTATACAGAGGTAAAATTGTTTGTTTGATTATAACAGATAGTCTGTGAAAGCACAAAGCGCAAAGTCTGTGAAGACAAAGGAACGTGCTTGGATAAAATGGAAGAAGTATAACAATCAGTCGGACTACTTAAGATTTTCTAACTATCGCAAGCTTTTCCACAGGGAGTCATTGCAATGCTTTCGGAAGTACATTAATTCAGTCGAAGACAGCATTCCTAAGAATATAAAACATTTCTGGTCATACGTCTCGTCTAAAAAAGGAAAAGCCAACTATCCGGCCAGTATGTATCTTGGTAATGTTTCTACAGATGATCCCATGGACATTTGTAATCTATTTTCATCCTTCTTCTCTTCCGTCTATGAACCATCTACTTTGGATCCTGTCAAATGGCAACCATTTGATAGCTACTCAAATAACTCGCCTTGCATATCCGACATTTATCTACCCATAGAAGTCGTACACACGACATTAAAATCACTAGATTCCTCTAAAGGGGCGGGACCTGACAGCTTACCACCCAGCTTCTTCGTAAGGACTTGCGATAGTTTGTGTACCGCATTACATATAATCTTTAATAAATGTTTGCATGAGGGTATTTTTCCGGCAACTTGGAAGCGTGCATTCATAACTCCTGTCTATAAGTCTGGCGACAGGAACAATGTAGAGAATTACCGGCCCATCTCAATCCTTTCTACTTTGTCTAAAGTTTTTGAGAGTCTTGTACACGGTGCCATATATCCTCACATTCATCAGCTCATTCTACCCGAGCAACACGGTTTTGTCAAACGTCGTTCAACTACAACTAATTTACTAGTATTTACAAACTATTTATTTGAAAATATGGACCAAAGAGTTCAAGTGGATGCTGTGTATACAGACTTTCAGAAGGCTTTTGACAAGGTGGACCACGCGTTGCTTTTAGAAAAAATTGCTTTCAATGGGATACGTGGTAATTTGCTTAGATGGTTTGTTTCGTACATTTATAATCGTACACAAAAAATAGTAATTAATGGTTATGAGTCAGACCCTATAGTTGTCGAGTCTGGTGTCCCACAGGGATCCATTTTAGGCCCTCTCCTTTTTGTTATATTTATTAACGACATTAGTAATTGTTTTTTGAATTCTAAGTTCTTAATGTACGCAGATGATATTAAAATCTATAAAACTTGTAAAAATATTCAAGATTGTAAACTTCTGCAAGATGATCTCGATCGGCTTCATGTATATTGTAGGAAAAATAAGCTCTTTTTAAGCCTTCCCAAATGTCATACAATCTCATTCACCAAAAAAAGGAATAAAATTAGATTCAATTATTGTATTAATGAGACAAGCTTAGATAGTGTTACTTCAGTTCGTGACTTGGGCGTCACACTAGATTCATGTTTACACTTTGACATGCACGTCGATAATATAGTAAACAGAGCATTTCGGATGTATGGTTTTGTCATGAGATCATCAGGTGACTTTGTGCGGCCCTCTACGTTCTTATTATTGTACAAAACTTTGATACGGTCCCAATTGGAATACGCTACCCAGATCTGGAACCCTTTCTATGACAAATACTGCTCTCGAATAGAAATGGTACAAAAAAAGTTCCTGCGTTCCATGAATTATAAGTGTCGACATTCAAAAGTTCCCTACACGCAGTTACTCGATCGTTATGACATTCTGAGTTTGAAGTCCAGGCGTTTGCTTCTGGGCGTAATGACACTGCACGGCTTGTGCAACAATAGGTTTGATTGTCCTCACTTAGTAAATAAACTAAGCTACATAGTGCCCAGAACTGTAATCCAACGGGGGGCGCGCGTGGCTCGGCTGTTCCACACAGACATGTGCAAAACCAACGCCGGAGAACGTGTACCCCTTCGTCGCCTCGTAGAAGCATACAACAATAACTTTATGGAATTGGACTTGTTTGCTCTCTCAAACCAACTCTTTAAGAAAAAGGCTATGGATATACTTTTTAAAATGGAATAATGTTAATGTTAATATACGCTAGTTTAAATTATGTAATGGCTACCACGCACATGTTTTGTATTTGTATAATTATGTTTTGTCCTTCACTTCCACCCATTCTTTTTATTATTATGTGGACAAAGGTGTGGGTTACATGTTTGTAATGTTATGTTATGAATTTATTGTATTGCCCTTAGCATGTAACTGTTTTTTGTCCCAAATAAATAAAATAAAATAAAATAAAATAAAGCAATGCTCCAAATACAAAAATTCTTTCACTAACAGAAAGCCACACTATATTTTCATCGCGTCATGACTTATATGTTATAGTATACTGACTTCCAAGTGCGCAAAGTCACAGGAGAAGGTTGTATTTTGTAAATTGGATTATATTATCATAACTAATCATAAATTTCATTATGTTCAATCAAAATAGAGGATATAATATACCTCAGAATTACACATTGTTTCTATAGTACTATAAAACGCCCAATGATCTTTTGGCAGACTCAAAAATGACAGGACGAGTTTGACGCAGTTGTAAGTTCGATATTGTGCAAGTAGGTACCAATGTGAATTTTACAATTACTATGTAACTGTACTTTCCAAATTAGGTAAACTTGCACATCACAGACATCGGTAAATATCCTTAAGGAAAACTGAACTTACAATTAATAAAACGCCTGTAATCTTCAATCCGCCTTGAGCATTGTGGTGATCAATACTCGTGCCATAACTGTTTAAGAAGAGGCCTTGCCCTGCAGTGGTATACTAACCGGCGAACTGTATTTGCACAATGGTATACATCTTCCTAAACCTTCGGGGAATATACTTGTAGTGGTATATTATATGTTTTTCCGATAAAAATATTTAAAAAAGTGACCGTTGAACCTTCAGCAACAGGGATATTCTTCAAACAAGAGAACACCGTAATCAAATTGGTATAATATCATTGAACAACAGCAGCTTAGTACATTGTAACCCCGCTTACAGCAGTAGTGAAGAGCAGAGCTCTATGTGAATGAGCTTCTCCGGGGAAATACTACCTCCATGCCTATTTCAACCGCAAAGCAGCGTTGTCGTGTTTCGGATAAAAAAGTAAGGGTGCCGGTGAATTTACAGGCACATGAGACATTTAAATTTTGTCTCTGGGATGGCAACACATTTGCAAGACCTCTGGTATTGCAGATGTCTATAAGCAAAGGTGACCAGTTAACATCAGATGGGCTGAGAGCATGTTTGCCGTCCAACGAAATTAAAAAAAAATACGATCAAATTGTAGGTAGCAGTCCGTTATTTTTGCGGTACTATTAATTTTATGATACGTTTCTTTTTTGTGAAAATAGAGTCTACAATTATTTATTTTATATGACCTACCACACGAGTTCGTATTGGGAAAATAAAAATAATAACTTAGTTATTTTATTTTCGTGTTCCATGAGATATAATACAAGCAATATGTAGTATTAAAGAGCAAAGTTTCAGCTGGTATATTTTTTGTACACAATGAAAAGCTTTAAAGGATTTCCAGTAAATGAAATTGTTGAATTATGGCAAGATCAACATAATGCTTATCCATTATTATATTATTATAGACAGAGTCTGCATATAAAATAAAGTCTATTAGAAATATAAAAATATCGTAATAACATACCATCACGCCTGTATTCCCCGAAGGTTTAGACAGAGCTGTAATAATGTACACCCCAAAATTCGCCGGTATTCCATTAACCGGGCACAAATCCTAACACCGAGCTGATACTGACAATTTCATAGAAAGTCACTGCTAAATATTGTAAAAATGTTTTTTTTTTGTGGTCAGAAATAAACAATTTTATTTTATTTTGATTACGTTCTGAGAATTTCATAGAAAAACCCAATAACACTATGCTCGACCTGGGAATCGAACCCAGGACCTCTAGCGTAGCAGTCGCACTCAGAATCACTAGGCCAACGAGGCAGTCACTAGTATAGTATATTTCTTTATTAATGCACAAAATCAACATTGCCAACTAAACGAAAGAGCTTCCATTGAATCGGTTCACTGTTTTATTCTAGTCCTCAAGTACACCTCAATTGCTACGACAAGCAGGGGTTAAAAAGCTTTCTCGACTGTTGAAAGCAGGGACGCATAACCTAAAGGTCAATAAACACAACTTGAAGATCCTTTGTTCAACATTTCAGTAAATCGGTCGAGGCGAAGGCTTGACGCAGTAATCCATTCTGCAGATGTAGGTCCGACAGAGTGACAAGAGGTGACTAAAGGATTATAAAATGGCCGATGGTTATCGTCTTCAGCAAGAAATAATGAATAATGAGCTTCTAAATCACATGAAATAAGAAAATGTTTAACTTTTTCAACAAACAGGACAATATGATACAAACTACTGTCTAAAAATATAAAAGTATACACTCAGTTGGAATGAAGTTGGCTGGCTGGCCTTTGGCTGTACTTCTTCTTTACTGGCTTTTCTTGGCTGTACTACACATGATGTATTAAATAACAGGCACAATAAAATAAATAATCCACGTTTGAGAGTAAGTAAATGAAAAAAGAACTATAAGCTTGTACACATCTATAGGCAGAATAATTATAACTGCACTGTGCTATGTTCATGACTGTTACGTACGCAAAAGTGTCTTGACTGTCGAACCTAGCTACGCTGAATCAACCACTTCAATTGCTTACCAAACCACTATATTACCTTTTTCCCGGAACTTCATCCGCGTGAATTTTCTTTTAGATCCCTAAATGATTTAATAATAAAATATAGCCCTTAGCAATCAGAGATAATGTAGCTCCCTATTAGCGAAATAATTTACAGAATTGGACCTTACTGTTCTGATTCTCAGAATTCTTTTGGAGATTAACGTGTTCAATCAAAAGCCTTCAGCTTTATAGCATCTACCTACTATATCAATTTAACAAATGGAAATAATAATTAACTGAATACGGAACAGCACGCTGAGATCCAAAATGGGTATTAAAAAGGCACAGACTGACAGATTCAAATGGAATAGAGACGGGTCACGTCAGCCGCATGTACAGTGATCGCGGGGAAAAGGCTCCACGCAATGGATGCCTGTGGATGGTCGGTGTCATCGGCTAAGGAAGAGGTAGAAGAAGGCTAGAAGAACACCACGAGGGCTGGTTCGAGGAAAAAAATACATGGAAGGACTCGAGTGTGGCCTTTACCTAGCAGGGGGAAGTACCTTTGCTAGGTAAAGGCTTTCCTCGAGTCTTAGGCCAGGTCAGACTATTCCTGGTCCAGGCTAGACGAAAAAAGTTACATTGAAATACACTCTACCTGTAACCAATCTTCACAAAGAAAATTGGTTACATAAGCCACATGTGAGCTCACAAACGGCAACTAAAGAGGAGCTGAAGCAATCAGTGGCATCACATCATCATCATCACTAGACTCGACCCGTTATGAAAAGGGGTGATGTTATGTTAAAGAAACAAAACAATTGCAAGTATGTTATCAGATAACACGAGTACGAGTACAAGACGGTAAATGTTGTCTCAGTAAAGTAATATCAAAGTTCTGAGGCAGTAAGAGCATCTTGGCCTTGAGTCAACTGAGATCTTTGTATTTGCCAACAGAAAGATATTAGATTTTGTAAACACTTTACAATCAAAACTCATACCTACCTTACTACCACAACATCGTGTTTGAGATGTTTAAGTTAAAGAAGAGACGGTATTTACTTGAACAAAATGTTTAAGTTTTTGGTTCGATCCTAAAGGAGTCTTCCTATTACAGTGTACCTTACTTTGCTAGGAACGTTTAAGAAAAAGTGTGAGACAATGTATGAATTGAATTAATGTATGAGTAAAAATAATAAGAATAAAAGTAGATACCCTATTTCGTCGCTGACCAACAACGTCACTTGACGCTACATGCATAGCATGCATGTAGCGTCAATAAATGTCACAATGCAGGGCAATACGACACTATCACTTCGTGTACAATCTATACTAATATTTTTTTTTTAATACCGAATAAGCTCCGAAACTACTGGACCAATTTTAACAATATTTGCACGAATTGATAGCTATATTATTAGGAAGTAACATCACGCTATAACATCACGCTACGACACACTGGAGCGGAGCAGTAATAACAAAAGACGCAACGTAACGCGGATGAAAACATCCATGCTTACGAAGTTGCAGGCAAAGGCCAGTATTTTTTATTTGCGTTGCATGAATATAGTATTTACCTCCATAATAATAAAAGCTACAAGCTTTAAATGATATTAACAGTGAGTATTTGTGTCGTCACAATGCACAAAGTAGATAATATTTACGAATAATTTCAATATTTTATGAAACATGAAATCGGACTGACTTTTAATTATAGGATTAAATCTGAAATATGGAATAAAATAGCTGTTTCCACGTCCAATGCCCATAATGCACTACAATATGATTAAAATGTATGGAAATGTATGAAAATGTATGTCACAGCTTTATTTTTTCATCTTTCAGGGTGGTGCCCGGCCATTTTTCAGAGGCTGGAAGTCTTGTATTATAAATGCGAAATTGAGTTTGTTTATTTATTTGCTACGAGTTCACGCTTTTACTATTCAACTAGTCATCGTGAAATTTTGCACATTTTACAGAAAAAAGACGGAGAATTTCATCCAGGATTAAAGTACCGTTTTTAGGTGAGGGAGAGCACGATGCGAGCAAAACCGCGTGCAAAAGCTATTATATAGCGTGTGTGCTATTATAATGATATATTATAGCATGTAAAATATTTCCTTCACTTAACACTTTTCACAAACATCATTACCAAACTAAACAGAAACTAAGTAGCAATTGCAATGGCAAATTCCTCCGTTTTGCAATCAACTGGAAATGTGCTTATAAGACTGGCGGCATTGCCACGTTGGATGGCCATGCCGCCGTATACCTTATATACTTGCTATTTTTTATTGACATGACATATTGATCACCATTTAATTTTAATTAAATTAATGGCGTTATAAAATTCTTATTAGTAGCTATTTTTATGTTTTTGCTGATTACTTTTTTTTAACAAGATGTAAAATTTAAATATTTCTAAGACTAAAATGACAAATATTGTGAAATAAATAGATCAAAAGAACGTATGTTAGCTACCTATATTTTTGCAAACCTTATCACAGAGTTTCAATATAATTCGAGCAGATATTCCTAGGATTGCAAAGACTAACGGTTACCACTTCGCGTTGAACTAGAAACTCTACTTAGTGCTTCTATGAATAAATTACCCGAGCGTTCTTTTTCAGATTCGCTCTAAATGAAATGTTCGGAAAAAGTTCAAATATGTACCTTCATAAATAAGTAGTATATTGCATGGTAAAGGCGTCCGTACACACGAGCGATATTAACACCGAGGCGATAATTTTGCAAGCGATATAGAAACAGGAATTATTTTATGGATGGATATCGGATGTAAAAGAACACTTAACGAAGCCAAAACTTGCAATTTTTTTAAACCATTGTGATCATATTTTTTTTGTTTTGGTTAATTCCAGGCAACATTCTAGTTACGGAGAAAAGGTCAAAGTTACCACTTTTTCCTAAAATTGAAAACTAATTTTATAAAAGTTGTTGTGTATTTTAGTCACAGCTCCGCCAACCTTTCGGGAAATACAGGCGTGATGGTATGAGATGGAATGTCTATATGGTTTTAAATGTCCTAACTTAACTTTAAATACCACCGACAACGACCCCTGTAGATAAATTATTGTTAACACCCAAAAGTACAAACAGTGATTTCTCAAAAAAAAGTGGTTTCCCAGCAATATTTTCTTATAAATGTTACTCAGTTTGAGGTACAATATTATTAGTTAACGGATGTATCTTTTTACCCGCCTATATCGCCACGGTGATAATACCACTCGTATGTGGGGATACCGCAATTACCAAATACTATGTACCAAGCCAATGTTCACGAGTTCATTAGCATCGGTTTAATAAGAGAATTCAGCTAAACAAACATAATAGTTAAAATTTTTAGTGACATTTTAAACATGCTCGCTCACTAATTGGACTCATTAATAAACTCAACGAGATACGGAAGAAGCTATTCCGGTTCATCTACAAATTGTTCGAAGGATTAGTTTACTATGACAAAAGTTACGAGGTGTCAGACATACCCAAAATTTTAAAACAAAAGTAACTATGAGATGTTAATATTTTGTTATTATTTGAAGATGATTTTCAGAAATAATTCGGCTAGGCTAGGCAGATTATGATCCGTGGAAGGCGTGTACGCTCCCGAGATCTCGGGAGTAAGTGTAGGAAGGGTACACTTTTTCGTCAGTAGAAATCTGACAGGCCCGCTTCGAAATCCTCCACCCCTCCAAATAGGGCGGGGAATAACACACAAGGATTTAGGGACACATAAGGATTCTCCGATCCGAAACAAAAAATAGAAAAAATTCTTGTAAAATCTATCTCCTATTAGCAAACGTGGAAGAACTTAATTTAATTATATAGTTTGTGACACTTAAACTTTGTGTCATTAAATCACGTATAGACTGGTATTAGGAAAAGGTTTGACAGACCAGTTTTGTACTAAAACCTCGCACTTGAATAAAACGAATATTTGAACGAAAGCATTACAAAGGCAGTACCCGAAAACATACATATCCTTGCCTTTTCAATTAATTCTCAGTCACGTTTTGTAACCACAATGGATACCAGCTATGCTATTGCTGCTATGAAATAAGCAAATCACTTTGAAAGTCATCTCGATAGTCGAGCTTGCTTCGCAGATAATCAAATCGTATTGAAAAACGTCAAAATACTCACTCGATATAATACTTGTCACTTACGTCATCACGTGGTGGCGCGAGAGTGTCGAACTCACTCATTGTAAGAATACGAAACTAAAATCTCACCGCGGATTCAGAACTGATTTCGCAATTAACTTTTTAGAATAGCACTATAAGTACGCTATACCGGTACGGGTTACCAGTTGATAGAATTGCATTATTCAGTCTGAGTATTCCGTCTTCGTCAGTCAAGTAGGTATAAGTTGGTATATTAGCAAGTCTTTGACTTTTCCTTCGGCTTTTTGCCGCGTGAATTTCCCTAATTAGTTTGATAATATAGCCTATAATAGCTTCCTATGAGCGAAAGTATTTTCAAAATCGAATTTGCGCCTTTAAACAAATCTAACGAACTCTTCAGCTTTATTATAATAGTATAGAAAAGCAGTGAAGATTGTTCGTTTTTGACGACTGTCTCTTGTTAATATAATAGTCAACTTAAACTCTTTATCAACGGCTTTTGTGGAAAACACCACAATATAGTTAATATTACGTACCTAGGTGGTTGGTAACTGGGCAAGTACCAACATATTAGCCATACGATATCGGGAACCGAGCAACAGAGGTACCTTAGGTGCCTACCGGTCCACAAAGACCCACCAACAATGCGAACCGTGTCCAAAAATACCGTTTTTTAATCAAGCCCTTGATCCAGCTGCCTAACAAGAGCCTCCTTAGATGTTGGTCGAGGCTCTAGGCTAAGCCATTAGCTGTAACGACTGTCAACATTTATTATTACGCAGGTACTATAATAGACCATCAAACGCTGGAAATTATTCAGAGAATTTTAGACATTGAATAGAAGCAGAAACAGTTGTTAGATCAGAACAATTACGCTAAACTGACAACTGACCTCCACTGAGTCTGAATGAATGACGCATTAGTAATTTAATCTGTTTTGAAATTAGACCTTATTGTTTAAACCATAAAGCTCGTTATACATAAAAGCAGGTCGGTATTCGGTTTGGCTCTTTCAAAAGTTGTATTGAGAATGCCGAACCGAATGGGCCGACCCGCTTAAGTGTGTAGCGACCTTAAGAAAGTTCTGAGTTTTACTGCTACGCTTTTACTACGTGCTTGTGTTTCATTAGCATAACCGAATAATAAATAATTTTTACCTTCATAATTAACTTCGTTATTGAATTAATAAATGAACGAAAGTAATGTTTACAAAAATTAAGATGGAACTAAAAAGTTATGGTGATTTTTAAAATGGCATAAAGCATAGATAGACCTGTACAAATAAACATAGGCGTATAACTTTTAGTAGGTATTTTAAGAGAGGAGCATAGCGGTTCTAGCTGGGCCTAGAATACCTAGTCTACACTATTAAAAATCAATATTTCTATTCAATCACTAACTAAACACGGAATCTCAAAAACGACTGGACCTAGGAAGCGGTTTGGCAGGTAGGTAGTTTATAGGTAGGAAACATCAGCTAAGAGCGGATTGGTAACATGACCAAATTGGAAGGGTACGTGGCCTTTGACTCCTAGGTAGAGCAAAAGTTAGTTATATATAAAATGCTAGCTTTCGCCCGCGACATCATCTGCGTAGAAATAATACACCCATACCAGAAAGAGTTTACTACTATACTAGTATACTTGCTCTACAATAGCATATCTTTTTATTACTGAAAGATTTAATGTAATCGGTCCAGTATATCCAGAAATTACTTCTTACAAACAACAAAACATAAAATCAGACAAACTTCACATCATTATAATCTTACGATAGAATACGCAGCCCTATGAAATGGCTGCAATATCCAGTAAGTTCAACATAATACCTACATAACTTCGAGTGTAAGTACAGTATCGCATGAGAGCTTCAAGCATTCCAATAACCGGTTGTCTTCCGTTCAATCCGTTCGTCACTTGCATGTTACATTACACGTTCGGCTATATGTTACATTTTCAATATTAGCACATCTGTTCTCGCTTATTCCGGAGATACCGTTAGAATTTTATATAAAAACGTAATTTAGAATAAGTACTTGTTTTCATAAGTTTATTTTTAAAAGAATAAGCTTATTTTCTATAATCAATTCTGAAAATCAAATTCAGCAACGCATGCCCAAAACATTTTTAATCACCTGTCAATTTGAGAAAAAGAAAAATGGTCGAATTATATTTTTAAAGGACAAAAAGAAATCACCCTCTAGCTTTCACTCCATTATCAGAGACAAAACGGATCGTCAATTCGTTAGCTTCAGGAAGAATTCATTAATAAAAAACGTCGACGTAATTCGATTTCCTTCTCCACAACAAAATTAATGACATCAAACTGCCAATTTAAACGGACAAAATTTTATCTCAAATCACAGTTAAATTGGAAACTCACCTCCGAAAAATGTCACTAATAAACATAAAAACTTGATGACTCCTTGTCCTAACATTTTAGCACTCATAAAAAATCACTGCACTAAAAAATATTTAAACTTGGAAACCGAAAGAACGTTATATCAACATGATAAAGACGATATCATCAAACGGTCCGAATTCGAATTTGGAATTAGGCGGCAAAAGCGCGCGGGCGACGTCTACTCTCCCCCGAGGCTAGTTGGGTACTGAAAGTTGGGATCGCTACCTGACTAGGACGTCAGATTTCAGCGAGCCACAGGCTAGCGAAGTTGGAATGAATTTTATTGTTGTACTGAATATGTTCTAGACTTTCCTTTGAGGTTTATTGTGTCTATGGTTTTATGAGACCCCCGTAGAGAATAGTACCCAAAACGATTCATTTGGGTGGATTTAAATGACAATTGTCTATCCAAACGCCAGTTATGCCTTACGTATCACGAATCCTCATTTCGCGTTGTTTGTACGTGTACTGGCAATTCGGGTTCGATTTTACGATTTGAAAGTCAATTGTTTCAAATAACGACAATTTCAGTTGGCGTTTTAGTACTTTCCACTCGAATAATTTTGTGCGACGCGCCTAATTATGCGTGTAAAGGATTTTTATTGTTAGGATAAGAGTAATAAATGCTACTTTTACATAAAGTTTTTTATATTAGATGTTTTTTAAAAGCCTCTATGTATACTTGTAGACTCAATTGTATGTTTTCCATATTAACAATATAAATATTAGACAAACATTTATGATTAAATATTAGTGTTGATTATAATTTATTATAATCTACACTAATATGATAAAGAGGAAAGATTTGTACTTTTGTATGTAACGAATAAACATAAAAAGTACTAGACCGATTTCTTTAGCTATTAGAAAGCTACATTATCACTGAGAAACATAGGCTATATAACATCTCGCTACGACTCACGGGAGCAAAGCAGTAACCAGTAACTTAACGCAGGTAAAATAAGTAGTTTATTCCAAAGTAAAGAAGTACGTAGTAGGGCATTTTTTTTTAAAGACGGGAAATCATCAAATAACTTCCCCCGCCCTGGGCGGGGCGGGAGGGAGTGTCAGACTTTTACTGACTAAAACCCGTCTATGTTCCTTCATGTGCCCTTTGCGTTCCGGGGGCGCGGTATCTCTTTCGAACAACCCGCAGCCCCGGCAAACGTAGTAGGGCATAGTAACACGCTTTTCAATATAACAGACAATTTTCTTGCCTGACACGTTCCTAGCACGGTCATGACACGGTGTAGTGAGCAGATTCGTTTGAGCATTTGGTGCAGAACTGGAACAACCGACCGTGTGTCGTTTGACACCGGCACATGTCAGGGGTTGCAGCAGTCCGGCATTTAATGCTCAAATTGAAACAGTCCTATCAATTCTATTTTATAACCAAGTAATCCAACTTCCTACTATCCTATCATCCTACATCCTATTAATCCTACTAATATTATTACACGTACGTAATATTATATGTACGCACGTTTTTTTTTCAGATGGGTAATCATCAAATTACATCTCCCACCCTCAGTGTCAGACTTTTACTGACTAAAAACCATCTATGTTCCTTCTTGTCTTCTTTGCGTTCTGAGGGCGCGGTATCTCTTTCGAACAACCCTCAAAAGCCCCTAGAAAGTTTGTGAGGATGGATAGTCGTTTGTTACTCTTTTACGCATAAACGGCTGAACGGATCTGTATGAAATTTGGCGCTGAGATAGGTTGTAGTGTGGAATAACACATTAGGATACTTTTATCCCGGAAAATTGATTGGTTCCCGAGAGATACATGAAATTTTACATGAAATTTGACGTGAACAAAGTCGCAGGCCTATGCTAGTAGATATAAATGGAGTGTAAAAAGATACATCAGAGAACTACGCATATTCGTACTGCCATTTAAAACCAGTATATTTGAGGAAATATTACTGCGATTTTTATTTAAGGTGTGTCTAATCACAGTTTACGGTAACACGCAAAACATCGTGTTTATGTGACATTACAGGGAGCATTTAAAGTTTACTTATAACGTCGGCGACTGCTACGCTAGAGGTGTTGGGTTCGTTTCCCAAGCTGAGCAAAAAGTGTTATTGGATATTTTTATGAAATTCTCAGTAGCAGCTCGGTGTTAGGATTTGTGCCCAGTTAGGGTATGCAATAGGTCTTGCCCGCGCACATGGGACCAAAAACATACCGGAAAACTGTGAGTGTACATTGGTACACCTCTACCTAACCCTTCGGGGAACACAGGCGTAATGGTATGTACCTATGTGTGTTATATTTCGAAAGTGGATCTCTAGGATAAGTGAGAACTGCACTTTATCGAGCACGTCATGTTAAAAACTTGACATAACTCTAATGGTGCTACTTTGTCTCTATGTCAGCGCTTCGATTCAGAATCTTGCAATATTAATACCTAACTCACATTATGGTTAAGGTTGGTGGTTGGTTATAGTTGGTTTGTTGGTTGGTTAATGATTTTATTATGGTTAAGATTGGTGGTTAGTTGGTTGTTTGGTTGATTTTTGATTTTAGTATGGTTATGGGTTATTTCTCATAATTATTATCCTCTATTCACTTAGACGTCTTTCTTTATCATTTATTTTGTTTCACTGTAGGCGTATGACTTGTCCAACTAAGGTTAATTGAGTTCTTAGTTAGTCTTAATTATTTTTTTATTGTAATTATAGGCAAAAAGTGTAGGCGTAACCTGTTTAAATTACCCGCAGAACGACTATATCATTTAAAAAATAGTAGACACTATTAATTGTGCCATACGGTACAGTAGCTGTTGATCTGATCTACCAAAGAAAATCGCAAGGGATGTAGTTGCACGGAATTCTCGCCACTATAGGCTTTTTAATTTTTTAACATAATTATTATGTTTAAATGGCAACCATCTGATTTTAAGTGGTCACTGCTGCCATAGACATCTGCAAGTGCATTGCCATCTCTGAGCCAAATTAAAATGTCTCATGTGTCTGTAGTTACACCGGCACTCATACCCTTTGAACGGGAACACAGCAATGCTGCTTTGCGGCAGAAATAGGTCTAGTGATAATAATTTTCCGGACGAGTTCCTTCACAAAGAGCGCTACTACTACTAAACTAGTTATGAATCGAATACTGAGCTACCTAAGTACTTCAAAACATAAATATCACTCCAAAACTAACCTAACCAGTACTCACAGAAACATTAGTGATAATGATCAAACAGACTCTTAATAATCCAGGATCCCTCCCAACTTGACCAACTGCACGAAGCCTTAAAAAGTAACCCAGGATGAATCCTAAAAGTTATTACTGACGTGGGAAGCCGGCGTAACTAATGTTGATACTAGTTCCCCACACACTAAGAGAAAAAGTCCATAAAAAACCGGCTAAGTACGAGTTGGGCTTGTGAACGAAGGGTGCTGTACCGCTGTGTAATATCTGATACTACTATTCTGCCTGTACTCCCGTAGGAGATACACAGAGGTATACTTATGTACGCCCTTTTTTTTTAAGGTAGGTATATTTTCAAATGACCTCTTTCGCCTCGGGAGGAGCAGAATAGAATGTCAGACTCTTACTGACTAAAACCCATCTGTGTCCATCCGTGTTCGAGGTTCGCGGTAACTCTTTCGAACAAACTCCGCATCTAAGGGCCAATGTACACCCACAGTTTGCCGGTATGTTTAGGTCCCATGTAATAGGTGGCAAGCCTTTTGCAATATATTTAACACTACATAGGAACAAATACCACTTTTAATTTGCAACTTTATCTGTTGTTACAGCGTCAATACAAATACACACTGTGAAAAAATTCCAACTCTCTACATGAACATGATGAGTTCATGAGATACAACTCGCTGACAAACGAACGGACAGACAGCGAAGGCTTAGTAATAGAGGCCCGCTGGCACCTTTTAGATACGGAACCCTAAAAACAAGTAAAAGTGTCTATGCGTCCCGCTCTCAGAACGACTAGTAAAAGTAAATGGTAGAGTAAATTCAGGTACACTTCACAAGGAAATGTGCACTTTAATAATACATTCTTAGCGTTTGTAATTAAAAGACAAACATATACGCGTGTAACTGTATGTGTAGTGCTTGCGCAAAGAAGAGAAGAACAGCATAATTATACGACCAGAAGGCCAATTCTACTAAAAAAGTTCAACGTAATATTCTCTCGTGAGATTTTGTGATATGAGAGTTAAAAAATGAGCTTTTGTGTTTATTTGTATTACCCATTTTATTTACTTTTTAGTTGTCAGTTTTAATGTTTTTTTTTTACTTTGCTATTACTTAGATTCTATGTCTGCCGCGTTGTACATTTTTCTTGTAATTATAAATCTTAGTGACAATTAATGTCAATATATTTGGTTAATTAGAGGTATTTTTGACAGATTAAGACTGAGTTTAGATAGCGATCGTTCCTAAAAGTTCAAAGAATTACCCATAATCTAGTTTAAAAAATCTTTCACTTTGATCAATGCTTAGCTTTTCCATTTGATAAGAGACCTTTGCCCTGCAGTGGGACAATAATACCGGTATTATTTTTATTCAAGGTTTTTATTCACTGATGTCATGATGTTAATTAGCCCTAAGCGTTTCCTAACACTAAATTCGTCAACAATGAGTTTATAAAAACATAGTTTCATATTTCTATGGACATAGTAGTAGACCTCTTTGTGATGGAGGTTGTCCGATGAAGTACTACCAGCATATCCACATAATTCTGCCGCAAAGCAGCGTTGCTATGGTCCAGTTTCAAAGGTATAGGTGCCAGTGTAATTACAGGCACATGAGACATTTCATCTTTGTCTCTGGGATGGCAACGCATTTGTAAGGCCTCCGGTATTCAGATGTCTATAGGCAGCGAGGACTACTTACATCAGGTGGGCCGTCGGCTTGTCTGCTAACCAAAGATATTTGAAAAAATACGATAACATCAACAACTTAGACTAGAAATTCAAACATGCAATCAGTTATACTCCCATTGCTTGCAAAATCTAGCATAGGAAGGAACACCCATTTGTATTATATAACTCGAATTTCGAGAATACTTCCGAGCAGTCAAAAAGAAACCAAATTCTTTGCCATCCTGATTTACTTAAACCCCAATTTATGTGGTTACGGAAGTGAGAAGGTGGCCTTGTGTGAAATACTGATATTCGTTCGCTACCGAACCTCTACGTGGTTTGAAAAGGGGTACATAATAATAAAAGAAATGGGTCGGCGTGTTTTATCAAAGAAACTTCCACTATTCTAAGAAAAGGTGAAAAAGCACAATAGCTTGATATCGTCTGAAAATATCTATTCTGCCGATTTTGTTGTGGACAGGTCAAACTCAATTTAAGATATACCTGTCTTCTTCTCTGTAATAGAATAAGAAAGGGATGGATATAAATAAGAGCTGACGAGTTTAGTTGATCTAAAAATTCCATACTATACAGGGTGGAAATTTATTATGCTACCTGGAGGGAAAGTACTCTAAATACTTGAGTTAGCAAATTTTACTGAAAGGAAACATTCCTTTATTTTTAAAAAGAAATAAAACTGCATTTAAATAATTTTGAAAATATTCTTGCCACACCCGGGAATCGAACCGACTAAAATTCGAAAAAATTGCATCCTGTACTTTTATGGCACTAATCCATAGGGCCAATCATAAGGATCAAATCCCTGCAAACATGGTAAATTAAAATAAAATAAAAATATGCAATTTTATTGTAAATTTATTTTATTCGGACGAAACAAACGAGTAAAGTAGTTGCTGGAAATGAGCTTCATTTCTTGGATGCATGAATTTATTCCTTTAAAAAAAACATTTTAAGTAACTTTTGGTAGCGTAGTAAAATTTTCAATATTCACCACAACACCCTTCTAAAAGTTATTCAAAATGAATTCCTTCAAATAATGAATGTGTGCATCGAAGAAAGTGAAGCTCATTTCCAGCATGCAATTAGTTACTGTACTCGTTTTTTTTCGTCCGAATAAAATAAGTTTAGATTGAAATTTCATGGTTTTTGTTAAATTTAGTTTACCAGGTTTGTAGAGATTTGATCCTTGTGATTGACCCTATCGATGAGTGCCATAAAAGTACAGGATGCTATTTTATCCGATTTTAGTCTGTTCGATTCCCGGGTGGGGCATGCGTATTTTCTAAATTATTTAAATGCAGTTTTGTTTCTTTTTAAAAATAAAGGAATGTTTCCTTTCAGTAAAATTTGCTAACTCAAGTATTTAGAGTACTTTCCCTCCAGGTAGCATAATAAATTTCCACCCTGTATATATTTCTGACCGTTGTCGGCGTAGACTTCAAAATTGAGCCAAAGTCCTAAATTATGCCATGGGAACATAAAAACGGGATAAAAATATGTATCTGTGCTAAGTTAGATCAATAATATCTATGTGTGTGTTTATTTATTAGATAGGTTTGATATGTTCTGGTTAATTGCCAGATAAGTAAGTTTGAGCAAAAATTAGGGTCCGTGGCTTACGCCCCCAGTGGTCGAGTCACCTGTGGCCGACGCACCCGATTCGATTAATTTCATATTATCTTTTGTTCAGGGGCTAGTGGTGCTAGGGTAGAATTTAAGGTTAAATTATTACATGTACAACTTTACAAAATAGACATTTTCCAGGTAAGACCCAGAACATAAAAGTGATCGCAATGATGAGAAAAACTTGTAATTTTCGGCATCGTTAATTTTTTTACACCCTTTATATTTTACAAAGAATTTTAATTAATTAAAAATATATTCCTTTATATACGTATAGTCAAATATATTTTTTTGTGAAATTGTGATTATAAAGTTAAAGGTATTGGGTTTTTCTATGAAATTCTCAGTAGCAGCTCGGAGTTTGGATTTGTGCCCGGTTAATGGCAATAGGCTGGCCCCCTATTACATGGGACCTAAATATACCGGCGAACTGTGGGTGTACATTTGAACACCTCTGCCTAACCCTTCGGGAATACAGGCGTGATTATGATGGTATATAAAGATAAGATTGATTGATTTGATTTTTTGTGATCTTTTTTTTGGCCCGGTGCGCAGTACTCATAACCGGCGTGCTTGTATGACCAGATGTATGAACGTGAAGGAGGCGAAATGGGTATGTAAGGATCGTAGCAGGAGGTGTTCTGTGGTTTCCGCCTGCCCCCATGGGAAAATAGCGTGAGCTTATGTATGTATTAATTTATACCGCTATGTACTAACTTGAAGACTTGTTCATAACTTTTTGGTAGATGTATTTGTAGTAGTGAAGTTTTAGTTTTTTCACTTATTTCTTTATATTACTTAGACTGACTTAGAGTGTTTGATAAGCCAGCAGATGTAGTAACGTAATGGCGGGTTTTAGTGTAAAAAGTAAACACTTCATTTAAATATTTTTGGTTCCAAATTATTATATTATTACTATTTCTGCCCGCGACTTAAAAAAAAAAAAATATATAAAAAAATATTCGCATCAAAGTTCAGATATATTATCCCATGAGATCCCTACATTTTGTCAAGATAAAAAGTAGGCTATGTGCTATTCAGGCTATAATTAATTTGACTGCCCCGTTGGACTCGTGGTTGCAAGCGCGACTGCTGAGCAAGGGCTCCCGGGTTCGATTCCCAGGTCGGGCAAAAAGTGTTATTGGGTTTTGTCCATTAGGAATTTCTCAGTAGCAGCCCGGAGTTTGGAAGTTGGTGGTGTGACACCCCCGTGCCTCGGAAAGCACGTAAAGCCGTTGGTCCTGCGCCTGATCTCTCTCCGGTCGTGTCGGATTGCCGTCCCATCGGGCTATGAGAGTTAGGGAAGAGGGAGTGCACCTGTGTTTGCGCACACACTTGTGCACTATATTATCTCCTGCGTACGTGGCTAGTCTACATTAAGGTTAGCCGCCGTGGCCGGAATCGGCCTGGAGAATTACATTTACATTACGTTTACATTACATAATTAATTTATCTCTGTGCCAACTTTCATCCAGATACGTTCAGCCGTTTAAGCGTGAAAGAGTCACAACCATCGATCGATCCGTCCATTCTCACAAACTTTCGCATTTACAATATTATGAAGGATTATTAATGGGATTTATTAATTTAATCTTATAACAATCATAAGAGTCAGAAGTAGAGTTGAAAATTGCGTAATTTCTGCGAGATAATTATTAACACGTGTAATTATATCTGGCACGCAATTCTGAACTTTATTTCTTTTGTTTTTCGTACAAGTACACAATGTCGGCATATCTATTTATATGTTTCCAATCTAACTTGACCTCGAACTGTATAGGCTATCCATTTTTGACGGGCCTGTTGGTCTAGTGGTTAGTGGCCCTGACTGCTAAGCCGGAGGTCGTGGGTTCGATTCCCACCCAGGACAGACTTTGTGTGATGAGCATGATTGTTTGTTCTGTGTCTGGGTGTGATTTATCTATAATATGTATGTATTTATAAATTATATAAGTATGTATATCAGTTGTCTGGTTACCATAACACAAGCTCTGCTTAGCTTGGGATCAGATAGCCGTGTGTGAGTTGTCCCAAGATATTTATTTATTTATTTATTTATTTAGAGTGAGGTCAGATTATTTTGGAAATATGTAGTTTTGATAAATATCACTATGCACGCCTACATAGTAACATCTATTACCTACAAACCGTTACACGTGGAATATCGTGGAGTGTCGTGCTGGCCCAGTGGTTACGACACCCGCCTCTCATGAACGAGGTTGTGGGTTCGCAACGAGACACGGACAAGTAACAAATATGTTTACAGTATAACCAAGAGATAGCAATGTGTCTCTTATCAATACAAATAGACGAGGTAGTACTTTCTTATACAAACCGTTATCCAACTGACTTGACTACTACTAAAATATTTGTCTTGGTAGGTACATATCAAAACGGTACAAGTGCTTCTAGCTTCTATAAACACTAGATATTTTCTGCTAAGAATCAATTTCAGTTACCAAACAGTGCCGTTTTGTCAAGATTGTTCCAAAATCTGTTGGCTCAAATATTGTTTCCATTGTCATCACCTGTTAAGGTCCTAATGCCAACTGAAGTAGGCCGCTGCAAATATAATTTGGTGCAATTAGGCATTAGATTTGTCAGGCCATTTTGGAGGTTTGCTGAAACAGACAGGCAGACGAACACACAAACATACAAAAATTTAAAAACAACGTGTAAACATTTATATGCGTTTAGTAACACAGTACAAACAGGCACTTTGATTTTATTTATTTGTATTGAACACGGGCTTCGTGGAAATCATAATAAGGAAAAACCACTTTTGCCCGAAACTAACACGAACATAATCATATCAAAGATAGTAAAAATACCTTTTTCGAAGCCAATTAGGTTGCCATGGAAACATCTCACCTTTCCAATACATAATAATGAACGATTTCTAAAACTTACCGACAGGTAATTGTTAACCATAGTAACAAACAAATGCTTTCATATTTTTGCTAATATTGAAGTGAACTGCCCCGTTGGTCTCGTGGTCACAAGCGCGACTGCTGAGCAAGGGGCCCCGGGTTCGATTCCCAGGTCGGGCAAAAAGTGTTATTGGGTTTCTCCATTAGGAATTTCTCAGTAGCAGCCCGGAGTTTGGAAGTTGGTGGTGTCACACCCCCGTGTCTCGGAAAGCACGTCAATCCGTTGGTCCTGCGCCTGATCTCTCTCCGGTCGTGTCGGATTGCCGTCCCATCGGGCTATGAGAGTTAGGAAAGAGGGAGTGCACCTGTGTTTGCGCACACACTTGTGCACTATAATAGCTCCTGCGTACGTGGCTAGTCTGCATTAGGATAAGCCGCCGTGGCCGGAATCGGTCTGAAGGATTACTTTTTTTTTTTACAATGTTGAAGATTATTTTTCAGGTTTATATCCATAATTTTTATAAACATTTCTTACATTCAAAGTTGTTGCCAGAATTTTCACAAGCGACAAGTTAAGCATTCAAAAGAATTATGGCTGGTAAGATAAACTACGTACATATTATATCTGTATTGCCTATAGGAAAACATGACTTTTAAATAATAGTTAACAAAAGGTATTAACTACAGGTACAGGTGGATGTTCCCGGCCTGGTTAGTTGTAAAAAAAAAAAAAAATATATATATACCATCACGCCTGTATTCCCCGAAGGGTTAGGCAGAGGTGTACCAATGTACACCCACAGTTCACCGGTATATTTAGGTCCCATGTAATAGGGGGCGAGCCTATTGCCATTAACCGGGCACAAATCCAAACTCCGAGCTGCTACTGAGAATTTCATAGAAAAACCCAATAACACTTTCTTTTTCTTTTTTTTCTTTTCTTTCTTTTTGGTTAGTTGTGTGTGAGTTTATCTGTTTATTCAGCACCCTTCATCATATCAGCCGCAGGACGTCCACTGCTGGACATAGGCCTCCCCCATAGATTTCCAAAAAGACCGGTTGGAAGCGGCCTTCATCCAGCGTCTCCCTGCTTTCTTAATCAGGTCGTCCGTTTATTAATTCATTAATAATTTGTTCATTGTTTATTTGTCGACGCACCCACGATACATGAGATTTTTTTAGCGGAAGGCAACATTGGGGCATTGTTTAAAAAAAAACTATGTTAATTTTAATTTTTCCTAGAAAATAAGGTCAAGAAATAATGCTACAGTTCAAGCGAGAAAGCTTTATTTTTTGCTGGTTTTTCTTCAGCAAAATTACCTTCCGGGTAGGATTACGTAACTTCACGTCTTGTTGAAGGTATGAATAATAATAACACCGAGAAACGGTGTTTTATGTTAGTTGTAGTACGTATATAGTGCTTGTTAAATGCGTTGCGTAAACCAAGGATGAAAAAATGCACATCATGCATACATAACCCCTCACACGATTCCGTAATAACATACCATCACGCCTGTATTCAAGCAGGAAGACGTTGGAAGCAGCCCGCTTCCACCGGTCTTTTTGGAAATCTATAGGGGAGGCCTATGTCCAGCAGTGGACGTACTGCGGCTGATATGATGATGATGACGCCTGTATTACCCGAAGGGTTAGGCAGAGGTGTATCAATGTACCTACAGTTCGCCGGTATGTTTAGATCCCATGTAATAGAGGGCAAGTCAATTAGCCTGCTACTCAGAATTTCATAGAAAGACCCCAATAATACTTTGCTCGACCTGGGAATCGAACCCAAGATCTCTAGCGTAGCAGTCGCGTTTAGGACCACTAGGCATATGAGGCAGTTGCTTAGTAATAATAATATTCTGCCGGTCGAATTTCGGTCACCGCGGCAATCTCATGGCTAGACTAGCCAATAACTCAGGAGATAATAATTATATTATCTCCTTAGAATAGCAACGTAACATATAACTAGAGCAGATGGCCGATGGGGTCGAAAAGTGCTAGAGTGGAGACCACGGACTAGCAAGCGCAGCGTAGGACGTCCACCAACAAGATGGACAGACGACCTAATAAAGGTCGCCGGAAGACACTGGATGCAGGTCGCTTCCGACCGGTATATGTGGACATCTAAAGGGGAGGCCAATGTTCAGCAGTGGACGTCCTATGGCTGAGATGATGATGATGATGATGATATAACTTAAAACCAGATTTAACAATTCAATTACATAAAAATAAATAAGTTTTCAGTGGTACTGTCAACTGTCCCGGTTCCGTCCCGCTCAGAGAATTAGGACAGCAAATAACGTGACAACCTCAAAGAGTTCTACTCTACGGATCTTCGCAATTAGGTATTGTGTGCTGTGTTGTAATGACATGAAGTATATAATTTAGAGCGGAGTCAAGCATAATTAAAGATATAGGCTTGTTACCTGTATCTTTAATTATGCTTGACGATGACGCCAAGTCGAAAACTGCCTTGTTGGCTTAGTAACTGCCTCGTTGGCCTAGTGGTCCTAAGCTCGACTGCTACGCTAGAGGTCTTGGGCTCGATTCCCACATCGAGCAACAAGTGTTATTGGGTTTTTCTATGAAATTCTCAGTAGCAGCTCAGAGTTTGGATTTGTGCCCGGTTAATCGGGCTCGACCCCTAATACATGGGACCTAAAAACTGTGGGTGTACATTGGTACACCTCTGCCTAACACTTCGGGGAATACAGGCGTGATTGTATGTATGACGCCAAGTCGATATATTTAGTAGGTAGGAAACTGCCAGTGTAGCGGAATTAGTTCGAAAGAGTCACCGCAACAGCTTTGGTACGCAAGAGTAACATGGATGAGTTTTAGTCAGTAAGACTCTGACACTCCCATACGCTTCGCCCTGAGCGGAAGAAGTAATTTGATCATTTTCCATGATGAAAAAAAGGTATTTGATTCGAATGATGAATGGAGAGAGATAATGCGAGTGTGTCTGAAGTTTTGCGAGAGAAAGTATGAGAGAATACCCACTGTTATTTATTAAATGTGTAGTAGATTTTATAATAATATTAGTATTTGGTTCTAGGTTAATTATTGTAATTGGTGTGTAACCGTGTTAATTAACTATAAATAAATAAATAAATGATACCTATGTGTGCGCATTACACAATCAATTTTTTTCTTTGCCAGAAACCTGAAAAGGGGTCATTGTAGGTACTCATCATTATGATCAATTAATAACATTACATTAAAATTAAAATTTCATAGTTTGTTTCATCTTAATGAACTATGAAATTTTAGCATGACGTAAAAACCCCAAACAGTGACCTTTTAAGAGATGCGTTATTCCTTTTGAAATATGGATCCTTGGTATATTTTCCAAGCTATTTATAAATTCTGAATAAATAAAACTAATCTATATCTATACATATAATAAAATCGTAACGAGGCCAATTCTGTACATTCAATATTTTTTATAAAGAGTAATTCTCACATGTTATATACATTATACTGAACCCAAAAAAATGGTTTTTAGAATTTTTGTCTGTTTGTTTGTTTGTTTGTTTGTATGTATGTACGCGCATAACTTTTTAACTCCTGCACCGATTTGAACAAAACTTTGGCATTGTGTTGGCAGTAACCTGAGCTGTAATCTTAGGTACAAGTCATCACACTATGTCACATAGGGGTTAGACAGAAACAGTATGAACAGTATTAACTTAAAAATACTGAACGCGAACAAAGTCGTGGGCAACAGCTAGTAAAGAATAAAACTATAGCATCAAACTATATAGGTAAAAAAGACAACGGGGTCGGCGTGTTAAGCGTTACACCCGTTGAACCCATGTACCTACTTACCCCTCATCGGCAAAATTGGTTCGCCTTTCCCGCCGAAGCATAGCGAGAACATAGCCATAAAGATAAATATTTGTATTCTATTACGGGCTCAAACAAAATAAACCTTCTTTATAATAAGGGTTCCATAAATAGAATTTCGATACATAGCGTCAATAAGTTTTTATGAATATTTGATTATAGGGTCTATTTTTATCGGGTAAAGAGAGGACAATTCCGAAAATTACGATTTCAGTATCAATCCGTCAAAAGTACCTCAAAATTTTTGACAAGTTTTTGACATTAATGGTCGCTGAAATGAGATTGTGAGAAGATTTTTAAACGTGGCTTTCCTGTTTTTTTTTAAACATCATTTTATGGTAACTAGCCGTCGGCTCTCAGTGGTCACCTATGCCTATAGACATTTGCAATACCAGGAACCTTGGAAATGCGTTGCCATCCCAGAGACAAAGTTAAATTATCTCGTGTGCCTGTAATTTGCCGGCACCCAAACTCTTCAAACCGGAACACAGCAACGCTGCTTTGCGGCAGAAATGCAGAAAAAGGTATGGGGGTAGCATTTCCCCGAACGAGCTCCTTCGCAAAGAGCTCTTCGAGTCTTCTTGAGTCTAGATAGCGACTTGAATTTGAAAGTTATTAGGTAAGTAGAATTTAAAAGAAATTATGAAATAGGTATCGCTATGAATAAAAATCAATTTAATATAAGTTCGAAATCGCCAATCCGGCTTGAGCAAGGGTGATGATCAATGATCGTGCCCGTGTTCACGAGAAGAAGTAGAGAGGAGATTTTTATTATTAAATAATAAATAATTAATGATTACAACGCACATCGCAGAAACGTTTGACACTAAAACAAGTGGCTTCGCCTTTATTATGGTCCTTCCATCACCTGACAACAGCGGGGGGTCAATAACCTTACGTACAACCGCGGATAGTAGGACCACCCATAAAACTGATATACGACATATTAAAAGTAAAATATTTCTGTTGTTTACACTTCCCCTTATGAGACTTACTACGAAGGAGTAACATATTAATAAGGGCTCTTGTATTAAGGTTCTAGATGAACTTGTTTGCCGTTACCATAGCAACCAGTTTGTGGAACGATCGAGAAGTTTCCTAGAACAAGTTTTGACGAGTAAATTTTGATTAGGTAACTCTATATTGTTTGTAGTTGCATCTACTTATTATGATATAAATATGTCTATTATGGGTACGGTTTGTACAAATAATTGATTTGGATATACTCCAATCGATACCTATTTACCTACAGTTCATTTTTTGATACAAATTCCCATTTAATTCTAAGCCAAAAAGACCAAATCCACTAATTAAATGCGTTCAAAATCTGGTTACAATATCAGCATTCGCAAAATGGAGCATTTGCTGTATTATATTTTGTCAAATTTAACAACGGATAGATTCAAACGACAATACGAATATTTTGGTAATAATTCAAATAAACGCTGCTGATTCGCTTTAAAGCTCTCTGAAGTGCTCTCAAATAATTACGTCGTTCGAGCATTTAGTTATAATTAAACATTCGTTTAAATGCTTTCCAAGTGAATAAGATACAAATGAATTCGCGTAAGTTTAACAATAATCACATTCTAATTTCAGTCTCAAATATACGTAATTTGACAATATTTTTGAAAAGTTTTTGACATTAAAATTAGATTTCGTTTAGATTTCGCTCGTCTAGTCTATAATATTTTAATAATAATATATACTGTATTGTTTCTTTTAACTAAAAACGAACTAAAATTCATAATAGACTTATTCATAAGAAACTAAAGTTAGGAATTGTAATAATAGGTATTGCTTCGAGGAAATTTCAAATAGGTTCAAATGAATAAAGTTTAAATTATTACAGCTAGAAAAGTACGAGCGTAACTTATCTTAGCCAAGTTAAGTTACAGACAAGGAGCAGATGGTACATTAGGGTTTATTTTTCTTTGTCTCGGTTACTTACTATTAAGCAACATTTATAAAGTTTATACTAAGAATAATAGTAATTTATTGGTCTATTGTAACAAAACAAAATATAACTTATAAAAAAGTTCTTAATGTTATAGTACGTTATTATAGTTACTTTAGTTATATCTGCTTCGTAGTAGCCTGGTGGTCATAAGCGCGACTGCTACGCTAAAGGCCTTTGATTCACAGGTCGGGCAAGGTGTTATTGGAATTTTCTATGAAATTCTCAGTAGCAGCTGGGCTCGGAGTCCGGTTAATGGCTAGAGTCTCGCCTCATATTACATGGGACCTAAAACATACCGGCAGACTGTGGGTGTAGGTACATCACACACACCTCAGCACACCTCTGCCTGACCCTTCGGGAAATCCAGGCGTGATGGTATATATGAAATGTAACAATAATATTGTATTTATAAAACAATAATTATTATCTTTGAGGTCAGCTATTTAGTTAGTTATTACTGTATAGGGCCGAATCCTCTGATTTTAGTTTAGTTTATGATGAACAACAATAAGGAAGTAGGCATCTCTAACTCTCAGACTGCTAAAAAATAACAGTGACAGATATAAACTAAGTTAAATTAGTTTTGTCTTTTATAGCGCCGTGTTTTAAACAACAATACGTTTTGACATTTTTATGGTAGTTTTAGATCTACTTTAGAGCCTCCGCGCACGTCCGGCTTTTAGTAGGACTGAATATCGGACCATTCAATAATCCAAAGTTTTGAGGACCGGCGTTTTAATAAATAATAATAATAATATAACAACTCATTTAATGTCAATTAACAAAGAATCATTTACATTAATTATTTTTTGTCGGACGTGTGCGTTGCTATATTAAAATTAATTCATATTGTGTTCCATTCTCACCGACAAAAAAATCGGTTGCCCACAGTCTGACGGGGGCGGGCAGTGTTAATTGACAGCTCTTAAGTTGTTTTCTACCGGCAAGGTGAGGCGTTGATTGCATAGGCGAGAATTAAAATTTGTATAAGTAACTAGCTGACCCGCCACGACTTCGTTCGCGTGGTATCCTACCCCTACCCTACCCTACCCTACCCTACCCCTACCTTACCCGTACCCTACCCCTACCCTACCCCTACCCTACCCCTACCCTACCCCTACCCTACCCCTACCCTACCCCTACCCTACCCCTACCCTACCCCTACCCTACCCCTACCCTACCCCTACCCTACCCCTACCCTACCCCTACCCTACCCCTACCCTACCCCTACCCTACCCCTACCCTACCCCTACCCTACCCTACCCCTACCCTACCCTACCCCTACCCTACCCCTACGCTACCCCTACCCTACCCTACCCCTACCCGTACCCTACCCTACCCCTACCCTACCCCTACCCTACCCTACCCCTACCCTACCCCTACCCCTACCCTACCCCTACCCTACCCCTACCCTACCCCTACCCTACTAACTAAAACCCGACTAAAACCCATTCCTGTTCCTCTTCATGCCTTTTGCGTGACTATTTTGAATAAATTCTGCAACACTGACAGGCACTGGCCCTAGCGGGCCCCGTCTATTATGCTGATATCTCTTTGAAGCGCGGTAGAATACAACGCGCAGATTGCGTGCACGCCTAGAGTGGCAAAAAATAAGATGTACGTCACAAACTGCATTCTTTAGTAATTTAACACACTACGCAATCTTTCCGTGTTATAACCATTTCGTACATATAGTTTTTTTTTTAAGCCTCTGCCCCATCATAAGAATCTCTTCTGTATCGTAACACCCGTGACACACACGTCAATCGCTTAGCCACCGCGACAACCGTGCTGACAATATTTGACAATTAAGATTGGAGAAAGAACGGTTTAGGTTGCTAATCGATTGGTTTAACTTTTGTTTACCGGAGTATACAATACTAGCCTCGTGTAACTGCCCCGTTGGTCTCGTGGTCGCAAGTGCGACTGCTGTGCAAGGGGTCCCGGGTTCGATTCCCAGGTCGAGCAAAAAGTGTTATTGGGTTTTTCTATAAAATTCTCAGTAGCAGCTCGGAGTTTGGATTTGTGCCCGGTTAATGGCAATAGGCTCGCCCCCTATTACATGGGACCTAAATATACCGGCGAACTGTGGGTGTACATTGGTACACCTCTGCCTAACCCTTCGGGGAATACAGGCGTGATGGTATATTTATTTATATAGTATACAATACTATGTTTATTTTTGTTCTAAGCAATACTTATACAATATGTTACAACTTATAAAAGTTAATTGATAAAGAACAGGTCATTTTTGAATTTCAAATACGAAATCTCTATTGCCATCCACACTACGAGTATTAAAACAGGTGTAAGTTTTAATAAGAACAGTCACAAATATGGATCTTGTCGGCCACAGCAAATTTTTAAATTAATAAGATAGAAGAGCGCTTCAAAATTTTTCCTTATTAAAACACTAGCTTCTAGAAGCCCACGTCTTCCTCCGCATCAAATTTGATATATTATCTCATTGGAACCGTTTATTTTCCGAGATAAAAAGTATCCTTCGTGTCTAAAGAAAGAAAGAAATAAAAGAAAGAAAAAAAAGTTTATTGACACAAACCATGTGCACACAGAAATACAATCTACCCAATCTACCAGTACCCAGTCACCCAGTTACCCAGTCTATCTATCTAATCTACTCTACAATCTACCTCAGTGTTAAATTTTATACAGATCCGTTCAGCCATTTAAGCGTGAAAGAGTAACAAACAAACATCCATCCATCCATCCACTCTCACAAACTTTCACATTTGTAATATTAGTAGGAAAGTAGGACGTGAAAGGGACATCGTAATGAAAGCTTTTACCGTGGATTCTGAACATGATTCTAAGTTCTTCTAATACCTCTTAAGATAAATTATGTACTCGGTAATTTAAAAAAAGTGCTTTTGATATAAATGTACATTATCTGCATGGTCAAAATGTATAGAAAATGTTCTTTTTATAATAATAAATTACATATTCTTTCGACTCCGTATATTATCACGCATTTATTTATTATCTTAACATAATATGTGCAAGTCTTTCTCTATATATTTGCAATGCAATCAAGCGTTGGTTTAAAAATCAAATAATAATATCCTTCCCACAAAAAATTGAGCCACGGTGGCCAATCTCAAAGGAGATTGGGCTAGAGATATTAATTACGCAGGAGATAATAATATTATAATGCTGCACGAGTTAGTGTGTGCACACTGCATTTTACTACAAATGCGGACCGCTAACTGTTACCGATTTTGTATATTATGCCATCACCATCACCCCTGTATTCCCCGAAGGGTTAGGCAGAGGTGTACCAATGTACACCCACATTTCGCTGGTATATTTAGGTTTATTTTTTATATTATGTTGACCTAATTATAGGGAACCTCTGTAACAATGGTTAATAAACTTCACTTTACATGTGCACTGCCTATTCCCTCACTCTCTTAGTCCAATAGGACGGCAATCCGATATGTTTTGGGAGAGGTCAGGCAAAGGAGCAACGATATTTACGTGCACTCTGAAACAGGGGGGTGTCACCAACTTTCAAACTTCGGGCTGCTACTGAGAAGAAATACCAAATGGAAAAACTCTATACACACAAATGTTCAGCTGAAAACCAATGCCAGGCACTGTGATCTGGCATTTATGCTGAGCTGGGCCTGTTTGACGCAGCTGTGAGGCACACAATAATGTTCTCTTTTTATTTTTTATTGAATAGCCTTTTCATTATTGTTATTTTTCGTATTTCTTCTTCTTAATAACACTTATTCTTCACACTTTTCTAAATAAATGTAAACAAGCAGGATATTTGTAGTTAATTTCTATACCAAAAGCTCTTCACCATTATACAGCTGCACATATAACTTTGTCATACAGTGAGTTCCTTAGTCCAACACAGAGCAATTTCCTACATTAATTGAGTCGCCGGGCACTACAGTACCCAAGCCTTAATTATTTCTCAGTTAAGCCCGCCTCTTGTTAACTAGTAATTAATTGTTATATTCATGTTATCCTTTTGTGGATCAGTGAAGTTTGAAGTAATAATCCTTCTTTGGTTTTGAGATTGTGATTAATTGATTGCTTTTGTGCAGTGTCAGATGGGTTTGTTGTGGTTTACAAGTTATTTCCTTTTTAGCTCCCGACTCTAAAGGACTGTTATAAGTTTGACGTGTCTGTGTGTCTGTCTGTGGTACCGTAGCTCGTAAACGGATGTACCGTTTTGGATGCGGTTTTTTTTTAAATAAAATGTAGCCTGTGTTAATCGCTGATTTTGCAGCTATCCATTGGTAGAAGAATGTAAAATTATATATACCAATGTATATACCAATGTACACTCACTGTTCACCGGTATATTAAGGTCCTATGTATTAGGGGGCGAGCCTATTGCCATTAACCGGGCACAAATCCAAACTCCGAGCTGCTACTGAGAATGTCATAGAAAAACCCAATAACACGTTTGCTCGACCTGGGAATCGAACCCAGGACCTCTAGCGTCGTAGTCATGCTGAGGACCACTAGGCTATCGAGGCAATCAATCAATCAATCAATTAATCAGTCAATTTAAAATAAGTGAAGTACTTTTAAAGTGTATCTCTTACAAACAAAAATAGCAACAATGTTTTCTCTTTATAAATATAGAATTGTCAAGAAAGCAGTACCTACTTTTCACTAGGTACATATTTAATACTGTTGATCAGTAGGTAGGTAAGATACATAATTATATCTAGTGAACTTGAGATGATTCCTAACATCATGTGGAATGTGTGACGTGGGAGTCAAATAATTATTCGGCTGTATTATTTCTATTTATACCGGCGAACTGTGGGTGTACCTAAAATGGTGCACCTCTGCCTAACCCTTCGGGGGATACAGGCGTGATGGTATATATTATTATTGTATGTCGATAAACATTATTCTTGAATATCTGTATTATGATAGTTTAGGTACTACTTTGGAATTATATATGTACTTCATATTTGTTCCTATGCTGCCAGTAGTTACTATGCTAAGCCCGCTACACTATTCGGGGCGAAATACTCGAAACACCTAGTGTGAGGGCAACGTTTTATAAAAAACAAATAGAAACACTTTATTTCTCGATTCGCAAAGAAAATCTAGAATCTTATTACATAATGCCACGGAAAGCTTTGTTATCATAAAAAGGATATTTTATCGTCCCGAGTTATAATTCAATCAGGGTTGAGTAAACTTTGATGACAAAGTAAACTAAGAAAATACTCCTAACAATGTTTATTTAGGATGTTTATTAGACGCGAGCGGTTAGGACGCGCGTTCCGAACGCCGTGTCTTTTCGAGGAATTGGATTTTAGTATGGTCGATTGGTACTACCTAATAATTTAGGCTTAATTTATTTTATTGATTGGGAGGATTGAGAAAAAGGAATTTTGAATTCTGTTTATAAGTTAGATAAGGTCCTAAATATTTTTTTAACGAATAAGTAGGACCCTGAAATATTTACAGACTTATTGTGCAAAACAATCTGCTATTATATGTCAAAACACGTAAATAACTTTTAACTGTTAAAAGGTCTTTAGCAGTTTTTATTTTTTTCATGACAGACGAAAAATTTCTACGATGTGAGGGTTAAGATCATGTCATTGTACTAAATCTATACTAACATAACTAAGCTGGATAGCTTTTTTGTTTGTTTGCTTAACAAACTAAGCTCTGGAACTACCAGTCATATTGGAAAAATCGTCGTATATGATAGCCAACTTCTAAGGCTAAATAACATCACGCTACAATCCACGGAAGCGGAGCAGTAACCAACGATGTAACATTACATAAAAGAGCTTCATCTAGGTAAGCTCACTCCATGGTCGACTTTGTCTCTGTGTTACTTCTGACCTTGACTAGAATCAAGAGCAAACCCATTTAAAAAAAAAAAAACCAAGCCGCAGTCAAAAGTAGTCTATTCTATATAAGTAGTCTATTAATAAATATTATATAAGTGTATGTTTCGTTATTCCTTCTAACATGTTGTATCTATGTCATCCAAAAACCTAGTCTATACCTAAATAGATTTAAGTATGTCCTTCCACAAAGACTATTCTAGTTATTTAAGCAAATACGAAATATGATGGCTACCCGTAATTCTATTTAGCAACTCGTGCCAACCAGAATTAATATTACAGAGTCCTGTTAGCAACAGCAAACATTACGTCCAGAAGCATTCTGAGGTCCCCGTGTGATTCGTCTATTATATTGTCATATATAATTATGTTTGTTTTGTTATTGTGTGTGTTCTAGGAGACATTGAATTCGATCATATTGTGTATAAATGTTGTTACTAGGACATATTGCTTTGTGTGTTGAAATTTAACTCGTATTGGTAACGCAATATGGTTCTTTTTAGAGTGAAATCATGGAAAAGATGGTGTAAACAATAGTAATAAAAAATGTGAAAGGTCTGTTTGTAAATAATATCTTTTTACTAAATTCATAATTATAAGTTTTCGCACGGTAGGTACTTATGGACGGACTTACAGGTGGACAGACGACCTGATTAAGACCACAGGAAGACGCTAGATAGAGGCCGCTTCCAACCGGTCTTTTTGGAAATCTATGGGGGAGGCCTATGTCTAGCAGTGGACGTCCTGCGGCTGATTTAATGATGATGATGACAAGGTACTTAAACTAAAAAAGCAATTTGAAAGTTGTTTTCTATGTGTTTGATTGTACTTGGTAATCTCCGAAACGTCTGGGCCAATTTTGACGGGACATTTGTTAAATATTGATACACAACTGCTGGTTTTTTATTCAGTTTTTCTATCAGGAAATTTTCTGACAAGCAGCTTGAGCTCTAGATTTTTGCCTAGTTGATGGCATTGGGCTTACCCCAAAACATCATTTGCGGAATGTGACTTTGACGCACCCCACAGGGAGAACTAGTGAGGTGCTATTTACAAGGAGCGGGTGTAGGTGGGTGTAAGCTACCCATCCATTCATCTATCACGAATGTCTTTATATTTCCCTAAAATCTAAGGTTAAGCACGTGGGATTACAAAAAGATCTACTATTATACTAAATATAGGAAAAAAATGTATCGCCTACGAAATGCCACCCACGCCACTTACAGAACATAAAAAATCGCTTTTCCGAACAAAACACTTTAACTTCGGGAAGCTACAGATTTTCGGTAAATATCTTTTAAATATTCCTCGTAATGACGAATCCTCCATTATTCGTGAAGTTTTTGTGAAACAAAGAGGGGTAGGAATTAAAAGAATCGTGCCGTGCTCTCACTAATGACTGCAAAGCATTTGTGATAAAATCTAAGCGACACATCATTGTCATGGCGCATACAGAATTGTTGGGCATCCATTTTAAGCAAACCACACAGGGGAATTTCAACCCTATAGTTTTATATCAAGGTTGGATTCTGGTTGGTGGTATAACACAATTTGTTAAAACTTTTTCTCCTTTCGGGGATAAAATCTAGTATTCTCGGGCCGGGCTGCGTTGATTCATGTCGTTTGTTCCTGGATATCACAACAAAAAATATTACATGTATAAACAGGGCAACTGGGTAGAATACAAATTGTATTGGGTATTCATAACGACCAATTATGTGGGTGTATGTGTCTTGTATTGACGTTCACCGTTTCTTCTTTATTATGTAATGAAACTAGTTTCCTCTGCGGAATGTCAGTTATCATTGGATGTTTTTTACGCTTTAACCTAATTATTATTTTAAAATAAAAGTAGCCTAAGTTGCTTCTTGAAACATTAGCTTTAGTGTCAGTGACAGTCCTTTTTGTTTTTTTTTTTCTCCGTGGTGAAATCCTCATGGATGCCCTTCGTTTGGGGTAAACAGAGAGTTATGTCGGACTCTTGCCGACTAAAACCTCACGGTTCCTCCTGTTACCATACGTCAGCAGCCCGGTATTCGCTTGACGCATGATCCCGCCAAAATCGATCCAGCTGTTTAGGAGATTGACCGGAACAAATATACCTACACGACAAAAGTTTTTAACACATTTGTTTTTATCTTGTTAATTATATTTATTTTGTAAAAAGCAACCATAACAACACTTTTGTAACAATTCAATTGCATTGTTTTATAGATGGATCTACCTATCTATCGAGGAAGAACTGTGTTGTGTGTCTATATAATGTCTATATAATAGAGCTGTAAGCTGAAAATAGTTATTTTTAAATTATGGATACCTACTGTTAAATTGGACTAAATACTTTGAATAATGTTTTATAATTTATGCTAAACTCTTAATCTCTAAATATAATCTGTAACTACCTACCTCCCGATTGTTGATGTTGAAACCTTTAGATAGGTACCTATCTAAAATTCAAATTTCTACATCGAGCAAAATATTTTACATAAATTTTATGAGTTTTTCTTATCTGCTTACATATTTAGTATTTAATTTTTTGTGCTCCAAAAGTTGATATTTATACATGCATACCACCTACAATATCCCAGAGATAAAGTTGAAATGTCACATGCGCCTGTGATTACATCGATACCCATACAGGGGTATAGCGGTAACCACAGGGGTAAACCGGAACACAGCAACGTTGCTTTGCAGCAGAAATAAGTATGGTTTTAATACTTCCCCGGACGAGCTCCTTTACAAAAAGTTCCACTACTGTTGTTTATTCATTTGCATATACATACATAATATAAATTATATTTTCAAATGTAATCATGAAAACATGTAAAATTATGAGCCAATACAAAATTATTTTTGGATTCAAGTGAGGACATTTTTCTCAATGTAAATAAACCAATTCTATAATTAGAAATATTATTTAGGAAGTTGTCTGATCTGCGACAAAATTTATATTAAGTTACTAACTTTTAATAACTTTTTGAAAGTTAACGCAAATACGAGTACAAATACTTGATTATTTTGACTGCTCTAATTAAGGCGCTGTCGGATTTAAAGCAACTTTATCTCAAGACAAAAAATTTAATTAAACAATTATTGGGAATTGGGATCAAAAAAGTATTTATTTTGTTATTCACCTGAAGATATTAAACATAATTCATACTAAAATTATAAAGCTGAAGAGTTGGTTTATTAAACGCACTAATCTCAGGAACTACGAGTCTATTTCTGAAAATTCTTTAGCCAATTGAAATGCTACTTACGTTATCCGTGAAAGCTAAACGTTAAATCTTATTAACTAAAAATGTAGGGTCTCTAAGAAAATTTACGAGGACAAAGCAACTGGCAAAAGCTACACCAAAATTACAAAAATGTAAATTCGTTGTAAATCGCGGTTCGCAAATAAATGTTGTAATAGCCTACCTACAAACAAAAAAATATTCCCTGGATGTAAATTAACTAAAATCTTACACTGATAAAAAAGTTACATTCCTGCCAAACGTATATAAATGTATGCTTTATGTTTAGGCTTTATGGTTTACTTGACTTCCAGGCGGACGTAGTCGTGTGCAGAAACTAGTGATGCATAAAGCGTCAGTTAGTAGAAGTCAAGTTCCGGCTTACTCTGAAATTAAAATAGTTTTAATACTCATATACTCGTATATCCTAACTGAAATGCCTGTAGATATACTGTACAGTTACAGCTATAGACTAGATCAACGATTCGTATGAAATATAAGGTTTCTAATCCAAAAATAGAATAAACTTATGTTGGAACTTAAAAAGAATAAAATATTTTAAAAATATTTTTTAAGAAATCTTGCACGACAAACTGTTTAGAAATAGGATAATACGTATTGTTAGCGACATTTGAATACCACGTTTCAATAGATGAAAAGAAGCTTTATGTTTTACAGAAATAGATTCTAGATTGTGTTTTTGACGCGATGTCGCTGCAGTTGGTGTAGTCATTAAATAAATAGTTGTCTCCAAAAGTGTCTATGATATACGTTACGTCTTTGGTTACTGCTCCGCTCCCCTGGGTTGTTGTGTGATGTTATGTATATTCAACCTACGACATTCACAAATAAAGTGGCTTTCTATGGGTAAAAGAATTTTCAAAATAGGTTCTGTAGATCCAGAAATTTCCCCCTACAACCTCACAAACTTTACCTAAGTATATTTATAATATTAGTGTAGATTACCTAAGATCGTCGTTTTTCAAGTGCTAGAAAGAGACGAAGCTTCTTGACCAATAGCACCATTCCAATTTCGCATCGGAACAATAAAAAAATTAGCAACAATCCCGGGATATAAGTTTCAAAAATTCATCATCTGCCTAACCTTTTCCCAACTATGTTGAGGTCGGCCTCAGTCGAACCGGATGCAGCTGAATATCAGTATTTTACATGGAGCGACTGCCTATCAGACCTCCACAACCCAGTAATGGGTAATACGATACTCTTGGTAAGACTGGTTGTCAGACTTTCGGGCTTCAAAAATAAGTTTCAAAAATTAATTTCTTAAAATCAGTCACAGCAATCAATCAAATCACGTACGCTATTTCGATTGGTTGTTGATTATTTAGTCAACCAATCATAGCAGTTTACACGCGCATGACAATTTGTCACGATGGTGATTGAAATTCGAAACGATAGTGATAATAAAATTATATTTCAGAACAAGTTGAAATGAGTATCGCACCTCTTAAAACAATATAAACTGCATTCTTTCCTGTGAGCAAATTAACTTTTAATCCACCTATTAACACTAATAATGGGGTAAACGTCAGCTAAATTCAAGGCCCATATACTCCTTTTGTATAAACATCAAGACTCGCTGCATCCACTTAAGCGTAAACGATTAAATTGTTCAAGAGAACACACTGAGGGGAACTCAACTATTGAAGTATCTGTTCCTACACTTGAACGACTTAATAGTTTGAACCAACTCAGAAGGGAGTTGACGGGGAGTGCTTGAGGAGTGCTAAAACTATTGGTTTGGGTAACCACTGGTGGATAATAATAATGACACCAGAAAATTTTTGTCCTACTGCAGGGCAAAGGCCTCTTCTCATACAGGGATAGCACGAGTATTGATCACCAAACGGGTTGGCAATTTCAGACTTACATTAACTATAAGTAAGTGAGGATTTGTGCCTGGTTAATGGCAATAGGCTCGCCCCCTATTACATGGGACTTTTGCCTAGCCCTTCGTGGAATACATACGCCATAGTATGTCATGTTATTAACTATGAGTCCAGGTTTTTGAACGATGTTTTCCTTCACCAACGTTACTTATGTCTAAGATGCTTCTTCTTTATCGTGTGGGCAGTAAGGTCTAACGTCTCCACACACCCTAGTGTCAGAGTTTCTAAACCGCCTCAAGGGCCTCTAATATGGTTACAGATGTCAGTGATGTCCAAGATAAACTTAGAAAGTACATAACATAAAATTGAAAAAGTCACATTGGTACTTGTCCGTGCCCGGTCAAGCTAGAAGCCTTAACCATTGGGCCATCACGACACATTGATGGATGCTTGGTTTAAATTGATATGGACAGGGGAAAAGGTAACTTGGACAATTACGCAAAATAAAGCGATTGCCATACCCCGCCCACTTCTGTTACTGTAAAACATAAACTGTTCTGTAAAAACCAAGACATAAAGAAAGAACGTTTATATCTCTCAAATACTTAAACACTTACGGACTATTCAGACGTCCTTAGAACACTATCTGTCACCAACAGAAACTCTCTTAAGAATAGGGTCACTCACAGTAGTTACTCTTAATCTGAACAAGTAGGTGTTTGAGAAATCGGTCTTTAGTCATTAGTTTAGTCTAGACTAAGATTAACTAAGAAATAGATTGTTTAAACCAGCTGGTCTGTTGCAGAAGTTGTCCGAAAGAGTCTGGAGTTTGGAAGTAAGAGTCAGACACTTCCTTCGCCCCGTCCAGAGTGGAAGAAGTAATTTGATGATTTCCCATCCTTAAAAAAAATGTGTTATAATCTATCTTGGTGACCTTGACCTTATTGGTGAGGTTATTCAGAAAAATCGGGTACGCAGTACTCGCAACCGGCGCGCTTGTATGACCAGATGTATGAACGTAAACGAGGCGAAAGCAGCATGTAAGTTTCGTAGCAGGTGGCGTTCTGTGTGAGTTTATGTATGTCTATCTCGATGAAGGTAAAGTGAGTTTCAGATGAGCTGTCTGCCCACCAATTGCTAAGGATTGACAGCTTAGTTCCAGCTAGCTGCACCGAGGGATATTTTTTCTAAATAGTTCTACTGAACTCGAAGTAGGTCACCCGAAAGCTCTAAGTTAGGTACATGAGGCAATTAGACACAAACGAGGAAAGTTAAAAAATACTTATTTCGTTTGACGCAATTTATTATCTAACTAAAAATAAAGCTTTTCTAGGATTTTTCCACGTCACATGAAAACGTCAACGTAGAATTAGAGTAATGGAAAGTTTTTTGATAAAAATATTCCAAAGTTACTTAGGCATTAATAAAGAATCAGAAATACATAACACTAGCTGCTACCCGCGACTTTGTGCGCGTGGTTTGTTTTTACTCGTGTTAGTTACGTCTCTGGTTACTACTCCGCTCCCGTAGGTCATAGCGTAATGTTAGAAAGATAGCCTATACTATATTGCTTATTAATCTGGGTATTATAAACAAAAACATTATTTCCAATCAACTAATAGTTTTCCAGCGCGTTTAAACCAACAAACCATTTCAACTTTTTATATTAGTATTGATACATATTTTATTAAACTTGAATGTGGATTTTAGTAAGTGTTATCAGTTAGATAATATAAAAGAAGCTTGACATAACTATGGGTTAGTATGGAACCAAGTCAAAGGTATAAGCAACGATAGAAAAGAAAATCAACTTTATTTCTGCACTGCTGGAGTTCCAATTTCAAACACAATCCACTACACTAAAACATAACCTGTTTATGATCAATCAATCATAATGGTAACGTACGAACCGAGTGCGAGATACGAGATATCGAATGCACACAATATGAAGATTTATGTTTCTGGAACGTTTCCTACAAACGCCGGAACGCATACAATAGATGTGTAATGTATGGTTCTAGTGTTACGCAAGAATTGGAACGTGAACTACTTTTGAATTTCGAATTGTATGATTTTTGTATTTTTGAAAATAGAAGTTATGACGTAAAGATAAATTAATATCTATACAAATCAATAAAATTTAAATGTCTCTTTGTAATATCAAAATAACAGCTTTTATTAATTACATACATATCACTGTTTTCACAGTTCTTTTATAAATAAATCTAATCGGAAATAATTGTGATGAGTTTTTAGGAACAATAAAGAAAATATGCTGTTCACAATTTATGTTTAATACACGTCAAAATTCTAAACATACCGGCGAACTGTGGGTGTACATTGACACACCATTGTATAACCCTTCGGGAAATACAGACGTGATGGTATTTAACTCTGATTAATTATAAATCTATTTTAAGCATACCTTTTGAATGTACTGTAATTTCTGTATAATACTAATATTATACTGAACTGCCTCGTTAGCCTAGTAGTCCTAAGCACGACTGCTACGCTAGAGGTCCTGGGTACGATTCCCAGGTCAAGCAAAAAGTGTTATTGGGCTTTTCTATGAAATTCTCAGTAGCAGCTCGGAATTTGGATTTGTGCCCGGTTAATGGCAATAGGCTCGCCCCCTATCACATGGGACCTAAATATACCGGCGAACTGTGGGTGTACATTGGTACACCTCTACCTAACTCTTCAGGGAATACAAGCGTTATGTAATATATACTTATATTATATCTAACACATTTTGGATACTGAAATGTAAGTTAGACGTTGTTAACCTAAATTGAGAGATTGTTGGTTGACTCATTTTGATAAAACTCAGCTCAATTGCGACAACATAACACACAAACAGACCCTATTTCCGGATAACTACTTCCATTAAAACAATCATATTTTCAACAATGAACCAGTTAAAGCTAATCCGGTCATAAATTAACCAAAACTAGGTGAAAAGGTTTTCACTGATAAGGGAAGGCACATTTACTGGCCAACCCTACTTTGAAACACGACACCTGATTTATATTGTACTGTTTTATGTTTAAATGTGACTGTAATAAAAAATGCAAATTACTGAAATATACTTTGAGTTTATTTTGTTTTGTACTGTGTGTAAAAAGAAACGATCATTTGTGCTACCAAACTAAAGAATATAGAAAAAATAACTAGATGGGAAACGTTTTTTTTTTTGTCCAGGACCGCAATTTTTGATAGTGTACAGTGCACACCAAACATTGTACTTTCGGGTACATACAAGCACATGAGTTTAAGGTTTAGCTTTTAAGTATAAGTTTAGGTGTAACATATAAAACCGGTTTTAGTAAAAAATGAGTGTTAAAGATGGAATTTTGAGCTTCTACATATATAATAATATCCGTTACCAGGGTTCCCAGGTGTATTCTGAAGTATTCCAGAACAAACAAAATATCGCAAATACATTATGACGTGATGAATGTAACTTTTGGCTACACTTTAGTGTTTTTTTTTTACTCCCATTATTTTTATATACTAGGTTAGTTTAGCTATCATACTTTTGATAGAAATTCGTCAACCAGCAAAAATATTGCATATTTAAATATTGCATATATCCGACCTGGGTAGATTGTTGATACTAAAAATGTAATGTTTATTAATAAGATCTTAATGTACACAATTATGCAATAAATGTATCTTTATCTTCATCTTTATTTTTATTATAAAGTTAAAAATGAAAAATCTGATAAGAAAGAGACGTAATAACGTAAAAAACGTTGGTACATGTTAAAAAATACACGAAACAACTTCCTGATAGAATATTCACAAAACAAAATTGGTACATACATACAGCTACATACTGAAAAAATAATCAGGAATACCGTTACTCATACGTACTTAAACAGTTACCGAATAAACAAGACCAACTGAAGTTGAGCCACGCGCTTAACGCCGCCATCTTGAATGAGAGTTCAATTCAAAATGGCCGCCGAAGCAAAAGGCTTTTGCTTTGACGAATACAGTACAGAAAACTAATCATGCGAGATTCGATTTGCACTTGTCTGGGTTACAAAATTGTGTATACTTACACGTGAAATCAGTTACAAAGGTTTTAGAAAATATAGGACGTTTTTTCCTAAGTAGATTCCGACTTAAAATGTCGTATTTCATACCTACTTGGTATCGTACGTAAGCCAATGTTGCATATTGTGTTATTGGTTTACATATCTATTAATTAAACAAATATTGAAGCTCCGCTATAAAAAGCAATGTACGCGCACATTTTACTACATTTGCCGATGCATATTATAATAAAAAATAAATAAGAATGCCCTTGTTAATAAATGTCACTAGTTAGATCAATCAGGAAACTCTTTAAACAAAAGTTAAACAAAGTTTTGATGGTTACTAAGGTAATTCTAAACTTAAAAAACACGATCGATGCTAAATTGTCGTTTGGTTTTAAAAAAAGGTTATATTAGAATAATAAACTAGAATGGAATAAAAACAAGAGACTTACCGAAACAAGTCCGTTAACACTGGCAGGTAGAACTGTAATGTCAATAAGTTGGTTAACGAATAAATTAATTAGAGGGTAGGGTTAATTGAATATTGTTAAGTATTCCCTATGTCCCAATAGGTACTCGGTTAGTTTCAATTCAAACATGGGATAGTTGGTGTATTATTCGTTTATTTTTTTTATTGCTATAGTTATGGGTACAATATGGAAAATTTACCATACTGTTAAGGGTTGCTATACACATAAGTGGGTTGACACATTTGGTCGGCATTTTTAATAAAACGGTATCAAAAGTTGTGTTCCGAATGCCAAACCAAAAATAAAGTATACTGAGACAACTATCAACAACAACTAACATCAACTATCTGCCAATGAAAATTCCCTCAAAATCTGTTCAGCCATTTTCGGGATTAGCCAGTATAGACAAACTGGCAGACAAAAATTTTGAAAATTGATGTTATGTTGTTTTTACCGTGATACCAACCATTCATAATGCATACAGTAAAAAGTTAAATTTTGACATTATTTGCGTACTTTGAGACACACACCGCTCTTCTTTTCTTTTTCTTTATTTGTACCTACTCAATTATTTTTATAAGTTGGAACCTTGTTTTCATATTTATGTTATGTTTTATCTTTTAATTGTGTTGTTATGTGTTGTGCAATGTCTTATGTGTGCACCAAATAAATGGTTTATCTATCCATCTATCTAGTAGTATAGATAAAATCTATCCAGTTTACGTAACGTGAACCCCACGTATTACGCCCGTATTAGGTCCTCGGGTTAGAACCTAAGCTCTAAGCTCTAATCGTCTCTAATGCCCGCTGCATTCTAATCAGTCCGGTGCTAACCGACCTTTAATCTATGATCTTCAATTCCAATCTCCATGCAGCTTTACAGTGGCAAATTGTACCTACGTAGGTATTTAGGTATCGGATGAAATGTGGAGTGGTATTCTGAGAAAATCTTCCTCGGTTTTAGGTGAAGTGAGCTGAGAGTGAGTTATCTAATAAGCTGAAAAAGGTGATTTTAAATTAGTGTCAATCATAAACAACTAAAAAATCAAGTATTTATTCATATTCGACTAAGTATCGTAATTTTATTTCATTATCAGCCGCGTTCAGTTACGTTTTTGCTTACTGCTCCGCTCCCGTTGGTTCTAGCGTGATGTTCTATACGTATAAACCTACCTGTTGAATCTATTTTTGAAAATTGCATTAAAATTGGTTGCGTCGTTTCAATTTTCAAAGATCTAAGCGTACATACAGCGCAAGCGACTTTGTTTTATACTATGTAAAGATTTCGACTTTTATGACAACCTTCTGAAATTTTGCAAAATTGCACTTTTTATATTAGAAATATCTTTTGATATAAAACCCATAATGCAATCCACAGCACTATCATCCATTAGGTAGAATGGACAGCTCACCGAAAGATCATTGCACCCAAATACATATACTGACGGAGATTTTTACAGAATAGTCCAACTGAAACTGTTAATAAAAGTGTATTGAGAAAGAACGTGACTATACATACATAACCATTCATTTTAAACTGAAACTGAATTAAATACTCAAAGCTTTACATATTTTTCGCAGGATTTACAGTGATTTAAACTAGTTTAGTTAAATACAGTTATTTGAAAGGACGAAGTTGAAGTTTATAAAAAAATACAAATCTTAAGGCTATGTAAGCAAAAGTAATTTCATGTCAACATAAACATATCGTGGCAACAAATAAGGTTCAAAATAGCGATGTCAGTTGCATCGAATAACCACCAAAATCAAGTAATTTTGAGATTTTCATTAAATTGAAAAACAATAACAAACAATATAGATATTATGTCTTTAGTTCATGAAATTCCCTATAATATTATTTCATCATATCAAAATTTTGAGGCCAACGCAACGAATTTTTTTTTGATGCGCTCCTTTGCGTTTTTTACCCTGACTTTGCTTTATTTTCATGAAACATTTATACATGCGTTTTTTCTTGGAACCATTGACTGTACACTCAATTTATTTTTTCAAGCTTGTAATATGTACCAATATGCCAAACTATGTGGCAAAAAATGTGTGTTTTTGGTGACCTGTGGTTGGAAAGCCCTTTAAACTCAAACAATGTAATGAATTTATATGTTACATAGTAGTACCATTGAAAGTGAGCTCTAACATGAAACCCGGTAAAGGCAAGGCAACATAATAATAATAGGTTGGTACTATCATTAAATTTGGTTATGTAATTGGATAGGTTCATGTTGTATTACATGGTTATAATCAGTAGTAGTCGGTAAGCCAAATTTGCTAACTGCGAATCACGCACAAAACGTTTCGGGCAACTGCACAATATTTAGCGCTATATCCAAAAAGAAACGTTTCTTGTTTAAATAGATAAATTACATAATCTATAATATAAAAATGAATCGCAAAATGTGTTGGTAAGCGCAAAACTAGAGAACGGTTGGACCGATTTCGCTAATTATTTTTTTAAAATATTCCTTGAAGTACGAGGATGGTTCTTACGGAGAGAAATATTCTAAAAAAAAAAAAGGTAGGGTAGGGGTAGGGCAGGGGTAGGGCAGGGGTAGGGTAGGGGTAGGGTAGGGGTAGGGTAGGGGTAGGGTAGGGGTAGGGTAGGGGTAGGGTAGGGGTAGGGTAGGGGTAGGGTAGGGGTAGGGTAGGGGTAGGGTAGGGGTAGGATACCACGCGAACGAAGTCGTGGCGGGTCAGCTAGTAATATAATAAATGCGAAAGTAACAATGACTGTCTGTTAAGCTTTCACACCTAAACCTCGGAAACGATTTTGATGAAATTTGGAACAGGATCAGTTAATACACAAAAAAAAGGACTATATTTTATTTTTTATTCCGCGATTTTGTCTACGTCAGCAATAACCAACATTTACGCTTATGAAGTCACGGGCAAAAACTAGCAATATATACTTCCTCAAAAATCGAGCTAAAAACAATATTTTCATGGCTACAGTATTGAGGATTGTTGTAATAATTAAAACCAGGTTAAGTTGTAGCTGGTTGGCGTGGAATTTCACTATTAGCTGAACAAACAATACCTATCCAGAGACAGTTTACGCTAGAGCTTTCAATTAAGCTTAAAATATTCTAGATCCGATTAGTATTAAACAAAGTAAGACTATAAATTCCTTTGGGTAACTCAAAATAAGGATGAAATCAGAATTTAACAGCACTTTTTGGGAACAAAAGCGGAGTAAGACCACTGGAATGAGGTCTCCGAGTTGCCAGACCTATGTCACTTTAGCGTGGCTGAAGTTTTGGGTAAAGATAGAGGAATATGTAGTTGAAAAGGTATGTGTACTTGCTAGTTTTAATAAAAGAAAGAAAGAAATGAATTAAGAAAGAAAGAAAAAAAAGAAAGAAGAACAGAGAGAAAGAAAATGTTTTAATGCATTATGCGTATGCGTTGCGTAATGCTACATACTTCATTATTCAGGAACCAGGTAAATAAGCCAGAAATTTTAGTTTTTTTTTTCAAAAAATGAAATAGGATGAACGATCGACTAATGATTTCAAGGTTGAGAGTTGCAGTGACTAAGCGATTGGCGGGTTCGTTTCCGAAACCAGGTCTGGTTGTTTGTGTATGTGAGTTTATATATTTGTGAACGCACTCACGATACAGGAGCAAAACCTAATGCCTTATTATTCTATCTCCTGGCAACTGTCCCAATTTATTTAGAGTTAGCCCTTATCGTATTCCGACGTCGCAGCGGCAGCGTGCGGTTGTAGACTGTCCTTTCGTTCGTGCTTATAGAGCTCAGACCTTTTTTCATTGTTTGAAACCAGGTCGTTGGTGGTCCTCCGCGGCCCCATTTTTTCTCTTCTATAACGCACATTAATATACCATCACGCCTGTTTTCCCGTAGCCACAGGCAGAGGTGTGAGTACACCCACAATTTACCGGTATGTTTAGGTCCCATGTAATAGGGGGCGAGCTTTCTATATTTAAAAGAAAAGAAAAAAAACTCAGTCAACTTAAATACCCAAAAGTACTTTTCAAACACGCCTTGCACCTATGACCGGCACCAAAACTACATAAACACGCAAATGGGGTGTGGACAACATACCTACATACTTTCCTAAAACTATTTCCATTAGCTAAATTCGTTATAGAACTACATTCGCTAGGAATATTCCAGAATAATAATTGAACAAGTCAATAAGCTTTTCATACAATTCGTCGTCATGTATCGAAATGAATGTATTCTTTAATTTAATAACGTGAGTCGTGGAATATTTGGTCTGAAAGTACTTATGGACTGAAATCTATAAGTCGCCAAATCTACGTCATGTTAGCAGAGAATAGATAGAGAAATCTTTATAAAACCAATATAATAAAATACTAATAAATAAAATTGAAGTATCTGTTTATTATGGCAAAATGTCAATCTCCGAAACCCCTGGGCCTATTTAGACTGGAACTTCACTCGCAGATAGCTGATATTATAAGTAGTAACTTTACTCTAATTTTAGTTCAGAAAAATAATTAAGTATACCCGCAAAACAATATATGTATACGAGTAGATCCGATTGACGCACTTGGTAAAATGAATTATTTTTGTAATTTTCTTTTACCACTTTGTATGGTAAACGATCCGACCGAGCGACGGTTCATCTAATGTTAAGTGGATACCTCTGCCTATAAACATCTGCAGTACATAACAAATAATGTGCTTTGGGTTATATTGGGCTCACAAATAACTAATGTGTTGACATCCTTTAGACAAAGTTGATATGTCTCATATGCCTGTAATTTCACCACCACCCAAACCGGAACACAGCAACGTCTTTGCGGCAGAAATAGTATGGTGGTAGTACGTACCCGGACAAGCTTCTTCACATACAGCTCTACTACTACTAGTGAGAGATTGTAGATTGACTCGTTTTGACAGAATTAAGCTTATGGTTATAAAATAACCTTTTTTTTAAGAAATAACTTCATTAAAGTTATCAAAAAGCGATCAAGACAAGTTTATTTCACTTCATAAAAACTCTTACGTTAAATCTGACTATTAAGTTACAAAGTGGGTTTAAACAAACATTTACTTGCTGAAACACACTAAAATCGATACAAAAATATGCAAATATCTCCTTTACTTTTATTAAAAACCGGCCAAGTGATAGTCGGACTCGCACCCAAAGGGTCCCGTATTAGTTTACAATATTTGGTGCGAGCAACAATGGTCGAAAAGTACACGTTTCTTAAATGGGAATCTTATTTTTTTTATTTTAGTTTTTGTTGTGAAAATATCAAGTGTTTAGGTACCTATTACGGCTTAAAAGATACAGCCTTGTGCCAATGGTCAGACAGGTATTAGTCTTGGAAAATAAAAAATGCTGCTGATGTCGCGATAAACGTGGCCACGTAACGTAGCCAAATACTTTAAAGTAATGATTTAAAAAAAAGATTTACTTAGATATCGATTTGGAAAGCAGAAAAAGAGTCCTGTTGTTTGGCGTTTGTTGGACACGTAACCCTTTTTTTTTTTTTTTTTTTTTATAGACGGGAAATCATCAAATAACTTCCCCCGCCCTGGGCGGGGCGGGAGGGAGTGTCAGACTTTTACTGACTAAAACCCGTCTATGTTCCTTCATGTGCCCTTTGCGTTCCGGGGGCGCGGTATCTCTTTCGAACAACCCGCAGCCCCGGCAGGCATCGGCCCTCAGTGGCCCCATCCAATTTTGCTGACATCTCTTTGAGGCGCGCGTGGAACACGAACGCGCCGTCGACACGGTCTGTCGCTAGTGAACGTACGGACGGTGAGCTACCCATTGCTCACCGTCCACAGACCCGCGTCTACGGTGGCCGGGAGTCGTCACGTGGCTCCCGACGCCCGGATCGTCTACCGCGGCGGCCGCTGGGACGGGGGACCCTCCTTTCCCTCTCCCGTCCCGCCGCCTCCTTCTCTAGCATTACAGCTTCGCAGAAGGAGGCGACTGCTTCCCATTCCCCCTCGCTCCGGACCATGGCCTGGACCAGTGCCGGACGCGAGAGGGCGCCGCCGCCGATGGCCGCCTCGAGGACTCGGCGGTGCTCAGCCCAAGCAGGGCACACCGCCAAAGTATGCTCCACCGTGTCCTCGGGGCGATCCTCACAATGGTGACACCCGGGCGTTTCCTCCCGCCCGATGATGTGCAGGAACCTCCCGAAACATCCGTGTCCGGTGAGGACCTGCGTCAGGCGGTAGGTGAGGGCGCCGTGGCGCCGCTCCAGCCACTCCTCAAAGAGGGGTCTTACCGCCTCAATCGAGGCGAGCCCTGCACGAGGTTGCGACAGTCGTTCTCTCCATGTCGACACGTAACCCTAAAAACGATCTTTCAAAATCCTTCTTACTTATGCGAGTCGTTTAAAAACTATTGAGTTAACTTTAATGACTTTTCTTTTAGTGCTATACTTAGCCTCGATAACGCTTCCGTTTGTCTTGCTACATTCTATCTTTATACTTTACAGGGATCAGCAGAAGTCTAAATAATTGTTCTCGAATTTAGATTACCGTTTTTTTTTATAAATCTTGTTATTATATATATAAAATATATATATATAAATAAATAAATAAATAAATATACCATCACGCCTGTATTCCCCGAAGGGTTAGGCAGAGGTGCACCAATTTAGGTACACCTACAGTTCGCCGGTATGTTTAGGTCCCATGTAATAGGGTGCGAGCCTATTGCCAACTAACTGCCCCGTTGGTCTCGTGGTCGCAAGCGCGACTGCCGAGCAAGGGGTCCCGGGTTCGATTCCCAGGTCGGGCAAAAAGTGTTATTGGGTTTTTCCATTAGGAATTTCTCAGTAGCAGCTCGGAGTTTGGATTTGTGCCCGGTATCTTGTTATTATTGTTTTAAAAATGTTACCCTCACACCAAGATTTTGTCCTTTATCGTTCATCATATCAGCCAAACGACGTCTATTGCTGGACATAGGCCACCCCTATAAATAGCCACAGATATCCTGCGCTGAATGATCATTGTGGCAGTTTACAAACATACAACCTTACATACAAACCAAACCCGGTACAATTACATTTAGGTCAAACAAGTTTAGTTCGGTGTGGTAATAGAACACGCAATACGCAGCGCAGCTGCCAATCACTTAGCCACTGCGCTAACTATGTTGACCATCCATGCTAACCAACCAACGACCATTGATGAATGTTGCAGGTCCTTAATAACATTTATTGCGAAATTTCTTCACAAACTGCTCTTTATCTTATGAATAAAGATTTTTCCTGTAATTAGTATTTAATTACAAAAGAACATCGAAGCGTATAAAATTAATAACTTATCGTAAAATCATGATATTTAATTTTCCTTCAAATAGTGACAATTTACATTTGTCAAGGCACCTTTCGTTAGATATTAATTAACTTCTTATTGATTTTAATATAATCGAAAGGCATGCCCCAATTACTTTTTGAAATAGAACTGCTGATTTGGAAATCGAGAAATTACTTACTTCGCAAATTATTATGAGAAACCTGATGGACTTTGAGCTGTAATCAAATTTGTAAGCACAAAGGCTGTAAATGACTCAAGTCGTCGATATAAATGTGTGTTTGAACCTAGCACGCGCGTGTAAACTTAACTGTATTAAAATAGAAACAATTTTCGAATTGAAAATACGTCCATTTGTGGCATATTAGTTTAATGAACAATTAAAAAAATATACCCATTGATTTAAATGAAAAACGTAAATTCTATTTTTTTTAAGCCTTTTATTTTGACGTTAGACGTTACACGTTCACTTCAATTTTATTTACTTGTATAGATTAAAATTTTAAAGCAGATATTAAATAATTAATTGCTCATTCTTTTTCGGAACTACAGTCTGGGGAAAACGAAGGGTTATGTCAGACTGTTACTGACTAAACATCTCCGCCCACAGTTCCTTCTACAACCACGAGTCGGGAGCCTGGTATACAATTAACACATGATCCACCAGACTGGTGTTGCTAACACACACACACACCCACTTACAAAATTACAGTCTAACATAAATGGTTTTTATTTCTTATTATTTATTATTCTGAACGCGCGTCGATTTGCTACGCCTTGCTACGAATCGCTACGAACCGCTACGCCAGTTAAAGTGGCGTAGCAAACCAACAAAACAAAAAAACAGTCTGGCTTTATGTATTCGATTCACACAACATTATTACGTAATGGAAGCACTCACTCGCTTCAGTACCATACTTCATCGATACAAAAACTGTGTTTACGTGTTAGCCAATTTTTAGGAATCAATTCATTTTTTTTATAAATGTGAAAGTAAGTTTGTCTGTCTGTATCGCTTTTACGCCTAAACTGCTGAACTAATTTTAATGTTTGATGCAGATATAGATCTTGAAGAAGGCTAGATACCTTTTTTCGTGAAAAAGGTCTTGAAATAGGAGTTGAAAGTGTGTATGGCAGTCCGTTATTATTGAAGATAAAACTATGAAACTTTGTATTAAAGGCACTTGACAAAAATTCAACATTTGCTCAGCCGTTTTTCAAAAATTTAACACTAAAGTAACACGGAAGAAGTCGCAGGCAAAAGCTAGTAAAAGACATTCATAAAAAGAACGTAAACCATTTCCCGTTCAAATATTCTTGTGAAGTTACTGCTTCGGTATGTAAGCTTTATCGACTTTACAAAACCTTGAATATTGTTTCGTAGATAAAATTGTCTCAGCAGTATCTCCAGCTTGTAAACACGATGGGTCACAACCATTCGATGAATAAGACATAATTTCATCGAAACTTAAAGTATTCTAAATATCGCGGCCATCTTGTTTATTTGACATTTCAAATCATTCTTTTTTTTTCGTAGATAAGGTACATCCATACGTACTGTAGTCAGTACAATATAATGTAATATGTAGCAACCCACATTCTGTCCACCTCATACAAATTAAACACCGATGTTAGATCACGTCCTCAGGCTACAACACCGAAAATGCACTCGTATGGCCGTTATTGCGCGGCGTGGCGCGTCAGTCCGTTGCCTACCCGCTTACCGCGCACACGCATGCGCAAAGCCGCTGCGCCATCTCCTCGTGCCCGTGTTGTGAAATAATTATTGTGTGTTACTGTTGTTACCGAAAATAAATACCTTAGGGTTTTGTAATCCCGTGATTATTTGTTATTTTGTTTTCATCCCTGAGAACCTCTCTCATATGTGGCGCTCCAACGTCTTTCGTGTGACAATAGTACATAGTGATAAGTGATTTGTAGTGACGAACGAAAATGCCAGTGACCAGGAGTAGAGCGGCTAGTTTAAATCGGAGGGAAGATGCAAACGACGCATTACCCGCCCCCTCACGACCAAGCACGCCGACCGCGGCGTCCGCCAACCAAGATGGCGACGACGCGTCCTTCTCGCCGCGCACCGATGCTAACGCTACGTTCTCCAACGAAAACGTGGCGACTATAATTGCCTCTCTCCAGCGCTCCCAAACAGAAGCATTTAGGGAGTTGCTGAACTCGGTGTCGCGATCAACCCCCCTGGAATCATTTTCGTTACAAGGGCAAAGTACCCTGACACGCTGCAAAGCCACCTTTTCCGGCCGACCGAACGAGTCGGTCGAAGCTTTCATCGACGCCATAGAGGCCTATAGCGATTGCGCGCAGGTAACGGATTCGAATATTCTGCGCGGCCTATCATACTTATTCAAAGAGGAAGCAGCGACATGGTGGCAAGGAATAAAATACTCCGTGTCGTCGTGGCGCGAAGCTAAAGAAAACTTAATAAGCGCGTATGGTGACCGCCGGCCACCTCATCGTATCTACTTAGAGATATTTGCAACGCCGCAGGACAAGGAAAACACAGACATATTCGTAGCGCGCGTTCGCGCGCTTTTGGCGCGCTTACCTAAAGGTGACGTAACGGAGTCGGCCCAAGTGGATATAACTTACGGACTCCTCCACAGTAGAATCAAGAAAAGGCTACGAAGAGAAGAGTGTCATAATTTTCGTGAATTACTCCGCCTGGCACGTAACATAGAAGATTCTTTCGACGATAAAAACAACTTAGTGCCGACGGCGAGTGAGCGTAGAACACAAACGCCCACGCCGCCATCCCCGTCGATACCGTCTCCACACTCCGCCGACCGCGATCGTGTTCCCGCCCGCGACAGCGCTCCCCGTCGGGCGCAAGCCCAGCGCGCTCTCGCTGCCCCGGCGCCGCCGTCGCAGAGCCCGCCCGCTCCGCACGCGCCTCCCGCCCCGGTTCCGGCGAAGCAACGTCCTTCCTGCACCTACTGCAAACGGTATGGCCACACAAGGGGCCAATGTCGTAAGTTGCAGACCCAAGGTGAGTCCAAACCCAATAATAACTCTGCGGAAGTGATAAGTGATAACGGTGATAACAAACAAAGTGGCCAAAGTCAATCTTTTTATTGTGTTCAATCTCGCGATGTATGTAAACAAAACTTTTCCTCGCCGATAATTGAATCAAAACAGTGCTTTCAAAATAAAAACATTACGTCAGATAATAAAGACTCTATTGATAACGATATTATTACGTGTTGTCATAACTATGTTTCGTATAATAGTTCGAGTCATATTATTCCACCATTTGTAACAAATATGTGTAAATGTTCAAATCCTACTGACGTAAATGTTCATAACCAAACAGAAAATTTGTGTAAAAAATTATGTAAACAAAAGGGTAACATTAACCCATTATATTTAACTAACGGTTGTACCAATATTTTGTGTAATAATTTTAATAATAATAACGATATTGCGTGTAACATGTTTCATAAACAAAACGGGAATAACCGTAATTTTAGCGATATTTTGTGTATTGATTCTCATGAAAACTGCGTTAAGTCACAATTTGATAAAAATAAGAATGTGTGTTTATTTGTAAATAATGATAACTGTACTTGTAGTGGAGATGTTTTACCCCGCGGTAACGATCATACGAGTCATACGGGACCCTCCATTGGTCGCGAGTTACGACCTATTTTTAATATAAAAATTTTGGGTTTTACCGGCACCGCGTTGATAGATACGGCCGCCAAGCATTGCATTGCGGGTCATACGCTATATACTCTCCTTCTACGTCACGGTCATCCCCTCAGCTCTTCGACACGCGAAGTTAAGCTTGCCGACGGTGTAATCCGTACTATGGATGTACTCACTACCACCTTAGAGGTGTGCTTAGAAACGACAGTTATCACGATTCCATTCTTAATATTTCCTGATGCGACAAATAACGAGACTTTACTAGGTATCGATTTTATAACTGCTGCTGGAGTAGTTATTGATTTTTTTAAAGAGATCTGGTATTTCAGTAATAATAATACAGTAACATATAACTTGTTCTTCGAACCTACCTCGCGTGACGTGTCCTGCGCCTCTACAGATGTACTTAGGAATGATGAAGGTACTCACCTTAAACCAGCTGAGCGACAGGCGCTTGCTGACATCCTCACCAGGCACGCACGCGTCTTTAGAGCAGGGGGAGGTCCAACACCATATGCTGAACACTGCATTGATACAGGTGAGCATCCACCTATTGCTGTTCCTCCTTACCGCCTAAACCCTTCAAAGAAAGAGCTGATGAAAGCTGAAATAGGTAAGATGTTACAAGATGACATAATAGAAGAATGTGAATCGGCTTGGTGTTCACCGGCGCTGATGGTGCCGAAGTCCAACGGTGGTATCCGCTTCTGCGTCGACTACAGGCGTTTGAATGCAGTCACCAAAGCTGACACGTATCCGATGCCACGCATCGACGAGTTACTGCAGAGTACAAAACGGGACTGCTACATGAGCACGCTAGACCTTCGATCTTCATATTGGCAGGTTAGAGTAAGGGAAGCTGATAGAGATAAAACGGCTTTTGTTTGTCCTCTAGGTACCTACCGTTTTAAGAGAATGCCGTTTGGTCTCCGGAACGCGCCCGCTACTTTTCAGCGTCTCATTGATCGTCTCCGATCCTGCTCTGCTTTACAAGATGTAACTTTATTAGCATATTTAGATGACCTGTTAATAATATCCCAGGGATATCAACAGCATCTGCAAGACCTCGAGGCAGTTTTTAAACGTCTGGCCGAGTTCAACCTCCATGTAAATAGGGAGAAGTGCGCTTTTGCTCGGGAAAGTGTTAAATATCTCGGCCATGTCATTACACAAAAAGGTGTTTCCACCGACCCAGGGAAGGTGAGTGCTGTCCTCGAGATGAAGGTACCAGGAAACCTAAAGCACCTGAGAACCTTTTTACAAACATGTTCATGGTTCAGAAAGTTCATACCGAACTTCTCGAAAGTTGCCGAACCATTGACACGCTTGACTAGGAAAAGTCAAGTATGGTCTTGGGGTTCAGAACAGACCCAAGCATTTAATGAGCTGAAGAGTCTACTGACCAAAGCTCCAATACTGGTGCAAGCCGATTTCAGTCACCCTTTCATTCTGCGTACTGACGCAAGTAACTACGCCTTAGGCGCAGTTTTATTACAGGGCGACGGCAATCAGGAAAGGCCTATTGAATATGCCAGCCGACTCCTCAACGCAGCTGAGCGCAACTACTCCACCACGGAGCGTGAAGCACTAGCTGTAGTGTGGGCGGTGGAGCGTTTTCGGCCTTACCTAGACGGTCAACCAGTCGTGATTGGCAGTGATCACCAGCCTCTACGCTGGTTGCTATCACTGAAATCACCAGCAGGCAGATTAGTCCGTTGGGCCCTAAAACTCCAATCTTTTGATATTCAGTTCCAATATACCCCAGGGAAAGCGAATGTCGTGGCAGACACGCTGAGTAGACCGATTTGTTCTAGCGACACAAGCGATAAATGCGGTATTTGTTCAGTCATCTGTGATCTTCCCACGAAGACACCAAGTCAACTACGCCTGGAACAGACTTCGGACCCTGAAGTGGAAAAGATTATCAAAGAGTTAGAAGGACCTGATGATGTTGCATCTCAAAGATGGTTAGAAAGGGGTTACCTCATGGATCAAGGAGTCCTGTACCGTTACAATCCGGACTCTGAGAGTGAATCCCCTCAGCTAGTAATACCTGCCTGCCAAGTGGCAGCTGTTTTAAAAGAGTTACACGACTCTCCAACAGCTGGCCATCCTGGGAACCAAAGAACCTACCAGAAGGTAGCACAGCTCTATTATTTTACAGGGATGCGGAGAATAATCACCGATTATGTAGCAGCCTGCATCCACTGCCAGCGGTATAAGGCCAACAACGCCAAACCTTCTGGTCTGCTCCAGACGCCGGTCATGAACCAGAGGGGTGAGGTATTGGCTATAGACCTGTTCGGCCCTCTACCGGAAGGAGACCAGGGGGAGCGGTGGATCTTTCTCGTTGAAGATACGGCTACCCGTTGGATAGAGCTGTTTGCCCTTAAAGAAGCCACAGCAGAAGCTTGTGCTCATGTCCTCATCGAGGAATATTTTATGCGGTTCGGTCTACCTCGCAGGATTATTTCAGATAACGGTGTCCAGTTCGTTTCCGCGGTGATGCAAAAATGTATGTCAGTCTTAGATATTAAACAAAATTTTGTTACGCTGTATCATCCCCAAGCTAATCCTGCAGAGCGAAAAAACCGCGACCTTAAAGCAATGCTGGCCCATCTCGTGGCAGACGATCATACCACATGGCCGAAGAAGTTGCAGGTGATCCGTTTTGCCCTCAATAGCGCAAAATGTCGCACAACGGGTAAGTCACCAGCTTATTTGACCTTTGGCAGAGAGATGCGGTCACCCACAGAGGTAGTTCATGACCTTCGTGCCATAAGGGATAAAGAAAACTTTGTCCCACAGGTGACTCCTTACCTTGACAACTTCTTACATTCGCTGTCAGCTGTTCGGGAACGCGTCGAAATCCAACAGGATAAGACAAAGCAGTACGCTGACGCTTCGCGCCGACCATCTGACACCTTCGAGGTAGGTGATTTTGTATTGCTTAAGTCTCACTTATTGAGCAAAGGGTCAAAAGACCTCACTTCTAAGTTCTACCCTCGCCGCGATGGCCCTTACCAGATCACTAAAAAGGTAAGCCCCACTACGTACACCATCGCGAGCACGGAACAACCCAATGTAGACATAGGGAAATATCACTCCGAGGACCTGACACGTTACCGAGGTACCGATGACTCCCTACCAAAACCCGTTATTCCGAAGCGGAAACGCGGACGTCCAGCTAAGGCTGCTTGTTAGAGTACCAGTCCAGGAGCGAGGGCGTTCTCCGGGACTGGAGGGGGAGTGTGTAGCAACCCACATTCTGTCCACCTCATACAAATTAAACACCGATGTTAGATCACGTCCTCAGGCTACAACACCGAAAATGCACTCGTATGGCCGTTATTGCGCGGCGTGGCGCGTCAGTCCGTTGCCTACCCGCTTACCGCGCACACGCATGCGCAAAGCCGCTGCGCCATCTCCTCGTGCCCGTGTTGTGAAATAATTATTGTGTGTTACTGTTGTTACCGAAAATAAATACCTTAGGGTTTTGTAATCCCGTGATTATTTGTTATTTTGTTTTCATCCCTGAGAACCTCTCTCATAAATACTTTTTTTTTAAAGAGTATGTATGGAGTTTCTTGCTCGAACTTCTGCATACGAAGCCTTTTGGGATGGGCCACTAGATTCAATAGTTTTAATTAATTGACGTCAAAAAGTGCCTTTTAATGGTCTAATTGGAATAAATGACTTGACTTTAGTCAATGATAAAAAATACTCCTTTCACTCTTTGTTCTAGTTTTAATTTAGTATTATCTAGTCCTAAGAACGCAAGCGTTTACGCCGCGGCCTCACGTTATCACATGCAAACTTTCAAGGCTAAAACTTGGAAATTAATAAACAGATATTAATTAAACTTGAACCGTATACTCAAGTATACATAAGTCTAGGAGTTAGTTCAAAACATTTTTGAAAATTAATTTTGGATCTAATATACAGCAATTTTAAGGTTTCTATTGGAGATCGAAAATCACTAGGCGCTCTTAAAATCTTATTTTTTACTTTTCCCTCGCTAATTTATTTATTTATTTTTTATGCAACAAAAGGGATTAAAGTCAAAGTCAAAACTTTTTTTTCAATTAGACCATTAAAAGGCACTTTTGAACGTCATTTACAACCCACTCTGCCATCGTTTACATTTTTAAAGCCTTAGACATTTTCTACCAAAGTCAAAGTCAAAGTCAAACTAATCCCTTTTTCTATAATGTAACCAGGAACGTCCCACTACAACCCGCTATTCGTGTGACATTTCAATTGGACCTCGAAATAATACGATTTTAAACCGAGGACGCATAGTGTGGTAGGTCAGGACAATCTCCCACACAATAGGAATTCAACCGTATGTGTCGAATTTCCAATACTGCTAAGAATTCGTTGGTCGTAGAAAATGTTTTATTTGTGGTGAAATGGCACTGTTTAGTAATATTAGACTGTGTCACATTATTGTAGTGATGCTTTTTAAGATACGAAAAAGTAAACACCTTTGTTAGCCTTACCAATTCCGTGTTTATTTGTTTATTCTTCTTGATCTTATAATAAAACCAGCCTATAATTGTCTCAAAGCACGGCAAGAGCCTCTTCTCAAATAGAGAATCACGAGCATTGATCACTACGATTGCTCAAGGGGGCATTGGCGATTTCAGACTTATATAATTAACAATGTACAAGCTTATAATCAATAGATAAAGTGATTAAGAAATCAAAACCTCTTCCAACTTTTCAAAGATTATTAAAACACCATGTTTTAAAAGTTTTTTTTAATTGTTTTTATAACTTCTATTTATAAACCGTCGCTTAACCTCATAATTATAATGATTTTCTCATAGAAGTTAATATGTAGGTATGTATATTCCTTTTAAGTAAAACAAAGTACATACCTATCTCATGCCGTTATAAGTTCTTCAGATACAAGTATCCTCGACCTTTTAATTATAACATAATTATAAGATTTTAACATACATGCATGATAAAATTACAAGTAAAGTTAAAAGGTCAAAGATTATCAAGTTTAATTTTAGCAAAAACCTTTACGATACGAAGATCAGGAAAATTTATCTTTCATCTCCATTTAAATTAAGTCAAGGAATACCGACGCTTGTATTCTGTATAAACTTTTGATTATTATGTAAATACTCTTTAAGCTGGAAACCTGACGTTTCTTGTACCCTGCATTTCAATTCACGAAATTGTATTTTTTTTAAGTTTAATAAGAGGAAGGCTTTTTTTTTTATAGACGGGAAATCATCAAATAACTTCCCCCGCCCTGGGCGGGGCGGGAGGGAGTGTCAGACTTTTACTGACTAAAACCCGTCTATGTTCCTTCATGTGCCCTTTGCGTTCCGGGGGCGCGGTATCTCTTTCGAACAACCCGCAGCCCCGGCAGTTTTGGAGCCTATTCGTTACAAACTAACAAATCTTACCTCTTTATAATTTTAGTATAGACTTACAGTTGCAATCTAATAGAAAAATCGAGATTTCTGGTCTATGCAAGGAGTGTAAAAAGAAACATCACATACATACATAAACTCACGTCTTTTTCCCGTGGGGGTAAGCAGATACCACAGAACCACGCCACCTGCTACGATCCGTACATACTCCGTTCGCCTCATCCACGTTCATACATTACATAGCCACATAAAAAATATTATAATACTCTATTGTGTAAGAATAGACAGACGCAAAAGGCCACTGTGTTTTATTACTTAGTATTGTGATGGAACAATGGTTAAGACGCTCGCCTCTCATGCTAAAGGTTGCAGGTTCAATATCTGTACGATGTGACTTTTCCGATTTACATGCACTTTCTAAGTTTACCTTTTACCAACTTCTAAACTCCGGGCAGCTACTGAGAAACTTCTAACAGAAAAACTCAATAACACTGCCTGACTTGGAAATCGAACTGAGGACCTCATTCTTAGCAGTGGCACTCGCCGCTATGAGACCAAACGAGGCAGTGGATTGTAAATGATGTAGGTACCTTATAGCAAGTTGCGAGTAACACTTCATGCAAGTATTTTCATTAGGTACGTTATTTGCAATAAGTTACAAATTGCAATACGCTGGCTACAAACTTCAAAGTACGATATTAATAATGCAAGTACCTTCCTATATTGTAGTACCTACATGTAAAAGCAATCGTGGATCTAAAGAACTACATATATGAGGAAATGTGAAAAATCTTGTTTTATTCTTAGCGGAACAAGAGATAAATTTAGCAGCAGCACATTATTCTTATCCTTTTGTTTGTGTATTTTCTTGTTCGCTTGAATGTCTGGAATTTTTTTGGTGAATCTCTAATTCTTTTTTTAAAAAAAAGTTGCCAAGTTACTCCTTTAGGGTCTGCCCCCACCACCGACAATAAGCGGCCCGATTTTAACACGCTTTAATTTTGGCAGATTTCATCGTCGGCGAAAAGAAACTCGTCGAAAATCGGCCCGATAATCAGTCTGATTCTCGGTCTTGTGGGGGCTTATTATCAGCTGCAAGTCTGCTAGTAAATACAATCCCGTCAAAATCTAGCCGGCACGGGATTACTTTAAGACTTAGACCGACTAAGTTCAATTGGAGGATTGTGATGACGTAATATTCACTCACATGAACCTAAGTATAACGCCACTTAGCTCCACATGACCAAAGCCGGCTGCCACAGCTAGTACATAATACAGCCTTTGTCACGGTCAGTACCCCCACGTACTAATCCCGTATTGCTTTCAAAAGATATTAAACTAAAATAGTTTTAAGAAACTTTGAAGCGAGAATAATCTTCAAATCCTGAATAATGCGTTGATAAAGTGACTTGAAGAGTGCTAGACGAAGTGATGTCACGTTTTAAAATAATAAATTACTTTTAATCTTCGTGAACATTCTTCGCCATTCATTTGTTTGCTTCAATATTTTGTTACAGAAAAGTTTTCGAGGGGTCAAAACGTAGTCGATCTAAGGGTACTCTCTCACGAAAAGCATTTGCCTGTCATTAACAGTTCAGATTCGAGTATTACACAGTTCAAACATTTTAGTGAGTAAAGAGAACCGAGCATTAGTGTGCAACATAAATATCATCCATTACGCCTGTATTCCCCGAAGGGTTAGGCAGATGTGTACCAATGTACAGCCAGAGTTCGCCTGATGTTTTGGTCCCATATAATAGAGGCGAGCCTATTGCCATTAACCGGGTACAAATCCTAACTCCGAGCTGCTACTGAGAATTTCGTAGAAAAACTAATATTTCATCAAGAATTTTACAGTAGCAGCCCGGAGTTTGAAAGTTAGTGGTGTGACACCCCCGTGACTTGGAAAGAATACTTGAGAGACACTCATGTACTATAATTATAATATGGAAAATCTAAATCTCCTGGCTAGTCTCTAATGAGGTTGGCCGCCGTAACCTAAAATCCGGTCTTGGCGTATTATTACTATTACTACTAACGGATAACTTGAATTGTTTCTCTACAGGTAAATGATCGTCAGTTAGTAAGGCGCTATTGAAATGTGATACTCAAAATCGAAAATTAGATTATTATTTTACAGGCGAATGTTCCCGATGAGAGAGCGCCCTTATTTTAGTTACTGTTGTGATATCTGATAACTTTGAAGTCGCTAGTAAGTTTGTAGAACCAAAAACATATTTAAGTACCGACGATAATGGAAGTAAGATCGAAAATTTTCGGGAAAATGAACAGAACTCCCAGCTGGTGGTAATATAATACTTCAAAAAAGGTCGGTAACTAAAGGCACAAAAATAACAAAGTTTATATTAAAAAATGTCTTTGTTCCATCGGATAACTTTTAAGGCCAGACTTTACGAGTTCTACGACCAAACATTATATACCTTTCAACCTAATATTTATTCCGAAATCTAGTCCTAATGTCATTTATTCCACCTAACCCTTCGGCCGCTGAACAAATGGCCGTTTTGGCCATTACGTGGAGCCCGTTTGGCGATATATTGTGCCATATGTTTCTATGATCATTCTGCTCGTCCGGACGTGTCTGGTTTACATTCCTATGATATGCGTAATGTCTGGACTACCCCGTTGGTCTCGTGGTCGCAAGCTCGACTGCTGCAGCAAGGGGTCCCGGGTTCGATTCCTAGGTCAAGCAGAAAGTGTTATTGGGTTTTTCCATTACGAATTTCTAGTAGCAGCCCGGAGTTTGGAAGTTGGTGGTGTGACACCCCCGTGCCTCGGAAAGCACGTAAAGCCGTTGGTCCTGCGCCTGATCTCTCTCCGTTCGTGTCGGATTGCCGTCCCATCGGGCTATGAGAGTTACGGAAGAGGGAGTGCACCTGTGTTTGCGCACACACTTGTGCACTATAATATCTCCTGCGTACGTGGCTAGTTTGCATTAAGGTTAGCCGCCGTGGCCGGAATCGGCTTGGAGAATTATTACATTACATGCGTAATGTCATCGGGTTCATAGATGTTTTGTTCTAAACCAATTGCGTGCGAGGGTATTGATTTAAAGCCTAATGGGTCTCTAAACGCGTAGTATATAATTGGCTAGTTCAGTGAGGCAACACTACCGCGGTCATGTCGATTGGGAGCATTTCGCGTTTCATGGAGCGTGCTTAGTTGCGTTCCATTGATACTATTAGAGAGTAAGTTATGTTATTAAGCTGAAGAGGTTGTTTGTTTGAACACGGTTATCTGCGGAACTCTATTAGTCTGATTCTGAGAATTCTTTAGCTAATTGGAAGCTACTTTATCTCTGAGTGCTATATTTTACTACCGCGTTTTTTAACAGCCTCGTTGGCCTAGGATAAGTCGTAAGCGCGACTGCTGGGTCTTAGATTCGATTCCTAATTCAAGCAAAGTGTTATTGAGTTTTTCTATGAAATTCTCAGTACCTAGCAGCTCGGAGTTATTTTTTTTTTGTTTTTTTTTACACCACTATAGGTGGCAAACAAGCTAACGGCCCGCCTGATGTTAAGCGGTCACCGCTGCCTAATTATGCTCTGTTTGGTATTAGGTCCCATGTAATAGGTACATGGGTCTTAAAAATATACTGGCGTACAGTGGGTGTACATTAGTACACCTCTGCCTAACCCTTCGAGGAATACAGATGTGATGGTAAATTATGTAAAAAATGGGATCCGTAAGAAAATACACGTCGTTGGGGAAAGCTAGTGTATTTATAAATATAAAAAACGTGAACCTTAAATCATATTTATGTCTATTAAGTTAAACTTACACGTAGCTTCTAATGGCTCATAATTTTTTACATAATTTGTGGTATTTCTAACTGTTTATAGGCATAAAACAAAACCTCCGGGTCAATAATACCCCTCCACCTTTTCCCGGGTTGACAAACACTGACGTCATGCCTGCAAATGACGTGGAGAGCCATCTTATTCATCGAGAAAAATCGAAGAGAATTGCCTTGTTCGTATATAATAGAGAGGCTGTAATGGCTATCACAAAAGATACGAAAATTATACCTATGAAGTGATGATGCTACAGTAATTTGGGATGCTTGTATTTTGTGCCTTTCAAACTTTTATTAACTTTATTAAAATAATTACTAGCTATTAGAAGGTAGTCTTAAAGATTGGTTTTTAACCATCAGATAATTTTTATCAGAAGGATTTTTTTTTTTTTTTTTCACAAATTATTTTTATAAATATTTTTTTATATGCTACACTTGACAATTGTGTAGCTTTCTATCAGTGAAAGAAATTTAGTAATCGGTTTAGTAAATTCTGTGAAATGGATAGCTGGAATTTTTGCCACTCTTTTACACTTCTGATCGGATTTTAATGAAACTTTTTACTTACATAGCTTATACAACAGAATAAAGGATGACTCACGCTACACCGTGTCTGGCCCGAGCCGAGTGTCGGCCGTAGCACGGGCATCTAATATTACATATATATTGTATGGACACACTCACGCTATACCGAGCGGCAACCGAGTGACGGCCGATTCAACATTTAAGTAATATTAGATGACCGTCTTACGGCCGACACTCGGCTCGGACCCGACACGGTCTAGCGTGAGTCATCCTTAACACACAGACTATAAATTGGGTAAATTAAGAGGTGTATTAATACTACGCAGATGAAGCCGCTGGCGGCAGCTAGTGAATCATAATTAAGATTGTCGCATCAGAATTATCTACTTCAATATTTAAATATCTTCCATAACTACCTTCACAACTAGGTCTTAAGTCTATCGAAGTCTTAAAGACCCAGTTTAAAGCCGACAAAGCTCAGAAACTCGTCAAGTACTAGATAGGTCACTTGGTACACTCAACAAAACTATTTGGTATACAGGGATAATTATTTATTTTTCTCATCATCATCACATCAGCTGCAGGACGTCCACTGCTGGAAATAGGCCTCCCCCATAGATTTCATCAGACTTTTGCTGACTAAAACCCATCTATGTTCCTTCTTGTGCCCTTTGCATTCCGGGGGCGCGGTATCTCTTTCGAACAACCCGCTGCCCCGGTATCCAGTGTATTCCTGCGATCTTAATCAGGTCGTCCGTCCACCTTGTGGGTGGACCTGGTACGCTGCGCTTGCCGGTGCGTGGATTTATTTTTCTACTACACTGTCAATATTCATTTTTATTGTATGCGTAATAACGTTTTAAGCTTATGACACACTTAAGAGAGGTATTCAACAGAATTGACTGCTCAACACACTTACAATATCGTTTAAAAGTAATTGCAAGTAAGTAAGTAACTGGCTCGCTAGCGTAGTGATCCCAAGCGCGACTGCTACGCTAGAGGTCTTGGGTTAGATTCCCAGGTCGAGTAAAAAGTGTTATTGGGTTTTCTATGAAATTCTCAGTAGCTACTTGAAGTAAGGATTTGCGCCCGGTTAATGGCAATAAGCTTGCCCCCTATTACATAGGACCTAGAACATACTAGCGAACTGTGGGTGTACGTTGGTACACCTCTGCCTAACCCTTCGGGGAATACAGGCGTGATGGTATGGTGCAAGTAAACTGCCTGTATACCAAATAGCTTTGCTGAGTGTACATCTTGTTAGTTTTAATTACTTTACTCTCAGAGGGTATCAAATATAAATAGAATGTATTTATTTTGCAAGGTTAGGTCTCATAATTGGTTTTAGGATGAACTGAACGTGAGTTATTTTTGGAACAGGTGTTTTTTCTTTTGATGTAGAAACTTTCGTTTTGTTCTTATTTTGTTAATAAGAATGTTACGTGAGAACGATGTTTTAAAGAACAATATCTAACCTGTTATCTAAAAAATGTAATATCCATTATTAATTTTAAATATCGGGAACCCTGTCAACACGCAAATAAGCCCTGAAGGTTGAGGTGTATAGCAAAACAATGTTATAATTAATTTAAAATATTCGAAAAAAAATCTACTCAATGACTTAGTTGTCAATAGTCTCGACATATAATAAAAGGAGGCTCTCGTTAGGCAGCTGTATCAACGGATCATTCAAAATCAAGGTTTCCTCATAATGCTTTCGTTCACCAATATTAATGATATGTGTTTAAAAAATGACATATAAATTGTACCATAGCATCACGCTAGTATTCTTCGAAGGGTTAGGCAGAGGTGTATACCAATGCACAGCCACAGTTCGCCGGTATGTTTTTAGGTCCCATGTAATAGGGGGCGAGCCTATTGCCATTAACCGGGCACAAATTCTAACTCCGAGCTGCTACTGGGAATTTCATAGAAAAACCCAATAACACTTTTTGCTCGACCTGGGAATCGAACCCAAGACCTTTAGCGTAGCAGTAGTAATATGAATTGTAAAAAACACATTAGCCTAGCACATAAAAATATGGCCACTAAAACATGCTCCCAGCCCAACCCTGAAATGCAAAGGGGCTTAACCAACAACTAAAAGCAGTGAACAAATCTGGGTTGATTGTGAAAAGTTAATGTAATGTGTGTCATGCCCACCACCATTAATGTGCGATGTGTTTTGACACGCGAATGTGTATTTTATTTACAAATGTGTTTTAATTATTATTTATTTATAGTATTTTAGGGGTTGGTTTTGTTGTATCATTGTTTATGGAATAATTGTTTTATTCACTGAATCTTTGGGTCTTTTCGCTCTGGGATTCGACTCCTAGGTATGGCAAAGTGTTATTAGGCATTTTCATTTGGAATTTCTCAGTAGCAGCACGAAGTTTTGAAGAATTTGATGATTTCCCATCTCAAAAAAAAACCCTGGGTTTAATTCTCGGGTCGGGCAGTGTTATTGGGTTTTGTCATTAGAATTTTCTCAGTAGCAGCAAGGAGTTTAGAAGTTGGTAGTGTGTTACCCCTGTGCCTCAGAAACCAAGTAAACCGTTGGTCCTGATCTCTTATCTACCCTGTCGGACTATGAGAATGAGGGCATTAAGTCCGCCTTCGTACTTTTTTTTTGTGCATAAAGTTTAAATAAATAAATGAAGGAAGAGGGTGTGCTAATAAATAAGTGTATAAGCGCACACAATTGTGCAATATATGTATACTATATCTCTTATTTACTTGACTGGTCTTTATTAAGATTGGACACCGTGACCGAAAGGTCGGGGGTATAATAATATTTTGTTCAGTGGCACATATGTTATTAAATGTAAATTCCTGAGGGATAGGTTGGCGAGGTCATTCAAAGTGACCTGTAGTATTTGTTTAATTAAGATAGCTAAATGTGACTATAGTTATTAGTAAACAGAAAATAAGTACTGAATTTAACTTAATTAGATTTTTGATGATCAATAACAGAAACAAGTTTTTTATGTTCACATACATATATACGTAAAGCCACAGAACGCTACCTGCTAAGATCCTTACATACCCCTTTTGCCTCATCCACGTTCATACATCTGGTCACACAAGTACGCCGGTTACGTGTACTGCGCACCCGAACTACCTTCTTTATGTTTATATTTATCCACGCCAGTCATAATCCACACCCAAAAAAATATATTTTTAAGAGCGCGCATCCAGAAAGTTGGCAACGTCGCAAACAGCTGTCAAATATTTCCCTGTTTTGATTAATTTGTCAATATTACTGTATGAAAATAAGAAATATGGCTTACTAATGCACTAGAATATTAATAATGAATTGCAATTAAAACACTGAATTTGATGTTGTACCCATTTTAGGTGTAAAAAAGGCATTTGTAAAGTTTCCAAATACTTTTTTTACATCTAAAACTAAATATTCGGTGTTACGATATTAATTATTGCACTTCATAATGAACATTCTAGTGCATTAGTAAGCCATATTTCTTATGTTCATACAGTAATATTGACAAATTAATCAAAACAGGGAAATATTTGACAGCTGTTTGCGACGTTGCCAACTTTCTGGATGCGCGCTCTTAACACTATAACACACATACACACTAACATATGCGGTTGGACTTGTAAAGCGCGAGCCGCGCATGCGGGCCCCGCATGCGGCGCGCATCCGTCAGTAGAACATATGGGTTTTGTTTTATCGTCGACGGTCCCATAGTAAATTTGTTAATATTATAATTTTGTATGCATTTACTGATCTTGTGTGTGTTCTCTTGTGTATTAAACAGTTTTTCGTGATAAATAACTTTCATTTCACTTGAATAGTAGACTACACCATTACAACACACAATTTAATTAACCGACATTACGAAAGCATTTTGTGCCATGTGCAAGTGCGAAAAACACTCTCTGTAAGATCGCTTTAATAATCTTACTCCGCACCACACCCATCCATTATATTATAAAACTAATGAAGCTTTAAAATCTACTAAAATATTTATCGTCAAGTAAACGGGTCATGCATGCACGAATACGGTGACATCGCAACGTGACGTCATCCGCCCCGCACGACAATTTCCCGCGCAATACCTTGACAGTCGACTGATGTGTTGCCACTTTTCAAAACTTCCCGCCAAAGTTGTTCGCCATATTTAATCTGTGGAATAAAAATGTCAACCGTTTTAATGTTTCGTTTTGTGTTTGATTTATCGTATTCTTAGTAGTGAATTGATGTGAAAGTTCATGATATGTATATTATTAATTTTAATATTATTTTGTTATGTAAAAATGGACAAACAAAGTAAATATAACGGGTTTAAAAAAACACTTAATAAAACAGAAAGTCACACGTTCCTTTTAATGCGATTACTTTTTATTCTGAACCATAACCAGTGATTTTTCAGACCAAAAAATAAAAGCCATTTGCAACTATATTTTTCGCTCGTGATTACTTAGTTTGGTAGGCAGTATGTATATATTTAACACCTATGTGAATGATACATACATAAACTCACGCCTTTTTTCCATGGGGGTAGGCAGAAACCACAGAACGCCACCTCCTACGACCCTTACACACTACTTTCGCTTCGTTCACGATCATACATCAGCCCCCCTAGCCAAGTCACAAACGATAAACGCAAACGCTGAGTAGGCTTTAATAGATCTTCAACTTTATGTGCTTGGTTTTAAGTTGAAGATCTAATGAAGATTGCATAGCGTTTTCGTTCGTTCCAGTCGCTAACGCTTAGAAATCTTTAATAGATTTTCAACTTAAGGCTCTTGGGTATTAAGTTGAAAATCTATTGGTTCCTATCGAGCGTTTAAGATTATCGTTTGTGACTTGGCTAGGGGGGCTGGTCATACAAGCACGCCGGTTACGAGTACTGCACACCCGACCTTTCTGAAGAACCTCACCAATAAGGTTCTAGGGCGTCCCCGTTGCCACTCACATCTGCCACATAAATCCCTTTTGTTAGTCGCCTTTCACTCATCTCTCAATATGACCAAACCATTTAAGCATGCCCTTTTGAATCTTTGTCACTACATCCTCTTTTAAGTCGCAACGTTCTCGTATAATCTTATTCCTCACTCTATCGTTCAAAGCTAAACCACACATACTTCGCAAGGAACGCATCTCCATGTGAATAATGTCTATTTATACCCCGTACCTTGCCAGCCCTTAATTGCCTTTAATTGCCAGTATCATAAATCTTGTAAGAATAATTGCCCATTAGTTTTAATAAAAAAATTGACACAGTTTCTCACTCCATTTTTTCCTATTTGTGTCTATGTTTCTGTAAGTATATCAAAGAAAATAATATAAGTCCAAAATAATGATGAAAATTATAGTTAGGCATAATATTAGAAGCTTTTTGTTCGTACAATACCTACTTATATTCAGAACTTTGTTACAAAGCAACTTTTTTATAAAAGTAGCTAGGTAATTGAAAAAGGTCGATATGTAGACATTGCTAAACGAGGCCATTAGGTTTGTCTATGCTCAGTGGAGCAGAAAATTATCTCAAAAAGATGGAATTTTGAAAGGCCTAATTTCGAGTAGAAAAGTTAAATATTAAAAAAAGGAAGATAAATAAACTTAGAAAGTCAAACATCATTATTTTAAAACTTAAGTAGTAAAAGTAGGTCTATGTATGTTTTTTAATGTGTATATGTAGGTACAAGGTACTCATTATTAATTGACACAGTAGGCGCAGCGGCTGAGCGATTGGCTGCTGAGTGTCGCGGGTTCGATTCCCGCGCGGAACAAATATTTGTATGACGTGCAGGTAATTGTCCCGGGACTGGGGCAACTTTATTTAAAAATAAAAAACATTAATCAAAATAAATTGCTATCCCATTTTACCTACACAAAATGGGTTATTTCACGACATCTAAATATAGTTATGACCCTCTTGAACAGCTTTGAAGTTTCCATTTAAATCCAAAAGCTTCAAACAACAAATTTCAGTAGCTGAAAACTACACCATATTGAAGTGAAGACCTTTGAAAGGCAATCACGTATCGTCCTTGACTCAATTTCAGCTTGGAACGAAATAGTATTTCAGCTTGGCGAATACATATTCCGGTTGAGAAGCACAACAGAACGATAAACATAATATTTATAAACTATAAATAAACTGCCTCATTGGCCTAGTGGTCCTGAGCGCGACTGCTACGCTAGAGGTCCTGGGTTCGATTCCCGGGTCGAGCAAAAAGTGTTATTGGGTTTTTCTATGAAATTCTCAGTAGCAGCTCGGAGTTTGGATTTGTGCCCGGTTAATGGCAATAGGCTCGCCCCCTATTACATGGGACCTAAATATACCGGCGAACTGTGGGTTTGCCTTGGTACACCTCTGCCTAACCCTTCGGGGAATACAGGCGTGATGGTATAAATAATCTAGTGTTATAATACCAACCTATTATTGTACCACTGCAAGACAAAAGCCTTTTCTCAAGGCAGATTAACGATTTCATACATAGATTCATTATAAGTCCGAGTTTCCTCACGATGTTTTCCTTCACCGATGTCGGAAAATACCAAGACAAACTTAGAAAGTACATATGAATTGAAAAAGGCTATAGTGGCCAAGCGATCGATACCGCGGTATATAAAAAAAAACCATTACAGCTTATGGCCGCCACTAATGACTCTGTGTGCAACAGCACTGCTTGTTTACAAGCAACTCATTCACTTATAACTTGATAACTTCCAGGTGAAGCTGTAAGTAAACAAACACAGACTCTGGTAAGGAGATGAAGTCGTTTGAGTGTGGGTTTAATTTAAGAACCTACGTCACATACAATTAGAATGCTAATTTGCCTGTGTAGTGTAATTATATTGAGCCTGCATACGAACCTCTTTTGTTGACAGTACGTAGGTACAGAAGGAATTGTGTTGACTTAAATATGCTAGAGAAATAAATGCGGTTAATGATGCTTAGTAAGAACTCAAAAAGATGCCAAAAAGGGTACGAATAATATATACCATCACGCCTGTATTCCCCGAAGGGTTAGGCAGAGGTGTAACAATGTACACCCACAGTTCACTGGTATATTTAGGTCCCATGTAATAGGGGGCGAGCCTATTGCCATTAACCGGGCACAAATCCAAACTCCGAGCTGCTACTGAGAATTTCATAGAAAAACCCAATAACACTTTTTGCTCGACCTGGGAATCGAACCCAGGACCTCTAGCGTAGCAGTCGCGCTCAGGACCACTAGGCCAACGAGGCAGCTAATAATTTATTTAAATACTTATTCGTATGTACTCACCTACTTATTTCGATACTACTGACGAGCCATTTACATGCCTCGTGTATCTTTCATATTTATATCCTAACCACTTAAATTATTCGCGACGTATAATTCCAATGTATAAAACTTAATATCATTTTTTAGTTCATCTTTTCCCTAGCTTCCTCCGTTCGGTTAATAATCAGCTTTGATTAAACCTCGCTCATCTTTTTCCTCTATATACTGCTGTAGTAAGCTCATGTTTTCATACCATGTGCATATTACTGCTGCAATTTTATCATTTCAATCAACAATAAATGCTTATATTATTCCACGATTGACATTTCGCCATGTATTTGTACTAGCTATCAATCTATGAAACGAGAAACTACGACTAATCTCTAAAAATACATTGAACTGGTAACAATTAGTGACACCAATCAAATGGAATTAAAACTCCACTCTATGGATTTAAACATTTTTATTCAATAGTATCGCAATATATTTGTTCATCTGTCAAATATTTTTATTCGCTTTTGAATTGTTGGTCCTTTAGTTACTAGTGTACATGTACCGAAAGACCAGACTGGAATCGAAAATATTTTGCTTTATGGCAATGATAGATTATTTATTAAATATTCTAAATGGAATGTGTTGATATTTATAAATCAACCACACTTTAACGGCCGAACACATTTGGAGACATATTGTATCCAAATCTGTACACAGCACACACACACAGCACAGCACACATAGCACAGGTAAACAAAACTATCGTAAATTAACATTCGATATTATTTTTTAGCCGAATATGTGCATTAAATGCTCCTATAGAATGCAAGTGAAACTGCAGACAAACCAGCTAGTACTTTAATAATTATCCACCGTCTAAAAACAGCACAATTTTAAACCAAACGATTTCATATATGAATGTATGAATATAACACACGTATGCAAACACCAAAGTTCATATGAATAGAGGGATTGCAGAAACGCGATGTGATGCCGGTCCGCGCAAAATGCAATATTGTGGCAAAATATCACGACTTGTGTTTATATTTTATTTCAATATTCACGTCAAAACTGGATTGCGTAGAAATTCGTGAAATAGAGATACAATTTTTCTGGATTATTCGGAACATGTCTCTTTGAGGTGGTGGTATGTTATATTAAGTATTGCATGTGTATCGCAGTAGTCAATGTTTTTAAAGATAATTTTATCTACTTCAACTCGGCTTTTTTAAGTTTCTTTGAATCAGAAAGATATACCTTCTAAAGATATAAGATGTACCTTCTTAATTTATTACTGACATTAATTATAATTTATCTGATTCAAACACCGGTGTTCCTTACACGATCATAATAGAAGTATAAAGTCAGTGTGTAATTATATTTTAATGCTTTATATTTTGGAAATAATAAAATCTAAGTAATGATTTGACATATACTTTTTATGAGCTGTCGAAACGTGATTCTCCCGTATACTTTGTACGTTAATAGGGTATTACTACGACGTTACTATTTGACTGAATTGACTTAATAATCGAATTGGAAATTTATCGTATTTTACGGTATAAAATAAACTGTTTATGTAGAGAAATTGTGTACTAAAATTATTGGTTAATTATGTGAAGTAATTATCTAATTCAGCGTTACCAGGAAGCAATAATAATGTTGTGTTTTCACCTGGTAATGCAATGAGACCTTTCAGCCGAATTCTAAAATTACAATTCCACGAAACTAAAATTATTATAACCTCAAAGCCCCATAGTTAAATAATATTTGCTTGAGTCACGTACTCAATTTCACAAACCAAAGATCACATCATGACCCGACACGTCACACACGTAGCTCTGATTGGTGCAATACTGCGTTTAGTACACTGCAGCAATGCACTTCGAAAGTGCTAATTGGTCAAATCATTGCACGGCATAGGCACTGTCCGACACGTCTAACGTTAGTCATAAATATGACTGGTTATGTAGCAATATCTAGTACTACTCCTAAAGTTGGATGAGAACAATTTGTACCTTTATTGTTCATATAGGTATTTTTAACCAGTTTCAGCCAGCGACTTACTAAGGTATTATTTATTCTAACTTTACTCCTTCTATAAGGGCTTTTACGCAGCACAGAAAGAAAAAGCAATAATTAGCTATACTTGCGCCACATTCAATGCAGAAATTTTAATAACAAGCAACTGTCGAATTAAGAAACAGTGTGGGCGCAAAAGTGACTTTTTCACAACCTTTAAAATATTTTATTGTATTTTATAAGACATACTGTTAAGAAAACACATGTAACAATGCTAGTAATACTACTTACCAAATAATACCAAAGTAAGTTGTAACTCCAAACAAAATACTTCTATAACATGTAGCAAGTGCTTATATAGGTACCCACATTTTTTTAAATGTTTTTTTGTTTAAGATTCTTTTTCGAATTTGGCTAAAGTATAGACTACATCGCATTACAGAATTTTTCCCAAAAACAATGGCATACATACGATTTGGTAAACCAAATCTGCACAGTGTGTCAAAAAATTACCAAGTAAACGTGTATCAAAAACAACGCAGGTAAGCACTGCAAATTCTTTCACAACATTAATGGACTTTCCACTTCTATCTACTTAGAATACTTGGTACTAACGATGGAAACAGGATGTAAAAGTGAGAACGTCTTCGGCATACTAAAGGGGGAGCTCCAACTTGGCACAAAGAGTACCTATTCGCATCTGGGGCAGACAGAATAAAGTTTGATTGGATACTCAGGGATTGCGGCCGCCGTGTTCCGTTCGACGTCTGATGTATGTAGCTTGTTAATTAGGGTTTCTTTTATGTTTCTAACATGGTTTTAGTAGTATGATAGGTAAGGAAAATTAGTACAAAGCTATGACGAATCGGTGTGTAAATTGGTGATATAATTTCTATAAACTAACTAACGTTGCAGTCGCGCCACCGTTGCAGGCGTACCACTAGGTAGTGGTGCTAAGCGCGATTGCAAAGCTAGAGTTCCTGGGTGCGATTCTCAGGTCATGCAAAAAGTGTTATTGGGTTTTTGTAAGGAAGTCTCTCAGGAGCTTCTCTAGTAGCTCGGAGTTAGCATTTGTGCCAGGTTAATGGCAATAGGCTTCCCTCTATTAAATGGGACCTGAACATACCGGCGAACTGTGGGTGTACATTGGTAGATCTCTGCCTATCCCATCAGGGAATACAGGCGTGTTGGTGTAATTTCTATAAAATATCTGTAAGATCTATTATATAACCAAAAATCGCACTAATAAATACTTTGACTTTGCATGACACCAATAAATTTGACTTTGCAGCAATTTAAATGAAGTCTAGTTCTAGTTCGTGTTCAAGTAAAATGTTATAAACTTAAAACCTATTAGTTTTCTAACACGTGTTCGTGAAGAACATTATAATCCCTTTCAGACTACGTTTATGACATGAACGTTAAAAAAGCAGCTGCAACATACTATTTTGTGATTAAAATGAATTTTCAGAGCGTGGCAAGAGCTTATAATGGCTGGTCCCGATGAAATTCGAAGAATACGTTTTCATAATTATGTACTTTTAGCGAAAGGATAAAAGAGATTGTGATTGTGTTAGATTATATTATCATCATTCCTTATCTTTAAATATTTTAAACAATAAATCAAAAGATATAAAGGCCTAATAACGTACTATATTAGGTCTTCTATTTACTCGATTGCGGTGAAGTCCAAATGGAGGGCAATGTTTTAACCTGAATGTTATTAATTGTGTGCTGTCTGAAAAATATTTCTATTATTTTCAATGCACCAAAAGATCTTTTTTAAAAAACATATTTTATCATGGAGCCAACTTACACGATTAAAATGTTTACAATGTTTTTTTTTTTGTTGGTACTGCAATACACGTAATTCGTTTTATTACAAATTAAAAGTCAGACAATAATAAAAGTTGTCTTAAAATATGTGCCAGATTTTATGTAAACCAAAGGGGCAATACAAAACCTACATTTTTAGACATTTATTTTCACTCAGATAAGATTGCCTCGGTAGCCTAGTGGTCCTAATCGCGACTTCTACGCTAGAGATCTTGGGTTCGATTCCCAGGTCGAGCAAAAAGTGTTATTGGGTTTTTCTATTCTGAAATTCTCAGTAGCAGCTCGGAGTTAGGATTTGTGCCCGGTTAATGGCAATAGGCTCGCCCCCTATTACATACCGGAAACATACCGGCGAATTGTGGGTATACATTGGTACACCTCTGCCTAACCCTTCGGGGAATACAGGCGTGATTGTATGTTGTTGTATGTCTAAGACTGCGACTAGATTTTGTAAGTTTTGTAATTAGTAGAATTAGCCTTCTGAACTTAACAATACATTTGAAGCAGGCATGAATTGGAAAATCCACCAATGTTTCTGCAATACCTAGGTACCTAATCACAGCTATAAATTAACAATGTATGCACCTACGCGATGCATTTAGTGGCACATAGCATTGGCAACACAAAGATAAACAACGTCGGTAGAACCATCCGTATTTGCTACGAAGCGTTATGTGTTACCGACTGTTAATTGGGTCGTAATTTTACGCCTTCTCGTTTGTTTGATGATTACATTAATTTGAACGTTGTGTAATGACTGTTCAAGGTGTGTAAGTATGAATGTGGATGGCTGTAAGAATTTAATGCCAAGGAAAAGATGTTTGAATCGTTTTTTTATGACTTAATTAGTATCTTATAGTACCCATTGATATAAGTGTCCAAACTAAATAAATACCGAACCAGCTACGTTTTGAAACGAGCAACTAGCTTCAAATTTGCCGTTAACTACGAATACTGTCGAATTTTTTCATTAATCGGAGTCACATTGATCACAAATTATTTGTATGGAACGACTTGGAGATTTTTTTATTAATTTTGTCAATAATATATAAAACTACTGGACCGATTCTATTTTTTTTTAGCTAATAGTTAGTCACGTGTCTGAGCGCTATAGGCTATATTTAATTGTACAAAAAAATAAGTATGTATAAGAAAATTCACTCAGACGAAGTCAGGCAAAAGGTCCTCAAGATAAAATCACTTCATCCTAAAAATATTGCTATACTTCCAAAGTTACACTGCAACTCCATGTAATTTTATTCCAATGCAATAAAACACAATACTTGACCAAACTCGAGGAACACGACGCCATTCCTCGATTTATATCACACGTCTGACCTATTTACAACTTCAATGCAAATAGAAATCATATACACAGCCCCGAGACTTCGATAACAGAACTGCGTAACTGAATCAACCACTACATTAAGCCGAACATCAGCCAAAGCCGAATGCCGAATACATTCTTCAAAAGTTGTACCCATAAAATAACTAGACAAACAATAACTGAATATTTCACGATCTAGTTATTGCCGCTGCGTAATATCCGCGGACGAAAGCCGAAAGCCGAAAGCCGGATTCAATAAAAGTGAGTGGCTGACAAACATGGCCGGACATGCTGGAGGGACGGATACAGGAAACCAACACTAGTGTTACGTCATGCGCTTATAACTGCACTGCGAAGCGGGTATACTGATTTGAGGAAGCATGTTGAAAGCTTGTAATGAAATGCAATTGTGGGACTTTTATAAAAGTGATATTAGGAGACATTAGCCTACTAACGAATACTTAAAATATACTATTATAACTTAATTTACTATGCAAGTCAACTGTATGTGACAGGACACACCGCTTGCGTAACGTAGACGTGCACACGCATACGCAAGCGGTGTGTCTTGTCACATACATGTTACATGCAGTTCTTTTTTTTTTTAACTTTGTCCGACACTTGGAATTTCTTCTATCGTGAACTCATAAAGTCACATAATACAACACAAACAAACAACCAGTGACGAAACAACTATCTGTACGCCATAGAAATTATAATTTGTGCGCGGGAATTGAACCAGCGATACGCAGCATTGCAACCAATCGCACAGCCACTGCACCAACCGTGCCGACCCCGTCTCTTTTTCTCTTCTTTCTTCTTAAATATAAAGCCTAAATTCAGTAGTCCACGAGCAAATTTACAGATCGTTAGTACAGCGCAAAAACCAGCTCCGACAAAGAGTATAAACAGCCCAAAACTTCCAAGATTAAAGAAAACCCATCTACATGGTAACGCAACCTAGTTCCAAAGGCAGACGGAACCCGCTTTCCTTATCTCCAGACCCAACTTTACAATTAAAATAAACCTTTGTTGGAGCTGAAGTAGAATATCTAACGCAATCACGGGTGTTATCACAATCAAAGAGTCGCTTGAATATGATATGAGTATGAAGACTAGATACATTATTCATTGTGGTACGATCTCTATGTTTGTGTGTGTGTGAGGTGTGCGATTTAATTGTCAAGCTATTATGTCTGTTTTAGCGATTTTGGACTTCGCTTTGTGAATACGATTTTATAACCGATTAGCTTATATCCGCCTTAACTACCTCATTAGCGTAGTGGTCCTAAGCACGACTGCCACGCTAGTCCTGGGTTCGATTCCCAGGTCGAGAAAAAAGTGTTATTGGGTTTTTCTATGAAATTCTCAGTAGCAGCTCGGAGTTTGGATTTGTGCCCGGTCAGCTCTCGTTATCTACAACAGTAACATTTATAGCAGTCAAACCAATTTGCATTTACACTTTGCCCGTACAGTGACGAGCAAAAATATGTGTACACTTTGTAAAATTGCACAAAGTGTACACATATCTTTGGTCGTCGTGCAATTTCGAGATAAAACTTATAGGCTTAAAAGACATACCTACAATTAAAACCTTAAAACTCAATAAATAATACGTATGATGAGTACATTTTCAATTTAATACTAATAACGTTCACTCCGTGCATTCATAAAAAACCCTTGATTTCTTAACAAAATAGTTATGAGGACTTCCCAACGAAAAAATAATTTATTAATTTGGTAAAAAAACATTCCACAATTATTGCTTAGTGTGTACATGTTTACACTCATAACTGTACTTTGACGTACTTTAGATTTGGTTAATTATACGAAACCCTCTTCCAATCTTAATTGGAATCGCAATAATAATATTTAGTACCAATAATGTTACGTCAATAGCAACCGTGTTGCGGAGTTAATTTGTTACTGAAGACTCGAGTGCGAATTGCTTTTCCTCCTAAATTATAAACAATTTTCTTAAAGGATGACTCACGCTAGACCGTGTCGGGTCCGAGCCGAGTGTTGGCCGTAAGACGGTCATCTAATATTACTCAAATGTTGAATCGGCCGTCACTCGGTTGCCGCTCGGTATAGCGTGAGTGTGTTTATACAATATAGGTATATGTGATATTAGATGACCGTGTTACGGCCGACACTCGGCTCGGACTCGACACGGTCTAGCGTGAGTCATCCTTAATACGAGGTTGATAAGATATCTCATAACCGTTGACTACGCATTCTGCCCATCAAACTTAGACGATTGGCACACTACCCCGCATCACGGAGCGTGGCGCGGGAGTGCGTGTTTTTACGTTTTTTGCAAGTACCTACGTTTCCACCGTAGACGCGGGTCTGTGGACGGTGAGCAATGGGTGGCTCACCGTCCTTACTTAACTAACTAACGACAGACCGTGTCGACGGCGCGTTCGTGTTCCACGCGCGCTTCAAAGAGATGTCAGCAAACTTGGATGGGGCCACTAAAGGCCGATGCCTGCCGGGGCTGCGGGTTGTTCGAAAGAGATACCGCGCCCCCGGAACACAAAGGGCACATTAAGGAACATAGGTGGGTTTTAGTCAGTAAAAGTCTGACACTCCCTCCCGTCCCGCGCAGGGAGGGGGAAGTTATTTGTTGATTTCCCATCTATATAAAATAAAAGTATCTACGTTTGTATAGAAAACATGCGCAGTGTTGCAGATCACCAAAGCCCTGTGATAGGGGGCAGTGTGAAAACCGCCTTAGTAACATTAGATAATCCTGAATGCAAGGACACGACTTTTATTTTTGAAACATCTCTGTTTATGGCAAAGCATAATGTAACACTCTCAAAACATGTTTATAGGTGCACGCAACAGAATTGAAAGAAGGAAATGACATAAATAAATGGAATAAAAAATAGCCTATCTGTTAAACAAGATCAATATTTAAATGTGGGCTAAATTTCAATTTCCATTCGCTTGTTTGAGCATGGTAAAGTAACTAACATCCATCCATCTATCCTCACAAACTTTCTCGTTTATTTTAGTTTATAATAGTAGTAGAAAGTAGGATACCACAAAGCCGGAATTCGGATCGACCCCGCTGTGATTTTAGTTCAGAGGTTTATTTATTGAAATCCTCAAAATTAAACACATATGTAGGTAGGTACATTATATTCTGAACTTTTCTATTGTACAGCATTGAATTATTTTAAACCGTTATGTCACCAAAAAATAAATACCAGCCCATTAATATTCCTTTTTTTAAGGATGGGAAGCCATCAAATGGCTTCTTCGAGTGTCAGACTCTTACTGACTAAAACCCATCCGACCGTCAATCTTGCCAAAAGCGAATGGGCGATTTTATACTTCACTTTAAAGTCGAGGTTTCTCATCGATGTTTTTCTTCACCGATGTCAGAGTCCAAGAAAAACTGAGAAAATACATATGAATTTAAAAAGTCGCATTAATACTTGCCCAGTATCGAATTCGCAACCTCAGCTATAAGAAGTGTCATAACCACTGGGCATCTTGTCACAATAATGTGGTTTAGTTTATCCCGTTGAAAGGTTATACAACAACAAAAACATTGACTTCAGCTGTATAAACAAACTCGTTTCACCAAGATCTGACAAGACAATAGAACTGTAAACTTTAAATGAAATATGCATCCAACCTGACCTAGATATTTGCCTCTTTTCCAACACAATTACCTTTTCACAAACAGATTTTCTCACCAGAAAAAATACTCAAATGGTTCATTATTTTATTCCGCTTCTCGTCCAAAATTCAATAGATACGCAGCTTTGCAAAACTTCGTAGCTACAGGGAAACTTTTAATATTTTACCCGAACTTTAAAGTGTTCGCCTTCGTGGTCTTAAGTTTAATGTAGATAAAATCGCATTTGACGGTTGCATGAGCTCGCATCTTAAGACATACGCCAACCATTCGAGTGGATGGGCGTTTGATCGTAAAACTGGTGCTTTTGATGTTAACTTAAAGGGTATTGGATTTTCAAATAGTTAGCTTTTTACTTTACATGGCATTTACATTTTTGCTTTACGACAATTTCTTTGTCTACGTGTGGCTCAATATAAGGTCTGTCCATCGTGATCTCCAGGCTTGTCGTCATGTCTCGGTATGAGCTGACCCTAACTTGAGGTCAAATGCAAACCTAAAAGAATATTAAAAAATACTTAACTAGACAATCAAATGGTAGTGTTGTTTTTGGCTTGTATGAAGGTACTGTATTTTTTTCTATATTTTCATTGTTATTGTATGACAGCATAAATAAACATAAATGCATTAATTAATGCATAATGCATTAATGCATTTATGCATTGTATTTGTTAATGCGTATGCATTAATTAATGCATTTCATTTATTGAATTAATACAACTTATAGTAAAACATTTTTTAAAAGAGTAAATACGGAGTTTCTTACCCATTCCACTCTATACGAAACTACCTTTTGAAATGGGCAATAAGATTCAATATATATTTTTTTCTTGTAAATTATGTCCAAAATATCCTTTTAATGGTCTAATTGAAATAAATGTTTTGACTTTGACTTTTAAGACTTTTTGACACATTATAATTATATTAAATGGCCTATTTACTATTTTCGCAGCCACAAATATCAAAACTTATGACGCAGAACAAAGAACTATGCCAATCCACGCAAGTAGGTAGCAGCTACATGAAAAAACTTTATCCGAATCGTTCGAGAAATAGGTATATTAGAAATAAGAAATAGCAGGATATTCATTTATGATAAAACATTTACTTCTTCGTGTTCCGAAGTAGGGAATTTTCCTTCTATACATATATTTGTTGCAAAACAACCAGGCTCCTGGGAATCTGCGTGAAAGCCGATATTTTGGAGCTCATAAATAATTTAATCAGAAACAAAATGGATGAGGATGGGAGGATGTCGATATATTTTTTCTAGGCTAATAGTGTTTTGGTAAGACTCTTTAGGTAAAAAGGTTGAACGGCTAATTAGGAAGTTGCTTTGGAAGAGTCTGAAATGATTTATGGTTTTTTTTTAGTTTTATTTTGACACGAGCTGAACCACCCGGGCACCGAATACATTAAAAATTATTTGAATAAAAGTCGTTCTTAAACATGTTCTAATTGACCGCTTAGCTCCTTGAAGATATGGTGAAAGGATTTTGATGTCAAAGGATAAATTTGTAATTAAATGTAATACTTATTTCTTTATCGTGTGGGCAGTAAGGTCTAACGACCCCACACCCCTTAGTGTCAGTTTCTAAACCGCCTCAAGGGCCTCTGACATGGTTACTGATGTCAGTGATGTCCAAGATAAGATTAAAAAGTACATATGAACTAGAAAAAATCGCATTGGTACTTGTCAATGCCCGGTTGCGAACCCACAACCTCGTGCATGAGAGATTGTGCCTTAACCACTAGGCCACACTGATGCAATACTGTAACGCTATGTTACGTCTTATTACAAGCCCGTGGTAAACTGTAGAAGATTTATTTATTTATTTAAACTTTATGCAACAAAAGAAATACAAAGGCAGACTTAATGCCTTACCATGCCTTACAGAAGATAACGGTAAGTTTTTTTCGTGGGCAAATCCGCATGGAATCCCTCCGCTTCCGGGGGTGTGTCAGACGCCTACAAACTAAAACCCCACGGTGCTCTACCGAGTACATTTGGCCGGGGCACTGGAGTCGCTCAGAGAATACTCTCGCAGCCGAAAGAACATAATATAACATTGCTCATACCCATAGCAAATAGCTTGATAATTTATACTCTATAGACTAGACTAGTTGGGAATATGTAAGCAAAATTTAATCAGAATCAGACTCCTATTGGGATTATACTGTAACATACATTTCTTCGTTACCATTTTGTTAAAAGTATAGACATTTGATTTAGATTAAAGTTACTTGTTTTCTCTATGTACAGTTGGCGTGTCGCAATTTCGGATTCCGCAAGGAACAAATATTTGTATGACCTACGGATAATTGTTGCGGCTCTGTCTCTTAGTGTATGTGACTTTATATGTTTGTAAATGCACGCACCAAACAGGAGAAATTACTAGTGTGGAGGAAAGTTTAACAAAATATTGTAATGAAAGTCTATCTTACCAAAACACATTTCGAGATTGAGATAAATTTGAATATACGAAAGTGCCGTGTCTAATATAAGCCGGTACTGCCGTAACCATGTCACAGACACACACACACACTAACGATCATCACCATTTTGTTGACGTCGAACGCAAAAAAAACGTAAGATAATATTGCCACTTAGCTAAACAAACGTATAAGTGAACGCAATATAATAGAGTTATTAATGGTTAAAAGCATTTGGCGTTCCACCCTCTGAGCTTACCGGCAAGCATGGGTAGGCAGGCGCCTTTGACTTCCCACCCCCAAGTTACCGCAAAAATTCAGGCGAAAAAATAAAATTACCCAATACATATGCTCTATAACAAATGCCACGTTTTATTCACCTTCAGGGATTTATAACTTAAGAAGCAATACATATTTTGCCGACACACTAGCTTCTCGTTCATGGTTCCTTTGAGGATAACAGACTAGCCGTATTTGCAGACAAATATCCATTTTCTTTACTTGCTAGGTTCTTTTTTTGTTGAGTGACAAGTTTGGAGATATTCTTCTTTTTTTTTTTTTTTTTGTTGAAGTTGTTATGGTCTAAGGCTCACATTATTAGGTATTAGGCTATTATCTATATCTTATCTCTCTATATCAATTATTGATGTTCTTTTTACTACCTATCAAAATTCCCCCATAGATTTTTGGCAAACGTAAATTGTGACGTCACATTTCTGCCAACTCAAGTGGCTAATTATTATTTGTTAATTTCAAAGCAACTTAAAATCATTTTCTTTTGTAAGATATTTTTATTAGATACTTATATTTATTTTGTTACTAGTGAACCGCCCCGGCTTCGCACGGGTGCTGATTTCCGAGTTATTCGGTAGTTTTTTTTTACATATAAACCTTGTCCGAGAAATTACCAATACAACAAAAAAGAATCAGCCAAATCGGTCCAGTTGTTCTTGAGTTATGCGCTTACCAACACATTTTGCGATTCATTTTTATATTATAGATTTGTAAGTTTTATAGTTAATTGAAAATAACTCGAATTTCCAGGGTTGAAATAGGTGTTTCTTTTTATAATATGTCGACTTGATCACTTTTCCGTAGAAAATGTATGAGTAAAGATTTAGACTATTTCTGTAATTTTTTGTACTCACACCCTAAATGGGAGTCTTTTGATCCCTAAATGAAATAGGAAAGAAAAAAAAACAAACCTAAAATTAGCTTCTTTTGCCTTTTTTTTTACTGACTGTATTTTTTTTTCCAAAATCTGTGAATATATTTCAGAATATCTTAAAAAGTTATGGATGGTCTCCTAAGGACGTTTTCCTTTAACTATAACGATTAAGGTACCTGACCTTAGTGACCCGTCTCGAAAATCCACCGTGTATTTAAATAGAGAACATGGCTGACGTAAGAGCTTGGCCGAAACTACTAGAACTAGGAACGTGAAATCTTACACACGACTTCCTCATATAATGTACGCGAGCACTAAGAAAAGATTTTAGAAAATTCAACGACTAATGGAAGTTCGATTACATTTAAATATGATTTCTTGTTTTAATCAACTTGAAACTTGGCACGAGTTCGAACCTAAGTAAATAATAAAAAAAAAAAACAAAAAAATATACCATCACGCCTGTATTCCCCGAAGGGTTAGGCAGAGGTGTACCAATGTACACCCACAGTTCGCCGGTATATTTCCCGGTATGGTCCCATATAATAGGGGGCGAGCCTATTGCCATAAAAAAAACTAAAAAACAAACACTAAATAAAAAACTTTGCCGTTATTCGCTGTTTTTTATAACTATACTAGCTTTTGCCCGCGACTTCGTCTGCGTGGATTAATAGTTCCCGTTCCCGGGGGATTTCCGGGATGAAAACTATTCTATGTCCGTTCTCGGGTCCCAGACTATATCTGTACCAAATTTCATTGAAATCGGTTCAGTGGTTTAGGCGTGAAGAAGAGACAGACAGACAGAAAGACAGACAGACAGACAGAGTTACTTTCGAATTTATAATATTAGTACGGATTTCAAGGAGTTCTATTGTTGGTTGATTTGTGGGGCAAAGTACAAAATCTACGCCATGGAAATCAAGGGCAAAGTGCTAGTACAATATAACACGATCAAAATGTATGGAGCGGCTGAGTTTTATATTTATTTCAGAACTAGCTCGCGTTCTAAAATAAAAGTACCTTATTACATTAGCTATCTGCGAATGAAATTTCCGTCAAAATCAGTCCAGTCGTTTCAGAGATCAGCCGAAACAAACAGACAGACAAAACTTTTCAAACAGATTTTTGAAGTAAGTACCGTATATACTTTCTTAAACATTTAGTGAAAAGCTGTTAATTTGAAATTACAAACAGACACATCAATTTTATTTATTTATGTATGTGGATGTATAGTACGGTGCTATATTGAAAGTTATTATTACTTTTACCCCCTTCTTCTTACCGTATCCATGACAAATATAGACATTAATTAAAACTCAGCTTATACAACATACAACTTCTCTAACAAAAACTTCCCGAAACCTTCAAATGTTCAACAACTTCATCAAATATCAAACAAACGAACATCACACGGATCACACTTGACACAAACTTTGCTAAAGCGTCGCACACACGGGAGATAAAACACGGGGGTCGCAATAAAGCTCGGTGCGCACAACCCTTAAGAGTAATGGCCTTAAACAATGAATACGTTGACGGTTCAGATATATGGGTCGTGGGAAAGGGTTGTACAGATAGAAGAGCGAGTGAATAGCGGACGGGGACACCGAATCGTTTTGTTCTATGATGGCACGTAGTTTTTTAATGTTAGGTTATAAAGTTGACCTCATCATATGATCCGACGATGTGTCCGCCTAAGGAGTAGGCACTGATTATTTTACCCTAATATAGTTGTGCTCCAAGTTCATGGAGTTGCCAGAACTATATCGTTTTAACGTGGCTTAAATTTTGAAAATAAGATATATGAATTGTAGTTTATAAGTACTTGATAGCTTTAATGTATTCACCTAATTATTTTTTATTGACTTGCAGTGTCTTAACTTATAACTTTTCCCTTGTCCACATTAGTCCACTAATGGGCATAGGCCCCTCGAATCATCCTTCGTAGTACGCTTTCAGATAATCTCGCCACCTCTTACACTAATAATTTTAAAAAGATCTAAAGGTAACATTTACATTATTTAAGACAATAGGATAGTAGATCAATCAATTTAGATATTTTTACGAGCTGTCAAAACTAACCCCCTTATGTGTAGAAATAGCAAACTGTGACGTCACTTATTTTCCAACTCAAATGACTATTAATCGATTTCAAACCAACTAAAAATCTAATTTTACAGTTGATTGAAAATGAATCGTGTTTTAGGGCTAAAATAAAGTACTTTTTTTGCTAAGATGTGTCTCGGAATTTTTGGTGAATTTTAAGGTAAGGTACATAAGTATATCGATTCTACTTTTCCTAACTAAAAGGGGCTAACTTCCTGTACCAGATGCGGTTGACTATCAATATTTTACACGGAGCGAGCGCCATCTGACCTCCTCAACCCAATTATGAGGGAACCCGATATCTTTAGGTGAGACCGTTGTCGAGTTTTGGGCCCCTAAATGCAATAACGAGATTGTCATAATTATCGGAAATGTCCGAGTTTACCTTGCTTTTATTGGAAGGACTAAAGAAAGAATTTCATTAGATTTTTCAAATTATCGTTTCATGGTAGCCTATATGAGGCCCACAACCTCATATATGAGGCTACCACGAAACGATATATCCAAATTAAAGCAAGTAGCAATAGAACTTTTTCAATGCATACGTACTTTCTGAGTTGATCTTGGACATTACTGATATCGGTGAAGAAAAACATCGTGAGTAAACCTGAATTCTCCAAAGTTAGAGTTAGCAGGCTTCTGGGTAAGCTCACTCTATCGTCTACTTTGTGTTTGTAACCTCCGACCTAGACTAGCGTCGAGAGCTTACCCACTGTAGTGTTTGTAGATTATATTATATAGTTCTGTCGTCTCATGCGTACTCGCCGCGCGCTATAGTGTGGTGGAGAGCGGGGCATACTCCCCCTCCCTCGCACACTTTGCTTAGAGCCACGGAGCTGAGCGGACGTGCGTGCGGCGAGTGAGGCAGTGAGCCGATACCTCAAGATGAGTAAGTGCACAAACAGTACACCCACCATTAAAAAAAACTTATAGTTAATACCTACCTAGAGCAAGCGGGGTGATTAATGCTCATGCCTTCTCTGTATGAGAAGATAGCCTTCTGCCCTGCAGTGGGAGAGTAATAGACTGTTTTTTTTTTTAATTATACCTACCTACAAACTGACTTCAAAAAGCAAAGCTTAACCACAAATATCGGTCAATCTATCTCTCTAAAACTGTTCAAAACGACCAAAGATATCCAACAACAAAAATATCAAAGAGAACTTCAAAGCAAAAATCTTTCCTTGACCAGAAACAATTTGTCATCGCTTTTTAAATTACGAAATTTTTTTATGATCCCCATAAAAAACGTAACTTGAAATTTTACAACTCGCCATCAATATTACTTACGCCTTATTTCATGTGATGAGAGAGCGCGGTTTGTGAAATCGATATAAACTTTCATAGGATAAGTTTTCATTTATGAGAATCATTATCTTAATGGTTCAACTATATACATAACGGGAACAAAGACTTGTAATCAGCGTGTCTGAACTTCGTGTTAGGAAATGTATTAAGTGTCTATTTTATTGGTGGTTGAATTAATTCTGTAATGTATTACTTTTGTTTTTGGTAATTGATAACACTGTTCTTAATTGAACCATTTTTAGCTATAAAGGGTATGGGTGCCGGTGTAATTACAGGCACATGAGACATTTCAACTTTATTTCTTGGGTAGCAATTGCCACCCCAGAGATATTGCATAATAATATGCAAGGTATTGCAGATGGCTAATGTCTGTCAGGTGAGCCCTCCAAAAAATATATTATACTGGTTGTGGCCTATTCATCAACTTGCAAGGTTAAGAGGATTTGCGACATGGATTACTAAAAATATTTAGCGATAAACTTTGCATCCCTGTTATTTTGATTCAGGTTGACAGAGACAGAATTAAATTTTAAATAGAGCTATCGGTAAATGTATTTAGTGATTTATTTTGTAGTACATCTTTACCTTTGGTTTACTTGTCATGGTCAGTTTGTAAACGAGTACCTATCTTTTAAACTCTATGCAGCTACGTGACTTGGAGAGCACATAAAATGGTCGTCGCCAGTCGTTATGGGGACTTTAAAGGTCGTAATTCTTACAGCCAGTGTTGTAGCGGAATGGGTCCGGGTACAGAAAATAGGAATATCTTTAGTAAAAAGATAAAAGGACCATGTCAATGGGATACATAATCAAGCTTGTTTATTTCTAAAGGTTAGGCAGAGATTAGAGATACCGACATTAGTAATGTTAAAGTCTCTCCCTAGGTTGTTTCTTAGGTTTTTCAATCAGAACTGTTACCCCTTTTTAAGGAGGGAAAATCATCAAATTATTTCTTGCGCTCTGGGCGGAGCGGAAGGGAGTATCAGACTCTAACTGCCTAAAACCCATCCAATGCTCCTAAATGCACTACTCCTAATGCCCAAAACCAAGACTTCAAGCTAAGTAGTCTTCGTGACCACTACATTAACGAGGCAGTTCAGCCCAGTCGTTGAAATACACAAGAGACTCTTAAGTATAATAAGGTGTCAGAAGACGCATTACATACCCATAATAGACCATTATACCCATATACAGACTGCCAAAATAAATACTGGGATACGACTTTCAAACATGAAAAGCTTGGTCATGTAAAAACGTTGGAACTTTCGACTTATAATATATGCGTAACCAAAAAATTTAGAGATCCCGTTAAAAAAAAGCCCAATGTCACTTTTTTACACCAGTTACACTCGTAGTAACCCAAACTTTTTAGAGTTAACAATATACCCCTGTTTAATCGTAAACTTTCATCAACATATATAACGTAAAACCCGGTAGAGAAACTTTAATGTACACCTTCAAATAGTTGAGGTAATTAAACACGTCAATATCAAAGTTATACCCTCATGTGGTACAACTACATATAGTTCGTCAAGTGTCATTAATTACAAGGGCACAGTTGACGATCACGTGTCCCATTCACGTATACCTTCAATTACAAAATAATCAATACCATCACGCCTGTATTCCCCGAAGGGTTAGAGTCTAACCCTTGTCTAGCCTGTGCATTGGAACACCTCTGTCTAACCGTTAGACAGAGGTGTTCCAATGCACACCCACAGTACGCCAGTATGTTTAAGTCCAATGTAATAGGGGGCGAGCCTATTGCCATCAACCGAGCACAAATCCTAACTCCGAGCTGCTACTGAGAATTTTAGAGAAAAACACTGCTTGACCAGGGAATCGAATCCAAGACCTCAGCCTTGGGTTCGATTCCCAAGTCGAACAGTGTTTCACACACAGTCATGCTTAGGACCACTAGGCGAACGAAGCATTTGATATAATCAATAAATACATACATACATACACACATACATACATACACTCACGCCTTTTTCCTATGGGGGTAGGCAGAAATCAGGGGATGCCACCTGCTACGATCCTTACATACTCCTAATGGTTTAAAGAGATACTTTAATTAAGGTATACTTCGGATCGGTATTGCGTCAACTCAAGCCATTCCGTATTCTTTATACAGGGTGTAAAAAGACACATCATATACCCGTTAACTACGCGTATTGCCCCATCAAACTACGTAATGTTAATAATGTTATGCAAAAGTTATTGCTGAAAAATGACTTATTTTTGTGAAATATTTTAACTGCTTATATAGCGCGCAACGTAACGTACGCATAACATTCTGTTTATGAGTACAGGGTATTTGCAGTTTAACTATAACATTTAAACCTGGTTTTCAATCTTCTTTATCTTGTGGGCAATAAGGTCTAACGACTTGAGGCGGTTTAGAAACTCTAACACTAGGGTAAGGAATACCCTAGTGTTAGAGTTTCTAAACCGCCTCAAGGGCCTCTGATATGGTTATTGATATCAGTGATGTCCAAGATAAACATAGAAACTACATATGAATTAGAAAAAGTCACATTGGTACTTGCCCGAGCCCGGTTGCGAACCTCGTGCATGAGAGGCGGGCGCCTTAACCACTGAACTGGTTTTCGATAAAAAAGGGTAACTTGGCTCTTCAATATCTACGTAATCACAAGGTTCCCAGGTACGGTCTAAAAAAAATGTAAGTAAAAATATGTATGTATGATTGTATGGTCATATTATTATAATTCTCGCCTTCATCGAGTGTCTTTTTACACCCCGTATAAAGCTCTATACTAAAACGCTCAATTTTTTTTTTAAAGATGTGAAATCGTCAAATGACTTAATCTACCCTGGACGGAGCGGAAGGAAGTGTCAGACTTTTACTGACTAAAACCCACCCGTGTTCCTTCTAATGCCCTTTGCGTTACAGGGCCGTGGTAACACTTTCGAATGAATTCCGCAACCCTGGCAGGAACGCACACTTAACATCGTATCGACATCACCTCGTCTCGGGGTGGGCTAATATACGACAGTCTAGATCTTCAGTGCGATTCTCTAAAATGCAAACTCGAAAACGAGTCTCACTAAAGTGATCGCACTCACTTCGATAACGAACCAACCTGTCATTGGTTTAGTATTCGTTCGCCGTGGTGACGTCACCGGGCGTGATCGTGTTTAACAGAATACCATTTTGTAACCTCACTGTAGGCGACGCGTGATGATTACTGATATTTTATATTTTATTTTATATTAACCTAAGTACTTGTTTTTTTGTTTTTAAATAAATCCCGGGCTCGTAAGGCGCGGGAGACGCACGCGAGCGGGAGGGGGGCGCGCGCTTAGCGGCGTGGCGGCGCGGCGATTTGCAAAAAGTTAGTCGAACATTATTACGGCTGCGCACGGATGTACTTTGACATTGCGTCTCCCCACCCTTCACCCTTTCGTAAATCTGGCGTTCTTTATTGCACATCCACATCCCCTACATTAGCTGGTCCTTCGAGCCGGATCTCTGGATGTATTATACACCACCGCGAAGCATGGTGCACACTAGAAGTACGAGAATAAAGGAAGAGGAGCAAAATGAAGCGCAACAAAATGAGGCTCAACAATTGAAAGTTCGAGAACAATGCAAAGTCGAACACCTTTCGAAGGAAGCTGTAGAACCTATTGAACCCGGGAACAAAATGGAAGAAAATCAACCTGGACCATCTACAGTTCAAAGTGTTCGAAAGTCTACCCGCAACAAAAAATCATCAACATCATCTATTACGGCAAGAAAGAAAAGGCTGGAGCTGGAAGCCGCACAAGCAAAGGCTCAAATTAGGATGGAGTTGATAGATAAACAACTAGATGCAGACCTAGCAGAACTGGAAGACGACTGCAGCAGCTGCAGTCTACCCTCAGAAAAATATGCAAATGACCGTGTAGTGGAAAAGTGGCTAGAAAGCAGTCGACAGGAGTTGAAGACTCAGGGCATCACAAACCGTGAAATCCGCGATGACGTGCTGCGTCCGGCACCGCAGGAATTGCATCTGCACCATGTGAGTCCCGCCGGCCCGCAACCCGCCGCTACGGAACTTGAAGCACGCCCGCCGCCACCAGTTGCTGGTGGCACTGATGAAACCGTGCAAGCCCTGGCGTGTGCTCTGAAGGACCTTGCCGCTGCATCTGCTACCGGTGCCAACAGATCCAATGATAGAATGCTGAATCGCTTGTGTACACCGAGGGACTTACCTAATTACTCTGGTGACCCGCTTGAATGGCTACAGTTCAAGCAAGCATTTGAAGAATCCTCTCATGTGTGCAATTTTAGTGACAAAGAAAACCTGTGGCGTCTGAGAAGGAGCCTACAAGGGCCAGCAAAAGAAGCTGTGATGGCCTTACTAATTGGTGCTACCTCCGCAGTAGATGTTATGAATACATTGGAACTTCAGTTTGGAAATCCTGATGTAATAATTTCCAGGATCCTGCAGGACTTAATTAAATTACGCCCCATGGCACAAGAGTACCAGAAGGATATTATACCTTTCTCCGTGAAAGTAAGAAATTGTGTCGCTGCTGTGACTGCCATCGGACGTGAAGAATACCTAAAAGGAATGAATATTGTATCGGTCATCCTCTCGAAACTACCGATGATATTGGTCTCCAAGTGGACTGATTACTGTTATCCCCTTATCAGTAACACAGAAAAACCAAAACTGCTTATTTTGTCCGAGTTCTTAAGTGATGAAGCTGTGAAAATAACAAAAACTTCTGTAAATTTATCGAGCATAAACTATTATAGTAAACAAAATTACAACGAAAACTCTAAACATCGTACTCTAGTGGTGAACAGTGAACATGTAAACAATGAACAAAAAAGTGATAAGGAGTGTAGGTACTGTCATGTTTCCGAGCACTTACTACAAGACTGTAAAAAGTTCAAAAGATCGTTACGCAGAGATCGCTGGGCATTCGTAAAACGTCATGGTATTTGCTACAAGTGTCTGACGTCACAACATAAACAAGATACTTGTACCGCACCGGCTTGTGACGTAGACAACTGCGGACTACCTCACCATCGTTTATTGCATTATATTGTGAACAAAAACTCAGTGCCACGTAATAGTGTAAATATAACCGATGTCACAGAAACTGAGACTGAGTCGCGAGTGGAAACTGTCAATCATCTTCAAGTGAACTGCCGTAAAGTGTTACTAAAAACTGTGCCTATATACCTACACGGCCCTAACGGTACATTTCGTAGTGTCGCGCTCCTCGATGACGGTTCAACGGTGACGTTGATAAGCGCTGCGCTCGCGTTGAAAATGGGATTGCGCGGTAATAAACAATCTATGCGTGTGTGCGGTGCATGGGACAATAGCGAGGTGGTATGCCATAGTGAGATACTCGACCTTGAACTTTCTAACTGTGAAGGAATTAAATTTACAATTCGTGCGCGCAGTGTAACCAATATGAACTTACCAGTACAAAATGTTACTGCCGTGGACATGAGTGATTATGAACTGATGAAACCTGAAATGAAAAATGTGATTTGTGACGGTCAATACAAACCGGAACTTTTGATAGGGCAGGACAATTACGATTTAATTTTGCCATTAGAAATAATTAAAGGTAAACCTACGGACCCCTACTTCACCCGCACTCCGTTGGGGTGGTGCATGCACGGGTGCATGCGCACCAAGTCCGGTGTCGACCACGATGTGAAGCTGCAGTCTACTCTGTTCCTGTCAGAATTACAAAACAATGAATGTGAGCATATACTACGAGATATGCAGAACGAGATGCGCCAGTCATTTGAAATGGATTCTGTCGGAATCACTAGCAAGCCCCGCCAAAACCTACTAGACGTAAAAGCTACGGAATACCTGCAACAAACGGCCACTTTAAAAGACGGTAGGTGGTACGTGGGTCTCCCATGGAAAGGATCGTTCGGTGAGATGCCTAACTCATACGATAATGCACTCACCAGACTAAAAGGCGTTGAAAAGAAAATGAAAGCGAATTCAAGCTTCGCAGAACGATACAAAGAAAGAATCGACCATTTGTTCAGTAACGATTTTGCATCACAACTCATTGAAACTAAAAGTCCAAATAGAATATGGTACTTACCGCATTTCGGGGTCGACAACCCCAATAAACAAAAACTACGACTGGTGTTTGATGCCGCCGCTAGGAGTCAAGGCATGTGTTTAAATGACTACCTACTGCAAGGTCCCGACCTACTTACCTCTCTGTACGGGATAATGTTAAGATTCAGAGAAAACAAAGTAGCAGTCACGGGCGATATAAAAGACATGTTTTTAAGGATCAAAATACGAGATCTTGATCAAGATGCATTGCGCTTTCTATGGCGAGAATCACCAGATAAACCCGTACAAACTTGGGTCATGACTAGCCTAATATTTGGCGCGAACTGTTCCCCATTTATTGCCCAGTTCATAAAGAACAAAAACGCCGAAAGATTCCGGTCCACAATGCCGGCCGCTGTGCAAGCTGTACTTACACAACACTACGCCGACGACTACATAGATTCCTTACCCGATGAACAAACGGCTAATCAACTTGTGAATGACGTCACGTTCGTCCACAAACAAGGTGGATTCGAGATTAGAAATTGGACGTCTAATATGCAATCTGTACTTAAAGATGTACCCAAAGAAAACTTGAAATCGACGTCTGTGATATTCAAAAATGGACAACTGTATGACGGAGAACGTACACTCGGCCTAATTTGGTTTCCGACTAATGATAACCTGGGATTCGATGTGTCATTCAAACGAATTCCCACACCAATATTACTTGGACAAAAGAAACCCACGAAACGAGAAATGCTACGTGTACTAATGTCTATCTTCGATGTCTATGGATTCCTCTCACCTATCACGATTAAAGGCAAGATCCTTTTACAAGACACCTGGAGGTCTGGAATCAGTTGGGACGACGAAATAACAGACCAAATATTTATAAAATGGACCAAATGGCTGAGCATAATGACAAATATTGATAAAATTCGCCTACCTCGACATTACGAGTCGGCAACTAGAAGTACTCGCCACTCAGTACTAACGTGCGAGAGCGAGACGCGCGACCTCAGTGCAGACGCACCGAATAGCACGTCGCCGGCGCAGCACACCGAGCGCTATACGAACCTACAGTTACATGTGTTCTGTGATTCATCTACTCACGCGATGTGCGCAGCCGCATACTGGCGTTGGATCGATTGTAAACAAAATATTCAAGTTGCCTTTGTGTCTAGTAAATGCCGAGTTGCGCCCGTAAAGTATGTATCGATGCCACGCTTAGAGTTACAAGCAGCCGTTATGGCGGGAAGATTGGCCGATAATATAATAAACGAGCATAGAATAAAAGCTGAAAGTAAAATATTCTGGTGTGATTCATCTACAGTTTTACACTGGATACGCAATAATGCGCGAAGTTATAAAGCCTACATAGCTCACCGCCTAGGTGAATTAGACGAACTGACGAAAGTTGAAGAATGGAGATACATACCTACAAAGTTGAATATCGCCGATATTGCCACACGAGAAACCTGTGAAATAAAAACATTGAAAAATGAGTGGTTATACGGGCCGTCATTTCTATATGAAGAAGAACGATCGTGGCCTGGAGAATCAAAGATACAGCTACCTGAAGTTCGTGATGTGGACCTAGAATGTATAAATAATATTCACATTGCACCTGTGTGTTTACCTGCTGTTCCTGAACCAGAAAGGTTTTCTTCATGGCTTCGACTGTTGAAATCCATGAGTGTGGTTTTATCTTTTATAAATAAATGCAAAAAAGTTTCTAGTGGTGCAGATGGTGCGATGATGGAACGCGCTGAGAACATGTTGTTGAAGTACTCCCAGATGAAAGCTTTTCCAGACGACCTGCACAACCTGAAACATAATAAAAAATTAGATAAAAAAAGTAAATTACTTACCTTGACTCCAATTATTGGCGAAGATGGCTTGTTGAGACTGTCTGGCCGCATTGATGCCGCACACGAGATATCTCCTAACGTAAAACGTCCTGTGATACTGCACGGCCGCTGTCATGTCACTCACCTCATCGTGAAGTACTACCACGTAAAAGCATGCCACGGAAACCAGGAAATGGTCGTTAACGAACTGAAACAACGATACTGGATCATACGGCTACGACCTACTGTAAAGTATATAAGTTCAAAATGCATGTTATGCCGAATTAAAAGGGCTCGGCCCCAGCCACCCAGAATGGGTGACTTACCTGCAGCGCGGCTCGCTCATCACCATCGCCCCTTCACGTTCACTGGAGTTGACCTATTCGGGCCCCTAGAAGTAACCGTTGGCCGACGTCGAGAAAAGAGGTACGGTGTTATCTTCACTTGCCTCACCGTGAGAGCCATTCACATTGAGATAGTGAACCAACTTACCACAGATGCACTAATAATGGCTCTCAGACGAATGGCAGCCAGAAGAGGCTGGCCGCGGTACTTGTACTCAGACAATGGTACGAACTTGAGAGGATCTGATACGGAACTGAAGAAATGTGTTCTTGAGCTGGACACGGAGAAACTCCAAGAAGGAGCAACGACCTACAGTACGGCGACAACTTGGATTTTTATTCCACCTGCCAGTCCTCACTGGGGAGGGGCTTGGGAACGGCTTATCAGAAGTGTAAAAGGCGCACTTAAAGTTGTGTTGAAAGAACGGGCGCCACGTGATGAGACACTTCAAACATTATTAGCCGAAGTAGAACAGATGATAAACAGCCGTCCCCTAACCCACGTCACAGTGGAACCAGGCAGTCCTGAAACTTTAACCCCCAACCATTTTCTGTTAGGAACATCGTCCAATCTACCTACGTTGGGTGTTTTTGATGAGTCCGATACCTACCTCAGAAAACAATGGCGACTGTCACAAAAACTGGCCGATATGTTCTGGAAGCGCTGGGTACGCGAAGTCCTGCCTGATATGCGCCCAAGAAAGAAGTGGCATGATGAACAAAGACCCTTGCAAGTGGGAGATCTAGTTTTGATCGTGGACCCTAACTCCCCCAGGAATGTATGGCCGAAAGGATTGATACAAGCTGTAATAGCTGGCAAAGATGGCCGCGTTCGAGTGGTCGATGTCAAGACAAAATCCGGCCTCCTGCGGCGGAATGCGACACGCGTCGCGCCTATCTCAATAGGTGATGAGTGCTGTAGCAGCACTAGGGAGGGGAATGTAGGCGACGCGTGATGATTACTGATATTTTATATTTTATTTTATATTAACCTAAGTACTTGTTTTTTTGTTTTTAAATAAATCCCGGGCTCGTAAGGCGCGGGAGACGCACGCGAGCGGGAGGGGGGCGCGCGCTTAGCGGCGTGGCGGCGCGGCGATTTGCAAAAAGTTAGTCGAACATTATTACGGCTGCGCACGGATGTACTTTGACATTGCGTCTCCCCACCCTTCACCCTTTCGTAAATCTGGCGTTCTTTATTGCACATCCACATCCCCTACACTCACTGCAGATTCAGCTTTCGGATTACGAAGTGAGGCTTAGAGAATCACACTGCTGATGTCCACCAAAACGCAGTGGAAAAGAGAAGAGATGTCTCATACAAGCAATCGGCTCACGTTATATTCACACTTCACCTCCTAGCTTCAAACAGTACCCTATTGATTATTTGCGAGACATTTCCTCTCCTATGGACTTCCGATCATTATTATATTTATTTATTTATAATACTTGGCTTTGTACCAGGAAAAAATAATGGTACCTTTTCGTCTCACACAATAAAATATTTTCCCAAAGGCAAAGCTTGTCATTTATTAGGGACATTTCGATAATAGATTATGTACCTTTTGTAGAAATATTCAGTTGTAATAAAGCTTCGTCGCTTGAGGGTGTACTACCACCATTAGGTGTTCAGGTTAAAAGGTTATAAGTGCCGTTTACACGATCATACATAATGAGACCTTTTGACATTAGCTTAAGGTCTCTAGCAGATTATTTTTCAAGTGTTTTATGGCTTAGAAAGGACACTGCAACAAGATTTTAAGTAAATATTTAATTGAATTCGTTTTCTTTCCTTGCTAGTTTTACAACGTACTTTTTAGCAAAATCTTATTTTTTTTTAATATGTTTTACCTTGATTTTATTTGTAGATTTTGCTCGCGGTTTCGTCTGCGTACATACATACAATCACGCCTGTATTCCTCGAAGCGTTAGGCAGAGGTGTACCAATGTTCACCCTCAGTTCGCCGGTATTCGTCTGTGTAAACTTGAGAATTATCTCAAAGATCTAAATTATCAAGAGGGAACAAAAAGGAAGGATGTTCTACACTTATTCCTTACTATAATTATCTTATTCATGAGAAAGACCAATTAGTTACTCATCTATATTGATGACCCGACATCTGATATATAATTGAAGGTTGTCTACCATAATATTTTAGCGAAATGTCCAATTAGGATAGGTTTAAATTTAGACCAGATAACCCAGTAGCAAATATAATCTATGTGTACATGGAAACAGCTCTATCAAAATACAACCTAGAATTAAGAAAATGAATTTCGTATTTCCACTGTAGTACTGAAATTATCTTCCTTGGAAAATCTATCTCAACGAACAGTATCGTTAAATGTGCTTTGGAAATAATCTGAGATTTCCTAAACCTTATCATTTTCTTTTTCACTAATATATTGAATCTGTGATACCTAAGCATTTTTCTTTTTTTTTCTGTAAGAAGCTTTGCTTCTCACTAGGATTTATTTATGTATCGTAGATACGTTTAGAAACATACAAACTCTCACACACAAATAATCAGACCCGGAAGAATTACTTGTAGGCCATACATAATTATGTTGGTGTCGTACGGGAAACGAATCACATAGTTATCATAATATAGTATAGTGTAAAGGTACATAAGTGAATGAAGAAGAAAACACTTAAGGTTACCCCCAAAATATTGATAAACTTGTTTGCTACACAAAAAGGTGTATTATTGTGATACGCAGTAGGTATGTATACCTTATCATGTAGTAAATAAGTATCATTTTGTCACAATGCCATATCACTATACCTACTCACACGTTGAAAGTCAATAAGATGCTTTGCCCAGCCTCCGTAAACATGCAATATCTAATTTAGCATGTATTTGCAAGGCATTAAAATCAATAATCCAAGACCCACCTACGGCAAATCACAAAATCTGTCCCATCGATCCAATAAAAATAAAGATAATTATTCATTCAATCTGCTTTATCAAACTTTAAAATGCTATAAAATTTCAATTCAATATTTCACAGACAATTGAAAATTTCGACCTCCGCTTTTGAAGTGAAAGCCGGCTAGGGCCGCTTCCATTACGGCCTGTTAATTGTCCAAATAATATAGAGCCCCGAGGATTCCCTCACTCCACGTTTATCGGCTATAATAATGGCCACAAGCGGGCCTTTAAACAGGACGTTGATTTTGAGAAAATTTGCTGGCCGCTTAATTTGGATAAAAACTTTAGATTGATACTTGTTTGAATCTATTTTTGGCCTAACTTTGATATAAAATTCTATAAATCTTATATACCTACAAAAGGTCTTTTAACAGGGATTCCAGGTGTCAATTCAGCATAGGTTCGATAGATCAGGGGCCGGAGAGAAATCAAGCACAGGACCAACGCCTTTATATGCTTTCCGAGACACGAAAGCATCATACAACCACCTTCTCAACATCGGGCTGCTACTGAGAAATTAATTATTTATGGACAAACTGGAAATCAAACGAAGGACCTCACGCGAAGCAGTCGCGCTTCCGACCTCGAGGCCAACGGGGCCTGTATCAGATAACTTGCCTTAACTTCCTGATTATCTAATTAAGATTAAACAGTTCGCGAATCCCCTTTGTAATCTTAAACTGATTAAACTCGTTAATGAAAACGTCTTTAAGCCTTTAATATAATCGCTGAACCCAATAGTCTTACGGAAAAAGGAGTCAGCCTACTACACCGTACCATACCATGACCGTGCTAGAAACGTACCAGGCATAAAAATGCTCTTTGTATTGAAAAGTAAAAGACTATACCCATCACCAGAGTTGCGGAATTTGTTTAAAAGAGTCACTGCTGGAATGCAAAGGACATTAGACAGAACACGGATGGGTTTTAGTCAGTAAGAGTCTGACACACCCTTCCGCTCCGCCTAGGGAGGAATAAATTATGTGTGTGTTAGGTTAAGTGATGATTTCCCATCCTTATTAAAAAAATAACATAAATAACCCTAGAAAGTTCCGTCACCTACTAACACCGTCACGTGTCATGCACGGAGCGTCAACAATCGTCGATTGACACGTTCTAGCGGGCATAGTAGGCCGTGTCATGTCTCTTTCCGTGCCTGATACGTTCATAGCACGGTCGTGGTACTGTGTAGTAGATAGAATCCTTTAAATAAAGCCCACATACTACTATTATTATACCTCCGCTCCCGTGTGTCGTAGCGTGATGTTATATAGGTCACTCAGGAATAATGTAGCTATCTATCGGTGAAAAAATGGTTAAATCGGTCCTGTAGTTTAGTAGCCTACTCATTACAAACCAACAAACAAGTCTTACCTCTTTAAAATAGACTAACGTAGATAACGATTCAAGATATTGACATATTTCTGTAGGTCGCACCGTGTCTAGGTAACCTAGATTAACGCTCAGTCTATTTATATAGACACAAATTCGGACATAGATTCTATAACCTACACCTGCGTAGTTTGTGAACCAACATAACGCAAATAGATTTACCAGCCAAGAGGCTAAGCTAGGAAGGTGGCATCGATGCAAATAAATTAATCCCGGCCAAATATTTGTCGCCTGTATTTGATCAGCAGAGAAAGGTACCTCAGGATTCCCCCCCTTTGCGGAGGGGGTGTAAGTATCATGGAGGATAGTGTGGAAGGGTGGTGTAGTGAGAATTAATGCAAACGTAGAAGCCTATTTTCTCGTCGTATAATGTTACTACTTGCTCTAGCTTAAGCAGAATATGGTGGCGTTAAATGCGTGTTTGTCGCGTTGCAAACTGGTTTGGTTTGTAAAAGTTGGTTTAACTTTGGATTTGTACCTTATTTTAAAGTACTTTTGAGTTTGACAAAACAAAAAACCAACAGTTATGTCATAGGTATTGATCACTGTCATTAGCGCAAGCCGTTGTAGTTTTAATAAATAAAGAAATAAATAACAAAGAACCAGAATATGGTCTAGAATCTAAGCTTTTTTATTCCATTTGCCCGCATCTTTGTCTGCTTCGTTTTCAGAGTTAAGCAAAAGCCTTAAATTATCTCACGGGAACATATACATTTTTCAGGAATAAAAAGTAGCCAATGTGTTATTCCAGACTATAATGTTTTTTATTTCAAATTTCGTCCGGATCACTTCACCTGTTTAAACGTTATAGATTAACAAATATCCATCTATCTACATATCCATCCTTACAAACCATCAAGTTCTTAAATAGGAATATTGAGAAAAAAATACAGATTCTATTTTTCCATTTCTCGCCATATTTTCTTCCATAAAAGCCGACTTCAAAGGCCGACAAAACACAAGCAAAATGATATTTTCTCTTTAAGTCATTTCGAAGATTGTTTTTTTTTATTCTTTGTGTCATCGTACGCGATCCTAATATATACAATTGAGTTCGTTACACATTTATTGGATCATGACATTATGATAAACGATGACTTCTTGTCTGTCATAAATATGACGTGTTAAGGTCGTCACTTACTTATCGACTCGATTCCTGACAAGCTCTGCCTCGCCTCAAGCTGTTTTTTTTTTTTTATTATTTACTTTTATAAGTCAAAGTCAAATAATTTATTTCAATTAAGTAGACTATTAAAACGCACTATTGAACGTCATCACATGAAAAAAAAAATGGAATCTAGTTGCCCACACATATGCACTATTATACATATGCATGCATTATCGATATGTACTTATCGACTCCCTAACCTTAGCAGTCTATCCGCTAACCGCGCGTAGTCCATTCAGTAACCACTGAATTTTTTTGCGGTGCAATTCATTAACATGCAATGTTGAAGTTGAGATGGAGATTCTTGCCAATTCTTTCCATTTTAAACTACCTTTTGTAATGGGTACCTAGATTAAATTCTTTAACTTATTGTGTGTTGTATAATATACAAAAATGCCTTCGGCAAATTGAAATTGCCTTGGTCGTTCCTTGACCACTTGAAGTCAACCGCTGCCGCTGGAAAAGGGGCATTCACCCGTATGCACGATTTTGATCTTGACTTTGATGCTGGACATTTGCTGACGAGGTGGTGCTGTTTGATAACCTTTAATATTTTATCTGGCGACGTATGGGAGTAAAATGATATGGAAGGTTACTCTGCTGAATCCTTTGAGGGTTAGGAGTGATGTTTATACGTACATTTTATTGTTATGCATCATTGCTATATTATCATGGCTAAAGGCGCACCTAAATTAGAATAAACCAGCATATTTTTTATTTTATTTCTGTAAATTCTTAGGCATAACTTTTGCTGTCGGTGCTAAATTAAGTTCTATGCTCAGTTTTGAATTTAAAAGACTATTTTGAGATACAATACTATCGCTATATGAAAACAAATGACAACCGATGTCAAAAATATAGCTAAATCAAAGGTTCAACGATCAACGACCTTATAAATACAGGGGGATGTAGGAATCATTTTAAATTGAAAATGTAGGTAGTGTATTCTATTTATTTCTGGTTACACATAAGTAAGCCTAGTTCTGACAAAATAATCGAACCTACAATCGCTCAAAACAGCAATAACAATTAATTAAATGTCACACCACCAACTTCCAAACTCCTACAGAGAAAATCCCTACCGAAAAAACCCAATAACATTATAGCCCAAGCCCTTCCCCGCTCAGCAATCGCGCTTGTGACAACGACCAACTGGGCATTCTAAATTAATACCAAAGCAACCAAAACCGAACTATATTTTCGTCGAAAAATGACCACAAATTACAAGCAAACTTACTAGTGAAAATGAAAAAACTTTTGTAAGTGGACCAATTACGGCCGGGATTGAGTTGGTAACAGTACTTCCTATCTCCGGCTCTTAATTAAATTCGTTGTCGACTCCGACACAATATAACTTTTCTACTGACTACAAGATTACGGATGCAAGCTTGTTTCTCACATAATAGGGGAAAAGGCTATACTATGAATAATCAGTCTTAGTCCAAGAGCTAGTGAGAAAAATGCACAGAGAGTCAAATCAAAGTCAAGGTCAACATTTATTTCAATTAAATCTTTTATAGGCATTTTTGAATTGTCAAGGAGCTATTTAGTTGTTAGATAATCAGAAAGTTAACGCTAGTTGCTTGTTCCAAAACCTAGGTAGGTCTCTGTAGAGAAAAACGAACAAAAAAACTCCACGGACACTTTTTTAAATTAAGTTTTTATAAAATCATGGTTACTTTATTCTTGTTGTTTTAAAGCAATGTTACACAATTAAAAAAATATATACAAAAAGATGTAACCCACGGCAGTTAACAGATGACTAATCGCAACTGACAGCGTTCACGAACATGACGCGTGAAGTATTTTTGTCAGCGGTTTTTCCGTAGCGTTGATGATAAGTCCTTGTATCTACGTAATGTCGTCATACATTACACCGATAGAGAGTTCGGAGGGAAAGTTGCCATAATACTCCGGATATCAGCAGATCGCTTATCTTAATTCCTTAGCTTCCTTCCTCGCACTTTCACCAACCACACGGAAGCACACAGGACAATTTATTGTAACGGGTTTTGTCACAGCCTGAAATCTATATTTATAGCTAACAACATCACCTAGATAGGTAGGTACTCTAGTTCAATTCAATTTTGTGTAAGAGCGACACAAGCAGTTAGCTGCTACTCTGCGGGACGCGAGTTCAATTCAGCCACGGAGCAAAATATTTGTATTATCTTCAGATCGTTATTCCGGGTCTGACTGCTTAAGATAATATTAGATTTATTTCTTTGTAAAACATTTGAACACATACAAGGGCATGCAAGATGTCATGTTTAGCCGTAAGTATCGGCGTACAAATCATTCAATAATTTTTAATCAAATAAGTTATATTAAAATTACAACAATATGTTAAAATTACAAAATTTACAATATATCACAATGTATTATGTCAAACAATCTAAATCACAACAATTTATAAAATATATATAAAATAATATAATGGCAACCATACAGAACCTCTATGTCAAACCTAATACTTATACTTTATATAATATTTGTATGACTGTCCAACGATATAGGGAAAATTTCCCACTGTAAGGCAACGCTTTTCTAAATAACAAAAAAAAATACGGTTAAACTGCAAAATTATTGCGCCAAATTATATCCATTTCCCGCGGCACATCCACAAAATAAGAGTGAGAATATGAAGTATTTGAAAAATGACACCTTTGGGATTGCGTCCTGTACATTTCCGGATGAATGAAATTAGGACGAATGGTAAATTGTTTCCTTGCAAAAAAGAATGCGAACACAGAATACACATATGAGGCCATTAAATAACTGTTTTCGTTTGTGAATATAATTTAATAAAAATGCATGAAATACTTAAAACAATTACAAAATGGGCAATACAAAAACATTACATAATTCTAAACTAGCTAATGCTCGCGACTTCGTATACGTGGATGTTGGTTAAATGCGGGATTTTATAATAATAAAAGACTATGTGTTACATTACACCTTGAAATATCTGCTAACTGATGGTAAAAGATCCGTCTAAATCGATCCAGCCGTTTTGGAGATAAACCGGACAGACGGAGACACAACAATAAAAATAAATGCTGTTTTAGATCTATGTAAAGTGTAAATATTTATAGTAATAATGCATGTAATAAAACCTAATTTTTGGCTTAAAAACAGAAGCTTGAATTTTGTTTATTTCAAAATTTTTATAATATCTTAATAAAGAAAGACTTTTATTAAAATATTAAATAAATAAAAATCAAATAACGTAAAGCGTAAAGTCGCAAGCTCCCGGCCTAAGACTATTTGTTTATTTTTGCGTCAATTTGATTTATTACTGCTGATAAAGGAATGTAGGAAAAACAGAGTGAATAAAATGTTTCTCATGACAAATAAGTAATATGAATTGACTTTGAGAATGGTAACACAAACATAGTTTAGTGTTATTCAATATTTGTACCTATTGCTTACAATTGTGCTACTTTGTTTTTTATGCCGAAAAGTGTCTTTTCAATTCATCTATAGGTACAGATACATAGAATTGAAGTGTTTGTTTGTAATGTGAAAATAACAGCTTTTTACTAAATAAATATGAATAAATTCACGGTACACACGTCATGATTTCTGTAATACAAGTAAGTAGATTAAGTTTCTCCTGATAACATCTGATCACATCTGATCTGACATCTGATCTGTCAGTGAAAGTCAAGTACGTAAAATCAGTCTAGCCGTTTCGGAGACTGGCCTAAACAAACAGACAGACAGATAGATAAACAAAGTATTTTAAAAATGTATTTTTAGTGTAAGTACCGTGAAATTATCGACTGCTACGCTAGAGGTCTTGGGTTCGATTCCCATGCCGAGCAAAAAGTGTTATTGGGTTTTTCTATAAAATTCTCAGTAGCAGCTCGGAGTTTGGATTTGTGCCCGGTTAATGACAATAGGCTCGCCCCCTATTACATGGGACCTAAAAACATGGTCAACTGTGGGTGTACATTGGCACACCTCTGCCTAACCTTTCGAGGAATATAGGCGTGATGGTATGTATGTGTATAAAATTATTTTTCTACATCCGGAAAAGCCTCATAGGTACCTATTTTAACTTTTTTTTTCCAATCTGACTGGAAATTCCAAATATTAGAGCGATTAGAGCGTTTAAACACACCAACAAACAGAATCTCTTTAACTTTTAATAAATTAGTATAAAAAGATTACATGCACGCGTACTCCGTTCATGTGAACTGAAGAGTAACCTTCAGAAAAATAACTTAATATCATGTCATCATAACCCTTCAAGTGAACTTAGTAACTCATGTCTACCGACCCACATATATCAATTTGCGTTTCCATGGGAATCATAGTTCGTGAAGAACTAACTCGAGTTATGAGTTCCCAATTCAATTTCATGGAAGAGAGTGTTGGAAGTGAGCACCACAGAAAACATAAATAGGTACCCAATGGTATAAGTTAATAAAGATTTATTTACATCATAAATACTGCCTCGTTAGCCTAGTGGTCCTGAGCGCGACTGCTACGGTAGAGGTCCTGGGTTCGATTCCCAGGTCGAGCAAAAAGTGTTATTGGGTTTTTCTATGAAATTCTCAGTAGCAGCTCGGAGTTTGGATTTGTGCCCGGTTAATGGCAATAGGCTCGCCCCCTATTACATGGGACCTAAATATACCGGCGAACTGTGGGTGTACATTAGTACACCTCTGCCTAACCCTTCGGGGAATACAGGCGTGATGGTATGGTAATTACATACCATCACGCCTGTATTCCCCTTCTTTCTTTCTTTATCGTGTGGGCAGTAAGGTCTAACGACCCCACACACCCTAGTGTCAAGAGTTTCTTAACCGCCACAAGGGCCTCTGACATGGTTACCGATGTATTCCCCTAAGGGATAGGCAGAGATGTACCAATGTACACCCACAGTTCGCCGGTATGTTTAAGTCCCATGTAATAAGGGGCGAGCCTATTGCCATTAACCGAGCACAAATCCTAACTCCGAGCTACTACTGAGAACTTCACTGCCGTTTTCATAAAACGAGTCACTCTTTTTTTTCTTTTCAATGGTTATAGATTCGAATTTAAACAACATGACATTCATAAGTCATGCAACATACCATCACGCCTATATTTGCCGAAGGGTTTAGCAGAGGTGCACCACTGTACACCCACAGTTCGCCGGTATGTTTAGGTCTCAAGTAATAGAGGGCGAGCCTATTGCCATTAACCGGGCAAAAAATAAGCCAGCTCCGAGCTGCTTCTGATAATTTCATAGAAAAACCCAATAACACTTTGCTCGACCTGGGAATCGAATCCAAGACCTCTAGCGTAGCACGCGCCCAGGACCACTTGGCAAAATAGGCAGTTGGAACAATAATGACTCTAATATTATTATTATGATAGCCAGTATGTCGTCTTCAAAACAGTGTATATGTTATTTTTTTCTTTGAGTCATTCTTATTTTTATATTTATGGAAGTATTATTTAGGAGTCCAGAAGGGTATCCAGAAAAATATAAGATGAATGCTCCAATAACTCCAACATAATAATAAACCAGTATAAAGTATCTAAATATTATTATTAGGGAACGGTACAATATCTTTCACAGTCCAAATATTATTTACTCTGCAAAGTTGTCGTATCCTTTGTGCCGTTATGATAGGCCTGTGACGTCATCACTCAGCGGCCATTTGTCGCCGAGAGTAACTTCACGTGTTAAACCAAGTTTGACGAATTTCAGTTCCCGTCTACCGTACGATGGGTTAGACACTTAGATAGGAACTTTCAAGTATTTTCAAGCAAAATTGAGCTTAGTGAAATGTAGACAGAATGTATTAAAATATGATTTTCTTTATCTAAGCTCGGTTCAGTTAGAACTTTGTCAAAATTTATGTGGCATTATTCTAATTTGAGTATAACTGAACTTTGTAGGTTCGTTTGATAGAAAGAGAGAGAAAATAAGTTTAAAAAAAAAACAAAACAGTACGAAAGAAAATAAGATGATGATGTTAATCGGTATCCGTTAGAGTCCCATGTCTGACGCGAGTCCATCGGAATTTGAGCTCTATTGCTTGTACCATTAAAACGCTATAATAGTTTTTTTTCTATTCTTAGCCTAGTAGCTTGGCTATCCATATAACATATTTACCAATTTCTTAGATAAATTTATTAAAGAGGTTGTCTTTACCTAGGTACGTATAGAAATTCATAAAAAACTTTTTACTTTTGCGATTGAAATCCACCAAAAGTTTGGCAAAATAATTTCTAAACCAATGATCAAACAACTTAACCACTTGAAATAAATCTCTATATTTTCCTGTGTAAGGAACAAAATAAAAATTTCAACAATATCCTCCACTTTTCTGGGCTACCTGTCGCAAAAGTCGGACTCTTAAAAAAGTTACTTCTCAATATCTAATAACTCTTGGCATTGTCAGGTGGAACGCGGTCAAACGAAAAAGTCAATTTCCATAAAAAAAAAATTGTACTCACTAAAATAATTCCATTGTGCTTCGAACGTTCTAAACGTTTTTTTTTAAACCACGACAAACAACGTTGTAAACAGTATCGATATAACACAGACTCGATGTTGTTTCTCGATTATTCATCCTTGAGCGAACAATCGATTATAGGCGATGATGGATTTATCCCCGCAGCTTGATTTCAGCTTACCTACGCGGCTGGCGTTTTAAGAAAATGTTTTTAAGAGCTTAAAGCTTTATGGTTTATAAATGAGGTCAGGTTATTTTTCCTAAAGTATTTTCGTTTCGTAAAATAATGGAGAGTAGGTACATCGGAATATTTGGTACTTATTATCTGGAAAGCTCGTTCGCACAACAACGGCTCGTGATTTTTAATGGACTGTTTAATTTCACGATCGGGTGGCGACGATTTACCGCGATACCATATCGAGGTAGAACACTCAAATAATTACATATACGTTATAGAGAAAAATGGATCCAGTTATTTACTGGATCGTTAGGTATTTTTTATTCTATGTGACTTTTGGTGATATTTTTTATTTTATATCTGTGATTTCTTCTCTTGTTTTATATAATACAGATATAAAATCTGGTTTTTAGATGCTTTATTAGTGGTTTCTCCGTCATCCATAGACTTATGTTCCTTTTGGTCCAAAATAAGGAACAGAAGTTTATTAAAATATGTAAATCTAGGATATTTTCTTTTCTTTTATAGCCACTTCTGAATTTCCCAGCAGCTAAAATAATACCGACGGTTCTGAACACACCATTATAATTAAAGGGCATTATTTTTAACATGTTACGATTTGAACCATCTTCTTCTTCTTCTTCTTTGATTTGAAGTGATTTGAAGATTTGCCTCATGGAATGTGACTAACAAATGTGACCGAGTCACCTACATGCTCATACGTCATTAAATATTCACTACTATCACGTCTCCATGATTGCATTTTTATTAATAACCAATGCCTCTAATCTTCATCGAACAATAGAACCTGCTATAATCTGTTATCTATCCTACAATACCGTATCAACAATGTTAGTGTTCCACATCAACACCCCACCTGTTTGAGCACATCAAAGACATCCCCATAGGCGATAGCTCTGGGACAGCAATTGTTGCTCCTCTAAGCCATCTTAGACAAGTCTCAGAGGACGCAGTTAATAGGCAATTTGTATTGTTAAGCAATGATTTGGTTAGTGCAACGGAAAGCTAAGAAACAGAGAAGAGAATGGAGTGGGTTGGGGTTAAAATACAGGGTTTAATAAGACACATCACATAGCCATCAATTAGGCATGTTGACCATCAAACTCATATCTTTGAAGAAATATAATGAATTTGATACAATCCTTTTTTTGGTGTGAATAATCACAGCTGGTGTTAGAGTTCATAGAGTTACTTTCGAGTTCATGCAACAGTACATATAGGTCATGGGGGTATTTCAAGTTTAGCTATAACGTTTGAAAATGGAAAAAAAGAATGTGTCAGGAAGTAGGAATTTTGACCTTCTTTGTCAAAAATTCTTCGGTCTAGCAGAAATATTAATCCAATTCTCAATGTTCATTCTACATTTCCAAGTGTCATAATTGACAGTAACATACATTTCTATTCAACTTGACCTGAAGCGAAAACACTTAATCTATTGCTCTTTTATTGCATAAAAAATCATTCCCTGATAAAAAACCAAGAAACCAAGAAAAATAAGGGAAACTTCAACTTTGTTTACATCTATTAGCAATGATTTTAAAACAACTAGAACAGCGAAACGAGATTGTTCGATACTTTGTTAACTGGATCAACATTATTTTCAAACTATCTGTAAAACTATGTTCTATGAAAAAATATCCTTTCTAGGAACGCTTTATAAATTAATAGTACAGCTGTTATGCTAGACATAATAAAAGCGTTGTATTTAAAAATTGTATTTTTTTTATATCGCTGGTTGGCAAACAAGACCGACCTGATGGTAAGTGGTCATCGCTGTCTATAGACATCTGCAATACCAGAGGCCTTGCGAATGTGTTACCATTGCAGAAACAAAGATGAAATGTTCCATGTGACTGGAATTATATCGGCACCCATATCCTTCAAACTGGAACACAGCAATGCTGCTTGGCGGCAGAAATTGGTATGATGGTAGTTTTTCCCCGGACGAGCTTCTTTACAAAGAGCTGTCATCATCATCATAATATCAGCTTTTAGCCGTGCACTGCTGACCGTAGGTCTCCCCCGAAGAGCGCCAACCATTCCGGTCCTGGACAGCCCGCATCCGTCCAATGACCGCCACCTTCTTTGAATCGTCGGTCCACCGTTCAATCCCCCAAATGACTGATTTCACAAAAAGCTCTACTATGATAAAATATTTTTTTATATCCAATGTACGGATTGCCTTCTAAACAAATCATTCTATTCAAAAATTCTACGTAACACGTTTAAAACAATCGACAAAATGCTGCCAAACCAAAAAAGTCCGGAACAACGCGACGTTTGACATCAAAAACAAATGAAAAGCATTCCTTGAATTCCGAACGTAAATGAATTCTTTTTAAATGCACACTATTCGGAGCGCGGGCGGCGATGCGGTTAAATGTAAAGTTTACGCGTTCGCGGCAAACTTTTGTTTATAAACACGGTTGCATCAACATGCTGGTTAAGAGAGTAAACATAGCTTTAGCAAAAACTGATTACGTGTGTGGACGTGTTTTTGAACTACTTTTAAAAGGAAAGTCTCTGTTCTGCTATATTTATCTTGACTTTTCTACGAGGTTTCTTAATCCTTTTAGCCCCATTGGGTATTAGAATGAGGGAAGAGGAAGTGTGTCTGTGTTTGCGCACACACACATGTGCACCATAATCTCTCCTGCTTATTATGATAGTCTGCATTGAAATTGGCCACCGTCTAGCTTGGACCGAAATTTTGGTCTGGAGATTTATTATCAATATTTTGGTACTTGATTGTAATACCTTTTTTTTAACGATGGGAAATCGACTAATGGCTTCTTCCGCTCTGAACAGCGCGGAAGGGAGTGTCAGCCTCTTACTGACTAAAACGTATCCGTGTTCCTTCTAATGCCCTTTAAGTTCTAGGGCCGTGGCGACTTTTTTGAACAAATTCCGCAACCCTGGAATGATTGTAGTACATACAGCTAACTTATAATTATCGTAGTTTGATAAATAAGGTGATTAGCACACGCTCCGTGGTGCGTGGCGATGAAGTTCTGGTGATTTGCAACACTCCGCGTGAACGCGTTTTCTGTGTGTTTGACTACGCGTGTTTTCTATACAAACACAGATACTCGGAAACAACGTGTTTCCGTGCTACGCTCCGTGATGCAATGTACGAATCGCCTAAATGAAAGGCGCGAACTTTCCAATTTTTCAGTGACTGCAATTCGTTCGCGTTTGCTACCCAAAATAGGAAACATATCTTCGATAATTCATAGACATAAATATGTTTCAGCATTTTAAACAGCACTCTACAGTATACACATACCTTTATCACCGGAAAAAAAGAAACAAAAGTGTAGATAAAAACCGTGAAAGTAACAAAAAGCTGTTTCCATACTGTTTCGTAGCTCGTTGCCACCACTAGGATTACCATACGTTTGCATATGCATAGGAACCACGTCTGGCTAGCTCACACCTCGTGAAATAGGGGGATAATTGTTCGTGTATTGTGAAATAGGGAGACTAGGTTTATGTTTAATTTTTATGGTTCGTTGGGCTTTGCATAATATCATAGACCGCTTTTGAGGGTTAATTAGTGTTGAAATGGAACGTGCTCTCGAGTTTAGTATACTCTCGTGTTATTATGTGTGTTTGGTTGATATAAGTATATAATATTAGACCGTAAGTGTACCATTATTTTATATAGTAGATATTTAAAAATAATGAGATTGGTTTCTATTTCAGTTGACAGTATACCTTTATTAGGTTCTGAATTTGCTCACTCTCTTAAGTGTGTCATAAGCTTAATAGTATATTATAAAACTAGTGAGTTATTTATTTAAATTATTCACAAATATTAATATAATTAGACACGAAACAATCAAACCTTCTAATTATTATTATTCTTTAAAATTGTTTCCATTCTATTGCTGTATTATAAAGTAATAAGCACCCAATTCTTTGTGACCCAAAAAGCAGTATAAGCACCCAATTCATAATGACCCAAAAGCAGTGCAATAATATCCAACTGGATATTATTGCACTGCTTTTGGGTCATTATGAATTGGGTGCTTATACTGCTTTTTATTAACATTTTCCCAGTTTATTTCCCAGTTCATTGTAGCATTTTCTACACACTCGCTTGTAAGTTTACAAGCGAGTGTGTAGAAAATGCTACAATGTAGACAATAAAAGTAAAAATCGGCAGTGTAGTACTAAGAAGATTATGTCTGCCAGTATACCAAATAGTTTGTTCGACTGTACCTAATAATACTGTGTCTAGTAGCAAAGCTTTGTGGACATAAACCCGGTTACACGGAGTCGCGTCAAAGGAGTCTTCTTATTGAGAAAGGAATTATTAGTAAGAAAGAACTGTAATAAGCTGTGGATGATAATATAACATTCATTATGCCTTTCCCCCGAAGGATTAGCATAAAGAAGAAGGGGGAAGGGGGGAAGTAAAGGTGTAATAATATCCCAACATTTTCCCAGTTAATTTATTTTCTAACAATTAATTAATATTTCAAGCCTTAAAATAAATAAAAAAAACCTTCATAATAAAAGAAAGTAAACTAAATCTATAAGGCATCAAAAAATTCCTCCGCATCATTGTCAACCGGAAAAGTGCCCAATAGACTGGCGTCATTGCCACGTTGAATGGCAATGCTTAACCTCTGGCCAAGGTAAAATCCAGCCTTTTCCCAGTTACATACCTAACTGGGAAAAGGCTAACGCATTCACAAATTAGACAAAAACAAAAAGCGACCAATAATAATGACGATATAAAATAAGTTTTATACCCACTTTCACCAAAATCACTAAATACATTTAGTGCCTAAACGTATTTAGAACATTATTGCATCCCTGTCACATTGTTAGAAGGTGACAGAGACAGAATGATAAAACACATTTAGCTCTAAATATGTTTTGGTGAAAGTGGGCGTTATTGATGAAAAAACTATATTTTGTGATGAAAAAACAATGACAAAACACCTACTTTGCTTTGTATTTATCGTGAAATAACAATGCTTAATACATACTCATATTGAAATAACAATAACGGTAAAACGATATTTGTCTGCTGTTATAATGAATGGAGAATAAATCATAATAAAAAGTAAAACTCGACGAACTTATTATTTCAACTGAAAACGCAGCTAATCCGTTCATCGATTTTTTAACTTCAAACCAATTTGACCTTAATGCAAAAAGAAATAAAGCAGCTCTTAAAACTACATTAGAACAGAGAGTAATTTTATTCAAGCCAGAGATTAACATAGATTCGAAGTCCGGGTTGAACTGGCTAACGGACACTGTGCTTGCATTAGCAAGCAATTTAGATCAGCATTATTAGAAACCAATTATCACACTGAGGTATAGATGGAATACGTATCTGTGTAGGCTAGGTACATAAACTTTTTTGTGGTAAAAACATTGATGGACGCACGAGTGACACCTTACAGAAAAGACACGAATCATTGACCATCACGCTTGCTCAAGGCAGACTGGCAATGTTTTACTTTTATCAAAAAGCTGTTATTTTGACATTACAAACTCAGGCAAAGGCACTTCATTTGTATTTATTTGTATAGATTAATATTGCATCTATTCGAATTGGGTACTTCATCATCATCATCATCATCTCAGCCATAGGGTACTTACCACTAATAAATTGAAATACTTTTTTTGAACTATCAAAACGCTATTACGGCTATAATAAACAGTAACGTAAACTTTTCGCCAACTCAATTGACTAACTAATCATTGATTACAAAGCAACTAAAAATCTATGTTTACCGTTAATTGAAAATTAATCGGATTTCGTGTTATTAAATTATTGGTTAATGGTGTTAAATACCCGATTACAGAGTTCCACAAAATAAATAACAGTACCCCAACAATGGTTAAACTATTATGATCTACATTACAAACATTCCACAAACGCACGCCAACTTTCCACCAACAATCTATACCAACATAAAATGTTAAGCGCTAAATAAATTTCAAAGCACTCTAGCTTGTTTGCCTAGTCCAATATTTGGCATTTGCCATAAATGTGGCCATGTAAGGCCGCAAATCGCTGGCGGTTTTGGCATCGGCTACTAACTCATAATAGGGTACTTACAAAATTGATGCACGGCATTAAACACTTTATTGGCACTTGGCTTGCAGTATGGCTGGATTTTCCAGGCGTTTTGGCTGATTTTATAGATTTCAAGGCCAGTCAAATACTTTCCAAGTGCTTCAAGTACGGTCTCCATGTTTTGTTCAAGCGAATTGGTGAGATCAGAATATTGCAAAGTGAAAATAGTTTTATAGCTTAGCTTAGACACTTTAAACCGTTTATATACCTAATACTAAATTCTACTTGTGACTTAGTCTGCGTAGACTTCAGAATTAAGTCAAAATCCCCGTCGCCAGGGGAACACAAAAACGGGATCAAAATTCTCTTATCAGTTAAGCTAGTGTTTTCTCTATGTGTGCCTTTTAGCTAATTCTCTTTCCACAATTTAAGTGTGTAAGAGTTGTGAAGATATAATGCTTGATGCATTATATCTTCACAAACTTTCGCGCGTATATTTCTCTTGATATCTCCTTCTATTTCATTTCTCCTATGGTCTTTTTAAAAGACATCAAAAAAACAGGACGTGCTATGTATTTACATCAATATTTCCGTTCACTGAGGACTGATTCAATTTTGTTTTTTTTTTAACTTATGATATAATTATATTATCACTTTTGCGACTTATAATTTGATCATTACCAAATTCGCAATGCAGTATTGATATTCATACCAAAACGAGTATTGAAAATGGTAACTGCGTCAAAGGCTTTGAGCTTTGTGCATTCATAGAGAAACTAACCGACAAATTCGCCCTAAGGCTAGATTGTAAGCCACCTACCTACTACCCTATCGTGTTTCACTGCGGTTCCTAACCAATCCTCAATAGCAAAATATCAATAACACGGGCGGTAGTTTAATTTGCTTTATTAAACTGTATTCGGGAACTACTTTATAACTATAGTGAACTAGCTTTTACCCGCGACTTTGTACGCATCAAAGTTGATATATTATCCCACGGGAACCGTACGTTTTTTTGGGATAAAAAGTATCCTATGTTATTCCACACTACAATCTATCTCAGTGCCAAATTTCCTCCAGATCCGTTCAGCCGTTTGAGCGTGAAGAAGAGACAAACACACAAACTTTCGCCTTTATAATAATAATATTAGTGTGAAGTATGATTTCGGCTTCTTTCATCTATACTAGTATCTGACCGTGACTTCGTTCAAGTGGTTGTCAAATATACCTACCATGAAACATATTATTCTATGACATTTGGCTTTAGTGTAGCTTTCTATCGCTAAAACAACTGGTAATTGGCCCAAAAGACCAATTTTCCTAATTAATCTACGTATACATCTCATCAATCGCAATCTCAACTCAACACATACAACATTTTGACAGAGTGAGACTAATTAGAACCGCGGGAGACGCTCCGGACGTCGGGAGCCGCGAGACGACTCCCGGCCACCGTAGGCGCGGGTCTGTGGACGGTGAGCAATGGGTAGCTTACTGTCCGTACGTTAACTAACGACGTCAGACCGTGTCGACGGCGCGTTCGTATTCCATGCGCGCCTCACAGAGATGTCAGCAAACATTGGAGGGGCAACTAAGGGCCGATGCCTGCCGGGGCTGCGGGTTGTTCGAAAGAGATACCGCGCCCCCGGAATGCAAAGGGCACAAATGAAACATGGATGGGTTTTAGTCATTAAAAGTCTAACACTCCCTCTCGCCCCGCCCAGGGCGGGGGAAGTCATTTGATGATTTCAGATCGGTAAAAAAAAGTATTACGAAAATCTAATCTATTAGATTTCACAATAACACCTATGTTAATAAAGGTAGCCATTATAAAGCAGAAAATGAGAACAAGAGAATTCGCTTTAGTTCAAACGATTACTTGAGTGTAAGGCTCGAATCAAACTTTACAATTCAGTGAGTAGCGTGCTAGTGTTGTTGCTTTGCTGTTACATTACACTGCACCAAGCGTTGCTCTAAGACTCCTTACAGACACAATCATGAATGTGATGCATAGCAATGCGAAGTTACTTCGCCCGGATGGATTTACACTAAGTGGGCCCAACTAGTGAAATAGACGGCTAGAGAACAAGAAATTGTAATTGTATAATTGCTTGATATCAATTATACAATTGCTATTTCTTTCATCATTATTTTTTACACAGTACTTGTAACTGGCGTGCTTGTATGACCAGATGTATGAACGTGGATGAGGCGAAAGGAGTATATAAGGATCGTAGCAGGTGGCGTTCTATGGTCTCCCATGGGTGGTTCTCCCACCTTTAGAAAGAAGCCTACCCCCATGGGAAAAAGGCGTGGGGTTATGAATGTATCTTTCTTCAATTCTTCATATTTGTTAGCGGACTATCCGCGGCTTCGCCCGCGTGGCTTATTTCACCTATGTTAAGCTACGTCTTTGGTTACTGCTCCGCCCCCATGTGTCGTAGCGTGATGTGACCTACCATTCTTCGTCATGGCACTCTTATTACGATTAACTTGTATTTTTCATAATAAGCGAATTGGTGTTGGTATAAACTGGTGCAAGTGAACAAGGGTATATAAGTTAGTTTATAAAGTAAAAGAATGCAATACCCTTTTCTTACGTCGAAGTCGGTTAAAAATCCTAGTCACCAAAATATAAGTACAACCTCACTTACTTATGTTCAAGCGTGGAAGCCGACCCCAACATAGTTAGACCTAAGCAGATAATGGGTCACTTACATAAATGTTCAAGTTGTCTGGTTTTAAACCGACTTCAAACAAGAGGTCTTGGGTTTGATTCCCAGGTCGAGCAAAAAGTGTAATTGGGTTTTTCTATGAAATTCTCAATAGCAGCTCGGAGTTAGGATTTTTGCCCGGTTAATGGCTCGCCCCCTATTTCATGGGACCTAAAACATACGGGCGAACTGTGGGTGTACATTGGTACACCTCTGCCTAACCCTTCAGGGAATACAGGCGTGATGGGTATGTGTGTGTTTAAAAAAAGAGGAGTTATGTATTCAAGATTTTTTTATGTATGTTTCGAGAATATTTTAAAAATATCTTCTTACTACTTAGATCTACCTTTATCTATGCGCAAAAATTACGTACACTATTATGTTGACTCTGGTATCTCGGTCTATATATAATGTTTTAGTTTTATATATTTTGTAATATCAAAATTTCCAAAATAAACAAAACCCTAATAATGAATGAAAGATAAACTTTGTAAGCAATTTGTTTGCTTTGATAAATTACTCGTAAATACCTATATTCATTCATTCGAAACCCTTTATCGAAGTTTAGATATAAAACAAAAGAATGGAGATTGATAGGATAGATTAGTATTATTATCCAAACGATTGAAAAATATCAATTTACATTTGTTTTATTATTTTATAAAGGTTTTATTTCAGTTGAACACAATTTGAAGTGGAATTATCATTCTACTGGTAATATAATTTAATAAAAGTTTAATCATACATAACGGTTACTGTGCCGATCTATCATCGAACATTTTGCATTGAAAGTTTTTAGATTTATTGACAATAGGTGCTTATTGACCAACAAGCGTATTTTGTATTACGAATTTGCCATCAGATAATATTAAATCAATGATTGTTTTATTGTTACGATTTAATTGTATTAATTCATTGGGGTAATATTTACAGAGTAACAAGCACTGAAGATAAAACACCGTTTTTTCTTAAGGATTAAGGATTGGAAACCATCAAATGACTTCCTCCGCTCTGGGCGAATCTGGAGTGTCAGGTTCTTACTGACTAAAACCCATCCGTGGTCCTCCTAATGCCCTTCGCTTTCCTGGGCCGCGGTGAGTCTTTCGAAGAACTTCTATAACTCTGGAGGCACTGGCTCTAGCAAGCCCCGTCTACTCCACTGTCAACTCTTTGAGGCGCGCACGAAACATAACGCGCCGAAGTCCGCAGACCTGCACCTACGGTAGCCGGGAATCGCCTTGCGACTCCCGACGCCCGGGGCGTCTTCTTCTATTGATTATTATACCTCTACGCCGTGGTGGTTGCGAACACTAGTATTTTCTTGTAGCGGTCATTAGGTCACTCATTTTCATCACTGAAAGTTTACATTTTCTACGTAATTCACGCTACACACGCTACAACTTTTTGCCACTCAGCTCCAAAACCCAAAATCTTTTATAAAAAATAAACCTTAATTAAAGAAGATTATAAAGAAAGTCACGCTTCCAAATCCCTTGGCATCACATTTCAATGAATAATGACTGGGGACATAATATGCATAATGATGTAAAAACGACGGTTTTTCCCTTCAAACATAATTAATAATGCCGACTGACAAGTATCTCTGGTCAAAATGTTCGTGGCTGTGAGCGATTCATCTTCGACTTGGATGTGAGAAATAAAAAGGATAAGAATCTTTCTTTTCATAGATTATCTTTGACTTATAAGCCTACTTTGTTGCGATTAAAAGCAAAACCAAACGAGGTAGATTAAATAAATATTTGCACGCTAATTTAGTCTAAATAAACGGCTGACAGATAAAGTTAGTTACACAATTTATTCTGTCTGTTTATTTGTTTGTTACGGCTGATCTCCTAAACGGCTGAACTGATTTTAACGAGACTTTCTCTGTTATATTTGTTTAATTATATGTTAAGGCACTTTGTGTATTCTCAGCATAATACTATTTGTTACCCAAAAATAATAATCAGAAAAGTGTTGTTTACCTAATAGTACGTACTCATCAAATTAAATAATTTTATTTCTCTTTCCTCCAACAAAAATTCGCCACTTCAGAGTACCTATCCACATTTCTTCAATCCATGTCCATCGTAATATGATTCATTATGTTACAGATAATTCTCTTCAAGATATCCCAGTTTCCCTGAGGCAAATTATTTTCCGGCGATTACTAATAATGCTTAGTTCTGGTTTATTTATTAAGTACAGAGTTTATGAAGATTTCCAAGTTGGATTCTTGGCAAAATATTATGATCAATGCTTTTATTCTAGATATTCCTAGATCAGTCGCTTTTATGTTGAATAGTCGATATGATAATTGTGATTCCTCTCTGAGGAGCCCTTTTTTTGCTTGTTTTTTTTTAACACACCATCACGCCTGTATTCCCCTAAGGGTTAGGCAGAGGTGTACCAATGGACACCCACAGTTCGCGAGTATGTTGTTTTTTAAGGATGGGAATCATCAAATGACTTGAAGGGAGTGTCAGACTCTCACTGATTAAAACCCACCCGTGTTCCACCTATTGCCCTTTGCGTTCCAGGGCCGCGGTAGCTTTTTGGAACTAATTCCTAAACCTTGGCTCTCAGAAGCCCTGAGCTTGGGCCTTATTGCCGATACTGTAGGACTAAGTACATTATTTTTTTATGTTTTATTCTTATACTTATTCATATTTAAAAATATTATGTATTTTATTTGAAAAAAATATTTTATTATGAACTAGTTAGATACCCTGCGGTTTCACCCGCGTCTACTTACATTTTTGATTACTGCTTCGCTTCCGTAGGTCGTAGCGGAATTTTCGGTACGTATAAACCTTCCTCTTGAATCACTCTATCAATTAATGAAAACCGCATTAAAATTCGTTGCGCAGTTTAAAATATCTAAGCGTACAGAGGGACAGACGTCGGGAAGCGATTTTGTTTTATACTATGTACCTATGTAGTGATTGATTTCAATGATATAAAGGAAAAAAAAAATACTTTATATATACTTTATTTCTGTCATAAAGGTAGTGTCTTATTTATTTGTATATTTTTTCCTTAATCTTTACACTTGTGTGAAAGCAGTCTGAACTATGTAGGTATTATGTTGATGGATGGGCAAAATATATTATGTCTTATGTAGGTACATATTAGGTCCTATGTACTGTGTACATAAGTTTTTGTGTATGCCTTATATTTGTATCGATTCATCAATCAAGTTGGCTTACATTAGTCCAGTTTCTTAGTATAATGTTATAAAGACGGAAAACTAATTTCTTTATGATCTTCATACACGTCTTTGATTGATAGAAAGTATTTTCCTTGAAATAAAGGTCTTTATTTTTTTTTTCTAAAGCTGTAGAGGATTTGCTTATAATACGGTACTTTAAATTGAATTTATTCCAGAGAGCCTAGCACGAACGCGCGGAGTAAATGTAGCGTTAAATTCGTTCTATTTTTAAAATTGGAAATACCCGTGTCGCATTCTATAGTTTGAATTCTTTATTTAAATCAATGGGTAATACTATTTTTTCCCGCCGTTGTTAATAAAACCAATAAGGTTGGTCGTATTATGATTTTGAAAATCGAATTGTTTCGAATACTTTTACGTTTTCGCTCTTATGCTAGGCCTACAGGATTTAGATTCCGAAAATTGTAATTTAATTAAGGGCTTACCTACTTTTGTTTTCTTAACTTAGTTAAAGTCTAACCCGTTTACTTATTAACGTAGCTTAAAGTTAACTAATTACTAACGTCAGTTTAGCCATATATTTTTGACGCGTTTTAACTTTAAAGGTCAGCGTACACAAAGCAGAAATATTCCCGAATTGTTTTTGTTGATTATTGGATAATGGACTTATAACGTAACAGAAATAGAGTCAACAATTGCGTGCGAGATGTAATTTCGGCTGTCATTTATTTACTCATTTATGCAATTTATTATCAGCTCTAAAATCTCCTTTAATCTCTAAAATTCATGATCAATCAATTAATCGATGACAACTGCCCAAGTGTATTGCTGCTATCTGACCCTAAGCAATGTTTATGAATATTGGTAATCGCTCATTGTATCAGCTCCTCTTTAGCGCGGCAATGGCCCGATCAGATTGAAAAATCCAACCATTACCAATCCGGTGATCCGACCTTTTTATCATATAGGTCATAATTCGTAGCAGGTGGCGTTCTGTGGTTTCTGCCTACCCCCATGGGAAAAGACGTGAGTTTATGTGTGTATGTACAGTAAGCGCTCAGAAATCCATACCCCCGCTAAGGTTCACTTTCCTATGAACACGGGCGCGATCCAGTCAGCGCGTGCGCATGTGTGTTTACGAGTGATGTCTCAACATTCCACAGATAACACACACTAATGAACCATCGTCGCACTACGCGAAATGGCATTATATTTCTGTTTACCGTACGAGTCCTACCCGACGCGCGACGTATTCTTACCATTGCATTGCTAAATTTCGCATAATTATAACATGTCCTGGCAGCTGGTTTGGATAAGAAAGGGTTTACGATCATTGAATTCCGAGTTCAAATCTTATACTATGTGTGGCTGTTTTTTGTTTCTTGAAACCATAATAATGTTAGGCAAAATCTTTTTAGGTTTATGTTGAATTATTACGTATTCATGCTTGTTATTTATTTTTTATAAGAAGCAAATATTAGTTATTGTATTATTTATTTAACTTTTTATGTGATTTTATTTTAACTTTTTGTAATTGGAAGTAGGAAAAAAAGGCGTGCTGTGTGATAACAAAAATTTATTTTTAAAATTAACAAACTTATGAGAATTGTAACGTCACATTCCTACCGAAATAAAAGAAGTTCTCTTGTAACTGTTCATAAGATTTTTTGTTGAATACCCACTTAGTCAATAAAATTCATATTAACATAATAAGAGAAGGATATTTTAATAACACAAATAAATTTGGTGATGCTCACGTATTAAGTTTCTGAATTGGTATTCAGCGGAGTTAATTGAAAACTAAACTATAATTCAGACTTTATGAACAGGTTTTTTTTATGTAACGTCACAATAAACTTAGTGAGGTAATAGTTTAATAATTCGTTTTCTTGATGAAAAGAAGATTGAAACTAAACCTCAATTTAAGATCATTAAATAACTATCTACGAATATATAATATAATTATGACTAAATATTTAGTTACACCGTCTAATTATTAAAACTAAAACATCCAGGTTATTAAATGTTGCATAACACCGTCTAATACTTCTTCATAAGTAGCACTGTTGCACGCCATCCCCACATATTAAAAACGAAACGTATTTTTTCTGGTTTATGATGCATGCAGCAGGCTGTTGTTGTAAACAGTATGTTATCCAGTGCGAAACCACCAAACTTAATCCACTTCGCTGTTGAGTAGGTAGGATAGGCTATCTATCCTCTTCCTCGTATTTCTTGCTCCGGAGACTAATAATAGTATTCCTCTAAAACAACAAAAAAAGTAATTTTAGGCATTTATAACAAAATACTAAAGTGACTTAATTTTTTATATAATTTAATAATATTTATTTAATATAACAAATTTTAATATTTAAAACTATTTATTTATAAATTCCATAATAAACACATTTTTTTTGGCGTCATTATATATTTAAAAATCAATAATAAGTATTAATCGAAATGCCACCAAATAATTTTAGGTATCTTAGGTATAAATTTCAAATAAAAGTTTAATTTACAATTCGTTAATATAATACTCACATTCAGTCAGGTTTCATAAGATATTAATTGGGACCACTTTTATGCAGCCCAATAATAGTCGCCCTCGCCTCAGTAATATTATTTGCCTGCGTTTCGAGAATAATTACAATACCACTACGAGTATCTATTAAATCACTCGTTACTAACCAACAACCACAACCAAACGACAACGCTCATTCCAATCAAGTTAAATATGCACAAAACTCATGTCTACCTCACAGAAATCTAAATTCTTTATTAGTTTTCTATGACTACCCTTTTAAATTTACGAAATGTGTGAACAAAGCGAACAAGCTAAAGAATATTATATTTCTGTTCATTTCTTCAAATTGAGAAAAAACAAAAAGACAAAAATAATGTGAGATTCGAACTCGCGGCTCATTGATTAACGCCGTCAACTGGGCGCGCTTAACCGCGAGACCATCTTGTCTCATGTAGAAACGTTGAAATTATGAACTACATTCACAACGATGATACATGTGTCTATTCTTGAAAGTAAAAGGTCGTAAGTCAAACTAAACGTCAACCTAATACGTTTTGAGATTGGGTATGGACTTTTGGTCGCCACTGTATGTCATAATCCAAAAATATTTTAACGCATACGATTTAAACCCCTAAATTGAATAGCAAATCGGTGAATCGAAACATCGTGAAGAAACCTGGACTTAAAATAAATTAACGACTCCGCTACTGAATGTCGAAGTTTGAAATGTCGACGTATGTTAGTTCTAAAGTACAGGATCTCGATGTACGCCAGTTCGAAAGTTCACTGGAGCGAAGTATGCAAGGCCGACGTATCGTTAGTTAGAAAGCATACGAGTGCGATGTACGCCAGTTCGAAATTACCCTGTTACGAAGTACGAAATGCCTCCGTACTGTTACTGGTACTCCATTCTTTTTTTTTTACTAAAAACCATCCGTTTTCTCCTAATGCCCCTTGCGTTCCAGGGCCGCGGTAACTCTTTCGAACAAATTCCGCAACCCTGGCAGGCACGGCCCTAGTGAGCCTCGTCTACTGTGCTGACATCTCTTTGAGGCGCGCGTGGAACACAACGAGCCGCCGACCTGGGCCTGGTTCTGATCGGACGGCGAGGCACCCAACACTCACCGTCCGCAGGCCCGCGACTACGGCGTTCCGCCTCCTCCTTTGCTAGCATTACTACTTCGCAGAAGGAGGTGACGGCTTCCCATTCCCCCTCGCTCCGGACTATAGATTGAACTAGGGCCAAGCAGGGTTACTGATACTATAACACATATATTTATTCTAAATGGTTTTTTTAATAACATTATGTTTTGCTCCAAGCGCATTTTTTTTGTTTGGTTCTGGTTTAATATTTTTTTTCTGTTTAATAATTTAAAGATAGGTATATCTATTTATGAATGTGTTTTGTAAATTAATTTATTTCAGTTTTGTATATAAAATTAAATCTTCATATACGCTATGTCCAGCAGTGGACGTCCTGCGGCTGATATGATGATGATGATGATGATACGCTATGAACGCAAGACCACTTATGTATTCTTTTAAATCTACGTTATCCTTCTTTAATAACTGTTCTTAGATTTTTAGGATATGGCATGATGTTTTGTATTTACGTTTCTTTTCGTTATATATAGCTAATTATAATGTTGTAGGACTACAGTAACAGTACGGAGGCATTTCATTCTTCGTAACAGGGTAATTTCGAACTGGCGTACATCGCACTCGTATGCTTTCTAACTAACGATACGTCGGCCTTGCATACTTCGCTCCAGTGAACTTTCGAACTGGCGTACATCGAGATCCTGTACTTTAGAACTAACATACGTCGACATTTCAAACTTCGACATTCAGTAGCGGAGTCTAAATTAACATAAGTCTGAAATTGCCAATCCGCTTTGTGCAAGCGTGCGTGATCAAAGCTTGCGAGTATTCATTATTTTATTTACAAAACCGACCTAGGTATTAAATTATATAGATAAATTATATAGATAAATTATATAGATAAATTATATAGATAAATTATATAGATAAATTATATAGATTTTTCTCAGTATTAGCTAAGTAGCCTACCAAAGGAAACTCGATACAGTTTCCATCGGTAAACAACGTCGGTAAATATTGACGCGACCTTGTTCCTTCAGATTGGTTAGAAAACAAAACAAAACCGGCTGATTAGGTGGTGTTTTCTTTTCTTAACATTATTGAAAATATTTTACGAACTAAAAGCTTTCATTATATTTTGTAGTAAATAATATTTGGGAACTAAAATATAGTACCGTAAATGCAGGTTATTTTAGTCCTACAGGGAAAACTTTGGCTCAAAAGTTTGAACTTCTCATGTCTTGAAAAATTACAGAAAAAGTAATATAGTTGGAACTAAAAAAAAATATTCTTAAGAAGGTGTATTGTCATCCAAGAGCCGGGAAGTTATTGTCAAACGTTTTATTCCGTTTTGAGCCAAAGTTTCGATTTACATTTACCAAAAATCTTGAATTAAAGGAGTTTTTATTATAAACTTATCGATTAAATCATAAACTAAGGAGTTGACTCGCCAGAAGAGAAAACCAGAAAAAAAAACTAAAACTTTTAGAAACGTTCTTACATCTCATCTGAATTTGCCAAAAATGCTTTTATCTAAATTTCTTGACATTGATTGTCGTTGAGAGGAAATTACGCCTAGATTTGTAACGTTTATAATTTGCGGAATTGGCCTACAAAAGTATATGGAAAGGGAAAGAGGGCAGTGGGATAATAAAGGCTAGATGCCTAGATAGATAATTTAAATAACAGTTAGGAAACCTTGCCTCAAATTTTAAGTAGGACTGGGCTGGCCACGTCTGCCGCATGCCCAATGAGCTGTTTGGCAAAATAAGACCTTGGAATTAGTAGAGGCCTCACACAAAAGGTGGCGGGACAAGCTAGACAAAATGACTAATGCTCCACACTCTCTGAAACCGGAAACCGGAAACCTTGGGCCTTTGAGATGTTTATATATTATGTAATGCAAGTTTATATATTAGAAACCTTTTTTTTTAATATCATTTAATGGCAAACAAGCCGACTGCCCACCTGGTGTTAAATGGTCGCCTCTGCCTATGGACATCTGTAATATCAGAGGCTTTGCAAATACGCTGCCATCTCAGAGACAAAGTTGAAATGTGTTTATGTTCCTGTAATTACACCGGCACCCATATCCTCCAAACCAGAATACAGCAACGCTGCTTATGATGATTGTATTTCCCCGACGAACTCAAAATCAAAAGTTTGACCGTTATGTGAAAGTATCAATAAGAATAGATTCATTAAAATAAAAAGTTTATTTCAGTAAATTTTCCACATTTGTCCAATACCAACCATATTATTACTACAATCCATTGCCTAAAGATTCCTTTCACACAAAAACAAAGACACCAAACCATCGCACAATTCTTTGCACCATTACTTTCCGGACTCAAAAGAATAGTTTCAAGTAGAGAATAATATAAATCTTCTGTAAAATATAAGTCTTTATGCAGTACCCTAAGGTGCTTTCTACTAGAGCATGAACCGCGACGTCCACCTGAAGTTTTAAGTCCATTAATAAGAACTTGAAATACTTGCAAACAATCACAGAATAAATTGTTACAGAAGGTTTACAACGAGAGCGGAAACAAAACTGAACATGGTTGACGCACTGGCTGGTTTAACCATGCTCAACTTCATTTTAAAAGTTTCTTCTCTACAGTTCAAAATATTTCAAAAAAGAAGTCGTTTGGAAGTAGAACGATATATTTCAATTATATGGTTCTTAATTAAGTTTTAATTGTCATCAGAGTCAAATTTCTTAAAAATTAAATAATAAATATTGTACTTACGTTAATATTAGTAACTCTGTTCACTGTTTTAGGATATAAATAAATTGCGTATACTTTTTGCTTATTCTGGCGACTGTAGCTACAATTACATCTGCGGTACCCCCAGACTATTTATATAAAAAAAAATTGGCGTCGGGAAAAGCGCTTCCAGTATGTTGTGCTGTGTCTGACGACTCCTAACACCTCCTCTACTCCTCAAATGATCGCAGTCGTTAGGGCAAAAAAAAACATATCTTTATTTCCCAAAAATATAGATCATTGTAGAAACTCTAAGTTTACGCTTTGTTTAATTTAAGGTAAAGGACATTACACGAAGCATTTGAATTTAAACACACTATACGTGAAACGTGCCAGTTTTCGCTCGCTACATAGAGTGAGCCTTCTGTCCCTACTTACTCCGTAACCGCAGTTTGTAAACTGGAACAAAGCCATCATTAATCGGTCTACTGTTCTCCCGCCATTCCTATTTCCGACAGCAGAAATTGTTTTTGAAATATTGTTCGACGGACCGACCGGGAATAGGTAATTTTGTTTTTAGTAATTGCGATTTATCAAATGCCTGATAGGGCGTGGGCTCTTCTTAATTAACTTATTAAAATTAGGTATCTGATTTAAGAGCCCTTGGGGCTTTGTTTAAATTGGTTGGGCCTTTTGTTGTGCTGCTGTGATTTGAATACCGGCTTTATATTAGTGAGGTAGGAAAAGACAACAAAAAGTTTCGAATGTTGTTACTAAATAATAATTGATGCATGACAGTGGAAATCGGCTTCGCATCGAAAGTTCTAACCACGGCTTCTCTGCCGCTATTGAAAAATCAGTAGCCTCTACTATTTTCAAATAAACTAAAAACATTATGAAAATTAATTTTGTTTATAATTTTAAATACACAAAAAATTACCGAATGGCCTTACGACATATGACTCTTCGCACACCGTTAAATGAAAAAGCTTATCAATCCTAAATGATCGTAGGAAATAGTAATGTTTGGCATTTGACGCATTGGAAAATATGTTACTTCTTCCGCCGTTTTTCTTTTCTGATTAATTTCGTTGCGGAATCCAAGACAGTTAGATTATTTCCCCGGGACTCGTCGAGCTCCATTGCCTCGGTGCTCTGGTAGTCGCCACTGCTGATTCTGGCGGTTCGGGGTTGCAGCAATTGGAAAAAGCATGGTTGTACCAAAATTAAAAAACACATACCATCACTCCTGTATTCCCCGAGGGGTTAGGCTTAAGTGTACCAATATACACCCACAGTTCGCTGGTATGTGAAGGTCCCGTGTAGTAGGTACGGGGCGAGCCTATTGCCATTAGGAAGGAGTTGTGCCTTGACCGGGTACAACTCCTTCCTAACTCCATGCTGCTACTGAAAACTTCATAGAAAAACCCAAAAACACTTTATGCTCGTCCTAGGAATCGAACCCAAGACATCAAGCGTAGCAGTCGCGCATATTTAAAAAAACACACACCAAATACCCTCACCATTTTCAACTTCGTTTCCCCGTTCCTAACCTACCTCAACATTCAGGACATATTGTTAACATTTCACTCAACGTTTCAAAAGTTTGTGACGCAAAAACGATTACAGGCTTCGTTGCAGACTTTTGGGCGGTAAACAAATAACAACGTTAAATGGATTTGAAGCCAGCAGGAATACCTATCAAAACCAGATTATTTTGTTACCTCTACCGCTTGTAAAATGAATAGATGAATTACAGCTGCGGAAAGATTTTTTCGACAGGTTAGAGCTCTTCTGTTTTGCAGCTCATTGCAGTTTGAGATATCCGGATTTTTCAATAGAATTAATTCACTCACTTAAAAAATGTTTTGTAATCTACACTAGAATATAGGTGAAGAGTAATCTAACACAATTAACTTATGCTCTGGCTGGAGGCCTTAATTGCGAGGCATCCACAGAGTTGATCGGTTAAGCAGTAAACAGCCCTAGGCTGACCTGCGAGATGCCCTTTCGAAAAAAAAAAAAAAAAAAAAAAACACAATTAAAACATAATATATATATATATATTATATTTATATATGTGTTATTGTATTATTTATTATATTTATATATGTATTTAAGCTATGACAGTTAAGAGATGGCGGATACTATGTAACCTACGTACTTTTTAGAACGAGCAACTAGCTTCAATTTTATAACTACCTGACCGAACCCTTAGCAATTCAAAAGTGCCTGAAAATGATCTAATTGAAATAAATGCTTTGACTGACAGCTGCCGTTCACGAACATGATATCACTAATCACAATGAACAGTAACAAATTTCAGCTACGATTCCAAAAACACAAAGCTACCATTAAACATAGCCCCATATAAAAAGGAACTACTAAAATACAACACAAGCAACCATTAACAACAATCCAACGTCCGGCACGCAATCAAACAACAAATGTATCCGACGTTCGACCTAACAGGTTTATCAGAACCAAATTAATTGCCTAACCTACCGACCAGCACGAATATGACAGATCTAACCGACCTACATGATTTACGTCCTATATTATTTGTCCCGTTTATTAGGTTGAGCATTGTTCCTAATCCCCTCCCCTCCCTACCCCTATTTTCTCTGACTCAGTTGAGCATTTTTCTTATTTATGAAAACAAATGGGGTATAAATGTGATTGTGCCAGAGGTATGAGTTATTGGTTTATGGCGAAGATTTAGGGTCAAAAGTTTGGGGACATGTCGGATTTTTTGTCATTCAATCCGTAAATGTCAAAGCCGAATCATTTATTTTTAGCTGGCTTCTGGCATGGTCGAGGTTCAATTCGTTTTTTTTTTCAAGTTTGAAATTAGACCATTAAAAAGCACATTTGTGTAATTTACTGTATAATAATACTATTTCATAGAAACACAATTTATTCAATAATATTATATCGACCAAATTTGGACTACGGGCAGCCAATCTCTATGTAGACTAGCTAACTCCTCGGAAGATATACATAGGGCACTCTCTCCTCCTTTACTATCGTAGTCCGATGGGACGACAATCCGACACGACCGAGAACCAGGACCAACGGCTTTACGGAGGTGTTTACTCCAACAACTTCCAAACTCCGGGGCGGAATTAACGCTACTGAGAAATTCCTAATTGAAAACTTAATAACATTTTGCCCGTCCTTGTAATAAAACAGGATCCGAAGCTCAGCAATCGCACTTGCAATCACGAAATCAATAAAGCAGTAAGATAATGGCATATATGAGGATAAGTCAAATCTATAAAAATATTATCCCAATTTATTTTGGGATCATGGCTTTTTCTTCCATACATTTCTTTGGAAGCAACGAAGTTTTTAGAAAATCTGATTACCTATCCGTTGCGAAAGCCGTGATCGATCTTTTTTGTTTTCTTTCAAAAGGCCTCGTTGCACTAAATTGCTTTGAAACATTTCCATTTTTATTTAAAAAAGTCACCCTCACACTCTCAATCAGATTCAAGATTGAATTTACATTTCAATAGTATAAATGAAGTGTGGTTTTAAAAGCAGAAGTTTGTTAGAACTTTAAATCAAATTCTGAGGATTTAGAGTTCAAATCTCAATGTCACTCGTGACAATGGGGAGAAAACAACACGTAGGTAGGTTACCTACGTAAGTATTTGTTTAGAATACACAAACAAATTTATTTTCAAATCAGCTTAACTGGATTCCAGTAAGTGAATCAAAAGCCTTTGTAATAGACATACAAAAACAGACGACCAATTCTCGGATTTATAAACGGCTGAAATTTTGCCACAATGATTGTCAAAAATGTAGGCATTATAAACAGATACAGACAGAGATATTTAAATGCTCCTTAAAAAATACTAGAATTACAATCCTGATTTTAAAAGGTTATGTTCATCGGTTTTTTTTAAGTGTTGCGCATTAACTGGGTTGTGGACGTCAGATAGGCAGTCGCTTCATATACAGCACTGGTATTCAGCTGCAGCCGGTTAGGCTGGAATCCGACCCCAACATAGAGGCTAAGTAGGTAGATGATGATGTTTTTCCCTTTCAGATACGGACCCCTAAAAATGGATAAACAACATACAAACCGGAAACATTGTTGTTACGAACATCGTAAATTAGATAAAAGCTTGTGAAATGTGAGCTCTCAAACCGCTCACGTTTTACTCAGAACATATCATAATACTAACATCCGAATACGGAGGCAACCCTTTATAAAACAGCCTGGCATGAGCTGAATTGGTACAATCAGCGACAAAAGTAGATTAACATTTCAGATTTTTTAAATGAACTGAAAAAAAATGTGTTTTGTTTTTTTAATTATATGTCAAAGTAACATTGTTAATCGACTTTTGTTGCTGACTATACATAAGTAGTCTTAAGCATTACAGCAGGTAAAAGAGGGAGGAACATAGGAAGTGTAAAACTCATGAACTTAAGCAACTTTTACAATAGGAACAATACTGAAACATAAAAAAAATACAAAAGCACCTTTTCATCGTGTTAGCAAGCGCTTCTTTGACATCATTGACATCGGTGTCGAAAAACAACGTGAAGAAACATGGACTTATTTAATTAAAATCAGTCTGAAATCGCCAATCCGCCTTGAGCAAGCGTGATCATCAATGCTCGTACCTTCTCTGTGTGAGAAGAGGCCTTTGCCCTGCAGTGGGACAGTTATAGGCTGGTTTTATTTATTATTTATTTATATTTATTATTCCATTTATTTATTTTTACACATATTAAATACATTTTTAAATATTAATATAAAAAATAAAACCACCATCACGCCTTTATTCCCCGAAGGGTTAGGCAGAGGTGTACCAATGTACACCCACATTTCGACGGTATATTTTAGGTCCCATGTAATAGGGGGCGAGCCTATTGCCAAAAATAAAAACATTTAAAAATATAAAAAAAATAGTAGCCCACCGGCGTCGGGAACAGGGCCAAACCACCGATGGTCAGGGCTCCTGAGAAAGGAATCTCCTAACAATACGCGCCGTGTCTAGGAGTACCGCTATTACCGAGTATTATATATTTACGGTGTTTGTTCAATAGCTAAAATAAGTACTGTTATTTGCAAAAAAGCACACTGTTCGTACGGAGAAATGATTAAACCCGACAGCCATACTTTCTCAGTGTCAACAACATATTTTGACAACCACGCATGCGTGATTAATATTTCACAATAAATTGTCGCAAGTGATATGCCGCCTGTCTAGCACAAGATAATCCGATTACCCGAAACAAAATTCGATAGTTTGCCTAAGCCCTAATATCTCAACCGTCCCTAGTCGGAGAGGGCATACCTAATAAACGCGCTCGGCGATTAAGGGCTGAATTAAGGCCGGTTTACTAATAAGCCTAAGTAACATGTGGGCTCATGGCTTATGACGTTAACAACTGTGGCTGTAAGGGTATATTCATGGGAAAGGAAACTTTGTGTACACTTTATTTAGGTATTTATTTAAACTGTAACAAAAAAGTACAAAAGACTTAATGCCTTATGTTCGATTCCTATATCCAAAACGTATAGTTTAGCTTACCAGTCGTAATACCGTTGAATGCTTGACTTGCCATTTGTCAAAATTCTGGTGACAGTTTTGAATTTAAGGAATCATCATCTGCCTAGCCTTTTCCCAACTATGTTGGGGTCGGTTTCCAGTCGAACCGGATGCAGCTGAATATCAGTATTTTACATGGAGCGACTGCCTATCAGACCTCTACAACCCAGTAATGGGTAATACGATACTCTTGGTAAGACTGGTTGTCAGACTTTCTGGCTTCTGACTATCCGTAACGACTGTCAAAGATTTACAAATGGCACCCGGGACCAACAAAAATTAGGATTTAAACCTGAAAATAAACTTCAATAACAGCGAAAATGCGAAAGTCCTATTTGTTTATTACTATGGGTAATAAATACCGGTCGGTAAGTTTTAGAAATCGGGCAATAGGTATTCTTAACCAGTCAGCTAAAGGTGGTGAAGAAATGAAATGAAAGTTACAAAGGAAGATTGTGATGGCATAGTATTCAATATTTACTTCCCGCGACTAAAGCCGCAGGCACTAGTTTCAAATAAACCACTTACAGGCACTGAATTGTCAGGGCGTCGGTCAATAAATAAAGTCGTCAGTAAATAAATTGTAACTAGTATCTCGTTCCAAACGGTGGTTTTCTACGGAGAAGAACGAGCAAGAAACACCAGGGAATCTTTTTTTTTTTATTGTTGCTGTACCTGATCTCCTATGAAAAGTCTCTTTATTATTGTCTTTTAAATCTATTAACTCTTCCCGCGATACAAAAGACATTAATTATCGGGGTATCGTTCATAAAGAACACCATTCAGCCAACCAACAACAACCATTATATTTTTTGACAACCATTTCAGTTGCATTCGTTTCAATTTCGAAAATACAAAATGGCGCTGCGACATTTATAGGTTGAATAGGTCACTGATAGTTCGCTGTGGGTGTAAATTGATACACCTCTGCCTAACCCTTCGGGAAATACAGGCGTGATGGTATATGAGTTATACTGGTACTACAGAAAATAGGTTAATATTATATAGGTTTTTCTGTTGGTCAGAAAAATGATCCTCTTTTTAGCCCAACGAAACTTGACCCATATAGCTTTACGTAAAGTAATACCATTGTAGTTCTTGGCCGTCCGCCCACAAGCAAACAAGTATGAATACAGTTCGCAGAAGTTTCTCCAAAATGTTCATACGTAAAGCGTTTTGTTTGAATTTCCGTCAACTATGTTGTACGTCATCATTCTGTCCACACGATTACATAAGCAGTCTCTGGATTTAGAATGAATAAGAAATATAGTAGCATTAGTAGCTTGAAATCAAATGTGCAATGTTCTTGTGGATTGGTTGCGTGAAATGCTTAATGTGAGATAAATTGGAGTCGTCACGCAGTGCGTGCTTGGAAACGCTCTCAAAATCGATTATGAAGCTTGGGTTTTTTAAACAAAATAACTGAAAAAGAATGTCCTCCAAGTAAATGAAATCACGTATTTTGCTTTCTTGTGGATTTTCAGTGGTTTATCATGGAAAGAGCCTAAGAAAATTTTAATTTCGCAAAGACCTAGTCTAAAACAAACCCAGTACTCTGTCCACAGCCTAACAAACACACGGTAGCCCAATTCCACAATCATTAGTTAGACGCTCTTAACTCTAGTTAAAGTTATAGTGTAGCAGTCCCTACTAATGGCATTATGTTGTTTGGGTCAACTCCGCTAAGACCCGCGCTAAGTTGCTGCTTAGCACAAAAGGCTGGCCCTTTCTGATTGTGATAAACGTAATTAATGCTAACAAACAAAAAGACAATGGTCATAAAGAAAGATTATCTTAATGATTAACAGTCAATTTGGGGCACAGCTTTTTCTACGAGTTTTGAATAAAAGAAACATGCGGGTCTAATTAGGACTTCCTCCTTTTTTATATACCTACTACCTTTATATATCTTTTCCCAACTGCGTTAGGTTCGGCTTCCAGTCTAATTGGATGCAGCTGAATACCAGTGTTTTACATTGAGCGACTGCCTATCTGACCTCAACAACCCAGTCACTGGGCATCTCGATACCTCTTGATAAGACTAGGTTTTATACCAGCCACCTATACCACCATATAAAAACCCAATTGGGATTTTACACTTGCTCGACCTGGGAATCGGACCTGAGACCTCTAGCAAAGCAGTCGCGCTTAGGACCACAAGGCTAAAGAGGAAGTCTGGATGCTGTATGTTCAGAATGCATTAAAAGAACTTTTTTATAAGACCAGTCAACCCACATGCACATTTTAATACAAGTAACTAATTAACTATAATAACATATTATATTTTATACATAACATAAAAACGTTAACAAAATACTGCTTTTTACGTCATGATTAATGCCCTGCTACCACAATAGACCTGTATGAAGCAAAAAACGTTGCTCACTCCATAATAGAGAAGATTTTTATATCAGAATGTCATTGTCGTTATTACCAACATACGATACAATAAGCTGGAGTCAGTTAATACACTGACCAAACATGTGGGGACATTAAAACTGCGAGAATTAACGGTATAGGAAAAAAAATAATTAAGTAATTTGACTCTCACAATAAATAGCTTTATTATAAATAATTAAAAAAAAGAACATGTTTTAGGGCGCAAAAGTATACATAATTATGATCAATTTTTATTTTTGGACTTTTTAATATATTAATTTAAAAAAAGCGAATGACAACACGCTTAAAATAGAACAGCTATTTTATCTTCTATATTTAGGGCTGATTTTACTAAAAGTTGATCATACTCATGAGTATTAACATCCCCTGTAAAACAACTATTAAATTAAATCAAGTAGCAATCATAAACAAATCATTGACGCTGCGCAAACCAAGCCAAGCTCCTCAAGCCATAAATTCTGACCTAGCCAAACTAATCTTTGATATACTCGCCGAAATGGGAGGAAACTTCACTCCCGATTCAATTCCCTAGCCGCTCATCTCACACCCACAACGCAGGGAAGCAATGCCACGCATGAGCGACGCGACTGGACGTCGAGATAAAGGGATTTGCACTTAATGCCTTGTTGTCCCGAATGTGCCTAGGAGAGAATGGACCAGCCAACCGGTGACTGGCCAGAATCGCCCCCAAAGCAAATGCCTTTTCAGTTCGTTTTTTTAATAACCGTTTATTACGGTGACATGTTGAGAACACTCTGCTTTTGTTTTTAATACGTGCGCCCGAAATTGAGGTGAGCGAAAACTAAACGGGTTATTGAAATTTTGTTCGAGATTTGAAATTGGTTATTGTTTTTAGACGTAATGGTTTTGTCAGTTGCCATGTTTCTAAATGTGCCAGTGTTTTAGCTTGGAAAAGGTTTGAAGTAATAGTGACAGTGTGATTGGTGTGCCGTTTAGCTACCTGACGAAATAGTTCTATTGAATTTCGTCCCTTAATGAGCATGATGCATTTAACCCTCACCGTCACGAATACTTATGGATTTCAAGTAGGCCATGACACGTGAGTCATTGGGGCTGCAGCTGGTCCTTCAATTAATTTCAATACGGACACCGTTAGATGAGGCCGAGGACGCCGTGACTTACAAGACACGTGGGCAGCCGGCGGACTTTTCTTTCCTGATTGGCGTGCTGTAAACATAAAAATTGGCGCCTCCTCCTCCATGGAACTCAAAACAAGAAAGTATAGATGTTAGAATATTTGAGGACTGCCGATATACCATATAGCAGTGAGAGTAAACACAGGCACTTTGAAACATTTTTAATTGAAAATAAAATATTCACCTAGAAATATTTAAAGAAGGAAGCGTTCATAAAGACAGTTGGAAATATACCACAATTATTATTGCACCTCTTCAAACTTTTGCCATTTCCGTTGAAATGAAGTTTCTTTTTCATCAGAGATAACCTCCGGTCCGCTAATTATTCTATCTGCAAGAATTCCTGACTACTTACAATTGTTTCGAAGTTGCATTCTCTAGTGAGAAATTAAAAACCGCAGAGTGGGTGATGATGAAAGAAAAAGCATAATTAGCCTTTTTCAAATTACGCTTCCGTCTTTTGCATTGCGCAGACTTTTTTTATGTGCTCACTTGGGAACTTTTGTTAATTTTACATGGAAAATTAAAAAGGTGTATATTCTATAAATATAAATATATTTATAGAATATACCATCACGCCGTATTCCCCGAAGGGTTAGGCAGAGGTGTACCAATGTACACCCACAGTTCGCCGGTATATTTAGGTCCCATGTAATAGGGGGCGAGCCTATTGCCATTAACATATCCAAACTCCAAGCTGCTACTGAGAATTTCATAGAAAAACCCAATAACACTTTTTGCTCGACCGGGAATCGAACCCAGGACCTCCAGCGTAGCAGTCGCGCTCAGGACCACAAGGCCAACGAGGCAGTTATATATATATATATAACTGCTGGTGTATATTCTATCTTTCTTTTACATCATTACAGGTAGGAACCAAATGTATTGTACAAATAAAATAAATAATATTGAAGTGTCTGTTTATAATGCGTATGTTTACACGAAAGTTAAACACACGGAAAAAAAACAGTCTGTCTGTTTGCTAATCTACGAAACGGCTGGAGCGATTTTGATGTGAGTTTCACTGACGGATAGCTGATATTATAAGGAGTAACTAACGCTACTTTTATTTTAGAAAACGAATTAGGAACCCGCGGAAAAATTTATAAAATAAAATAAAAATAAATATATACCATCACGCCTGTATTCCCCGAAGGGTTAGGCAGAGGTGTACCAATGTACACCCACAGTTCGCCGGTATATTTAGGTCCCATGTAATAGGGGGCGAGCCTATTGCCATTAACCGGGCACAAATCCAAACTCCAAGCTCCGGAAAAATTTAAGCCCAAAATTAACCGACATTGACTCATAAAATTTTATTTTTTATATATTACAGGCAGCTAAAAAGTGAATTCAAAATTCTACCACAAACAACAAGACTTAAAATGAATAACGGCATTTCATTAAAAAATAACCAGCACCTCATCGACAGACGCAAAAGTTTGAAAGCTTTTTAAAACGAACTCGAACTTGGAAGTTAAGTATTCAGTACTCAGCATTGAGGAATGGCGTATTGTTAATCGGGCTTTAAGATTCTGATGAGTGCCTCCTGTTTGATAAGTAGGAATACCTTTATTACCTACCTAATAATACGGTGAAATTGATTTTGATAATGAATTCTATGGCTATTAAATTTATTGCTTATGTTAAACTTTTGTAACTTTAGCGGGTATACTGTGTGAGCACGGATTGAATAGTACCTAGTATTAGTTAAACTCCGTCAAAAAAAGGGGGATGTTATAAGTTTGACATATACAGGGTGATCTGAAATTGCTCGTATTCCTCTCGGGAGAAGAAACTATGACTAATTTAGAATGATTTAACCCCTATCACTTGGGGGTCGAAAATCCGCCATTTTCGAGAAAATCTACTTTGTTTTTATTTTTAGAAAAATCCGAATTTTGGTAATTAACATTTAATAAAAAAAAAAACACTTTTTAGCCAAAAATTTTCTATGATCTGATAGCTTACTAATTGACCAACCTCTCTAAAGCTGAAAACTGTATAATGTACTGTTAGATTTAATGTTGTATGTTAAAACTTGCAATAAATTAAAAAAGAAATCTGATAAGTGATGAAGTTTTTTTTTTATTAATTTTTAATTATCAAAATTCAGATTTTTCTAAAAATAAAAACAAAGTAGATTTTCTCGAAAATGGAGGATTTTCGACCCCCAAGTAATAGGGGTTAAATCATTCTAAATTAGTCATAGTTTCTTCTCCCGAGAGGAATACGAGCAATTTCAAAGCACCCTGTATGTGTGTCTGTCTGTGGCATCGTAGCTCTTAAACGGGTGAACCGATTTGAATGCGGACTCTTTTATTTGAAAGCAGATTTCCTTTTATTAGATATTTTTTATCTAAATTGGTTCAGCCGTTTCAAGGTTATCAGCTCTTTAGTCTGCTGTGGTAGGGAACTTTAGTTTTACTTAAAATGTTTGATTTATTATTTTAGTAGTAGGTAGTAGAGTTATTTGTGAAGGAGCTCGTTCGGGGAAGTACTAAGCTACTATCATAACCTAATTCTGCCGCCAAGCAGTGTTGCTTTGTTCCCGTTTGAAGGGTATGAGTGTCGGTGTATTTACAGGCTCATGACACATTTCAACTTTGTCTTTGAGAGGGCAACGCCTAGTACCTTTGAAATTAACAAATAGTTAGTCAATTGAGTTGGAAAAAAGTGACGTCATAATTTACAACAGCAGCGCTGGAGCGGTCATTGTGGCTATCTTTAGGGTAGGCCTATATCCAGCAGCGGACGTCATTCGGCTGATATGACGATAATGATGATAAATAATAAACAATTATTTATTTTATTTAATTGTAACGAAAGTTGCAGTCATTTTTAGAAGCTTAAAATAAATAAAACATCTGGTACCTAAACGAATTATCCGGTTGTTTCATAAACCGGTTTTCTTGTCACAGCTCCCAACACTATTCGTTTTGTAAACACTACATTAACTCAGACAATAGCCAGTCAGACCTATTTTATTCTACCACCCGCCTGTAGTTCATTTAAAACCGGATCAGGGTGGCCATGATGTATGAAATGTGCAACTGTCCCGGATATTAATGGGCAGGATTTAGAAGTGACGCGGTGTTACGGCTTAGTCCTTTCGGGTAGGGAAAGAATAATGGTATGGTTTTGCGTGCTAAGTTTAGATGGAGGGATGATATTTATTTTAAACTAGGTCGAAATATTTAAATATTTTTTTTAGGTTAGATCATGTCTTGTATTTGTTTATTTTAAAAGCAACATGTGAAACTAAGTAGGCAAGTTTTTTTAATTCTTTGATTATGTCTGCTCGGTTAAAGGAATAAATAGAATTAAAGAAACACCTGTTAAAGCCTGGAAGCTGCATAGCTCATCTTCATAAAATGTTAAGTACTTAACATAACCTACCACGTTTTTAGTGTGACACTCAACAAATGTACGAGTAGTTTTGTGAGTTCTAAAATTAGAACTAAAAGCTAAAACTAGCCACTCATTTTGCGTCGCCTGTAACACAAATATGACTTGTAAAAAGGGAAACATCTAAAATTACGCCACTCAAAAACCGCGTCTCACAAAATTACAATCGTTTGGTCTCATAATCAGACTAAACGTTAAAATACCAGCAATTTATTTGACAAAAAACGATAAAATATTTTTTGCAATAATAAATGATCATGGTCCACCGATTCGCTGTACAAGTACCTACAATTAATTTCGTGTAACACTGTGAAATATTTTAAAATTAATTATGAAGTTGCGCTGAGCGAAACAGATTGTTAACACTTTAACACAATGCTTTTTGTACTTATTTACTTATGTGCTTATGTACAAGATGGTTGGATAAATAAGGGATATATTGGAAGATTATTTTACAGTGTTAAATTCACTTGTAAAAAATCGCCACTATTATTACTATCACGCCTGTATTCCCCGAAGGATTAGGCAGAGGTGTACCAATGTTCGCCGGTATATTTAGGTTCCATGTAATAGGGCGCACGCTTAATACCATTAACCGGGCATAAAGCCTAACTCCGAACTGCTACTGAGAATTTAGTACAAAAACCTAATAACACTTTGCTCGACCTGGGAATCGAACCCAAGACTTCTAGCGTAGCAGTCGCGCTTAGGACCACAGGGCTAACAAGGCAGTCAAGTCAATGGTATTATTATTACCATTGGAACATGTGTCCATTGTTTTAACGATATAGGAATGCAATAAATACCTAACGTTCGTGAAATATTTATTATATCAATTTGACCTTTACTTATCTCTGTTGGTTTTTTTGTTTTATTCCGAGATGGCGTAGTGGTTCACGGCAATGTGCTTACTTTAAATGTACTTTCTAAAGTTATCTTAGACATTACTGATATCGGTGAAAGAAGAAAAATCGTGAGGAAATCTGGACTAAGATACTACTGGCTAAGTAATATATGTCTGAAATCGCCATCATCATTATCACCGTGATCAATGCTCATGCCATCTCTGTATGAGAAGGGGGCTTTGCCCTGCAGTGAGCCGATAATGGCCTGGGTATTTATTATTGTTATTTAATTTTACGATCAGTGTACAATTTCCACTCAAAATTAGCATTATCATCATGTAAGCCGAAAGACGTCCGCTTCTGAACATACGCCTTCCCTAGAAATAGCCACAGTAGCAGGTCCTGCGCTGCCCGCATCCAGCAATTTAATACAAGGGTCAAATACTTCCTTATTTATGTTCCTATACGATACTTTAAAACTTGCATGCAAGAAGAAGGGCGTAAGTAACTTAATTAACTTTTTTAACTCTCCTGAGAACAGAAATCGTGACCAATTTTTCAATTCGAAGCACGTAACGACTATTGAACCGAATTAGATTGAGTTTTAATGGCTTGGAGAAAACAGATATACTGTACCGTCATTCAACATAAGAAATTACAAAAATAAAGTACTTACCGTTCTTGCCCCTGTTATATAAAAAAATTACAACACATACATACATACCATCACGCATGTATTCCCCGAAGGGTTAGGCACAGGTGTACCAATGTAAAAAATACAAGTCTATGTATAATGTCCCACTGCCAGACGAATTCCTCTCTTGAGTCCTTCCAAGTATTATTTTCTTCCACCACCAAAGTCAAAGTCAAAGCATTTATTTCAATTAGAACGTTTACAGGCACTTTTGCATTTCAAGAAGTCAATCAGTTGATCAGAAAGTTGAAGTTAGTTACTCATTCCAAAACGTAGGTACGCCTCGAACCAGACCTCTCAGTTTCAAAATTAATAATATAATTTATGACAAAATTGTCAAACGCGCGTAAATATACTTATAATTAAGTCAACCGATCACAATAGCTTACGCTCGTTAGACAATTTGTCACATTAATTTTCAGTTTGTGAAATAGGTAGTCTAAACGTATTCTGTTAAAAAAAAAAACAAAATCCAGCACTAAGTAGGTTTCCCCTTCGTTGTCACTCAAAAAGAAAATATTGTGTCTAGATTCTTTTGAGTAATTAAAAGGGGTAATCTTAGATAAACAAAAGACGCTCACAACAAATTAATAAACATATTTTAACCAGCCAGCTGCAACCTGCCAAACAGCTTTTATATAAATACTCCAATTGACAAGCTAACAAAAACGTAGATTCGACTCCCAACAGTAATAAGGACAGCTTAAGATTAAACTTTTTGTTTCACTTAGTCTTTTAAAAGGTATTTAGGTGCACGGTCCCAAAATCTTGGTCCTTTAGAGAACTGGGGACAAGACTCTTTATATTCATTAGTCTCTAAAATATTATATCTTGCTATTTCAAACATATCAAAAGATAACTATTCTGCTAACGGGCCAAAGTAATTCTAGACTACTTTTGCCCGCTGTTTCATTTGCATTGTATCCCATCACTATAAAAACCTGACTGAATATCTTATAATATCTGAAAAATCCTTGTTATTGACGACGCTAGAATTTATCTGAAAGCATCATCATCATCATATCAGCCGCAGGAGGTCTACTGCTGGACATAAGCCGTCCCCCATAGATTTTTAAAAGGACTGGTTAGAAGCGGCCTGCATCCAGCGTGTTCCTACGGTCTTAATCACGTGGTTCGTCCACCTTGTGGATGGGGCGTCCTGATTTACGGCATACATTCCTGAGAGCATAATTTCATCCAAATCCATTCATTATGAGTGATAGAGTCACAAACAAACAAACAAAGATCTTTAATAATTATTCACCGGAGGATTACATTGCTTTATCCATTAAAATCCATATCAAATATTGAAACTAAACAGTATTAAGTATTCACTAGAATCCGTAGATTTACATTTTCCACGAATATTAAATGAAAATTGACCCAACAAGCTCGGATTAAGCCAAATCATTGAATATCAGTGTAACTCGTTCAGTTTAGATGCCAAAATCGATAGAGTAATATTACCAACAGTACCAGGGGATCAGCTCAATAATTGGCTATTACCTAACCCGTCGATACAAAGTTGTGGTCGCTAAGCGGTTCGATTCCAATAACAGGTACAAATCTTGGAGCAGGGTTGAACTGATTTCGCCTGAAAAATTCCTTTGATGAATTTTGGTAAAGTGAGCCGTCATCCCATGTAATGCAAGGGTTTGACTCACGTCAAGCTCATTTAACCTTAGTTCACTGCGAGAGAATTTTACAGAATAGTACTGTTGAATTTTAGGAAATATCATGTTCACCAAAAACGCAAAGGCAGACAGAGATGGACTCCTCAGTCACCCCCACGACGCGGACGGAGGAAGTTCCTGAGGATTTCCTCAAAAAAGAAGGGTTTATTCACATACCCAAACAGCCAGACCCGGGACAACTATCTGTAGGCTATACATATATTATTTTGTTCCGTGCGTAAATCGAACCCGCGACACGCAGCGCAGCATGCAATCGTTCAGCCAACCGCCAACCGTGACTTCAAGTGTTTGTACGAACTTGTTTAGGATTAAAAGTCAATTTGACCCTATCGTATAAACAAATACGGTCTATTTTCCGATATTTGGCAGAAAACCCCTTTAATTTCATAACGATATGGATATCTGAATATGAAAAACAATAAAGCGAGAAAAAAAATATTGAAAATGTCAATTACGTAGAAATATTGAATTATTAAACATGAAATTCTACTGAAACATTTACTACTGCGCGCTACAGGCTAAATATTCAAATGGAACGATATAAAAAAAACTATATATTTTTTATCGTAACGAATGAAAAATATTCCTAGTACAGTCTGTTGTCAACATTATCTGACCCACCCTAAACACAACCAAAATTGGACCCTCTGCCTATGATAATAAGGTTTAATTTCAATTTATCGATGAATACAGACACGCATAAACCCACCCAACGTTGTCGGAGCCACCGGCATTATATCATTTTGTTAAGCTATTTTAATCATTATCTCGTTGACATTAAAGTTAAAAACCTTTTAGGTCACCTTACATAATTAGAACCCAATCTTGAATTTCGTGGAGTCTTAACAAGTTCTTGTGGCTTGGCGGTTTGATGTTGGATTGGCGAGGAACAACATGTGGGTTCGAAAACACAGTCCACCTGTTATCAGTTTCTTTTTTAATTTGATTTCATTTCTACAAAATTGTTTGCATTATTAAAGAACGGCCAATATGATTTACGCCTAATAACTTATCTTGTAAACAGGTGGGTAAATTAAAAAAGTTTAAGTTCACATATATTTGCTTCGTGAGGTAGATAATAAATTCGTCTACTTAAGTGACAAAAGTTACACTACGCCTATTAGCATTGACTGTGCACACACATTTGTAAATCGTTTCGCATAACTCGTTAAGTATTTTTAAGCAATTTGGTGTAAAAAAGCATCATGTCGCAGCTTAATGACTATACCAAACATAAAATCATATTTTTACATGAGCAGAATGTTGGAATTAGAGAGATTGGTCGTCGTCTTAATATAGCAGTAAGTGTTTTTTTTATACCTATTTTATTTAATTGATTGTGATTAATGAACGCGTAGTTGGCTATTTTATTATTACATTCACTCCTTACAAGTTACATAAACGGTTCCAAAAAAGTTTTTTTTTTTTTGTTTTAGAGAAATACGAGTGTAGCTAAGACGTTATGGAGACAAAGTAAATATTCAGCGGATTCGTCCAGGGGCAAAAAACATCAAGTATAGTCCCGAATGCGATTGCCCATTAGTGTAACCGCAATAAAACACCATATTTCAGTGGAAACAGTGAGAAGGCATTTACACGCTGCTGGAATAAGGAATTATAAACCGGCACAGAAAATAGCATTGACACCTGCTGAAGAGGGGTCCGTTTTGCCCAGGAATATTTAAATTTTAATTGAGAAGAAAATGTTGTGATCTTCACTGATGAAAAAAAAACCATTTAAATCGAACAAAGATGAACGTAACAAGGAACGGTGCGCCATCACTCCGCTACTAATTAATCTAGGATATTTTTAAACACACCATGTAAGTAAATGCTCAATGGATAGATTGTTAAACCATTAAAATGTTGCCAATTACGTGGTGATGTTATTGTCATAAATAGTTTTTTTTCTATTTAAATGACATGTTTATTCACTACGTATAATAGGCAGCTACCTATAAATCTTTAAAGCATTTCACAGATAAAATAAATTTTCTCGATAACAAACTTTCAAGAAAACATGCCTTTTTTAATGTTTATAAATGGGTAGATTTGATTATGGCATCCTCATAATATATTGTATATTAATTTGGAAATATGTGAGCATTTACTTACTTTATTTACCTAAGTGTTTTAATGAAATAATAAACATTTTAAATTTGCAATTGTTTAGTTTTATTTCTATGCGTTGTCCATTAAAGAACTGTAAAAAAGTATAATAAAATAATTAAAAAAGAAACACCTGAGCAGAAGCTATATTTAGGTTAAACTTGATTTCGAACGTAAACAACGATTAGTGACCACAAGACTAAAGAATTTAAACCATATATATACTTTAATAAAGTTTATTCTTGCACAGCACAAGCAGCCAACCTTATCCTAGTGCAAATAGATTATTTTGTATTTTATCCCTTCATTATTATTTAATCACTCCATTAAGACATGATAATAAAAAAACTACCTATAAAATAGACAAAAATAAATTGTAAAGAGAAGTTGTTTTTGCAATTTAGTAAGGCAAGGAAAAATATGTTTGCGCGTTGTCACTGCATACCCTTAGTTAGTAGCATTTGAATACCAGTTTTACAATGAATACAAATATTTATTTTTCAACTACCCACTTAATACAAGTTATGCCAAAATATTACCATTTTAGAAACTTTATATTTGAAGATTATCCGTCTATAGTTCTTTACAATAATACAAGAAATACTTTTAGAATAAATTCTAAATTGAAAGCAAAACAATATCTTCGTCGCGGGATTTGATCTCGCAACTTGTCACTCTCAGTCTTACACACAGACCACGAGACCAGAGTTACTTGACCGAACTCATTAAAATAAGCTATTACACTTATTATATTATAACAAGTTGTTATAAGATTTAACCCAATGCTAACGTGATAAAGATCAAATTTGCGTGTGTGTATTTTTATTGTATTTATTCCTTCTCAGTTCTCGAGCACTTGACTGATAACCTCATATAAATTGAAATTAAACCTTATTATCATAGGCAGAAGGTCCAATTTCGATTGTGTTTAGGGTGGGTCAGATAATGCTGACAACCGACTGTACGAGTATGTTATTGGATATTTTAAATTAAAGCAAATGTATTTTCTAGGCAATGAAGATTGCCTAGGCTGTCATAACAGAGTAATATTTTTTATTCTCATTTTATCGATTTCAGTAAATTTTGTTAATTTCGTTACAGTTTGATAATGTATTGTATATATGGAGCTAGTCTTATGCCCGATTCCTAAAACTTACCGACCGGTATTTGTTAACCAAAGTAACAAACAAATGCTTTCATATTTTAGCTGTTCTTGAAGGTTATATATATTTATATATTCTTATATACTATATATTATGTAGATATCAATATTTTTTGTAAATACTTCTTAAATTCAAAATTTTCACCAGAATTTTCACATACGACAAGTAATGTATTCAATGGAATTGCAACTGGTAAGATAAACTATCCGTTTTGCGTATAGGAACAGCAGTGTGGTTCTCTAAGTCTCACTTCGTAATTCGAAAACTGAATCCACAGTGAGATAACAAAATGGTATTCTGTTAAACACGATCACGCCGGTGACGTCACCACGGCGAACGAATGCTAAACCAAGTGACAAGTTGGTTCGTTATCGAAGTGAGCGCGATCACTTTAGTGAGATTCGTTTTCGAGTTTGCATTTTAGAGAATCGCACTACTGAGCATTAGCGCGTATTTTGCATAAGGGTAGGAAGTAGATCATGTTACTGGTGGTTTCTTGGACGGTACCTGGGTTACCGAAGTAGTTTGCTCTCTATGTCGCGATCTCAGGGCTGTTAAGAAGCACATGGGCTGCTGTCTCGCCCTCATCTATGCAGGCTCTACACACTAGGCTGTCTGTAACACCTATTAACACAAAGACAAAGACGTTTTCATTCAAAGTCAAAGCATTTAATTCTATTAAACCATTTCAGGCATTTCAGAATTGTTAAAGAGTCGGTTAGTCAGAAGTTAAAGCGTAACGTCAAAACGTAGGCAAGTCTCTACGGAGAAGAACGAGGAAGAAGCTCCACTGAATCAATTAAGTTTTAACAAAATTCTGGTTGCATTGTTCTTGTTACTTCTTTAAGTGAAAACAATGTTTACCTCTATAAAGAAAGCATATGCCTAAAGCTGCTGTGGGTTGTTCGAAAGAGATACCGCGCCCCCGGAACGCAAAGGGCACATGAAAAAAACATAGACGGGTTTTAGTCAGTAAAAGTCTGACACTCCCTCCTGCCCCGCCCAGGGCGGGGGAAGTTATTTGATGATTTCCCGTCTATAAAAAAAAATGCCTAAAGCTATTTATAAATAAAAGACCAATTGCTTGGTATCCCATCGTTAATAGTTATGATTTGGTATAAAAGTGCTAAAATAAAACATTGAAAAAACGAGAGTGAATAGGTACTGTATACTATAGAATAATAATGACTTCTATTTCTGAGACATGGTAACGTCTCGGCACAATATTACGGTATTACTGAGAAAAGAACATTTTGCTACGCATTTTAGACAATCCTTACTAATATTATAAATGCGAAAGTAACTCTGTCTGTCTGTCTGTCTCTTCTTCACGCCTAAACCACAGAACCGATTTCAATGAAATTTGGTACAGATAATTATAGTCTGGGACCCGAGAAAGGATATAGGATGGTTTTCATCCCGGAAATCCCCCGGGAACAGGAACTATTAATCCACGCGGACGAAGTCGCGGGAAAAAGCTAGTTTCTAATAAATTACATTATTCAGAAACGTTGCTAATTCTAACTTTCATTAAATTACTTTATCCATTTACTGAGAAACGTTCTCACATAATTATCTAATTACAATACAAACACATGAATTAACAGTTAAAATTTAAAGTGAGCACAGCCCTAATCTCAGGTCAAATGTTAGTAGTTAAAGTTAAATTGATCAATTAAAAGTTTCGCGGAACGTCTCAAAGATAACTTTGAGGTCGTTTTAGATCGTCGTACTGTCTCCTTGTATTTTTTTTACCATCACGCCTGTATTCCCCGAAGGGTTAGGCAGAGGTGTATCAATGTACACCCACAGTTCGCCTTTATATTTAGGTCCCATGTAATAGGGGGCGAGCCTATTGCTATTACCCAGGCACAAATCCAAACTCCGAGCTCATCATCATCTGCTTAGCCTTTTCCCAACTACGTTGGGGTCGGCTTCCAGTCGAACCGGATGCAGCTAAATATCAGTATTTTACATGGAGCGACTGCCTATCAGACCTCCACAACCCAGTAATGGGTAATACGATACTCTTGGTAAGACTGGTTGTCAGACTTTCGGGCTTCTGACTAACAGTAACGACTGTCAAAGATCTACAAATGACAGCCGGGACCAACGGCTTTACGTGCTTTCCGAGGCACGGAGGAAACTCGCTATAGTAAATGGTCACCCATCCACAGACCAACCTCGGCAAGCGTGGCTTAACCCGGAAGATCGGTCTATGCGGCTGTAATTATTTAGCCACGAGCCAAACCAAAATCCAAACTCCGAGCTGCTACTGAGAATTTCATAGAAAACCCCACTAACACTTTTTGCTCGACCTGGGAATCGAATCCGGGACCCCTTGCACAGCAGTCGCACTTGCGACCACGAGACCAACGGGGCAGTTGTATTTTTTTTAACTCGTTTTATTGGCTCGTCAACAATCCTCTTTGGTTGGGACCAAGTTATGATTCGTGTAGAAGTGTGTGAATTTAAAACTTGTATAAAAAAGGTGTTGGGCATTATTATTTTTAATCTTCAAAGGGAAATAACTGAGAAAGTCTTATTGTAAAAAAATAAGATTTTTAATTAATTTAAATACAAATTAAGACTATGAAGTTATACATTGTACAATTGTGTTTTGATGTGGTCACAAACCTTCTAAAGATACATCTCAAGAATGGTGTGGTATTTTGTTTCGTCTCGAAATCAACACATAATAACATTATTGCAGTTGCATAATGATGTACATAAAATACCCAACTGTACATAAGTATTTTTTAGATTACTACCCTATAATATTTCAGTCAATAAAACAACTTAATAATTCAATCTGACAACGCCTAATGAATCTTAGACGGCTGAAGTGTAAGCGTCAACAAAAAATATAATTGGACGCCAACACCGTGATTTAACGATAAACAAATTATAACACAGTATGGCACTCGAAATATTCAAGCGATGTCAAAACGCAGAACACTAGAATAAAAAGCGTAATAAAAAAACATTGTAAAACGTCGAATAGCACGGATGCTTCGAAAAGCGTTGAGTATTTATAAAGTACAATTCTGGCGGGCGCACCATTCCATTAAATTTGTAAAATGTTGACGATCGCTGTGTTTTTGTTCCTATTTAAGGAGTATAGTGGTTATCTTATTTTGCCACCCATTAATGGGACAAATAAGACTTTTAAAGTAAATCAACTTTCTTCTAGAAGTAGATTAAATATCGGGAATAATGACACAACTGAATACTTCGATTGGACCGTGATATGGTTTCGCCAGTGAAAGACCAATCACATTGCGCCGCTTGTTGGGCCTTCAGCGCTGTCGGTAATACTTATTTCTTTTACATACCTCGCTAATTAACATTATCATGTAGGTACTTCATAATTACTTATTTTTTATTGTTTGATATTTAGGTTGAAAGTCAAATCATCATAATCTGCGTAGCCTTTTCCCAAATATTTCGGGATCGGCTTCCAGTCTAACAGGGTGCAGATGAATACCAGTGTTTTACCAAAAGTTGTTTAATAAAAAGTTTTAATTATCTCTAGTTTTAACCTAGTAAATAGCCCTATACCCTAATAAATAACGTGATAAATTTTTAAGATCGCGTAATCTGCTGTGATTGGTTGGCTAAATTATTAACAATCAGTTATAACAGCTGGCCCGCGGATTATCAACAATTTGCGCCCTTTTTTTTAGATAAAATCCAATTCTCAATTATCTTATGTACATTAATGCAAAAAAAAACAAATCCCAACTTATAAACGTCATTCACATGTACGAAGCCGCGGATAAAAGCTAGTTTATGAATATATTTTGTCAATAGTATATTATGAGATGATACAGCAGACTCTAAAATCAAAAATGTGTTTTTTGTAATAGCAAATATTGAGAGTCACCTTAAGATACAAAAGGGTGTGGAAGAAGTGCTGTCGGAGCAATTCCTCATAGATTGTGATGAAGCACAAAAAGGATGTGGTTCGGGATCCATTATCGGAACGTTTGCGTAAGTTTCACTAATTAAAAGAATTAATGCACATAACATAATTCATGTTGATACTGATCTACTCGTCATGTTCGTGAACGGGCGCTGTTGGTTGGGATTGGTCACCTCTTAACTGCCATGGCTTACATCTTTATTACTATTCACCTACATTGTTTTTACACATCTGAAAGCAACAAGAATAATGTCACCAGAATCATGTAAACTCCTAATTGAAAAGAGTGCCCGTGGAGTTTCCTGCTCGTTCTTCTCCATAGAGACCTACGTTTTAGAACAAGCGACTAGTTTCAACTTAGTGACTAACCGACCGTCTCCTTGATAATTCAAAAGTGCCTGTAAATGGTTTAATTGAAATAAATCCTTTGATTTTGCTGGCAAGTCTACTTGCACTAACCGGGCCCAAATCTCGACTCCCGGCTGCTTTTATTTGTTTTTTTTTATGCCAGTACTAACTGAACTTACTTAACTCAAAAGTTTTCAGTTCCAAATGTAAATCTTAATGATTAATTCAGTGCAAACTTGAGTTCTATTTCAGAGACATAGTGACGAAATTCGGAGGTGTTCTCCGGGATCGAGATTATTACCCCTATGCCGATGAACGCATGCAGTGCAGGTGGACACCTAGTACCTCAAAATATGTTACCATCTTTGGTTCTTTGCGTTGGAATCCGAAGCCTGTACCTGTAATTGGGTTCCAAAGAGTGCCATCGGATGAAGAAGTTATGGCTAGGTTTTTATATGAGCATGGCCCGCTGTCCGCTGGTAAGTGAAATAAATACTTATGTACTTAATAAATGTTAGAAAATTAAATATAGCCTTTAGCACTCAAGAATAACTGAGCTTTTATATTAACGAGAGAATTTTTAGATTCAAACCAATTCGGGAGATTGTAGAGCACAAAAAACAAACTGTTGAGCTTTATAATATCAATACGAGTAGCTAATATAGATAACCATAGCTAATAAATAATTTTAAATATTCGAAATTGAAATAACTTCAGATTAATGTTTTACGTTTAAGTACTTACTCGTGCGTGTAGCTTCAGAGATAAGTGAAGGTAAAATTGATAAAATAGATATTTCACGAACTTGAGGTATTTATTGCATTCCTATGTCATTAAATCAATGGACACATATTTGCGGCATTTTATAACGGTCCTGCTAATTGATTAAGGACACAAACGATTTATTCCATTTTTGAAATTAAGAATGCTGGGTAAGACAAAATATATTATGTAGGTGGGTCCAGGTGGGTCAATGACCGCTATTCCCACGATAAAACACCGTAACTTTAGTAAAAATAACAAAGTTGAATGACTGCGAATGCAGATTCTTTTAAACGAAAATCCATGTGGTTGTGTCTCTTAAAATTTCCTATAGGTACTTAATTACTGAATTCAACGAACGATCACCGATCACCTGCATCTACTTTCTTTTCTTTCAGCTATAAATTCAGAATCCATGGGAAGTTACAAAGGAGGTATAGATGAACCAACGGATCAAAACTGTAATCCTAAACAGTTGAACCACGCTGTTTTAATAGTCGGATATAATGTTTATGGTTTGTATACATAAATATACCACCACGCCTGTATTCCCCGAAGGGTTAGGCAGAGGTGTACCAATGTACACCAACAGTACACCGGTATATTTAGGTCCCATGTAATAGGGGGCGAGCTTATTGCCATTAACCGGGCACAAATCCAAACTCCGAGCTGCTACTGAGAATTTCATAGAAAAATCCAATAACACTTTTTATTTCACTCACCTGGGAATCGAACCCGGGTTCCTTGCACAGCAGTCGCACTTGCGACCACGAGACCAACGGGGCAGTTATACATTTTTATGGATTGATAATAAGGTATCTTTTGATTTATCATAATTTCCATGATTCATTTTATTTAAATAAATATCTCGTACTTTCTCACAGCTGGACAAAAGGCTCACTCCATTTATGCCATCTATCGCGATTTTGCGCTACATCTTGCCAATTCTCAAGGAAGCCAAATTTCAGAAATCTATAAGTAAAAAATAATTAATGTAATTATTTGCAGTATCCAAATCCGGCAACAAGGTCCCATACTGGATTATAAAGAATTCTTGGGGCACTCAGTGGGGAGACCGAGGGCAGGCCTCCGTCACTCTATGTACTTGCGCGCTATAATTGCCTACCGCCCGGCCGAGCGGTCTCGGGCCGTTTGCGAACCAAATTCAGTGCGGTTTTCGCAAGCGCACGCACGCACGTTGTTCAATTTTAATAGTTTAATTCGTTACCTACGATGCCGTCTGGTGCCTTATGTGCTGTAGATGGGTGCAAATCAAGTAAAAGAAGGAATAATTATGTTTTATCTAGATGTATTGCACAGTCAGCACCAATTTATAAAAAAATATATTTTATAAACATTTACGATACAATTTTAAACTGCCACATATAAGTCAGAACATATTCACAGTTCTCAATAACATAGACACAAAAAGGTATGTTAATTTAATTTTATCGAGGAGGCGGCCCTACGATTGTTGTGGGATCGCGCGGTGCGAAGCGATCACAACTGTACGCTTGAGCATTTAGGCACATTTTAGTTTGCAGTGGTTGCTGACGCCAGTTGACGCGACGGAGTAGGCTATTATAGCAGTAGGTATTGGAAATTTTCTACTGAGTGAAGTATCTGTACTTATTTAATCTGTGCCGAGGGTACTACTATTTGGTGCGTGGGCGCAACGCATGCGGCATCGCCAATGACGTGTCAATCGCTTACGTCTGAAAAATGTTATTTATGCAGCTGTAATAAAAATTAACGACACTTTTCGATACCAATGACGCCATTTTATTTTACTTATACAAGATGGCGATTGTCAGTCGCCATGTTTAATTTTTGAAACGTCATCTGCTTCCCCTGAGCTGTCACAATAAATATAATAATAGGTACCTAATAATTTTAAAGAGTTAGATATATATTGTATATATCCACCGTTTTGGTTGTTTCTCATAATTAAGTAATAATCGATATCTTTGTTTTTAATACCCCTTACAATTAATAAAGAGATGGGTATAGGTACACGTGAATCCTTATTCGCTTAATACGAATTTACACAATAAAGGCCTCGTCAAATATTGAAGATCATTAACCCTATTTAGCTCCATGAATACTGTCTCTGCAATAAAATATGTACTAACTGTACTAGGTTATTTAACAAATCCCAATCCGACTTATCAAATAAACATTATTTTGATCCCAAATAAATACAATTTTGAGGTTAGTTAGTTAGTCCCCGATGTCGTTAATATTCGATGGCGTCTGGACAAGGACCAATAAGTTTAATAATAAGTGAATGTACTGGACAGGTGAAATGAAGGTGGTCGGGGTTGATTTTCGTCGAAAATAGATATTTGTGATGCTTTCACAGAGCACTCAAGATTTAGGTACTTGAGTACATTCAAGTACCTAGTAAGTTTGTTGACAGATTTATACTGAAATGATAAAAGGATAAGATGTAAATAATTTTATAAAGGTAAGTATCGAAATAGTTGTGGCTTTACCAAAGCGTTCTTAAAGAACCCATTTTTTTAAGGATGGGGAATATTCAAATGACTTCTTCTGCTCTGGACGAAGTGAAAGAGAATGTAAGACTCTTATTGGCTAAAACTCATCCTTGTTCCTCCTAATACTCTATAAATTTCACAGCCGCAGTGACTCTTTTGACGATTTCCGAAACCCTGGTTTTTAAGAACCCATATGATATGTGCAAGTGCATGCTAAATTAGCCTTAGAAAACACTCACATAAATCACTTAATGGTCTAAAATCGCCAACACTAATTATTCAAGCGTGGCGACTAATGCTAGTTAAGATAAATAATATATATACCATCACGCCTGTATTCCCCGAAGGGTTAGGCAGAGGTGTACCAAAGCACACCTACAGCTCGCCGGTATATTTAGGTCCCATGTAATAGGGGGCGAGCCTATTGCCATTAACCGGGCACAAATCCAAACTCCGAGCTGCTACTGAGAATTTCATAGAAAAACCCAATAACACTTTTTGCTCGACCTGGGAATCGAACCCGGGACCCCTTGCACAGCAGTCGCACTTGCGACCACGAGACCAACGGGGCAGTCAAGATAAATAAGTACGTTAAATAAAACTCTTTGATCATGATAATTTTCAAATTAATTCATTTGCTTTAGAAAACTTTACTAAAATCTTGCACAAATGTTTAGTGTAAACGAAGCACAAAGCTAGCTCAACGCAGCACAATACAAAGTAACACAACTTTAATTAAGTGTTGAACAACTTGCAAAAACTGTATAAACAACACAACCTATTATTCAAACCAACATTATGAATAACACAGAATTTGTAAAAACCAAAGAAAGTTTACAAACTTTTTGTTGTTTAAAGCTTAGCGCAGAATTTTATATGAAACAATATAATAGGGAATTATTAATACTGTAAAAGGTAGTAAAGAAAATTATTATCTCGAATTATTCATTTTTATTTATAGCTGCGTGTCGCGGTTATTATTCTCGCATGAAACATATTTTGTATGGCCTATTTAATAGTTGTGTTGGGTCTGTCTTCTTGTGTAAAAAGTAAAAAGGTAAGTAAAAAAGTTTCATATCTGCCAAAAAATCTTGGGAAAAAGATCAAAGGACAATGCTACAATATTTTAGCTACGATGGCAATCACACACACGCACAGTCTCAATCTGTCAAAATTACCTCTAATTTACCTATATTTATTACATTGATTGTAAAATAAAGCTAAAAAAAAAGCATGGTTTTGTCATATTATTATTTAGTGTTAATATGTATTAAACGATGGTATAAACACATACGTGTATGAGTCCAAATAAGACTAAGCCGGTTTTTCATAAATTTAAGACCATTTTCCCATTTAGTCCATAAGAATTTTGAATTCGAAAAAATCCTCGTAATTCATTGCTCGGAATAGAAGCACTCTAAATTTACGTGAGATAAGCTTATGCCCAACAGATTCGAGATGGTTTGATTGATTGATAAGGCTTTATAAATATATAAACACGCCTATTTCTACCGATCCAATGAGAAATTTTCTTGACAATTCAAAAGTGCCCGTAAATGGTCTAATTGAAATAAATGCTTTGATTTTGACTTTGAAAAGGTCGGCAACATTTTTATTATTATTTTATCGCTAACGGCTCGTCCCTACTCCATCAAACTATCAAGATTTGTGTGATATTCCTTGATGGCTGGTTTTCGGCTGACGCTGAAAACCAGCGCTGTGGTTCCGTGTCTCGTGCACGGGCCACGGCTTTATGCAGAGCGTCAGCCTTTTCGCGCGGTAGTGGCGCATATAGATTATTGTTTTTGTTATTTTTTAATTTTATTTTTGTGTTATGCGCCGCTTTCGCGGAAATAAATGGTTTTTCTATCTATCTTTCTTTCTTCTTTCTTTCTTTCATGAAATATAAAACTATACCTATAGGTCCTATTTACAGTTAAACATATAGAACATGCCAGTTACTATTTGGTAACATACATATTTACTAGAAAGGACGACATGAATGACTGAAAATCCGCATTTTACTTCTATTGTGTCAATGCAGGGCAAAAGTACCTTCTTATACAGAAAACGCACGAAAAACTATCACCACCCTTGCTCAAGGTGGATTGGTGTTTTCAGACTAATATTAATTTGTATGTCCAGATTTCCTTACGATGTTTTTCTTTCCCAAAGGTTTAGATTATGTAAAAAAAAGATCAGACGCTAAAGTAAAGATACCTACACAGTTTAGATTTCATTATTTTCCAATAAAACATACTTCGCTTATTTCAGTTTTCAACTTAAACCTAAAATAATATTGGCTACTTTTAACAACCCGCTACACGTAGATAGGAGTGGGCAGTTAGTCAATTTTCAAATCAATTGTTATTCTAGACGTCAACGGTGCCATAGACTAAGAATATTGCTTAAAAGCGTAGAGCAGAGGAGGTATTTGTATGAGGAAGTTCTACTATCACATCTATTTCTTCTGCTAAGAAGCGTAGGTACACATAAGAAGCTGAAAGACATATACATATTCTTTCCCTCATTGTGTTTTTTTTTCTACACTATAGTTTTTACCTTCTGGTTACAGAGATATTAAAGGTCAAAATTCTAAGATCGAAAGCAAGTGTTAAATATTTCAACTAAACTTTAAATACCACCTTACACACTACATGTAAGGCATTATAAATAGTCATTTTTCACACCAAAAATAAAAGTAGTTTCCCAGCAATCATTTTGTTCAATGTTATATACTTTGATTAGCAGTACGCATAGTCAACGGCTATATGATGAATCATTTTACACCCCGAAGAGAGTTTGAGGTAAGCTTTAGTTACCTTGCATTAAAATCCTAATGGAAAACTATAACTTTGACCTTTTGACAACATGGTTGGCACAGTAGCTGAGCGGTTGGCTGCTACGCTGCGTGTCGTGGGTTCGATACCCGCACTGAATAAATATTTGCATGACCTTTACGTTACGTTTAAAATAAAAAGGACTCTAAAACCTGGGAAAATGACCCTAAAATCCAATGCTCATCAGTTGCACTTGCGACCACGAGACCAGACAGAAGTCGCTTCTACAAATTGCTCTATGAAAATACCCTAAGGGAGTTATCTAGGCAATGATAAGGGTCAGAACCGTCCCTGTTGGCAGATCGGGACACTGACTGGATCGAATGGTCACGCAATCGAATAAAACCTCATTTCTATTGAAGTGACGTGTTACCCGGTGGGGTATGGTGGACGCGTTCCTTTATTGTGCTAAAAAGGGTGTATATTGATCTCTATCATATTGTAGAAGTGAATGATTGAAATTACTTCTTTGGAGCCGCTATTTGTCTATTTCAAAAGATTGGCATTGATTTTCGTAAATAGTAAATACAAGGTAGATATCATAACAAAAACCCAGAAAACCCATGAATCATGAATTCAGTGTATTTTGATCGTGCATGTCTTGTATTTTTGTTTGGAATAGCCGACATTTTTTATACTTTTAAATTCCATCCCTGGAGTTTCCAAAACCAGGTACTGACATGATCAGAATTTTCGTTACGATATCCCTTCGACCCGTTATAGGTACCTGCTTACGTTTTTTTTACTAGCTTTAGCCCGCGACTCTGTGTAAATTTCGGTTAACGTGGACGCAGACGAAGTCACGGAATAAAAAGTAACCAATGTAGGTACTATTCTGGAGTTCAAACTTATCCCGCCCCAAATTTTATCAAAATCGGTTCAGTGGTTTAAAATCGTGAAATCGTAATAGACAGAGTTACTTTCGCATTTATAATATTCATATTAAGTATTTATAGACTTCCGTGTAAGTATATAGAAGCTTATATTCATTGAATAATAATACTATATCACTATGTGAGCTAGGAGCTCTGGATCACATTCCAAACTAATTTATTCAAATTGGACTGACGACGCTTTTCAACGCTTTGGATAGCAATATATTTCTGCTTGCTAATATTACAGTGTGAAACTACATGTAATACTAAAGGATATACCTACATAACAACAAAATGGCCGAATTATTTAAAAATCTTTTACCTGTAAACTAAATTTTGCCAAAAATCATCAAATCTCAATAACAAAATTTACAACGTCATAAGAATTACCAACCATTCTGCAATAACAGTTAATCTTGTGCTTAAAAAAAGATTTTAAATTATTCAGAGAAAAATTACCAAAAACATAACAATGTCTTCGAACAATTTGAGAAATTTTGTAGTGGGTTTGTCCATTTTGACAAAACGAAACCCGATTATAAATATTATAAAATAGTTGCTTTTCATGTCTGTCTGTTTGACCGCTTTGTTCTTGCTGAACAATAGGTTATAATGCGATTTGAATTTTCGGAAAGTTGAGCAAATCTCGATGTTCTAACAAAATGTCACCATATTAGTAGACCGCATATAATGTCGTGCGAAGTGTGGGCGTTTCGCTAGTATGTTTAAATGAATTGTTTGAAAAGAAGTTTATTTGTATGTTAAACCTCTATGCGTTCTCAAACGATTCATCTGATTCTGATAAAGCTTTAGTAAACTATTGTGCAAATTTCAAGATTTAATTTTGAAATAATACCAGCTAATTATTGGTCCACTATTGTTTACGTAACTATTACTAACTATTGGCAAAGGCTCATACAAATGAGGCACGAGCATTGATCACCACGCTTACTCAATCCGGATTGGTGGTTTCAGATTTAAATTAATTGTTGGTCCGGGTTTTCTAATGTTTTCCTTCACCGCTGTCAGTGACATATGTGGAAGATTAAAAATTAAAAAATAAATACCTGATACAAAGTCAAGCCCAGTAGCTATTCAGAAATATATGTTAGTAACACATATCTTTTACCTATTAGGTTTAAACATAACTCCTAATAAACACAACAAGGAAAATAATAACAAGCAAATTACAACGGAAAATGAGAATTTACACCAAGAAATAACAGCAGGCTAGACACAATATATTTCCATGGAAAGGTTTGCGGCTCGCAACAAAGTACAAAAGTACATAAAAACTCCGATCTTTAGCACGTAAAAGACCATTCTATCATTTTAATGAGACACTCCAGCGTCTCGGGATTTCTTTGATACTCTTAATAATTTTGTTTCAAAAGAATGGTGTTAATTAAATGTTCTGTCTTATCCCATTGAGCCTGATCTTTGCCGAATCCCCTTCAATTGTTGTGGCCTAAGATCCAGGAGTCGTCAAACCTACGTCACTTTAAGAATCGAAAGTTCCGAAGTTTATAAAATACCTGGCTGAAGTTATGGCCCACGGAAAGTGTCTGGTAATAACAAATCAAGGTTTAAAACCACGTCTATAAAATACTTTTATAAAACCTAGCCATCACACTTGAACGTAAGTGAGTAAGGTACGTTTGTCAATTCTAATAATCAAAAATGGGTCTAGTCGCAATGTCATATTAGGGACTATCATTATCAAAAACATTAGGTAAATGAGAGGCAATTTTGATAGATTGAGACAGAGATATGATTGCGATCGTTTCTAAAAAAAAGAATTGCCCTCCTGATTATAATATAATCACGTATTTATTTTTTTACAATACAATTTATTTATATTATTATTTACAGTTATTTTTTATCTTTAATTTTGTTGCTTTATGCTTGAACAATAATTTTCACCTACCATATAATTTCTTCGCCACCTTTGGTTGACTGGCAGACAATGTTTATTGCATTAGGTAAGTCCGCCTGCTGTTGCATAAAGTTTAAACAAATCTACACTAATACGAGTATAATAAAGAGGAAACATTTGTATTTTTGTATGAAACGAATAAATTCCAAAACTAAAGGACCGATTTCAATTTTTTTTTTGCCGTTACATTTTCACTTTTTAACATAAGCTTTATAACATCACGCTACGAATCATGGGAGCGGAGCAGTAACCAAAGACGTAACTTAACCCGAATGAAATAAGCCAGTTTTCTAGTAAATAAATAAAGAACGCCCTATCTATTTTTTTTTTCGATAGCTGCCCGGGCATCTTTCCCGCTAGTGTGGGCGCTAACTAATCGTACCCGATCTGTTCTAGTTATTATGTACTAACATAGGATAAGTTATAACACAGTGAACCTATCTTTAGTCTGATAAATTAATGAAACAAAATAATATTCTCAAACCTTAAGCGATGATAAAACGACGTAGGGTCAGCAGCACTGGGATCTTGTACTATTAAGAAATTGTGCCATACAATCTACTTTTATCTTTTTCCCGGATTATTTTTAAGACGCTTAAAAATAACGGGCGATTGAAATTTTAAACGATTGTTGGCTGTTCCTATGTACAATGGCGACATTTGGCTTTGTCGTTTTGTAATTTGTTAACGTTTTATGACTTCTTTAACCTAAAATCGCTTTGTAAAGATGAAAAGTTCTCGTGTAAAGTTATGAATGATTTTTTGTTGGCGGAGATACACAATTGTTAAATTTTTAAATAAATGGTTAATTAAAAATTAACATAACCACAAGGCCATTATGAGACCGTGTCGACGGCGCGTTCGTGTTCCACGCGCGCCTCAAAGAGATGTCAGCAAACTTGGATGGGGCCACTGAGGGCCGATGCCTGCCGGGGCTGCGGGTTGTTCGAAAGAGATACCGCGCCCCCGGAACGCAAAGGGCACATGAAAGGAACATAGACGGGTTTTAGTCAGTAAAAGTCTGACACTCCCTCCCGCCCCGCCCAGGGCGGGGGAAGTTATTTGATGATTTCCCGTCTATAAAAAAAAAAAAAAGGCCATTATGAGAATCTAAGAATTTACATTTATCTTGGACATTAATGATATTGACGATGGAAAATATCGTAAGGAAACTTGAACTATAAGTCTGAAATCTTCCATCCCAAGCACGGTGATCAATGCTCGTACCTTCTCTACATAAGAAAGGCTTTTGCCCTGCAGTGGGACAATAATAGGATGGTAATACATACATACATAAACTCACGCCTTTTTCTCATGGGGGTAGGCAGAAACCACGGAACGCCACCTGCTACGATCCTTACATACTCCTTTCGCCTACTCCACATTCATACATCTGGTCATACAAGCACGATGGTAATATATTACTATAATATTAGTTCCTAAACATCCACTGCCAAATAACGGCCTTATTCAAAGGCCTAATATAGGGTCAAAATGGGAAATAGCTAAACAGAAAATTATAATTGTACCATTATTATTATATTATCGAAAATACGTTCACATTGAATAATTTTACTAATTTCATTAATAATGCACTTTGCACCGCAAATATACAAAACTAGCCCAATTAGTTCACTGGTATGGAAATAATTATAAACAATACTGTTTGAGTGTGGGATTTAATGAGCCAATGTTAATAATTGTACTCAATTATTGTACAATTATACCTGATTGGATGGTCTAATGGTTGCGAGCAGCCTGCGGAATGTGGGGTCTAGGGGGTCTAACCCACCGTGTCGACGGCGCGTTCGTGTTCCACGCGCGCCTCAAAGAGATGTCAGCAAACTTGGATGGGGCCACTGAGGGCCGATGCCTGCCGGGGCTGCGGGTTGTTCGAAAGAGATACCGCGCCCCCGGAACGCAAAGGGCACATGAAGGAACATAGAGGGGTTTTAGTCAGTAAAAGTCTGACACTCCCTCCCGCCCCGCCCAGGGCGGGGGAAGTTATTTGATGATTTCACCACTTTAAAAAACAAAAAAAAAAAGGGGTCTAACCCACAGTTGGGGAAAACTGGAAATATAGGCACGGCTTTATCACCATCAACGTCATTATCAGCCGAACAACGTACTCTACTGTTTATTGGTCTCCCTAAAGATAGCTAAAATGAGCGGCCCTGCGCTGCCCGCATCCAGCGATTTCCCGCAACCATTACAAGGCTTTATAGAGATTTTCAATTGGAAAATGCTCAGTAAGTTCCATCAGTTAATATAAGTAAGCATTTGGTATAAAAATAATAGCCAAGTTTGACTTACGAAGGGGTACAACAATCATCATCTGCCTAGCCTTTTCCCAACTATGTTGGGGTCGGCTTCCAGTCGAACCGGATGCAGCTGAATATCAGTATTTTACATGGAGCGACTGCCTATCAGACCTCAACAATATAAGGGGTACAACAATATAATACAAAAAAAAAATATTCAAAATAGTCAAAGTATTCTACTATTTTGGATCAGTTTATAATCATCTTGTAATTTAATTAGTGAACTACTAGCTCTTCCCCTCGAATTCGTCCAAGTGGAAGTCAAAGTATAAGTCAGATTCATTCTTAGCAGAAGTGTCCTGCCTAACTTCCTATCTGAAAAAAATCAGCTTTATCGGTCTAGTAGCTTTCGAGATTTCGTTTCTAACCAGTGTAGTGTGTAAATAAGTAACTTTTCTCTTTTATGCTTTAAGATAAGGTTTTGAAATACAGTTAATTTGGTTAACTGCCAAAGCCTCTACAGTACGTAGGTACTGTAGGTAAGTTTCATAGACAGATAAACGCAATAACAATAAACATTTACTGTTATCGCCGTTACCAAATCATACCCCTTTTAGAAGATTCAATTAAAAGTTATTTTATTCATAACCGAAACCACGCGCTAATCAAAATTATTGGCACTTAACGAATAACTTTGCACCTTAACAAATACCTTCCAACTCTGGGAAAACTAGGGTTGCCATACGTCCTGGAGATACGAGACTGTCATTTTATTTGACCATTGCGTCATCGCCTTCGTAATTTTGACGTATTTCAATAATTTTGTCAAAATTCGGAAATGGAACGGGTGGAATTCGGAATAAATACAATAGTAAAATCAAGCGAAAAATATTACTGGGTTAAAAAATAAACGTGTTAATTTGTTTTTTTTTTTTAAGAAAAATGTAATTTAATGCCTGACCGATTCCAGCCACGGCGGCTAATAATGCGAACTAGCCACGTACACAGGAGATATTATAGAAATTATAGTGCACAAGTGTGTGCGCAAACACAGGTGCACTCCCTCTTCCTTAACTCTTATAGTCCAATGGGACGGCAATCCGACACTACCGGAGAAAGATCAGGCGCAGGACCAACGGTTTTACGACTTTTTCGAGGCACAGGGTGTCACACCAACAACTTTCAAAAACCGGGCTGCTACTGAAAAATTCCTAATGGAAAAACCCAATAACACTTTTTCCCGACCTGGGAATCGAACCCAGGAAACCTCGCTCAGTAGTCGCGCTTGCGACCACGAGACCAACGGGGTAGTTATACTTAACTACCCCGTTGATTTTATTCGAAAACTTCAATTTCTACATTTTTATTTGATAAGTTTGAAGCGTCCCGTATTGGTCCTTATAAGTCATGGCAAGCTTAGGCACCTATAACAAGAGTAATACTAAGAAAATGGAATGTTCGAAGCTACCTTCCAACATTCCCCTCTCAACTTTTCAATCACTACACTATAATGCGGTTTGCTGTTCCTCCAACTGGCTTTTCAACTCGACCGCGCACTCTCCCGGCTCGCAATAATTTCACTCACTCACTGAACTTCACAATTACAAAGTGAGTAATTTTAGTTAAGTTCGCTTTGGCATTTCACTAAGTAAAGGCGAGTGGATTAAATCAAGTGAAAATGGAATTCTGTTTTAAAATTTAATAGAGTAACTTGAATGTTGCTAAAAGTACGTGTTTATAGTTTTGAAAATGAACTTTTCATCGCTTTCACTCGTAAATACAATAAGTAATTCAGCATTTTGTTAAATTAAAATAGTTTGATGTACTTAAATGAAGGCGAAATTTGATAAAAATATAATATTCGTCTTTCAGTGACGTAGCACGACCGCTTCAAAGAAAAGGTTATTAGCATTTGTCACCCGCCATCTCTGTTGAAATTTGCTCTCTCTGCATGTTTTAGAATAGATATATTTATATATTACGTCTATGTAGATTCAGAACTAACGAGACGTTTTATAACAGTAGCCTTCTTGAAAGTCTCGTATTTTTTGTCTTTGTTTTCACAGGTGAAAGTTTAATGATTTACTCATTTATTCTTACAAAAATAAAAGTTGTAGAATTTCCAAAAAAAATATAAAGACTTGTGAAGTAGTGATATAAAGACTAGTTTAACTTTTAATATCAAAAGCAAAACGTTTAATAAATAAAGTTATGTTTAAACGAGTTACTTTTCTCAATATGACGCAGGCAGACAAAGTCTCAAAACCATTTGAAATGAAAAATGTTTAATAAAAACCACATTGTACAACACTCAACTATTGTAATTTAAATAAATGTTTTACATCGGCTTTAAGGACACCGATAGTTATTTTTTTAAATATCTAGCCAATAGTATTATCCCACTGCTGGGCAAAGACCCCCTCCGAATTCTTCCAGGTATTACTTTCTTGCGCCACCTCGAACTAGCTTGCCAGGAATTGACAGATTACCGCCGCCCCTTTTTGGCCGCTTTACCAAAAAGGAGGGAGTTTTTTTTATCGAATAGCAGTGCAGTTCCCTCACTAGAAGCAACAAGAACATTGTAAACAGAATTTTGTAAAATTTTAAATGAAAAGGAGGTCCGTGCAGTGTCTTTCTCATTCTTCTCCATAGAGGCCAGCCTATGTTGGAACAAGCAAGTAGCTTCAACTTATTGAATAATTAACTGACTCTTTGACAGTTCAAAAGTGCCAGTAAATGTTCTAATATAAATTAATACTTTGAGTTTGATAGACAGGTAGATAATAATTATGTTTATTTTGTAAAATATGAGTAACTACAGTATGAGGGTATTATAATTAATATAAAGTGGCTATATCTTTTGCCATTTCTGCCGTATAAAATTAGTTGCACTAGACAAACAATATGAATAATTACAATGACAAAATTCAAATTAAATTCAAAATCAAGATCGATGTCTCAATAATTTCTACATACCATAACTCCTGTATTCCCCGAAGGGTTAAGCAGAGGTGTACCAATGAACACCCACAGTTCGCGGGTGTATTTCTGAATAATTTCATTGTAATAATTCTACTATCCTAAAACTAGGCATCAAACACAGCATAGAATTTAGAACTTCAACAGAAATTGAAACGCGCTCCTCGCTGGAACCGATAAATGCCAATAAGAAGGAAACTCATTACCAAAGTTCTTGCGGTGAACCGTGTCGGTGTCAGTGGCTATAAATTATTTTATTACCGCCGTGATTTATTTGTTATTTAACTTATTAAGGAGTTCCTAGGACTTAGGAGGCTCACATCAAGCAAAAATGAGTAACTTAATTATGAGAGATGCTGAAATTGGAATTTTAAAAGTAAAGTTTTGATGAACGTAGGTTCTGTTTTCTTTTTTTTTTTGGGTTCCGTAGCTATTTTGTTAGCTGTCTTATTTTCATGCCTTTGAACTATACCTAAAAATAGCGTCACTTTTTCCTGTGTTTGTGACTAAAAATATACTATTCTTAATATCAAAAATGTGCCAACGGAACCATATTAGTAAGCCTACGAAGACGTCTATCATCAGTAACTTTTAAACTGAAATTAGTAAACTTTTTGAAAATTTTCTCAGACTTATAATATAGAAAGACAAACTCAAGAAACTTACCAAAAAAAGGTTATTATATATGTTTCTGCTCTGTCTTGCTACCCACAGCTCACAATACCGACTCACACTTGACAGCTTTTAAACTAATTTGATGATCACAATTTTTTTCTTTAGTCAGCTAGTTTGAGAAACTTGGGAGCATTGACTTTTTCTTGAATAAATATGAAGAACGAAAACAAGTACCCATATACCCAATATTATTTGAAAGAAAATTACAGTGTAAGTTAAAATCCTTTCCTACTAATCTACACTAATATGATAAAGAGAAAAAATTTCTTTGTTTGTACCAAATAAGCTCCAAAACTACTGGACCGATTTACACTACAACATTTTTCGCCAATACATAGCTAAATCATCGGTAAGTAACATAGGCTATTATTATAATCGTACTTTAATTATCCTACTTACTATCATAAATGCGAAAGTTTGTAGGAATGGATGAATGTTTGTTACTCTTTTACGCATAAACGGCTGATCGGAACTGGATGAAATTTAGCACTGAGATAGATTGTTGTGTGGAATAACAAATAGGATACTTTTTGTCGCAGAAAACATACGGTGCCCGTGTGATAATATATCAATTTTGGCACAAACGAAGTCGCGGGCAGAAGCTAGTAAAAACTAAATTGATAACTAAATGAAACTAAATTGTATTTCACTAATATTTCACTGGAAAATATTGTTCTAGATTCCAATAACTCAACCACAAGGGTACTTATATGAAAAATATACACATGAGCGAAAATAAACATAGACAGAAAATTATATATTTTTTACAGTATTTTTCCTAAATTGAAGTAAGTTTTTTCTAATAAAAATGGAAGCTTTCTTTTATACACGTCGGTATGTTACCTACTTATTTTTTATTAATAAACTTAAAAAAAACACACACACGGGAAAGCTTCTATAAACGGCTTTTAGGTAAAACTAGCTTCTGCCGGTAACTTTCTCTGCGTAGACATCAGAAAGTCCGACAGGCATATAGAAATTAGGTATAGTATATTTTAAGCTAGATCAATATCAATATAATGTGTCCTTTTCAGCTAATACCATTCAGCCCTCTAAGCCTCAAAGAGTAACATCAATCCATCCATCCATCCATCCATCCATCCATCCATCCATCCATCCATCCATCCTTCCATCCATCCATCCATGTGCACAAACATTCGCGTTTACAATAGTAGAACCTTGTTATCTAACTCAATTAAAAATATTATTTTTATGTAATTCAGTGTGATTTAATCTATTACTTGACTCACAATAATGTTTTTCTCCAATTTCAAAATGAAATTAAAAAAAAGTAGGTAGTTGGGTTAATTACATTTACATAATAAGAAAATGTTTTTATTTCTCCGACCACTTTCAAAATGCTTTTAGCACTATCTTTATCACTATTTTATTCGTATTCTAGAGTTTGTATTATCATAATTACAGTACTTACTTCATAGTTTATTTCGAGTTTCGGCAATAAAATAAATTTAAACAAATATTCGCTAAATAATTATTTTATCAATAAAACCGATCCCTTAGGCTGTCCGTTCACGTCAGACAATCGGTGACCGATTTTTTTATCGGAGAGAATGGAACATATGAATTCTTATATACCATAAAGGCTACTATGGGGCTGTCATATCTTTTGATAAAAGCCCCTATTTAAAACGGATAAAAAAATATAGCAACGGACACGTCCTACAAAAAGTTGGTCCTACAAAAATGGATCTATTGATCCGTCCGATAAAAAGTCGGACGTGTGCGGAGACCCTTTTACTCTTAATTTAACGAGAATTAAAATTCAGTTCGAATAATTACATAAAACTACATAGTTTGTTTTAATAATTAATAAATTTTCCTAAAAACCACTGAGTTTACCAAACAGGATTTTAATTACACCCAAAAACTCAGGTACAGTGGAGTGTTGTTTAAAACTGTGTTCAATTAGTCTGAAACCGGACTAATTGGAATTCGGTAAATAAATTAACCATTATTTTGTAGTTAAATTTATTTTATACGATTAATTAGTTGTTTTATACATAATGATTTAGTGTGTTAAATATTAGTTAGGCTTATGTATTATTGTTCCATGGTTTTAGTTTCTATAACTTACTAACCGTTAATTAAATAAGCTATGTACAGGAACTTTTGGAGAGAAAATTGAAGCTTATCGCTTGTTCCTAACAATATGTTAAGAAGAAAGGCAAGCAAGAAACTCCTTAGACACTCTTCTACTTGACTAATCATAATTATCTGTAGGTGATTGTGATAGGGTATAGTTTTGCGTAGCGTTGTGATCTGATGCCTGCCGTCTCCCATACAGAGTCTGTCGGCATGGTTGGCGCAGTGGCTGGCGGTGACTGGCTGCTTCGCTGCGTGTCGCGGGTTCGGTTCAAGCACGGAACAAATATTTTATAACGTACAGATACACGTTTGTCCAGATAGCTGTTCCGGGTCTGGCTTTTGTACCTATGTGAGTTTATGTTTGTATACGCACCCATGATATAGGAGAAATTCCTAGAGTGGGTCAAAATTTAAAAAAGAAAAATAAAGAATCATATTTCGAATTTATTTAACAGAACCATAAGTAAGTTTTTAACTGAACAATTATTTTAGAGTTAACAACATTATTTTACTTATATTTTTGAAATAAATCATTTTTAATGTAAGAGTTACCGTCTAAGCATTTGAGAAATCATAAAAGCTTTCACAGACGTAATAGCAATGATTAAAAATAGCGTGTGATGTAATAACACCTATTGTTCCTTAATTGAGTTTTACATTAACGACGCGGCCACTATTTAGGCTATATTGTGTAATTCAAAGCTCACAGCCCCCCCCCCCCCCTTCACCCCGCGTTTAAGTGTCCCTAGACATTACTACGACTAGATGTAATGAGAATAAAATGGGGTTGCATTAATAAATAAGTGGTGCTATTTAATTTATTTTAATTTACTTAATTGTTTTTCTTGAGTAATGTTTTTGTTCATTTCTCTCACAATGATTTTATTTTGCTTTGGTCTAATTATTGTGAATCTACTAATCCAGAGAATCGCTCAAAAATAATTATTTAAAGTCGGTCCAGCAATTTAGGAAGAGTTCACTGACATACACACGTACAGACAAAAATAATAATTGTCAAGCGTTGTACGATTTCCATCGACGGCATACGCGCGGCTCTAACTGAGATCATGCAGGTAGTATAAATTCCATGCAAACATGAACCTTAACTATTATGTGAAAGCTTGAATTTGCTTTAGCACAATGTGAAGTGCGCTCCGTCGCCGCCCGGTTGGTGGAAATCGGACATTAGTCGCAAAATCTCGAAAATGATTTGACCGATTTGGCAGATTCTTCTTTTTCCACAATTTTCGGGACAAGGTTTGTATAAAAGAATATTTTTTTAAATCCACCCACGCGATGGCAAGACGGGTAACAAGTATAAAAATGGAAAATAAATATATAAAAGAAGTAAAAATTCAACCACTTTAATTCTACCGTTACCAAAACTAAAAACCCACGACCGACAGACAAAAACTTTTAAAGCTCAGAATCGGATAGCAACTCAAAACATGATATCAGTAACATCTATAGAAAAAGTACTCACCGAACGTTGCCCGGGGAATCCAATAAGCGAACGACGCAGACATTAAAATATTGAAAGGCGACGAAAACTTTTCTAATAAAAAACGCTCCATTTGTTAAAATGAAAAACGATTTCCACTTTCCGTCCCTGTCTAACTCCTAGGGAACTTGCTTCGAGAAGTTTGCTGTGCTCATCAGTTATCACCTCTATTGCCTTGTGATAATGACTAGATTAGAAGGATTAAGTGAGATTGTAATGTTAACAATGTAATCGCTTATGATTGGTTTGTGTAGAAGGGATGATATTGATATGTTACTTGGAGTCAAAATAAATATTTGTTGACTGGAATGTTCGACAAAGCTCAATTCAACGTCTTTTTTCTAAACTTAATTTTTCCTTAAACTTTTTTTTTATAACGGCCTTTTTAGCCTAGATTTCCTAAGCGCGACTGCTACGCTAGAGGTCTTGGGTTCGATTCTCAGGTCGAGCAAAGACTGTTATTGGGTTTTTCTATGAAATTCTCAGTAGGAGCTCGGAGTTAGGATTTGTGCCCGGTTACTGGCAATAAACTCGCCCCCTATTACATAGGACCTAAACACACCGGCGAAATATAGGTATTCATTGGTACACCTCTGCCCAACCCTTCGGGGAATACAGGCGTGATGGTAAGCTATGTAATTTTTACTTGTACTTTCTTGACGTAGGTATTTTCCAACTTAACAATCAATCATCTACTGCTGTAACTTATGTTCTTGAATGTCTGAAAATTCAGTTACTTACAAGATAAATTTAGATTGAGTGGCATGACAGGCAATGAACTAAAAATATTTTCACACTTTATTTTCGCATTTATTTTTATGTTTTCTACAAAAAAATAATACGAAATACCTACTGAATATACAGTATTTACATTTATAACTTATCATTTATTTATACCTAACAAAAAAGATCTGGCCTTGTTTTATAATTTTCTGTTTTAAAATATTTTCTAATTTTACTTTTTAGCTTTCTACCCAATTTAAATATTCATTGATTTTCGTCGCCATATCTTTTGGTTTGCAAAAACATTATATTTTTAATACACTTAGCTACCAAAAATGTATCCAAGATTCCAATATATTTTTACTACGACAAAGTCACAACCTCACTTCTAAACCCTATTTAAATAAAGGCACGCCAGAAAAAAGATAAATTGTTTCAATTTTAATTTAAAACTTTGGAATATAATCTTTTTTGAAAGGATACCACAGGTTAATAATAAAGAAAAGTTTATAATAATACTCTAAGGAGGTTTTACTACCTGGCTAGTTGGAAGTGGCGGAACTACAAAACTACAAAACGTAGTTAGTTGTGCGTAACTCTGAAACTTATACTTTCTTACAATGCTAACAGGTATCCAAGAAGTTTTTGTTTCAAATTAGATGCCTATAAGCCACCAAGCTATCGTAAAAGTTTTTGATTCGAATCGATTTAAATGACAAGCACAATTAGTATCATATATCAATACTTATAAATAATAAAAAGGTGAAGAGTTTGTTTGTTTGTTTGTGTGTTTGTTTAAACGGCCTTTTTTTGAAGAGAAAACTTCTTTAGCGGCGTACACTTTCTTTGTAATGGGTAAAAAATGTTACGTGACACGTGACCTGATCGAAAATTCGTAAGACGGATGCAGAGTAGACAGCCGGTGTGGCGTAGGAGAGGAAGTATCCCCCTCTCTTTCTACGGCGCGGCGAAAATGTAGTAAATTTTAAAATTTATATTTTAAATTATTACAATAATTGTAATTATTTTTTAATAATAAATTATTAAAAATTATTTTATATTTTATTCCAAAATGTCAAAAATGCACAACGTTAATATTCAAGTTTTCACTTCTGCCGGCACTCCTGGAGTGCAACCCGTCGTTTTTTTTTTATAGATCTAGATATATCTTTCTTTAGATATATCATCAAATAACTTCCCCCGCCCAGGGCGGGACGGAAGGGAGTGTCAGACTTTTACTGACTAAAACCCGTCTATGTTCCTTCATGTGCCCTTTGCGTTTCGGGGGCGCGGTATCTCTTTCGAACAACCCGCAGGTTTAAAAGGCCTAACATTGGAAACGAACAGGCGAATTAAAAAAAAAAATTTGTATGTTATAGCCAGAATTATAGTATAGGACTATTTATAGGCTATATAATATCACATTACGACACACGGGATTGGAGCCACGTGAAAACCCACGCGAACGAAGTGGGAGGCAGAAGCTAGTAACTTAACAGGTATAACAAACATTTTATTAAAAAACATATTGCAGTATTTTCACTTTCAAAATCGAACGAATTAACGTTCTATTTATCCGTCTATTTTCTTTGCAACCGATATTTGTACTTGTAATATTTCCGCAACCACTTTATTCGCGGTTAAAATGTTTTTTTTACGAGTATCTTCAAGCCTGCATCGTACCTAATTATGGAGGCAAACAGAGTTTTGAGTAAAAATGTATTACTACCAAATTATATCACACGTCACATACCTGTATTCCCAGAAGGGTTAGGCAGAGGTGTACCGATGTACACCCACAATTAACCGGTATGTTTAGGCCCCAAGTAATAGGAGGCGAACCTATTGCCATTAACCGGGCACAAATCCTAACTCCGAGCTGCTACTGAGAATTTCACTAAAAAAGCCAATAACACTTTTGTTCGATGGGGATCGAGACCAAGACCTCTAGCGTACCAGTCGCGCTCAGGACCACACACAAGGTTAACGAGGCAGTTACCTACCGAATTTTATAAGATAACCAATTAGTAAATATCTGTCTACTAGTATACTACAATCATTGACAAGCTCGTCTAGACGGCAATGCCCTTCAAATAGCCCTTGTCTAGACTAAATTGCCCGCGAACTTTTATATTATCCTTTCTAAGAATTATGTTCTCCGTATCGAGTATCCTTATTAGCCTCTTGTCGTCGTGGGTAACCTTTAGATAATGAGCATCAAAACATCTTCAAAAAGAAGAATTTCTTTTGATTAAAAAAATACGACAAGATTCTGCTGGTTCTTGTTTACTAGCTAATTTATGTTTGCGACTTTGTTCGCGTGATTATCGGATATTTATGGTGTTTCGTGTGTGGCGGTACTCCTTTTATCATCACCTATATATGTAAGTGGTCCCGTGCAAATCGATCTAGCCGTTCCGGAAATTAGCTGTAACAAACAAACAGACAGATAAAAATAAATAGTTTTTGATATTAACATTTATATGCATTTTGTAAAAAGCTTTTACTATGGCATTACAAACAAACACTTCAATTATGAGAGATTGAGATTTTAGTTTCGTGTTTTTACAATGAGTGAGTTCGACACTCTAGCGCCACCACGTGATGAAGCGAGTGAGAAGTATTATATCGAGTGAGTATTTTGAGTGATTTGCCTATTTCAGAATAGCATAGCTTAGCTTAGAGAGATAAGGTACATTTTACAAACAAAAAAAAATACAAACTATCACCTCCTCTTTATTATTTGGTATTGGCCAACGAGGCCTCGTTGGCCTAGTGGTCATAAACGCGACTGCTGAGCAAGGGGTCCCGGGTTCGATTCCCAGGTCGGGCAAAAAAGTGTTATTGGGTTTTTCCATTAGGAATTTCTCAGTAGCAGCCCGGAGTTTGGATTTGTGCCCGGTTAATGGCAATAGGCTCGCCCCCTATTACATGGGACCTAAATATACCGGCGAACTGTGGGTGTACCTAAAATTGGTGCACCTCTGCCTAACCCTTCGGGGAATACAGGCGTGATGGTATATATTTTTTTAGACAGACGAGTTTTTGTCCGTGACTTCGTCCTAGTTATATCAGTTACCGCAGATGCAGATAAAGTCGTGGAATGAAAAGTAGCATGACCTTTTCCAGATTCCAAGCTTCTTCCACTACGATCGGTTCAGTGGTATTGTTGTTATGTAGTCACTAATAAACAGACAGCCTTACTTTCGCATTTATAATAATACCGGCGGATTAAGCTGTTCTTTTTTTATTCTTAGGAACGACAAAACTTTAACATTCTACAAAAGACTTCGTCATCCTTTTTGAGATAAACTATTTCTAGAAAAACATATTTGTTTGTTGATTTACAAAGTTCCTTTCGTAGCCAGGAGTCTAAGGCGTTGTCCTAATAGAACGCGTCTACGCGATCATCGCGCGATTAAGTGATGCGACCATCGCGAATACCTAACAAACATTAAAGTCGCGCGATCGCATTGCGCGGTTGCCAATTAGGACACCTATTCGGCATCAATATGTTTGGTCGCGGGTTAGTACGACTGAAATTCGCGCGAAATTGCGATGATCGCATGGTCGCGTTCTGTTAGGACAATGGCGGGCAAGAGGAGAATCGGCCATAAGGATAAAGATACCTGTCAAAAGATAATATTCATTTACCCAATTCTGCCCGTATTTTTTCTAGACGACTTCCCCTATGAGGAAGAGGGAAATAAAATATAAAGTAATCATCCCCCAGTCCACACTAAAAGAACGGAACATTATTATAAATTTTTCCCCCATCTCCCCGCGTTCGTGTCTTTGTTTCTGTCCCTTTACTTTTACAATTTTACTTTGACCGTCATCCATATTGAATAAGTTTCTGGGAAATGAATAACTGAATATGATAAAGATGAAGTATGATGTCGGCCAATGATATGGAATTCGACTGGGATGTCTGGACAGAAATGCCTATGACATATTTAGTATCGAATGGACTATTGTATCGCAAGAATTTCGTGATTTCAAGAATTTTATCTTACTACTGTTATAAACGCTAGAATTTATGAGGATGGATGGATTTTTGTTACCTACTCTTTCGGTTGAACGATATTAGCTGAAATTTAGCACACATATATATATTGATCAACATAGGTATAGAATTTTTATTCCGTTTTTGTGTCTCGTGGGCTAACTTAGAACTTTGGTTTAATACTGAAATCTACGAAATTGCGAACTTAAGGGTCCCTATCAATTTTTCGGTCTGAAAACCGAAAATTATTGTTTTTTCAGTTCAAATTTCTCAATAGCCATGAGATATCTAGTTTTAAAAAAAATGGACAGTTACTTGTCACCTATTTATCTAGTCAGCCCACGAAATTAAATTTTGATAACTACTTAATATAAATTACAAAAAATAAAAATGTAACACACGTTTTTACGTAAGCACGAAACACCAAGTTTTTCAACTGCATTTTTAGCTTATTGGTAGCAAATATCAATCTGAAAAAAAATCTTAAATATAGTGCATATAGTGTACTAGTAAGCCTACGATTTTTTTTTTCAAACTATATGCATTTAGTACCAATAAAAAATGCTAAACATGCTGGAAAAACCCAATAAAATTGTGTGCAAAACCGTCGCCTAAGCGTAAGAATTTATTTAAAAAAAAAATTAGTTTTCAATATTTAAAAATTTAAGGTGTTTATCTACCAAACTCATTTTTTTTTTTACTTTAACTACTTATTTAATTGTAAAAAAATATCTAAATAATGCCTAATAAACCGATGCGCTAGCTCGGTGCATACAGTCGCGCCCAAGGGCTTCTCCACGACGGACCTGTGTCGCCTTTAACTGCGTATTCTTTTTTAAAACTAGATATCTCATGGTTATTGAGAAATTTTAACTGAAAAAAAATAATTTTCGGTTTTTTGACCGCAAAATTGATAGGGACCCTTAAGCTAGTTTATGTTAATATGAATGTATGATTAGTTTGACGTTCTAATGTGATTTTTTATGATCTAAGTAATTGAAATAAATGATTTGACTTTGACTGTGTTGCGTTTTAACCAACTTAAAAAGGATTCTATGTTTGGCTGTATGTGTGTATTTTTTTATGTATGCTTGCCGATTTTAAATACTTCTGTAGCCACAATACCACTATTAAAAATATACTATAACAATTAAGGAACTTGTTACTTTATAATATTCGTAATTCATGCGCCATTCTGGATTATTTTGACATCCCTATCATCATCATCAGCATCATATCAGCCGCAAGCCCTCCACTGCTGGTCATAGGCCTCCCCATAGATTTCAAATAAGACCGGTTGCAAGCGGCCTGCATCCAGCGTCTTCCTGCGGTTTTAATCAGGTCGTCCGTCCATCTTGACATCCGTATAGTGTTTCCATATTTTTATTTACAAAAACTTAATCAAATAAAATCGAAAATATGACATTTTAGTGAACAATTTGTCACAAAATATATCATGCAAATATATTGTTGTGCAAAATCCATTTTATCTGTTAATCATGAAGGCTTTAAATCCATATATCATGGTGGTTTGACAAGCACGTCGAAACAAATAACGGTTCAATGGGAGACTTAGTCAAAATATATTAGTTTATTATAAGAGTTTTTCTTCAATATCTGTCGTATTTAAGCAATAAATAAATTGAAGTGGCAAACAGCAATTTCTATAATCTTTATTCAAATTCAAATTGGATATTTAACAATATATCTACATAAATAAGCAAAATTGAAGTGTCTGTCTTATGTCCAAATAACAACTTTTTCAACAAATGTATTAAATATGCGGTTTGTTTACACGGTATTAACACAAAACAATTTTTTATTTGGTTTTTTGTGTTTGTAATTTTTTTCCGGCTAACCTCCAAAACAGCTAGATCGGTTTTGACGAAATTTTCACTTATAGATAGCTGCTGTTATAAAGAGAAGTTAATCTTCAGCTTTTGCTTTAATTACTTAGCTTTAGCTTTAATTTGGCGTTAGTTTTGTTTTCGAAAAAGAATTATGGTTCCGCGAAAAAAAGGTCCGTGATTATCAATAATGGCGCGGAATATTTAACTACCTAATTACCGGTCTTTTATGAAATCTATGAAGGAGGCTTATGTTCAGCAGTGTGTACGTCCTGCGGCTGATATGATGATGATGGTGATGATGATGACCTAATTACAAACGTAAGAGTACAAGCAACAAAATTATTTTCCAATTCAATAAAAACTAGATTTAAAAAAAATAACTACGAATGAATTCAGTCGTTCGCCGTTTAAATGAACTCTCTCCTAATACTTAAATGTACTCGTAATAGGTAGTAGTTTATGAAACCGTTGCATAACAGGGGGTTATTAAACACGAGAGCCCGGAGCCGAGCACGAGGTTCGTAATAGTATCCTCGAGTGTTTTAATACCTAGTTTACGTAGTTAGGTGCAGTTTATACACTACGATACGGCTACAACGCTGCGTGTCGATTCGAATCCCGCACGAAACAAATATTAGTACGGCCTATAGTTAATTGTTCTGTGTATGTACATACATACCATCACGCCTGTATTCCCCGAAGGGTAAGGCAGAGGTGTACCAATGTACACCCATAGTTCGCCGGTATGTTTTTAGGTCCCATGTAATGGGGGGCGAGCCTATTGCCATTAACCGGGCACAAACCCAAACTCCTGTGTATGTGTGTTTAAAAATTTGTACCCACGATACAGGAGAAATTCCCAGTTCAAAAAAAAATATACCTAACTATAAAGATCTAGTTGGGTAATCATGTCTGTGTGGTAAACAAAACAAATGAACGCACACAAGATCGTATTGAGAACAAAATATACTCAGCCTGTCTAAGTCTTCATTCATGAAGCAGTTAGGTACTGGGAAAACTGGATTAAATAACGTGGTCACAAACGCGACTGTTGAGCGTGGGGTCCTGGGTTTGATTCCCAGGTCGGGCAGAACGGGTTATTGAGTTTTTTGCTTTACGAATTTTGCAGTAGAAGCCCGGAATTTGGAAGTTGGTGGTGTGACATAAAGTCGTTGGTCCTGCGCCTGATCTCTCCCTCGTCGGATTACCGTCCCATTTGGACTCTATGAGTGAGGGAAGAGAGAATGCACCTATGTTTACGCACACACTCGTACACTATAACATTTCCTGCATACTTAGGAAGTCACCATTAAGGTTTCTTGCTCGGTATTCTCTATAGAGACGAGTAACTAGCTTCAATTTTAAACTGTAAGTTCTTGACATTCAAAAGTGCCTGTAAATAGTCTAATTGAAATAAATGCTTTGACTTTGATCTTGATTGGCCGCCGTGACCAAAATCGGTCTGGCGAATATTATTAGGTACTAGGCAAACATAACCCAGAGAAAGCATTACAGTATTACCCAAAGTGCCAAGTCCTCACCACGATTTCTGACACTCGATTAAGTTTCCTCTAAGGAAATATCCTAGGGACACTTTATGGACATAATGCTCTTAGTAGGGGCACAATTCATTCGAATATACCACTACATATTGCTTGTAAATCTTTTTTATTTTTATATTATTCGTATGTTTTTGTGTCCTTTAGCGTTGTTAGAGCTGTTCCTTAGATCGTCTTCTATATTGTTTGGGTTATATATTTTATACTAGGTTTTGCTCGCGATCCTGTTGTGTGTCGGCTATTGTGGACTAAAACTCACTCTGGGACTCTGAGGGTCGAGCGGTTGGAATCTCACCACGGCGTGAAGCGGCGGCGTTAAGTTATTGTATGTACTAAAACATGTATTTTCTATGGGCCTTGATGCCTGATTTAAATAAATAAATAAATAAAACGAAAACATGAATTAAAAAATAGCCTATGTCTTATCCAGCTCCCAAACGATGTACATACATACATACTATTAATCACGCCTATATTCCCCGAAGGGTCAGGCAGAGGTGTACAATGTACACCGACAGTTCGCCGGTAATAGGTCCCATGTAATAGTGGACGAGCCTATTTCCATTAACCGGGTACCTACACATCCTAACTCCGAGCCGTTACTCAGAATTTCTCAGAAAAATCCAGCAACACTTTGCTCGACTACGGACCCAAGACCTCTAGGGTAGCAGTCGACCTCGCGACTTTTAATAAGTCCGCGTCTTTTAATAAAAAGTATTTTTTTCTGTTAGAAAATGGCGAGGTAGTTTTTTTTTTATATACCAAGGCTGCTCCTTATTCCTAAACCACTATAATACCTGAAAGCTTGAATCAACACCGGCGACCACCACTAAAGCGCAAAGGCAATGATGCTCGACGAATCCTGGAGAAACAATTCAACTGTCTTTAATCCCGCAATGAAATTAATCAAGAAACAATAACGAAGATTTCCATATTTTCTCTCCAAACATGCAGGAGACAAAACAGAACTAGGCTAATAGACACGCCACATTGTATATTAGCACTGCCTCTGTAGCCCAAGCGCGACTGCTACGCTAGATGTCTTGGGTTCGATTCCCAAGTCGAGCAAAAGGGTTATTGGGTTTTTCTATGCAGTTCTCAGTAGCAGCTCGGAGTTAGGATTTGTGCCCGGTTAATATTATGGGACCTAAAAATATACCGGCAAACTGTGGGTGTACATTGGTACACCTCTGCTTATCCCTTCGGGAAATAAAGGCGTGTTGGTATGATAATGTATATTAGCAATGTTTATTGTTAGTCAAATTAAACTACATTCACAATCTACAAACTGTCCATAATCGCCCCACAGCATAGATTTCATGGCACAAACATCTTGGGACAACCTTGAAAACCCACTTAAAATTCAATGTACTAATTACAAATTGTATTTACGCTCGCAAAACTCACTAAAGCGATAATTGCATGAAAATTAAAACAAGCAGCACAGTAACTAGTGCAGTGATTGTTAAAGTTACAACTACTATCTGAACTAAAACCATTAGTAGACTACATTGAACCACTTATACATTTGTAGCTTAGTCGTTGCATGGAATTAGTAAACTTAGAATTAGCTGGAACGGCACAGGAATTGAGTTTATTAACGCAAAACTTTAATAACTTAGAATGTATTGCGGATATAGCGTGATATAATGGACAATTTTATTACTACGCTAGATTCTGCCGGCGACTTCGTTAGCGTTAAATTTGATATATTATCCAACAGGAGCCGTACATTTTCTGGGATGAAAAGTATCCTATGTGTTAGCCACACTACAATCTATCTTAATGTCAAATTTCATCTAGTTCCGTTCAGTCGTTTAAGCGTGGAAAAGCGTGAACACACTCACAAACCATCCATCCCAACAAACTTTCGCATTTATTGTAGGATAGTAGGACTACACTATTACACGAATGGTTTTTTCTTGATTACTGCTCCGCTCCCGTAAACCGTAACGTGACGTTATATAGCTTTTACTGTTTCTTATAAATCTGGCAATCAAAACAAAAAAAAAAGAATCCGACTGGTAGTTTCAGAGATTAGCGCATTCAAACAAATACTGACAAACTAACAAACAAATAAATAAAACTCTTCAAGTTAAATATATATTTTTAGAGACCGTGTACACGGACTCTTAAAATCAATCAGTATTATAGTCTACCTGTCTATTGTAGTCTACTTGTTAGGTTTCATTCAAGTTATGCCAAAACACCCAATTTTCTGTGCCTATTGAATCCAGGTTTTTGCTTTTCAGGTTATCTGCCAATCTAGTTGAAAGGAAACGTTGCCCCCCACCCGGCCTGTATGCCTAGCCCTTTAAAAAAGTAATAACATTTAATGACAAAATTCACTTATTTTTCGTGTTCATTGTCCTGTTTATTTCTCATACCAACAAAACGCAAATTCAATACTTTTAAAAATTAGACTCACGTTATGGCTTCGACCTGTATAGTCTAATAATACTAAAGACAATGTTACCTTAATTCTACATTCCCAAAAATAGAACGAGTTGTCCTAAAACTTTAACAAGCACGAGTAACGTTTTTTGTTAATTACGTAGGTATTTCTAAAAATATCTTCCCCGCACTTTCATTTAATTTACACGACAACTCTTTTTCGTTAATTACCTTTCACCAACTCTTTCCGCCCGGTTGGAGCTTTTCTTTCTTTCTTTTAAAAACAATGAGAAAAGGTTTTATTCCTCTAACAACAATGGTGTTCTATTCCTTACTAATTTGAATAGGGAACGTTTTCAAGGCAATGTTTTAGACTGACAGTCACAAATGTGGGTGGCGTAGAGACAAGCTGCTCGTTCCTACCCGGTAATGTACTGGCTTCTTTGAATTAAGATGGCGGGAGCTGTAGCTTTTTGAAGGAATTTTCCTAAGATTAGATGGTATAAGGAAAATTGGTGCGACACGAATTGTGTCATTGTCAATGGAATTTTTATCAAACTTTGATCAAAATAACAAAATAAAATGAGAATGGAGTCGAAACCTGTCTTGGAAAATGTCACATTGAGAAGTTCAGATAAATAAGTGATGAGCTCGATAATCTAGCATTCATTGATTGATTGAATTATTGAGAGAAGTAACACTAAATTGTATCAGTTTAGAAAAACAATAAACTGTAAAGCGTTTCATTTCACTGTTTTCATATTCTTGTGAATTCGAAAGTTTTATTACTAAAGTACCTACTTTATGGCCGCAGTAAAATTTCTGTTGTTCGTGTCATTTCCATTCGACGAAGCCAAACCCATTTGAGCAAAATGAGTGACGTCATTTGTTGAAAATATGTATTATTATAATTCCTGTACGTAAATTAAATACTAGCTGTTGCCTGCGACTTCGTTCGCGCTAGGATAAAAGTAGGCTAAGTTACTCCCTATAACATTAACTATATGCGAGTGAAAGTCCTGTCAAAATCGGTTCAGCCGTTTTAGAGATTAGCCGGAACAAACAAACAGACGAACAAAAATTTTAAAAATTGTTTTTTTTATATAAGTTCTGTGTATAGGCAATGTTATATGCATTCAGTGAAAAGTTGCTAATTTGACAATACAAACAGTCACCTCAATTTTATTTATTGGTATAAATGTATTGATTGATTTTGTTATATACTAGCTACATATGTAATGCCCCGCGGCCTCACGCGTTGAGTCACGTCTTTAGTTACCGCTCCGCCTCCGTTGGTCGTGGCGTGAAACTTTCCTCTTGAATCGCTCGCACAATATCTATTGATGAAAACCGCATTAAAATCCATTGCATTGTTTAAAAGGTGTCAGCGTTTAGAGGAACAAGCGGCGAGAAGCGACTTTGTTATGTGGAGATAATTGTGACATGAAAATTAGTCTTTTGAAGTACCAATTTGTACACCACAGAGATCAAGCATGACTGATTTTAGTCACAAAACTTTTTTTTTTTTAATATTTTTATCATTTTGTATTGGGGTGGGGATATTCCTTTCAGACGATTACTGACTAAAAACTACCCTGAAGTTTTTTTTAATCTACATTTAATTTGGGAATTTTATTCCAAGTGAGGATATGTCAACCCCATCGTACCTTTTTACGAATACAACCACCTATAAATAAAAATAGGTTACTGCGACTCACTTCTGACTCACTTCAAATAACTTGGATGAGGCCTACATGACCTACATCCAGTCTGTTTAATTTCAGTTCGGTCAGCAATGAGTCGCGTTCATCTTTATTTCGGTCAAATTTCATTACCCCGGTGTTCTATTCCCAGACTTACGCCAGGGATCCTGGAAGTGTACGCACCTTACACGATCCCCGTATTTGCCCTTTGCCCTTTTTTTTAATGATGGGAAATCATCAAATGACTTCCTCTGCCCTGGGCGGGGCGGGAGAGAATGTCAGACTTTTACTGACTAAAACACATCCATGTTCCTTCTTATGCCCTTTGCGTTCCAGGGACTCGTTATCTCTTTTGAAAAACATGCAGAAAAGTTAAACAGTCATTGGGGACCGAACTCAAATCCAACGATTTACAAGGCGGTCATCGAACCATTAGACTATACACTTCGATATGAGAACATGCATACCTGTATGTAATAGTCATGTTTCCACAAATAAAAGAATTATCTAGTCTTAAATCATGCTCCTGTTAGTTTAACGTATAAAAATCCAATATAGATGGTGATATCTGTATTTTCTCCCACATTTAGCGAAAATATCTAAAACAGTACGGAGAATCAAACACGAAATCGGTTTGAAACAGCGTTATAAAGTTTGTTATGTCAATAAATAAAAATGTTCTGGCACTAGGATTCATACGGCATTGGAAACATAAAACAATATTTCCGGGCTATATAAATATTGTTCATGCAGCAATCAACTGTGAACGAAACGTAGGCAATATTAAGTAAAAAAACCGGCCAAGTGTGAGCCGGACTCGCGCACGGAGTGTTCCGTACCATTATCTATAAAAATGGCAAAAAAAAAAACACGTTTGTTGAATGGGAGCTCCCTTTAAATATTTGTTTTATTCTGTTTTAAATTTATATATTTGTTATTATAGCGGCAACAGAAATACATCATCTGTGAAAATTTCAACTGTCTAACTATCACGGTTTATGAGATACAGCTGGTGACAGAAGGACAGACTGACAGACAGACGGACAGCGAAGTCTTAGTAATAGGGTCCCGTTTTACCCTTTGGGTACGGAAGTGTAAAAAGGTATATGTAATTAAATCATAGTAAGTTCTAACTGCCTCATTAGCCTCCTCATGTATGAGGTTGCAGGTGCCCTGCAATGGGACAATAACAAGCTGGTACCGTTATTATTACTGGAAGGACCAAATTAAGTATCAAATATCTTTAAAACTAAGAATATAAGATGGAGAATAGAAATCTAGTGAAAGCTCCATCAGAACGAAGGCTGAGTCGTAACTTCCAATTTTGTAGAAAGAAAGTCAGTGGAAGGGACGCCGGGAGGACCAAAGTCCTTTATTTATAGAAAAAGGTTCAACTGCCTAGTTGGTTTCGTGGTCGTAAGGGCGACTGTTGAGCGTGGGGTCTTGAGTATAATTCCCACGTCGGGCAGAGTACTGTTGTGTTCTTCCATTAGTAATTTCACATAATTTGTGTTTGAAAGTTGGTAATGTGACACCCCAGTACCTCGAAAAGCACGTAAAGCCGTTATTCGTGCTCCTGATCTCTCCCCAGTCGTGTCGCATTGCTGTCCCATGGGACTATGAGAACGAGAGAAGAGAGAGTGCACCTTTGTTTAGTAACACAACGGTCTACTAATATATTTATCTCATGTGTACATGGCTAGTACCCATTCAATTTGTAAAGGGAGAGTTTTTTTTACTTGCGGACTTTTGAAAGGCACCCGAGGAGCCGAAGCCAACTTGCAAGAGGCTCCTTATGCAGCTTTAATATGATATGACACACCAACCGACAATAATCCTAGTATACACTATGCAAATGCACCCAAGGACAACGGTACAGTCCCCGGCAGGCGCAGGACTATTGCAGGATATGAAAAAAAAAAGGTCTATGGGTTTGAGTGGCTTAAATGGACTAGTTTCTTGTTGCTATGGAAGGACATGGCCCCTGCCTAATAAATGTTTTTATAACACTATTATTAAGGTTTGAAACGTAGACACTCATCGTCAATATATCAAAAAAAGTTACAATGAAAACAAGACCCCAAAATACAAAGACGTGTTTAGATCCTTCACAGACATAAATGTTGAATCACATGAGACATAATGAAGTAATCAAGTACTGTCACTAACAAATCTAGAACATAATAATATATGGAGCAATAAAATAACTGCGCAAAATATAACGTACCTCGGGGCGTTGTTACTTTTGTTATGATTCCTATAAATTTTATGGTTTTCGTCTGGCCCGCCAATTCTTGTTTTATACCCGTCCCGATATTTCCCGATGATAGCCGAAATACAATAAATCTGATAACTAACTGGCGATATTTCTCGTCCAATAGACGGTGCGGTGCGTACGACCCTTGTTTGTGAACGTTTACATAGTTTTTCTTTATATTTTATAGCACACGAGATGTAGATTGGCCATTTGAATTTTGTTGGTTAAGGATTTTTTTTCGGCTTTTTACTGAAGATATATTTTTTTAAGGAGGAAACGTTACATTTTCCTGTTACGACAATTTCTGAGACCAATTTTATTTCACTGCGAAAATGTTTTGGATTATTTTATTATGGCTTAATATTATTTTTTTACTTGGTATTTGCTGCAAATCTAAACGAATTATAAAGATTTACGCAACTGATTTAATTATTAGTAATCAAACACAAACACCATAAACATGATATTTATTTACTATTTTTATGCTTTAGTATGAAAAATTTACCTTATATAAGTAAAAGCATTTATTGACAAGTTACTAACGCAAAGATTTTGAAAAAAAAAATTGAAATTTCTTTGCTATAGGCTTCTTTTCTGTTCACCTCTTATACTCTATATTTTTCCAGACGGTAAAAAGGTCAGCCGGTAGATTAGCACACGTACATAATACTATATTAGGTATACGGGGAATAACAAAACACACCACATAGCCGTGAACTACACATAGTATCAATCAAACTAAGTAACGATGAGCAAAGATCAAAATTCCAATATTAATCAACAAAACAAAACGCAACACTAACAACACTAACTAAAATCAAAAACAACACAACTCTGCAAGCCTGTGTGCTACCCGTGCCCAAAATGTACCTTTTTAATGAAAACATGACGTTTTTGCGGCCAATTATAACTTACGGAGTTTGTAATGCTTTTTTACCTGTTACTGCGAACTGTGAGTTTGCAACCAGGATTTTTTGATTTTTAATTTTTTTATACTTATTACACATACCATCACGCCTGTATATCCCGAAGGGTTAGGCAATGTACACCCACATTTCGCTGGTATGTTTTTAAGTACTAGGGAGCGAGCCTATTGCCATTAACCGCACAAAAATCCTAACTCCGGCCTGCTACTGAGAATTTCATAGAAAAATCCAATAACACTTTGCTCGACCTGGAAATCGAACCCAAGACCTCTAGAGTGGCAGTCACGCTCAGGACCACTAGGCTAACGAGAAAGGTAAATTGCAAAAAAACATGAAATGTTGAATTCCATAGGCACCCTTGGCGTATTCCCCGTTAATTAAACTTGATCTCATTAAATCAAGAGCAACATACTGTACAACGTAGTGCTTGACTAATGTTACGTGGCGCCTCCGTACAGTATGCGGTCGGGAATCTTAAACGGATGAAAGCCTCTGATGAATTGTTAGAAGGGTCCCTTTCTAGGATAAGATAAGTACAGCTACTTAGAACTTACGATTTCAAATCGTATATAATGATAGGGCCTTGTTGAAAGTCGGAAAATGAATTCGCAACATAGAAAATAATGATATGATAATAATGTTTAGGATTCGGTAAACTAAGGGTTTTTTTTTACCGATGGGAAATCATCAAATGATTTCTGTGTCAGACTTTTACTGACTAAAACGCGTCAATATTCCTTTTTGTGCCCTTTCTGTTCCGGGGGCACGGTATCTCTTTCGAACAACCCGCAGCCACGGCAAGCATCGGCCCTGAGTGGCCCCTCCAATGTTTGCTGATATCTCTTTGAGAAAAGTCGGAAAAATTTAATGTAAAAATTGTGTCAACTATATTATTACTAGGTTTTGCGCTGTATGTTCTTCCGTCAGTCACAGGGTTGTATCTATTAAACCACAGAAATATATATTAAACCGTGAAAGGTAGACACTTAAAGTTTTCACGGAGTGAGACCGCTATATAGAATTTAAGAGGAGTCCGCATACAAGAATACGGTTGTAAGTAAACCTTTGTGTGTGAGTCAGACTCGCAATAGGCCGGTTTTATTAGTAAAACAAAACAGAATCATTACTTTTTATTACTAAAATAGAGTAGGCTTGTTACTTCAACTAACAAGAAGAAACATGGATGGGTTTTAGTCAGTAAAAGTCTGACATTCTCTTCCACCCCGCCCATAGCGGAAGAAGTCATTTGATTGATCCCTTCCGAAAAAACAAAGGCCCAGCGTTGGTACTTTTTTTTTTTCATGGGACAAGCCCGCCACACTGTTCAAAACCACTGCAACTTCTGTAAACCAGAATCGACAGTGGTGACCACAAGAAAAGCGTCAAGACAATGAAGCTCGACGAGTCCCGGAGAAACGATTCAACTGTCTTGGATCCCGCAACGAAATTAATCAGAAAAGATTAGCGGAGGAGTAAGAAAAACATAATTTCCACTTCCCTCCAAACTAGCAGGAGACAGAACAGAATTAGGCCAATAGGTTTTGGTACTAAAACAAAACAGAATCGTTGCTTTTTATTACTAAAACAAAGTAGCCTTGTTACATCAAGTAACAATGCATAGTAACGTTTGGTCTCCTGACTAATGTTTCGGTACACCGGCCCGCTTGCGGGGAGTGTCCGAAATCTTGAACTATTTGTTAGCCGAAACTAACACGGATTTGAAATGATACATTGCTGCAACCGTGCACATTTGTAAATGTACCTAAATGCATTTCGAATTTTCAAGCTACATGGATCAGTTCAGCGAAAATGTTTAAAACGAATGATATATACGATACAAGAATTTTATTTCCATTTTAAATTGATGGGAACAGATTTTTTTTGGTTTACCTTTTACTGCAAAAATAGAGGTAGGTATTTCGTTAGAATGTTGTATTTTTACAGTGATTTGTGAATAGGCACACGAGCGATTGCGTGCATTGAAAAAGATGCATTTTTTCGTATCAGCAATTATATATTTTTTAAACCGTGAGTCATGTGATATGGCTTTGTAGAGTATAGAGAATATCATCGATCGTTAAAAAAAACACCGATTAATTAATCGATCGATCTACATAGTATAACACAATGTTGTTCAAAGATCCCGCCGTCTGTCCCTCTTTACTCCCAAAAGTTTTCAACTACGCTACAGATTTTAATGCAGTTTTGATCAATAGATAACATGATTCAAGAGCGTTATGCGTATCAGAACATCACGCTGCGGAAAGCGAGAGCGGAGCAGTAACCAAAGACCTAACTGAACGCGCGTGACACCGCTGGGTATATAACGAGTACTAAATAAACATTAAATAACTCGCATCCCTTGTTTTTAGAACGAGAAAAAGCGCAACATTTATCACATTAACTTTTCATTGGGGAAACCGGAGGTAAGAGTCAATGCGTACAGCGATTTTTATTGTACGTTCATTACAGAAAAGCGATATATGAGTTTATGTGGAAGTGCGCGCAAGGGTGACAAAATATTACAATTTTTATTTTTATTTAACACATAACATACCATTAGGCCTGTTTTACCCAAAGGGTTAGGCAGAGGTATACACACAGTTTGCCGGTATGAATGTATGTTTAGGTCCCATGTAATAGGGGGCGAGCATAATGCTATTTTTTTAGGCCTTGCCCCGCCCCAATAATTTCTCTTGTATCGTGTGTGCGTTTAGAAAAAAATTAACTCACATGCACAACCAGGCAGGCCCGGAACGACTATCTGTAGATCATGAAAATATTTGTTCTGTGCGGGAATCGAATCCGGGTCACGCAGCGCAGCAGCGATCCAACACAATCAAAATATACAAATATATATATATATATATTAAAAATCACAGCAGTCGCACTTGTGACCACGAGACCAACGGGGTGTTGCTGTGCAAGGGGTCCCGGGTTCGATTCCCAGGTCGAGCAAAAAGTGTTATTGGGTTTTTCTATGAAATTCTCAGTAGCAGCTCGGAGTTTGGATTTGTGCCCGGTTAATGGCAATAGGCTCGCCCCCTATTACATGGGACCTAAATATACCGGCGAACTGTGGGTGTACATTGGTACACCTCTGCATAACCCTTCGGGGAATACAGGCGTGATGGTATATTTTTTTATATTAAAAATCTTTCTGTGTAAAATGGATCGCATCACAGCGCGCAGTCGCTCGGCTTACAAGTACCAAAAGGCATTTTAACAAAACTACTCAAAAAGCGATATTACCGACACTAATTATTCAAAATCGATCCACATAATAGCCGGCCCGCCATTGGTGGAAAATATTCAATCTACTACAAAGTTGTGGGCCTGTAATTCCACCTGTCTTCGTCCTAAACAGAGTTTGATGACAGTCGGGTTGTTTTACACAAAACGATGGATCTGTGAAGTTTTGGGAAACGGATCTTGGAGATATACGGGGTGATATTGTGTAAAAAGGTACATATCATAGCTATTAGGAATACTGCCCATCGAACTAGCAATATTTAATATTCTTTTTGCTAGAAAACACCTTTCGTTTTGGTGCAATGAATGACTTTTTATGGTAACACATAATTTAATATACACAGTACCTACATCGCACTACAAGCTGTGCAGCCAAGCTGCGTAGCCTGGCTGCCCTATCTGCGTAGCCTAGTTGCGTAGCCTAGCTGCCCTATCTGCGTAGCCTAGTTACGTAGCCTGACTGCGTAGCGTAATTGTGTAATCCATCTGAGTAGCCTAGCAGCGTAGCCTAGCTACGTAGCCACGCTGCGTAGCTTAGCTGCCTAGCTTAACTGCCTAGCTTAACTACGTAGCTTAGCTGCGTAGCCCACCTACGTAGCCTAGCTGCGTAGCCTAGCGCGTAGCCTAGCTGCATAGTGTAGCTGCGTAGCCAAGCTGCGTAGTCTTGGTGCTATTTCTTCCAGAACACCTTTAATAACGGAAAAGTTTTGAAGGCTAACGTATTTTTAATTTGTAATCGAACAATATTCTTCCGTATATTTCCACATACTTACTAGGAATTAGTTCGGTAATTTCAATATTATTTCGTAAAAAAAGTACCTTTTTTGTTCTCTACTGACAAATCGCTTTTATATTAGACAACTTTGTGCTAGTCTCTTTGTTAAAGCCATAAAATTTAATATAATCTTTAGTTAAGGATCTTTGTCAGAAATTTCAGCAAACTTACGAGAGTAATTCGGGCCAGAATTAGGTATTCTGTTTTATTTCACGTCCTTATAACTAGTGTTTAATTAACTTTTAGGAATACTAAAAACTAGCATTTACCCGCAACTTTGTCCGCATGAATGTCTGTTATCGCAGATGCATACGAAGTCTCGGATAATGAAGTAAGTACTTAGTCTATCCTTAATTTCATCAAAATCGGTTTAGGAGTTTATCCATAAAAATATAATACACAAACAAACAAACAAACAAACAAACCAACAAACAAATAACTTTTGTAATTAAAGTACGAAGTATGAATGAGTTTGTACTTAGAAATTGCTTTGTTCCAATTTTCTCAAACAGTAGAATTTTCTTCTAAGAATAGATCCAAGAATAACTTTATTTTCACTGTGGCGGATATATGTTTAAATATTGTAACGATCAGTCATACATATGACTTATCATAGTACCTAAAAAAAACTCAATAAAAGTTTTTGTTCAACCTTTGAACCGAACTCAGGACCCCACACTTCTCACTCCCAGACCCACAGGTCAGTCATAAATCTTTTGCATATAGTCGAACGGGTAAGTACAAGTACTACATACAAGTACAACAAACCCACAAAAAAAAACTTCTACCTACACCCACAATGAAAACAAGCGACATAATTTTTAAATAAAAAATCCCGGGTTACACGAGGCCTCAGATGTTGACAAGCCCTAATTCATCAACAGCCGACAACAAGTTCCAGTTTGTAAAGGCCCTCGCAAAGTTCACGCACTTTGTTTGAAACATGTTGTGCTCAACAAAAAACTTATGAAGCGAACTTGACACGAGTTTCTTTCATAAACATGTTCTGGGTTACGTCAAACACTTGTGTACATTTCGTAATTTGTTGTGAATTTTCAGCTGAAGAGGAGTTTGCGTGGGTTAATGTTTTCTTTCAATGCTGAAAGTTAATTTGGCAGCAAATAACTCCTGAAAAAAACATCCTGTTTTGTCCCACTGCTGGGCATAAGTTCCCATTGCCTTCATAGATAAATATCAGACTATTATTGTCCCAATGCAGGGCAAAAGTCTCTTCTTATAAAGAGAAGGCACGAGGCTTGATCACCATGCTTGCTCAAGGCGGATTGATTTAAGACTTAATACTCATTATAAGTCCGAAATGAACTTAGAAAGCACATATGAATTGAAAAAGTCACATTGGTGTTTACCCGGCATCAATAGTTAGAATAATTATTCAAGAGGAAGTTTTATAAGTATAGCATAGAGACCATCACGCTACGAGCAACGGCAGCAGAGCAGTAACCAACGCAACGGTATAACTGAACACGGGTGACACCACGGGGATATAGCTAGTTTTACATAAAGCAACTGCCTTTACAGTTTTTTAGGGTTTCTAAGTATCCATGAATTAATAATCAGAAAATAATGGTAGAAAATGCATAAGGAATCAAATCCGCCTTTGTACAGTGTATTTTTACATTTGTGCATAAAATAAAACAAAAAATTAATCCACGCATAATCCATGTATTAACAAAGCACAAAAAAAATACACATTTCAATACAAAACAAAACGATACTGCAACGAAACCGAATCCAAACTACTAGATCACTTTTTATTATCACAGTAATACACGTAGATCGGAGTAATCCATCAGAGATTCCAGAATAAACTATAGCCCCCATTAAATATCACGGGTTATTTGTTTTACGATTACATACATACGTATCGTGAACCCGAGTACCCTCCACGGTAAAAAAATGGATGTACTTACGGTTTTTTTTTTTTTTTTTTTTTTTTATAGACGGGAAATCATCAAATAACTTCCCCCGCCCTGGGCGGGGCGGGAGGGAGTGTCAGACTTTTACTGACTAAAACCCGTCTATGTTCCTTCATGTGCCCTTTGCGTTCCGGGGGCGCGGTATCTCTTTCGAACAACCCGCAGCCCCGGCAGGCATCGGCCCTCAGTGGCCCCATCCAATTTTGCTGACATCTCTTTGAGGCGCGCGTGGAACACGAACGCGCCGTCGACACGGTCTGTCGCTAGTGAACGTACGGACGGTGAGCTACCCATTGCTCACCGTCCACAGACCCGCATCTACGGTGGCCGGGAGTCGTCACGTGGCTGTACTTACGGTACTATAGCTATTGATAAAATTATATCTTTCTTTTGTATGTTCGTCTGTAAAGATGCATCCGATATTGATGAAGTAACGTCAAATGCTGCGCTGCGTATCGCAAGCTCGATTTCCGCACGGAAAAAATATTTGTATGACCTACAGATAGTTGTTCCCGGTCTGCTTGTATGTGTATGTGAGTTTATATGTTTGTAAACACACCCACGATACAGAAGAAATTCCTAGTGTGGGGCAAAGTTTAAAAAAAAGAGTAAGAAACGATGTTACTAAGTTGTTTATTTATTGGATGACACTATTAGAGTTCATCATCATCATCGTCTTATAAGCCTATAGCCATCCAGTTCTGAACGTAGATGATTTTTAGTTGCTTTGAAATCAATCAATTAATTGACATCATTTTTAAATAAACTGCAAAATCATAATTCCCATCACGCATTGTGCAATTTAATTTCAAAGCAACTCAAAATCTAATTTTACAGTTAATTTAAAAACCAATTAAGTCTTCAAGGCTAAAGTGTTCTAATATGTCTTGGAGTTACTGATGTCTACAACCCAATTACAGAATTCTAATTTTCAATTCAATAATTTTATGTCGCAATTATTTCAGGTACCATAGCAACGGCCTATGCTTCAGTCGACTTTTACAATAGTAATCCTTAAGGTTGAAAGGTCTTACTGATTGACTCTATTGATTTTAATACAAGTCACATTCTCAAGGGATTTGTAATGATAAAAAGTAAGTTTGGCAATATAATGACCTATGAAAACCATAGGGAGTGGACCCAATATACTTCAGAATAAAATTGACCTGAATATTTCGCAATACTTCTATGTTGTAAGTATCATATATCTTTCCTTTTCAGTTTTATCTATGTTTAAGTGTGTCACGTTGTGGGAGTTACTTCTTTATGATGTAAAATACCTGGGAAAATATTTTCAAAATAAATATCCCTATTGACGGTTTAGGTTTTGTCCTGGTATCCATTCAAGGTAACGTTATTTTGAAGCGCGTATTCCCCCGCCCTGGACGGGACAGGAGGGACTGTCAGACTTCTACTGACTAAAACCCATCCATGTTTCTTCTTGTGCCCTTTGCGTTCTGGAGGTGCGGTGTCTCTTTCGAACAATCCGCAGCATGTAAGCGCGTTTAAAGTTGGAATATTTTACGATGAATACATTACTTAAAGCAATCTTTTTATCATTTAGGTTTAAATTTGAACAGTAAAATGCAGTAATTTCAACTATATAACGTTATAACTAGCGTTATTTTTAAATGATATGCTAAATGTAGTATTCAAAAAAAATTGAGTTCCATCTTCTGTTTTCATAATAACCTCCATATAAACCTATGTATTTTCTTTCATCAACATCATCACCCACAGATAGACCACTTCTTCTATTTCATTTAATAATTAATTTGTCAACGAAAACCGCAAGAAAAACATAGTGAACAAATCAACAAAAGCCATAAAACGATTCGGCGGCATTCGGGCATCGTCGGTAATTTCCGTATTCGGCGACATTACGCGCGAGTGGATACAATTCTACTCTTCTGTATAATTGGATATTGAACCTGATCAAACTGATCGGTTTGGACGACATTTGCTTTATTATGATTTATTGAAGCTTGGATATGAGTGATTTTCTATTATTTTGGGAGATTTGGTTATGCTTCGGTCGCGTGAATTCGAAGAGGAATGACAGTGTCTTTTAGCCATCATTCTTTACAACCGGGCACAAATCCAGACTCCTGGCGTCTTTAGACAAATTCCTTTTGACGAAACCGAAGATCTTAACTTTAAGCAACACACTTACAACCATTGCACTGGTTTGGAGAATTTTTTGACATACCATTCAATTCTTACTTCCTTAAATTACACTTAGGTCCACGTGACGAGCGAAGCCACAGCTAGTCGTTTATCAAACCATCGTTACAACAGTGGCTTTTTGGATCTGTAAAGTCGGTGATAGAATAATTTTACCCAGAATGAATTATAAAAAAAATGAGATGCAATGATAAATGTAACACTCTTCTCAAAAACCACAAAAGACATGTTAGATAATGAAACTATAGTAAATAACTATAAATAATTTAAAACCCAACGAAGAGAATATATGCGTCTCTTGATAATGGAGTACTAGGCTCTCATGAATCACACAGAGGTCTCTGCTACAAACCCAACACGTGTATGTTGCCATTAGATGTAACTTGTTAGTTATACATGCCGTTGCTGAGTGCATTCACAGTAATAAGTACAAATTCATGTATGTATGTATGTATGTATGTATGTACAAGCACGCTCGTCATAAGTGGTAGGTAGGTACTATGTTTGCATCTAGGATTTCTAGAGTTCCGTACCTCGAATGGGAAAAACCGGCCAAGGCACTGTCTATACTAATATAATAAAGCGGGAGAGATTTTTGTTTGTTTGTGTGTTTGTTAAAACGCTCTAATCTCTGGAGATCTCAGTCGGATTGAAAGAATTCTTTTAGTATATTGTAGCCAGATTCATGAGAAATAGTATAGGCTAGCAGGAGTGGAGGAGTAACCAAAGAAGTAACTTAAAGCCGATGAAAAAAACATGCGGTGTAAATCGCGATCAGAAGCTAGTACATAATATAACACTACGTACAAAAAGCAAAAAAAAAACACATTTCTTGTATTTTTTGTTAAAGCGGCAATAGTAATGCAGTCTGTAACACAAACAATGTACAAAAAATAACACGATTCTTTGATTTGCTATTACAGCGGCCATTGTAAGCACAGTTTCTGCAAATTTCAGTTCAAAAGTTGCAAGCCTGTGGCAGATGACAGATAGCAAATATAGTAATAATGTTGCATTTGCTACCCTAATAATAGACCTTAAGATCACTTTTTGTCCGAGTGGCACAAACAGGTTGCCTTTAAACTTATTTATAGTTATTTTCCAAAAACTCATTAGCAACTTATTAACATGTCGAATGGCGGCGGTAGTCAATGTATAGTAAAAGCGCGTGTATTGGTAAATGTTAGGTTTTACTAGCAAACATTAGGATTTATCAACATGGGATGTGTTGGTAAATATAAGGATTTTATCAAAAAGAGCCTATTTTCGGGTTTTTATCTAAAGAAGTTAATTAAGAGGAGCTCGTGGCTAAATAATTACAGCCGCATAGACCGATCTTCCGGGTTAAGCCACGCTTGCCGAGGTTGGTCTGTGGATGGGTGACCATTTACCATAACGAGCTTCCTCCGTGCCTCGGAAAGCACGTAAAGCCGTTGGTCCCGGCTGTCATTTGTAGATCTTTGACAGTCGTTACTGTTAGTCAGAAGCCCGAAAGTCTGACAACCAGTCTTATCAAGAGTATCGTATTACCCATTACTTGGTTGTGGAGGTCTGATAGGCAGTCACTCCATGTAAAATACTGATATTCAGCTGCTTCCGGTTCGACTGGAAGCCGACCCCAACATAGTTGGGAAAAGGCTAGGCAGATGATGATGATTATCTAAAGAAGTTAATCCGCCTTGAGCAAGCGTGGTGATCAATGCAGCTCGTGTCTTCTTTTTATAAGAAGAGGCCTTTTGCTCTGCTGTGGGTCAATAATAAGTCGGTATTATTCATCCTAATAGTTATGTACCTACATGCTAAGTTTTATACCAATGATGTCTTTGATTGCAAACCAAAGGATGGAATGATGGTAAAAAATAAAAATGAACTGCAATCACATAACATTTCAGAACTTACCAATAAGAGTAGGTAAATCTTAGGTTTTACTGGAAAATCTTAGAATTTACCATAGTTCAAACTTTTACAGTAACATATATTTACTGATACTGTTTCATTCGTAATTATCTAGGTATTCATCCTACACACCAGGAACAAAATGATAATTCTACAAATAATAAACCTTTGGAATACAAATAGGCACATTGTATCAACGTAATACTCCACAATATTTCATGTAGATAAAAAACAAACGTAAATACTTTATGTTTCTTCGTTGAAGCATAAAAGAAACGTCTTTACTTACAAAACGGTACGTCTCAATGTCTGTATGTCAGTTAGTAAGCTTATGTATAACTCGAGAATATTTCCTTTTTGTTCATTTATACTTATCTTGTGTTCTTCATGTAAGTGTCAGTTTGTATGTTTTTTACGTAACGTATATAGAGCGTCGTTCGTTTTATAATCTTCAGAAGCCTTTGCGAGCGTCTTCATCTGCGAGAATGTTGGTTATAACGGAAGCCGATGAAGTTGCGTATTCAAAAGTCCTTTTTTACTTGGCGGTTCATCTTCGATTAGCTATAGAACTAAGCTATGAAGGCGATGGCAGGGATCGCGGTAGGCGCGCTAGGACACTTACGCCGGAGATCTTGATCCCCGGCGTAAGTGTGGAAAGGGAACACCGGGGTACTTTTTAGTTAGTAAAAGTATGACAGATCAATCCTCCTTCCTCCCCTCTCATAAGGCTAGGGACACAAATGAAGATTTTTAACCCCAGAAAAAAAGAGGAAAATGAGTGATCCTATGTGTGTATATAAAAAAGATAGCGAAAAGGTTATAGAGCTATATCTTCGTGTTTTTCAATGCAATCGGTTCAGTGGTTTTGTGGTAACAAACAGACTGACAGAGATACTTTTAAATTTATAATACTAGTGCGAATATCTAGGTTTGTGTGTTATTTTACTTACGAATCTTATAGTTATTCATTGAACTGATTAATTTAAAGAAAACCTCATTTACGAAATATTAATATTTCTCCTAAATACTAAAGACTATTAAATAGAAGTTGTAAATTAGGATAATTTGTCGGTAATTAACAAAATATTCTAATCATGATTCCTAAAATTGAAATTTCACAGCCTCTTCACCGATGGTTCAAGTTCCCATGAAAAGGGACCGGCCCTCCTATCTTTTGCCATTTATAAAGTGTGATTTATATTCTGGGTTTAATTAGCATTATTTTGTATTAATAATTAAGCTTAGTTTTACCAAAACGTGCCAACACAGTCTCTTAAATTAAATCTATTTATTAAGTCAATATGCTTAATGTGTTTTACATTACAATTAACGTAGTCCTACGTTCAACTAAAAATAGATTTTATTTACTTCGAAAAATGGAAGAAATTTTGAGATGGGTTGATTCATTTTGACAGAACTAAACTCGCATTCTTGTAGGTGTTTCAGTAGGTCTAACACGAGTAGGCTACGCTAATTTTAAATGTCACCAATGTATCGTATCTATATCAATACGAGTATAATACAGTTAAAAAGCTTTTTGTTTGTTTGTTTAATCTCGCAAATTTTTGGATCTACCAGTTGGATTGGAAAAAGTCTTTTGTAAATGAGAGCCAGATGCATGAAGAATGGTATTAGTTATATAACATCACGACACACTGGAGCTGAGCAGTAAACAAAGACGCGGATGAAATAAAAAACACATTTATATTATACTGACGAACTACCCGCGACTTTGTCTGCGTTGCTTATTTCACTCGCCATGTGTTACGTCTTTGGTAAATTCTCCGCTTCCTCGGGTGGTGGTATATAGCCTTTGTTACCCAAAAATAATATAGTTATCTATTGGTGAAAAAATTTTTTAAATCGCTCCAGTAGTTTCAGAGCCTATTCGTTACAAACAAACAAAAAAATCTTAGCTCTTAACTCTTAATAATATTATAGTATAGACTACTTATAAGCAGTCTATACTATAATACTACTGATACTATAATATAATATATGTATAGTAGTAGTATACTTCTATACATATATACTGAATTTACGCAACATTTATTCCTTACGCTCATGCTAGGCCCTCAGGAATAACTGCCTAGTTTCAAACTCAAACGAAACCTATAATCATGAAGTAATCATAGGGCGAGGTCGCCGTCAAACTCTGGTAAACATACATGTGTGTCACGAAAGTTAAAACACAAATATGGATCTTGCCAGTTTTAACCGTATTCCCAAACGACATTCCATCTGTTTTCCCAAGAGGTATTGTTTTACCCAGTAACTGGGTTGTGGAGGTCTAATAAGCAGTCGCTCTATGTGACAAACTGTCCTTGCCAGGATTGCAGAATTTATATATATATATACCATCACACCTGTATTCTCCGAAAGGTTAGGCAGAGGTGTACCAACGTATACCCACAGTTCGCCGGTATATTTAGGTCCCATGTGATAGGGGGCGAGCCTATTGCCATTAACCGGGCACAAATCCAAACTCCGAGCTGCTACTGAGAATTTCATAGAAAAACCCATTAACACTTTTGCTCGACCTGGGAATCGAACCCGGGACCCCTTGCACAGCAGTCGCACTTGCGACCACGAGACCAACGGGGCAGTTTGCCCTGATTGCAGAATTTGTTCGACAGAATCATCGCGGCTTTAGAACGCACAGGGCATTAGGTCCTCCTAAACCATCAATGTTCCTACACGCATGGGTTTTAGTCAGTAAGTAATAAATAACTCTGAAATTAATAAGTCGTCGGAAATCCCTAAACGAATTGTTGTAAAAAGGCAGAAAAAGAATTCATTTACGACATTTAACTCTCAATTGGTTTAAGAGCCTCTATAAGTCGCTACAACAACCCTTAGCGTGAAAAAGACACAATAACAAACAAAAATTGAACTACGTTTGAGAACGCGACCGTAAGTCATTTAAAATAACAAAAGAACTCCAAAAGACCTTTCCGAGACTCCTGTAGAATGTCAATACGATAATAAAGGTTCATTATCCACAACAATGTATAGACAAACTGTCAATGGCTTGGAAAATTCAGCTCCGACAGTGAACCAAGGACAAAGGAATCAATTGACCGTCTCTCCGCGGAATGAGGAACGAAACTCCTCGGGAAATACGTGTATTTTATTATTTAAAATATAAATTGTATTATCAATGGACCGGTGGAGGCGTGTTGTGGGGTAATGGATGACAATGTTACGTACACTGAATCGGGAAAATGGAATATGGGTGGAATTATTTCAGCGTCTGTCTGTTAAATTCCGCAATCGTAGTAGAAAATATAATGTCCAGCGTCAACTATTTCAATAAACAATACGAGTAATGTGTACTCATAAAAATGGCGTATTTAGTAAAGGTACCTACCGTGTTGTACTCACTTTCTTGTTTTACAGTTAATTGAAAAATAATCATACTTTCACGGTAAAAAGAAGTTGTGTTTTTTATTATTGGTTAATGATGTCTACACTAATATAATTTATGTAAATAATTGATGTTGGGTTTTGAACTAGAGGTTTAAAATAATTGGACTTTCCCTGAACTTCAATAAACCTATTTATAGCTCAATTGCCTCATTAGCCTAGTGCTCCTAAGCATGACTGTTACGCTAGACGTCTTAGGTTCGATTCCCAGGATTCTCAATAGCAGCTTCGAGTTAGGATTTGTGCCCGATAAATGGCAATAGGCTCGCACCCTTTACATGGCATCTAAACATACCGGTGACTGTGGGTGTATATTGGTATACCTCTGCCTAACTCTTCTGGGAATACAGGCGTTATGTTATGGTATGTGTATTTATAACTCACAATATACCACCTTTTTAAGTATGAAATTTATTTCAGTACTTAACAAAGTTATCCAGTTATCCATTTCTAATGAGAACCATGGTCGTTATCATCTCTCCATATTTTTTTATGATGTGTAATAATAAACAGCTGGCGTAATGTGTGCCTACCCACCAGTACCTACGTAGGTAGGTACTCATATATCATTGGCAAAGACAAACACAATTAGTCACTTAAAAAGCTCTGCCCGCGTTTTAATTTTTACAGCTTGCAATGAATAATTGTCCCGGGTATTATGTGATAACGAAATTTGAAGGTCCATTCTGTAAATGTCACTTTACTTTTTGTCGTAAATTAAAGGGAAGTATGCTTGAGGTAAGCTGTCATCCCATCTGATGCTATGGGTTGCATCTGATACTCAAACTCACTTCGTCTATATTCACTGAAAGAGAGTTTTATAGAATAGCACTGCTCAGCGCAAATATCTCACCTTGTTGAGTACACCTTGTTTTTATGCAATGTATGTCACTTTTACGCAAATAAATGGTTTTCTTTCTTTCTTTTTGTCTGGTATAGACACGAAGTTCGACAGCATATGAAATGAGACAGGCTGTCATGCTCAAATAGGATTGGGCAAGACACGTAAGCCGTACACATAGGGGCCGCTTAGCAATGGTCGCCTGAAGATGGATGTCGCACGGCGTCCGAGGATGGCCCATGAAAATGATGAGATGACCTTGATGCGTACTATGAGGGCTTGTTGGAAACAATAGTGGCAATAGGCTCGCCCCCTATTACATGGGACTTCAATATACCGGCGAACTATGGGTGTACATTGGTACACCTCTGCTTAACCCTTCGGGGAATACAGGTGTGATGGTATGAGAGGTTGGAAACAGCACGGATACAAAATTCCTTTATAGGTCAAAACTTTAAAATGTCTAAATAAATGGCTGCCCCGTTGGTCTCGTGGTCGCAAGTGCGACTGCTGTGCAAGGGGTCCCGGGTTCGATTCCCAGGTCGAGCAAAAAGTGTTATTAGGTTTTCTATGAAATTCTCAGTAGCAGCTCGGAGTTTGGATTTGTGCCCGGTTAATGGCAATAGGCTCGCCCCCTATTACATGGGACCTAAATATACCGGCGAACTGTGGGTGTACATTGGTACACCTTTGCCTAACCCTTCGGGGAATACAGGCGTGATGGTATTTTAAAATGTCTATCTGATATGACAGTCTACGGACAGTTTAACTCAAAAATACGAGCCCCAGGTTACGATGTATTCAAGAATCCAGGATACATTGAACCTTTGTGGTTTCGATCCAGATTTGATCAAAGCTCTAAGCCTTTAACATGTTATAATTAAAATTTAATTAAAACATGTTAAACTGTATATGATAGGAATATAAATTGTTACAAAATTAATCGTAATTCAAATTCCTAGATTAGAGTTCCTTTGAAGAATTTTGTGATAATTGTAGTTAGGTGAAAATCATTTCTAGGGTTCGTTGAATGTTGAGAACCTAAAATAACTTTGATTTTGATCAATGTGAAAGCGATCGTGCTTGATCTAGTTTAGTTTGAAAACTAATTAATACTCTCTGTGTTATATTAGACGTATGATTTCCTTCTCACAATCTGAAATGTGAGTTCTAATTTTACGTAGAGTTTAACTGTTATATTAATTATTCTTTTCTTATATAAAACAGCCCAGGCAGGATGAATCGTTAGCCTAGTGGTGGCGCGACTACTACGTTAGAGGTCTTGGGTTTGATTCGTAAAAAGTGTTATTGTGTTTTTCTATGAAATTCTCAGTAGCAGCTCGGAGTTAGGATTTGTGCTCGGTTAATGGCAATAGGCTCGCCCCCTATTACATGGAACCTAAACATACCGGCGAACTGTGGATGTCCATTGGCTAACCTTTCAAAGAATACAAGCGTGTTGGGATGTGTTATATGAAACAGTCTTTCATACTCAAATAGGAATGGGCAAGCCACGTAAGCCGTACGCATAGAGACCGATCATCAATGATCGCCAGAACATAGACAGCACACGGCGTCCGACAATGGCCCAGGAATAGGCGACGAGATGACATGAACGTGTAAAGGATCGGGCTTAAGAAGGCCTTAATATAGATGGCTAATTTAATCGTAGACCATAGTACAAAACAATAAAACGGAATAACAAACTAAACAATGACAGTAACAAAAAAATAAAACTCTACAAAGGAGGGTCACCACAAACCATGCAACCTTGTTGACACCTGTAGTAGGTATGTGTGTGTGTAGTTTATAACTCAACAAGGACAACGCAAGCTGGAAAACAAAAAATATTATACCAGCACGTGGAGAAGTTACGTCATGCGATTTCCATTTAAAATTGTGTGGACATTTAGTATCTATATAAACCTTTACAAGCGTTCCGATTCCTACATACAAAACTTTATTTCCGAACATTTCCAATAAACATCAAAAACTAGAATCAACTGCACCTTAAGCTCGCAGCTCGAGTTAGTCAGCACTACCAACATTCTAAACTTCACAAATAGTTGTCGGAGCATCTCTACTACCTTTGATTTCTTTCACGACTTCACTTAAGGCCGTTACAGAAGTTTGTCCGGACTGCTGACGACTTTCTCCCGAGTGCTTTATTCAGCGCATAAGTTTGTCGAGGACCTATTCCTGCAATTGTGTTAAGATGCTCCTTATGCAAACTAGGTGTATGGAGAACAAATGTTTCAAGTAATAAAGCGCTTTTCTCGCTGGAAGTGTAAGAGGTATTAACGCTTTGCAGCATTGCCTTTGTATATAAGAGTTGTTTACGATGCAGCCGATCGCTGGAAACTTGTAACAGAGAGTAGCTCATTACGTACTGTCTTCAAAAGGATTGAATTACCAGCTAGTTAGATAGGTACTACTTGAAGTATTCTTAGAAACTGACAGACACTAAAACGTGTAACTAATGGAAAATAAACAGTTCTTTAATTAAATTAAACATTCAAGAATATCTATTGGTTTCTAAGAAAACTTCATTAATGTAAAAAGCTTAGTTAGTTATTTTTGTTATTTAATGTAGGTAGTAAAAAATACGATTTATTTTAAGTATTAGTTTTATTTTAAAATATTTTTACCTTCTTTTAATTACCTACTTTGCGTGTTAAAATAATAAAGTCATAATGTTATGTATGTCGAAGTAAAATCACTTTTTAACGTCTTGAATAGAATCTTGATGCCACTTCTAAAAGGTAGTTTCGTATAAAGAAGATCCTCGAAGAAACTCCATACTTACTTCTTTCAAAAGAATCAGAATGTACTACAATATTTTGTGTAGGCACATTAATTAAATAATTATACAAATGTGTGTATGTTAGTTTAAATTCATTTGCAAACGTTGCTGAAAGTTTATCGTGCAAACGTCTAAAACGAAACAAATGGTTGCATAACAACGTTCCATTAATTTCAACTTAGTTCTGCCAAAAGGACCCTACTCACAATCTCTTCAATAATAAAATGAATTGTATCGAACGTATTTATTTTGCCAAGTGTGTTAATTGCATAATAAAATGTAAATGTCCAATAAAAATAAATGATTTGAATTTGCTGATTAATATTAAATCTATTCAAAATTATATCCAAAATAAAATACTTTGAAAAAAGGGGTGAAATTTTGACGCATAGTTTGATTCGTTTTGGCAAAACGAAACCTATTCAGACTTTCATTATATTAACATAAATAATATTTAAAAAATGCTAGCAATTTATTTTGCCATTGCAGGGCAAAAGCCTAAAGCATACAGAGTAGGCACGAGCATTGATCTCCACGTTTGCTCAATGAGGTTTTTTTTTTCAAATTGGAACAAGCCCTCCACACTGTTCCCAAACAACTGCAACTCCTGTAAGCCAAAATCAACAGTGGCGACCACAAGAAAAGCGCCGAGACAATGAAGCTCAATGAGGATTTAGAAATATACTAATTATAAACCTAAGTTATTAAATTCCTATTGCGAAACAAGAGAAAATTTTCACAGTAACCTACACAATTTCCCGAAGCAATTTTACAAAATCAAGTAACATTTAATAGCGCCTGTAACGCGATCCCAACTAGCTCGCTTCCCCATCAAATAGCTGTTATCTTTTTATTCCTCGCAATTGTATTATTAAATACAAAACTGGGACATCAAAAATATCTCTTCATCTATCTATACCATTACATTTGGCGGCATTCTAATATTATGAAAAAGCTATAGATAGCGGTGTTCTGAAATCCTGATACCACTTCTTTTAAAGACTAATTCTCAATCTAACTGCCCCGTTGGTCTCGTGGTCGCAAGCGCGACTGATGAGCGTGGCAACAGGCGTGGTTGTATGTATGTATTTCATAGTTCTATTATATTTCATTTTAACACAACTTTCCTGCACAGCTTAGAGAATAGCTTAGATTAGTACAGGGTCCATGTGATATGGCAATCGAAGGCTATAACAATTTAATATATGAAAGTGCAAACTAGAGCAGTATAAGGCATTGGTCATCTACGAGGCAGAGCGGATCTCGGCGGCAGCAGCGGTGCAGTGGGAAATTTAAATCAAAATAAATAAATAAATCTTGACTAATATTATAAATGCGAAAGTAAGGTAGTTTGTTTTTATTTATTTTTGTTATTTCCTGCCTAAACCACTGAATCGATCATCTTGAAATTTTGCATATACGTTGTCAGATATACAGAAATGGACATAAGGGACCCTTCATCACAAAAAAAAAAGCTGTTCCCAAAGAAAACAACAGCGCCACGTGTCCTTTAAATCATGATTGAATTTTAAATTGAAGTTCTTTCCCTGACGTTTACGCGGACGAAGTCGCGTGCATTAAGCTAGAAATAAATAAATCTCAAAGACTATATTATATTAATTTGTAAAAAATATTCAATTCACATTTTTTTCTCTGTGAAAGAAAAACATGGAATTAATATAAGTCTGCAATCGCCAACCCGCTTTGAGCAAGCGTGGTAATTAATGCTCGTGTCTTCTTTGTATGAAAAGAGGCCTTTTCCCTGCATTGCAAAAATAATGAGCCGGTATTATTTTCAATCGGATATCAAAAGAGTGTTCATGGAATTATTTATGTAGGTACCTATATGTATGTATGAGTGCCTCGTTAGCCTGGTGGTCCTAAGCGTGACTGCTACGCCAGAGTTTTTGGGTTTGATTCCCTGGGCGTGCAAAAATGTTATTGGGTTTTTCTATGAAATTCCCAGTAGCAGCTCGATGTTTGAATATGTGCCCGTTTAATGGCAATTGGTTCGTGCTGTCAATGAAAATTGTAACTGTTAGACATTGTTTTTCTCTCACTTATAATATTAACATATTAAATTCGCTTCAAGAAAACTAACTCCGCTTTCAACAAGACCGAAGCCCAAACCCGTTATCTGTCCGGATTTAACCGGTTTAAAGACTGGCCGTAGCCGAGACAGATTGACACCGCAATTCCCGGTGTTCCAAGCGAAACAGGAGAACTGGAACATCGGTAACCTGTCCGTGGAGAACTAACTTACCTATATGTTCTCTAATTTGTAGCCATTCGTAGACATTACCCCTACTTCGATAGATCTTTCGATTTCGGCAAGTTTTTTTAGGAGTGGTTTCCAATATTGTGCTGTTTCGTAAAATGAATGTTAATATTTGATAGGTACTAAGTAACGTTAAAATGCTATTGTTAATTTAACTCTAGTGTATAATAAGCTATAAACATAAAGTTTCAAGCCATTTACAAAACAACCACTATCCAAAAAAACCATTTACCCACAATTACCATTTACGCAAAAATATCATTTACCCAAAATGCAGTCATTTTAATAATATAGCACGATAGATGCATTATTACTGGTACAGCTGCATCCGGTTAGACTGGAAGCCGACCCTAACATAGTTGGGGAAAGGCTAAGCAGATGATGACTATAGATGCATACCTATTTTATTTATTCATAAACATGCAGACTGTAAGAATGATAGACAGACTGTGAAAATATTTTAAGTTCCCTATAACAGACGGACAGGCAGACAGCGGCGTTTTAGTAATAGAGTTCCGTTTGGCACCTTTTAAGTGTGGAACTCTAAAGAAACAACTTTAGAACCGAGTCTACTTTACCTTGGTAGGAATTTTCTCACATTATCTTTACATATTACTTGAATATTTGAATATTCTATTGAGCTATACGGCTTAAAATACATTAACTAGCTCGAAAATTTAGGCTCCGTCTCAAGTTAGAACTGGAATTATAATGAGACAGTAAATGCTCATCCAAATAACTAAATAAACATACGAAGACAATTTAGAACACATTTTCAGTACATTCGGACTCAAATTAATTACCCTTTTCACGTCTCAGAGCTTTCGGAACGAAGTTAATTAGTTACTAGACTTCTGAAGTTATGGATACTTCGCTGTTTCTAGGCACATGTGAACTTACTCGTAATTTCGTTGAATAAGTAAATATTTTATATGAAGTAATGAGTATTGGCAAAGAGAGGTATGGGTTAAAAATATACTTGTTGAATGTTGAAGTTTTATAACATGTCTGTCTTATTTAAGGAATTAATAAGACGTATGAAACGCCCTAAACACAAATAAATATAAAATTATGATTAATATTTATAATGGCGTAATACCTCAATCTCGCTAACGCCTGAGGAGACTCTCGTTGGGCGATTGGATCAAGGGCTGGAGCAGTACTTCTGGACACAGCGCGTATTGTTCGGCAATTCCTCCCTCAGGAGAACTGAGCCAGTGGGCAAAAATTTTTAGTTTGTAATTCATTATTTACCAATTAATTTATGTCTGTAGAATGACACAAAGGAAATATAACAAATAATTATTCTACAAGAAATGTTACCATTGATAATAATATTTTTTTTTTTATCTGATACCTTCCTTTCAAGTCAGAGAGCATATTATTATATATCTGCATAGTAGGCGCCATTTACATTCAAAATATTTTCCTCTTATTAGGTATACTAACAGTAAACACACTTTCATAAAACCCACTTCAAACTAAAGCAAGAAAAGAATGTAAATCCCGGCAACTACAGGTAAAAACTTTACAACACAGCTTAAGTAAACTATGCAGCTTACTAAAAACTTAATAGCGGTAGTTAACACCGTTCGTGAGTTCATCCTTAAGTCACGGTAATTATTATAATGCTTAGGTATATCTGATGGGGCTAATCTTGTGTAATTGTACGCTGAGAGTTAGAGTAAAGAAGTTTTTACAATATTAATGTGGTGAGACAACCGTATGTTCACGTATTTTGGTCGATGGAATCCATATAGTAGTCGTAGAGCTTTTTGTGAAGAACCTCGCCCGGGGAAGTACTACAACAGTAAAACCATACCTATTTCTACCGCAAAGCAGCATTGCTGTGTTCGGGTTTGAAAGGTATGGGTGCCGGTGTAATTACAGGCACATGAGACGTTTCAACTTTGTCTCTGGGATGGCAACGCATTTTCAGATGTCTATAGGCAGCGGCGGCGACTGAACATCAGGTAGACCGTCGACTTATTTGCCATTGAAATGATAATACTCAAAAAGGGATATTCGGTGAGTTAGGATATTCGGTGTAACAGTTTTCGGATTCGCGTAAAGCACCCCATAATAAAGTCGTTAATTGCCTTTCCCATCATACTATAACAATGTGGTGCATTTCCACTACATAATAATTGCCTGAAAAATGTGACCGAACTGTTTAAATTGTATTTCGAGCCTCATTACAACAGTGTTGCGGTTAACCATAGTTAACTACAACACTGGAATTATTAAATACTATGTGGATGACAAAACAACTTATAGTTGCATACTAGTGAACTGAGATCCCAAACTCGTCAGATAACATACGATCACGCCTGCATTTCCCGAAAGGTTAAGCAGAGGTGTATCAATGTACACCCACAGTTCGCCGGTATGTTTCGGTCCCATGTAATAGGGGGCGACCCGGGAACAAATCCTAACTTCGAGCAAACTGACAATTTCATTGAAAAAAAAAACAAATACCACTTTTTTCTCGACCTGGGAATTGAAAGACCTTTAGCGTAGCAGTCGTGCTTAGGACCACCAGGCTAACAAAGCAAGTCGCCAGGTCTACGTTATAATAAAATTCATAACAAGCTCAATTATTAGGTTTGACAGCTTTAGCAGTTTATGAATTAGTAGCTATATAACATACGGTGTCACGTTCAGTTATGTCTTTCATTACTACTCCACTCCTATTGCTCGTAGCGTGATGTTTTACATTTATAAACCTTCCTCTTAAATCACTCTTATCTATTAATGAAAGTGGCATTAAAATCCTCCAAAGTTCAGACATTCCTTAATGACGCCATAGTTCTAGCACTTGACTGCCCCGTTGGTCTCGTGGTCGCAAGCGCGACTGCTGAGCAAGGGGTCCCGGGTTCGATTCCCAGGTCGGGCAAAAAGTGTTATTGGGTTTTTCCATTAGGAATTTCTCAGTAGCAGCCCGGAGTTTGGAACTTGGTGGTGTGACACCCCCGTGCCTCGGAAAGCACGTAAAGCCGTTTGTCCTGCGCCTGATCTCTCTCCGGTCGTGTTGGATTGCCGTCCCATCGGGCTATGAGAGTTAGGGAAGAGGGAGTGCACCTGTGTTTGCGCACACACTTGTGCACTATAATATCTCCTGCGTACGGGGCTAGTCTGCATTAAGGTTAGCCGCCGTGGCCGGAATCGGCCTGGAGAATTACATTTACAGTTCTAGCAACTCTGAGTTCATGTACCATAGGTATGTGCTACGAATTAAAGCACATAATGAAGTCCTCTTAAAACAGTACCATTTTAATATTACTTTATAATTTTTTTTTTAGTTAAAAATCCAAACATTCGCAAGGCAAAGTAATAAAAATAAATAAATAATAATAACTGAACAGAATAACAGGAATGTTCAGTTATTATAGACCTGAACATATGGAAATGTATTAATGTATTGATCTGGCTTTTCAAGAAGCCCCTTTGAAAACAGATCATAAAATATTATACCTACATCTTATCAAAGAAAACACCGAAATAGAACATAAGTACTTCCTTTGTAAAGAAATAAGGTATCATCATTTAAATTCGATATAAACGTAAAAAGAATTCCTTATATTTATAAAAACATGTTCGGTCGTTCCTTAGAATAAAGGCTCAGTCACACAGGAGCGTGGTTGCGGTCAGGTACAGAAGTAGTAAATTAAAAAAAAAAACGACAGAAGAGCATAGCATAGACCAAAACTCTTGCAAAGCGGTCGGGCGTCGAGCAAAGTGTTTTTGGTAAGTGTTATTAGGTTTTTCTATAAAAATCTCAGTAACAGCTCGGAGTTAAGATTTATGCCCGGTTAATGGCAATAGACTCGCTCCCTATTACATGGGACCTAAATATACCGGTAAACTGTGGATGTGCATTAATACACCTCTGTCTAACCCTTCGGGGAACACAGGCGTAATCGTATTTAAGTAAAAAACGTAAAAATAAATAAATGGTATTTATATGGACAGATCCACCACAACGCAGACAGTGACAACCTGCAAATACTACAGCAGTTTCTAACCGCACCCTCAACCGCATCAGCAAGTAGTCCGCTCCTGTGTGCCCGGGCCCTAAGTGCCGCACCGTAATAACGGTGACAGCGAGGCTGCTTGTCTAATCATATTTTCCTTCTGCAATTACGGCAGCTAGTTATATAGCGGTCTGCTAATTATACACAATTTTGTCTTGACTTACGACCACTGCTTATTTAGCTCGTAAAAATCCGGACCTGACATTTTTATTTACCTCTACAACTTGGTGGTCTTAATTTTATGCGCAATACGAGTTAATTTTTACCCGACTGCGACAGAAGGAGGGTTATGTTTTTCGAGTGTATGTATGTATGTATGTATGTATGTATGTATAATTGTTTGGCACGCTCTGCAGCCTGAACGGATTTTAGCTTGAGAGGTGTCGTTAGATTCGTATTTACTGTGAGAGTGACACTGGGTATATCAAAATAAAAAAAACAATATGGCGGATTTTTGGCGCCAAATTCAAATGTTTGGATCGCTCTGCAGCCTGAACGGTTCGATGGATTTTAGCTTGAGAGGTGTCATTAGATTCGTATTTACTGTGGAAGTGACAATGGGTAAATTAAAAATAAAAAAAAGTAAAAAATAAAAAACGGTAATTTAAAAAACTAAAAAACCCGACTGCTATTCTTTAAAAATCCCTAAAACAAGATAAATTGTAGCAGTCGAGACCCATTCTAGAAATGGAGGATTAGTGAATTGAGAGCACATACCTATATAACATTGCAGATGGTCCCGAATGGGTCCCGACTGCTACAATTTATCTTGTTTTAGGGATTTTTAAAGAATAGCAGTCGGGTTTTTTAGTTTTTTAAATTACCGTTTTTTAACCATTACAAGTCTGTTGTAGACTGTAGTCTGTTTTGCATAAAAATGTGAGCAGTGCCATTTTGTCGGTGAATTTAGCTGAATGAGCTTAAACACCACCATGACAGATCACTGTCATCCCACTTCTGTAAGTGAAGAAGAACACACTTCACTCACTCTTCACTTCTGTAAGTGAGAATTTAAGTGAAGTGAGACAAGTAGAGTGGTGATAAACCTATACCAAGCACAGGGTAAAGTCACATTGTAGATCATGATAAAATCGTTGTGTTGCATGCATTCTGAAATTAGTCTGTTTTATTTTTTTAGGTGACTATTGAAAACTTGCCCTAAAGTATGTAATTACACTATGGCTGTACTGTGGTCCCCCATAGTACAACATTATGCATTAGTATAACATTACGCCTGTCACAATTACAATGCGCAACTGCCAACTAATTTCTGTCTTATGCCCATCTGAGTTATCTATCATTTCAGCAACAACAAAAAATCTTTGAATTTCCCTTTCCTTCTCTCGAATATTTGACAACGTTCACAATTTACTGCTTTATATTATAAATTACCAATTTGAAACCCATCTCCACTTCAACGTGCATCTAATTTACCAGGAACTTCGGAGTCTTTGATCAAGAAGTACAGACAGCAAAACCACGACAAACCGAACTTTAAGATACAAGGCAAGTCCCCTTAAATGGCTATCTGAAACGACGAATTTATTAGACACGCAGGCAGTAAACCATCGGAAGCAACTTGTTCTGTAATGTTAGAACGATGTGTTGTAAGTTGTATTCTATAGCGCAAGGGGTAGCAAGAGCAAAACTTGGGGGTAGGCGCAATAGAAAAGTGATAGGCTTATGTGTTGTCAGAAGAGAAAATAATGTTAGTGACCCAAATATTTATATTGACGAGGAAAATGAAAGAACTGTTAAAAAAAAACGTTGATTCCACACTGGGACTCTCTCCTGTAACGTGGGTGCGTTTACAAACATACAAACACGAACTGTAAAAAATACAAGATTTTGTTTCGTTTCGGGATCAAACCTGTGACACAACCTTTCGCTTAGTTACTGTGCTAACCGCTCTAATTAACAGTTAATTATAAAGTACTAAATATAATTATGTAGTTAGCAAATAATACTTAATTAACTTTCTAAATACCAAGGATGTTTCTGGCTTGCATACCAACCTCTTTGATTGGCTGTACATAATATCTCCCTTAATAGTTTCTTAGAATACCTGTCAGATGAGAATGCGGTCTATTGGCCTATTGCTCAGAGCAATATATTGCCTATGCTCAATGTGTTTGCTAGCAGTATTTGATCTACGGACATTGAATACACAGTAATACAGTGATATTCCGGAAACAATACTTGAGAGTAAATACAGTTGAATAGCTTTGTGAACTGACGAGCAGGCTCACTAGCTAGGCAATCAAGGAGACTAATTCTCCCGCCATCTGTACTAATATTATAAAGAGGTAAGATTTGTTTGTTTGTAACGAATAGACTCCGAAACTACTGGACCAACTTTAGAAGTAACATAGGCTATTTAACATCACGCTACGAGCTACGGGAGCGGAACATTAACTAAAGACGTAACTTCTGGCCTGTGAAATAAGCTATAATAAATAAGGATGTAATTACACAAAACGAAGTACCCGATTTTCAACCTTTAAGGTAACATCTTACAGTCGGAAATCCTTTACTTCGTTTTGTGTGGCGGAATTGCTAAGCAGATTGATACACTATATCAATTTGCCGTGTCAAAGTCATCGTGCATTATAACAGCAAGGCGCCGAAACAGCAAATAATTTGCCATTCAAGTGTAGACTTTAATTCGTTTGAGGTAAAATATTTTTTATGATGACAGGATAAAAAGGCGACAGCTTCTTCGAGGCGATTCCGGCTAGGCAGTTGCCGGTGCTTTCATAATTATCAATGACTATTATATCATACATTCTATTATATTATATATAATACATGCAAGTACACGACTGTTGTGATTTGAATTAAAGTTTATGGTCAATTTGCTAAGCAATAACTAAGTCTCGAACAAAGTGTTATTGGGCTTTTCTATGAAATTCTCAGTAGCAGCTCACAGTTAGGACTTGTGCCTGGTTAATGGCAATAGGCTCGTCCCCTATTACATGGGACCTAAACATACCGGTAAACCGTGGATGTACATTGGTATACCTCTGCCTAACCGTTCGGGGAAAACAGGCGTCATGTATGCATGTATAATTAAGTCTGTCTCGTAGAAGGTCATTCGTCAAGTAAATCCGTAACGAATATCTAATCCTGTATCAATGTATAGTAGATATTTAATAACTCCACAATCATTGAACCATTGAGTCATTTGTTCACTAAACATTTACACGAAAAGGGAACTGACATTTCCACATAACAGATGTCGAAAAAAACAAATGACTGACTACGTTCAAAAGTTCAAAAGTGCCGTCTCATAACATGGAACATTATTAGAACATAAACTGAATGAGGCAAACACTTTTGCCGAATTTTCCAAAAAAATACTGGAACCATTTTAATTAAGCTAACTTTACCGTATTCTTATTAGTACTCCAAGATTGGAGGTAACGTAGGTAGGATACATAAATTCGATCGATTTTTTTATTGGAAATAGTCGTTTCACACGTGATATTTTTTTTACGTCAATGAGTAATAAAAATTGTGTTTTCTTACTGACTGTTAACTTGTATGTGTGGTGTATACTGGATATGTAATTTGGTTATCAATAAATATGTATTTGAAGTAAGTACAGCTGTATGGTCTCCTCACATACGCCTCATATAGCCACCATGCTTTACCTATCACAAAATTCACCTTTTACTAACCAAACATCTTTCACAAAATACATTCAAAGTTTCATATGGCTTTTTTAAATCCTATATAGTCAAAGTCAAATTATTTATTTCAATTAGACCAGTATAAAAGGCACTTTTGAACATGATTTCCATAAAAAAATATAAGAATCTAGTTGCCTCTTCCAAAAGATAGTTTCATATTATGGAGAATAATAGGAAATTCTAAACACATCAAAAAATATTCAATAAAGTATAAATATCGAATTCAAGAAATATTCGCCAGTACTCCACTAATTTTAAATAGCTAGCTCTAATCAGACTATTATTTCCTAAACCACAGCCCAAACTACCGTCTCCTACTCCGAACCAGACAAGTTCGGTGTAACAAACGCTGCATCATCTCATACGCAAGCAATGACTCGTAACTATGGCAACCAGGTTTCGATAAAAAAGAGTGACAAGCAAAAGTACAAACATCTGTGCCCTGTCCACGAAATGGATAGATGTATGGTGTGTGACAGCTGATGCAATATTTGAAGGCGGAAATGAGCGTGTGACGAGAAGGAAAAGTGAATAGTAAGAATAGGAATTAGATTCTTTGTTTCTTTCTTGAACATGGACACACTACGCACGTGTTTTTTTTTATGTACGATGTGTAAAAAGACACATCTCATAGTTGTTCACTATGCATACTGTCAAAAAATTATTATTGCTGGAAAATGAATCTTGGTGCTTCCAACAATAGTGGTAAAAAGATAGGTGTTACGTTTAATTTTGATAAAAAGGTTTAGTACTTTTTACCGTCAATATCTCCGTAACCAAAACGATCAAAAGTACCCACGGAAATTAACGAGAACAAAAAAAATGCAATAATGGTAAGAACAAGTAATTTTCGGCTTCTATAAGTTAAGTGTCTTTTTACACCGGTTTTTTTGCGACGTGCATTTTTCCAAAGCTGGCCTAAATATTTTATATTACGCTTCAACAACAAAATAATATTCATTCATTACATTTATAGTAATATTTATTCCATTTAAACCATTTTCCTTGCATCCGTCAAAAGCCCGTAACGAAAAAAAATACAATGGAAAATTTCCAACAGCGGGTATTTCCACGAAGTTTAATTGAGCTCAAAACCAAAGCCGTCAAGCGTGACCGCCCGAATATGACCTTTAACAATCCTAATATTCAAATATGAGGACCTAACAAATAAAAAAAGTTTTCCCCTTTTCATTATCGGATCTCGCTCGACAAAGTTTGGAGAAGAAATTCTATAGATTTTAATGGTACTTTTTTTTCATAAAACTTGAATCTCAATTGAGGGGCTCGCAGAATTAACTTAGAGTTGTGCTTTATTCGACTGGAATAAGCTGGGAATGACCTTTCGCTTGACGCAGGATCCGCGGCGAGATGGCCCCCGTATCTGCCACTTTGATATCCGAGATGCGGATAAACGAAAATGACTTTATGAAAATCGATAGCAGTTCGCTAGTGACGGTAATAGGACGCAGTAATTGGATTCAGCAGACACAATTAAATAGTCCGGGCTACCTCTGATAATATCTAAATAGAAAAATCCATTAACCCTGCCGAATTACCAAGATTGCGACCATTAAAGTAATGTGTTAGAATAACGATCAAATTATGGAATTTAATCTTGGTAAAAGCATTTTTTCTTTACACTTTACTATTACACAGCTATGCGTTATTTTAAAGATCACAATACCACTTAGAAGTCAATTGTTTCATTTGTATAACACTATGGCTTTAATTTAACTTCTGCAGAAGGTCCCACAGTGCTCAAATTAGTTTCGAAATTCTCATATTACCCAGCTACCCTACCCATTTCCGTAACAATTAAATTAGGTCGAGATACATATGCATATGTACAAAAATCAAACTACGCCGAAATTATTGCTATCCGCGGTTTCGGATATCCGCGCACTCGTATCCGAAACGCCGCGGATACGGGAAGCCGCACTGTTATTTGAAACTCCGGCCGACCGGATTGGCGGAGTGTTGCAAAATTTTAGCTATTAAAGTGTAAATTTTGAGCTCCGTCTCCTAACTTACTTAACCGTAGATTAGATGGAAAGCCGCTTTATAATAACAGTAATATTTTAGTATATTGTATAGTTTTATAACTGTTTTGGGCACTTGAAACCAGGCTTAAAATGTTACTTACTACACGAATTTTGCATTCAGTTTTCAGTTTAGTTTTATGCAAACTGTTGTACAGTTAATTAATACATAAACCTTTTATAACTTCGTATAAAGTTCTAAATATTCGCTCGTAAGCTTTTAGCCTTTTGTCTATGTAGACCACGCTTTAAGTTTGAAGTGTATTTTTATATTATTTACGTGATACTTGTTCGGTAAAATACTTAGACTGTGTTTTGTTTTTTGGTTTCATATAGAACTTAATTAGTAGATGAAACATGTGATGGATGTGTATCGTTTACAGAGAAATAGTAAAAAACTATCTCGTTATATTTTTTTTTAAAAACGCAGATAAATTGTTTGCTAGTACAAATAAGTATGCTAGGAGTATTTGCTCTTCCGAAGAAACCTTTAACTAATATTTATATCTATTATATTATAGTTATGATATATTTATATAACTTTTTTACTTTTATCTTACGTAACTTACATCATAAATATTAATTTACTTTACCAGCTTTAAAAAAATATGTAGGTACTAAAATAATGCTCCACCCACAGCAAGGTAGCCCAAGGTAAACAGTGAAACACCTTCTCCTATTTCGTGCCGCGTCTAAGACGATTCCCTTCGTTGACGTTCTCTTGTTTTTTATAAACTACTATGGTGGCAAACAGGCATACGGCCCGCCTAATGGTAAGCGGTCACCGTAACCTATAGACACCTGTAGCACCAGTGGAATCTCAAGCGGCTTGCCGACCGTTGAAGAACCTATTTACTCCCATCTTGTAGAACCCCATACTGTAGTCAAAATCTGACCCATTCATAATATTGACCTATTATACATCTTTCTAGAAACTGGTGACATGCAAGTCTCTAAGCTTCACAAAAATCGGTGTCTTTCACTCGCAATGGGTACCTAGCTGTAACTTATTCCTATAACCTTAAACCAGTTTATTTGCTGTTCGAGAGTCAGCAGGCTATAAAACAATCGTCCTGCATACTAAGTACCCACTCATATTTTAGGAGGATACCAAGTAATATCGAACGGCATGAATACAATTTTTCTTCACAAGATGAAAAACAAATCCCGCCAAGAAATACTCAGTAGCTGAGCGGGTGCCATAATAACTTGAACCCTAAGAAAACCCAAACGAACGCGTTTCCGTCCATAAGTTAAAAACCGGACGGACAGCACCCTTATGTCGGGCCGGTTTTACGACGGTTTTGCACCGGTGAGTGTCGCCTGAACTTCCAAGGTTACGTATTACCATAAAGTCTGTGCTTTTGCGAATATTCTCTTTTCTCGGTGACTCGTAGACGCAAAGTTCCGACACTTTTTATTATAGCATCTCAATTTCGTTTATGGCTCAATTTGGGTGGAGAATTATGAATTTATGTTAAATGTTGACTTAATTTGTTGTTCGTCATTTTTATCTTTGATCTTTTGGTTAAAAAACGTAGTGGTTGCGGCTGAATTGATGATCTTATTTCTTGCCAAGGTTTGACCCGAACTGGAGGCCATTTTATGTAACTAGAAACGTTCTAAGAATTGGCATTAATCACTGTTAAAAACCGTGTGAATCTATAAGTAACTTATCGGTTTATATAACCGATTAAAAACTGATATTGGAATGCGAACATTTGAAAAAATGCGGGTATTGCCCCCTGAATTGTTTTTCCTTACCGACTGCTGCTGCATTTCAAGCTTCTTTAAAACATTAAAATGAATGAACGAATGAATAAGCGATCCTTATAAAATATTCTCATTTTTGTAAACTAATTCATTAAATATTCGTCTGCCGATTTAGATGCTAGCTTCTAACCACAGAGCATATTTACATCAACAATAACAGCATATTTCTCTGTAAAAATGTAACATAGCAAAATTAACTTACCAAATACACCAAAATCACATAATCTCCATAAAAAATGGAAAGAAAACAATTGAAGTTAAACAAATAAAACAAATGAAATTACATTTCGTGAAAAAAAATCTATTCAACCCGCCTATTGTATCCGCGCAGGGGATTAATAACCTATGCAAATCTGCCATGCAAGTTACGTAATTATGTAGTCAGATTCATCTGTTTTAGGCAAAAAATTCTGCAATGCTGTAAAAATCTCCTTCGGTGAATTTAGGTAGAGTGATCGTTAAGTGAGCTGTGATTCCCTCGCTTTAAGGTGGGATGACAGCTAACCTCAAGTTCAGTAGACACACCTAAATTCGCCGAAGGAGACTTTCACAGAATAACACTATACCTGATATCTATGTATTCTCCAGTCCGATTTCGGTCACGGCGGCTATTTTTTAATGGAAACTAGCCAAATACAATAGAGAGATTATATTGCACAAGTGTGTGCGCAAACACAGGTGCACTCCCTCTTCCCTATCTCTCATAGTCCGATGGGACGGCTTTACGTGCTTCCGGACTGGTACATAGAACTTTGTAATGCAAAAACTCAATAACACTTTTTGCCCTCGAACCCAGAACCCATGCTCAGCAGTCGCGCTTGCGACCACGAGACCCACGGGGGTATAACTATGTATGTACCAACATTCGATGTTTGTCTGTCCACCAAAATTACATAGAAAAACCAAATCATCATACGAGAAAGCTGACCGTCAAAGCACCCGAAGGAGTGTCATATATAATAGGTTCATTCAACACAGACACTAATCAGTAGTCCAATCATGTACTCCTGCCTTAAATGGTAATTGAACTTTTGTGCACTCGCATACAGATTGCAAAATTCAATTCCAATTACAATAGAAGTTATCTTGGCATCTGTTTAAAATGAGAAAATAAATTATATGCTTATTTTAGCTTACGTAGGTAGACTTAAATGTTCTCTGCAAGTTACGTGATTTTTAATTCAGTTCTTTTGTTATTATGCTTGTACAGATAATGTTGGAGAAGACTGTAATATCGAGAACATTCGATATGCTTTTTTAATCACATAAGTACTTATAGTCCTTTGTGTAAACTAATATTATCAAGAGGTAAAATTGTTTGTAAGACGTAATCTCTGAATGTGGTAGTGCAACAACAAAAGTTGTTTTACTGATATAAAACTACACTACTACCGAATGCCATAGGATAATAATGTTTTATAGTATCGAGCAAAATCGCGGGAAGAAGCTAGTCTCGTATCTATATACAAGATTTCTTTCAAAATTTAATGAACAAGAATATATTCAATAAAACCTGCGCAAATAGCATCGAACACATAAGAAATAACGGGAGTGTGCCCCCGAACAAATCCGCCGAATTCATATATCGGGCGCGGACGTCAAAATCCAATCAACCCAACTATTTTCGGTACGTCCGAGATCCCGGGATCAGTGTTCAGAAAAAAATATTCGTCCTGTAACATCCTAAATAAACCTGAAAGCGTTACTTGGCAAAATGTGGGCTCATTAATATTCGTATGTCAACGCTTGGTGTCTTCGCCTATCTATTCAATATTTGAACAGGACTTGTGATGCGGTGTCATGGGACGTTTTGGATAAGACAGGTATATACCTACCTACTCATGCGTTGTTTTCGGTATGGTGTCAAAGGTGAAGGTTACATTTTTAAACGACGTCAAAAAAGAAGAAGGTTTTCAATTTGGTTGTAATTTTTTTTATCTCGGTACTTCGTCATATTTCAACAGATTTGTATTATTTTTTTTAGTTTGAAGGGTTTTTTTTATGTGTCCTATTGATATTTTATCAACATCTGTTTAGAAGCTTGGTTTTCATCTTCGTAATATCAGCGCAATAGATTAAATACGCAGTCCCTTATTCTTAAGTCACCAAATAAAAATTACAATGACCCTTTTTTAGATTTATAGCAAACAAAAACTTAGGTAGTATTTTTTTTTTATTAAAAGACGAAAATATTATCGCACAAAAAAAAAATATACGAGTATATGTATGTTATGTGCTCATAACCGGCGTGCTTGTATGACCAGATGTATGAACGTGAACGAGGCGATAGAAGTACGTAGGGATCGTACCAGGTGTCGTTCTGTGGTTTCTGCCTACCCCCCATGGCAAAAAGGCGTAGATATATGTATGTTTTTTTTTATCTCTGGGGTATCTAGAATTATGTACTGAATCCATGGTATAAAAGATATCGTTATGATGATCCCTTCCACACCGTTATCAAGAAAAGCTAGTTCGAATTTTTCAGGGTACTTATTCTTTATTTTGTCTTTGCGACTTTCTCTCTATCATTTTTTCCTAAAGGTCCTTTCATCCCATTTCCTCTAAAAGAAATGATACAAAAAACCAATTCTGAGAACTTATCTTTACAATAATGGCCCTAACATTATACTAGAAGCTCTAAATGACAAAAAAAAGATACTGAAACGTTCCTGAATGAAGTTTCACAGTGATACTAAAAGTTCACAATCGATTGTGGGCACAGAACTACTTTGCTGGAAGTGTTCGTGGAGAAGAATCGCAGATCTTATTGGCCCCCTCAAGGTCTAAGGCACGCTCCAAACGTTTCTAGTGGCTATTATCCGAGTTTTGAATGATCAATTTAACTTCGCCCGCTGAAAAGTGATGAGACGTGGGAAAAATTGATATGGTACGATGGATATGAACATTTTTTTCTTGTTTACCTGCGAACTATAAGTGTACATTGGTACTCCTCTGCCTACCCTTTCGAGGAATACAGGCGTGATGGTATCGTTTTCTTATGTAGATAGATGTGGTCACTTGGTACACCCCAGCACTTTAAGACAATACGACCTAAATGTCGGTCATGGCAGCCATTCGCAGTAAAGGCTAGCCATCGACACAGAATATATTATTGTGCACAAGTATGTGCGCAAACACAGATGTTCTATATCTTTCCTCACTGTCATAGGCAAGCAAAAGAACTGTAAAAAAAATATATTTCCGAAATTAATCTAGAGTATCTGGGCATTTAGCCCAGCAATCGACATCCCTACGAGAAAATTAACTACTCTAAAAGCTTGTGTTTACACGAAATGAGAAAACTATTCACAGCGACTTCACGTAATTACTTAGACTTCATATAAATAACAGTGTTATTTACTAATAAACTTTTGCAAAATTACTTTCGTTTTCTAATATCTAATTCTGAGAACAGCCCAGACACACGAGCGGGTCACACAAGTTGTGTAATTACGTATTATATTAAAATGGTAATTAATGGAAACTTCTCAGAATATTTCAACATAATTTTCATATTGACGAAATGTTAATTAAAATCATGCGAACTATTTGAGAGACCACAATATTACTGTTGACTGTTGAATGTAGTCAACAATAAAATTGCAAACTCTTTTCTGGGAATTGACACAATTAATTTTGCTGTATTGTTTGGTTATACAAAAGATGTTTTGAACTATGTAAATAATAGTCATAGAAAATTAGAATTGTTTTATCATTTTGTTTTCACCGATACGTATTTATTTTGGTCTTAAAACCAGCCATACTACTTAAGTTGGAAAAGTTATACCATGTATTCATCTGTCTCCGAGTTAAGAAAATGTACCTATGTACCTAGAAGTATCAAATGAATAATGATAATTGAAATCATTAATTAAATAAAAATAATTAGTGATGTGGTAATGTATTATTCCTTTATAATTGTTTAAATTATAAAATGATTTTTTCTACTATTATAAAGGTAGGTCATGGTTTTAAGTTCTACTGCCATAATGTATCGTCCTTTTATGTACCCATATTCAAGCAAATAAATGATTTGATTTACCTGCCTATCTTTATGGCTGCAGATGAAGTAGCCGAGCCAAGATGATCCAATTTTGCACCGTACTCGACATATTGGCACGTGAACTTTTAGCTAGAACAGCCATTGAGATGGAATCACCCAGAACAGCTGTGCCGATCGGGAACCAAATTGAATCGACCATTCTACTGGGGATTGGCGTGTGTGATAGCCCGATCATTTACTGCAGCAGTTACTGTAGTAAGTTGGTAGAAAAATGGAAGTATCCGAAAGGCAGATCATGAATCGGTCGACTACTAAGTTTTTCCTTCACATACTACACTCATTTTATCCCTATGGAACTGCATACAAGAGGTAGGTACCTACTCGATTGGATCAGGGGACGAATATGCTCATTATAAGTTACAGACACTATACAGAATATTGCGCTTATGTACCTACTGGCCTATCATGGGTGCGCGATGTTTTAAAGGAATGATCGTCCAAACACTTTTTCAATTATGTACTGGACCAATCAATTAACATACTTTTTATGAACTGTCAAAACGCCATTCCCCCATAAATTGTGTATAGAAAAATTAAACTATGACGTCACATTTTTGCCAACTATTTATTTATTTTAAAGCCTAAAAGCCTCTAAATCTTGTCTGTTCATTTAACATCTATCGGGGCCAAAATAAACAGCTTTTTTAAATAGTTGTGTCGTGGAATTATTGGTTAATGCTGTCCATTGGCAAGAATACCAGTTTCTTTTTATTTCAGCACTCTTCCTCAAAGTGGGGTGTCCAAAACATTCGTCGCTCATTGGCCCAGTGCCGCTCTTAGCCACGTCAGAGTTGGTAACGAACTCATTCATGCGCTAGCCGCCCGTATTGTGCCCATAAGATATGCTCTCTTAAATTAAATCAAACTTTGTAATTAAAAGTTGCACGCAGTACAAAGGTCATCGGCTATTCTGGGTCATGGTAACCTGAAGTTGCCACTTTTGGTGATAACCTTCCTATTTAATGCTTATATGCCCTGGGGAACATTGTTTAACCTTCGGTTTTTCGAACGGAAAATTAATGTGACAAATTGCCAAACTCGCGTAAACTACTGAATGGTTGAGTGAATTATTAATTAATTTATTAATTTTTATGCACATAATGTAAAAATACACCGTACAAAGGTGGACTAAATACAGCCAATCAACAACCAATCATAGCAGCTTCCACGAGCTTAACAATTGTCATAATATGTTTTCTTTCGCGACACCAGGGCCGGAGGTTAATCACCACGCTTAGCAGATTAATTAGTAATAAACGCGACATGTCATGTTAAATGTTGTGAGGATGGGCTGGAGGTACCTACGGCTCGACTTAATTATTTTTTTGTTTTAAACTTTAAAAAAGCAAAAACGTGCGTTTAGCCACGAATTTATCCATTAATACCTACAAAATAGTAGTGAGTTTGGATTTATATATAGTTTAATGTTGTTTACTGAATTTTATTTACGCATAGAAGTCTGTCACGGGATCGTGACCGCGGCATGCTAGGCACATCCTTGGTTTGTCATCTGTACATGACTGCAGCGGTCAAAATGTTAAATAAATTCAAACAACAAAACACCGAACTTTTAAAAAAGATGCCAGGCAAGTCTGTTTTTAAAAATATATCACACCTGTATTCCCCGAAGGGTTAGGCAAAGGTGTACCGATGTACACCCACAGTTCGCCGGTATATTTAGGTCCCATGTAATAGGGGGCGAGCCTATTGCCATTAACCGGGCACAAATCCAAACTCCGAGCTGCTACTGAGAATTTCATAGAAAAACCCAATAACACTTTTTGCTCGACCTGGGAATCGAACCCAGGACCTCTAGCGTAGCAGTCGCACTCAGAACCACTAGGCCAACGAGGCAGTTCAGCCAGCCAGTCTGCAGTCTGTTTTTATTTTAGATAAATTGACAGAATTCTTTTCTACTTTATAATTCCACAGCACACGACTGTTGAATTTTGTCCTAAAATTAATCTTAAATGTGTGGATTGTCCTGTTAATTTGTTTGTTTTCATGTTAACTGGGCTTGACGGCAATCAGGCTACCAAACAAAATTGTTTTGGCATAATTCCGTGAGGGTCGCGGTTTATTTAACGCGAAGTATTCCAACCCCTGTTATAATTTCAGATTAGAGGAAAATTTGACCAGAATTAAAGTACTGTTAGTGGTGGTACAGTTGGCGGATCGTTTAAATATTTTTGCTTTACCCTTTTTGTCCATATATTTCTAGGTCTATGCTTTATATGACCTACAAAAGATATCATTATTTACCGACTGTTATTTGATATACACCTACATATAATTACGCAAGAATCCTTCGCCCCTAACAATTAAACTTGAAGACTTTTATATACAGATAAATTTTCAGAATGTCGCACTTCTACATACTTAGCTCAAAGTCAATTGATGGAAGGAGCCTTTACAAGACGTCCTATATGCGACCTGAATTTGTTCGGCGAAAGCTTTTCAAGGCATTAAGCTAATGTACTTTGAGATTCGCACAATAATTGGAAATGGTACCAATGGAGCAATGTTAGGTTAAGAACTCATGAAGGGGAATGATACCACAACCGGAATGTTTGGTAAATATAAGTAAAGGGCAGAAGAAAACAAGATGCAATTTATAATCCGGTCCAACCTAATGGCGTCTCGGACGTAAGCTGCGAATGCAGGTTCGCGCAGGTTTATTCAAGTCAATAATAATTTTGTATATAATTATATTCAAAAATCATTAAATGGAGCCAAAATTATAATTAATTTGAGTAATAGTAGTTCTGCGCGAACCTGCTCTTGCAGTTAACTTCTGAGCCGCCATTAAGTTTGAATCGTACTATAAGTGAGAATGGATAGTTCTTTTTTCTAAGGCAACTATTTCGGTCTCGCACCCGCAAAAGGCGCGGATAGAAACCACTCCGTGAGTTCTTAGCCTTACATTTTAGAATTTCATGTTTGAAAAAGTTTTATCTATATGTCGGAAATTGTTAAAGTGAGCGGAATTCCAATACGTAGAGACAAAGCGATAGAGATCCTTTGTTTATTGGTCTAAGATCCGTAGAAGAAAAATATACCCTCATCCGTTATTTAATAATTTTAAGGTTTATATGCAAGATCAGACATAGATTGATACATCGCACATGGGTTGCCTAGCCAAATGGCGTACCAAAGTTGTTAAATATTAAAAAATAAGGGCCAATTTTTTGGGTAAAATCCCCCCATCTGTTATTTAGGTAAATCGTGCATTAGCTGATAGAATATACCCCAAGGAGTCAAAAAAAGTAGGGTTGCCTAATCTCATCCGGGGCTAACTGTAGGGTTGCCAGGTTTGAAGGTGGGCAAAAATGGAGTAAAATACCCCCATCTGTTATTTAATCGAGTTGTATGTCAAATGAAAGGTTATTTTATTCCCAATCGAACTGTATAGGGTTGCCTTATCAAAAATGGGGCTAAGTCCAGGGTTGCCTAGATTTATTTGTAAAATTGACATGTTGAAAAAATGGCACCTAGTAGCAGTTTCGGTCAATATCTCCTTTCTGACTCATTTTACGATATAAACATGTTGAACAAAATTAAAGAACAGAAAATTTCCTACAATTTGTGGTAAACAATTTTTTTATAAGATCAATAGTTCTGGCGTACGAGTGCCGCAAAGTGTACTTCAACATGCGTTTTAGCCAAAGAAACTCTTTAGCAATATTTTATCATTTACTTCTATATAGGTATTCATTTGACCTTAAAATAAAATGCATTTGAGACATTGATGTTTATTTTAAGTAAAAACAATCATTGGATTTAAGTCCTGCCAAAAAAAAACCCAATTTGTACGTAATGATTATGGATGTTTAACGCTGATTAAATTTAGCGTTATAAAATACTCTTACCTGTTATTAAATCAAGATGTATATCAAACGAAAGGTTATTTTATTCCCAATAAAACTATATAGGGTTGCCTTATCAAAAAGGTGGTGGTGGTGCACGGTTGCCTAGATTCAACTGAGTTGAGCCGTCAAAACCCGAATTGAGAACCTCTATTAAAATAAACAATTAACATCAAAGACTCAAACGTATTTTATTTTAAAAACAAATGAATGTTTAAATATAATTAAATAATAAAATTTTACCCAACGAGTTTTTTTTTGCCAACACGCATATTGAAGTACACTTTTGGACACTCGTACGCTAAAATCTAGGCAACCGTGGATTTAGCCAAGTTTACGGTAAGGCAACCCTATACAGTTGGATTGGGAATAAAATAACCTTTCGTTTGATATACATCTTAATTAAATAACAGGCAAGAGTATTTTATAACGCTAAATTTAATCAGCGTTAAACATCCATAATCATTACGTACAAATTGTTTTTTTTTTTTGGTAGGACTTAAATCCAATGATTGTTTTTACTTAAAATAAACATCAATGTCACAAATGCATTTTATTTTAAGGTCAAATGAATACCTATATAGAAGTAAATGATAAAATATTGCTAAAGAGTTTCTTTGGCTAAAACGCATGTTGAAGTACACTTTGCGGCACTTTTACGCCAGAACTATCGATCTCATAAAAAAAATGGTTTTCCACAAATTGTAGGAAATTTTCTGTTCTTTAATTTTGTTCAACATGTTTATATCGTAAAATGAGTCAGAAAGGAGATATTGACCGAAACTGCTACTAGGTGCCATTTTTTCAACATGTCAATTTTACAACTAAAATCTAGGCAACCCTGGACTTAGCCCCATTTTTGATAAGGCAACCCTATACAGTTCGATTGGGAATAAAATAACCTTTCATTTGACATACATCTCGATTAAATAACAGATGGGGGTATTTTACTCCATTTTTGCCCACCTTCAAACCAGGCAACCCTACAGTTAGCCCCGGATGAGATTAGGCAACCCTACTTTTTTTGACTCCTTGGGGTATATTCTATCAGCTAATGCACGATTTACCTAAATAACAGATGGGGGGATTTTACCCAAAAAATTGGCCCTTATTTTTTAATATTTAACACCTTTGGTACGCCATTTGGCTAGGCAACCCATGTGCGATGTATCAATCTATGTCTGATCTTGCATATAAACCTTAAAATTATTAAATAACGGATGAGGGTATATTTTTCTTCTACGGATCTCCTACTATATGAATCTGATTCGTTTTAGAATAGTGCACGTTGGCGAAATTTCTTGTTCAAATGGAAGTGAACCTGCTATTTCAGTTGAGTTTCAATTCAATCTGAATTGTCCAAGTTAGAGAGAAAGGATATTACGTATTTGTCTCAATGACAAAAAATTGCACCTCCCTAAATTTTTTCCTCAGAGAATGCATTTCATTCAATTTAAATTGAATTCGTATTTGGATTGTCATTGGACTACCATTTCATTTTAAAAACCAAAATGTTCTTTCAGTGACATTGAAAAGGAATTGTCCCAGGGCCCATTTTGTTCTGCTAGCTAAGAGGTTAAAAGTGTCAAATGTACAATTAAGAATTACCTAATTAATTCCAAGTAAGAGGTCTACATTCTCACAGAACTATAGTATAATAACAAACAACTCGAACCGCAAAAAGCCACTACATTATTCTATTTTCTTCTACACATATCTGCACTATATTGCGGCAACATTTTTTCGCTCTCTCAATATTGGCTAAAAGCAATGGAGTTGTTGCACAAACAGAATGTCCTCACATTAGTATTCTTCACGGTCCCGCAGATGTTCCTCTATTTTAAGACGTGCAAGACATGAATTTCAATAAAACACTTTATTCTAACAACTCGACAGAATGGAAAATATATAAAACAAAAATTCTGACATTTTGTTTGTTTGCTAACAATGGCGGGGATGTTTTAAAATACTTGGTTATTATGTTTTTTACACAATGGTAGCGAAATGAAAAGAGCGTATCTGTTGCTTATACTTTTAGACAAATTGTAGGAGACACGAAGAGATTCTGTCGACTTATTCGCGCATTCATAACTGTCTGCTCGGGACTTATAAAAGATTTTTGGGGATAGCGCCATAGACATCAGGCGTGATAGACTGTTCACGGAATATTTTGTTAAGTTTATAAAATATAATTATTGTTTTTTAAATTTACCTGACATTGATACCGGTTCGTTAAAAATTTACCTGACATTGTGAGTACTCAAATCACAATGTCGGTTAATTTTTCAACATATCTCCAAAAATAGGTCTTTGCAAAATACTTTTATAAACCTATTTTAATACCTACCTGTTATTTTCTTATAAAACAGATAAAAATAACAACATACAGATACATATTTATACCTAATACATAGATTTTTTTTACCTGCATCGAAAAAATAAATAGGCCGTTCATTTTCCGCGTATATTTCCCTCACACGAATAGGGTTCGGCGTAGCGTGAATCACGGCATGTATTGCTAGCAATTAATATGTTAATTAGTGAGGACACGCAAGGGATGAGCCTGATAGTGTAGCTGATAGGCCGCGAGTCTCATAACACACACGCACACATGTAACAATAAGTCTTGTGTGTGTGGTTGTAATCAAAACTGATTAATTAACGAATAAACAGTGGAAGAAATATCGTGACACACACTTTTATACTGAACTTTTACATAGGGCGCCCACACAAAACCACGATGCGATGCAATACGATGCCGCCTTGCATGAAATATCTAGGAACTAGCTCGCAGATATTTGCGATGCGATGCGAATTCGCAGTTATGTGTGGGAGCCCTTAATCAGGTATTGAATCCATGTTCAGTACATGATTCTAGATTTAAAAAGAACAGGTTCCATTTATAACCCTTTTTTTATTACTGACGAAAAATTTAATCGCTTGTTTATGAACTGAATCCAAAAAGGTCCATGTCAAGATGTCCTTTCTGCCATGAATAGTGTCTATGGCTAAGCTGTATCCACTTGGCTGAAGCTTTAGAAATAATGTTAGTTAGTCTTGCAGCACGGTGAATGTAAGTAAATGACAATTTGTCATATTTGAGAACGATAAAATTCTTCTAATTAAAGCTTATTTAAAAATAACACCACTAAACCATATTCAAGGCTTTTATTTTACTTTCTTCTAAGCTTTTATAAAAGCAGGCAAGACGTTACAACAAAAGTTTCCCAGTATTTTACACCAACGCGAAAAAAGCACCTAAATACAATCTCAAAGCAAAGGTAGGTAACTAAATAATTCATAAAATTAATAATTTCTGTACGAGACAACTTTGTAGTGTAGTGTTATCGGGCTTATTTAATATTCGCAACGTTCTTACAAAGTTATCTCATTAGCCGGGCGACGACACTGAGCTAGCGCTCCACGGTGTCAAAGCGCGTCAACTAATTTAAAATTTTAGTATATATTCAGGACCTACCTAAGCCACTGTTGTTTCATCATCATCATTATTATCATCTTATCAGCCGCAGGACATTGCAGGACACTGCTGGACATAGCCTTCCCCCATAGATTTCCAAAAGGATTTTCTGCGATCTTAATCAGATCGTCTAATGATGATGAATGGCACTTTTTTAACATAACACCACGAATATATTTCCCAAAAAGTAGAGCATAGGTGTAGAGTAGATAGGCACACTTTTCAGGATGCCAAATTGTGGATCTTGTAATATGACGCCCTTTGAACGTGCCTAAATGCTTTCCACTTGTCCTTAGTCTACATTCCCTTGTAGAACCAACAAACCCGAACCTACTCTACGTTAACACCGTTGAAGCACGATTCCGGTATTTTAATAAAGTCACTTTTATCGTGAATTCACAATCAAAAACAAACACTTATTTTTTTTTTTTACCGGAAATATTTCGATTTGAGCTCGCTTAATCGACTACCACGAAAAGTTTATTTTATTATTTTCGTTGCTTTCATTGCCACTTAAAATTGTTTACTGCTTTTTGCTTCATAAAAATCTATGGGCAATTCATCTGTCATAAATATCGAAAAAGGATTTTATTGTACAAAATATTATATACTAAAAAAAAATCTTTATCATTTTGCTTATAATTTGGGAGCTTTTCACATTTCGTTTTGATGACGACATTTACCCGCAGTTTAGCTGCTGCTGCAATGATTGATTGTTAATAATTCAGTCAACCAATCAGCATGCTTGACGATTTGTCACATTCACTTTTCGTTCAAAAAACCGGGGTTCGGTAACTGGAGGAATTGCGTCCTTGTGACTAACTTACCGTTTCGGACCTCCCGTTTTCAGGTCTATTGTACTACGTAATCTATCGTGTTGTCATTTGCAAATACATATTAGGGTACGTTCACGGACCTTTACCCTATATATTTGCGGATGTCAACTCTACTGGCCATGACCTAATTAACGTGGTAAGTAGTACATTAGGTACCTACATACAATCAATTTTCTTAAAAATCTGGTCTGCCTACTTAGCACGTCGTAACGTGGCAGGTAGCTTTTTGAATGTACCCGGTGGTGGTAGGTCCAACACATAGACGTATAATATAAACCGTTGACCGGGTAGATGGGGCGATCTTCTAGCACAACGAAATACGTTACTATTCTAGTTTCCATCACTAATGCATGTTTGCATGTCACCCAAAGCCACCTTCGAGAAGGCAAAGTCATGAAGACGCACCCGGTAAACAATCTTTGAACAACATCCGTCACCTAGATATCTACTAAGTAGCAAGGTCTAATAGGTAGCAAGCAGATTAACACCAACAGCAAAGCATTAAAAAAATACTCTAAAGATTCGCTTTGATTTTTACTACAGTGTTGAGGAACCAAACTTTTTTACGGGAACAAAATTAACCCAATTCTTCTCTCCAAACTTTATGAACCATGGCAATACTTTTATTACGAATCCTTTAAAAGCAAAACAACGCTAAAAGTCCATCGTAAACCAAAAATAACGTCGGAATAAATATTCAGTAACTCTATTTATAAGGAGTGGCGCATGACTGTCGCGAAAAATGTACAATTTTTTTAATTAAATTGCCGCGTCCGACCCTATCATTGCCGCCATTTTGGGGATGATCGGGTGCGTTCGTGCATCACGCGAAGCTAATATTAAACTATTACACGCATACCTAGTAATTAAAGCCTGAACGCAGGTGTGCCTGGGCTAAGGTTTTCTTCCGCAATTTTAGATGAGATTTACATGGTTCAAAATAATAATAAGCTATGCATGGTTTTGAATAAATATGTAATACTTTTTCTCGACTACCTAGTCGGGAATCCGAAATGGTCTCAAGCGCAGCTACTGCGCGGCAAGGTGGCATTATCATTTGGATTTTTCGGGCTCACCATCTTTAACACAAAATGTGGGTGTACACGTACAGACTATAGGTAGGTATAGGTAATAATATATTATAACTACGCCTCTACTTTTTTTTAAATAGATATGGGAAATCATCAAATGACTTCCCCCGCCTTGGGCAGGGCGAGAAGGAGTGTCAGACTTTTACTGACTAAAACCCACTCATGTTCCTTCTTACACCCTTTGCGTTCCGGGGGCGCGGTATCTCTTTCGACAACCCGCAGCCCCGGCAGGCACGCCTCTGCTTTGCCATTCGGAAATAGGAATGATTTTGTGTTAGTAAATTGTAGACCCAACTTTTTTTTTGTTTTCAGCTATTGAGTGCGACCTTTGGTCTTGGGTATAACAATAAAACCATACAGAAAAAAAACGGTAATTTAAAAAACTAAAAAACCCTACTGCTTTTCTAAGTATTGATGAAAAAGCCCTAAAACAAGAAAATCGTTGTACCCGATTGCACTTAAAATTGTAGCAGTCGGGACCCATTCGGGACCATCTGCAATGTAATATAGGTATGTGCTCTCAATTCACTTAGCCTCCATTTCTAGAATGGGTCCCGACTGCTACAATTTTAAGTGCAATCGGGTACAACGATTTTCTTGTTTTAGGGCTTTTTCATCAATACTTAGAAAAGCAGTCGGGTTTTTTAGTTTTTTTAAATTACCGTTTTTTATTTTTTACTTTTAATTAATTTTTAATATACCCCCATTGTCACTTTCACAGTAAATACGAATCTAACGACACCTCTCAAGCTAAAATCCATTGAGCCGTTTAGGCTGCAAAGCGTGCCAAACAATTATACATACATACATACATACATACATACATACATACATACATACATACATACATACATACATACTCTCGAATAAAAAACGGTAATTTAAAAAACTAAAAAACCCGACTGCTATTCTTTAAAAATCCCTAAAACAAGATAAATTGTAGCAGTCGGGACCCATTCTAGAAATGGAGGATTAGTGAATTGAGAGGACATACCTATATTACATTGCAGATGGTCCCGAATGGGTCCCGACTGCTACAATTTATTTTGTTTTAGGGATTTTTAAAGAATAGCAGTCGGGTTTTTTAGTTTTTTAAATTACCGTTTTTTATTTTTTATTTTTTTAGTGTTTTAAAAAAGAAATTAATATACCCAGTATTACTCTTACAGTAAATACGAATCTACCGACACCGCTCAAGCTAAAATCCATCGAGCCGTTCAGCCTGCAGAGCGAGCCAAACATTTGAATTTGGCGCCATAAATCCGCCATTTTTTTTTTTTTTTTTTATATATACCCAGTGTCACCCTCACAGTAAATACGAATCTAACGACACCTCTCAAGCTAAAATCCATCGAGCCGTTCAGCCTGCAGAGCGTGCCAAACAATTATACATACAAACATACATACATACATACAAACATACCCTCGAAAACATAACCCTCCTTCTGTCGCAGTCGGGTAAAAACATAACCCTCCTTCTGTCGCAGTCGGGTAAAAAGGGGTACCTATTATTATAATAGGCCGAAGTATCGTCAAAAATACGAATATAGCATTTTTAAGGAAATTGCTTTGTTATTGTTTATTGTTTATTGCAAACTGTTTGTATGTACGGTCCTAACCAGTCTGCCTATTTACGTACCAACGAAAAACCGAAACATTACATTAATAGTCAAACAACGCTACCTATTAGTTTAAGTCTTAACTAAAGTAAATTATTTTCCATAAATTCTTTAGTATTATGCCATCTATCTATACAACTTGGAACTACATGAGCAAATGGCACAGGTAATAAAAAAAATGATGGAAAACGTTTTGTCGTCACTGAACACATTTTTCGTTTTTATTTAAATTAATTTGTATATGAGTGTAGTTTCGAAATTAAAAATGGAAAAATATAAAACTTGCACATACACCACCAGGACAAGCAAGCAAAAAACAAAATATTAGACGAAATAGATTTTCAAATAACAATTCAACAATTTCAACTTGACTTGTTTACTTCATTTATTATACCAATATACCAAGTACAGACTACTTACTCTACGTTTATTGTCCTACAATCGTTGAAAAATAAACTGAAATAATTAAATAATTTGATGCATCCTTTCAATTAATATTCATTGGGCTATTAATGTTTGCTGCATGCGTCCGCGTTTTCATATTGACAGTCACTCTGTCTGTTGATTCATACAAATGCAGTTAGGTTTGTTATAATATTAAATATTTCAAAACTTTAATTAGCTAACAATAAAACAAAAAAAATAATATTGCGTACAATGGAAAAAACTGAATTTTGTTCCTAGAGTTGTGTGTGTAGTAAAGTGGTAAATAATTTAAATTTATTTATGGCAATACCGACACAGTGAGCCATCGCCCTGCTAACGGTGTCATGGCGGTTTGACTTGTTAAAGGTTTTTTTTGCAATATCTTACTAGTTAATGTGCTTTTTAGCAATTTGATCTTTGATTTAAGTTGATAATATCACGTGATAAAAAATAGTTAATAATGCGCGAATACAAAATAGTCGTGCTGGGCAGCGGAGGCGTGGGAAAGTCCGCCCTGACAGTACAGTTTGTACAAGGCATCTTTGTCGAGAAATACGACCCCACCATCGAGGACAGTTATCGGAAACAGGTGGAAGTTGACGGTCAACAATGCATGCTAGAAATACTAGACACAGCTGGTACGGAGCAATTTACCGCGATGAGAGACTTATACATGAAGAACGGACAAGGATTCGTCCTAGTGTATTCCATCACCGCACAATCAACGTTCAACGACTTGCAAGACCTGCGGGAGCAAATCCTGCGGGTGAAGGACAAAGACGACGTTCCCATGGTGTTGGTTGGCAACAAGACTGACCTGGAAGCGGAGCGCGTGGTGGGCAAGGAACAGGGAAGCAATCTCGCACGCCACTTCAACTGCTCGTTCATGGAGACCTCGGCAAAAGCCAAAATACACGTGAACGATGTGTTCTTCGACCTAGTACGTCAAATCAACAGGAGAACACCTATCAACAGTGAGAAAGTAAAAAAACGTCCATGTCGCATTCTGTAAGAATGTCGCTGGAGTTTTCGACGCGTCTAGGTATAAAATATTTAATCATTTGAAAGACTTCTGGTACCCGGATTTGGCTCTCGACTGTTCCCAAAGTTATCTAGGTCGGGTGTTGAGCATCATTGCTTGGTAATCATACCTGTAGCATTTCAAGAATGTGCATTTGTTGAGTTATGTGATGGCGTGCTGCAGCACTGGTGGAAAATCCACAAAGCGGTTTGGATTGTATCCATATACCTGTCCACAGTGTCTCTCAAACCTTCTGGTCTATATTTTCATAGTTATAATATTCAAGGATAGATTCAACGATTCTGTGTGTGTTTCACTCTAGAAATTCCAATTGTAATGTGTGGATGCTGTTAGGTTCAGAAGTTGTAAATGGTTATAAATTTAAAAACTACTTGATGTAAGTATAAACATATTCATGTATTTAGAGGCTATGAGGAGTATGTTCTAGAACTTCCTGTGACAATACTGACTTCATCAATGTTCATTCCAGTTATAATCTTAAACATGGCACTACTTCACTCGAGACACTCTTCTACGTATGTACTTCTCATTGTTTCTCAATTATGATTTTCAAAATATATGAAAAGCAACTAAAAATATTTTTGTTTTAATAATAATATTAACAATATTAGGTGCAGACAGTCCTCTGAAATTTAATTGAACAGGAAAATGAGTGCAATACTTATTTGCCATGAAATTATCTTTCAAGGTCCCGTTGTAGTGTCACCATTTTAATGTATACTACTACTGTTCATCTTAATGGTTAACATGTTGACGTGACTGCATTTATAGTTATATATAAATAAATATATATTTATCTGTCTGGACCTAATATAGGTATAGTTTACCATTTAGTAGTTATTATCTAATCATACTGATAAAGGGAGGGCCTGAAACTTCTGAACAGCTGTGTGAACGTTGAAGCAGGCTCTGGAAAGACCTGGGTGATGTGCCCTGAAGGCCTGACCCAGTATGTAATGTTTAAATATTATGTGAATTAAGGATACATTAAATTTTTTCAGAATATATTATTGTCTTGTTATATAATTCAAATGTATCGAGTGAAAAGTTGATAATGTGAAGCCGTTTAGGACTCGGTAACGTTTGAACAAATATTAGAGAGCCTTAGGTGATTGCACCCTGCGACCTTAGAGTCTCCAGTGTAATAATGGTGGTGCCCTATGCCTTGTGTTATTAATGTACACCACAGGCCACCATACTATAACCCCTAACCTACGAAATTGAGAAATAAGAAATTTATCGTTATTGTAAATGGATTAAAGATTTATAATTACTGGCTCATTTAAATATAAATAATATCAACCTATGTTTTGCTGCTAGAACTTTGTTAAAAGTAATAATATTATATAGGTGTTCAAATATTGTTACGGAATTAGATGTTTCCTCCATTCTCTTTTCTGTTAACATGTAAGATTTACTGCACAAGGATATTGGATATGACTTTGATCTGAGTTGAATTATATTTTTATATATATTGTGAAAATTTAAGAACTTGTATATTTTATCTTTTCAATCAATAATGGACATGTACAATAATCAATTAATTTCTTTTTTTTGCATCAATAAAACCAATTTTAAATATTATCGTTTTGGGGTATGTTTTGTCCCCCCCGCGGCCGGCGCTCCCGTGATGTCAATCGAGGTCGCGGACTGATGAGTCACATCCCAAGCCCGCGGCCGCTCCGCACGCCGCCGGTACCCCACCGACTATCAAATAAACGTCAATTGGCTCGGAATTTTAATGGAATTTAATTAATTGAAACAACCATATACCATCTACAACTATTTTATTGACTTGACGAGTGTAAAAAAGTTACATAAACGTGTCTATACTTAATTCTATAGGGACTAACTAAACAGTAGGTACAATCATGATAAAAAAAAATATTATATGGCAGTGTGACGTGGCGGGCGTATGTCGACATTCTAGTAACATAAGAATTGACACAGTCCAGTGGAAACGAACTCAATACGCCTAACTTAATATCTACTTGAACTCGATAACTAAGCAATCTAATCTATGATGCAAAACAAGTGTTGGATTACCTACAGTTGCGTTAGTTTTCTATTGACACACCCCATGGTGTGTAACAAGGTCTCATACATAGATCGAGCCCACTATGGGGCGCGTGTGACGTACAAAACAATATCTTAATAGTAAATACTGTAAAGTTGTTAATTGGAAGTAACAAGCGTGTGGGAATGTGAATCTACATACAATAGGGTTGTCTACAGTGTCACGCCGATAGCCGGCGCAATAGATAGTGTAGTGAAATGGTGTTGAACCATTTTTATCGAAGCACCCCGAGCCGGTCTGCGGCGCTTATCTAGCGGGTTGCAGCAGGGTCAAATGTTAGCGAGGAGCATTGTTACTGCGCTTTTTACTAATGTAATAATAACCGAATGCTAAGTGCATATACACTTATCAGGACAATTTGCTTTTTGATAAATACTCATAAAGTTTGATAACGTTATCTGCGTCATTTATTTTATGCTTAATATAAAATAGTGATAGCTAAACTGCCTCGCCCCTTTACGCTATAGCGTGAAGTGTAACTTACACGTATTTTATAAACTTTGTGTGTTTAATACAAAACATGTTATAATACAATGGATTGTTACACAGTAGTTTGAATTGAAATGGTTGTGGGATTTTCGGGAAACCCGCTTTATTTTTCTTTGTGTTAATAAAACGTGTACTTACTTATATTGAAATAAATATTGTTAGGTTCTTACCTATTACGAAACTATTTTAAATAATATTCATAAGTCGTTGAGGCGGAAAACGTGATAAGTACCCAGGTGTCGATACATTTGTTATTACACATAGTAGATTGTAATTAGAACATAGTCCTGGACGGAATCGTTAGTCTTATTAATACTATCTGACTAGTACAGGTGGCTGTTTCTTATATTTATTATATAAAAATTTGCATAATCACACAATAGATATATAATTATTATATCAAACTAAGAAATCTTCATATTATAATTATGTTTTTATGAACACGTGTATTAATTTATACAAATTACGTAGATGTTATAACAAAAACAATGATGTAATGGGCACAAAGTTGTAAATAACTACGTTTTAATATTTAATCTGGATGCATGAGGAACATTAAATGACAATAATATAATTACTTATTATTTATATTTAGACTTTAGGACGTGAAACATAAATGACTAGACAAGGTAGGTAACATAATGAAACAATGTAAAACAGCTATTTATATGAGGCCCGATAATGGTTTACAAGCACCTATAGACAATTTACATTTGGCCGTAACCAAACTCTTTTGCATAGTTTCGTTATTTTTTGTATAAGTATCGATTATTAGATCATCGTTTTAAAATAATATAATTTAGAATCACGTTGTTAAAATACTGTTTGTTTCACATTTAATCATCGCTGACTAGACAAAAATAATAACTAATGTCCACACAGTTTACACATAATCTCACTAGGTACTAAACTAGATTTTACTGAGTCATTGGCGTTAAAAAAAATCTCTTCCTCCACACTTCCGGTCTTTGAACTGACCTCGGTATGAATCATCAAGACGCACTGACTCACGCGTGTTATCAAACAAATCATTGCTAAATGACAAATACATGACACTTCTCCTAAATTATTCGTGAATAGTTCGTGCAATACCCCTACCAAGAAGAATCTAAAAAATTCGGTCGTTCGAACTACCTACCTACAAACACATCCAACATACGAAATAGATTCATCTCGAACTGCTAACATGTGGTGTAATTAACTCTAATACAACTCGCATGTCGAACGAATGCAATTAGTAAACATACGTCCTAATGACACAGGCAGTGATGACGTCACAAGTGTACCGATAAGTACAATGGTATTCAGCAATACTTTTACTGATTAACGATCTCATAACAACTTTCAACGTTTTGGTCCATCATGAATGAGGCCTGTTTTTTGTCTCGAAGGTTACAGAATGTATATTTGTCATTAATACTCGCCCTCACGAGTTCGTACCATATTTGTACCGTCGTTGCCGTCCAATTTACATTTAGGAATTTTCGAACGAGACTAAATATAGTCACCATGGTGACTTGAAAAACTGATGGTATGTAATCAGTTTGGAGGATACGAATAACATTGCTGTCATCTATTGTGTCTACGTTATCTGCTAATTTAACACACCGCAGCCGAGTTTTCCTATAATAGAAACTTGAAACTACACGGCTGGTTATAAATTACACCATCTGTAGTGCTATTGTGTGTTTTTTCCACAATGCGCGAGTGTCGGCAGCTCGGTATTGGTAAATATTGCTTATTGCCGCGCCGTTGTTTATTTGGACGAGTCGTAGCTGTCGTTGAGCGGCGGCAGGCTGTGGGTGAGCGTGCTGTCCAACTTTCTTGCTTCGTGTTCCAAAGTATACGAGTCCAGTGCTGGGTCCTGGGGGCAAACAATATTAATGAAATATTGGAAAATTTCATGACTTTTCTGGCAATAATGAAAATTCTTCACTAATTACGTCACTCAATTTGAGTAGGTAACTGACGTTGGTAGATATTTGCCTTGTTTCTATGATTGTAAGTAGGTAGGTGGTCCAATTTTAAAGCAAATTACATCCACAAATCATTTAAAAAACAGAAGAATCAATAGATCTGTGGTATTAATTTAGTCCATGTGTAGCTAATTTACAAACGATCATTTAGCAACAAAGGCTTAGGCCCTAGCCAGCCATTCGCGTATCACCTAGGTACTTGTTATAAGCACTTTACTAGATACCTATAATTATCTACCTTAATAACTATTCTCTCAGTATGACCGTTTTCCTCGCGCGTAATCGAGGAAAAATGTTGCTACATAGTCCGCTTGGTACGTCAACGTCATATGTATGAGACATCATCATCTCGAGAATTAAAGCAATTAATTCCTTTTAACAGATGATTCAATTTACAGTAATTTTTAGAGGTAAGAGGTAGATCCTTTTGTCCCCACCTTGTTTCAAAAGATCCAATTAGATATAAGCAGATACCGATTTCAGCACGGCATCTCATACCTACAAACTTTTTGAAGATTATAAGAACATTTTTGAGTACCTACCTAAGAGTATTTAAACACACACTTGCTACACTAGCTAAAACACTCCACAAAAATGTTATTCTAGTAACTCTGAACTTTTTTAACTTGCGTATACGGACCTATCAACTTTAATTGATGACGATAGGATTGAAGTAATGGCTAAGCGATTGGCTGCTGCGCTGCGTGTCGTGGGTTTGATTCCCGCACGGAACAGATAATTTTATGGCTGACATTTACATACTTAGTTGTTTATTGAATACTTGAATTTATATGTTGATAAATGTACCTACAATACAGGATAAATTAAATGTGTGGAGAACGTTTTTGAAAAAAATAAAAGAGGTCGGTTCATTTTCAATTTTTAGACATAAAAGTTTGTACCTAAAGCTGTACTTTGTACCTATACAAAGTACCTAGATAAGTACTGCTAAAAGACGATTTCAACGAAACTATAAATAACGCTAGATTGCAGCTAATTAAAATACTATAATGTACATTATAAGCAGCCTGGAGAACCGGAAACTGGAACCCGAATACATAATGCATTCAGATGCCTTGCATCGATTACCATAGCCAACGACATTGCAACTATTGCAAGACATCGTGTAGTTTCATCTGATTTAAAAGATAAAATCTATGGGGGAGGCCTATGTCCAGCAATGAACGTCCTGCGGCTGAGATGATGAGGATCTCGATGACATGGGGTTATAACGGGTTAAGCAACGTTTGTTGTTTAAAAGTGTATTTTTTAATCTCGGAGACCACATGAATTGACTGTTTCATTCATACCTATGTCAAATATAATTATATGGTTTCAGCGCTTAAATATAAAGCACACTATTTTAAAGTTAAACACAGAAAGCCGTCAAATCAATCTCTGAGATTAGATGCCCTTTAGGTAGATCAGAAATATAGAAAAACTTAGTCAATGATCTCATAAAGTTCGCGAGACTTTTCACCTATTCGCAACCGAAACGTATCTGGGTACCGATCTGCCTAAGTCAGAGTGGTCTAACTTTTTAGGCCTCCAAAGCACAGATGGGGGGGGCTTTTAAAGCTTAAAAATATAGGCTACTAGCTTTTGCCCGCGACTTCGTCCGCGTGGATTAATAGTTCCCGTTCCCGGGGGATTTCCGGGATGAAAACTATGCTATGTCCTTTCTCCCAGACTATATCTGTACCAAATTTCATTGAAATCCGTTCAGTAGTTTAGGCGTGAAGAAGAGACAGACAGACAGACAGAGTTACTTTCGCATTTATAATATTAGTACGGAGGTCTTAACTGTGGCATAGATATGGGATGTTATAGGGCGAGTTGTTTATTTATTGTTGGTATTAGCAGTGGCGAAGGTTCAATTTTCTAACAAGAAGCTAATGCAAAAATTGCCTAATTTTAATGGAAACAATTAGGTATTCCTACGACATTAGTTTTCTGAATTAAAATCAAACACTGGTTTTGTAATTTGTTTAACAAAAAACTTGCGGTGTGACTAGGCTATAGGTATTGTTTGGCAATAATTCGACAGCAAGCAGACAAAAATTCAACAGCGGTAAATTACCAGGCTGTTTCAAACTTCCAAAAGAAAATCGGTAGAAATCGAGTAGTCTTCTGCACTTGTATTTAGTAGGCACACCGATCCTAAACAACCTGATACGAGTTACGAATGCGGATGTATCTTTATTTAGGTAGCAAAAACTTGAACTATAAAAAACGAACGGTAATTTCAACCAAAGTTCAATATTGATATGGTTATGGCTTTAAAAATAAATCAAAATATGATGATTTTATTTAACCTTTTGAACGCCAGAGCGTAAACACATCGGCGCCACTGCTACGCCAAGCTACAAATTCAGCATTTCGATTAGCAATCTTTGATTATTGTTTTTTTTCTAGTGAAATGTAAGAAATAAGAATATATCTTTGTGCTATTTTACAATATTTTATTAATGTAGTTTTAAATAATAGGAAAGAGAAACACAAAAAACTTAATTTAGGACATTTTTAAGTAGAAAATAAGTACTTAAAAATTTCGTTTTCTTGAGGGCGTGTTTGACACGTTTTCGTTTGTCGGCTATAGCCGTCCGTGGCGGTCAAAAGGTTAAAGTTCCTGAAATTAAGAAGATCACAATACCTTCCTAAGTTAATTACGTGTAACTGGTAAATAATGCGTAATTGTATGATATTATAGGTAACTTAATAACGTCATAACATAGTCCACGGTCCAGTTGTTTTCCCTGAAACTTATCTGGGCTTCTAATTAAATATAGAATTACAAACATGCTACTTATGTCTATCAGTTCTAAAGAGGTGACGTACTTATAAGTAGTTCAAGAAGAATAATAACTCAATTCAGGATCTAGTATGCAAAATATGATTGTAGTTAGGTCATCCCGTAATAACTAGTCTTTACAGGTATTTCTAGACGTAGTAGGTCATACCTACCTGAATAATGAATTATATAAATCTAGATGTTAAGGCATTAGGATATCTAGGCAGTGGTCTGACCTGGTCATCGTAGGATCCAGAGGTGACTAATTGTCATTTAATTAACGGAAACTGTGAATCAGCGATCATAGCGAGTTTCGCTCGCGTATCGCACCTTGATGGACCGAAATGTCAAAGTTTATAACAATCCATAATAAGTGCTTACCTATCTAAGACTCACTAGTGCCAAAATATTAACTCGGAGTTAGATACTAACACAAGTTTAAGCCCATTATGAAGGTTGGTACCTACCTACCAACCTTCATGATTACACTTTGGCGTAGGAACCTAATCCCAATACATAATTTGATTCAAACACAGGGCAAACTGTTCGAATATAAAACAGATAACATTAATTTATTCGAGAGTGTATTTGTACCTAACTGGCACTATCGAAATACTATATTAGGCAGTGCCGTAACTAGGGCGGTGCCCAGGCACAGAGCGCAGACTCTGAAGGGGTGCAGAAATGACCACACCAGGACCAGAAAAAAAAATTCAAGGGCGCAGCTTGCACCGGGCCCTTAAAAGGCTAATTACAGTACTGACAGTAGGTAGCTAGGACACAAGGTGGACTGACGACCTAATTAAGACCCTAGGAAGACTCTGGATACAAACCGCTTCCAACCAGTTCTTTTGGAAATCTATGGGGAGGCCTATGTCCAGCAATGTATGTCCTGTGGCTGATATGATGATGGTTAGAAGAAACGCTACAATTCTAAGAAGATTACGCAAAATTCCCCTTACTAATGAAACTGCGCAGGATCATATAGGCGACTTGTATTTATTTTCCTTTTATTGTGAGATCACTAGGTCATTAGGACCGATGACATTATCTTTCACAAACATGTTAGTAGTTGCGGTAATTACATGGGTTTTACTGAATAAACTCTGAAGTATTTAATTGGGTTTTTTTTTATAAAGAATGTATTATTCAATGTTTTACTTGGAAATTACGACACATAACCATGTAATGGAAGAACTTAGACTTACAGACCTAATAAGGGGAGGCTAGGGGGATCTACATGGATAGATCTGAAAATCTCACGTTCGCAGTTGTAATTGAATTATAAAGTTGTGGTGGTACGATCAATCAATAAGTAGATATGCATAATTATTAATAATTCTCATTAGATTTGACGATAGGGTCCAAACAGAGCCCTTTAGCTATCGCTCAACTGTCCATTCGTTAAAGTATATCCGTCACTCTAAGACAGGGCAGACATTTTAAAATTTCAGTGTATAATACAATGCCCGTTATGACCACAAATAACATTGTTTAAAAAGTGTTTTTTGGCATTATTTGTTGATCTTAATATTGAAAGGTGGTACGAAACCCTTCATATATTCTTATCAATGATAGTTTACAATATTTAAAGGTACGAGTAGGTACTACTTGGGCCCCACTGGTCACGTTTATTTCGACAATGCTTTCCTACATTTATTTATAGTTAATTAAAACGGTACAACACCAAATACATTAATTAACATAGATACATATGGGAGTCAGACTAACATTTGGTCATTTTTAACATAAGTGCGTTCGTACTAGTTAGGTACAGTACAGAACTTCCCAAAACCGAATTGCAGGCAAAATAGAATAACATAAGTAGCTGATAGCAGTGTGTGTTTTAAAACAGTTCATGAAATAACGCTTGTAAACTATTTCTCTACTTATCGCGCTTACAATGAAATGTTTCCGATTCGTGGCCTATCTAGTAATTGTTATGGTTGATAACGGCAATGTTGTTCCACAGAATTTGCTGCCCAATTTGAAATAATTATTTCAATACGATATGAGCGTTTGCGCAGCACGGTATCTCGATTTTGGCCTTTTTGGGAACAAGTTTTTATGTTTTGTACAGAAAACTTTTAATACTCTACATTGGCTACAATTTCGTTTTTGTAACCAGTAAGTGTCAACTACTCATAATTTACACTATCTTTACTAATATTATAAAGAGGAAAGATTTGTATGTATGTGAGTATGTAAAGAATAAACTCAAAAAATAAAAAGTTAAATTAAAAAGTTAAAAGCCCCCAACACAAAAAGTTCCCTTTAAAAAGTAAAAAAATAACAAAGTGTTGGGGGTTTTTTAAATTTTAAAGGACGATGACAAAATTTGTATGGGACCCGTCCCCCCCCTCCAACAGATGTTTTGTATGTGTCAGGGGGTGCTTAAGGATCTATTAAAAGACCAGCAATCAGTTTTAACTCCAAAATCCATGGGGTTTAGAAAAAAAACTAAAAAAAAAAAAAAATTTTTTTACTTCTAATTCCTTACACTTATGTTATAAGAACTAAAATAACAATATTTAAGGCTATTATGAAGTGTATACAGTTACACCGAACGCCGTGCGGAGCCAAAGATTGTAAATCAAATTATTGTGTTACCTACATATTTTACAAATATGGAAAATAGGTATATTAATTGTCATTAATTATTATTCTATTCAGCAATTCTGCCGCTGGATAAAAATCGAATGTACTGCCCAAGCTCCATGTACCACGTAAAACGAAATAATACGTATACAAGGTGGCCCCCATGTATGTTATACGATTTTTTTGTGGTTTAGGAATTAGACGATTTTTTATTTTGTTTTTAGATATTCTTACCTGACCATCAGAACTTGATGGTTTCTAGTCTTTTTGAGTAACATTTTTTTTAATAATGAATCCTGAGGTCTACCTACGGTCGATAAAATCTGACTGTCTTTTCATCTCCTAAAGCGACTAAAACTAAGTTCAAAGGGTTATTTTTTAAATTCGTTCCAGATTTTCTATCACTCAAACAAAAAAACAAAAGGCGGGTGGCAAGTACCTCAAAGTAGATTTACAACTTTAACGGACCCTCAGCTTTCCAAAACAATACAAATAACCGGTAAATAACCAATTTTACTGGTCAGTATTCGGTGTAATTGAAACTTGAACATGGTAAGGCGAAAATATCAATATTTAAAAAGTGTTATTGGGTTTTTCTATGAAATTCTCAGTAGCAGCTCGGAGTTTGGATTTGTGCCCGGTTAATGGCAATAGGCTCGCCCCCTATTATATGGGACCTAAAAACATACCAGCGAAGTGTGGGTGTACATTGGTACACCTCTGCCTAACCCTTTGGGGAATACCGGCGTGATAGTATGTATCTATGTATGTATGTATGTATGTGTGTATCAATATTTTAGTGTTCAAGTGAACACATGCCATGACGCCTGTAATCCCCGAAAGGTTAGGCTGAGCACGTGTACCAATGTACACTCACAGTCCGCCGGTATGTTTTAGGTCCCATGTAATAGGGGGCGAGCCTATTGCCATTAACCGGGCACATGTCCTAGCTCCGAGTTGCTAATGAGAATTTCATAGAAAAACCCAATAACACTTTGCCACTCGACCTGGAAATCGAACCCAAGACACCTAGCGTAGCAGTTGCGCTTAGGACCACTAGGTTAACGAGGCAGTTGCTCAAGTGAATGCTGATAACAATGAATTTCAACGGATTTTCATCAAGTTTTTAATGCAATATGAGCTCTATATAACTGTTTTTATAATAACGTTAGTATTTAGTAGTAGTATCTACTTTAAAAAGTTAACCTAACTTTTTAAACTATTCAGAATCACCATAATGCAACAATTAAACATGACAAAGCGCTCGAAACTTGATGTGAGATCGTTATTATTAATTTTCATTAGCTTTTACTTGAACACAAAAATATTGATATTTTTGCCTTATCATGTTGAATTTTCAATTGCACCGAATTTGACCGGTTTGAAAAAAAGACCGCTCAACTCTTATCGGGGTTGACCTCGATTCCCCATTTCCAGGACCGAGTGCCTAAGGAGTTTTTGGGGAGTGCAGGGGAAAGAATCAGGGTTACGGTTTTGAGGGACCCCCGCGTTTATGGGGTGCGTCCTCGATACGATAGCGGAAGGTGCATGTGATGAATGGTGTATTTGATCTTGCGATCGTTACACCACTTGGCCACTTCGCCTTGTCTTTGCCTTGTCTTGTATGGAAGCTGAAGCGGGGGGAGTACTCAGGGGCTCGAGGGAAGGCTGGTCGCTGGGAGAGCGAGTGCGGGGGGCCGCGGAGGTGGTGGTGGTCGCGGCCTTTGAGGCCTCGTAAGAGGGTCTTCGCTTCTTCCTTCTACTTACGACGACTTAGAGCGGGCGGGGTTGCTGATATAAGTTGCAAATGCGCTGCTTTAGGCATCACCTGCAGCCGATCGTTAATATATTTTGCTGATTCTTAACAGATGTTGGGGAGGACTGTATGTGTTCAATGACGATACTGGTACTTAGTTGACTGCTTTATTGCAAAAAAAAAAAATTCTCCAGACCGATTCCGGCCACGGCGGCTAATCTTAATGCAGACTAGCCTCGTACGCAGGAGATATTATAGTGCACAAGTGTGTGCGCAAACACAGGTGCACTCCCTCTTTCCTAACTCTCATAGCCCGATGGGACGGCAATCCGACACGACCGGAGAGAGATCAGGCGCAGGACCAACGGCTTTACGTGCTTTCCGAGGCACGGGGGTGTCACACCGCCAACTTCCAAACTCTGGGCTCCTAATGAGAAATTCCCAATGGAAAAACCCAATAACACTTTTTGCCCGACCCGGGAATCGAACCCGGGACCCCTTGCTCAGCAGTCGCGCTTGCGACCACTGCTTTATTGCTAAACAGTATACAAAAGGTATACATAACAAAGACATTATTTTAATTATGTACGTCTTCTCCAGACCGATTACGATCACGGCAGTTAATCATAATGCAGATACAGAGTAGGATTAATATCCTACTCTCCTGCGTACTTGGCTAATCTTGGCACTATAATTAGTGCACAAGTGACTGCGTAAATACAGGTGCACTCCCTCTTCCCAAATTCTTATAGTCCAATGGGACGGACATCCGATATAACAGGGAAGACATCAGGCGCAGGACCAACGGCTTTACGTGCTTTACGAGGCACGGGGGTGACACACCACCATCTTCTAAACTCCGGACGTTTACTGAAAAAATCCTAATGGAAAAACCCAATAAAACTTTTTGCCTGACCTGGGAATCGAACCCAAGACCCCACGCGCAACAGACGTGCTTGCCACCACAGGACTAACGGGGCAAATATGGTTACTATAATAAAACTTTGAAACAAACTGTTATTTTGTACCACAAAATAATCCTTTTAAAACTTGATTTTCTGCTTATCTCCCATACTTTAGAAAAATGTCGTCATAGTAAAAAATGATCAACTTTTTATCAGCTTTCGATTGAGATGCATTTCAATTCTGTTGGTCGAAGTAAGGTTGGGGGGACGTTTTCAAGCATCGTCCTTTAACTTTTTATTTTATACTTTTTATAGGTTTAGGTACCTACTTATTATAATGTCGATTTTGTTAAGTTTGAGACCCCACTCGAGTATATTTACAGGCATTCGGTTTTTCTTCCCTACTTTCACCCCCACAACTTTTAAACGGCTCAACCGATTTTCATCAAACATGACTAAGACACTCGCACATAGGTCACCTTTATTACAAAAAAAAAAAACTAAATTGAAATCGCTTCATCCGTTCGGCAGCTATGATGCCACAGACAGACAGACAGACAGACAGACCGACAGACAGACACGTCAAACTTATAACACCCCTCTTTTTGCGTCGGGGGTTAAAAAGTACTGGACCGTTTTCAAAAATTCTTTCACCATTAGAATGCTACATTATCCGTGATTAACATAGGGCACATAACATAACATCACGCTACGGCTCGGGAGCGTAGCTGTAACCAAAGACATAAATAAGTGAAAAAAGCTCAGCGGACGAAGTTGTGGTTAATTCGTCAGGAGGGCTAGTAGACTATAAGTTATCTGTATGTCTGTCTATCTGTAACTAAGTCTTTCTCCACTTGGAGATCACGTAAACGAAGGAAATTTGGCCTCCTATTGTTAAGGGGTCGTGGCTACACTGTTGTAATACGTGTTTATTGTTTAAAGAGCAAGAAATAAATGCATTATTATTAATCAAAAATTAAGTAATTGATTACCAACATTTTTGACATGAATAATATCGTATGAGATACCGTGGCTCTTAGGCTAGCCGCACACACACAATAATATTGACAATCCAATATTGTCAGAATTTCAAGATCTATAGAAAAATACCGCAATACAGGCCGCACACACACAATATTATTGACAATACGTACTTTATTGTCAATATTATTGCGTGTGTGCGGCTAGCCTTAGGCCATTTTTCTATTTGTTAAATTATTATTTACTATATATACAATTATAAAAACCAAAAAAAAATGTTTTCTGTGACTTCACAGATTTTCCGTGTCTTTCATTTGTAAGAAAAAACACGTTAACGTTCATTATCGAGATAACCCATTTCATCAAGTTATTTATTATGTCTGTCTGAACTTCAACCGATAAGATATTTTCTTATCTTTATCGTTGTTTGATTTGACCGATTGTGTTCCGGTATAGTCTGATTTTAATGAGTGTTGTTTGCAGATAAAAATATGGAGCAGTCTTGTAATGTTTGAGTAGGAACCGCCTTGTAGGTATGTCTAGTGGTCGGGAAAATGAGTGAATAGCTTTTGGCTATGGTGCGGTTCATTCGGAAGATGCGAACGGATCATCTTTTTAAATTTTTCTGCTTTAGTTTTCTTAAGTCATAACAAAGCGTTGTGTTTTCTTAACATACCGGCCAACTGTGGGTGATACACCTCTGTCTAACCCTTCGAATTCAGGCGGGGATGGTATGTTATGTTAATAGTTTTCTAGAGAAAACCGCCGCTGACGCGTGCACTCCGCACGCTCAACCTCATAGCGAGTGAAACGGACCTATTTCATTGTTCTCTGAGTGAATTCACAAGGAATGCATTATTCGTTATTAGTTATAGATAGATTAAGTTATAAGTATAAATTAAATTGTGAGTACTTAAGGCGCATTTATCACATTGGGTTAGCCTGTAATGGTAAATGTATGTAGATAAATAAATAAATAAAGAAACATCTCAATTGTTACTATGAGATAATCATTTTAGTCGCGCTGAGGGATCGATATAATACCTCGGAAGCAAGGGCAGTTACACAAGTCATACACAACAGTCCTTGTGGCCTCTTAGTAACAATTGATGTAGGGTCAGGTCATACATACATACATAAGCTCAAGCTTTTTCCCATGGGGTTAGGCTGAAACCACAGAACGCCACTTGCTACCATCCTTACATACTACTTTCGCCTCGTGTACGTTCATACATCTGGGTATACAAGTACGCCGGGTACGAGTACTGCGCACCCGACCTTCCTGAAGACCTCACCAATAAGGTCAGGGTCGGTCTTTTCTAGGGCGGACTCACATCTGCTATTTAAATTTATTTTGTTAGTCGCACCATTTAGGAGGTGGTGGTTATGTAGGACATGAAACTTTGCCATATGATTTGACCCTTTTGTTAGGGGTCAACTGATATGGCAAAGATTCTAGTTGTACATAACCAGCACCTCCTAAACGCTGCGTATGCGCACAGCTTGTAGTAAGGTAGCTACAGTGACCTGCGACACAGTCCGCAGCGAGTCCCCGAGCGCCGAGCGCAGTCGCTGCACGTCACGTGCGGCCCGGCCGCTGCGGGCGATGTACGCCTGGCGGCGACGGATCTCCGCCGTCAGCTGCGACCGGAGCTGGGAAGCCTGCACGATAGAAGAAGAGTTATAGAGTTAGTGTCCATTTATTTAAAGACTTTCTTGTAAATTATGGCAAAAGTTGCTTTTAAATTGTCTAATTGAAATACAGCAGTGGGACAGTACAGGCTAAATAAAAAAAAAAAAAAAAAAATTGAAATAAATTATTTGACTTTGAGTACAAGTAATGCGACGGCATCAGATATTTCTCACTGTCTATTAGAGCACTTGTGCTACCCAAAATTGAAAGATGAAGTTCATCCGCATCTGTCAATTTAATACGACCAGTACGCCTGGTAAGCTAACCATAACAGACCCTATAATGACGCCCATCAACCAGGCACAAATTCAGACTCCGCAGAGAAGTCTGAAAGCACTTCCCGACCCGAGGAATCCATCACATTACCCATTTTCCATTGAGGTTGCAACCACTACCTACATGAAAAGGGGAACTGCTTTTAGTATAAAGATCAAAGGTAGTCCCTATAACTTTTTCGAGTGAGCACCTGTGTCTCGAGCCGCATGATCTGCTGCCTGTAGGTGGCCTCCTTGGTCTCGAGCAGGCGCTCGGCCTGCAGCGCGGCCTGCCGGTAGTGCTCCACGTCGCCGCGCCGCGACGGCGACACGCTCGACAGGTCCGACAGGTAGCGGCTGCGGGCCATCGCTAGCTCTGCCTCCTGGATTATAGCGGAAATATGTAGATAACAATTTTATATATTTTTTTTATATAATTTGCATACTGTTGTCATGGTTCAAACATCTTAAAAGAAAATACATGAATTAACCAAAATCCGGCCAAATGCAAGTCGCACTCGCATTCGTACTACAGTACAATATTAAGACCGAGCCAAAAACGGCGAAAAAATATACGTTTCTCATACGAGTAGACCCTTTATTACATTTATTAATTTATTTTTCTTATTATAGCATATTTTTTATTATAGCCATAGCACACACTCAAGTGAAAATTTCAAGTATCCACCTATTACGGTTCAAAAGACACAACCCTGTGACGGACACACAAACTAACAGACGAATGAGCAAGAGCAATAGGGCTCAGTTTAGTCTAACAAAAACATAGATACATTTTAAAATAGCACTTAAACCAATGACAATAAGCTCTAACTCAGAAATAACAAGCATATCTTACTTTATCAGCCAGTTCCTTCTCCAAGCGCCGAATCTTCATCCGCAGCTCTCTGTTCTCCAGTTCGATGAGACTGAGGTCGGTGGTGAACCCTTTGTCCTTACAGGGAATGTTCACGGAGTCCTTGTAGCCGCGCATCGACGAGTCTTTTGTGGAGTCTGGACCTGGGAATATATAAAATACGAAATGTTATGTATACAAATAAATATAATTGAAGTGTCCGTTTAAAATATTTTTATAAAATACATAAGGTTTATTTCAAACTAGCTACCACTTTGTTTCATTCTATACTCGCTTCTGCCGGCGACTTCGTTTGCGTGGTTTTAATTAACCGTTTTAATTTACGTTATTAGTTACTACTCCGCTCCCGAGTGTCGTAGCGTGATGTTATGTAGCCTATAGCCTTCCTCGATAAAAGAACAAAAATCATAACCAATACAAAAATATTTTTTCAATTCGAACCAGTAGTTCTTGAGATTAGCGCGTTACCAAACAAACAAACTTTTCAGATTTATAATATTATATATAGTTAGAAGATTAAGATAAATTACTTGAGTTTTACATCTAAACAGATATCATGACAGTTGACGTACTTTTTATGAGCTGTCAAAACGCGATTCTCCCATAGATTTTGTATGACAATACTAAACTGTGACGTCACTTATTTGCCATCTCAATTCACTTACTATTTATTGATTTTAAAGCTACTAAAAAGAAAATTTTACCGTTATTTAAAAAATCTATTGGGTTTTCAGGGCTAAAATAAAATGTGTTTTAGAGAAGTTGTGTCTTGATATTATTGTTTAATGGTTTCTGCTACTGAATGCGTCACCTGAGTCCAGATCGGAGTAGTAGACAGTCTTGTCCCCGCGGTCGTGGCTCTTGCTCCTCAAGGCAGGCCGCAGCTGGCGACGCTCGGCCTCCAGCTTGCGCACGGTGTCGTGCAGCACGTCCACCTTGGACTTGAGCTCGGCACGCTCGCGCTGCAGCTGGTGCAGCTCGCGCTCCAGCTCGCTGTCGGCGTTGCTTTCTTTGCCATCCCATGTCGTCATGCGGAGTTGGGATTCGAAGGCGGACCTTTAGGTAACAAAAGTTTGTTACTTATCATGGACATTGACGTGTCATTTCGCGTCTGCATTACGCGAAGATAGACGTAGTCGTGGAGTATTTATGCGCGGTGACCGACTGGACTTTGAAGGTCGAAAGGTTGAAATCACGCCACAGCGACAACTTTAAGTCGTTTGTGGTACGAGTTCCAACCCACCACCTACAGACCTTAAAAGAGGACTTTTCGCCGAAGGGTATCGTGTATCGGCGTTTCCGAGGTCGGTCACGCGACACCACGCAGCAAAATACGACACTGTTAACAATACATGTTTAGTTATAGATTTATAAGGTTTTTTTTAACGTATTAGTTTATTATTGTATAAGTTTCTTTTGTGTATTCTATGGACCTTAGTTGCCTGATAATAAAACGATTATTAATATTATTACTGGGCAGTCATCCCAAAAGGTCACCTTTTGCAAGGGGCAAAGTCGAAATCAAAGTATTTATTAGGCGATCACTAGATGCGTCAACTAGGTTTAAACTTTTAATTTGTATATGACGTTCAAAAGTGACTTTTAATGGTCTAATTGAAATAAATAATTTGACTTTGACATAATTAACCATATTGTAAATTTTAGGCGAAGCCGACAAAAAAATGATAAACATTATACCTACTTAAAAAACAAATAAATATATACTCTATTTAAATCGACATAAGATTCAAACTCGACCTACCTCTGCACCTCCACATTGGCTAGCTGGTTGGTGAGTCTGTGCACCTGGTCTTCAAGCGAAGAGTTCAACCTCTTCATCTCTCCGAGCGCTGACTTGGCACTCTCCAGCTTCTCAGTCAGCACGCGTCTTTCATTCTCGCAGCTCGCTGGAAAATAATGTGACGTCATGATTGAGATGTTAACGATACAAGTATAGTAGCCGAGTACTTCATAACTTCATCAGCGTCAATTTTCTAACGGATGGCAATTAAAAGAAAAAATTGCCTACAGCACGCAGAGATAACGTAGCTTCTTAAAATTTTCAGAATCGGACCTATGGTTCCGGAGATTAACACACTTAAACAAACATACAAACAAGCAAACAAAAAAATTATCTCTATAATATTAGTATAGATAATATCGATTTAGGATTTGGAGAGCTTTTGCCGTGATTGTAGTTCTAAACTGCGTCTGCGCAGTGACATAAAGTGACCATTTGAACAGAAACTATTAACGGACTATGAGAGTTAGGGAAGCGGGAGTGCACCTGTGTTTGCGACCACACTTGCGCACAATAATATCCCGTGCTTACTTGGCTAGTCTGCAGTAAGATTAGCCGCCGTGCCGGAATCGATATGTAGTACGATACATTTTACAGTGTCACAAGAAATCACTAATAAAATATCGCCTATAAAACTTACAGACACTCTTCTGTATCTGCCTCAGCTTGTCGACCGCATTATGTTCATTATTCTTGGCCTCATTAAGCTGCCTGGTGACCTTGCTGAGCTCGGCCCGCAGCTCGCTCTCGGCGGCGGCGGCCTTTTGCAGCGCTGTGGACAGCTGTTCTACTGTGCCCTTCAGGGAGGTGCAGCGGTCTTCTAGCTGCGCTATCGTGCGGGTGTAGCCTTCGCAACGCTCTTGCAGTTTCTGGAGATTGAGTGGAAATATTAAAAGTAGATTTTTTTTGCGCAGTTTATATATAGGGTGTTGATTTCATGCTCGAAATTAATAACTTCAAAAATGGTCTGCGGTTTAATTTTGGACAGCGGCCCATGTTTGCAATCCCCTCTCTCAAGATTACAGATTACATACTCAACGTTGATTCGCTACAAACAAAAATACGGATCAAGATGTGATTATGCCACCATCATTGATTTCACTCATTACTTAAAACTACTTTTATATCCATAAATCAGACATACACTTGATATCGTCATGTGTATGTCTGATTTTTTTGCCTATCTCAAAATTAAGTAACAAATCCAATGACAAGTACCAACCTGTTTTTTTTACCCATGTTGGCAAAGAAATAAATTATGTATGATTAATGTTTTTTTTTATGTTTGTCTGAGCTATCTACAAATGAGCTAGTCCATACCTTCAAGGCCTGGTCCCGGTCCCGGGCGGCCACAGCAGCTCGCTGCACGTCGCCCTCCAGCTGCGCGCGACGCACGTCCAGCCGCGCCGCGCGACCTGGACATAATGTAGCATGTAAATACTGTGCTCTAGCATACTAATTAACTTGATCATTTTTAATCCAATCGAATCGGTGACTTAAACAATCGCGGATAGGATAGATTTCATTTCGTGTTCTCTGAAAGAGTTTACAAAAATTTCATTACATGAGTTATACTATTCGATATTGGGGTGTAATATAATATTGTTAAATACCACGCTACAGTTTTAGGGTAACCGGTTGTGATAACTAAGAAGAAAAATAATGACGTACCTTCAGCCGCTGCAAGCGCTTCGCGTAGTTGTCCGACTTCTTGTACCCGTTCCGCTAATTGTGCTTGAAGATTTTGTCCTTTGTTCTATAAAAGCATTGCAACGACAATTAAAGATCAAAATCGAATAAATTATTTTGTCACCACTCTTTTAAAAGAGCTTTGTTTTGATCAATATCTGAGTATTTGAAAATGTACTTTATTGACGTCATTTCAATAAAACACGGGGCCTAAAAATAATATATAACGCGTAATGTAAAGTTCACCTCATTCTGTAGTTTCTCTTCTGTGATGGACGACAGCGCAGCTTCAAGGCTGGTGATCTTATCACGCAAGTTGCTGATCTCCAGGGTCTTGCTTTGTACTGACTCGTTCTGATATAAGAAAGCATTTTTTTAAACCATTTTATAGTAGGTTCATTATATTAGGTGAACTATGAAAAGGCGTTTACCAAGGGACGAGATTTGTATGACGAGATCACAAAAAAAAAACCTAATATATTTTCTCGCCATTTGCATAAGCTTACCTAGAAGTTAGGCTCAGACTATAGATCGCCCCTTGTAGCCTAATTGCGTTACATACTCATAATCGTGTTATCTTTTCGCCACCTTTGGTTGACTGGTAGCTGAATGCTTAAGGCATTAAATCCGCCTTTGTACTTTTTTATTTAAATAAATCGATTTTTAATTATGTGAAAACATATTTACACACAACAGTATCTTACCAACGCATTGAGCTGCGCCTCCTTCTGTCCGAAGGCAGTCTGCAGACGCGCCTTCTCCTCCTGCAGCGTCCGCAGGTTGGCGGACACGGACTGCAGCTTGTTGTCTCCCTTGCCGGCCTGCTCGCTCGCGTCCTTCAGCTGCTTCTTGAGCATGCTCACTTGGGATTTGTAGTCGTCCTGTGAAACATTTATGATGACACTATTTTATTTATTTTATTTTATTTTATTTTATTGATTTTAAGAAAACTTACAGCTAATACATAAAATAGTCAGAAGTAATGTGCAGAAGAAAGCCAATTACAAGTTTCCACTTATATAAACTTTTGTATAAAATAAACAAAACGGCATAAACAGCGCGAGAATTAAACATAGAAACAAAAAAAATAGAAATAAAGAAATATACAAAACATTACAGAACAAAGTCACACATCAAAGAATGAGTTACTTAACACTTTTTTTAATTTCTGGACACTATTTGTAAATAAATCAAGTTCAACATCCTGGCACACCTTATTAAACATTCGACATGCTCTTAATATATATGAATTTTGTCTGTAGACAGGTTTTACACTAGGTACATGAAGGAGATGAGGTCTCCGAAGAAACACAGACGGTGCACGAAGTCCAATCTTAGCCACCAGCTCAGGGACGTCAGTAGATCCATTCATTATACTAAACAAGAAAGCAAGATCTGCAATTTTTCTTCGCTCGTGTAAAGGAAGAATATGGAATTTCTTACACCGACTAGTATAGTTAGAAAGATAAGTGTTTGAACGATATTGAGTATACCTTAAAAATCGCCTTTGTATACTTTCAAGACGATTAATATAAACATTGTAATTTGGATTCCAAATTTGAGAAGCATATTCGAGATGGCTACGGACAAAAGCACAGTATAGAATTTTCATCGTTTTGATGTTCCTAAACTCAGAGGATACCCTAAAAATAAAGCCCAACGCTTTAGAGGCCTTGTTGACTACATTGTCAATATGCGCATCAAACAAAAGCTTTGAGTCAAAGATAACTCCAAGATCCTTGATGACGTTGACTCTGGCAATTGAGGTATTGGCAAATTTGTAATCAAACCTAATAGGGTTTGGCTTACGTGTAAATGTACAAACATAACATTTGGAAATATTTAAATCCAGCCTATTCCTAGCACAGTAGTCATGAAACCGGTCAAGGTCCTCCTGCAATAGGTGTGCATCCTCAATGGTTGACACTTGACTTAAAATTTTCATGTCATCCGCATACAATAAAATTTTGGAATTCAGAAAACACGAGGCGATGTCGTTTACAAAAATATTAAATAAAAGAGGTCCTAATAAGGATCCCTGGGGAACCCCCGACGGAATGTACATCACTCTTGAAGCATAACCATTGAGGACCACAGTCTGGCATCTATTTTCGACATATGATACAAACCACCTGTACAAGCAGCCCCTCACACCAATCCCTAACAGTTTATTCATAAGAAGCGCATGATCTATTCGATCAAAACATTTGCTGTAGTCAGTGTATATAACGTCGACCTGAGACCTCCTGGACATATGCTCTGAAAGATAGTCACTACAAACCACGAGATTGGATGTGGTGGAGCGACCTTTTAAAAAACCATGTTGGTGATCGGAGAAACTTAATTTAAGCAAAGATGAAAGTTGTACGTGTACGATTTTCTCCATAATTTTAGCGAACACGCAGAGTTTGGAGATCGGTCTATAATTTTCAACGCAACTAGCTTGCGACTTCGTATGTAAATGTCGTTTATTTGCGGACGCAGAAGATAACTTAACTCATGTTCTTAGCCTATGTTACATTAAGATAGGTGATACTGATGAGGTAGCAATCAGGCAGACTAGCCAAAAAGTGTTTTGTTTTTTTTTTCATTTTATATTTATTATTTATTTAGTGTTGGATGAACTGTATAGTCTTAATAAAAAAATACTTCTTTCAAATTGTAATTAGGAGAAAGTAATAAATGAAACGAAACATAAACCCTAGGGGACTATTATAATATCGTAAAACAGGATTATTTTAATATTACTTTGTAAATTCCAATGCTTTAACTCTCTTAAAGTACTAAGAATATTCAAACGACCAATATTTACAGTTGATTTGTCTAACTAATAATAAAACAATTGGACCGTACCTTCTCCCGCTCAATCTGGCACACGTCGTGCATCAAGTTGCGCATGCCCTTCTTCACGAGCTCGGGATCCACGTCTATGATCTCGTTGCGATCCTCCGAATGGTCGCGACCTGAAATATACTCAACTTCAGCCATGCCGCATAAACATGGAGACTTCTCCATAATATAAACTATAGGTCGTAACCGCCATCGCCACTTCCGTGTAGAAATTGAAGCGACAGTAAAGTCAGAAACCCAACCTTTATATTTTATAAAAGTGATTATCCGGTATTTCATTTAGTTTTATTCCCTCGTATATAATTCAAAAATAAAATTCTCAATTGCTGCCTCGATTGCATTAAAATAAAAATACATTACGAGTAATCTAAGTTTAAAACAGCCTGATATGAAGAATAATTATGTAAACAGGAAACAAAAATAAATGTATGAAAAATATGCATTACGCACAAAATTACAGGCTTTCTAGTTCCCCACATTATGATTCCTTGAGTCGTGGCGACCAGTCTCTTCCTAGGCAAGTATATACAATGTGGTGATCAAGGTAAATTGTCTTGTTATTTTTATGTAAAACAATTACATCATTTATGTTTATTTTGTATGATATGCTTAAATATATACACTTGAAAATTTTTTTCGTAAACGAGTACTTGTTTAAGTGATGGTACCTGCGTGGTTATTCGGAAAGCCTAGCTTTACAGCGGCAAAGTTATTTGACGCGAACTGTATGTTTGTAGTTCATTACGTGAGTTTATTTAGATAATAGGTTTTTCGTATATAACTAGTCACGCAATGTCAGTTACCTCCCCTATGCGGGCTGTATCTCCGGGCGGGGCTGGCGAGTCGCTTGCGCGTGGCGGCGTGCACGGAGCCGTCGGGCTGCACGCCGCACACGCGCCGCAGAGCGTGCGCGATGCTGGACAGCTTGGCCTCCGCCTCGCGCTTGCCGCTCTCGCACTGCGACAGGGACGCCTCTAGCGCGCGGCAGCGGCCTTCGCTGCCGCCGAGACGTGCCTGTAAATGTATTGAAGGTTACTATGAGTCAATAATTAGAAAATTAAGAAAAATTGTTTATTGTCGCAGTAATATATGCTGCGAAATTTAATATATCTTAGGCTTTTTTTGCAACTTGCAGCTTAGAATCGGGTCATATAATAATAAACAAAATTAGAATTAACCGTTATCATTTGCCGTTTTAAAATTACCTGTAAATGTATGTCTATGTATGGTGAACAAAGCTATTTGGTATACAGGCAGCTTACTTGCAATTACTTTTAAAAAATGTTGTGAGTGTGCTGAGCAGTTAATTCTTTTACTCTCTTAAGCTTAAAAAGTAATTAGGCATACAATCAAAATGAATATTGGCAGTATAGTAAAAATATGGAAAATTTTGCCTGCATACCAAAAAGTTTTATTGATTGGCAAGACGACGTTTGCGATCAGTAATAACTAAATTATAATGAGTCCTTGTATCCTATGGTACAGATACTTCACTCCATAGAGAAAACCTAACACTTAACGTTATAATTACCTACAACACGTTCGTGCGTGAGAGAGAGAGATAGCAATAACGCGCGTCACACAACCCAGCGCTAGGGCTATCTATGCTGAGAAATGATTACACAAAAGAATAGGTGACTATAAAGTATTATTGTGTAGTATTATTGTATGTACTGAAATATGTATTTTCTGTACACTACAAATTGCATTGCGAGGTTTAGACATTATTGAAGGCGCGAGTATCGTTTATTTTGTTGCGGTAGGTATAGTACACTCAAGCGAGCGCGTGACAGCCGACTGGATTCGCTGCGCCTGGGCGCAGGCGAGCCGTAGGCACTTAAGACAGTAACCTTGAACGAGTGACGGAGGCTTGATCCTATTCGTATGTGTGTGTTGTGTTGTCCTTGTTGTTTTTATTATTTTGCTAAAATAAAAAAATCTTTGTTACACAGACCTTGAGTTCCTGTATCTGCTGCGTGGCGTCGGCGAGGCATACTTCAAGGTTGTGTTTGAGCTCTTCGAGACGACGCTCCTTCGACCGACAGTCTTCTAGACGAAGTACCAGCTCCTGAATAGGAAGACAATATTTGTGTAGAAACAAATAAAAAAATATTTGTGTAGTACAAACAAATTGATCCTACTAATATTATAAATGCTCAAGTCTCTGAGTCTCGCACATATATTGGAGTTACTAATAATTTAGGCTCCATATAATGATTTCAAGAAATGTTAATATGCTATAGAAATAATTAAATTGAGCCAAAATCTGCCTACACTGATTTGAAATGGAACCTACACTCGCAGCTATCTTCCAAGGCACCATTGTATTTGGGTTGGGTTATATACCTGGTCCCTAGCGCGGCACGCCTCCTCCAGCTCGGCAGCACGCTGCCTGCAGGCGGCCAGGTCGGCCCGTGCGGCTCCCAGCAGTGCCTCCAGCTCTGCTCCGTGTCGCCGTGCTGCGGCTGCGTCGCCTGCGCAACGCTCGCGCTCTTCGCATTCGTTTTGTAATCTGGAAAGTAAAAAATGTACTTTAAATAAAAAGAACGTTATCGTTTAACTAAAATGCCGATATGTCAATATTACGCGCTTTAATATCACTTTTACATCTTGTGTTTATTTATTAATAAGCTGTGACCCGCTAGTCACCTGTATTCAGTTACATCTTTGATTACTGCTCCGCTCCCGTTGCTCGAGGAACGAGAAATTAGAAATTAGGTAATTTAGAACGTAATACATGAACAAAAAATATAATATGCAATACCCAAACTTAACATTCGATTAAATATCCTAACATAAATAAATATGTATGCCGGACGATTTAAAAAAATTACCATACATACCATCACGCCTATATTTCCCGAAGGGTTAGGCATAGGTATGCATAGGGCAATATATTCTTTTTAAAAAAAAAACATCGCATTCATGTTTTTCTTCACTTTCGACAAAAATAGTCGATAACTTGACTATCCATTAATATCGATCTACTAACCTAGACTGCAGCTCCTTAATATCATGGTTGGCCTGCTCCAAGGCCGCGCGCTCCCTCTTCAGCTGTCCCTCCGTGGCCTTCAGCTCCCGCGTCACGTGCTCGCTGCCCGTCTCACTCTCCTTCAACATCGTCTGCACGCGAGACAGCTCCAGGTCCAGGGTAGTGCGGTTCTCTTCCAAACCTAGGTAAATAATTTGTTGTTAACGGAAATCCAAAAAGATTTGCCAGTGTGTGTGTGGGTGACATTCTATTGAAACGACAGGAGCAGACCGGAAGAGAATTAACGAAAGTGATATTAGCTCTGCTCCGCTTAACAATCACGAGGGGATCTAAGGGCAAGCCCCCATGACTTAGTCCCCATGGGTGACGGGTATAAGAACATCTCCTCAGTATATATATATCGTAAGCTGGACAGTGACAAAAGAACACAGAAGTATCATAATATTGTAAGCAGGTCTTTTAAATGGCGTTCCGATTATTTTTTGGAAGATGCCCGCCACACTATTCCCGGTAGTGGAGTTATAGTGGAGACCACCAGAAAAGCGCCGGGGCAATATAGCTCCACGAATCCCGGAGAAACGATTCAACTGTCTTGGATCCCGCAACGAAATTAATCAGAAAACATTAGCAGAGGAGTAAAAAAACCTGTCGCATTACCTGCTATCTTATGATAAGCCTCGTCCCTGGCGCGGGCGGCCTCTCTCCTCTCGTGCTCGGCCCTCTTCACGTGGTCGCGTAGCTCGCGACAGCTGCTGTTGTACTTGTCCCGCTCGGCGATGCAGTTGGTCAGTTGGCGACGAACGTCTGTCAGCTCTTTGCGAAGACTGTCGGATTCGTTCTCCACTGGGGATAGAAAAAATAGACATTGCATTTTTTTTTATCGAATGTTATCGTCCGGCCTTATGTATACATAAGTAGGTATTTTTCGTCTAAGTAAATACTACAAAATACTAACTTCTAAAAAAAAAACAATAACAAAATAAACAGTCAAGTAATATACTGACTTCTATAGCAAATGATACGCATATAAAACTTTTGCTTGATGTGTTTAGCACTTTTTTACTTATAAGACGATAATGAACCATAATCGCCGTCATATTTATTGAGTAATTAGGTAACTATTGTCAAGTGGTCACCGCTTCCTATCTGCAATACCAGAGGCCTTGCAAATGCGTTGCCATCCCTGGACAAAGTTGAAATGTCTCATGTGCCTGTGGAACGTAGCAACGCTGCTTTGCGGCAGAAATAGGTACGGTGGCAGTATATCCCCGGACGAGTTCCTTCAAAAAGAGCTCTACTACTAAACTTCGTATTATTCAACCAATAACCATTAGCCATAACCATACTGATACAATAAGAAACCCACCAAATATCAATAAATGAATATGAACCCAGCTTCTAGAAACTTCTACAACTACAATGTACTCACACTCCTTCAATTTCCTCATGGTCTCCTGCAGCTGCGCGTACGCATTGTCGTACTTGTCTTCAGTGAGTGACAGCTGGGCGCGGATCTCGGTACATTCTCTTACGACTGCCTCCTTCTCCAAGTGAAGTTCTTTGATTCTGTTCTCGTAACGAGCACACTCGTCCTCTGCTTGGGCTCTGAAATTTTGTCAAGGAGTTTCGGATTAGTTGAAGTAATATAAAATACTAGCTATATACCCCGCGGTCTCACACGCGTTCATTTATGTCTTCTCTTTGGTTACTGCTCTTCATAAACCTTCCTCTTGAATCACTCATTGATAAAATCCGTTCTATAATTTAAAAGATCTAAGCGTACAGACAGCGCGAAGCGACTTTGTTTTATACTATGTAGCGAAGATAGGCACGTCAGATAACGTTCAAAACCTAACCTGATTGCATTCGCTGTATTTGCGCACATTTAAACTTAATTGTTAGAGATAATTATATAAATTTATTGTAATTCTAGGCCCCACGGCGTTGAAATTATTCGTTACCTATCGAAAAACATACAACAATCCGACGGCCCACTTGATGTTAAGTGGTCAACATTGCCTATAGACTTTTGCAATACCAGATGCCTTGCCATCCCATCAAGTTTGTACTGTTTGGCGCAGTCGTGGGGCACACGCCTTTTCATTATTATTATTTTTGTGTGCACATGGTATGTGTCAATTTTTTTTTCTTTTGAATCCCTGGTGATCGTTTGCACGTTGGTGTCCCTGCTACGGTATATATAACATACTTAGCCTCATCGAGCCTGGTCTTCAAGGCGGCCATCTCGTCCTTGAGCTGGTTGACGTAGGTGCGGTCCTGCTCGGCCCGCGCATGCGCGTCGCGTCGCACGCGCTCCAGCTTGTTCTGTTCCATGTCGAACGCGCGCTTCGCTTCTTCTAGACGTTCTAGTAATGCTTGCTGCTCTTGGTGAGCTGTGAGTATATTAGAGATAGATTACAGGATGAAAATAACTCGGAAACATTAAATACTTGTGTCTATTACCCTAGACCCAAAAACGCAGTAATTTTATTATTGTAGATCACCGTCACCGTCATGTTTATTAAAAAATATTTGATTGCGTTTTAGGGTCTGCACGGCAGATTATGTCCTGTATAATTTCATCTACATGTACATTTCAATTATTTAAATTGCAAAGTTAGGTTTTCATTTACTTTGAAATCAACACATAGTCAGTAAAGTTGGCATATAAGTGACGTCACAGTTTGCTATTGCTATACAAAGTGTATAGGAGAAAGGTCTTTACCGTGATGGATATAAAGACTTACCCATAAGCAACGCCTGCTGTTTATCATTCTCAGCTCTGAGCATCGCCTCATCATGTTGCAGTATCAGCTGATCTCGAGCTATGAGTAGCTTCTTCTCCCTCTCACGCGCGGTCGCCTCGCATGACTCCTTCTCGCTCGTTAGAGATGCTATGGTTTGGCTTAGCTTGTGCTCTAGGGCTTGGCGGAGTTGTTCCTGTAAAGAATAATGATGTAGTAGGAAAATGGAAGAACTAAATATTCGTGTACTTAGATCCTTCTATTACTTCAATAACTCCTTCTTTTTATCAGGATTTCTAATATCACTGCAACCACCTTGTTGTAAATACTTACATTCTGAGCAAATAAGTGAATATTATGTTCTATTATATTGTTATCTGATTATTTCGTTGCGGGATCCAAGACTGTTGTATTCTTTCTCCGGGACTCTTCGAGCTTTATTGCCTCGGTGCTTTTCTGGTGGTCGCCACTGTTGATTCTGGCTTGCAGAAGTAGCAGTGGATTGGGAATAGTGTGGCGGGCTTGTCCCAAAAAAAACATAAATCAAAAGTACCTTCTCTTCCTTCAGCTTGGTGATGTTCTCAGTGGTGGTCCGGTTGATGTTGGTGATGATCTGCTGGTACTCCGCCTCCTTCTTGCCGGACGCCTGCGACATCGAGTTGCGCGTGTCGCGCAGCTTGCGCTCGCTGTTCTCCAGGTCTTTTGATAGGCGGGCGATTTGACCTGGAGAAGAAGTTATTTGGGTTTTATAGCAAGGACTAGGTTGTTTTCGCAGCTGTATTCGCAAATTACAAATTGCAACTACCTCTTTCACAAACGAGCCTGAACGATCGGTGCAGTGGTTTTGTCGTGAGACAAAACAGACAGAGTGACTTTCGCATTTATAATTTTAGTGCGGATTTTTAATAGTAGTAATGTAATAATTAACTAATGGTTTCGCAATTCAGCTGCTTTTTAATTCCTTATAATATCATTAGTTTGGATGTTTTAAAGGGAATTTAAGAGACTTTTTAAGTATGTACCTAGCATAGAAAAACCTAAACCTCTCAACGTTAGCTATAACATTATTTTACAAATAATATTATTTACTTAATCTTCAGACTTATGTAACTTGCATATACGTATCAAATTGAACTAAAATCAGTTCATTGATTTCCAAGATTTTGGACTAGAGAATATATCTGAGATACCGCCGTGTCTCATAATTCTTAAGAGAAAAGGAGCTACCTTTGTAATTCTCTTGTTGCACAAGCGTCTCCTGCAAGTCATGTTCAAGCTTGGCCCGCTTGTTGTCGGTGTCCTCCAGCATGTTGGCGGTGTCGAACAGCACGGCTTCCAGCGCGTCCTTCTCAGATCGGACGCCCGCTAGCTGCTCTTGTAAGTGATGCTTGTCTTTCTCTAGCGAGTCTATTAGGATCTGTGAGGAATTACAATACAACGATTATTTTAACAATTATTCAGTTTATATAGTCGTGGCCTGAAGTGGGACATCATCAATGACAGGGTTCGAACTTAAATTAAATATAGAAAAAGTTGCTGTAAACTTACTTTAGACACGATTAGGTATGTCCGCTGAATTAAAGACATAATTGGACCAAACACTAGAAAATAGCATCTATTTTTGGAAGCATTTCATTAATATTAATTCTATTCTAAACATAACTTCATTATACGTTGTTGTTGTTATTTGGGGATAGTATGTAACATTTTCTGCCGGGACTGCGGGTTGTTCGAAAGAGATACCGCGCCCCCGGAACGCAAAGGGCACATGAAGGAACATAGACGAGTTTTAGTCAGTAAAAGTCTGACACTCCCTCCCGCCCCGCTCAGGGCGGGGGAAGTTATTTGATGATTTCCCGTATATAAAAAAAAAAAAAAGTATGTAACATTTGGCATATTGAATTAATTTGTCGTAAATAATATAATTATTAAGAAATTATGGATTGTCCCATTTCGGCAGAAGTAAGCTCAATTGTAGTTCCTATGTACTGCTGTAGAAGTCACCCTAAGTCCCTCACCTGTTTCTCCTCTCCATCCTTGACGTGGTCTTCCAACGCCCTGTTGATTCTGCCGATGGTCTCGTTGGCTTGTTCCAGTCGTTGTTGCAGGCGAATAATCTCCTCATTTAGAGTGTCCTTCTTACGGACCATGGCTGTGAGCTGAGAGCTTAGCTCGCCTCGCTCCCTGAATAAATATTATTGAGTTAGTAATAAATAGATGAAGTGATCACCTTAAAAGGTACCTAAGACAGATTGGATGTGGGCAGCGGAATATCAACTTGACGCTACTTTTGAGAAGGCACTTTTTTGGGTTATTTATGTATTTCTTATCAAGTGCAAATACAAAGTTTCATGATTTTATCTTCAACAGTTCAACAGTTTTGGCGTGAAAGGGTAATAGATAGGGTTACTTTCACATTAATAATATTAGTAAGGAAGTAGTAGAGAAAGGGTTTACAAATGATGACTATGAAAAAAAAACGGTAATTTAAAAAACTAAAAAACCCGACTGCTTTTCTAAGTATTTATGAAAAAGCCCTAAAACAAGAAACCCGTTGTACCCGATTGCACTTAAAATTGTAGCAGTCGGGACCCATTCGGGACCATCTGCAATGTAATATAGGTATGTGCTCTCAATACACTAAGCCTCCATTTCTAGAATGGGTCCCGACTGCTACAATTTTAAGTGCAATCGGGTACAACGGGTTTCTTGTTTTAGGGCTTTTTCATAAATACTTAGAAAAGCAGTCGGGTTTTTTAGTTTTTTAAATTACCGTTTTTTATTTTTTACTTTTTTTAATTTACTCATTGTCACTTTCAAGCTAAAATCCATCGAGCCGTTCAGGCTGCAGAGCGATCGAAACATTTGAATTTGGCGCCAAAAATCCGCCATTTTGTTTTTTTTATTTTGATATACCTAGTGTCACTCTCACAGTAAATACGAATCTAACGACACCTCTCAAGCTAAAATCCATTGAGCCGTTCAGGCTGCAGAGCGTGCCAAACAATTATACATACATACATACATACATACATACATACATACATACATACATACATACAAACATACCCTCGAAAAACATAACCCTCCTTCTGTCGCAGTCGGGTAATTACGTGGAGCCAAATTATGCTATATACGTACTTCCGGCACGATAATAAATTTAATTAATCTCCTGACATCCTCCTATCCTAGAGAAACTTTATATTATAATCGAGACCCGATTCATTACATTACTCTATTGCCGCTACTTGTTATAGGAATCTATAATACCATCGAGCATGACTCATCTTCAGAATATTTCAACTACTTCCTCACCTCATAACCTGTCTCAACTCCAACTCCACCTTATCCCTCTCTCCCTCTAGGAACTTGATCTTCTCACAGAGGGACGCCTTGTCGGCTTCTAACTCCATCCTAGTTTGTTCTGCGGCCAGTAGTTCTTTACGCAAGGAATTGAGATCTCCCTGTTGTTCTGATGATTGGCTTGACAGGTTTGATTTCTCGTCTTCGAGCTGAAGATGGAGAAATAACGAGCATCAGTAATTTTGTTAGTATTACTACAGTTTGCCTGTGTTATCGGTCGTGTGTGACCGATCCCATTTTTTTTTTTGTAAATAAAATATAGCCTGTTAATCGCTGATGATGTAACTTTCCATAGGCGAAAGAATTTTTAAAATCGATTATGTTGTTTTGAATTTATTCATGACAAACAAAAATACAAACCTTTTCTCTTTTTAATTTAAGTTAAGATGATTTGTGATTAATGTTTGTGAGTGAAGGATTTTTTTTTTTTAAATCGGCATATGCATTGTGTCACCCGGTGCAAACATTCGAAATACTGGATTTGTTCAAACTTTGCTTACATGTTTGACGTCCTCATGCAGTTTCTTCTTGTCACTCTCTAAGTTCCTCACAACTGCTTCCAGCTTCTCCACGAGGTCTTGTAAGTCACTTCTTTCCATTAATGTCCTCTCCAACTCTATCTCTAGGTCACCTAAATAAGAGAAAATCGTATTTTTATGTCAAGTACAAAAGCGGCAGACTACGAATATAAAATAAACCAATTTAAAAGTTTGCGCAGATACTTAGCATAGATACATACCATCAGACCTGTATTCCCTGAAGGGTTAGGCAGAAGTATACCAATGTACACCCACAGTTCGCCGGTATGTTTAGGTCCTCTGTAATAGGGGGGCGACCCTATTGCCATTAACCGGGAACGAATCCTCACTCGAGCTGCTAGTGAGAATTTCATAGAAAAATCCAATAACAACTTTTGCTCGACCTGGGAATTGAACCCAAGGCCTTTAGCATGGCAGTCGTGCTTAGGATCGCTAGGCTACCGAGACACGTACGTAGTACAAACGTAATTTAACAGATATTAGAGGTCAAAAATCTAAAGACAAGAGTGTCAAGTACTTACTCCTATGTTTCTCCATTTGCGACAGTATAGAGTCTGCCTCTAACTTCTGCTGGTCTAACAAGTCTCGCGCTAAGGCAGTTTTGTTGAGCTCTTCTCTGGTCGTCACCAGCTCCGAGCGTAGGCGCGAAGAACGCTCTTCTTCGGCCCTGTGTCAATTCAAATGTTCTGAATATTCTATTGGAGTTTAAATCTATGACTAGAATAAGGGCCTTGCCAGATACTGCCAAGAATATCCAGAGAGGAATATTGTGAAAAAGTGACGGTTAGAGAAATGCATAATACTCCAATGTTAACATACCATCAAAGTATCAACACTGTAGAAGTTAATGCAGTTTCTGTCCTTTATAAAGTACCATATTTCGCCATTAAAAATAAACACGACAAGAAATTTTAATCCCTATTACACATAGACATAGGGTAGACAATTGAAGATCGACAATATAGAACCTAATACTGCTCTAACGCCATTTGAATCCTTATACCTCTTGACATAAGACTGACACTTGAATGTTACCTCAACACTGCCTCTCTACTGGACGCCTCGCGGTGCAGATGGTCCACCTCATCGTTCAAGTTCCTCTTCTCAGTCTCCAGCGCTTCTATAGTTTTCTCCAGTCGAGAGTTTATCTTTTGTAGTTTCTCGTAGTCTGATGTTAGAGATTCCACCTAAGGAGAGAAAAATGCTTTAAAATATGGTCCGATTATTATATTTTTGTTTGACTTACCAATCTAGAATTATATTCTCATACACCTCATAAACGCGTCAATACGAAAAAAACTTTTGAATATAATGACTTCTTGATAATGATAATAGTAATAGTATAGTAATGATAACAGTATATTTTTTTTTACAACCAGCAATACTTACATAACAATTTTGTATGCACAATTACTACATTTTAGTAGGTAACACTAGATTACGTTTGAAATAATAAAGAGATCAAGAAACAACTTTATTTCATTATTTTTTCAAATATTATCACGGTTGACAGAACGGAACGGAAGAAGAAAACGTGTTGCGCCGACCCCAAGTTACATTATAGGCAGGAAGATGATTTTGTCAAATAAAGGGTCATAGTTGTATCAGAACTCACCATAGCGTTGATCTCGACTCTGTTCCTCTCCAAGTTATTCTTATCGATCCGAAGCGCCTCCAGCGACTTCTGCATTGACTCTTTTTCTTGCAAGAGTTGGTGAAGGTCTGCGTTGGCTTGGTCAAGTTTACCTGTTTTCAAATAAATGCTTAGTAAATAATCCTTACTATTTTTATTCACTATGTTTCAGCAGAGCAAGAGGGTCTATGGATATCTCAAGTTTGTTTGGAAGTCGGTGGTGTGAAACCCCCATCACACGAATATGTGCACACCGGTCGTCGTTAATCCTGCGTCTGATTTGTCCCCGCGAGTGTCAGATTACCGTCCCATTGCACAAACAGTGTGATGGAAGTAGGAATGCGCTTGTGTTGTCGCACATACTTGTGCACTATAATATCTCATGGGTACTTGGCTAGTCTTCATTGAGATTGGGATAATATTATAACTTCTGTCGGTAAGTAAATACCTTGCAGATCCTGCACCTTGCTCTCCAGTGAGGCGACGGTAAGGTCGGCCGTCTCGCCATGCTTCCTGCAATTTACTAACTGCTCTCGTGTGTTCTGCAGTTTCACCTAAAGCATATGATGACACAGATATTTAGTCCAATAAATTGTTTTTTTTTTATCACACCTTATTTAATTGTAGTGGAACATAACATAGAAAAAAACTTTTAGTTATTTTTCAACTAAACGAAATAAAAATATAAGAAAAGAATAGCCAAGAAAGGAAGAAAGAACAAAAGAAAGAAAAGGGCAAAAATAATATCAATATCTTGACATTAATATCTTACCTGTAACTCGTGTATTTGTATTTGGTACTTATGAAGCGCAGCTTGCACGGCCGATATTGTGCTTTCAGCGAAGGCTGTAGCGTTGGCTGACGAAGACACGTTGCGTTTCGGCGACCTAAGATGAAATACATCAGTTCATTATTTTTCAATGGTTACGTGTGTAACCATTGAAAAATAATGAACTGATGCAATGTAGCTAAGACAAAAGTTAAGTATATTTTAGTGTTAAAATATACTTAACTTTTGTCTTAGCTACATTGCATATTTTCTATGCTATTTATTGCAAAATTCTTCTGCAATAAACTTTTAACTATTCAGGTTTAAATAAAAAATACTTTAATGAACGCAAGGGTAGGATGGCTAGCTTACTGCATGACGGCCATAGTTTTCCAATCTATACTCAATACTTAATATTTTTATTGGTTTTCCATATGTATGATTACTTGATTAGAGACACAAAGTATGGCTAATGCTCGGTTCTTATATGCAAAACAGATAGGTTTTCTTCCCAGTCGTAATTGTTTTCAATGCTTACTAGTTGTTTGTGAAAATTCTGGTGTCAATTTTGAATGTAGAAATGTGTAAAATGTAGAAGTGTACAAACCTACTCGTATGCTGAAAAATAAACTCCAATAACAGCGAAAATACAAAGGCCTCTTTTGTTAGTATGGGTTATTAATACTCGTCGGTAAATTTTAAGACATGAGGATATTTAAGGATTTTGTTTTAGGACATTTTCGGGCATGAGTTCATATAGCAAGGCGGTTATTTTGTGAATTATAACGTATAGTGTCGTGGTCACCTGTCGTGCATGTGCAGATGCGCGGGATGCGCGGGCGGCGCGTCGCTGTCGGAGTCGTGTATGAGCGCGCGCGCCACCTCCTCCAGCGCGGCGCGCATGACGCCCGCCTCGCCGCATGCTGCTTCCGCAGACTCGCAGCGCTCCTCCTAGGGAAACATATATTCGATGTACATACGCTCTTATCTGAGTACCCTAAAAGATGGACAGGACACAAAATATGACACATGACACCTATGTGTAATACCTAAATATTAAAGTAAACCTTCTTTACGCTTGACTTAGAGAGTAAGCTGGTGAAGCGTGGACGAGAGAGTAACAAAAAAAAAAAAAAAAAAAAAAAAAGCGAGAAAAGTGTGATCGGGCGAGGCGAACGGAAGGTATAAGATATAAGTAGCCGGGAGATATAAGTTAGTCAAGATAAAGAAAACTCGCGTGGTCTCACACTCGGTATTTTCATTCAACTGTTACATTTTCAATTCTCGGCGCTAGACCGAACGTTGGCAATCCAACAGTGCGCTTTAATATATGTCACCGATTGCTACTGAAGCAAGTGTTCAAATCATAACAAAGTACATGTATAGAAGATTCTTCGTTTAGAATTAACTGCCATAGCTTCGCACGCTGTCTCTTCAAATTAACAACATAATAATATTATTGAACACATACATACATACATACATAAACTCACGCCTATTTCCCATGGGGGTAGGCAGAAACCACGGACCGCCACCTGCTACGATCCTTACACACTCCTTTCGCCTCGTCCACATTCATACGTCGTCGTCGTCGTTCATGTCGTTCTTCGTCGTCGTCGTCGTAATATTATTGAAGTTACCTATTTAACACGCAAACGCTTACCATTTGCCTATTTTAGCGCCGAGTGACATCCAAAACCTACTAGCCTAGTCTAGTGTAATAGTCGCTGGATGACGCAGTCCTTACGTCACCTTCACGCTTGGCAAAACTTGAGCTTAAATCCGATTAGACATGGCATTCAAATTAATAGAATATCGCGTGCTATAATGCCGGGAAAACAATATTTACACCCTATTGAGTTTTGTGATGTCATTTGATTTTATAAGATGACTAGATACCCTAACCAATGTCTGTTTTCTAAGAGATCGCTGTATACTCGCTCCAACTCGGGAGTGCAAAGTTGTGTTGTATCCTCATGACACACAAATATCGTTGTGTACTTTTCTTAATATAGGAAGCTGATAATGAGGCTGAGGTTCCATGAGAGCATGGAGGTTTAAAGCTCCTGGAAAACTGTTCCTCTCAAACTCTAATCTTTCATTTGAATAAACCATGTACAGGCACTTTTAAATTGTCCGGGAGTTGGTCGGTCAGAAACTTGAAGGTAGTTGCTTTTTTTTTCAAAAAGTAGGTTCCTATGAAGAAGAACAAGAAAGAACACCGTTTTAAATTTAAAAAATAAAAATTACTGGTGTACTTACCAATCCCTGCAGTTCACCAAGCAGGCGTTGTATCCGGGCGTCACGTTCGCGCAACTCAGCAAGTGCAGAGTCGCGCTGCGCCGTTATATCGCGCAGATCTACGCGCATACCCTCCACACTGTACGGCCCTGTTGTTCCACCGGACGTCTGGTGACCTTGAGGCCCTTGGTGACAGGATGGGTGGGAACCCTGGTAGCCAGGTTGCTGTTGGCTCTGGTAACCACCCTGGGCCTGGTAAGCACCCTGCTGTGGGGTTTGGTAAGCTCCCCCGTGAGATGTCTGGTGGGACAAGGGTTGGTACTCCGGCTGGGGGGAAGTAAAGATGCTTGTTATTTGCATAGTATGTATGTAAATTGGTATCTAAAGAGAGGAACATAATTATTTTCAAACATATTCAAAACGAATGCGCCACCTACCTTAATACTCTGAGCAGCAAACACATTGATGGAGTAACCACTGAGCATTCCGACCAGCTCCCTCGCGTTGGAATCGAACTCATTCTTCACGCGGTACAGGTCTCGCTCCGTGTTGGTCTGCAGCTCGGAGAAGTGACGCTTCACAGAAACTACCTCACGCCACAGGCTGAGCAGGCGGTGGTGCTCATTTGAGTAGTAGTCGTTGAACGCCTGGGTAAATATTAAAAAAAAATTACAACTATGCAACACTGACAACAAGCCTTATTTCATATTCAATTTTTTTTTTGACGTTATAGCATACAGGTACTTGTTTAATTTGTTACTATCTTATTACAATTGAAAAATTATAAGCATACTTACATATTTTATGAGCAAAAGAAATGCAATAAGGTACAGGCTTTACTTAACATTATAAACATCTACAACTACTAATTATTATGTTCATTTTGTTTTCTCATTAAAATTGTAAAACTAACCTGTTCCTCATCCTTCCACTCATCCTCCTTCATGGACATCTCATCCCGCAGAGCCTCCCAGTCATTGGTCAGCTTCTGCAGGTCGTTGGTGAGAGCCTCATTCAGATGGTGGGACTCCTCCAGTTGGTCACGGAGCAAGTTGTTCTGCTGCACCAGTTTCTCACACCTGGTGGGAGATAGTCATTAAGAATTGTGGGATAAAGTGAAGTTTAGCAAACTACCAACTATATTTTTAGAATGCTAGTACAATTAACAAAAAATTACATTCACACATATGTATCTATTTACTTACATCTTACAACATGTAACTAAAATTGATTACATTTTTTTTCCTTGACTGGCAAATTATTAAAGTCACTAAGTATCATTAAATTGAAGTAGTATTGAGTTATATGACCTGATCTTCAACACCAAATTATCCCTTACTTGCGTTTCTCCTCATCCAAACGCCTCAACGCGGTCTCCAGGTCGTTAATCCTGGCGTCAGCGGCTGACACGGCGGCCGAGGCACACGTGGTGGCGGAGGGCGGCGGCGGCAGCGAGATGCCGTGGCTCTTCACCGCCGGAGCGCGAAAGGTAGACGGCTCGCGGTACGAAGAAGGCTCCCGGTACGTCGTCGGCTCGCTGCGTGGAGTCGTCTCCAGCATTTGGGTTTCGAGTTCCGAACATCGTTGCTTGTATTGCAGTACCTTTCAGTGATACGGTGTAAAGAAATTGTTAATAGTTGTTTTTAGTCTAGAATGTATTTTTCTATTTGTAACTTCAACTTTAATTCTTTATGGCTTTTGTGGAAAAGGCACCACTATATTGCAAATATTATACAAGGAACTATGATAGACCATCAAACACTGAAGATTAGTCAAAGTTTAAGACAGTGAATAGAAGTTAATTAAATAATAAACTGAACTTGACTACTATTTATTCGCAGTCGCAGGCCATTTCTGTTTGTAAATAAATATGACATAACTGACATATGATTGACGTTGACAATTATGTGATCAGCTTTTGACGTTTTATCTCACGTTCAGTAATGTAAATTACATTAAAAACCTGTGGTAAAACAAAACAAAAAACATGGGAAAGCAATCATTAACATTTAAGGAATACCGTGTTTCTAATTTAATTTGGATATTATAAGTTGTATTGACATAATTAACACAGTACTGTACAACTGCTAAGAATTCGATAAACACTTTTAAACAAAACATAATTAGGAAGAACTGCTTTCAATTACCTTGGATTGAAGCCTGGATACCAAAGCCGCTTGACCTTGCTGAGCTTTGCGGTAAGCATCAAGCCTACGCTTATGGTCAGCAGCCTCGCCAGCGAGACGAGCGCGTAGCTCCTCATTCTGCCTCCGGAGGTCACTGCTGACACTCCCCCCCGGAGAGTCCATCTCCGGAGGGCTATCCAGGGGCTTCTACACAACAGACATAAAAGTAAAAAATCTAAACCAATTACAAGCTCTATATTTACAAGCCTGTACTCTTGACAGATTACATTAATTTGCGCTACTCCAAAATTTGGGTTGCAGGAACATAAGTGTGTTATATTTTATATACTGCGTATTTATACCTCCTTCTTGAGCCGTTGATGAGGAAGCGTGCTCGGAGGTCGCCGGCCGATAGGAGCCCGAGCGCTCCGCGGCGTAGTCAAACCGTCCCTGCTTGGCAACTAGGAAATAAGAGTGAGTTAGTATTATTCCTTTGAAACTAAGATCCTTACCTACTTAAAATCACATACTAAAATCCCCAAAATAATTTAATCGATAGGCTGGTATTTTTTTGTTGGTATTACTATAGGTAATGACATTTTGAGGACAAAAATTCACAAACCAATTTAACTAAGCTTAAAAACAAAACAATCAGTGTCGTCTCAAATTAGTAAGAAACAGTAGCGACCTGAAAAGTAACTTTCTTCTTAACCTTCTTTTGCTTCATTTCTAAATAAAAATGACGTGCCGACTTAAATTCGAAAGACATTTTGCACGAAAGCTTAACTCATTCACTTATCTGCGATTTACAAAAAATAAAACGTCCACTAGCTCGAGGAAATAGAAAGGAGGTCGTAATAAAAAGTAAAAAGACAACATTGTGAGGTGTGGCAACAGTGAAATTGCGGTTTGTACTGCAGAAGTAAGTCGGGCGAGCTTTCCGTAGGGCGGCAAGAAACACTGGCTATCGGACTAGGCATCTAATTATCACCGCCCACAATGCAGTTACTCAGCGAGACCCCTTGCCGAGGTGAATAAACCTGTCCCCTTTAGCACTAAATAAATGATGTAGGTACAAAGTATAGTGTAATTATTACAAATACAATCAACCCCTATGAAACTTCCGTCAAAATAACTGACATGATGTTTCATTTCGATTAATGCTGTGAAAGGGATTACACCCCCAATGCGGAAGTACATAAAGCAGATAGGTAGGTACCTATTTAGTTCTGTAACAGAAAGCGATAATTTCCCCATAATGTAAGAATAGGTACCTAAATGAACATAATTAATTATTTACGTGATTAATTTTCAGACAAATCAGTCCTACAGCACTACGAAGCTATAAATAAACTCAAATCATGTATTCCAATAAGCAAAGAATCTAATTTCCCATTTCCAAAAGGTAGTGTCATATGGAGAAGAACGGTCAACGCACGCCTCGACCGACATGCATGCTGCGCATTCGAGTGAACTCACCGCACATCCATTTGTCGAAATCATAATTATTTATAACACTGTAGATTCGGCAAGTTTTCTATTTCAAACGTTTGACAGAATATTGGAATCGGATATTGGTTGGTTAGGTATAATATCATTTGACTCTGAACATATTATATCCTTATTGGATTGATAAATTGGCTCATTTCAACTTTTTATTAGTAAAAATGTTTAATGTTCAGGAACATAAATAATATATTTTATCTTGATTCACATGTTAGGTACACCATTATTCTTTGGTACCTAGTAAAGTTCGTAGCTCAATGTAGGTCAGGTAATAGGTCAATTACCTTTGCCACTATTGTATGCCATTCACCACTACCAAGTTTAACCTTGCAGAACATAGCGTGTAAACAAACCATCTTTTACTAGTCTAATATATTTTTTCTATAAAATACTACAAAGGAAATGTTTTAAAACTCACCTATTTCGAAGGAAATGCGATGGCGTTCATGATTCGTCGAGTTATTTGATGAAAATTTTGTGAAAAATTGATAATACGCACGTATCCTAGCAACGCAATCAAGGCGTGTTGGTAAGTTATGTCAATGTAATAAAATCTTTACGACGAATTTTTTGTAGACGCACTTTTAGAAACATAAGTAAATGCACATTTTAATAAAACAGAGTTAATTTGTACAAAAGAGAGATTATTAAATTTGTTAATAACTGTCAAAAACCACGAAACCCATTCTTTTTTCAAAATTTGTTTCGCGGCTACCTCTATGCCTGATGCAATTATTATGATGACCAGTATTATTTGCACGCTAAGTGCAGTTTGTATAACAAAACTAAATCATTTTCTAGTTTTCGTGTATTACTTCGTCGTTTCACACGTGTGTTCAGCAAAAGCTGATGGGGTGGACTGTTTAAAAATTACGAATAAGTTTTATTATTTCGAGGGGCGAGCGATTCGCTTGACTGATCACCGCCTTCCCCTATTTGTTAATACAGGTGTACCTACCTCAACGATATGATAATGATAACACTTTTTTTAGGGTTATGCACTTCAATAAATTACGATAGTTTTAAATGAAATGGTGGTAGACAAAGGTATAAGCCTCGGCAGCCCTATAGCCCAACCCCTTACATGAAAGGAACCTAAAATAATAAACTATTTATTTATAGTTAATTAGAACGGTTACACACCAATTACATTAATTAACCACTATACAAAATCGGCAGCGATAATCGAACATGCCAATCTACGATTAGTTTCTCGACGTTCGTAAAGAAAATTGTACGGAACTCTTGCTTAAACTGGGACTCCAGCCTGACCCAATTTTCACTATCGATTTCACGACTGTCCCTAAAATACAGTCTGATTCAAGGAAGTAGCTACGTCATAGGCACTTGGTTAAAAAACGATTTATTACTCTATTAAATAAATATGACTTGCATTTGCTTTTTAACGAAGAGAGTTGGTAGACGGTGCACACCATACAATAATTGTATTTGATCTATAATTTGAAGAGTAAAAAATATCGGTGAACATACATAAAAAAAAAAAAAAATATTATACATACAGACGAATGGAGAACCTCCTCCTTTTTTGGAGTCGGTTAAAAATATTTAAACTATAACAGATAGGTTTAGTAATAGTAATATTAGCCTATTATTGTCCCACTGCAGGGCAAATGCCTCTTTTCATAAAGAGAAGGCACGGGCATTGATCTCCACGACCACTCTTGCTCAAGGCAGACTGGTGATTTCAGACTTTTATTTACATCAAGTCCAGGTTTCCCTACGCTGTTTTTCTTCAGTTCTTCACCGAACAGATACTGTCGCACGGAATTATACTGAGCTAGCTTCTGCCAGGAACTTCGTCCGCGTGGCCGCGTTAAGTTACTACTTTGGTTGCTGCTTCGCTCCCGTGGATCTTAGCGTAATGTTATATAGCCTATACTCAGGAATAATGTGGCTTGGAATTGGTGACAAAATGCTTGAAATCGGTCCAGTAATTTAGGAGCCTATTCGGTACAAAAAAAAACAGACAAACAAAAGAATCTTTTCTTTTTATATCTAATATTAATATAGATTACTGGCAGTAATCTGTTTAATAACAAAATGTATGAATGAATGCATATCAATGTTCATAAATATAGAGTATTTTTTATAATGTTCTAGAAGCTACGAGAAAACTTAAGCGACGTTCAGAGATATACAACTTAGCAAAAATCCTTACTGTAATGATATAATAACTCGTATCTGCGTCACAGCTTTGCGTGCGGTGCGTGGGTTCGACGACCGATACCGCAATCCCTGATAAGCTTTGAAGTCACAATTTGAGATAGTAACCGATGCTAATTGTAGGATTTCTTAAAGTACCTAGTTATATAAGTAATCAATTATTTTACTGCAATAGTGGTTCCAAGTGCGAATGCGAGTTGGGATTTGTGCCCGGTTAATGCCAATAGCCTCGCCCCTTATTACCTACATGGGACTTAAAAAAAATACCGGCGAACTGTGGGTGTACATCGGTTACACCTCTGCATAACCCTACGGGGAATAGGTACAGAGGTAATGGTATGTTATGTGTTAAGTAATTTACTGTTGAGAATATGTGAGTTTATGTTGTCTATTCATCTAAAAGTTGCTGCTAGAAAGAATAACTATTTCAGTAAGAGCACGTGTTACGCCACGCTTTTATTATCATAGTACACTCATTATTCGGTACAATTTTGTTTGCGTTTTCTGGAATAAGTTTAAACCCCAAAAAAGGGTTGAAGCTACTTTTTAATCTGCGACTTTCTCTGTATCCGCGATAACCTATATTCAGGCAGATGAAGTCGCGGGCAAAAGCTAGTAAATTATACCACCAAGATGCCTCACGATGTTTGCACTCATGTCCCTAATGTCTAAAAATAAGAATAGATTTAGAAAATGGAATAAACTGCGAGTTTCAAAGTCACATTGGTATTTACCCAGAGGTACCTATTTAGGCAGGCGTCTTAACCCCTGGGCCGCCACGACTTGATATGATCACGATGATGTCATCAAAACTTGTTGTGATAAGGTATTATGCCTATGATCATCGCAGCAATATGTAAGTCACTAGCGGTCTGATCGTCTTTGGTATAAGGTGCAATAGAACAGACGGCGTGTTTTTTAGCATTTAATACATTATTATACAATTCTTTATTAGTCAAGTCTCCTAGAAGAGTATACATAAATCGCCTTAAACCAATCTAGACTAATGTTATAAAAAGGTAAAGTTTATTTGTAAACTATAGCTTCTGCGGTCTGCCCCCGACTTCATACGCGTCTTTGATATATTATGCCGCGGGTACCTTACATTTTTCCGGGATAAAAGTCTTATGTGTTATTTCAAACTACAATCTATCTCAGTTTCAAATATGCAGATCCGTTCAGCCCTTTAGGCGTTAAAGTGCGCATTTATACTATTAGTAGGATAGTAGGAAATAGGATAGGAATAGTAGAAAAGGTAATCTCTGGAAGTACTAGACCGATTATAAAAAGTATTTTACTGATAGAAAGCTGCATTACTGCCGAGTGCCCTAGGCTATATTTAATGGTATATTTGACTTACACACGGATGAAGTCGCGAGCAGAAGTTAATCGACAATAATTTATAACGTATCAAAACAAAAAAAAAACGGGAGCGACTGCATAACGTTATCTTATCCGAATGTTATTATTGAAAGCAATGCAATAACAATATTATTGTTATAGTAGTATTATTTATAGTCCTCCATTTTCAGACGCTAGCCCTTGGCCCCAAAATGATCATTTAATAATGACGAATCGTTTTTTTTTGTCTCTGTTGCTATGCAGCTCATCGGAAAATTAATTTAATTTTTAAGACTTTGACTATTGATAATTCTTTACTTTCACATCGATAAATGGATAAGATTGCGTTATACACCTTATCTTTTGTTACGTGGTTGGTGGTACGTAGGTACCTATGCACTGTACACATACTAAAATTATTAATAATAGGTAGGTAGTTAGATATCTACAAAGGAATTAGGAGCATGGCAACAATCCTTCTTACTTGCTGGAACCATGTACCTGATGGTTTTCCGTTCGGCCCTACTATTTGATGATAATATGTATCCATGTTAATATTTCCCAACCAAACTTCCCAGGAAAGCCAGGCAAGACATTTTATTTTCCTAGTTACTCCCGCCCGCGACTTCGTTCGCGTCAAATTTAGTATATTATCTCATGGGAACCATCAATTTTCCATGATAAAAAACGGTAATTTAAAAAACTAAAAAACCCGACTGCTTTTCCAAGTATTTATGAAAAAGCCCTAAAACAAGAAAGTCGTTGTACCCGATTGCACTTAAAATTATAGCAGTCAGGACCCATTCTGGACCATCTGCAATGTAATATAGGTGTGCTCTCAATACACTAAGCCTCCATTAATTCTAGAATGGGTCCCGACTACCCTCCTTCTGTCGCAGTCGGGTAAAAAGTAGCATATGTGCTATTCCAGACTATAATAATCTATCTCTGAGCCAAATTTTCATCCAAATCCGTTCAGCTGTTCTAACGTGAATCGTGATTGAGTAACAAAGATTTGTGCTTCCATTTCTGAATCAAAACAGGCTAAAATAGATGAATTCATGGATGTTTAAAAAACCAAAAAAGAAGTCTAAAGTCTTCGCAGCTATAGAGACTTTAGACTTTGGTCATACACGGTGAAAGTCTAAAGTCATTCGTCCAAAGGATTACGCAAATAAAGATTATAGATTTACCCTTTAGACTTTGATACCAAAATTCAAAGGACAAAATCATAATTACTTTATCTATATGTTTAAATACTTCAAATATTAGGTACTTACAGATAAAGTAAAAATAAATAATACCCCCTATGACTATTTACAACCTCGTTAGCCTAATGGTCCTAACCGCGACGGCTACGCTAGAGGTCTTGGGTTCGATTCCCCAGCTCGGACAAAATGTTTTTGGATTTTTCTATGAAATTCTCAGTAGCAGCTCGGAGTTAGGATTTGTGCCCGGTTGATGGCAATAGGCTCGCTCCCTATCCTAAACATACCGGCGAGCCGTGGGTGTACATTGGTACACCTCTCCTTAACCCTTCGGAGAATACAGGCGTGATGGTATGTGACTATTAACAACGCATTTTTTAAAGCTAATCGTCGATTGTTTTTGACTTAAAGGTAAGAATGCTAGACATTGTACATATTAATTACGAGTATGAGAAAGAAGGTTCATTAGTACACACGCACTAAGTGCACCTGCTTATCTTCTTGTTTTCGTGCCAATTGAAAAAAACATGGTACTTACCTTTACTATTTGATACAAGATAATGGTGGTTATTTTTATTTTTTACGTTTTAAGAAGACTATTTATATTGCAGTGACAACTATACACAAGTAGATTGTTAATTACAAGCCTCCATAGATAGACACAGAATCGATAAATAACATACCATTACGCCTGTATTCCCCGAAAGGTAAGGCAGAGGTGTGTAACTAATGTACACCCACAGTTCGCCAGTATGTTTAGGTCCCATGTAATATGGGGAGAGCCTATTGCCATTAATCGGGCACAATACCTAACCCTGAGCTGGTACTGAGAATTTCATAAAAACACCCAATAACACTTTGCTCGACCTGGGAATCGAACCGAAGACCTCTCTTTAGGTTACCGAGGCAGTTAAATCAAATCGATCGGTAGAATTAATTAATCGTTTATCATAATCATCAGGGTGGGTGCTGGTGAACGGACACTCTGGTAGCTAATGGACTATAGTGGCCAACTTAGTTGAAGGAGGAGGGTCTAAACATAAATAACTGTAATGCAATTAGTTTTTCTATGACAAACCTGTCAAAAAATAAATCTTTCTAACACAGAAAATATTTTTAAGCGTGTGTCACGTTTAACGCTAAGTTACACATAAATGTAGTGCCTGAATAAAAGCACACTGTTGGATTCTCAAAGCTCGCTTCAGAGTTGAGTGTCAGAAATCTAATAACTGAAATAAATGTTTTTTTTTTTTATAGTGGAATAGTGTTTAGACAACAAATTAAGATGTCACCTAATGTAAGTGAGAGTGCCTTTATTCGCTGAAATAATTATTTTCAAAATATACAAGTACGTTATCTATTAGTCTCGTGGTCGCAAACGTGACTACAGACCGTCGGAGTCAACTCCCACATCGAGCAGTGTTGCTAGGTTCTCCATTAGAAATTTCTCAGTACCAGCCCGGAATTTGGAAGTTGTTTTGGGAGTTTGTGGTTGGTTTGGGAGTTTCTGGTTGATTTGGAAGTTGGTTTATGTGCCTCAGAAAGCAAATAAACCTATTTCCCTAGTCAAAACGGTCTGCCGTCCCATCGGACTGTGAGTGAGAAAAGGGGGAGTGCACCTGTACCTATTTAATTTGCACGCACACCTGTGCTCTTTAATATCTCCTTAGTAAGTGAGTAGTTGAATTAAGTCGTTTTAGTTCGTAGTCCAAAGAGACCAATAAACAGTTTTAGATAGATCTTTCAATGTAAGTAAGTTGTTCCGTTGACATAGATTGATTTATTAGCAGTGATAGTGCAGCCGTTAATATTTAATTATCAAATGTACATAGGCAGTAAAAAGAATATGATTATACATATATGACGCAAGTAGTGCGTGGTCCAGCGCGCATAGCAATCATTCGGACGTTGACTCACATAATCTTATCATACCTCCTTTTGTTATTGATTTCTAACTCAAAATATTATGACTCCAATTTAGTATTTGTTTTGTGAAAAAAACACAAATCTGGAAACAAATGTCGGTGTCTTGAAACTCTTTGACTTTGTTGAGGACAAAGGTCGTGACAATGTTAATCATTATAGCTTTGTTTCCATAACAATTGGGTTGTTTGATTTAATTCTACGTTAGACTATTAACGGTTACTGAAAAGAAATATAGTGCCAAATTGTCGATCACAGCAGCATACGCCACCGTCGTCGGTCGAGAAACCAAATATCCCGGAAACAGTTTCCGAGGAATAGGCAAAGGAAGATTAGTAGTAAGACTATTTTTATTCTTCATTAATGTAATGCATATATGCAGCTTACATGCAACACCTACACTAACCATCGGAATTTCACACAAATTTTGTAAGTACCTAGGTCAATAGCTTGTATCTCTACTACTTGACATATCTATTCATGTCATATTATTATTCCAGTGTTATTTATTTTAATCATCATCTCTTTCTAGCAGTGTTCGAATTTTAACCCATAAGAAACTCGCACAACCTCATCACGAATCCCACAAGACAGTAAACCTTGTGGAATAAATTAGCAAAAGCTTGTGGCTTCTAAGTCCGGGAACGATTGTGTTATTCTGTTTATTTGAACCCTGCGTGTCTGATGGTCCGATGCGAACTGGGTCACAATAAACGTTTACTACCAAAATGATAATCTCGGCAAATAATCGAACGGTGACGGGACCAGACGGCGGGGTTATAAGTAGCTATAGCCTGGGGTTCTGTTGCTAACCCGTGTTGATATCGGAAATTTATTGAAGGTAACCCAATTGAAATTTGGACCTCTAGACTTTTTAGCAGTATGTTTATATGTCACGAATCAAATGGAAGCTGTTGATAGCGACTACTGCAGTTGTTATTTAGATACTTCGGTATTTTTCTGCTTAGGTTTTCTACTAGGAAAATATATCTACCAATTTAAAGTCATAGTTAGAACGACACACGAAAGAATCGGACCAAATAAAATAAGATGTTGTCGCTAACAGTGTTGCCTATAAGTAAATACATTAGTGTTTGCATAGAGCAAACACTAATGTAATTGTTTCACAGTATTTATTTCTTTATATTCATCCCTCACCCTTTTTAAACAAGGCAATTAAAACATCAAACAAAGTTAATAGCCATGTGTATCGCTTTCATAAATTATTGAAAGGGGTGCAAAATACAAACAAACATTTGCAATGCAAACCATTACAAAAATCGAAGGTGTATGAGTAACATGCTAATATACTACCAATGTAACTCCCTATTTCAACAAATGTATGTAACTTTTTTTATTTATTTATTTATGAAAAATCTCGGTGCATCACTTATTGCCAAACGTTTATTATTATACCATACTATTACGGTACGGATTTGAACACTCTGCTCCTACAGCCACGATACAATATTTACTTTACAGTTCATTCGACGGTTCATGCATCCAAAAAAGGTTATCCAGAAATTTAAGCCGTATGAAAAAAACGTTGAACGGTGAGGTCTTGTTCCATAACAACACCTACCTTATGAAATAGGTTTAAAAATGTAGGACTCGTATTTTATTTTAATTACCCATTTCCGTCACGGAAGTCATTATCGACACTATTTATGAAAATATGCCTGTCCCCCAACTATGCATAATCCGCAGTTTTTTATTCGATTTCCGCATTTCGCTCCCCATTTTTCGCGTGGCGAAAACTTTTGCTCATTAGTGTCAAACTTTTCGATAACGAACAGCTAACCGGTTATTAACAATACTATCTACTGTTACAACGTCTAACTGGCTGACTAACTCAAGTTTAAGTATAATTTTAGACTTATAGAATGTTCACTTCAGCGTTCTAGGAGTGAATGAAACTATAGATTCTGTTAATTGCTTTTTGGCTTGTTATGCTCGCTGTTAGGTAGCCATTTGTTAGTTAGTTAAGTTAGTTGGTTATCGTTATTGTGTACAGGTGTGACTATAACACTAAACAACTTTATTGAAGCACTAGGTTGCTAAGCTGTCTAAATTCAATTTAAATAATTGATGAAGTCTATGGCTAAATTGATTTATGTCTTAATTTTTATTGGCAACTACCATTGTGCATTTTATTTACCACTCCCATCCATCCGGGAATGAATTTGTGTTAGTTTATAGCCGGCTGGGAGTCATCCGAATGGCGTTTTCAAAAAAACCGTGTTAATGCTCGGGGTTTTTTAAGTTTTGTCCAGATTTGGCATTAATGGCGATGGCAGTCTTAATTTTATTTGATCGGTTGGTTACATGTTTCACATCAATTTATATTTGGCTGTCTAACATTTAACGAGGTAGGTATTGGGTTTGGGTACTTCAAGGCTCATGTTCTGGATCAATTTATTTTTTTCAGCATCTAATACTCGGTTTACAGTAACAGTATCCATTTATAGTTTTAAGACATGAAGCTTCGATGCCCTTTAAACTCTCATTACCAAAACATTGACATAATTTTACGAGACTCATAAAAGTTGCCACAATTCATTGGATCAATGTCTTGTTACAGTAACTCCATGCAAATTACGTTGACAACTTGTGAATAGACGTCGACATGAAGTCGAGTCCAAACCGCTGTTGCAACATTAGCATAACTTATGCCGTATAAGGAACATTCCTCAGGTTTCGACAAGACCCGTGTCTGCCTTCCTGCTTCACATAAAATCGTCATGAATAGAAATCGTTCATTAAATCCGTATATCCGCGGTTCGTGACGGTCTCGCATGTCGCATCCCGACTCGCGAACTTGCCGCTCATAAATATCGTTTTATGTCACGTGTCAAAGCCGCCATCTTGGTTAGCCGGTAAAATATAACAAACATAACTTTACCGTTACCAAACTTCCGCTCCAAAATTTGAATGCGTTACGCCCTTGACATAGAGTCCAATTTTTCGAGGAGTTCAATTTTTCTTGTAGGTAACTTTTTGCTTTTGTTTATAAAAATGGGAGTGCTCGTCTTCCTATCGATTGTGCCAACTGGTGCTTACCGCCGATCTCGATTCGTCGGCAATCAGTGGGCAATCGAGTAGATTACTCGAATTGTAACAACTAGTGCTGTTACGAGAGGTGTAACTACAATCAAACACTTGGCTGAGTTGAGTTTCGCTAGTTCGAAACAGGCAAGGGTAATATTTTTGCAATTTTCTAGGTAATTACGGGCGTCATTTGCAAGTTGCAACCGCCTGCTTTGACTAGGAACAGTTGTTTGTGAGACGGCTTGTCGTGACTTGCGGAAGACAAATGAATGCTTTCTTTTTGACGTTTTGGACTATTAGAATGAGACCTTCGTCGTACTAAAAAACTTGCTTAAAACTTTCGTTCACAAATAACGCTACGGGATTTTTACTACGAGTCGACGTAGTAGTGTCGCCATGTCGTAGCAATTTTGCCGAATGGAGTGATTTACTTCTCGCATACACATATACTAGAAAGGTTTAGGTAGTTAACTAAAGGTAAACAAATCGTAGAAAAGGTTTTTTATAGTTGACACTTCCTTGTTTAAAAATACGTTACAACAAAATCAATTCTAATTTCGATTGATGCGATACTTTTCTCTTTTATTAATGTATGTTAAACTTATTCATTTATTCGTAAACTACTCTTCATAGATGTCATTGTTTGGTCACCACTTTTTTGTTAGTTTTATAAAATAGTATAATATTTTGTAATCTGTCTATTGTAAAGAGCCTAAAAAGACAGGTTCCCAAAACCTTTTAGAAGATACGATGAATTAGATAACGTCGCTAAATTGAAGAGTACGCCCGTGATGTAGTATGGCAACTAAAATTGCAGGTATTACGTTTAGTCGATTAACCAGGCGCCTTTGAAAATTGCGAGGGTCATGTAATAAAACAAGAACAGAAAATGTTTAAATTTGATAAAATGATTGATAATACCACTGAACGTTTTATTGTTAACGTGGCAGATACCTAGTTCCTCAAATTCTGATATAGACTAGAGCCTATTATTATACGACTTTAAATAATACGATTTTAAAATTTGAAGTGAAAGGTTTAGCATCCATGAGTCACGTGGTTTGTTTTGTTTACATTTAGTTAACTACCTAAACCTTTCTAGTATAGTGTAGCAACATGTTTGAATTCAGCGTAGCAGTCGCTGTTGCTAGTTGCTACGCTATTGGTAGTAGGCGGGCGTTTTGATACGGCTGAAGTTCGTCTGTTAGTTTAAGTTTGTATGAGATAATCTCTGAAACTACTGTTACGTTATCCTTGAGTGATAAAAGCTAAATTTTACTATAAAAAGAATTGTGATCTGTAAGTAAATTAACGCGGGGAAACTCACGAACAAAAGTTAGAGTCTGTAAAAATAAAAACCAATCTACTGTAGGTGTTTTGTGAGAGCAATTGTAGGTTAACGTTAATTAAGTAAATAAACAATTTACCACGCAATTTTGACCCGACTTGACTTTTTAATAAATAAGTTGTAGTTGTTGCGATAACTTGGACTTGAATTGGTATCTTTGTTTGAGAAAGTTTAGGAACTTATAATACGCTACGAGCAAACCAATGTATCTTGCGCCAATTTCCCAAATTACCAAAAAGCCATTCCTTCTGTGAGATACTTTCCTTATGTAAATTGCGTTTAGTACCATTCTGCCGAAATTTGATTGTCCTTTGCACGCACGTGAGTCTTGCAACGTTCTACTTAGCAACAGTACCTGCCTACTTAATATTTTTCCTGATATGAAAGAACTTTCCTAAGTAGGTTGTAATCTATGACAAAAAAACTTCGGAAAGTTTCTAGATACGTTGGTAATTTTACTTATCAAAATAATAACACCAAGGTAGGTACTGTTTTTGTTATTGTACAGAATTAATATGTTTCGATAGACCGGCTTGCAACGTAAAGCAAGATAAAACAAGATAGTACTAAAATAGGGCCATATTTCATTACTATCAACTGGTAAAATCCACACTTTTACTTTATCTTTTGAATTTTAACCATAATATCGCTGATTACAATTCTGCAGATATCATTAAAATACTCAATTCGCGAATTGTTAATGACATAAGTACCTACTTACTTACTAAAGGGCCAACAATATTGTTATAAATCAACAAGCAATTTATGGCATGCTACGATCATTAATTTTCTACAATTTATGGCTGAACCACCGTTCGGATTTTCGGTCACCCTGTAGAGCGTGACATACCCAGAATAATGACATGCTGTTATTTTGCAAAGCATTGCAATATTTATCGAATAATAATGACTGGACAAGGGTCAATGCACATAAGTATATTTAGAGCACAATTTTGCTGCTTTGTGCACTAAATATGCTGAAAATTGCTAAGTTAATAAATAACTGGGAAAAGGCTATGCAGATGATGTCTATAAAGCAAAACTGACCAATGTACATCCAAGCTTATGCTCAAAATAGATTTTAAATTAATCAGAGCTTTAAATATACGAAATTATAACAATAATTTTAAAAAACATGACGGTAAATTGTCGCGGATTGGTCCATTTTCGCAAGCGTAAGTCCAGATAGAGGCGTGGCTATGTAGCTACAGCATTATAAATCCGGATAGTCCCAGTGCTCTCAATATAGCACAATGCTAGCATGCAGTTAGATATCCGCGGCTTATCAGAGCCTAGTCTCATAGGTCAGCATCAGACCGGAGGTCGGCTGATTGTGGCATACACATGATTTTTACGCGTGAGGTGTGTCGGTTCGATGCCGCGTGGTGCCTCGTGGCTACTTCATGTGGATTATCCATTTATCGGTGTCGTCTAACTTGTGCAGCATGCTTGTCCAGCATTGAACTTAGGCCTCTTTAGGCGGGTACAAAGACTGCGTAGATAAATTACTATGTAACTTGAATTGTTATACGGTTCTATATTTAAACGTTTGGTGTCGGATTGTCGCAGTCGCAAAGTGCCTTAGCAGTCATACTGTGCTCACGGACGTTTTTTTTTTATAAAGTCCCTCTTTGCGAGTGCAGTTTGACACCGATACAGAGCACGCATGACGGTAGAACAACAAAAGTCACGCGTCAACTTTAAGCCACGTTAGACTTTTTGCAGGATCCTTAATTTCGTAGCACCGATTTTTTTGTGAAAGATCTTGAACACATGAACGAAGGGCGGACAGCGCAGTCGCACCAAATGCTCAAATTACGAAACCAGACCATTTTGCAATAATTTGCAATTACCACGTGACCAACATTCAGTACCTAGTAAAATCGTTACTTCTAAATTACGATAATTATCTAGCTCCACTTGACAACACTATTGAAATCGATCGATCGATAAATAATTGTGTTCATTAAGGAATTAAAAAGCCATGACGTCATCTTAGAATTAGCAGTAGTTTTATAGATTAGAACTTTTATACGTTTGAAAAATAATATGAACTTTCACGTGATTTCAACAATCATTCGTAGGATTGCGCACCTACCCAAAGGGGGTCAAACGGAACCTTATTAGTAAGATTCGGCTGTCTGTCCGTCCGTCTGTTACAGGGCTTTTGAACCATCATAAGTAGACATTAATAAAAACACCGCTATAAAAACAAAAAAAAACTAAGTTTGTTGTTAAATAAATATGTTGTAAGAATTGGCTCCAAACCGCAAAACAAAATAAATGCGTAATGAAAGTACGGTATTTAAAAATAGTCATAAACATCGCACATTCCCAAGTAAAGGTGAACTTGGCCGAACACGCAGCATCAGCGTGATGCGGTGATACCACATTAAGTACACAATTAATTGAACCTTTCTAATTGCAATCGCTTACGGTCTACTAACTACGTTCATAATCCTACTAATATTATAAATGTGAAAGTTTTTAAGGGTGTTTGTTACTCTTTCACACTTAAACGAGTGAACGGATCTGGATAAAATTGGGCACTGAATTAGATTGTAGTGTGGAATAACACATAGGATACTTTCTATCCCGGAAAAATGTACGGTTCCCGTGGGGTAATATATCAAATTTGACGCAGACGAAGTCGCGGCCGGAAGATAATAACAAAATAAATGCGTGATGAAAGTACGGTATTTAAAAATAGTCATAAACATCGTACATTCCCAAGTAAAGGTGAACTTGGCTGAACACGCAGCATCAGCGTGATGCGGTGATACCACATTAAGTACACAATTAATTGAACCCGTCTAATTGCGATCGCTTACCTACTAACTATGTATAATTATCAATAATCACTAATGTTGTTTACTTCACAGTTATTTTTAAACTTTGTTAGCGTCACGGAAAAATGTAAATATAATACGGGGTCGAAGGGACAATGTAACGAAAACTTTGGTCAGAGATTCAGTATTTTCAGACGCTCTTTTTTTTAAGGATGGGATATACATCCTCAAATGATTTCTCTCGCTCTGGGTGGAGCGGTGGGGAGTGTCAGACTTTAACTGACTAAAACCAGTCTGTATCCGTGTTCTTCCTAATGCCCTTTGCATTCCAGAGCCGCTGTAATTTCTAGACCCCCTAGCGTTAAAATTGTTCGTAGGTTTTCAGCTATTCTATATATATTTTTTTAACCTTGCCTCAACTGGAAATTTCTTCTGCATCGTGGGCGCGTTTACAAACATATATACACTCTCATACACAAACAGCCAGGCCCGGAAGAACTATCTGTAGATCATACTGATATTTGTTCCTAGCGGGAATCAAACCGGCGACACGCAGGGTAGCAGCCGATCGCCCAGCCACTGCGCCAAGCATGTCGAGTTTTTGACCGTGTGAATGAAGAACTTTGTGTATAAATTAGTAGATTTTTTTTCTCTTTTTCTTCTTTTTTGCTTAGGGATCTTAATAATGTATCGATTCCATGGTAAATGATTTATTACGATATTCTTCTTTCCACACTTGGCCATACTCTTTTTATTTCGCAAACCTTTTTCGTCGGTCAAAGTTCTATGATATCAAATCTATGGCAGTATGTTACAGCAAAATAAAATAAGAGCCATCTAAAAATATACAGCTACATCCTGCGATTGTGAACTATAAAGGAAATTCAGTTCATTGCATGCTTTTATGCATACAGTTATATGCAGTTTATATATTCTTTATGGAAACACACATAGGGATGATTTTCCTATGGCTTAGACACGAGTTGTATCTTATTTAGGTTGTAAAAGAATATTCCGCTTTCCGGTGCATCGAACTTGAATATGTGTTCGAAATATTTGAACAACTGCGCAGTAATTTAATAGAAACTAGATACAGATTGATATGGATTCAAATATAATTAGAACGCTGTACGGAAATAATGGTCAACAACGCAAAACGTTACATAATTATTGAATTAGATTAGAAACAAACAGTTATGTGTTGACGATAAAAATAACGCAACACGAGGCAGTATTGCGCTATTTTAGAAATTAAAAATATTATTTACAACTTTGCAAACATCTTTAAAGTAAACAGAAAAGCTTTTATCGTTTGAAACAACAAGAAATCGTTTATTTCTTTTTTTTTTTGTTCGGTGGTCTCGTGGTCGTAATCGTAAGCGTGACTGCTGAGCGTCGGACCCTGGGTTCGATTCCCAGGCCGGACAAAAATTGGCATTAGGAACTTCTAAGTATTACCTCGGCGATTGAAAGTTTGTGGTGTGAGACCTACGTGTCTCAAAAAGCCCCTGAACCGTTAGTCCTGCACCTGACCTCACCCTGGTCTTGTCGCATTACCGTCCTATTGGACTAAGGGAGTGAAGGAAGAGGGAATGCACCTGTATTTGCGCACACACTCGTGCACTACAACATCTCCTGCTGACTTGACTAGTCTCCATTGAGATTGGCCGCCGTAACCGAAATTCGGTCGATCGTAAGGTTATTATATTAATTACATCGGTACAAAAGTACTTGAGTAAGTTTTTATGATCTGTCTTGCTATTCGTAAAGTTGAATGACCTCTTTCTTATCCTCCGCATGGGTAAAGTGTTCTTAATTCTTTTACAATAGCTTATAAAATTACACGTAATCTAATTAGATATCAAAATGTAGATATCTGTCATAAATATCGTGTGACTCATCATAATGCCCTAACATTATGTCGGTTGAACGATAAACTCATAAGAAGTTTGCCTTTCTATCTAATAATTCGTTTCGAGCTAACTTTCTTGTTCACAACAAAAAAAAAAACTTTATCAGACGAACTCACGAACAAAACCGCGGTAACCCCCAATCTACATATAAAAATCAATTTACTTCAGCTAATTACCGAATATATTTTTTATCGCAATGATATATCTATTCAAATATTCGTAAACAAATGGTTAATCGTACCTAATTCAGTATAAAAATACCTATGTATCATGAAATCATCATGAGTATCAAAGTCCGCGGGATATCTTAATGAGACCAAATAAAAAAATTCATTGCAAATGTAACACTTCTGACATATTTCATGAAGGAATAAATTATGTTACTGTGTCGAGGTGCGTATGTACCTAAGTTTAGTATTTTATCTATACTTAATATTATAACAGGAGGTAATGTTTGTGAGTTTGTGAGGTTATAGGGGGTAATATCGTACCAATGAACTGAATTTAAAAATTCTTTTACCCATAGAAAGCCACGTTATACCACGCTACGATCAATGGGAGCGGAGCAGTAACCAAAAACGTAACTTAACGCGGGTGAAATCTGCGGGTTGTTCGAAAGAGATACCGCGCTCCCGGAACGCAAAGGGCACATGAAGGAACATAGACGGGTTTTAGTCAGTAAAAGTCTGACACTCCCTCCCGCCCCGCCCAGGGCGGGGGAAGTTATTTGATGATTTCCCGTCTATAAAAAAAAAAAAAAAAAAAAAACGCGGGTGAAATAAGCCACGCCGACGAAATCGCGGGCAGTTTGATAGTCGCGAAATAATTTTGTCGTTTTTTTTTTTTTTTATTTGTAATAAAAACTGTAACATATACCCTGGCTTAGGGCACGCCTCGATTGAGGCGGTAAGTCCCCTCTTTGAGGAGTGGCTGGAGCGGCGCCACGGCGCCCTCACCTACCGCCTGACGCAGGTCCTCACCGGACACGGATGTTTCGGGAGGTTCCTGCACCTCATCGGGCGGGAGGAATCGCCCGGGTGTCACCATTGTGAGGATCGCCCCGAGGACACGGTGGAGCATACTTTGGCGGTGTGCCCTGCTTGGGCTGAGCACCGCCGAGTCCTCGAGGCGGCCATCGGCGGCGGCGCCCTCTCGCGTCCGGCACTGGTTCAGGCCATGGTCCGGAGCGAGGGGGAATGGGAAGCAGTCGCCTCCTTCTGCGAAGCTGTAATGCTAGAGAAGGAGGCGGCGGGACGGGAGAGGGAAAGGAGGGTCCCCCGTCCCAGCGGCCGCCGCGGTAGACGATCCGGGCGTCGGGAGCCACGTGACGACTCCCGGCCACCGTAGACGCGGGTCTGTGGACGGTGAGCAATGGGTAGCTCACCGTCCGTACGTTCACTAGCGACAGACCGTGTCGACGGCGCGTTCGTGTTCCACGCGCGCCTCAAAGAGATGTCAGCAAAATTGGATGGGGCCACTGAGGGCCGATGCCTGCCGGGGCTGCGGGTTGTTCGAAAGAGATACCGCGCCCCCGGAACGCAAAGGGCACATGAAGGAACATAGACGGGTTTTAGTCAGTAAAAGTCTGACACTCCCTCCCGCCCCACCCAGGGCGGGGGAAGTTATTTGATGATTTCCCGTCTATAAAAAAAAAAAAAAAAAAAAAAAATACCCTGGCTTATAGGCAGACTTCTGGACCAGTCATGGTGCCAATTGCACAGTTTCCCTTATTTTGACTTTTTGACTACCCCATAATTATGTTCACCAAATGGTGTAGTATTATTATTATTCGCTCATCCTCACGATTTTACCTGGTTTTCATACCTAGGATGCGCAAAATGTCATTAGGAACTACAATTCAAAAAATAGGCTGCCTTATATTTTTCCGTTGCCTTACTAACTTTTTTGTTACCCTAGTTATCATAGAACAGATTACACAATAATTGACATAGTAACTGAATGCCCAATTAACACTAATTAATATGAATTTGATTAGAAAAAAAAACTTTGTTGAATGTCTCGAGGCAGATAAATAAAATCCATGTGTGTATAAAAGATCATTACAAGCACTTTTGCTGAAGTGGGCCTATTTGGCACAATTATAGAGGCTCACAATAATGTTTTCTTTTTTTTCTTTTATATATTTCAATCAAATAAACCTTTTTATTAATTCATATAACACAAAGTCTGTGTCAAATAAATATTTTTTTTTTTCTTTCTTTCTATCTTTTCTATGTTACTCGTAGACCAAATTCTGCATTCAACCATCACGTGATTCGGGCAGTTATTTACTGTACTCGTGTGTCTAATCACGTAGTCGACAACATTAGACGTTCACGGCCAACACATTAATAGATAAATATTTATTATTTGTGGATTTGGAAACCCCAATTAATGAGACTCTTTTGTGAAGCAGTATCAGATTACACGTGCTTAGCGAATAGCTGTCTGCCAGGGGCGTAGCTACCGCCGTATCTGCCGTATCAATTATACGGGGCCCCAGGGCTACGGGGGCCCCCAATGTGCGTAAGCAAAAATTAATAAAAACTTCCCAAATTTTTTTTTATTTCACAAATGACAAAAGTCAAAACAAGCAATTCTTTTTTGCCCGCGCAAAGCGTGCGTTCAAAAGTTGGCAACACCCTACATCGGTTATCGCGGTTATTATCCATAGAGGCAGTAACTTTAGAAAACTAAAGTCATCATCAGCTACAAATAATTGAATAAATCAGTTTGCCGAAAAAAAGGTAAGGAGGGTGTAGATATACCTATTTAATTTGTTTTTTTTTTTGGAAAAAGTGACAGATTCGAGTATATAATTATGATTTAAAAAATATTTCTTTTAATTTTATGCAATTTTTTTTTATTGTGAGAAATCTTTATCTTCCTAAGGGCCCCCAAACCAATGTTTATACGGGGCCCCGCCAAGCCACGCTACGCTTCTGCTGTCTGCGTACAAATAATAACATCATTCACCATCATTATTTTTTACACACCATCCAGCTTATATTCCCCGCAGTGTAAGGCAGAGGTACCCTCAGTTCGCCGGTATGTTTAGGTCCCATGTAATAGGGGGTGAGCCTATTGCCATTAACCGGGCACAAATTCTAACTCCGAGCTGCTACCGAGAATTTCATAGAATTTTTTTAGAATTTCTTTTTGCTCGACCTGGAAATCAAACCCAAGACTTTTAGCGTAGCAGTCCGCTTAGGACCACTAGGCTAACGACATTAATGTAATTTAAAAAAATACCTTTTCCTACACTACGATTTTTTCTTATACCGTACTTGCATTAGCAAACTTACTCGTGTAAAGTATCACAAACAGCTAGATATTAACCAAAATATGACTAAAACTACTTTTGTATGTTGTATGCTGTCAGAAAAGTCTTCCTACAAAGTGTAATAAGACATTGATGTCAGAAGCCACGCATAACGCGTATTGTAGTGAACCGTAATATTAAAACATTTGAAAAGTTGCGCGTTTCGCAGGCCATAACGTGCCAACAGCACATTAGTACATTGCGAAACAGATATGAAGCCATTTCACCCCCTATCGCGTCAACAGTAATCACTGCGTTTTTATACCTGATTGTTTCATTTAACTTGTGGAACTTGGCCCAGTTTTTGGATTATTTTGCTTATGGATTGGGATCCCGGAATCGATAACCTAACCTCATTTTTATATGGTTCAAATTTTGGGAATAGATGGAGAAATATATTGTTAGAAGGTATGTCCTTGCTAGATTTGGTGCTGGGGCAATTTTTAGATACCTTATGGCAACAGACATTTGCAGTGAGCCAGTTTTCACCTTTATGCCTTAGTAATTAGGTTGAAAACTGGTCAGCCACCATTTTCCTCGTTTACACATGATCCACTAAAAATTACAGGTATTTCACACAGTAGAAATACTGGATATGTCTGTAACACCGTCTGCTCACGTTTTAAAGCACGACTGATACGCCTCATCTAGACCAAGATAATTAGTGATAAGTTTTAATTAAGGCCATCGTCTATCATGCCAGAAGTAAACAAAATAAAATCACGTTGGTTGCACCTGCCGGTATTGATAACTGTGATAAGCGTCCATCCTGAAATATAGCGGTAAACCGTAGTTCAAGTGTGGGTGTGTTTAAACGTCATAATCATTGGCATCGTTATCTTAGTATTGTGTTGAGTTTCCCAACAGATTTTTATTGCAATCAAAACTTTTACATATTAATTTAGATTAAGATTGTAATAAAAGTTCATTGATTCCAGCAAATCTGATGAAGCTTAGCTTTTTCGCTACACTTGCAGTTCTTAAAGAAAAATTGCATTTTGGCATAGTTTTTCAAATTCGAAGTCAAAATCAAATCATTTATTTCAATAAAACCATTAAAAGGAACTTTTGAACGTCATGTACAAAGAAAAAGAAGTAGTAGTCTCTTCGAATTGGTAGTTTCGTACAGAGAAGAATAAACAAGAAACTTCATAATGACTACTCTTTTGAAAAAATAAAACTGTTTAACAATAATGTGTACAGGTATATTAATTCAATAATTACATGAAAGTGACAACGATGTCCTAATAATATTTCGTAAGTCACATTTTCCTCTTACTATGTATGCAAATAAAGTTACAACCAAAATCACATTGCAATTTACAACCAAATATATTTTGGACAATCCTGTTTCCTTCTAAACACAATCAATGCCCAAATGCACATAATCCAATTGACGTTACTAAAGCCTATAAAACTATGCATTTCCGAATAGCTATCGTAATAAATCCATACGAAGTCCATGTACAGACAGTCAGGGTAGATCCCGGTTCCCGATTACTTCCTACTACTTTAGTTCGTGATAGCATGACAATCGGTTATTCCCTGCATCGTAAGTACTAATGGAGGCAATGTTTACTGCCTTCAATGAACTCGATAACATCCTTGCTTTAAAGCTAGCTATGGAGCTTTATAATATGTAGGAATGTAGTTGTTTATCTATTTGGAATTGCAGTATAAACTTATACTATGAAACATTGTAGAGAATTTCCAAAAACTTTAGTTTAGGAAAAAATTAGAAGGGTAAATAGGAAGCATTGTAAACAGCCTCGTGCACATTTAAAAATCGCCCGGGTTTTTTCGATTGTCAGACAAAAGTCATAAAAACTACTTGAATTTTGGGTCATCCAAACGATTTGGGCGAAATTACTTAATTAACATTAAAGTGCAGTTACTTACCGGCATGTCGATCCCCGTAAGCCCGCGTAGTCCGCCCTCCGCGCCCGCCGCCCTACTGCCACGAGGAGCAAGCCTCCACTGTGCCAGCTCACCACCTGGCCCCATCTGAAGCCTCCTCGCGTGACTGACATCCTCAACTCCTGCATTCGTAATTTCAACCTTAGGACACACGGAATTGGAACTAATTTCCCCCCGATTTTCACTGTCACGATTTACATTCGAATTTGATGTTTCTTCGACATTGTCTCCGGTTATGATAATCGTTGGTATTGCTATAGTATTGTCCCCTTTATTGACATTTAGCACAGAGGGTACATTGGTTTGTTGCAATGGACCACCGAATTTTTCTTTCAGTGAATTAATAACTGCTTGCTTAGCTTGTTCGTACCTTGCTTTTGCTTGGTCTTCCCTCCATTTTTTCAATACTTTACCTTTAGGATCAACATTTTTCACAGTTCTACCAATAAAGTTTGCATAGAGTTTCGAAGTTAATGCTCTTTGTACTTTTAAGTTATTGTTCTCGGATGATTTGTTGTCATCGGTAACCTTACTATTGTCTACTGAAGATTGTTTAGCTTCGTTTTGTACATAGTATTCTGCTGGTTGATCTAAGTCGCCGTACATTTCCCACCACCGTGCCCCGGCTTCATTGAGAGGTGCTCTTGAGCGCGCTGTATGAGGACATTTTGTTGAGTCGCTCATTTCACCAAACTGTTCGAGAATCTAACATTGCCTAGTAAAGTATTCTAAATACTATTTTTCTACGTTCTACCTCCACTACAGTTTCACACCTACTGACCAAGATTCATCAAACCTATATTACCAAAAACTGCAAGTCAGGCAATCACAATTTCCTTTTACCATGAAATCTTTTCCAAAAAACGATCAACATGTCTTGTCTTTTTCATAACATATGGTGTAAGAAGAGACAGCAAATGTATCGCGCTTACATGTTGTGCGTAATTTAGCTTGGTAGAAGTATGTGGAGCATCAACAATAGCCTTTGTTACCGGTATTATTGAAAGTCTATTTTCGTATAAGTAGGTTAGTATGTGAGGCATCGATTGCAATTTGCAAGATAGCTGATGTTCCTCAACAAAAATTGATAAAATGCGGATGCCAAACTTAGGGTCGTTAAAAGAGCCAAAGATGTTATTACGACAAAATACTATCGGTAATAAAAGCTATAATAAAAAGATAAGTATCATGCTTTGTCACACGCAACGTAGGTATAAAACTTCTTACCAGAAAAATTGTATCGGGGGTAAACAGAAAAATTGTATGTACTTACTTACCTACTTACTTTAAAAATAAAGAACTTATTTAATTAACATAACAGTTTTACCAATACTAGACAAAAGCTTACTAACATGGCTGCAATGATGTTAACTTCAATTTTTCAATCTAGTTTTTTAACATGAAACTGGTTATTATATAAATTGTAATTATTGATGTTGTAGGGTCAAATAAGTCCAGGGTTGCAGAATTTGTTCGAAATAGTCATCGCGGCCCTGGAACGAAAAGGGCATTAGGAGGAACATTAGCGGGTTTCAGTTAGTAAGAGTCTGACACTCCCGCTCCGCGCACGGCGGCGGCGGAAGAAGTCATCTGAAGATTTAACATCCTTAAAAGGGGCCAATGTATTACATAAAGATGTGATCAGTGTATTAGCCCTCATTGCAATGCTTGCAAAAGGCCCCTAAGTTGTAAGTACCTACCTTGTTGGCAATAAGACCAATTCATGCACCTACATTTGGTATGCAAATAAATGTTTTGAGTTTGAGTTTCTTCTCCATATTTAACATGATATTATATTATCATGCGGAACGATGCGTGACTCAAAAACTCGTAAAGCAAATTACAATTTCTTGAGTTACCGTGTAACAATTTTAAATATAATTATTTAATGGGAAACTTCAAACTAACCACAAGACAAAATATTAGTGCTCTTCATCCGATCTTCAAATTTTAAGTTTAATAATTATACTTATTGCTTAGACATAACTTGCCTTCACTCGTGTGGAGCACACAGAGCGCGTTGACCGTGATACCCTCTTAAGTTCTGATGTTGATTCATTGGCATAGCTGCTAAAGGCCTAGGCGGTGTCGTGCACCGGAGCCCCCAAGCTCAGAAAGCGTTTGGAGCCTGACCAGCAAACCTCATATTGAACTAACTGAAACTTCTCCCACCTTCATAATGTAAATAAAATAGGTTTCAAGACGACTTTAGTTGTGGAGAGTCTTTTAAAATAATACATTAGAATGCCATAATACTAGCTAGCTTTGTACTTACTATTTATTTGAATTTTGACTCGATAAAATCTAAACATTTTAATTAGAGTCCCAGTTCTATTTGCACCAAGGTCTTCGGTTACCTAACTACGCCTCTGTGTTTATAAATACAAATATATAAATAGATCCCATAAAAAACGAATTACTTACAGTAAACAACAACACTAATTGCGACATAACCCGTGATCCGGAATTTGTATTAATTATCACAGTATCAGCAATCGAAGTCCGTGCCCGAGCATCCCGGATACGAAGCTTCGAATTGAAGTAAGTAATATCTGTTATCTTAACGCCTGAGTCTGTCTGACCTCTGAACTTGCTTATAATAATTAGTGGGTAACGTTGCGTAATATTTTCGTGTTAATTATTTGAGATTTTAAGTCACATGATGAGGAGAGTTTGAAAATATACACATATGTACTTGCACCTTTTTTTTGAGGCGTGTTTGCCCCCTATCTTCTAAAATCTAGTCAAGATTTGGTTGACTCTTCACGTGACCAGAGGGCTGGCCTTTAATGGGCCAAAGAATCAGCATTGCCATACAACGTGGCAATGCTGACAGCCTTATGCGTTGCAGCCTTTTTCCATTGATAGCGATGCAGATGACTTTTTGGTGCCCTTTTTTATTTTTAGTTTGTAGTAAGTTTTATGTTTGAAAAATAAAAGTATTAACACGGCATGAAGTCTGCCTTTGTACATCTTGTGGCATAAAGTATATATACATTAAATATTTAAACTTAGGGAACTGTATGAAAAAAGACAACCGTCCGCGTGCAGTGCACCTGCACTGCTCCAGCGCCGCAGCAGACTGCATCAGATGCAACATCTGTAAAGAACGTAACGTTTTTTAAAGAAAAGAGGCAAACCCCTACAATAACAAGCGAGCAGATATAGCAGCCCACCGTTGTCATGATTAAGAACGTTCAAAATCTAGTCGCAATCTCATCAAGGCCAAAATCCTGACAAAATATGTACCTGGATAAAATCGAGACACTTTTGACAGATTGAAACTGAGATTAGTATGCGACCTTTCCAAAAAGTCTATAACATTGCTAGATCTAACTCTGAGATAAGTTTTTAGCGCAATTGGTCCTTTGGTTTTAAAGTTAAAAAGTACAAGTTTTTGTGTGCAACCATAAAATAATGATTATTAGAGAACAGTAAGTAACGTCATGCAAATCACAAGATAAATGACCCAATAATGATTGAAATAGTATCATAATTAATGCCAATCGCGACCTTTTCATACGGCGATATAATTATCGAACTGAGATGCTTAATTAACGTGCAGACGTAATTAAGTTTAATTTGATAAAAAATGTTTTATGCTATCCAAAGGTATGCGGAAACACGCACAGCCAACATGCACAAGATTACTGATTTACTTTTATTTTTATTCTGAATTGTAATTATCATATTGATTACCTACATACATAAAAATAGTTCTGTTCAAGAAAATAAGTGCTGGAGAACTCAACCTAGGGGAATCTTAACAGAAAGGTAAAAAAATTGCATAGATAAAATCTTAGATGTAATGACTGAAAAATATAGAGTCGATTGGGATACACTTAGTAATGTTGTATTATGATTTTCCTAACGTTTTCAAACGACCTACGAACTAAACCTAAGTTTATCATTTTTAAAAGGTGGGTCTACGGGGGTCTACGGTGCTACGGTGCTACGGCGTAGCGTCTACGGTGTATGTAATTCTTTGTTAGCTATTCTGAAGTTGTGCTGTTGGTGTTTTACTTGCAATTACCATTACATTGATCGTGTTTATTCAGTAAAGTGTAGACTTTCATTCAGAACTTTTGTGCTAACGGAAGGCCAATTCTCGTAATTAATCGCAATCGTAACCATCAATGAAAAAAATCTTAGATAAAATAAAACATTTATGATAGATTGAGACTAAGATTAAAACGCAAATTTACCTTCAAATTGCCCCCTGGATAAGTCTTCCTGTATAAAGGCTTGTTGATAAAATGAACAAAAAAATATACTAAAAGTTTCATCTAGATTTCTATAGTACTGTTGTATAAAGACTGGCATTCTCTGAGCAACTTTCTACCAGACCCATTTATCATCGGATTATCCTCGTAATGTTTACAATTATTATCTTCGACGCTTCAAGGAGACATCACGTGAGCAGCACAGAGATATCCTTGGATTTGTTTATAATTTTACATTATGTTTATGTAACGGCAAGTGGGTCGCGTCGTCTGGACAAGCCGCACTTTGTACGTCTGGGTGTAATGCACTCACGCGCAGGAAAATCACCGGCAGCCGACCTGTAACGACCCCATTTGACAGATACTTTTTCTGGATTCTTTAATTCTGGTATATACTACATCAACGTCAATAACACCAAACGATATATACGTACAATACAACTAAATTGTTGCATGGTATTTTTTTCCATTCCACTATTGATATACAGTCCTCCTTTACCATGATTCAGTTCATGATGCTCGAGGTTCATGATGCTCAAAGCGCTGATTTTTTTCTTCGGTTATTAGAAAAATAAATAAACTGTAAATAAATAAAGTTTTTTTGTTCCCACTTTTCCACCGTGTCATCCTTTTAGTCATACATAGTAGAAATTGCGTTATGTTTTATAATCAGCCTTTATCGCCTTTATTGCCAGTCTGCCTTGGTCAAGTGACAAATGCTCGTGCCTTCGCTGCCCGTATTGAAAGAGGCATTTGCCGTGCAATGGGACTACAATAGGCAGTTTTAATTTTTAACTATTCTTTGCTGTTCCCACTACTGAAATACATGACTATTATACATAGAAAGCTGTTGAGAAAAGTGGGCTATTAACCATCGCGCGTGCCCAATGCGTTACCATGTCTTCAAATATTGGCATTTATGATACTTATAATTAAAACATACCGGCGAACTGTGGGTGTACATTGGCACACCTCTGCCTAACCCTTCGGGGAATACAGGCGTGACGGTATGTGTGTTTGTGATGTGATATAATTAAAATTAAAAAAGTACAAAAGTAAACTCCAATACCTTACGAAGACATGGTTACGTTCCACGAGGCCAGTAGCCGAGGCCATATTATATTTGGCGATAATTCCTGCGAATTATAAATCCTTGATAGCACCTAATTAATCCGCCTATCTTATCAAGTGGCGACGGTAGGTACAGGACAGGTCAACTCGATAACAACCGCTTAATATCACGTAACACTGGAGTGAACCCACCTCGTAAACATGTTTTGTTTTTTAATCATGATCCTCTGATATTAACGTCGCGATGGCCCAGCCGTTAAGGCTCTCGCCATTCATTTCATTTCTTTTTAATCATAAGTACCTTATTAGCCTAGTTGTCCTAAGCGCGACTGCTACGGTAGAGATCTTGGATTCGATTCCCAGGTCGAGCAAAAAGTGTTATTGGGTTTTTCTATGAAATTGTCAGTAGCAGCTCGGAGTTACAATTTGTTCCCGGTTAATGGCAATAGGCTCGCCCCCCTATTACATTGGATCTGAAACATACCGGCGACCTGTGGGTGTAAATTGGTACACCTCTGCCTAACCCTTCAGGGAATACAGGCGTGATGGTATGTGTGTTCTTTCTAAGTTTATCTTGGACATTATTGATATCGATGAAGGTAAAAATCGTGAGTAAACCTGGACTTACAATGAATATAAGTCTGAAATCGCAAATCCGCCTTGAGCTAAAGTAGTGATCAATAGTCGCGCCTTTTTTATATGAGAGAGGCCTTTGCTCTTCAGTGGGACAATAAGAGACTGGTATTTTTTTAAGATCCTCCTGTGTCTGCTCATGGTGTAAATAGAAGAATATGTACTCTATTACCTTATTTTTAGGGACTTTTTTACCTTAAACGGTCGATTTAGAAGATAAACAGTTTACTTTAGTTAATTTAACGCGTGCCTCGAAGTTAATCTATAAATTAGACGCCATTATATTTGTTCATGATCTTATCTCATACCAAAGTCTGACTTTTATAATTATATATAGTTAATCGAATGATAGGTGTTTGAGCATCCGCCTTTTTATCGAAGCTTTATGCAAAACAAACGTGTTGTTATGAAATTACAAAATATTACACAACAGTCGGCGTTCCCTTAACTCTTCTCAATTGATGAATTAGTTAGAGAAATGCCGAAAACAATACTTAGTCAAACTCAAAGCATTCATTTCAGTTAAAACATTTTCAAGCACCTTTGAACTGTCGAAGAGTCGGTCTGTTAATTAGAAAATTATAGCTAGTTGCTCGTATCAAAACGTAGGTACTCCATAGACAATTTTTTATTGAAGTTTTACAAAATTGTGGTTACATTATTCTTGTTGCCACTATACATACGTGAACACAATGAAGGTGAAGAGTAATAATAAGACATAAGCCATGGCATGGTTGCATCTTGAAGAGAACCGAATGACGCGCCACCATCAGCGAGACTTCGACCGCTTATTGCTTGCTTGCTTGCTTATTAAGTCAAACGCACAAGAACTTTTTAAACAAACTAGCTTCTGCCTGCGAGAAATAACGTGATTTTACATAGGTGAAAGATTTATCAAAATCGGTTCAGAAGATTTAGACATTACCCCCTACAACCTCACAAACTTTACCTTTTTACCGACTTCAAAAAAAGGAGGTTATCAATTCGACCCGTATGTATGTAATATTTCCAGAACTGCCCAGTTTTCGTACATGTTAATCTATATCAGCGTCTGAACAAGTGTGCCAAATTTCAAAAGTGTATGTATGTATGTATGTTTTTATGTTTGTTCGCGCGTATCTCCATAACTACAAGTCCGATTTAAGTAATTCTTTATTTGTTGTACTAGGTATTGTTCAACTTAGGGAATACTGCAAGTTTCATCGAAATCGGTTCAGTAGTTTTTGAGATAGGGAATTTTAACCGAGTTTTAATATATTATGTTTGTTCGCGGATAACTTCGTCATTTGTGAACCGATTTTGATGATTCTTTTTTTGTTTTAATGGGTATACTTCCCAAATAGTCACATTTAAATTTCATATAGATCTGATGATGGACTCCGGAGGCAGACAACGGAACTCTTCAAAAAATTACAGTAAATCAACAGCGATTGCTGCTATCGCATAAATATGCATTGTTTACGCAATCACACAACATAACATCACGGCCGAACACTTAAAAGTGTTACACAAATGTAAACAGTAGTATTTGAAAATTTCTCATCCAAGTAAACGAAATCGCATACTGCTTTCTTATGACTTTTTAGTGGCGTCTTGTTAATTTACATAATATGAAACTTTCTTCATGGATTTGGATAACAGGAAGTTGATACTAAAATAAAAAGAGAGAAATAAAAAACTTTTTTACAAAAAATAACCGCCTTCAAAAACTAAAAAGAGAAAAATAACTTTAGCTTTGGAAGTCGGTGGCAATACAAAACAACAAACAGAACCAAAGCCGCCGACTTCCAAAGCTAAAGTTATTTTTCTCTTTTTAGTTTTTGAAGGCGGTTATTTTTTGTAAAAAAGTTTTATAATATATGTATGCATGGCTCACATGTACAAAATTGAAATTATCTAATGATATTAAATTTAACAAAACTAAGGTTTTAAGTGAACCTATTCCACAGATAACAATAATATTAAACAAAACCAGTAGCACCATTATCCTTAAGTAAGTATTTTTGTTTTCTTATTTCTTCAGCGGTACCCAACAAAGCAAACAGATAGCGTTCGTAACATACTTAAGTAGTGATAACGTCTAATCAACGTCTGCGATGCGTCTGCGCTGCAACCTTGGACCGTGGACACTACGCCTTTTTTATTTTATCAGAATCAGTTTATAATGTTACCAATTTATAGTGAAACTGATGAACATAAACAATGAAGGCCGTTTATTGAAGTGATATTTTATTTAATCAGTTGTTTAGAACAATAAATAGTTAGTGAATATTGCATACTCATACTAAGATTTTGATTAGATACCTGCAGTGTTATTCTGTATAAAATTCTCTCAATTTCAGGTGAAGTAAGATTGAGGTGAGCAGCCATCCTACATACAGTACAAATAATACCAGCCTATTATTGATCCACTGCAGGGCAAAGGCCTCTTCTCATACAAAGAAGGCACGGGCATTGATCAGCACGCTAGCTCAAGGCGGATTGGCGACATACAGTACATTTCCGAACAGATCTTACTCAATGTGTTAAGGCGTAGAGAGGTCAGGCTTACACCTGGTGAGACGACAGCTCAACATCACCTTCAGCTCTATTCTCTTAAATTGACCAAAGAACATTTTTACAAAATACCGCTGCTGATGCAATACGCACACATAGGGTGCACTATCATCATGACTGCACTCAGCGATACAATGAGTACATGACTGTTCAGTGTTCTGATTGCCTCTACACAATTAGAATACATGGACATACCTACCATCACGCCTGTATTCCCCAAAGGGTAGTAGGCAGAGGTGTCCCAATGTAAACAAGTATTTTAGGTCCCATGTAATAGGTGTTGAACCTTTTGCCATTAACCGGCCACGAATCCGAACACCAAAGCTTCTACTGAGAATTTCATAGAAAAACCCAATAACACTTTGCTCGACCTGGGAATCGGACCCAGGGCCGTGCGTAGCGTAGCAGTCGCTCTTAGGATCACTAGTCTAATGAAGCAATTAGAATACTCTTAGGAGACTCCTAAGTAGTTAGGTACAATGTTATCGGAAGCTGCATTCACACTCGCCACATCTTGGCAATGTTTAGATAAGTAATTTGCTGTAGGTGATTCACTAAACTAAATGACAATGAATGACGACGTTACAAAAGGTGACTGAACTTTACCTTGTTTACGATAAAAGAATCTTCTACGACTGTAGTCTAGAAATAGCCGGTTTTATATGGCTTTTCTATTTTCAGTTTATTCGTTCGTGGCCGAGATTCATTACAAGTGCATTGTAACTTCAATATATTTTCTGTAGATTTTTAATAAAATAGGGACGATAAATTGTACAAACATTGAAGGTTTAACAATGGCGACAGATAGCAACGAGCCCGGTGGAAAATTTTAACAGTACCGATAGTCAGCCGTTACGACATGTCATGTATTATCTTCAAGCCCTTTGTCCCTTTCGAGGTGAACTCTATATACCTAGCAGATTGCTATAAATATACCTAAATGTTTACCTAAGGGCCAATTACAGCAAATTGGTGTATAGTTTCTATTGTTACTAACCTGCTTAGTAACCATTACCTACGTTAACAATGGTTATTTCGCGACGTAGAGCCACACGGTCCGACGGTTCTTTAGATACGCGAAATTAAGGTTTCAAGTTGTACGTATGAATTAGTTATAAAGCTGTTATGTATCTACCAATATTCGAAATGGAAATATGGTTGTAACTGCCTCTTTACCCTAGTGGTCCTAAGCGCGACTGCTATGCTAGAGGTTTTGGGTACGATTTCCGAGTCGAGCTAAAAGTGTTATTGGGTTTTTCAGTGTAAAACATACCTGCGAGCTGTGGGTACACATTAGTACATCTCTGCCTAACTCTTCGGGGAATAAAGATGTGATGGCATTTTATGTGAAATATGGTGGTCTTTGGTAGGTATTTTTGGACCTTTTTACACGGCTGCCCTATAAAAGTAGTGTAATGTTTTTAGTTGTGGAGGTGTGATGCGCCTCCAGAAAAATAAAAATACTCCAACACTATTTCCTGGCTCCCGATTTCCAAATTAGATTTGTAGAAGGTGCAAAAAATAATGCTGTAGCTTGTAGCTCCTGCCTACCCCATAGAGAGACATCATGAAAATTGACAATTATCTTCCACGATCCATGCCACAAAATGACATGTTATAAACTCGAAGGACTCAGTTGACGTGACGGCAATACACGACTCCACCGAATCCGTGTCATTGCTAGGTCAACAAGCAAACATCACGCACTCAAATTTACCAGAACTGATACCCACATTGTTCCATTACATTCGATTCAATCATATCTGTATGAATAATAATCAATTCAATATAAATCCACACGGAAGTTTCCTTGAGACAAGGAATATTCGAAGTAAATAGGTGCAGTAGTTCATATTTGAAGCGGATCTGTCATTGGGGACATACCCACGATAACAAAAGTGGAGGAAACTCCTTGCCTATTTAGTTCCTAAGGGATTGTCCATTGAGAAGGGCGGAGAAAGGGTTTTTCCTTTATGAAAAATTACGAAATATCACAAGGGGAATGTGGAGTGTAATGATAAATCACTTGTATTTCATTTTTCGTTGAAAAGCGAATAGGTACGTAATTAACTTAAAACTATTTTTTCAGAATTAATTCCGATTACATATACATCTTAAATGTTTAAAGATACTTTGTACCAAAACAATACACGTGAATGGTGCTAAAAAACATCACGTGCCGAATGGCTGCTCCCTACTTCATTAATTAATGAGTACAGGTTTTCGAATTGACATCGTAATCATGGGTCAAATAACTTCTTCCTACGGAAGTTTAGTAGGACGACAATTAAGTATTTTAAACACAAATTCTTTGTCCGCATATAAGACAAACACACTTTATTTTATTTATTCGTAGAAATAGACTAATTAAACAATTCTATGTATTTTCTTTGGAATTTACCAGGTGACGCCGCATAATCGATTCAGAGATAAACACTTTCTTCAAAACTGTTATCATAATACCACATAATTATACATATGCAATTAAATAGATGTCTGCTTGGTATCAGGTAATCAAACTCGTTATGTTGCCAATATTTAAGATAGGTAGGTACACAAACAGAACAGGACCGGGCGCTTCAATAGAACAAGCCCTGATCACCCTATCGTTAGGTAGGTATTTAATTTAATCCTACTACTATTATAAAGGCGAAAGTTTGTAAGTATGGATGTATGGATGTATGGATGTTTGTTACTCTTTCACGCTTAAACGGCTGAATGGATCTGGATGAAATTTGGCACAAAGATAGATTATAGTCTGGAATAACACATAGGCTACTTTTTATCCCGGGAAAATGTACTGTACCCGTAGGATAACACATCAACTGTGACGCAGACGAAGTCGCGGGCAGAAGCTAGTCATTCATATTTCCCTTACAGCCCTACTTACAAGTAATATTTATAAATAATACATTGACAATCTCAGCTTCGCCATTATCTGTCTAGACATGAAAAATTATCAGCCAAATATAATAATACTAGCTTTCTCTCACGACTTAGACCGCGTGGATTTTCTTTCAGTTCCCTAGACAAAGTTTTGATAATCTTTTAGTATAAGGATAACGTACTTTCGTTTTAGCGAAAGAATTTTCAGAATCGAACCAGTAGTTCCAGAGATAAGCTCGTTCAAAAAAAAACAAACAAATCAGCATAAACATAGTATAATTAGTATAGATAATTAAGCACCGCTACTGACGCATCCAGTTGGACTTCGCCCTCCGTGTCACGTCGTCGTCTCCTGGTCTACCCGTGACACATCTATTGGGACTTGTTGATAGGATACGTGACCATGGGGGCGTAGCCTTGGGGTCGGGAAGTTCGAAGTGCGAATTGCGGTAAAGGACATTATTGCCTACACGTGAAGGTGACAATAGCAGTTTGTTTTCTATTGCACCTACCATATAGGTTCTGCGGCTGATATAATGATAATGATGACAGCTAGACTTTAAACAACAATTATCTGAGGACATATAAAAAGTGTTTTTAGCAAAAAATATCATTACAGTAAACGTAGACACTGTGCTAAAAGTGACTGTCGTCAATTCTCTTAATATTTTTTTTTAAACGTTTCAACGCTCCAGGAATTTCTTTTGTATCTTGGGTGCGCTTAGAAACATTTAAACTTACATACTCAAACAGCCAGACCCGAAAAAACTATCAGTGGGCTATTGGCCATTTGATCATTGTTAAACTTTCTCTCCTTGTTTAGTATTATACGAAAACTAAGGAGCACAAGAACAGAACCTGTACCTAGATTGGGACTATTAGCTAAGCAGATATAATATGTATACTATATTAACTGCTGCAAACCAGCTAATCTTGTAATATACGTACAATCTTATGAAACCCAATGCAGCTTGGCGTACTCAATTAAAGATTCACTGTTACCTTACTAAGAGGCTAAAGAACCGTAATGATACCTACCTACTTCTGAAAGATAATGTTGCACGATAAAATAAACGATTATACATCAAATGAAAGCAACTATTGATTGAGAGAAAGGCGTGGGAGTCCGCAAGATAAGCATTCGTCATGAACTTTGGAAATAATGTTCAGCTTAGTTCACGTGATCGCAATGTCATCACGCAACGAACATAGTATTTTATTATCGTAATGCAAACTGTAGCTACGCAGATATACATGCGTGTTCCTTGATAAATACTGTCTATTTAAACTAACGTAAACATCATCCCAATGACATTAAAGTTATTTGGATCAAAATAACAAATCTAATGCTCCGTTCGCGGCATCTGTGTAGTTTTTTCCTAACTATGTTGGGGTCAGATTCCAGTCTAACCTGATGCGGCTGAATTGAACGTGCTTTACATAGACTACCTACCGGTATCTGACCTCTACAACCCATCCGGCGGGCTGGTTATCCAATGGTAACCTGCCCCTTGGTAAAACTGGTTGTTAAACTTTCAGGCTTCTGACTAGCCGGGATCAGCAGCTTCACGTGCTTGCTAAGCCACGAGAAAATCACACCACCAACTTCTAATCTCCGGGCTGCTACAGAGAAATTTCCTAATGGAAAAAACCAGTTTGCCTGACCTGTGAATCGAACACAAGACCCCGCGCTCAGCAGTCGTGTTTCCTACCACTTGCCAAAGAAGCAGTCAAAAAAAAGATCCAAGATATCGTATTTAGAAAATACATTTGAGTTGAAAAAGTCGTATGAGTAGGTACTTGGCCTGCAGAACTTCAAACTCTTACCTACAACGTGAATACTACCGGAGGAAAACAATTTTATTTTATTTCAACGAAAGACAAACGACGAATGACTGGCGAAATTCTTGTTTCTTTCACGTTATAAATTCATACACATCATAATATAACTTGAGGTACACTAAAAATATCAATTCCATTTGCGGATGACTAAGTGAATGACCCAGTTTCTCTGCAAATAACCCTTCGCTCTTATTTGTTTTTTTTTTATTAAGTAATAAAAAACATGCCTTCTTTTTAGTGTCGCGGATGGAACAGTGCACTGCTCGCATTTTTTAAGTTATTTTGTGAATTTGGTTTGTAAGAGCTTAAGTACCGCAGTTGTTCCGGGTGATCACAGGCAGGGGTGCCATCCATCCGGCATTTCCTAGATTACTCCTAACATAAAGGGCGTCACAGAGTCGGCCCGCAAGGGGTTTCAGTGTCTGAGGAATCCAGATTAATTGAAAGATAAGCAATAACTTAATAAAAAATATTTTTTCAGCCGCGTCCGGTAAAAAGTCTTCCGGTTAGACTGGAAGTCGATCCCAACATAATTGGGGGGAAAAGGCTAAGCAAATGACGGTAAAAAGTCACAGTTAGTTATAATTTAGGTGATAGCAGCCTTAACCATGAGTTTACAAATGTCTCGTTCCGTTTCTATTAAACAAAGTAAATAGGTAACTACTTGACTCATTCAATTTCTTAAATACGCGAAAGTCGTAAATAAGCGAAGAAATTCTTATCTGCGACTCAAAGTTCTTAAGAGATTACTTAGGTAGGTACCTAAATACCTAAAAACAACTTACGTTATTTTTCTGCTTCTCTTAGATAAGAATTAGGTATCTACTGTGTAAGCCATCTACATCACGTAGTCATTTCTACATATTTTTCCTTCTTAATTACAACTATCTGTATGATGATATTGGTATCGGTTAGGCCCCCAAAGTGGTTAAGATGCCTGCCACTCATGCGTGAGATTGCGTGTACCAAACCGAGCAACTACCAATGTGACATTTTAACTACATAGTTTCTAAATTTATCTTGGACATCACTAACATCGGTAAAGGAATGACATAGTAAGGGCCCCAGAAAGCCAAATCCAACTAATTAAAAATCTTCATTTATTCGCAATATATGCCAACAATAATTTGTATAAAATATAGAAAATAAAATCTGTATTCGCCAATCCATGCCAAGCAAGCCTGCTAAATAACACTCATGCCTTCTCTGTTTGGGTACAGGCCTTTGCCCTACAGTGGGACAATCATTTACTGGTCATATCATATTAATCGGCAAGTAAGTAACCTTCAAAGAATTCAAACATGCAGTGCGAGTTCGCAATAATTTTGATGTTGGATTTAAAAATATCCAGCTCCGATCGTTCACTGCATGCTATTTTTACTTTACGATGTCTTTCTGAAATGAGTAATTTGTCTGCAAATGAAAACTTCTTTCAAACAGTGAAATTACTTTCTTCAGATCGATTGTTATTTGTTATTTTCCGTAAAGCGTTGCTTATCATGAGCCTTCAGCTTCGGTTTGTATGCTTTACTTGCTTTGGATCTAGATGAGAGATGAGCACTGGTAAAATGAATATGGTTAGCCTAGCAGCATTCTCGTATGCACTAGGTACAGACTGAGAATACTTACACGAGGTGGCATGAAGACCAAATCACTAGCTCTCTATAAAACACGAGAATCACTTATCCGGGATGGGTTAGCGATACTCGTGTTCATCATATGTACCTAAGTCAATCCCCTATTAACATTGGCCCAACAAAACCAAGAATTCAGAACACCCTGATGCTACTGGATTTGATTTCAATCTATTATTATTTTTACCCGACTGCGACAGAAGGAGGGTTATGTTTTTCGAGGGTATGTTTGTATGTATGTATGTATGTATGTATGTATGTATGTATGTATGTATGTATGTATGTATAATTGTTTGGCACGCTCTGCAGGCTGAACGGCTCGATGGATTTTAGCTTGAGAGGTGTCGTTAGATTCGTATTTACTGTGAGAGTGACACTGGGTATATAAAAATAAAAAAAAACAAAATGGCGGATTTTTGGCGCCAAATTCAAATGTTTGGCTCGCTCTGCAGGCTGAACGGCTCGATGGATTTTAGCTTGAGGGGTGTCAGTAGATTCGTATTTACTGTAAGAGTGATACTGGGTATATTAATTTCTTTTGTAAAACACTAAAAAAATAAAAAATAAAAAACGGTAATTTAAAAAACTAAAAAACCCGACTGCTATTCTTTAAAAATCCCTAAAACAAGATAAATTGTAGCAGTCGGGACCCATTCGGGACCATCTGCAATGTAATATAGGTATGTGCTCTCAATTCACTAATCCTCCATTTCTAGAATGGGTCCCGACTGCTACAATTTATCTTGTTTTAGGGATTTTTAAAGAATAGCAGTCGGGTTTTTTAGTTTTTTAAATTATTTATGCTGCACACACTGAACTGCAACAGAGCCTGATGTTACATGAAAATAGTTACCTAGTTATGATGTTCGTTAAAGTAATAGAAGTGTCAAGAGTTCAAGATAATAAGTGTAGTAATTCCGACAAATAGTTACATCGACTGAAAAATATTCGAATATCGATGATGAAAGGCTAGGATACCTAGTGGTATTTAAGTGGTATACGAAAAGGGCAATCAGTATCACCCAAAAATATGTAAGGCCTTTGAAACATTATCTGCGAAACAGATATTGAAAATCGAACTGATCGATGCGTTCGCTCTCCGTGGTCGTGCGTGCTAGACCCTCTGGGCTTACAATTATGATAGCTAATGGCCGGGTCCTGCCTGACCTTCTATTACAGACAATTAATAGTAAGTACCTACAAGTGCAACGCCCGACTGAGTTGTGATTAGGTAAGGTAGGCCTGTACCGTATCTCGCGAAAAAAATGTCGCCCACGGACGTAATCGAATGACGGATAATGGTTAAATCATTAAACCTACCGCAAATCAAATTCTCCGTTTTTTTTATAATTAAGGCAGCACAATTTTTTATATTTGGTTTTGATAGGCAGGTATTCATCATTATCAGTACCTAATTATTAGACAGACCTACACTGACCTTAGTGCTAAGTTTCTTCAGAAAGGTCGGGTATCGGGTATGCTGTACTCGTGGACGTGAACGTGGACTAAATGAAAGGAGTATGCAAGGATCAGGGGCAAGTGGCGTTCTGTGGCTTCTGCCTACCCCCATGGGAATAAGGCGTTAGTTTATGTAGGTATATGTCTGCCCTGCTTATTGCAAACGCAGTACTTGCAAAATGGCGGTTTCGAGATCTTTTTAGTAAAAGTAACATTTAGGTGCAAGTACTGCGTTTCATGTTAGTTAAAAAACACGTTTATTATAAGAAAAAACTTTTAAATATATGTTTTACGTATAGAACATATCCTTAGGATGCCATTTTTGCAAAAAAGTGAAATTCTCAAAAATGTCGATTACTGCAAGTACAATTAGTAGGGCAGATGTGTTGTATGCAACATCGAGGCTACCATAAGAATCTGGGCACTCATCTTAGGGTTGGTGTTTGTCCATTTATACTGATAAGTGGCAAAGTACATTTAAGTATACTTATTATTATAATTTGTAGTGCACTTGAAGAGATAGCGTTTATCTCGTCCGGGTCACTGGGGGCGCCCGGCCATAGATCACACTTTTCCCCGCAGATCGTGTGGAAAAATAACTTTTATCAACGTGCTTGCTTGGTGATAAAAAAGTTTACTAGCGTATGTAACGGTCGCTTGGCTGTTTTTATACACAATACTTTCTTAGTTATGAAGTAGATTATAAGTCAAGAAGGTTGGTTTTTAATGACAATATGATTCCCAGATAAAATTCAACTTCAGGTTTGATGATTGAGATGTATTTTGAGTCATCGTGTCCTTAAAAACTTGTGCATGTATCCATGCTATTTATAGGAACGTTCACATGAATTAACAAAATAAACAAAAGTCTTATTTAAAAATATCGTTCTCTTTTTATTTCTTAAACCTAGCAATAATGTAGGTATAACATTACATTTTGTAGGTACAAATATACTTAGAATATCTACTTAGTAGTTACAACATATCGTATCGTCGCTCGATCGCACACTTGAACACAAGCGAGATGAGTAAACAACACACAGAGAGCGCGACTTAACTATGGCACACGCCGAGAGAGCTCCCACTCACGCACTCTTCAGGTACTTGAGTGTCTTTAATAAATAATTCCTACAACGTCACTACATTACACTTCAGAGAGGAACATTGGGTGGCGTCTTGCACGGCTCCGGGGGCGGCGGCCTCCGGTCGTCCGGTGTCCGCGACTGGTAGTACGCGCAGTACGGGAGAGGGTCCCAAAATGTAAAAAGAGCTTCGCGAGTATCTAGCACGGTATCCAACAGCTTGCCCACAGTCGCTGCGTGACCGCAACGTGCCGCTCCTTGGCATAAATACGGCAGCGACACTCCCACTCGGGCTCCTATAGCCACCAGTTTATTGGTATGACCGTTCGTGGTTTGTTCTTCACGAACAAGCCTGAACGACACATGTCCAGTCATTGGTCTCGCCGGCGCAAGGAATGATACAAATCTTTGTACCCATGCGTCAGCTTCTTCATCCCTTTGAGGCACTAGGCCTTTTCTTGCAGAGTCCACCCGGCACGAGACATTGTTGACAGCACGCGACTCTTTCAATGTAGTACACGTCACAATCCTCTCTCCCTTTGGTTCCCGAACAATTACCCACGGTTTTTCCGCACTAATTTCCCGTGGGAATCTGAATTGCGCTTTCTCTTCAGGCATAACAAATCGCAAACGATCTCTAGCTCCACGCGCACCTGCACTAGCAATGAAATGTCGTCCCTCCTTAGAAGCTCCGCTATCGTACCACGCACGAACATCTTCGTCGTTGGCTACCACCCAAAACTGGGGTGTCGCTAGGCCAGCAGCGCGACACACCCTCATCAACTCCAAAGGGTCATCTAATGTAACAACGTCGCGAGCGCAAGGCACAAAGCACTGACATCCAAGTACTTCTAAATGCGACTTCGCAAGCGCGTCGTAATAAGCCGGAGTAGTAGAGCTAACAGGCACATAGAACACCGCCGATTCTCTTTCCACTATTTCTCTGAGTGCCCGCGCATATGCAAGAGGATCAGCCGGATTCGGCCGCGGCACTGTATAAAACTTATGCACCGCAGCAGAGTACTTCAACAATGCAAATTGCCCTTCTATTTCAAACGCCACGACTCTTGCACCAGCTGAATGGAAATTTCTAGCCAGGTGTAAAGCTTGCACCGAGCTGCCTCCACTAATAAGTACAGTACGTGGCTTCTTCTGGTTTTTTGAGCTAATGGCACGTCCAATCATCTTGAGAACTCCAAGAGGGCACTGTACACACTTCCAGAATAAGAATAACGAAGCGGCGATCCATAACGTAGGCAGTACGACCAGAATTTGCTTCCAGGCCGGGTGGGCGATGAGGCTTAGTAAGGCGAAGAGCGGTCGCAGCATGAGCCGCGGTCCCCATGTGATGATTCTGATGAAGCGTGGCAGTGGCGGTGGACGTTCAGGAGATATGGCACGCTCCTCCGGTATCAAGGAGAAGGTGGACGAGAAGGATCGCCGCAGGGCCGTGAAGGGCGGCGGCTGATGCGAGCATCGCTTGACTCGCGGAGAGAACACTAGCTCTGTGTTGGAGCGCGCTAGGCGGCTGTACTCGGGCGCACAGGCCGGCATGGCGGGTGCGGCTGGCGGTAAGACTGGCGCGCGCGCGCACTCGCGCAGCATATAAACAGCCTCGTTATCACCGCGGCGGCGGCGCCCCGCACTACACAATCCATCATCTTTGTACCCAATTACCGTTTACCTAGTTAAAAAGTAAACAAACTGGGAAATACATAATTAGATGACAAATAAATTACCGACGGATTAGATTAATGTACTCAAACCAGTATTTCAATATTATCGTGTGTGAAAGGATGGATTCAAATAATACATAACTCTAAAATGAAATAATATTTTAATGATCTTTTCAACAATTCACTAACTGAATAAATAACAATGTTGATTACCTACTAAACTAACATTTTGAAGTCCTAAGCTAGAATACTTATATTCTAATAAATGAATAAGGACTAGCAATAATGAGACATTATGGTACAAGCAGATAATACACTAAAGTCAAAATAAGGAACTACAAAAAATAAATGTTTTAATGTAATAAGCTGGGACAACCTCACTGTTATTTTTTTTACTTTTTAATTGACTTTACTTCAAATGCTAATTATAAATGCACAAAAATAAAATGTAGGTATGTTAACATACTACAAATTGCGTTTTATAAAATGGTACTTTGGCAGTAGTTAATGATTAGTTGATAAATGATTTCATTCAAAATTTTAGAAAAACCCTCCCTCCACCTAATTTTCTTTACAATTTTTGATTTTGTCTTTTTAAAATATTATTTATTTATTATTTTAAACATGTGTGATACAAGCTGTGGAAGGGTGGTCATATTTAAGCTAAACTGTCTCTACATGAAAAAGATAAAATACATTTTAAAATTTACAATGATCAGGTGTATGTTCAACATGAGTGATAATTAATACATACATACATACATACATACACCCACACCTTTTTCCCTTGGGGGTAGGCAGAATAATGCCCTCTTATTAGAAATTCTTGTATGTTTCATGGAAGACACAACAATGATTATATTTCAGTAAACATTCCACATAGTAATTACATAAATCCAATACTATATGCATGCTTACTATGTGTTAATACTACATCAAGTTAATATATTATATACATATACTTACATAATTATTTCATTGTTTTGTAAAGGTGTATAAATTGTATATATTTGTTGTATTTATTTAACTAAAAATAAATACAATGTTAAGGAAATCAAATTTATATAAATCTACATGACTGCTTCTATAGTTTATCACCAAAATGATCAACACATCACTATGTTAAAAATACATTTAATATAATGAATATTCATTTCTTTAAAAAAAAATAACAAGCACTTTCATGAAGATACACAGTATAAACTCCAATATAACCTAATGTACATTTTTCTCATATCAAACAGATTAATTCACTACATAAAAAATGGTAAGTCCGTTTCCTTCAACTCAATTGAGCCATTCTTACAAACTACATGCAACTCATGATTTGGCTCCTTCTCAAATCGGAACCTCTTTGGATGTGAGTCATCCATAAACAAGCCCAGTTTCAGTATCTTTTCATCAACTAGTATTTTTTCTGCTATCAAATTAGTAGTAGGTAATGTTTTGATCAAGTCTGGCATAAGAACCTTAACTTTGCCCTTTTCATGTATGAAAATACTGCTCTTGTCTGTAAATTGTGAGGCATGCATGTAGACATCTCCGCTTTTTAATGAAGCCTGTAAGTTCCCAGAGAAACCTGTGATGTGAAGATTGCCTTGCTGAATAATATCAATCATTACAGATCTGTGCAGGCTGAATAGTTTCAAGTTGCCCATCAATGTAGTAAAATGTGATTTGTCACTATAACATGACTTTACAAGTATTGGCCCCGCATGTGTAATAGCAGTAAAACCATTGGCCATTATGTTGTTACATGTAATTCCAGACCCCAAGCCAGTTTTTAAATCTATGGTAGTGGCTTGTAACCTCCCGTCAGACCTGAGTTCCCCTTCAATACTCTCGACCTGGATAGTCTGTGCTTTGACATCACTTACATTTACTGCCCCTTTCTGCGTTTTAACAGAAAACATCTGTCCCTCTAATTTAGATAGATGTACTGAAGCAAAATCAGTTGTTGCGACCTGCACGTTTAAGTTATATGGCACTTGGATAACGCAGACGTCATTTCTGTCCGGCGTCGTATTCTTGTTGAGCAATTCCAAGCGTTTCAATGTCTGTTTAACTTGGAAGTCACTCGTATCTTTGCCTTGGCTGTACAATGTCATGGTTAGTTTGTTGTGAGCTTTTAAGTCATTTACGTCGATCGGCTGAATCTTAACATGTATAGGACTTTCAATAAAGATGGATGTGTTTGCATCTATAGTCTTTTCAACAGTCCTAACCGCATTCAATTTCTGGATATCGGGCAAGTTGCTGAAATCTACCGCACGTAACCTCAAAATCTGAAGACACTTATGTAAGACTCGCTGCCCCACCAAGGTGAACATTTTGGGATATTTCTCACTCTTTACAAAATCATAAAAGCATTATTAAATCTTAGGTAATTCAATTATTTACTCGCATTCTCGTATCCATTCAATTTGACAGAAAACAATTATCATAACACCTGACTTTGACAATTCCTCTTTTGAATTTTAATACGTTTCGGTTTCGTTCACACACAATTATATGATTACTAATTTGATAAAAACATGGAATGATTTAATGTTCATTTAATGCTATTTTTTTAATCTTTTGTTGAGACAAGGATTTACATTGTGAATGCCTATCCATTATTTCGCAGGGTCAACCCGTAGAAGTAGTTATAAACAATATTAATAGATTCCCTGTACTGGAAAGTTTCCTTTATTTGATTATTGCTCTTCAATTTTACAATCCAATGAGTGGTGGAAAAGCGATTCATGTCGATTAATGATGAAAAAACTTGGATGACAAAAAAAAGAAGAAAAATAGTAAATAAAACATGGAAATAGTATGTACAGACATCAGCAAATCAAGCTACTACAATCTGTCAAATTTCTTTAATAGATTTTCAACTTTATTGCTGTACAGTATGGTTCAAAGTTGATTGCGAAAATTTTACAGTTTCGGGTAGCTTGATGTGCTAGCGTCTGTACCAAGTCTGTACTAAGCTATTTTACAACTCTTGTAATATAGTTTAAAAAAATAATACTGTTTCCACGCCTTGCATCGAGTGGCAGGTCTTGCAACTACTTGAAAGGCCTTAAAAGAGTTGTATCTCTCTCTAATCAAGTAATCTAACAGAAAAAAATAAATGTATACTCTCACATACAGAGAGTATGTGAGAGTATACATTACACTACAGAAAATGTTACGTTAACAAAAATCTAAATTATTTCAAATATTCATTTTTTCATAAAATTATATTCATAGCGGATAACTCATTATTTGGAGACGCCACAAATTGCGGTGAGTTGCGGTGCGCCGCGCCGCCGCCGTAGGCGCCGCGCCGCGCCTTTGATACCACCCTGCATCGTTTGGCGTCTCCCTTGGACCATTGTAATACGCATTTTCATTTTTTTTATTTTTCGTTAAAATACCTACATGTACATTATATTATTATTCTCATTTACTCATTACTATCATAAGTTACGACATACTACCCACCCAACCCAACTAAAAGATTGACTGACTGTTTGTCACACTGAGTGAGAGGGAAACGGTTCCTAAAAAGTCTGTCCTTATTAATCATCTTTTGTTTTGCACTCTTCTTGGTAACACAAAAAAAATATGGCTTTTTCCGAAAGTTGGCTTCCACTTACAATTTGGAACTTATAATAGTAAGCACTCCTGCGCTCTATTTTTAGTCTTTGGATTAATGTGACCAAAATTCTACGCCAATATTATAATGCGTCTGTGGCACTCTGTGGATTGGGGAAGTGGGAAAGGAAGACAGAGAATAATAGAAAGAAATTGACAAGAAGAATTTGGTTTTCATGATTTGTTATTTTCTGCGTGAATTTCATAAATATTCTAAATGAAATAACTGAAGTGTCCCCAATTTTTTCCAACTAACAATCCAAACGCTTGCTGCAAAACATTTGCAGTATTTGTACAGACCTGCTGCATTTAACTTCAAAATGAAAAAAGCAAACAAGATGAATGGCGAAATAAAAGAAACATTTTTGCGCATTAAACCAGTGTGCGATGTTCTCATGGTGTGTCCTACGAAGGAAAGCATTAATGTCTTTCAAGAGTGCATATCAGATTTAAAAGGAGAAGTAGTGCAAGAGCTCCAGCAGTACTTGTTGTTCCCACTCATCACACATTTGAAGTCAAGTGAAACTGAGTAAGAAAAAATAGTATATTACATTTTGTTTGTATTGTTAGCCTGTTACAGACAGTTGAATATTAAATCACACTGAATTGTGTCTATCCCAAATTCCAGTTGCTTTTCTAGTCCACAGGAAATAATATAGAATTTGGGATGAATAAAAGTCTGTTACAAAGGACTACAGTGCGAGCTGTTTATGGCCCATCAGTGTTTAGTACATGATAGCTGATAGAGTGAACTGGGTCAGTGAGTAGTCTTAGGGGCGGAGCTGGCCAATTGCATAATCATCTTAAATTATTTTTTTCTAACACTTTGGTTTAAGTAAATTGTTACTTGTTCATAACATTCTGCTGGATTAAGGCTTTAATTTTTATTTTTTGTTACTAAAATTTACCCTTAGTTGGTGGAACGCAACAAACCCAATAACACTGCCAGACCTGAGTATTTGTTGGATAAAATTTGACTTCATTGTCATGGCCGATAGTTAAACCAATAAAATAGTTTTACTTGTAATTAAAACAATTTATAATTTTCAGAAACAAACACGATGTGCTACAGAAGGTGGTGGACTGTATGCGGATGCTGCTGAGCAGGGTTAGAGTGAACAGCTTTGAGATGTGCATGAAGATAGAAATAGGACTGCTGCAGATAGTGTTCGATCACCAAAGACCAGGAATGAGTAAGACACCTTCTTTTTCTCCCAATTCATATCCAATAGGAGGATAAAACATTTATCAATTTTATTTTCTTGTTATTTTAGTTTAGTCTTGCTAGGCTAAAGCCTTCCCGAAGTCTTTCCAGGTATTGTTTTATTGTATGGTACTACATATAATCTGCCCATGCAGGATACATACATTATTTAGCACTAATCAAAATAAATTTTGTGCCAACATAAACAAGCCATATGATAATAGCATAAACCTATTTCTGAAGGAGCTCCTATAATATGTGTGATCTATTATTTCCATTTTGCATTATCTCTTCAGGGTCTGCACTTTCTATACAACATAATATATTACCTTTACTTTAAAAAAACAATAATTATGTAAATAGTAGTTATGTTTTTCTTACTCTTCTGCTAAACTTTTTTTGTTAATTTTGTTGTGGGATACATGACAGTTGAATCTTTTCTCCGGGACTCGTCAAGCTCCATTGCCTCGGCGCTTTTCTGGCGGTCGCCACTGTTGATTCTGGCTTACAGGAGTTGCAGTGGATATGCACTATTTCCAGGTGGCCTTTTCCCATTTAAAAAATACCTTTACAGTTGTATGTTTTCCAACTGCCATATGGCAAACATAACATAGCTCCGTTCGGTCAGATTGCTGCGGGCACTCTGCACTTGCAACTTTATAGCTAGCTAGTGACATGGACCTATTCTATTGTACCCTGAGTAAAACGTTGTAGGCATTTCAAAATTTAAATAATTACATGAAAATGTTAACATTTGATATGATACTATAAAATACGTACATACACACCATGCCGCCTGTATTCCCCGGAGGGTTAGGCAGAGGTGTACCAATGTACACCCACAGTTCGCCAGTATATTTAGGTCCCATGTAATAGGGGGCGAGCCTACTGCCATTAACCGGGCACAAATCCAAACTCTGAGCTGCTATTGAGAATTTCTTAGAAAAACCCAATAACACTTTTTGCTCAATAAAAATATATATAAATGTAAATATATCATCACACCTGTATTCCCCGAAGGGTTAGGCAGATGTGTAGCAGTATACCCGCAGTCCGCTAATATGTTTAGGTACCATGTAATAGGAGCCGAGCCTATTGCCATTAACCGGGGACACACACCCTTACTTCGAGCTGCTACTGCGAAATAGAAAAACCCAAAACACTTTACTGGACCTGGGAATGGAACCCAAGACCTCTAGCATAGCAGTTGCTCTAATCATAAAATTTAGATATGTACACTGTTGCAATAGGATACATAGTGATTGATGTAAGATGAGTCAATCTTTCCCTTATTTTGAATACAATGTGATAATAAATAACAGATCTAAAGTACAGTCCCAATGACCTCTGATTGAATGAAAAATATAAATAAAGTGTTTATCATCCCCGGCAATCTTTGAAGCCAACTGAGGTCAACAAATCAATGTACATTTGTTTAGCTATAGATTGTCTAACTGTCAATATTTATGTGCTGTTGCAATCTTACTAATATTATAAATGCGAAAGTTTGTGAGCGTGGATAGATGTTTGTTACTCAATCACGCCAAAACGGCTGAACACATCTGGGTGCAATTTAACACAGAGATAATCTATATCTATGTTAAATAGTCTGGAATAGCACTTAGGCGACTTTTATCCCTGATTCCCGTCGGATAATATATCAACTTTGACGCGGACGAAGTCGCCAGCAAAAGCCACTTTCAAATAAATGTTATACTCAGATGAGGCTTTTGTAGACCTTTTTGGGAATAATATTGATATGCTTATACAACTCTTGTTATATGGCAAACATTTTAAACAATATCATAGTTAACTGTATGTAAGGGTTGTTACAAATGGGTTTAAATAGGGTTGTTGGGGTGTTCTGCAGTTTCTGCCTACCCCCAAGGGAAATAGGCGTGTGTTTATGTATGTTAAGAAATCACGGTGCCTACTGCACAGTTTTCCCCCTTCCGGCATGTAATAAAAAAGCGACATTCACAAATGTAACGTCAATGCATAATTGAGTGATTTTATCTGCCAGATAGATTTACCTTTTTCTCATACAGGAATGTCTTATCTTATAACTTTCAGTTGCAGAAGTCCCTGAAGAACTGAAGTACAGTGTGATGTCCTGCCTGACCTCCTTGCTGCTGAATGTGGATCCCACGTTCAGGGAGACGATGATGAAGGCTCACGTGCCGCTCATGGGCAAGGCTGTCTATGTGTGCGTGCACATCGCCAAGATGGAAAGACTGAGAGCACTTAGGTGAGTTGACTTAACACAAAGTCGATAAAACGTGACTAGATTAAACTTAACCTTAGCTCATTAGTAGCTTAGTTGCTGTGTTCCATTTTGAAGGGTGGTTGCCAGTGAAATTACAGGCATAAGGGACATGTCACCTGTGACTCTGGGATAGCAATGCAGCCCAGGTATTGTAAATGTCATTAGGCAGGGGTGACCACTTAACATCAGGGGGGCCGTCGGTTTGTTATCCATCTGTTAAAGAGTTTATATAGAAAAAAATATATATTACGTACGGTAAATTCTGAGACTACCTAAAAAAAAGTAAGCGTTTAGTTCGGGCAACCTACAGTCGGGTCATTCCCTTCCAATACCAAAATAAAACTTTCCAGATTAGCAGCACTACAATGCGTGACAGCGCACACGGCTACGCACCCCATGCTAACCACAGACTACCACATCAAAGACGAGGTACTAGAAAAGCTGGCAGTAGACATGTTGTCTCTGATCCTGCCCGGCGTGATGTCGGCTCTGCAAGACGTCGCCAACTGTACAGACAACCCCGGACATGCTGTCATTGTGGTGAGCTTGAGGACAATTCTTGCGTTTTGACAATTGTTTTGTTTTTTTTTTGGTCATCAAAGTGTTAAAGGAAGCCTTTGTAAAAATGGCACATCAAGGTCTTTCTTACTGTTTATATTGTTTCTTCATTATCTTCCTGTCCTTGTTCCATGTTACTCGGGGACGACGGAACACGTTTTCTTCTTTTATCCGTCATGTCAACCGTCTTGTTACTGACTTCTTCACACAATCTTTTCTTTGGCCTTCCTCTCCCTCTCCATTTAAATCCATCCACATTTATATTTGTTACTCTTTTAGTCACATACCCATACTTTTACAAATTATTCTCTTTAAACTTATCCCTTGAAAGGCAATATATCCAGTAAGTAAGATGGTAATTACAAGAAAACAACGACGTTTTAAATGTGTTTCCAGTGTTTACTATATGTATATGTATTTAATCAATAAATAAGAAAACAATTGCACATCACAACATTACAGACTCAACTTCACAGCGGCGCGTACTGGGGCTCAAATCAGGCAGTGGATTTAAAATGCTCGGAGCATTGAAATATATGTCTTATTTCGATTGGATAACTATTAAATTCAATTCCCGCCCACTAATCTTCACAGGTCCTGAGAGTGCACATTGGCGAAAATTGTCATCGGACCAAACATTTACACCTGTAATTCTATTTCAACTGTTACAAACACACCTTTCTTTATAAAATCTAACCGAATAGTAATGTTTTTATTCTAGATAGCAATAGACGCAATGCATCGAATATTATGTCTGGCCATGAACAATAAGTTCATGTGTCAGTACCCGACCGAGGTCACTGTGGAAGACTTTGCCAATGTGTTCAAAGAGAAGGAAAACAAAGAAGTAAGCAGTAAGGGTAATTAGTTATTTTAGCGAATATAATTAGTAAAGTCAGCTACTACTTGAATTGGATGTTTATACGATTTTTTTGTTATTTTTTATTTATTTTTAGTTTAATTGGACAGTGGTGACGTGATTTTTTGGTTCTTTATTTTACCAAAAATAATTGAACCACTGACAGTCAGTATAGACAGAAGCAATATGAACAAACAGTTTGAATTGATTAATTGATAATGAACTGTAATATTACAGAAATAGAGTTGAAAATTGCGCGAATGAGCAAGGTAAATGCTGCACACAATTTTGAACTTTATTTGTACAGTGTTTAGTTATTTATCAATTAATAAACGAAAACTGCTTAAGTATGTTGCTTTTATGTTTGTCCTGACTTATCCAACAATCAAATTATTTTTATTTTCAAAATTTTTCATAACGCTAAAACAACGCGTGTTTTTTCTTAAATGTTTCTGTTTTTGTTGGATTAATTTACTTATTATTATGTTTTTATTTTCTCGTTAAGCAGTGGATCCCAAAAACTTGCCAGTCAGGAGTCAAGAGTGGTTCAATGTTGCCAGCAAGAAAATCCTGCTGGTCACACAGCACTTGGTCGCTTTGAGAACACATGAACACTTCCGAGTGAGGAAAGAACTCGGTGTTTACTGTGCTCGAATATTGTTTGAATGTGATATGTGAGTATTTTATTATTTGCGCAGTTTTTTCCAGTGTAGCTGTTTTGTGTGGCTTCCAGGTTTTTTATTTAAACTTTATGCAACTAAAAGTACAAAAGCGGACTTCATGCCTTTGGCATTCTCTACCAGTCAACCAAAGGTGGTGAAGAGATAATACGGCAGGTGCAAATGATTGAACAAGAGTAAAACAACAAAATTCGATACTTAAAAAAGCTCAATACAATTATATAAATAAATTAAAACAGCCAAAATTACAACAGTTTTACTAGCTTTAGCTGAATACCAGTATTTTTCATTCATAAAGTGGTTGCCTATCGGATCTCCACAAAACTCAATATGCAATGCCCTAAAAGTATTTGTGTAGCAATAAGAAGCTGAGACGTCACTTATTTACCAATTCAATTGACTTACTATGGATTTATTCATTTCAAATATAAATAAATTCAAATTATTGCGAACTAGCTTTTGCCCGCGACTTCGTCCGCGTGGATTAATAGTTCCCGTTCCCGGGGGATTTCCGGGATGAAAACTATCCTATGTCCTTTCTCGGGTCCCAGACTATATCTGTACCAAATTTCATTGAAATCGGTTCAGTGGTTTAGGCGTGAAGAAGAGACAGACAGACAGACAGAGTTACTTTCGCATTTATAATATTAGTAAGGAAGTAAGGATTAAGTGTACACAATTAGATGTTAAGTTAAGCAATATGTAGGATCTTAGAACTTAGTGCCCTGTTTCGGCTGTAAATTAAAATGAATCCGGCTATTAAAGCTAAAATTAAAAGTGTTTTTTTTTTTAAGAGAACTTGCGTCTTGGAATTTTTGTTAATGCTAATTGCAAGGTAACATGCCACTCTTTGTTTAACCTGATTAACAATATATTTCCAGTGCTCTGGCATCGACAGTGCCCGTAGCGTTGGACACACTCATCGCGCTAGCTAAGGACGAGTACGTGGAGGTCGGCGAGTACTGCACCAACGCTATCAATACGTTCTTCGCGAACGCGCCCACCGACGTGAGAACGGCCACTTTAGACACGCTCTGTGAGAATTTCTTCACCACTATGGATACTCTGCCTAGAGTTATGAATAATATTGGTAAGTGTCAACTAAACTCTGTAATATACATATACTACATACATAAGCTCACGCCGTTTTTTTTTTCTCATAAATGTAGGTAGAAACCACAACGCCACCTGCTACGATCCTTACATTCTCCTTTCGCTTCATCCACGTTCATATATAAATCTATAAATTATTAAAATAAATTCTGTTATAAAGAGGTAAAGTTTGTGAGGTTGTAGAGGGTATCTCTGGATCTACTGAACCGATTATGAAAATTATTTTACCCATAACCACGTTATTTGTGAGTGTCATAGGCTATATAACATCACGCCAAAGCCTACGTAAGCGGAGCAGTAACTAAAGACGTATCTAAACGCGGGTGAAATAAGCCTCGTGGACTTAAGCTAGTCGATCTATAACCTAGTCGTCGATACCCGCGGCTGTCCTCACCGCGAATATACTCGTACTTCACAGACATGCCGCCCGGCGCACACCGGCGGCGCGGCCGTTTTGCCCTCTATATGCGTTGGTAGTATAGGATTCCCTTTGCACTATCGTTCGCAGTCAAATTTACCTGTCTGGCCCGCCCCGCCGTGTGTTTCGCGCCTAATAGAGAGGTAAGAAAGTAAAGTTTTAACTTTAGAAGTAATAATATGTTTGTTAACAGACTCGGCTCGCAAGCTGGACTGCCTGAACCTGGTGCACGGGTACGTGCTGGTGATGGCGGGCTCGGAGCGCGCGAACGCCGCGGTGAGCGCGCGCGACCGCCTCACGCGCATGTGTGCTGCGCTCACGCAGGCCCTCGCCGTGCACGCCGACTACACCATGCTCACGCAGCTCGCCTTCAGGGGTAAGCAGAGCTTATACAACATTATAATTACTTTATCGAAACCTGAATATAGTTTGTTCAAGTAACAAGGTTTGTAGAGTTGGAAGGTAGTAACTGAATCGATTCAAATATTTTTTATACCTTGTTGTATTTTATCCCAAAAATTTTCAAGTGTGATGGAAAATGTTATCACCAGTTAATTACAATACAATCGCCGTGCGGTTTGGTACCTACTGCCAAATTATTATCAGTGAGCTCAAGACGCGCTGCGCCGCGCAATGAGCATGTTCTTCTATGGACGACCAGGTAGTTTAACAAGCTTATAACTTTGTGATTTTTCATGGTACACTTTTGAAATTTTGTATATGTTGCAGTCAAAACTCTTAACCAGTCAAAAGTACTATTGACTAGCAAAATCAGTCAAAAGTAGTTTTGACTGAACAGGTTGGTCAAAAGTACTTTTGACTGCAAATTTGCGGTCAAAAGTAGTTTTGACTGGTGGAATCAGTCAAAACTCTTAGAAATCTGTCACTAATCTACAATTAATGATATCTATTCTTTATAAAAGTAAATTATAGTATGCAAGAGCGAGCGAAGCGAGCTCGGGACTTCTTATTCTTCTTAGCGTTTCGATGGCAAACTATATTGTAATAAAAATAAATAAATAATATATATACTATTATTGTAAATTATATTGATGCGGCCCAGAATTTGGCCATCAGCTCGGGACTTGGGGCACCCCGAAATGGACAGGTTAGTTTAGAAGGGGATTGCACTTCTTGGCCATTTTCTTTGTCCTCGACTATGCCTTTTAAGCCACTAGGGCAATCTCTGGCTCTATCTCTAGGGCAAGAAAGTAGGACAATTATTTCACGTATAATCAAGTAATATAATTATATCACTAACTTTGAACCGTATTGAAAGTAGCGCCAGTGACAGAAAAGTTGAAAGGGAACCGTTTGTCTTGGTATGGGCATGTGAAGTGAAGGGATGACACACATGTGACCAAAAGGGTTTTGGACAAAATTGTGGATGGATGGAAAGGAAGAGGGAGGCCAAAGAAAAGATGGATGGATTGTGTGAAGAATGATATGAAAGAGAAGGGAGTCAGTGATAGTATGACGGCTGACAGGACGGCATCATATTACTTGATTATACGTGAAATAATTGTCGTACTTTCTTGCCCTAGAGATAGAGCCAGAGATTTCCCTAGTGGCTTAAAAGGCATAGTCGAGGAGCCCCGCGAAGCGGGGCTCCTCGACAAAGAAAATGGCCAAGAAGTGCAATCCCCTTCTAACCTAACCTGTCCATTTCGGGGTGCCCCAAGTCCCGAGCTGATGGCCAAATTCTGGGCCACATCAATATAATTTATAATAATAGTATATATTATTTATTTATTTTTATTACAATATAGTTTGTCATCGAAACGCTAAGAAGAATAAGAAGTCCCGAGCTCGCTTAGCGCGCTCTTGCATACTATAATTTACTTTTATAAGGAATAGATATCATTAATTGTAGATTAGTGACAGATTTCTAAGAGTTTTGACTGATTCCACCAGTCAAAACTACTTTTGACCGCAAATTTGCAGTCAAAAGTACTTTTGACCAACCTGTTCAGTCAAAACTACTTTTGACTGATTTTGCTAGTCAATAGTACTTTTGACTGGTTAAGAGTTTTGACTGCAACATATACATTCTTTACATAAAAATACTAGACAGGTGTTTCGGGTTTCGCATATATCATTACATAGTATAAAACAAAGTCGCTTTCTCTGTCCCTATTCCCTTTGTACGCATAAATCTTTAAAACTACACAACGGATTTTAATGCATTTTTTTTAATAGATAGAGTGGTTAAAGAGGAAGGTTTATATGTATAATAACATCCATTAAATAGTGGAGAAATACTGTTATTTTTGAGGTTTCTAATGTGATGTCTTACATTGCAAACGCGGGGTGAACCCTACGAGATTTATCAAAATAATGTACTTACTAAGTATTGTACACATTGAAAAGGTCTACAGAAAACTCCGGGATGGTATATGTCTATCTCTTATGGATTTCCCACAAGAACATTTTTTTGTCATTTACTTTTTACGATAAATAATGACTAATTTTCGAAGCGATTTCAACCAATACAGCATTAATCCTTATCCAATTAAATACCTTAAATACATTGTTGATTTAATATAGATCTATATGGCCTGTTACAGCATATGATTTAAACGAATATTTTCGAAGATATTACAGATTAAAAAATTGCGGGACGTAGCGTTTGCGGCGGAGCGGGCCGCTATGTTTTTGTATACAACGTTCACAGTTTTTCTGTAGTGTATTTAGTATCAGCATTGCACCCGTGCTAAGCCGGGGCGGGTCGCTAGTTAATTATAATTTTGTATAATCTATGGAGGAATCGTGTTTTGACAGCTCATAAAAAGTACGTCAATTGATTAGTGGTGTCATCTACTGAATTCATATCACTGGCAAGTTTATGAAACAAACTAACAACATTTTGCTTCTAAATAAAAATGTATCAAAAAGCTTTTCTTTTTAAACATTTCAACTGTACTTACTTATTTTAGACGTTAACACTCCGCCTCCCGCTGGCTCCCCCTGGTGCAAGTTCCGTCACATAGACAACGAAGACTGCTGGAATCGCATGCTGAAGATCCTCAGCCTACTTGGCTCGGCGGAGTACGCCTCTCTACTGCTGGACCGACTGCTGGAGCTGTTCCAGCAGGAGCGCAGCTGTGAGATCGTGTACATCTGTAATGGTATGGCTGTAGGTAAGTGATGCAATCAAGGGAGCGAGTGTCTCGCACAGAAGAAAATTTAATGGAGATACCATGCATTGGATGAAAAAAAGATTCAAAGTATTGTTTGTTAGATTTCGTTCTGTATTATTCATCACCATCATTTCAGCCGCAGGACGTCCACTGCTGGACATAGGCTTCCTCCATAGATTTCCAAAAGAACTGGTTGGAAGCGGCCTGCATCGAGCGTCTTCCTGCGGTCTTAGTCTTAGTCCTGTATTATTACGAAAACCAAAAAACCTCACTGTCATTGCAAAAACTGTCATTAAAATAACAACACACCCTTTAAATGGTGAAATTTAATCAGAAAGAAAATAACTAATACCTTTCTTCGGTTTTCAGCACCAAAATCATCGGATGAGTTGGTGAAGCGCATTCTAGACACATACTTAGAAGAGGACGTGTGGTACTCGCCGCTAGAAGTGGGCACTGCGGAGCCCGCCCTTACTGAGGAGGACACCCTGGACGTCTCGGTGTACAACCCCAGGGCTTGGGACAAGGACAGCGTTCCAGGTTAATATAAATACCTAAAAAATCTTCATTGAGACCTTTTTGTTGCCTTGTGCTTGCCCAGGTAACGGGCTAATGCCATCTTCCCTTACAGAGAAGGTAATGAGCATTGATCACCATGCTTGCTCAATTCGGGTTAATAATCATAAACCCGCGGGTTCGTAATAACCGAAGTGCAGGTGTTTCATCACGATGTTTCCCTCAATAAGACCTTGTTGATTGAAATCTCTAGAACCAGAAAATACCATTATATTAATATGTTGCTATTAAGAGCGCCGTTACAACTGGCCGTAATCATTAGCATACGTAACGTCACCTAAACGCGCTAACTCGGAGGCCATACATCGACTTTTTTACACAAACTTGTCTACGCTATGCTAGCATAGTGTATACAGTGTTGATGCTTAGAGTGCCTACACTCTCTTTCAATTATGACAGCGTTTTTGTGTCCCATCTGTTTCGGCATGCGGGCCAGTCCCACGTAAAAAAATATTTTACTCTCTTACTATACAACCGCCTATCGCAGGCAGCTGGAAGAAAAAGCTTTCCATACTAATAAGTATTATTTTTGTGCATATTTTTTTATCCGTCTTTTTGTCTGTATATGTGATAAATAAATATGCCATACATCGACATGTACCTCTGCCCCCAGACCTGTACGAGGGCGCGGTAGAGACGCGCTACACAGACATCAGCTACAGCTGGCCGCGCCTGCGGCCGCACGCCGAGCCCGACACGTGCGCCACCACCGGCGACGCGCAGCGCAACATGCAGCTCTCCTGCCTGCTCACCGAGGGCGTCGGCATGATGGCCGTGCGGCTCATGGACAAGTACCAGCCCTATCTGTTGAAGACTCTGTGTTTGGTGTTGGAGAGAGTTGGTAAGACATTTTTTATCTATACTTTTTATTAAATATCCGGGTTTCGCCCGCGACTTCGTTCGCGTGATAGTTAATATTTATATTAACCCACGGGAACCGTACATTTTTTCGGGATAAAAAATAAATGTGTGTTATTCCTCACTGCAATCTATCGCTTAAATTAACGCGGGTGAAAAAAAAAACACGAAAACGAAGTCAAAAAAATTCAATAAAATTGAATTTGTCAATTTTTCATTTTTCATAAAATTCTAAAATATGGCCTGTATTCCCCGAAAGGTTAAGCAGAGGTGTGCCAAGGTACTCCCACAGTTCGCCAGTATGTTCGGGTACCATGTAATAGGAGGCGAGCCTATTGCCATAAACCAGACACAAATCCTAACTCCGAGCTGCTACCGAGAATTTCATAGAAAAACCCAATAACTTTTTGCTCGACCTAGTAATCGAACCCAAGACCTGTAGCGTTCAAATCGCGCTTAGGACTACTATGCTAACGAGGTCGTAGTGATTATAATCTATTACATATTATCATTCACAGGCAGCAAATACGAGATGCTGCACCTAGCGGGTCTGAAGGCTATTAACGACATAGCGTACGCGTGCGGTCACGCCACCGTCGCCGATCTCATCAAGCACAACGGTGACTACTTCACCAACCAAGTCACTGTGCGGCTCAAGAAGGTAACTACATGAACAGATGTGATTGGAGAGCCAAGGGGCTTCTATGACGTCCTTTTTTTACCTTTTTTTTATTAAATAACTTCCCCGTCCTGGGCGGGGCGGGAGGGAGTGTCAGACTTTTACTGACTAATACCCATCCATGTTCTTTCTTGTGCCCTTTGCATTTCGGGGGCGAGGTATCTCTTTCGAAAAACCCGCAGCCAGGGTTCTATGACGTCTTAAGATAATATTTCGATATTACTTTGTAATTTCTAATGTCGAATTTTTTACGTTCGGCTCAGCCTACCCTCCTACAGTTCAAAATGTAATAGTGGAAAATACAAAGTAAAATTGTAATAATACTGTTTTATGAAGTGGTGGTCAGGCCCCAGTATACTTATCTGCTCCTTACAATCTTTCATCCCCAATATGCTAAACAGTATATAATAAAATGCTGCATCTCCAAGTCCGAGGGTTGACATTTTAAATGGTCATCTCCTTGTACCATTTAAAATGTTAACCCTCTATACTAGAAAAAATCTATTGCAGTGTTTGATAAACAAGAAATAGTGGTCTCGGATATGTTGGTATGTACGCTACGCCTGTAAAATTCTACGTCAAATAATAACGATTGTTATAATATTGCAGGCTTGGAACTGTCAGTCAGCGCTACAGATACTGTCGGTGGTGATGGAGTACAGTGACTCCAGTATATTGAACTATCTCTACGGAATCGTTCAAGATGTAAGTATGAGGACATGAAAACCCATATAAGTTGAACGTCACGCACTTTGCATAACAACAGAATTGCAGATCGAAATTATACGTCATGAGACAAAATATGTGTAAATTTATCGAACATACCTTTTTATAAGCTGTTAAAACGCGATTTCCCCACACAATCGATTTGAAAGCAACTAAAAATCGAAATTTACAGTAAATTAAAAAAAAAACGGACTTTCAGAGCCAATAATAAAGTGTTTTTATTCTACTACCCAATAAGATGTTACTCTTCGTCGCAACAGAGCAAAAAGAAAATGTTTAGAAATTTTTAAATATTTTCGTACACTAAGGCAAGGCGCAAACATGGATACTTATGTGTCTTGTGTCAGATACAAGCTACCGATGAACATTTTATTATTATAGAACCAGTATGAAATCATCCACTCCCAGCGCATACGTAAACATTTCTTGTGTCCAGTTGCTTCCACTTAACACATACTCATGACGATCAAAAAGTGTTCTGTGTCGGTAACTGGAAACTAAAAGTGTCTACGTTTGCGCAGCGCCTTAAGGAACAATTAGATGATTGCCTAATACACTTATTCACTTACAGGTTCTAGTCCAAAGTTGTGATAAATATTACGAAAAAGATCTGTACGCGTACTTACAAGTGTTCCTAACATTCGTGGAGTGTATACGCAAGTGGTACACTATACCAGACTCTTTGCCAAAGACACCTCAACCGGACCCGACCATAGACTTGACGAGAGAACTGGCAGTGTTCGTGGAAAGCCAAGAGGAAGTGGAAAGGTTGCTGAACACGCAGGAGTTTGAGCAAGAGAGCGGCAAGAGTGTGGAGGAGATGTATAGAGAAGATGTCAAGAAGAAAGAAGATGATGTTTTAGATTATGATGATACTGTTACAGGTAAGGGTGTTTAACGTTTAGTTGTAGTTTTAAAGCCATTTTCAATAAAGTCTGAAATTACCTTGTGCCTTCACTGTATGAGAAGAGGCCTTTGCCCTGCACTGGGACAATAATAAGCCGGTATTATAATATTTACTGCTCAATACTTTTGACAAACCCGGCAATTTGACCAGTTCCAACCCTGAAGGGTTAGGAAGAGGTGTACCACTGTACACCCGCAGTTCGCCAAGATGTTTCCTCATGTAATAGGGTGCGAGCCTATTGCCATTAACCGAGCACAAATCTTAACTCTGAGCTGCTACTGAGAATTTCATAGAAAAACCCGATAACACTACTCGACCTGGGAATCGCATCCAAGACCTCTAGCGTAGCTAACCAACCTACAACTAGGATAACAAAGTAGTTTGTATTAAAAATAATTAAATTTCCAGAAGAAAAACCCCCACCGCCTCAATACGTAGCAGTAATAGTGACGATACTGAAGCGGTGTCTGAACTACGTGACGTCATCACAGCGTGACAACTCCATCCTAGCCCTGCAAGTCCTGACTCGCGGGCTGCCCATCCTGCGGCAGTATGATGACGAGCTCCTGCCCCTCGTGCACCGGTCGTGGGGGCCGCTGGTGAACAGGTTCCAACAGGAGCCTGTGATTATGAAGCGAGCGTTCGAATTGCTGGTGACTATGGCGGAGCTGGCAAGGGATTTTATTAGGAGTAGAGCTGTCAAGTGAGTTGGGTTTTGTTTGAATAATTTGTTATAATTGAGCTTAGTTCTTCCAATGAGCTAATCCACAGTATACGTTAAATTAATTCAATGTGCGTACAGTCAGCAAAAAGGCGATTAACGTAGATACTTTTACATATCGTTTAATTAAATAGACACGAAATAACACACAATGCTTAGTGCTTACTACTTCACAGAATTTCAGGTAATAGCTGAATTTATTTTATCTTTATAAAATATACCGTCTCCAAAAGACCAGCAGTCTACCATCACCTAACATAACCTTCCTATTCACAGAGACGTCCTGCCCCACATATACAACTTTTTACACAAATCCTCAAAGGACAGCTACCTAAAGGACGTGGGCTCTGCTTACCGCAACAGTCAGGCGTACAGCCTGCAACTGACCGCACTAGCCGCTCTGCCGCACCTCGCCACCGATCTCATGCTTGAAGATGAAGCGCTGGAAGATGCCATGAATTGTGTGCAGCCGTACTTGTCTAAGAAACAGCCTAAAGCTTTACAGGTGAGGGAAATAAGGGACATAAGAAATAACTCCATTTTTTTTTGTAATATTTTCGACACTCATAAAGTAAAATGTTTGCATTGCAACGTTTTCGTTTCGCATGTATTTATTTTCGGTATCAATCCATTGCATAGTAAATGAAGAAAGATAAACTAAATTAGGCTTATTATACACCCTGTTACTACACTATTAGCACAACAGTCGGGAATGTATCTGGTAGAACCACGCATTCATTAAGGCGCATTGCAGACGACGGGGCGGGGCAGTCTCTTTGACCGCGTCTGACCGTCGATACCTGCGGCTTCTCTCACCGCGAATATACCTTACAGACATGCCGCGCTGCCAGTGCCCGCCGGGTACCGGCGGCGCGGTCCTTTTACCCTATATGTGCGTTGGTAGTGTGGGATGCCCTTTGCACTATCGTTCACGGTCAAATCCCCGCCGACGTATTTCGCGCCTAACTACAGAATTTTAAGTCTTTCTATTTATTACTGTTCTCAGTCATCAGCTGTGGAGTTCTTCCAAACGATTCTAGAGTACGACTACGGCGCCGCCTGGTATCATCTTCGAGAACTATGCAACAACGATGAAGTGTTCAACCCGCCCCTAATCAACCACGTGCATTTACACCCAATAGTAGGCACTCCTTTTGAAGCTAAAGATAAGGAGTATGAAAATAATATTAAGTTGATATTCAAGTGTATAGTATCCTAATAAATGTCGTTTTTAGTTAATTTTTGTTTTGATGATTAATCATGTTAAATGTATATAAATGAAACACACAAATGGCAGTAATTACTTCATCTTTATTTTTTACAAAACACATTGGTCACAGAAAACAAATACCCATTTTTAATTACAGTATATAATATTATACTTATGTATTGCAACCACTCTCACATCTTAAACTCAGTCTAATCAAAGTCACTGCGTTTAGGGACCGATCGCTCTAGCGACCGTCCTCGTCGATTTGCTAACCTACGCTGACTGATCAACACTCGTGTAAACGTGCATACCACTGGTACAATTAGAAAGAGTACAGTTCGACGGAAAATGAACATTACTCAGTGTAATGCATGACTATCAAAATAAATGCAAATGTTTGTTAAATTAGTGTCTCGTTTCACAGAAACCTAATCATTCTTGATACACTCATACTTCCGATGCTTCTCATCGAACTGTACACAACTCCTATGACTGTCGATATTTAAGATTAGCTTATTCAGAGACGTGAGTATAAGAACGATAACATAATTCACAACATAATGATAATATTTTCATCCACACCACTAAAATTAAATAATGAAATGGTAACATTCCGACATACTACGGCAATAAATGTGTATTTTATTTGAAGTGAATAAACTAGCCAAAATAAAGAATAAGTAACATAATTTATTTTATAAATAATTTTAGAAGAAATAAATTCTTGTTTTTCAGATATTCAGGCTTTAAATGGGTAGGATAATGTTGAAAAATGGTCTTATGCTAAACCATGCTTACAATAAATATTTTTAGTGGAGTTACACAAACTCTTTTACTAGAACAAGAAGGTTCTTATAATTTTACCGATTTATGAAATATGTATTTTCGCAAAGTTATTTACACTGTACCTATATTTTATTTAGGTCCATCATTACAAGATAAAAAACCATGCATTTCAGTTGCTGCTATTTTGAATGTGACCACAGAGCAACACTACTCTCAAGCGAGAAGTATATGTCTATGAGTGTGGTTGCAATGTTACCTGTCACTGAATTAATAAGCCGCCATTGCAACACGTTGAACTAACAAACAAACATCATAATAAACAAATAAAAGACACGGTAAAACTTTAACCTTAACTGCTAATTAACAACTCGGGCGTGAGCAAATACTTTTAAACAAAAAACCCCTCACTTATATTAACGTATATCCTTCTTTTATTTAAATTATATTGTATAACTTGACTCGGACCAGATACTCCTTAGGATGTTTGATTAGACCCACTCAGATGTATATTATAATTTCAGAGCGAACTAGAATTGTTATTTGAAAATGGCGCCTTGAAGTACATATTAAGTCATCTTACTCTATACAAAGGCCTTGAAAGGAAGTAATATTATGTGAAATGATTTCATAAAATACTTTCTATAGTCCATAACAATAATGCAACTTAAAATTAACTGAGATTATACAGTGTGTACATCTTTCGAGGGAATTGCGATAAAACTAATATTAAGAATTTTTGCGCAGATTTGCTTTGTGTAGTAACAATAATAACAAGAAAACAGAAAAGTATAGGAACAAATGCTTGGACAATTTGTGTTATTTATATACATATTGAATTAAATACATAATGTTTTATTAAATGCTATGTTTAATAAGATAATATACTCAGTCACCTTACATAGACTTTAGAATAGATTTTAATAGGAGAAAAATAAATAATATTTCTTTAATTTACAATAGAGTAAATGTTAAAATTGATGTAATGTAAGGTGACAATTTGTGGAATGGTTTAAATATATTAAAAATGAATCGTATAATACAAACCACCCTTAAATAAATAATACGTCTAAATTGCACTAGCTAAATTTTACAATAAAATGTCTGTCAGTTTGACGTGATCCTTTGATGATGAAACGATGTTTTTGTAACGCTACAGGAGATATAATAATACCGTTATTCCAAAAAATCTCCATGTAAACGTTACTATTACACTAATTCGGAAATTGCGTACTTATTGAACATAACCAGAGGGCCACGAGAAAAGCACTGCGTTTTTCGTTCTGTGCTTGAAAAGACATCATCAAGCAGCTACACAAAATCGAACTTTATTTACACAAAGATAATGTTAATATTTGTTTAAATAAAAGGAACTGCTTTTTATGACAAATACAGTCAAATAACAACTAAATAGATAACAACTTCATCTCTGTGTAAATAAGGTTCATTTTGTTTTATCTGCTCGACGTTGACTTTTAAAGCGCAGCGCATGCGTATTTTTCTCGTGAGCTTGCCATAAGGCTCAAGTTAAACTGCATACACCGATATTTATTTAAACAAATTTGATCACTGAATTGATTCAGAAACACCTGTTTTACTAGTCATGACATAGACGCTCCGCCTAAATGTAGGTACGTTAAAACCTTCACAGCTTACAGTCAGGTCAGAACAGTAGGCAGGTTTCATTGAATAATTGATAATGAACCAAAAAACAATATAAACACAGTTGAAAATTGTCTTATTATATGCAAGATAACAAAGCTAAGCTGAATCTTGCACACAATTTTCAACTCTAAATTGTGAAGATTTTTAGTTCATTTTCAATTAACAAATAAAAACTCAACTGGCCAACTTTTCTAACAATTTTCAAATACTTTCCCATACAATCCGGTATAACGGAGCGACTTCTCAAAATATGTTTATATTCATTGACTTATTGTGAACACTCACTATGCACGATCACGAAACTATAATATTGTATTTATTTAAAAGTTCATTAAAATAAAGGAATTTGGACTGCGCCGGAAAATATGGCTGTGGAATATTATTTCCTTTTAAAAACTTATGTAAATTGAAACCCATTTCCCCCGTAATTTTACCAAATATAAATTTAAATGTAAATAGAAATAATGTTTCTTTTTTATTATCTGCCATAAACTATGGATCATGTCTATGAACTACTTCTACTGACCCTAACTGCTTGACATACATACACTTGGAGCTTGTATAAAAAAACTAACAAATAATTAATTTGAAAGAACGAACCAACAGACGCCAATTTCTTTGCTGATTAAAATCTATTCTAAGTATATGTTTCAGTTCAATGAACATCACATTGTTCGCTGAATAGTAATGCAACACATTTGGCATATTGAAAGTGTTTGACGAAATTAATTGAATTTTTCAGATATTGTGCGTTGGCTCGTTTTGGCAGTACAATTGAATCTCAATTGGGTATAAGAGGAAATATTCTTAAATATAAACAGACTATTAATGGCACTGTTGACGAGACAAGGAGTATTGATATGAAAATTGAGGTTACAGCATTCTAAATAGATCGAATTTAGGCAAACAACATGTTGTAGAATTTCACGATAAATATGAATAATGTCAACACCTTATAACTTACATCAATATTACATGTATATCAATCTTTGATATTTAGCTTTACTTCGTTCTAAAACACTTTTAATTATCTACTACGTTACGGCTATTACTTGCGAAATCAGTATTGTTAATCTAAATTGTTGCCCTATTTAGGCGGTAGGCAAACACTTCTCATAGCGAGCGCGCTAAACAATTATGAACTTTATTTCCAAGAGAACACAGTCCAAATTCCCCTTTATAGTACCCTAGATGACGTACTTGGATCACTTCCACGCGAGTTTGAGCATCTTCCGCGAGGCAAAGTACTTGGTGCTGTAAGTAGCGAGGATGAGCGCGGCGAGTACTATGGTGATCAGGTAGTAGTCGAAGTCATCCTTCAGCAGATCGAACGTCTTAGAGGGCGCTACTCGAGTGTAGAATAGGTCTGTGGATCCATAATAATGGTTTTTAGAAAACATTTTTTTTTATCTAACACTAGCTACTCAACGCGGTATCGCACGGGTGTAATTTCCGTCCTATTATACTATCCAAATTGTTGAGTTTTACAAAAAAAAAAAACATACAAACTTTACCCTGATAATTACGAATAAAACAAAACCAAAACAGCCAATTCAATCAAGCCATTCTCAAGTGATGATTTTTCATATCTTACTCATTGATATTTTCTTGGGACAAGACACCTAACATTTTGCAATTTTGTGGTACCGTAAAAGGCCACTAGGGATCATTTTGCTGTAGCACTCACCCAGTCCAGTAGTGAGCACAAGGCTGGTGGACTCGAGGCCGGCGGGCGCGGCGTGTATCTGCGACGGGCGCGCGATGGTGCGGTTGTAGTTGAGCCTGGCGTCGCCCCCTAGCGGCAGCTCGGGCGCGTACGCCGGGAGCATCACGCCCTCTTCTGACACGCCGCCGCGACGGGCTTCCAGGTACACCCACGGTACTTCTACGATCGCGCCCGATGTTAACGCCACTGTGAAATGGAAAAGCACGATTTTTAATAACCTAGGAGTTTGTCCGAGATTTCGTCACTGTAGATTTCTTTTTTTTTTATCGAGACTAAGCTCTTGACTCTAGACCTCTTGGTGAAAGGTGACATAGACAAAGGCTACGATGGAGTTAGCTTACCCAGAAGAAGCCTGTTCACTCTAACTTTGAAGAGATTAGGGTTGAATGCGATCGGAAATACAGACGCGGGTAGAGTTCCACTCCTTTGCAGAGCGCATTATAAAAGAAGATTGAAATTTTAATTTTCAACAAACACCTCTTAGGCCCCCCCTTTAAGAGGTAGTTAATAACATCGCGTCGTTTATCGTATCGTATCGTATTATTTACAAGATTAATTTAAAAAAAACCTTTCTCAGTTCCTGCTTACACAGCACTTTCCGTTGTACTCTAATACGCCAGTCAGCCAGATAAGATAAGCAGTCAAGTCTGATCCTACATATTTTCGATGTACACACGTCGGGTCCACAAAACTCTAAAATTGGTTTTTGGTATGGCAAAAAAAACATAGGTTTCTGCAGAAGTACTCACGCAACACGTGCTTGTCGGTGAGCGAGCGCTCGGTGAGGGTGGTGGCGGCGGCGGCGGGCGCGGCGGACAGGATGAAGGCCTGGCGCTCCACGCCCGGCGCGCGCTCCGACACCAGCGAGCTGAACGACAGCCCCGCCTCCAGCCAGCGCTGCTTGCCCTCGTACAGCTCCAGCGTCGCTGAGGACAATGGAATGCGTTATGATGACTGGGATTCGTGACAAATCATGATATAATAACATCATTATAATTATGTATGTATGTGTTCTCCAGACCAATTCCGGTCATGGCGGCTTATCTTAATGCAGGCTAGCCAAGTACGCAGGAGAATTATAGTGCAGAAGTGTGTGCGCAAACACAGGTGGACTCCCTATTCCCGAACTCTCATAGTCCGATAGGCAATCCGACACAATAGGGGAAAAATCAGGCGCAAAACCAACAGCTTTACGTGCTTAACAAGTCATAACAAAACAAGGTTACAAATGACGATAATTAAAAAAAAAATAGCTTTCTTTGTCTTAATCTTGTACACAATTTTCGACTTTATTTGTGATGGTTTTAGTTCATTTTCATCATCATCTGCTAAGCTTTTTGCCAACTATGTTGAGATAGGCTTCCAGTCTAACCGGATACAGCTGAATACAGATGATGTTTTTAGTTTTACGCGTGCTTTTGTGCATATTAATTTTGGTTATGGAAACTAGAATTTTGTTTTACGATAAGACTATATTTCTATCTATATATTTATAGAACATTTCGAAACATTAAAATAAATGTTTGCTGCCATGGAAAATTAATTAACAAAATATAGAGAAATATTTACCAATCTCAGTCCTGCGGTGCTTGTCGTTATAGTAGAGGTACGCTAGATAGTGTTCCGTGTGCACCGCGAGAGGTAACGCTCGCGCCCGCCGGTGCGTCTGCGCAGCTACGATAGCACCCGATGCTGCGTCTATGCATGTTGCTACTACTACATCTGAAATAGATTACACACAAACGTTATTCGGTTTGGTTCAAATAAAATGCTGCAAATATATATTTTATAATAAATACATTTTTAACGTTTTATATAGCGGTGAAGTTATTCCCATTGGGCAGAATTTAGTCAGGGTTTAATTTCATGACAAAGTAAAAAATAAATAATAATAAACGTGCCATGACATTATGAATGATTTTTAAGTAAAGTTCGCGTCAAAATTTCGGTCGCGTACTGTGTTCACTCTGAAACAACTTTTGTATCATAGGGATATTATTACTTTTCTATCATTGCCCTCGTTTTTTTATCTCCATCATTGCTGTACAGACCAAATTTTATTAATCAATCGATACGAAAAGAAGAATCACTTTTCTTAGTAGTTTAGGTGAATTTGAACAGAATCATAAGGTGCTAGATTAACTCAACATAATAAAATAGCGTAGTTACCTTTATGCAGCGGGTCGGGCGCCTCGGTGATGACGAGCACGAGGTTGGGGTTGACGTACTTGTAGAGCACGGAGCGGTCGGGCAGCACGCGGCCGGGCGAGTGCACGCGCTCGCCCGGAGCCTTGCCCAGCGCGCGCACGATACGCGCCGGCGACGACCCGCCCAGCGACACCGACCATGTGCGGACCGCATCCACTGTCTGTAGCGGGGGACGGGACGAACATCATGAACAGAATAAACTTACTCGATGACAAAACTAAACAGATGCACCGTTAACATTTAAAAAGTAAATTACCATAATTTCACGTATATTTTTTTTTTTTTAGAATTTCAATATTAATCTTTCTTTTTTTTAAAGAATCTAAACCTATATTGGAAAAAGATTTTACAAGTTAGAATTTATGAGTTTATTTACATAAATAAACTCATAAATAAATAAACAATAAAGTTTTTTTTTTAATTTTACTTTAAGTACATACTTAAAGTAGAATTAAAAAAAAAACTTTATTGTTTAATTTGATTTAAAAAAATCGTGTACGACTTCTGCCACATTTCTACCATTGTTGTGTGTTAATAACTGATATTTTTTGTATACCATCCTGATAAAATATGTCATCTCAAAAAAAAATCTCTTGTAAACATTATTTTGTACAATTAATAATTATGTTCTTTCTAATCCTACTCCATTTACATAAGTGTCAAGTCTTACCTGTCCGTTGTACACAAGCGCGTATCCCTGCACGCGCGCCGTGTGCTTCTCCGCGACGTACATGAACGTGTTCTCTACTAGCGACGTCGCTGTTTGAGGCAGCACCTGCAAAGCGAACGACACTACAATCATTGTAAATCGTGACTTTTCTAAAACAATTAAAGGAACTAGGAACTTAATTATGACTCCTTTAATTTGGGAATCAAGATCTACCGTTTCATTCACATTTCAAGAATCAGCATTTTTTTTTTTTATTTCTATGATTGTAAAGTTCAATGATTTCTTTTATTTTGGAACAATGATTGCTGATCTCGGTTTTAAAACTGTATAAAAACTTTATATTTTGATGTTGGCCTATATCTAAAATAATTTATTCAGAATAATAATATAGACCATCATTCAATTGACAATAGAGTGCTATGACATCACTTTTTTGCCAACTCAATTGACTAACTATTTATTGATTTAAAGTCAACAAAAAATCTAATTTCATAGGTAATTGAAAATTAACCAGGCTTCAGAGCGTTTTTAGAGAAGATATATGTCTTGAATTTATTGCTTAATATTGTGTACACCTGTACCAATAAACGCCCTTTTCTGTCTACAATTGACCAATAAGTATCTAAAGAATTACCTGAACATTTTCCTCCTTGTCAAGCAATATAAGCGCGTGAAGCTTCTCATTATCAGCTTGGTGCAGCACCATGCACTGCAGTAGTTGTACGTCCAGCAAGAGGAGACGCTCCCCGATCAATGAGCCGGTTATCGGGTTCAGGCTGATGATTAGGCCGTTGCCTGTTCCCTGGGTGACGGACATTGGGTGGTTAGTAAATTCATTTGGTAGTTTTTTTCTAGACAATAAAATTATGTTACATACAAGCCCAAGAAGTCTGACAACCAGTCTACCCAAGAGGTATCGTATTCCCCAGTAACTGGCTCGTGGAGGTCAGATAGACAGACGCTCCATGTAAAACACTGGAATTCAGTTGCATCCAGTTAGACTGGAAGCCTACCCCAACATAGTAAGGAAAAGGCAGATGATGATGAATTATGTTCTATACATATAAGTGATATTCAGTATGACGGTTCGAATTACTCTCTTAAGTGATGTAAACTAGATTGATACGGATAAGCGTACGAAACTACCTTTTGGAGAGGGCAACTAGAATCAATTGTCTCTTTTTTTTATGACGTTCAAATATGATTTTTGATGGTGTGGTTGAAATAAATGATCTGACTTTAATTGATAGTTATATCTACATTATAATAATTGATTTTTTTAAAAATACGTTATTTTGGATGGCCTCGAGCATTGAGAGACGAATTAAATTTTTATGCACATAATTTATTACAAAAATTACGAATAGTTGGACCTTTAAACAAGAGTAATTAATCTCACCTCATGTTTCCCCACAACAGTGAGGTACGCGTCGTGAGGAGGATGCCTGGCGGTCCGCCGAGTGAACACCAGCACGCCCTCCGTGTCCAAGTTAGCTTCGTAGTACTGCCACAGGATCGCGCCTGACAGGTTGTCCATGCCGAAGATCTACAAGTTGAATTAATAAGTATGTTCAAAAGCTACCAATGACTAATCCATTTGAAGAAAATAAAGTTACTTACTTTACATTACTTACTTAGCGCAAATTGTCTTACGGGAACACAAGGACAAGATTAAATCCTGTGTTCTATATGCGTGTCAAATTTAAGTAACCGTTCGTTCGTTCAACCAAAAAGTAACAATCATTCACACATTCTCACAAACTTTTGCGTTTATAATAGTAGTAAGACAACTCTTCCGAATATCTCTCAATGACCACATAATGTAACTTAATTCTCATACCTTGCCCGCTTCAGTAACCAACACAATAATCTTGTGCAGGCCGAAGTAGTCGCGCACGAGGGCGGAGGGCGCGTCCTCCTCTAAGCCTTCGCCCCTCTGGATGCTCTGTACCAACGTCTGCAGCTGCTGGAACTGTGTGTGCAGGCGGCGAGTGAACGCGGCCCAGATCGAACCTGTGTGGAGAATTGAGTGTAGAAGTAACTTCCATTGTTTCTAGCTTTACTATAGAACTCAAGGTATATCTTTGTCACACTAGCACACTTTCAAACTTCTATTTATAGGGACTATGCATGTATTTTTATTCAATAGTTTACATTGCTATATAATTCCAAAATAAATGTATTGAACAACAATAAAGTACTTTTTAACGCCCGCTATTTTGGCGCGCTTGGTGTGACGTCATAGTTTGTGACAAGAAACAAAAAAGCGGAGAGAACGCCTAACTGCGCATTCAGAATTGACAATTCACATTTGAATGTGACGTAAGAATTTACATTTTTACGTCAAATTAGCTCTGATCAATGGCGACGCTTTTTAAATATTTGAACGTTCCACAAATTGCTTGCACGCTTTTTCAAAATTAATTTCTTGCTCAGTAAGAAATTATAGTGAAAAATATTAACGAAGGCATTAAATTTTAAGTAATAAAGTTCATTTCAATCACATGCGTACTCCCTATTACCTACACAACTATTTTAAAACAATCTCTTAAAGCTTTTTTGCGGTACTACAGACGACAAGGTTTTGTATACTGAGGAAAAACTCAAGGTTTTAAACAACACACAATCACACACGTCTACAGTACTTACTATGCATCTTGGCAGCTAGAAAACAAGAAGATAATATAAATAAATATTATACAATACATGTTAGAAGATAAATGCGAAGTTAATAATTTGGTTACGCAATGATTAAGATCGAAATACCACAACTTAAGATAAGTCCAAGTTAATTCAACCAATATGTAATAACAGCTACGCAGTAAAAACGTGGTAACTGATTACTATTCAGTATTTAATGGCGGTTCAAATAATGTACATATTCGAAAAAACAAATGTCAACAAACATTTCATATGAATATGAAATTCTTTTTCATCAGTTATTAAAAGTAATTATAGTACAGGTCCAGAATCAACAGTAAAAGTTTTTATTGCCCTTCCATCCGTTATTATTATATGAAATTCTAATACCATTATTTCGTTCATTTTTATTATTATTTAATGAAACATGTGATATCCTTGTATGAGTAGCGTCCATGATGTTCATTAGAAACCTGTTCATTACCTTCTTTCTGGTCGAACTCCGACTCGATGGCGGCGTCCAAGTCCGACACGGGCAGCTCGACGAACTCAACAGCCACGACGTTCGCTAACGCCTCCTCACGAGACCATAGCACGCGACCTGCGGGAAGAAAAATGAAGTCTTGTACACACATAGACAAACCATTACGGCTGTCTTACCCGAAGGGCTAGGCAGACGTGCACCAATGTACATTTGCCCTGTGTAAAATCACCTTGTACTCGTTAGAAGTTAATTAGCTACTACCCAACTTTATTGGAACGATTGAGGCAACCCCGAAAAAAATTCAAGACTAGCCAAATACGCAGGAGATATTATAGTGTAAAAGTGTGTGCGCAAATACAAGTGCACTTCAGTCACCACTTCTCTCACTCTCATAGTCAGATAGGGCGGTAATCCGAAACAAACGAGAAGAGTACAGGGACACGTGAGTCAAAGTGTTGTCACACCACCAACTTCCAAACCCAGGAACATTACTCTACTGAGTTATTTCCAGCAGAGAAACCTTACGTTTTGCCCGACCTGCCAATCCTATTTGAGCTAAAAGTTTATGTGGATGGCATAGATTGATAAAGAAATAAAAGCTTGTATACCATCTGCAAACATATTTCCAAATATAGACTAAGAACATACCTCCTTGCTGCATAAGATGCACGGAGTCATCCCCACCGATCAACAGTATCCTGCAGATGAGCTGTTCTCTGTTGGACTTGGTGCAGACCGCTGAGGACACCTCAGGGTCAGGCAGCTTCAGCGCGCGGTCCCACACTCGTAGCTCTGTTAGTTCGTCGCCTGTTGCTACGCTGTGACCGGTCATTGAGAAGCCCTGGGGAAGATGGAAGAAAGTTGGTTAAGTAATTGTGTAATTATGTACTTCATTAAGTTGGTTAAGTAAATTGTAATTACAATAATTCTAAGTCAATAACTGTGTATTCGTAAAAATTTCCTTTCCCTAACCCATGCTATCCCAATATTGGGTAAACGCCACCCTCAAATCTTTCCTCTTTAAAATTTTAACAAAACTGGATAAATGTGGATGTAGTCTACACCTACTGCGGTGTAGACGACATCCACATTTATCGGGAAAAATAGGAGTAATTAGACTTATATTTTTTTAAATTATTTGTTCACCACCATCGTTCACATGAAATCTGTTACAGATCATTTTTTTTATAAAAAAAGAGGCTTTTGCATTGAAGGATAAAATAACTTCTTATTAACGAAAGAATTTTCAGAATTGGACCAGTAGTTCCGAGATTAGTATTTAAACAAAAAGACAAATAGACTTTTCTGGTTTATAATGTTTGTGTAGATATAATATGCTGATAAAGTTAACTTACTGTTTAATTACGCGTAACGTAACATTTAAATAGCACAGTCCTATACATTACTTCAGCTCACACACTATTTCATTGTCTGTTGAAATGATAGGAATGGCTGTCTACGGTGTTATTTGTAAATAACATGCATGCATCAATTTTAAACATTTCTTTTAAAAGAGTAAGTATAGAGTTCTTTTTCAATTGAAACCACTTTTTGGAACAGACACTTAAGAGTGCTTTCTAATGGTCTAATTGAACTCAATAATTTGACTAGAATTTCATTCTCATTGTCATAGCATAGGGTCACTCTCAAGACATTTGTAAATCTATGAAAATCCGTTCTTTCATAAATTGCTAAGTTCCCAAAACCTTTAATAATAATAATAAAAGCTACTCCACCTGATAATCATCCATCCAAGCCTGCACCAGCACCGGACCATTGGCGATATCCAACAACGCAACAGTTCCCGACGGATCGTTGACCTCCATATCCAACATCTCAAACTTATTATTCCTTATCATAATAATCTTCTTCTCATCCAAAGAGAATGCAGGTATAACACTGCTACCGTGAAGAGGCAGTAGTCCTACGTCATAAGAGTCCGGGTTGACGAATTCTGAAAGTGGTCGCGTTACCAGCTGAACAGCGTGTGATGTAACGTCGAGGGTGATCAGCTGTTCACTGCCATTCCCGCCGGATATGCAAGTGTAGTAGGGTGGTGTTACTATGCATCTGAAAGTATAAAGAGTTTGCTAGCAATGAAATAGTTTTGGACAGGATTTTTTGGTAGAATTTGGATAGGTAAGAAGTCGTCGTTGAGTACGACTATCACTCAAACAATGTGGCTCTCACTCACATAACAAAAACTGTCGGTTGGGCCGTTGTCGTAGTGAAACAATGACCATTATAGTAATAAAATGGAGTTCATGTCTTTTGCTTTATCAGGCAAAATCAACATAGCTGCATTTCATCTCATATTATTGTTAAGTCTAGTGTTATATATGATAACTAAAAGTATATTTCTGTTCAATATGGTTGAATTAAAGTCAAAATATCTAACTATAAATAAATTCTCACCCATCTTTAGCCCAGAGCGCAGGTAACTTAGCAGTAGATCCCCTGTTATGTCCAGAAGCGAGGTTGTACATGCTGACCTCGATATGCGAGCCGAACACTGGCAGCATGTGAATCAACAAGTCGTTCTGCACCCACCACTCCGAGAACTCTGCTTGCTTGTCATTCTCAAGTGTCAGTGACCATTCCCATTGTAGAACTCCTGTAGAAAGGTCACCATTTAAATGGCAGGTTTAACTAAGTTGATGCTTCAAAGACACGAGTCAAGTCACTCTCGGTTCAAGAATAGTTTCTATTTAAAACTAGCGAACTTCGTCCGCATGGTATATTTAACCCGCGTTAAGTTACGTCTTTAGTTACTGCTCCGCTCTCGTGAGTCGTAGCGTGATGTTATATAGCCTATGACACTCACAAATAACGTGGCGTTCCATGGGTAAAAAAATTTCAATATTGGTTCTGTAGATCCAGAGATTACTCCCTACAAAGTCACAAATTTCACCTCTTTATAATATTAGTATAGGCAAGAAGGGCTTTCCCTAACTGACGACCTGTGCAAAACATGCTGAAAAAAAAACTGCAGTCATTTGTTGTGCTAATCAGAAGTACCCACGTACCTGTAGTGGAATCCCATCCTCGTACCAAGTAGGGGTTGGATCCAGAGACGGTGACCACCTTGTCCGTTATAGCCAGAAGCTGGATGTTGCCCGTAGAGGCACTCTCGAACACGTGACGCCATACCACTTGACCTGATGGGCAGTAAATTATTGTTGATGTGATTGATCAGATGCAAAACAAGGGGCCATAATGAATTACTTCCTTTGAAATCTATATGATATGTAAGAAGAAGGGAACTCATAAAAAACAAAAAAACTAAAACCAACGAAAATCTTTTGTTTTTGTATAGCCTAATATTTTTTTGATAGTTTATGACTTATAAAAATCTAACATACAAATCTACCTGTACCATACATGTATGATATGCCCCTTTGTTTTTTTCTAGATGCGAAATCATTAAATGACTTCCCGCACCCTTATCAGACTTTTACTGACTAAAATCCATCCATGTTCCTTCTTTGTACCTTTTCCTTTCCGGGGGCACAGTAAGAATCTCTTTCGAATAAATAAACCGCAGATGATATGCCCCCTGCAAGTCTTTTTGAAGGATGTTTTTTACGTAGTAGTTTTTTGTTTGTAGTTGGGTTTTAGTTTCTTATTTAAATTGAAGTTATTTTGGGGTATGACTTAGATCTTATTTTGAAATGTGCTTAAAAAGATCTTTCATTAGACAACAAACATCACAACTCTGCTCTGGCATTTCAGTAGTCAGGTAAAAATACTACATACAATGACATCTGTTGGAGTCCCACAACATTATCCTTATGTGCAATAAGGAAAATGAAAACATTAAACAGAAGTGAATTAAAATTAAGCTATCAATAATAATTATCTCTTCAACATTTTATTAAATACAGATTGAGGAAAATCTTTTACACTGCAGAATAAATATACCTACATATTTTATATTTTGCATCTTAGGTGCATTGCAGCATATACAACCTGTTTATTTTATCCCATAACTCAAGCGATTCTATAAGTAAAAATAATACAATGAGTCATGAGTCCTAGAATATGTTATCCAAAAACCAACCAAGCGTGTCGGAGACGCGCACAATGGGTTCCGTTTTACCCTTTGTGTGTACGGAACCCCAAAAATGTAGTTTCGAAGATATGATCAATCATAAATACTTTGGGTCAAAAGTTATCACCCATATGATGAATCTTTAGTTTTGCATGCTTAGAAGAATAGTGCAGATTGTCATCAGTTAATCATTCGTAATTTAAAGCTAAGAAAATGTAACAATGTCATATTTCACGTAAGGGCTACATTAATAGCACACATTACAACATTACATTAATAATCGAGACTTTGTTTTATTTTAACGGATATATTACGGTTACCGGTTATATTTAAGTTTCACTTTAATAAACTTAAATAGGTATTTAAGTTTATAGTTTAGTTCTATATCCAGAAAGGTAAGAAAAAAAATTGTTCATAACTAAAAAAAGATATCACAATGATGGGAAGAACACATTACGTTTGGTATTATTAATTGTCTATTTACATGCTTTTAGATCCAAGACGTAATAATTTTCAGAAGATAATACCAGTGAAAATTATTTACGAGATCAACAAATCTGATGTTTGATTAACTATTCTTAGTCATTTCAATGACTACCTTGGTAACGCTATTATTTATAATATTTGTTTATAAAATCTGAACAACTGAGCTAAGGATTGATGCATAGACATATTTTATAGATGAGTAATTTGTGGCTTATTCAGTTAGTTTAGCTACAATAACAATACTCTGTGTAGGAATAATAAGGTTTTTTATAATGATTGACGACAGGTAATGATTTGTCAAAACATAAATGACAATGCAAATTATGAAGATACTGTTTTCTTGTAATATAAAGATATTGTTTCATTAATCCAAATTTATGAAAGTTAATTAGCAAGATAATTAAATTAACTCCCAAGTGTATGTTAATGTTAAGAGTAGATTATCATAGTAACGCCGGCTTGTTACATTTAAAACGGATATACTCAATAAAATCAATTTACCAGTCTTCAAATTCAGTGCAGCTAAAACATTTTCCTCGGTGGCGACAATTATCTTCTTGGCAGTAGATACAGTATCAAATTGGGAGAATTTAATCCTTCCCACGTATGTTTGACGCCTGAAAATCATAATTTCATTAAAAATTCAGTCAACTACGAGCCTACAATGACATAGAAACACTATAACCTAAAATATGCACTTACCAGTCGAATTTGCCTATCTGGTCCTCGTAAATGCATACCGATAAGTTGATTAAACTAAAGAACACAATAAACCAATTTAATTTGTTTAAACATTTCAATAAACCCAAAAAATTGGGTTTGAAATAAATTGACAGCAGCCCCATTTCTGAGTGACTGAAAAACTCAGTGTTACTAGTTTACAGTTTTACGACGATATTTAAATAGTAATGCCAGCTGAGAAATTTCCAAAATTTTAAACCCTGGTATATAAGAATTTTTTTCAATAGGTATTTTTTAATGTTTTCCGGATTATTTGATGCCATTTAAATAATGGTAATCACTAAGCTACTTACTAACCATATTCGTTAGAAATCTTCATTTATTAATATTTTCTTTTGCAACATTACCTTTTAAAACGTTTCCGTCTACACAGAAATTACGAAAACCATTTAACAATGTTGATGATCCTTAATCGAGCAAGACCAACACGACCGTGCTTCAGCGTTATCTTTTCAATCAAGATCTTTATCTAATATGAACCCGGTTGCTGGTTATATTTTCACACAAAGCCTATAAAGACGTTGAAAGGCAATTTTCGTTGCCTATCTAGCTACTAACATACAACATTTTTAATGAATTAAACTAACTATATAAATGAATTAGTAATCAAATGCGGAGTTGCAATTTAACACCTTTACTACCGCTTTTAACTGGATAAATTACTTTGGAAGTAATACTTAAATACTTATAATGTTAGCGCTAACGAGTATCTACCCTACTTTTAAATAGTTTCCTACGGGTACGTAAGTTAAATAACTACAAAGTCGTTTGAGGTAAGTCATTCTAATCAAAGCGTCAAAGCCCGTCAAGGGCTGCCCCGGGCTCCGCTCGACGCTAGACTGGGCAGCTTTCACCGTTGCTCACTTGCATTTGCCGACAGGCTACATCTATAGAATTATGAACTCGGCAAATGAGAAGCAAACCAGATTTTAAGCGAAAAATTGCTTTAGATTTTTCTTACTTTCTAGACCTCTACGCAACTTTTTATGCACTTACGCTATTGAAAATTTATAAAGTCACACTTTAGTAGGTAGTGTGACCTGTGTGTTACGTAAAGTTCAATGGTATGGTGCAATATTAATTAAAAACATTTGCACACTACATCCATTTAGAATTAGTCCATGTTTCATTTGAATTAGAAATATTCGATATTCAAACAAACGTAGCTTGGATCCCACGTGCATTCTCCATACAAAATGTGCGGCAGTACTAAAACCATATCTATACTAATATTATAAAGAGGTAACATTTGTTTGTAAGTTTGTAAGTTTGTAAGTTTGTAAGTTTGTATGTAGGGGGTAATCTCTGGAAGTAATGAACCAATTTTAAAAATTGTTTCACTGTTAGAAAGCTACATTATTCGTGAGTGCTATAGGCTATATAACATCACGCTACGACCAATTGGAGCGGAGCATCAATGAAAAATGTGGCAAAAACGGGGAAAAAATATTCTTTTTTAGGGCTTTTGTTGCGTGCGCTGCGTAAACGGTTAAAGTTACGCAAAAATAATGTATCAGAGAATTGTTCCTCTTAAAATATTCTAAAAAAAAGTCCGTGGTAGTACATGCCTAACTTTAAAGGTTGACTCAGTATAGCCATTTTTATGGGCAAACAATTTGTTTTAAAATAATGCATTATTTGCGAAGGTGTTTTTATAAATATAGTATTAATCCTTATCAACATAAATACGTTATTCATCACAAGTGTTTAATTTTGAACAAAATTGCCATTTACATCATTTAATTTCAATAAATATCTTAGGAGATATCACAGTTTTAAAATAACTTCGCAGCAAAATAATGACTCTGCGTGACATTCCGTAGCCTTTACCTCAGTTGCCTCAGAATAACAGATTATAGGCTACATAACATCGCGCTTTGAGCCACGGGAACGGAAAAGTAACCAAAATCCTAACGTAACGCGGGTGATACCGCGGGGCACAAGGGGGTAATCTCTGGATCTACTGAATCGATTTAAAAAAATATTTTACCCATAGAAAATACGTTATATCGTCGTTGCGATTTCAAGACCTCTTATGTGTAAAATTTACTTTTACGAGAAAATCGATAAAAACCATCCACTGAAAAAAATATAATGAAACCAAGTACAACAAAAAATACAGGTGACAGCCACATGACTGCCTGCTTTTTAATATGATATTTTAAGTTAAAAAAAAAAAGTACAACATAGTAAAAAAAAAAGAAAACAATTTTATTTGACACATAAGAGGTTTTGGTTGCGCTATCAGTTACACATCAGTGCTTTTAAACTAAAATACCTTTAAATAAAACGGGTACACCTTTTATAGCAGAACTTTTTAAGTCATAATTTTATTTTGCATAACAACTGATAGCATAAGCCTCTTTTCGAAGAAAGTCATTTGGCATCACTTACTTGGCATACATTTATAACTCATAATTTTGTATGGCAGAATCCTCATTTCGTATAAATTTCATTTCCATAATAATTAAAATGCAGAACCATCATATCGCAGTTCACAGGCAGAATCGTCTTTTGGCATACATTTCGTAGGAAAGTCCCTAGAGATAGATCCAGAGCCCTCGAGGCTCAAAAAGTAAAATCGGGGAGCCCCGCTACGCGGGGCTCAAGGGTTTACAATAGAGAAAACCACGAAGTGGATGGCGGGGTCTGTTCGCTCGCTTCACTCGCTCTCTAGACTCCGCCATCCCCTTCTAACCTAACCTGTCCGAGTCGGGTTGCCCCAAGCCCCGAGCTCGCTTCGCTTGCTCTTTATAAAAGTTATACTAAACGAAATTATGCGAAATTATAAGTATGCCAAAGGTAATAATGTAAATAAAATTCTGCCATCTTAAAAGTATGCCATTTTAACATACATACATACATACATAAACTCATGCCTTTTTCCCATGGGGGTAGGCAGAAACCACGGACCGCCACCTGCTACGATCCTTACACACTCCTTTTGCCTTGTCCACATTCATACATCTGGTCATACAAGCACGCCGGTTACGAGTACTGCGCTCCTGACCTTTCTGAAGAACCTCACCGATAAGGTCAAGGTAGGTCTTTCTAGGGCGTCCCCTCCCGGCATTGCCACTCACATCTGCCATATAAATCCCTTTTGTTAGTCGCCTTTCACTCATCCTCTCAACATGACCGAACCATCTAAGCATACTCTTTTCAACCTTTGTCACTACATCCTCTTTTAAACTGCAACGTTGTCGTATAATTTCATTCCTCACTCTATCGTTCAACGTTACACCACACATACTTCGCAAGGAAGGCATCTCCACAGCATTAATCCGACTTTCATGCCTCGTTTGTCTTACCCAACATTCACTTCCATACGTAAGTGTAGGCACCAGCACGCCATTGTACACAGCCAGTCGAGCCTTTTTGGACATCGACTGGTTGGTTACAACCGCATGTATGGCACCATTCACTTTATTTCCCGCATTTACTCTCCTTTCCACATCAGCATCAATCTTACAGTCTCTTGTAAATATACTGCCCAGGTATACAAACTCATTCACTTGCTCCACACTTACATCATTTATTTTCACATCACATACCGATACATCCTCTTCTCTTTCAAAAACCATCACTTTCGTCTTATTTACATTTATGTTCATCTCCTTTCTCTTAAACGCTTCATTCGTTAATGTTACCATGTCTTGCAACTGCTCCGCCGACGACGCAAGAAGAACTTAATCATCTGCGTATAACAAGCATTTGACAGGCAACTCATTCATTCTTAATCCACTCTCACTCTCTCTCAAATCTGTCAAACAACTATCCATATATATGTTGAACAGCCACACAGCGCTGTCTTACACCTCTTGAGATGTAAAACCAGTCAGTGTATGCCCCATTTATCCTAACACAAGCACTGGAATCTTTATATAAAGATTTCAGTGTTCGTATCAAACGCCCGTCCACACCATACATGGATAGAGTCGACCATAGCTCTTCCCTCCACACACTGTCATAGGCCTTCTCCAAGTCTACGAAAGCACAGTACACTTTCTTGAGCTTTGCCAGATGTTTTTGCCATTTTAAATTCGGACATAAAAACGTTCTGCCAAAAAATAATTATGCTATGAAAATATTATGCCATATATTTAAATGAGCGTCATCTATTGTCTAAAAATGGAGAATAATCACGCGATTTATCTATTTCACTCGTCTTTTCGTTCACTTATTCAATCCTGTCGGTCTAAAGATACCAAAAGTAATATTAAAAAATACCCGCGTAAATTGCACATAGGATATTTTATTTCAAAAATTGCCTATACTCCACGAGCATCATACACTTAAAAACTCGTATGTGTACATACGACACATACGACATTTTAAGTACCAAATTATGATGAGCAAACACATTGAAGATCTTGAAATGGGTAAATAAATTACGAATAAAACGTCATAGCTACATGAGAGTTTTTGCATTCGATAGGGCTTCAAAATGTACAATTGAAAGGAGTGAAAAAGTGTTTTGAACAAAAGTGTCACATAGGAGGTCTTAAAGTCGCAACGACGATATGTAAGTGTTATAGGGTACTTTACATCTCGCTATGACACACGGGAACGGTAACCCGAGACGTATCCTAGAGGGTGAAATAAGCCACGCGAACGAAGTCGCGGGCAACAGCTAGTTTGAAATAAAGGTACAATTTACATTTTAGGATCAAACTATAGAGCACATGGTAACATGAATCTTTTCTTTTTTAAAAGAAAGACCAATATGCAAAAAACATTATAGACAGTAACCGAGTACCTAATACTTTGAGTAAATAAATCTTATAATAAAGGAATAAGATCCTATATCACTAGGCAACACGCCGGTGGGTATTGATATAGAAACCGGTCAACTGCGCGTGCAATTCACAGAGGGTTCCATCGGGCAGACGGTGTCTAAAGTTACAAATAATGCACTACTTGTCTGTAAGTAATCTTCATTTCATAATATAAAGGAACTTTTTTTTATTTTTGTCGGGACTTTTACCCTAAGGGCGTACTCTTCCCATGGTGTCCTGTAACGGCATAAATAGATGTCTACCTACCTAAAAATAATCCTTTTTCATAACGGTACCAATAGGCATTGGAGATTATTATTGTCATAGCTAAAATTAAATTATTACCTACCTATGCATCCGTTCTATTAAGGCTTTATAGAAATTGGTGGGAAACAAAAGTGATGCAATATTCTTTCAGTAACTGGTTTTCGAGTTGTGGAAAACATGTTGCTTTCAACATTTGGGGTATAGGCTTATTAGGTACTTCAGTACTTTGAACACTTTTGTCTCGTTTATCCCTCTCAAGGTTTAAAACGTAATAAAATCCAATCAGACACGCTCAGTTCCTACAAGTATCTGAACATATAAGATAGTGTAAGTACCAGCTAGCAAGTAAGCCACGTTAAAATGCCGGCGTGAATTCGTGCATGCGATTCAAATTGCCGTAAAACGTCAATAAACAGTATAAAGTGCTCCTAGTATTGTGAGTCTATTACGTCAAAATAAGTCTATGAGTTTCAAACACGCTAAAATGTAGTCCGCGTCCCCGTAGTAGGCGTAGACTAGGCGAGGTAGGTAAAAGTTTCGCGCCATTACATAAAATGGCGGGAGTTCCATTCTAGTCTGGCGTCTCGTACGCAAGTTAATTGTGATGTTATCATTTTATGGCTCTTACAAACCGGTATCTAATAAAAATACAGCAGCCATAAAAATATGAGATTTATTGAGTCGCAGGCACAATGATTAGGTAATAATGCAACACCTACACGTATATACATTTGTACAGAAGCAACTGAATAGGTACCCAGGTAAAATATGAGACTAAAATTAAATAATAAAAAATCTAAAATTACACACATCTGCCTACGTGAAGGTACTGACTTCCCTACTAATTTAAGTGTACACGCCAGACAGGTTTAAATCATTGAACTCGAGTTCAAAGGTCAAAATGAAATTATGGATTTTTCACGTCATTGACGTTGAATACAGACATCATGGTGCGTGCAAAGGCACAGACAGATGGCGGCGTCCCACATGCATTAGCGCATGTGTTGCGACGGTACATACTTTTAAGGCTTCTATTTTATACTTAGCCGACAACCCGACTGCAGAAAGACTTTATTGATCTAATCAACTTGTCACACTGTTCGACGTGAAGTTAGAAACTAACTGTAAATTATAAATTAGTGTACTGTTACTATGACGGGTGTTTTCAGCGCTTTGTTAAACACCGAGGTAACAATATTTTCAACTTTCAGAACACTTTGTTTTTTTCTAACGTAAATAAATATATATTTTTGATAAAAAAAAAAATTGTATCAAATGAGGTCGTCAAATGAGTACAAACGATAACACTAAGTAATTTAGTCATGCTCATGTGATTAATATCTAATAAGAGATTGATTCTTCACCAACCTAAATTCTCACATACATTTTCACGATAATTTTTGAAGGTACAATTTTAAATAATTAATGGATCATTTGATATAAGTACAAAAATACCACTTCCAAGCCATTATCCTGGCAAAAAAACAAAACGATGACCAGACAGAGTAGGTAGCTACAACCTTACGGCAGGTACATTTATGATTGTTATCAGAATATCTTCATGAATTAATGAGTAGGTAATTACTTCCAACTTCTTTTAGGTATTCTTCAATCATCATCTAATGACTAAACGAGCGCAGCTGAACAAGTTGCTATAATGACCGGTCTTTAGGATCCTAATCAGTTGCTGCATCACAACTACATTACTTTCGTTCGTTATTGCTAATGCAGAATGCTTCCTATCAAAATTACTCGAGGACTCTAAATTAAGGGTCAAATGACTTGACAGCTGGCTTGTTAAAGTACCAGCTAATTCCGGCTGTACATAAAACATGCCACTGTACTTACTTGGCTGCAGTCAATTCGCAATCCCAACTAGGTCGAAAATCGATCGCGCATGCTATGCATACCTCCGTAATGTCTGCAATTGTAACTAGTTACAACGAGGTGTACAATATTACGGTGGTGGTGTTTACGTTTTTGTATGATGCAAGCGAATCTCTCCTTAGGTAACTTTTCGTCTTTTGCCCGCTCTAAAAGTTTGGAATCCAAGAATAGCTAGAAGATACGGCTGGTAAGACTGCTACATTTTGGGCAATTAATTAATTATAGTCACCCATCAATACCATCACGCCTGTATTCCCCGAAGGGTTAGGCCGAGGTGTACCAATGTACACCCACAGTTCGCCGGTATATTTAGGTCCCATGTAATAGGGGGCGAGCCTATTGCCATTAACCGGGCACAAATCCAAACTCCGAGCTGCTACTGAGAATTTCATAGAAAAACCCAATAACATTTTTTTTGCTCGACCTAGGAATTGAACCCGGGACCCCTTGCACAGCAGTCGCACTTGCGACCACGAGACCAACGGGGCAGTTAATTAATTATGGCATTTCTTATATTCGCCGTTTATGGAGAAAGTCAAAGTCAAAGCATGTAGGTATTTAAATTAGACCATTTACAGGCACTTTTCTGCCGTCCCTTAACTAGAAAGCCGTTAAACCCACAAAGTTACTATATTAATTACTGTCAAACATTCTATCAGTTAGCGGCCTACAAAGTGTAATTATTTACATTATTAAAATGTTTCTTCTGACAGAACGGTAGAGAATTTTGTATTTTATCACTTTCTATTAAAAAGTATAAAATTACCATTTGAGGGTTAACGGCCTTCTAGTTACAGGATGGCACTGTGAAGTGTCAAGAAGTTACAGTTTAAAGTTGAAGCTAGTTGCACGTAGTTGGGCGTTTGGCATATTGCGGTACTTAATTTAATAGTTCATATTTACATGGTAATTCGGTGAGAGGGATCAGTATTTAAAGACAAATTTGAAACTATTAGAAATAAGAAAGTCGTAAGGAACCATATCATCAAGAAACTACATTTAACAATTTCCTTTTTTTCTGTCTTATCGTTATACTGGCTGTTACAACAGTTGCGGAACTGTGACCAAAATAATGAAACAAAAAGTCAACACCTAGGCATCAAAAAGTAATCACAATCCTTATACATATGTTTTCGCGAATATGAACCGAAGGCCCCATGGTATTAGGTGGGTATTTATTTGAACAATAAAAGTAATAAATAGCATAGGCAAGTTACTATTAAGTAGTATGCTAACATTACCATTACCTATAATAGTAGCAGAAATAAATTATTACAGAAGTCTTGACATTTTTAAATTGCATGTAAATGGTTTATTTGAAATAAATGATTTGAGTTAGACTACGCTAGTTCTCAGGCTCTTACCCTACAGGAGATTTTCCATCTACATACTTACACAAAGCACTTATGTATTAACTTTAAGTAGATAGGTACCTAATTGCGGCAGGTTTATAAGTACCATGAACGGCACTAACATTATCTGCTTGAGTTTAGTTCACCCGGTATGGGTAAATAGCGTAACGATTCATACATGCTGAGCCTTTTAATTACTTGCACATCTAATAATCTCAACGGTAGAAAGACAAGATGACATGCTTTACGCCATTATTGCCCCTAACGGCTGTGAGAGGTTCCAGCAGTGTTTTTTTCCGAATAAGTACTTTGCATTCTATTCCTTGAAGTACCAGGCCATAGAGACCAAAATTGCGATTCACTCAATTGGGCCATTATCACGTGATGCCGTGATTACAGGTATTCGAATGCAATTTATTAATTGGCGTACTAAAATTGATTTTTTTTGCTCACTGTTTCGATTTTGATGAAAGATTCTTTGTAGTCAGACAGTCATTTATTTTTTAAGGTCATCAAAAATAAATAAATCCTGTTCTTTATATTAACATCCGTTTTATAGAAAGTTTACCGAGTTCATTTTCTGCAGTGTTAAAAAACCGACGGAGAGTGTGTAATGCCATTACAAATAATATAAAAAAATATTTATCCATAAATTGTCATGTCCCTGAAAATGAAACAAACATAAAAAAAAGAAACTTAATAAAATAATACTGCCTAGAAATATATAACACGTGTTTTATAACAAAATACAAAGAAATAAATTCTTATATCAAACGTTACTACTGCAAACTAGATTTTAACAAAACGAGTGAGCTCAATCATGCATCGCGACCCGTTATTCATTCTCACTGTTCTAGGCAATGAGCAGAAGCAGACCTAGGCTGCCTATTGCGACATTATTAGAGTCTAGACTAGACTGGTGTGAAATTCGCACCGGCCATAGCTTTCGCGATTTCAATGGCTGAGATTGATCGAGAGAACCGGTCGCGTCGAGGTGTGTTGCACATTCGAGTTTCGACCATATTTTATTTGGGAACGCTCATTTTATAATGAAGTACCTACTGCCTGATCTTGAAATATATTAACGGCATTAAAAAGTCACCCCGTCCCAACGCATTATCGGTCTTTACTCTTCCATATCTCAGTAGCCTAGATTTATAATTTTATATTTATACTTAGCATATCTGTAATGTAACTAGGTAACTGTAATGTAACCTAGGTACTAAAAGTTGTTTGCTGGTGAGTTTGTGACTAACTGCTGATAAATTGAGATATACTGAAAATGTGTTACACAAACATTATGCTAACTATCTCGACCTTCAAAATTTAGCTACTAAAATTTTCGTCGCGAAAAAATAATCAGTCGCGTAAGTACATCTCGAGATGATATATCGAATGGAGCATGAGCCGAGACGGCCGACACCGTCAGCCGGCCGCAAGGCGGCGAGGGGGCGCTCAGACCGGATCTCAGACCCTAAAATAAAAACATCTATCGAAATAATAATACGCACTGCTTACCCAGGACAAGTACGCGAAACGAATGGCGTTGACCCCCTGAACATTCCCATGCTAAGTTGCAGCCCAACTGGATTTTTCTTAATGGTAGGGTGGTACTACGCTTAAAGAACTCAATAGGCCTTTCAAACGTGTGTTTGGACTTATTAGCTTTTATTTCTAAGACTAGCTTTCATGGGAGCTTCGTTGCGGTCGATATCGAGCATCGCAGAAATTGATGAATGGCTTTCTAACACAAGTGGTGACACTTGAAATTACATAATGAGATTAGGTTTGTGTATTGTTTACGTGTTTAGACATAATAGAAAGGGATGTCCGTATTATGTTCTTTTTAATCGCTGTAGCTTAAAATGAGAGTTTAAATAAAAACAAATTTTATAAAACTAATGAAATGTGTTGAATGTGAACAATCTTGCATTTAATTCCTTAGATTAAAATACCTATACGATTTTTTTATTAGTCTATTTAACAGGTTTCCACCCTAATCTGTAAGCTATAACAGGAATCACTCAAAAGAATCCCTTTCATCTTGTGAGAAACTTTCTCATCAATTTCGTTTCGCAAAACAGGATTAAGGGTTTGCGAATAATCAAAAGATAGATACCCGTTATCCAAACAATTGCCTAGATACATAATAGACAGATAGGAAAGGTCAATTGTCACAATGAATTTAGACCTTTCACCCTTCTGTCTGGATAGGTTCCTTTCGAACTTTCCATACATCCGTCCGGACCAGTCTTATGAATTGTATAATTTAACCGTGCCGTCTTTTCATCCATTCTGCTTTTGTTCGATGAGCAGACAAACCCGTTGCCACGACATAAAGAAATAAAAAAATTAATGGATGTCCGAACAATGGGGAGAAATTGTGATAGGTGAGAGTAATCTTTTTGGACCGGTGACAATTCTTGTTCTTTTATTTTCCGCTAAGAAACCCCAATTGTTGAGGTTAAATAGGGTCAGTCCTATGGGACGATCCAATTCCAATTTTGAATTGTAAATTTTGTTTGATGCAATGTGTAACACTTTCTTATTCACAATTTTATTTTAAAGTAGATTGCCAAATGATCCTGACCCCACCTGGTTGGTGGAAGATAAAATTAAGTTTTTGAGTGATAAACAAATTAAGTTTATTATTTTGTATATATTTTTTTTCTTGTTATATTTTTTTTTAAATAATACATATAAAAAAGGGTTAACAGAAGTGTAAACAGACGGTAGTGAAATTTTATGTGAAGGACATTACATATCAGTGTTCTGCGGTCTTCAAGTTTGTAAGGTGAGTGATTTAAGTAAACTGTTTTATAAGATTCGAATTATCGTTTTCTTTGCAAAATGTTCTATTTTTCCACTTTTAGTTCCATTTATAATAAAGTAAGAGCCAGTAGTCGAAGACGAAAAAGTTTTCTTGTGAGATTGGCGCCACTGTCCTGTTTTGTAAACAAACCACTGACTTCGTCTGAATAAGCTTGTTGTGATTGTTGTGAACGAACTTTCGTGACCGTCTGCACAATTCTCACTGTCCAAATTTTTTGCTGTCTTGGTTTAGTCACCCATCATTCGGCTTTTCTAATTTGATTTCATATATCCGCTGGGTATATGTCGCAAGTAGGTGATGAGCCAGGTAAGTTATCAAAGAACCTATTTGTGTGATTCTCGGTGAACTTTGGTAAGCAGTGGTAATTTTAGCAGTGTGCAGCTTTTGAGTTATTTTACCTAGTATTAGACTATAACATGCTGCTGCGGAATTTATTGATGCAGTATTGATTATGGCAAGTGTGTCTGTTAAATTGATAACTTGCCAATTCATCGCGTAATACAGAAAAAAAACTGTATCTTTCTCTATCTGCGATAATACACAGGCAGTAAACTGATTCATTCATTTATTTTACCGCCAGAAAAGCATGGCGGCGGAAAAAATAGTCTTTTTACGCGGGAAACTAACATTTACTTACAGATCAAGATGGAAATAGAGATACGTACGTACATAAATCTGTACATGCCACATGGGAATGCTCGAGTGATTTCGTTAAAGAATTCACAAATTGCGCCGACAATTTCTGCACCTGTTGATGTGTACTGTGTAGTTTTCTTCATTTCTTCGTCCGCATTTATGTCAGTGAGTCTCACTTTGGACTTAGTAAAGTTAGTCTCGGATTAAAAGTTGCAGACAAGCACGCCACTGTCAAGTTCATCGGCGTCTTGTTAATTCATAAGATGAGCTTTAAAAGTCTTAACTTTTAAGAAAAAGTGAATTAATGTTTCCATTCTTGTAAAAGATTCTGTACCAAATCTTCGGGCTGTTGTAAGATGCATGTTAGAATACCTAATCCCATTGTACCTGAAATATAATGATTCTGAAGTGGCTTAGAATTTATTTGGGAAAGGTAGTTAATTCAAACTTGGTAAAAGGTAAAATAACCGTATTCCGGGACCTTCGAAATTGCCAATTGAACTATCGACGATTAAACGACCAGAAATGTAGTCACTGAGCGAATCGGTATGTGTACTTATACTATTAGTTAATCGCACTAAAAGGTAGGTAGGTACATATCCGTTGAGCAATAACAAAATGCTAATAACTTCCTGCTCTAAGAAGTTTTTGGCATCTTACCCAAATTAGATTTTCATTCATTCTTAACTAGTGTATGAGCATAATGTAAACAAGTAACTACCTACTTGTTAACTCTAATTCAAGTTTCAACTGATACGCATGACACTAATATTATCCAACTAGGCATATGTATGCAACTATGCAAGTTCTTACCGAATTAGGGTTATATGACGGATTGTTCATAAACACAAGTTTCAACAAACACAGAAAATCATTTATTTGCCTCATATGGGGCAAGTAAAGAAAGATGTGCAAAGACAGACATAGTAGATTGGTCCCCATTTTAGGATAAATAAAAGTCAGGCTAATTAACAATAGCATCATAAATCACAGCTAGAAAATGTAAATTATTTACTTATAATGTTATTTGTTAAAGCGAACGTTCAGAATAATGCCATATAAATAACAAATTAGGCAATTGAGAATATATGAACTCTACCACTTCTATCGAATAGTTAAATTACCTTTAAGGAAATGCGCACACTAGGTACGTAGATATTGTAGCAAGCTATACGGGCTTGTTAAAACGTCATCATTACGTTTAATTGGCAACGCGCTAAAACGTACGCCCCCAGTTAATGATCTACATTTTCAAGAGGCCGGCCGGTCTTCGGCTCACTGTGTAAACGTTAGAAAATTAGAAATGAGGAATCCAATATTAATTCACGATAGTGCATGTGTGCGTGCTAGTGTTATTCGAATTACGTAACTAAGTATCATGAAATCCATGGCAGCAACGTGAACTTGGCTGCGTGCTATTGGTGCAGTGATGCTGCACTGAAGTAAAATCAAGAATATAGGGCACCAAGCGCGTGTCTGAGAAATCAATGATTTAAATAGGTACGTTTAATGCCAAAATCTTATGTGAACAAATTTTAAAGTTGTATTATCGTCATCAAAATAATTATTCAAAAAGGATCTAATTTCAAAAAGCGCGCTATTCACTTCCACACAACATTTTATAATAGGCACATCTGTGACACCAGAGCCAGACGTGTCTATAGTAAAAAAAAAAACAATTTGTGGTCTATTGAATATGCGGCCGACGCGCCGCGCACTTTGCAAAGGTCGAAAACCTCCACGACAATAGGCAAGAATCTTCCACGACTTAATTGCACTCTGCAACTAACAATATTTCTATATAATATAAGAATTATGGATACACACATAGTGAGTAGTGCATACCTTCTTATAATGCAACAAAATACACAAAAACATAATAAAAATATTTGCGACGCGACGCGTCGATGATTACTCGTGGCGGCCGCGAAGACGCCCTTGAATTAACAAAAAAATAAACAAATAGCAATGACCTCGGCACACATGATAGACACGATTACTTACACTATTATTCAAACTGAGTCGGGTCAGATTAGGGCGGCTATTATAATTCATAGTACTCGTTTCGTGAACACGTTATTATAGAATAGAACTAGAATCACCGGCTAGGTAGTTTAATTTGATAAGGTGACGTCATCGTTCGTCTGGGCCCCCAATTTGACGTCAGCTAGTACAGTGACCCACAAATCTACAGACACAATAAATTCAGCAACGTACGATGCGAAACCGCGCCGGGGTCAATGAACTGTTGACGTATTTAAAATACGCACAAGTAGGTACCTTATCGCGAAATGTAGTACGCGGCGCGGCAAGCGGAGCGAGCTTGCTGTGCTATGTGTTTGCAAAATGGTTATTTATAGATGTGAGTGTCCGTGACGGATGGTTCGTGCTATTTCTAAGGTCCCGAGAATTGGTGAGTAATAACATTATTATGACGTAAGTATTCATTTTTCCATCAATGAAAATCAAGTCAAACATTTACTTACAAGTTTCAATCTTAGGTTCGTCCAAAAAGTTTTATTTATGGTGACTGAATGATGATTTAGTAGGAACTGGTATTAAAAAAAAAGAAAATATTCAAAAGAAAAAGAAAAAAATGACACCAAATTCCTAAATGATTGTCAATTTTCTAAAATAGTGAAGTTCTTGTTACATTTAACGGTTTATTCAGGAAACGATGAAATATCGGTTATTTAAGAAATAAATTGTTGGGAGTCAAAATATTTTTCTACAGGACAGGATTTATAAAGTTATCATCTTTTCTTAAAAGTTTAGCCATCGCCGAAAACTCGGTGAGAGTTTTTTCGTTTTAATGCTGAAGTATTAACTCTATTGATATTAACAAAATGTGAGAAAGGAAGTGTGTCTGTCGTGGTGCTACAAGACACTACACCAGAGTTCTTTCTTTGTAAAGAAAGGAAGAGTCTGAGCTATTTATAGTGTCTGAGGTATTTTCGACTTTTATCATCTACCTTTAAGATTCATATTAGCACTAAAGGGCCGCATTGGAACCTTGTTCGTTTCAAACGAGGCACCCGCAGTAGCCGCCCTACCTACCTACCCACATAATGCGACGGATACAGATCCGAGTTTCTTACTTACACATACACTTGAAGTACGAACTGTACGAAGGCCAGTTTTAAATATGTGTATGTGTCGCGAATACATACGGCTTCGATGATCAGCAGGTGTAAGCGAACTAAAGGCGAGGGGTTATTGCGATTAACTCTTTTATCCCTTCGTTTCCATATCAAAGAGTAATGAACCTTGTTCTACTATTGGACAACGTCGATTAGTAACCGTGTGATTTTTATTTCAAGGGAAGCGTCATTGCAATATTTTTATTTTATTCAAGCTGTAACTAGTATTTTAATAGGTTTAGAAGTGTAAAACTGGAAATCATAGTAGAATTGATTTCGCATGTTCAGTTTGAATTTATGCTAGCATACCAATAAGTATAGATAGATGATTTTGTTCATTCTAATAATGATGTTGTTATTGTTGATTATTGTTTTTAAAAGTTGTTATGATTATTGTAAGATTCCAATTAGAGGCTATTTTAAATCAATGGGGTGACCACGAAAATGATTTTTTGTTTAATATAATTTTTAATTTCAGATAAAAGGTATATTTATTTTAGTAAAAATGGATATAACGCATAGCGACAAAACCAAAGAACTTAACTAATTGTAACAACAAAGGCGAAACTGGCAGTGAATCGATTGCGAATAACGAAGGTCAAAGGGTTTACAAGTGTGCGTATGTATGCAAGTATGCAGGCGAGCTCGGTGCGGCGTCGCTGCTGCACGCCTGCACCGGCGGTTGCAACACCCTCCCCCCTTCATTCTCGGCTTCTCGCTCGTCGCCGTCTTGCCGCTAGCCTGTCTCACCTCGCGGCCGGCAGCCTTGCGCGACGCGCCGCGCTCTTTCACATTCAAAATTATTCGCAATCGCAACCATTGCAAAAACTCTCTGTGCAATAAAATATTTAATATTTCGATGCGTTCACAATTAGTTTTAAAACAGAGAGGTAGTTAAAAGTTAACAAAGAAATTAAGTGCCTTTTTAAACTTTGAATGCACTCCTCGTTGCATGTCCCGCGCGTCGTTATGAGAACCCCGTACTGGCGGTCACGTTGACGTCGCGCCGCCATATCTGTCTCGGCCACCAACTAGCAAAATTAATAGGTAATTATTTTCGTGTACAGTGTTTTTGATTGATTTTGTCGTTCAGTGATTGTGTGCTATAGTGTTTTCTATCTTCTGGCATCCTTTGTGGTGATTCCAATCGGATTCTTTTTGGAAATTAAGGCGCGCGCCGGCCGGTTCTTATCGGGTGCAATGCAGTTGCACTCTCAACTTATTGCAGTTTTGCATTCATCAAAGTTTCAACCGCGGAAAGTTTCTAGTGTTTATATATTGCTCAAAGAGGATTGTAAATATGTGTTCTAAAGTGATTATTCGTTAAAAGTGATATGTGAAGCGGTTTCTAAAGAGCTGTCACAGTTTGCTGTGTTATTTCGGTCATTGACCGCCGGAATTCGCATCTCCTTTATAATAGTGGTGTTGTTAGATTTTTTGACATAATTCCGATTTTCGTTTTTTAGGCTCAAAAATTGTGTCACTTCACTAGAAGAATGCAATGACACGCGCATTCGCTTTTTGAAATTTCACCTTCACCCGGATGGAATGAGGAGTGCACAATCCCATTGTTTCACAGTTTCATATGTTTGAACATCATTTGTTTTTTTGTTTTTCGGACGATTAGAGAGTTATCATTTTCTTCCAAAATTACAAAAATTACGAAATAAAGGTAAATATTATTCTTTTCCACAGTATTATGTAAATATAAAAATAAATTGTAATCTAAAAATTTTTGGTTGGCATTGCTCACACGCGTGGCTCCCTTGAATTGCTGCTGGATGACATCATCTGTAGGCAAGCCATATGAAATCCCAATTTCTAGTGAAGAAAGTCATAATAAAGTTTACTATAAACTTTTATCTAATACCCTAAAGTTACAGCAGTTTAGTGTAGTGTGTGTAAAATGATGATGAATGTGCAGAATGGCGGAGGGCAATGGAGAAATACCCATTGAAGAGGTACCTGGGAAGGACTCCGATGTTGGCCGAACACCGGATTATCGCAAACTCATTGACTACGGCTTGGATCCTAAGGTGAGCATTTTATTTCTATTTTAGGTAACACTATTAGTATATCCCAGCAGGGCCTGCACATTCAAGGCTTATTAAAAAATGCTGGCCGCTAGAAAGTATTTTTTTGCAAAAAGTAAATTTGTCGATATGATCTTTAGATTTACTCAATTGTGATGAATCCCTTACATGTCTATGAGATGCAGTAGTGTTTTGTTGCTATTTCTTTTATTTAGTAGAGGTACATAGTGTAGGACACTGACAAATACTGAGCACAGGCAGAATTTGTTGGCCTCATGAGGCAATAGCGGTCTCGATGAAGTTACAAAATAGTTTCAAATATTATGCATAAAACTGTTCAAGCTTAATAGAAAAGCTATATTACACTGTATGTTAATGTACTAAGGGCCAATTTCCATTTTCAAAAATTTTCCAGAAAACAAAAAAATTAAATTAAAAAAATCTAATTATAATCTGCTTAGAGTTTCAAGTACTACTATAATGTAAGCACATGGTATGTAAATTCTAGTTGGAATCTTGTAGTACCACATGGTAGTGGTCATTTCATTTTTATGTACATGTTACTTATTAGAATTAGTTTATAAAGGTGCCTATTCATTTGTCTAATCTCCTAAATATTAAATAAATATAATTAAGAGGTCAGATTATAGTAGTAGAGCTATAGCTACATCTCAGCTTAGATAACTGAGGTGTACAAAAATATATACTCAGTCTATTCATTCTGTACCAAGAAATCTTAGTCAAGTATGGTGTTACCTACTTGATTTGTAGATTAGAAAAATCTGAAAAGAAGCAACTTCAGATAACTGATCTACCTACTCAATATATGTCATAAAACTTGGTTAAACTTCAATGTATAGGTAATAAAACTAGTTTTATAGGTACTACTCAGTAGGTACTGATTCATAAATCTTATCATAGTCTAGAATTAGTTCTTAGAAACCAATGTGGGGGATTCCAGTCTTTATGTTGTCACACCTGAAAAGTTAATTGCTTTGAAGAAAAGTTATTATGTTGGTAGCATTTATTTGCACTTTCTCTCTGATAATGTTGACCTTTGCCACTTATTATCTGGGCACCTGCAGAGCATGCATACAGGCTTGCATGTTTTTAAAAATTGTTACCAACCAGAATGATTATTAAATATACATAAATAGTTGTTCTTATCCTTTGCTCTTTTATATTATGTTAAATGTGTTAAAACCTTTGAAGAACTGTATTGAACTGACAGTATTGAAGGTGCCTATACTCTTTTTCTAACTTCAAAAATTGTTTGTTCTCCTTTATAAAAAAGGAGTAAATTCACCTAAGTCTTTATCACCTGAAACTAAATTCCAAATAATAATACCACCAACTTAGTATTATTTCAAAATGCTAATGTTCAAATAAATTTATGTTTTCATCTGCATAACATAGTATGCATGCATAATTCGTTTAGTATAAATGTAATTGACGCTAGTACTTCATTGTGGCTTTATATTCCGTTAGGCGATATTCATACTGGATTCCAATAAGGTTTGCCAACTGACTACCTACCCACGGTCATGTAGATAGGTATACCTACATGTTGACAAATTTATCATTCGGAAATCCTTATACGCGTGAGGCCAGTGCACACTGGTATGCGTTGAGAGGGCCGAGGGCGGCGGGGGGCGGCACTGAGTAATTTTCCTCGTCACTGTCCTTTGCAACTAAGTATTAAAGATACCCTTTTATTTCGGAGAAACCACTTCGAAACCACTTCGCCTATAGCCTTGTATATCTACCCGGCATAGTAACACTTCGGCCCCCCTTATCTTCACATAAAATTATTTACTTACGTGAATTGCGATGGTCAGTGAATTTCTACATTGTAGTGAGGGATAGTCAAGTGATATGATATCTATTATGTATATGATATAACATACTGCAGTTATCTCCAATAATACCTAATCAAGAATTGCATTTCCAAGGTTTAAATTCCTTTATGAGCTTGTAACAATAAAATGAATACGCAATATTCGTACGCTCGCGCTTCTCTGTTCTTTTATGCGCCTCCCCTAAAAAAGGCTACAATACTGCTAAGGGTTACTACTATAGGTACATGTAATATATTGCTACTAGATATGGATTATTCTCTTTAAAGCCCAAAAGATTCACAGTCGCAGGCTCCATAGGTGCGGCGACATGCCTTTTATCGGTACCGCGTATAGGTACTACTGTTTCACTTAAAATGGAATAGACAATGATGCTCCTACCCACACTACAATAGTCTTCGTGCGAACACCGTACGCTGTGATTTCTATATCGGTAGAAATTGTATTTAATGGTGAATATCATGTCGTTTCCAGGTAGCAGCCAAGCTCGACGACATTTATAAGACTGGAAAGCTAGCGCACGCCGAACTGGATGAACGTGCGTTAGATGCCTTAAAAGAATTTCCATCCGACGGTGCTTTAAGTGTTCTTGGACAATTTTTAGATTCAAATCTCGAGCATGTTTCTAATAAAAGTGCTTATTTATGTGGAGTCATGAAGACCTATAGGTGAGTACCCATGTTGTATTATTTCGCTTGGCAACACGATCAAAATATTGGATGATTGCCAAACTGCCCGGTATATCTGGGTCACAATCTTAAAAAATTGATTTGACATATTATAGGCCGCGTTGCGGACAACCGTTGAATTTAAATCGCGCGGCCCTCTGCCTGAGTAACTAGGAAATGATGCTGTTTTACGTACTACACGACCTTGTCTCGGTAAGGCAATGTGAAAATCGACGCACGATTTAAAAATACCTTTTGTGCACAGCATCAAGGCTTGACAAAGCCAATCACCGGTTAGGGAGTTTCCAACCAATCAAAATTATTGTTCCTACACAGTCTGCCGAATTAAATATCTCGAGTCGAACTGACGACCTTTTGGAGAATAGGTCACTTCGATACCGACCATTAAAATGCAATAAAAATGATTGCCGCGTCTGAAATGCCCTCTAATGACGCTAAGCAGAGATGGCATGTCCCGCAAAGTTTAGCACTCCTATCTAAGTAGCATAATCACGCCTCCGAGGCTGCCAATGCGTTCTTGGCCAGCATTAACGTGTTAGTTCTGATTGGTCGTAGTGGCATTTGAAATGGCTTTCAAGCTGTTCCGTTAATAGGTATAATTGTTTGTTATACCGCGTGTACAGTTAGTTACCCTGCATTACCGGACCCCCCTCTACATTATAGAAAGGGTCAGGTAATGCATGGCTCTGCCTGCACTTAGATGGCGCCCGGTGTAATGAGATACTTTGATTTCTACTAACTAGAAAGATGCATTGATCGCGAGATTTTATTCGATCACATGGCGCTCGTGTGTTTGTAATTCTCGTTTATAAGCAGCGAGAGTAGGTTCATTGTTATCCGCTGCGATATGTTCTCTCAGAGTTTAAGATCAAACGGTTGATGAAGCGTGAAAGTAAGTCGTTAATTGATACGTGACACAGTGCTTGTAGCTGGAATGCCTGCTCCGTGACGGACTGACGGATCATTTTGCTTGTGTCCTCGTGTTTATTTGCGCCGGCCGTCGCAAGATTAGATTACGGATGGTCATTAGCCCCTGTGCAGTCGTGATGCAGAACCTGTTTGCGAGATTTAATATAATGCTAATTGGAATTATCCTTAGTGGCCTTTATTAAGGAATGGCTGTGCAATCTTTTGATTTCCAATTTTAATAGCTATATTTAAATCTTAAAGTTCACAGGTTTGATTCTTGGTTGATCTACTATAATATTTTGTAGTCGCAGCAATTATTAATTAAGATTTAAAATTTTAATTAGGATTCAATCTTCAGACAAATTCGTCGCGAAGTTAAACTCTATCAAGAAAACTCATCGTTCGTAAAAGATTCGTATCGGTAGTAGTGTGAAATCCCGACGAAGTTTGTTCCCAAACACTTTGAACACTTTTCGCGCAACATTCAGATGCAGAAGTTGTGCAACGAACTTTGTTCAACTTTGCTTAACCTCTTTGTACAGTCAGCGACGAAAGTTGTTTTTATATTTCTTTTTTATATTTCTTTTTTATATTAGGGTCGCTATACACTTAGCAGGTTGGCCTATTCGGTTCGGGCATTTTCAATAAGTTATCAAAGGTTGTATTAATGTGCCGACCGCTTATGTGTGTGGGGACCCTTATCGTTGACGACGATTCGTATCTCAAATACCCAGTATGATCATTACAAAGGAATTGATCACAGTGATGTGTCGTATTTCAGACAGAAAAGCAGGGCGGGCGTGCAAGGAGCGCCCGCGCTGTCATCTACTGTCCAGGTGAAGGGCCCCGACGAAGAGAAGATCAAACAAATACTGGCCCGGACTGGGTACACGTTAGATGTTACCACAGGTTAGTATAGCTAGGAAGGGACTAGAGACCTTTGCTCTGTAGATAACAGTTCAAATGTAGGAGAATATTGGTTTAGAGATAGCGTGACTTGAATCTGGACAATTTAATTAGTGAAATATCGACACATTTCAATATTTTTTCTTTATATTTGTATGTGATAGGTACTATTTTATTTTAGATCATTTTGACTGACCTCCTTTATCATTCACAATAGATAGCTTTCTGCTTTGGAGGGCCACACATTTCTCATTACCAGATCGGAAAATGTGTTTAATAAATTTTGTCATTTTTCTACAGAATTGAATATACTGCGTCCTTAAAAATAAAACTATAATATTACGTTGTGAATGCAATACGCATGCACATTGTGTATGCGAATAATAAAGTTCTCAAGTTTTGCGCGCATTGCAGCGCGAAGGACGTCGCGTACTTCATTAGTTTGGCCTTTCATTAATATGTGGATAAATATATTTTATTTGTCTGTTTCTTTGTGTTGTACTAGTATTCCTTTGTATTACAACTACAATCAAATTGAACCTTATTCACATGCAACTAAAAATAAAGGTTTTGACATTAATATTAAAAAGTTTGTGGGTGTGTGTATGCTTGTCTCTTCTTCACGCTTAAACGGTTGAACGGATCTGGATGAAATTTGTCACTGAGTTAAATTGTAGTGTGGAATAACATAATATATAGGATACTTTTTATCCCTGAAAAATGTACCGTTCCCTAGGGAAAATCTTTTAACTTGACGCGAACGAAGTTGCGTAACACATTATAAACGCAAATTATTACGTCCTGAACTTGAGACTTGAGACACTGGCATTACGCACAAGTTAAATGATTTTTAGACACCACTTCCGAAATTGGATCACGTTAGAATTTGATCGACCAACGAGAATCCGATTCAGGACTCATTGGAATCTGGTTCAGTATATTGGAATCTGTTCCGGTACCATACTCCAATTAGATCGATATCGGAATACATAATTAGAAAATTCAATGAAAATACCATAATAAAAAATATATATTTCAATGTTTCTATTTATTTACACACACTATTATAACATCATAAAAGTAAAACAAAGCGACGCTATAAATAAAGTAGCAAAATTACAAAAGATATAAAATGTTATAGCAAAAATAAAAATATAAAATAACAACTTAACATACTACAATCTCTTCAGTTTAAAACCATGAAACATTTATCGATATAATGAGTGTCGTAGGTAAATGGTTTTTCTAGAAATCTGATAACTCTAATTGTTTCGCTAGAATTCTTTTTAGATTGGTAAAGTCGCCAGCTTATTGCAGCACACTTACAAACTATGCACGTGTGCTTAGCTTTGCTTTAATTTTAAATGTAACGTATAAAAGTAACACACGCATACATTGTTCATTAACATTGTTTATTCCTATAACTCGTGTCTCGCACATAATATATAACCACGCACACGCTACACACGCATATTAGTATTTGTGTGTTTTTGTTCGCATTGTATGAAATTTGTCAGTGCACTTTAAATTGTCTGCTAAAATAAAATTATTCTCAAATCGTTGAACATAATATAGTAGATTTTTTCCATGTCATACAGAGATTTAGGTTTACATTTAGTGGTATAAGTTTCTGATAGTTAATATTTAGTAACGAATAGGTTCACCAGTTGACCCTTGTACGCTTCTAAACAGCAAAGGAACATTAGCTCTCTAGAATTTGATATATCATCAGAGTAGCGTTCTTTTGACTGATATTGGTGAGTGGTGTCGGTCAGGTCAGCGGAAGTACGGCGGGCCGCCGCCCGGGTGGGAGGGCGGTACGCCGGGCGCCGGCTGCGAGGTGTTCTGCGGCAAGATCCCCAAGGACATGTACGAGGACGAGCTCATCCCGCTGTTCGAGCGCTGCGGCACCATCTGGGACCTGCGCCTCATGATGGACCCCATGACCGGCACCAACCGCGGCTACGCCTTCGTGACGTTCACGACGCGCGAGGCCACGCAGCGCGCCGTGCAGGAGGTGAGCCCCCAGCAGCGTCGCGCGCTCGTCCGCTACACTGGCAGTATGCGTCTCCGGTGCCCGGCATCGGGGACCGAGAGTGTCGTCCGGGGGAGAGGTTATTCACATAAATGTTAGAGTAGCTAATGCATGTTACGTGATGTTCTATGTATTTTTTTTGGTTTTTATAATTTCGAAATTTCTATTTCATTTTGTTTCGATGTCGCTCCTGTCTCTGTGTTGGAACATACGTGTTTCACCCGATCAATGTTTGCTCAATCAATGATGAATGAAATTACCACTCCCTCGAACTTTAGTGTACAATAAGCCGTAGAGTTGTTGAACAAACATTTGCTACAAAGATTGGTGCCACCTGTGGCCACAGTGGCGCGGCGTCCCCGCAGCCTTGACGATTTGCAAATATTTTGATAACCAGCGGCCTGCGCCGATAGTGCGGCACCTATCTTTGTGCGATACATGGATGTTATCGAGCACATCTGTACCAATAGCCAACATTACAGCACACTGTGTTATCGCAAAACTAAAACAATGGTGCAATTGTTCATTATCAGCTATCACGATTGGTAACACAAAATTGTGTCAAAACTCTAAAGCTTTAATAAGGATGATTTTTTTATATTGATTAAAATTGGTGTTATTAATTTGAAACAAAATTTATTCTAATTTGACGTCTACTTTCCAGGTGACTCGCCGAAATGTTTAAGTATATTTCCCTTGAAAGATTAACAGTATCACAGCACTTAGCTGCCGCGCGTTTGGGCACTTCCGTCTGCGCGACCCCTCCTGGCGAAACCATCACGTTCCTTCTGCGTCACACTTGCGAAGTACTGCCTTTTCAACTAGTTCACGTTAGATCTTGTCACCGCAGCATCATGATGGTTTCCCCGTGCGCAGCGGAAGTGACCAAACCGCGGCCTCACTTGCAAGACTACTAGTAATCATCAGCCAGTAATTTTGCAAGGTCCCAATCATTTGCCTGTCGAATATGTTCACAGTCACACTTGGGAGATTTAGATTTAAGCTTCTCTATCATTTATAAAGCATGTCATTAATATCCCGCTCACGGCGGCCATTTGCACCCATTCGCACTAAATTGTTCCCTTTTGCAAATTTGAGTATTACAGTAAGAGTGTAATGTTGTTGAACTTGTTGAACCGCTTCGTGGCAAGCAGCCGCCGTCCCATTAATATGTATAATCACTGAATTTGTGTAAATGTGCAAACATAACACCTATAAACTGATCTAGCCTCGCTTGTCCTGAGATATCATCCCGTTCTTTACTGTTGCACCTCGTTCAATTTTAAGTTGCTTTAATTTTATTTTATTTTTTGTTACCATCACACGTACTCGCTTCTTTTATTTTCACTTCATCAAACGGTCCACTTACAGGGTTAACTTTGAATTGGCTTCGAAAAGTTCTCCAACTGAGAATGTAATATATCTCAGGCTCTCCTCTTTGCTCCGTACAACACTGTCGGCTTATCATCCAAATTCAGTTAACTCATTTACGATTGGCTCTAACCGTCATCACCCCGCGCGTCGCTCGTCGCGCGTCGACGAGGCCTGCCTGGCTGGCCAAGGACCCAAAGGTCGGAATCCGACGCCCTTTTTCAAAATTGTTCCCTTGTTATTTTTCCCACAGCTCGATAATCACGAAATAAAACCAGGGAAGACTCTGAGAATTAAGATTAGCGTACCGAATCTGCGACTTTTCGTCGGCAACATTCCCAAGTCTAAAGGCAAAGAGGAGATACTGGAAGAGTTTGGTAAATTAACAGGTAAAGTGTCACTCGAATGAATTAAGGAGTTTATAGAGTTGTCGGGTTGAGTGCGTGGGGCTTGGTGTGGACCGGCTCGGGCTCCCGCTTGCGTCCCGCTTGTCCCCTCCCGCGTCCCTCCCGCGTCTCTCCAGTCATACGGCCGCACGCCGGCCGGGCGCGCACGCGGCCCGGCTCGGCCCAGGCTATTCTCCCTCGAATTGTTCTTGCAGCTGAATGATTATGAAATTCGAAAGGGGAAAAAGATTGGCGTAACAGTTTCCTTTAACAATCACCGGTTATTCGTGGGGAATATCCCTAAGAATCGAGATCGGGACGATTTGTTTGAGGAGTTTACTAGGCACGCACGTAAGTCCTTGTCGAATTCATAATAAGTGCTACTCGGTTGTTTACTAGAGCGCGCCGCAGGGCACCGTGACGCGCGCGGCTCGGCCTGGCGTCACCAGGCCCGGCCTGCCCGGCCTGCCCGGCCTGCCCGGCCTGCCCGGCCCACTCTGGGCCCCGGGCTCCTCACTCGCGCGTCACCGTGCCCGGCGGCCCCGCCGACCGTACCTTTTGATTGGCCTTTGCCTCGAGAATGCTCACTGGTCATGACTGGAGAACCTTGCTGTTGTTCTCTAGAATAGATTTCTTCAGTACCGTATATGTTCTCCTGGAATATCGTTTGATTTGCTTCATATTCTGTAGCGTTGAATGACTGACTTTTGCGCGTCGGGCTCGAGGGAAGCTTTGTTCATACCGTTAGCGTGCCTGCGCCCCGCTTCACGATCCTTATCCATATTTTATGATTGCAGCTGGGCTCGTCGAAGTTATAATATATAGTTCCCCCGATGACAAGAAGAAAAATAGAGGATTTTGTTTTTTGGAATACGAGTCCCACAAAGCGGCGTCACTAGCTAAACGTAGACTGGGAACAGGTAGAATAAAGGTAAATGTTTACTGCTAACGTGTCACCCGTCCCATGTACCGTGTTGTTGTTCCGAACAGAGTAATAGTGTAATGTTCATTTGTAATTTGAGCAGGTATGGGGCTGTGATATAATAGTGGACTGGGCGGACCCACAAGAGGAACCGGACGAGCAAACAATGAGCAAAGTAAGTACACTGGCTTCCTCCATTTTATTTTCATCCTTTTCGTTTGCATTTCTTAGTTCGTCAGAGCCATGGATTTATGAAAAATTCCGCTGCTGGCAGCAACAACACCAAGTCTTGGTTCTGTCAAAAAGGGCTTACCCACAATCTTACTATAATTAAATTTAGTACATCTATTTTAATATGCTAAATTTGCTACATTGCCATCAAAAGCTCGATCTCTACAACTTAGTCATACGTAGAATGATTATTTTTAAGCGTTAAATAAGTCCAAGTGCCAAAAACAAGACACTGTTTTCGGCATAAGCACCTGCAACTTTCCCAGATATATACAGTACTAATACAAATCCGTATTGTGCAGGTGAAGGTGTTGTACGCGCGCAACCTGACGCAAGAGATAACTGAAGACGCACTGAAAGAAGAATTTGAACGCTTCGGAACTGTGGAACGTGTCAAGAAGATTAAGGACTACGCGTTCGTGCATTTTGAAGATCGGGACTGTGCAGTAAAGGTATATCAAAATTTTACTTCTGAATGATTGTGTCCGCAAAACTCTGTAAGTAATCGATGGTTTAACTTGAAATTGCATTTTAATAAAATATTTCTTATGTATGCTTTTTTAAGACCGAACCACAGCGAAACCTGGCAGTGGGGGCTTTTCATAATTTTTACATTTGGTTGTCTATTAGTAAACTGTTCCGTGATAAAATTGTATAGTTAAACCTTTCGAAAATTTAAATAATTATGCAAGTGCTGCTATCTTTGGTTCCTTGTTCATTGTCTTTTTAAAGCACATTGCGTTCTTTTCCGGGTTTATTCGCGCTTTAGGTCTGTTGGGCTCTGGCTTTGGTCTTTTTGACTGGTTTTTGACGGCACAGGTTAAAGTCTAGTACTCCTGACACAAAATTGAACAAGCTCACCCACACAAAATCTAAAGTTGTAAATTTACTTGTAAACAAAACCACTCCACCATTCCAGGCGATGCAAGAACTAGACGGTAAAGAAATGGGAGGCGCGCGACTCGAAGTGTCGTTAGCCAAGCCGCCGTCCGACAAGAAGAAGAAGGAAGAAATACTGCGCGCGCGCGAACGACGCATGATGCAAATGATTCATGGCCGCGGCGGGTAAGTCTACACTCTTTATGCTCTATACGTCTGAGAAGCTCTCGGGCAAAATTATGTATACTATGCAGTTGTATATGACACAGCCATTCAAAAGAAAACTTACTAAATATCAGTTCTAAAAATGTTTTGCTTGATAGCTTCTCATTTTATTTTCTATTGTTATTGTGATATTATTCCCTAACGAGCCTTTGTTCTATATGTCTGAGAAGCTGACGGGCAAAATTACCCAAAGTATGCAGTTGTATATGGCACAGCCATTTTAAGAAATAGTACTAAATCTGTTACAAGTATGTTTTGCTCGATAGCTTCTCATTTTATTTTCTATTGTTATTGTGATATTATCCCCGACGTGCATTGTTACCCAGAATAGTCCGCGTTTTGAGTTTTAAAAGGAACGTTGTTTACGTGAACCTGTTTAAATAATATTGATTCGTTATTTGCAAAGTTAGTATCTTATGCCTCCGTAAACCATCAAACGCGATGGTTGGAACTTGTATTCGTACGAGTTATAAACAACAAAAATGCGCACGATATAAAGCCTGCCATCAACATTTAAAGCCATTTAACTACCATTTATGTTACTAGTTTTTAATTATAAAAATAAATAGACATGACTTATATCACCGGTGAAGAAAACTATCGTGTGGAAATTGTAATGAATACCTACTAACTTTTATGCCCGCGACTTCGTCTGCGTGAATTTTCTATAACAACAAATTTCTAAATTCCTCGTTTGATAATGTAGCTTTTCATAGATAAAAGATTTTTTTAAATCGGTTCAGTAGTTTTTGATTTGATCCATTCAAACAATTTTTTTTTTTTCTCTGCTTAATTTAGTTTAGGTAAGTCTGAAATAACCAATCCACCTTAAGCAACCTTACTGATCAATGCTCGTGCCTTCTATATTTAAGAAGAGGCCTTATCCCTGCAGTGGGACAATAGTAGGCTATTATTTTACGAAAAACAAACAATTAAATGGCAATAAAAGTTGAAGGTAACGTGCGTTTGCACACACTGAGGTGTACACCCGATTGGTTGGTGCTCGTTGATACAGCTAGCACCAGTCGCTAATTGCATAATTAGCACCATTTTATGCATTAGATGTGAGTACTTACTGGCTACATCTGTTATCGAACAAGGTGTAGCAGATACATAAATGAGATTTTCGAACACTGCAACATGTTGTTCGGTTACAGCTCGCTAGTTAGTAACCGGCTATAAACGCGTTCATATCACATGAACAACCGATCTGTTGTTGACCGTGACAGACGAAGACTGCAAATTGAATGAATTAAATGCAGGTTAAAGACTAGATGAGAAAGTCATGTCTTTGTCTGGACTGTTCTGCCAGGCTAACTGGTACGCGCAGAAACATGTTGTCTTATAACTTGTCGGTGACGATTGTATTGTCGAGCTGCGCGTGTTAGCCTGGTAGACTGATAGTGTGTACAAGCGCCATGGGCTAGTTTGAGCGTTTACGGAGGCTAGCTAGGGCACTCCACGATGTATGTAACGTCGGGTGTTAACTGTCAGATTGGATTGGTGCAGCTGCTCGCCGGTGCTGCGCGGGCGCACGCCGCAGCCGCAGCCGCGCCCGCCACAGGCACGCGGCGACTACGGTCAGTATGCACACGCCACGCACACACGTCACACCCTCCACACGTACACGCCACACGCGCGCGGGACACGTCCACACGGAACGGGACGGGGACGCTCGGTGCTGTATTCACGACGAGCCTACTAAGTACACAGCCCACCTGTGTTTTTGGAAATTTTGATAGTGGAAAATAAAACTTTTTTACTTCGTGTTTTACGATGTTAATTTAGAGCTTCCATAAAGCTTTTTGTTTTTTTCTAAATAATTAAAGATGATGTTATTAAGGTATAAGAACACCTACCGAGCCTCCAGTGTACCAATAAACAGTACAAAGTGACAGCACACAGAGATAGGTGAAGGGATCTAGATACATTGGCTGTACAGTCATACCGTGGAATTTTATAAAGTATAGCAAGATATAAAGTACAAACAATAAACTATCTCCCTCCGCCTGCCTCCAGTCCTCCCTCACACGAACAGAGATGTGAACACGGTGTGGTCTCCACGCGCACACTCGCACAATCCGCTACTGTCCCTTACTAACAAGATGGCCGCTACTATACACTCACCACCGGGACTTCAAGCCAGTGTTGCCAGCCTTCAATAATACTACAAGTTTGGGGAAATTTCTATAGTGTATCGTTCAGGCCTCAATACATGTTTCATTAACGCTACTATCTAGGCTAGTTATTAATGACAGCTAGGAATAGGTTCGATGCATGGTTTCGGAAAAGTTTTAATCTATCGAAGAAACGTGTAGCCCACACATGGTCCATCTAAAAGTGTAATAACAATATTAACAGACAGTGCATGCTACAAAGTGAAGTCATTGTGAGTGCTCAGGTGCCGGCGACGCCCGGCGCCTGCGCACGTTACCGACGCTTAGGTAGGCTCCGGTGATGGGTCGTTACGATCAGCATACAGTCATTATCTAAATTTAAATGCTCATTTCAATTTTATTCATCAGACAGTGGACATGAACAGTTAGACATATCCCGATGCATGTTGTTTGTGTCGATAATGAAGAGCTTCAGTCGGTCCGTACGTACGTACGCAGTGTGTGACCGCTAAGGAGGAGCCGAGGTGTTGGATTTAACCCGTGTGCTGTACCATACCATACCTGTACTGTACCCCGTGTAAAGTGACAACAGCATGTGTTATAATCTTTTCCCGGTACGAGTGTCGTGGAGGCTCGCTATCCGCCAGCCGACATCGGTAGCTTGTAAGTTAGAGTTAGTTTAGCTTAGCCTCTAAAAGGCCTGTGTTGTGTGTTTATAGATTATGATTACGACTATTACGGGTACGGTGATTACCGAGGTGGCTACAATGAGCCATTTTACCGGTACGATGAGTTCTATTTTGATTACGCGGGGCCACCGCAACCGTCCGCCGTCCGCCAGCCTCCCAACAGACCGCAACCGGTGGGTCCCACACACACTCACTAATGTATCACTCTTATTTACTAGTCACTAGTCGCTGTACTCATTATTGTTCTATCGATTTTGATTTGCCAAATTTTTATCATCTACTGTTTTTATTTTTATTTTTTGTTTAATCC